>CAWUFW010003468.1:572500-1813841 GCA_963921515.1 Calotriton arnoldi | reverse complement strand
GGGGCCGATTCCGATCTCGGTCGGAGCCACTTTTAATACCATTCGGTCGGGAAAAAAGCCATGCGAAAGCCAGTTTCCCGACCGATCCGTACAGCACACCGAACGAGCAAGTGCGATGCGCACAACAGCAAAAATTCCCGGCCCGAGCCGTACTCACCCCAAACCCAGGTCCCTGTTCTCCGACCGAGGCGAATCCGGAAACGCCGGGATCGAGTCGCACGGAAGGGAAAATGCAGCCCCGTCCGGCCGGACAAGTACGATGCGCTTTCCGTACGCGCCCGAACCCGTCGCTACGCACGGCACGTCAAAGCATCCGGGAGAGCGCGCATAAGCTCCAGGCTCCGCGCCACAACACGATCCACGGCTGCGGGGCAGACACAGCACAGGCGAGGACGACGCGACGCGCGCTTGAGGGGCGAGCGAAGCGGCGAGGGGGAGCGAGAAAGCCGCCAAGCGGCGGGGCCGACGCGGAGCAACGCGAAGGACGAACGGCCACCCGAACCAACCATGAATCCCTTCGTCCCGATCATACCAATATTCTACATCTACTACCGGAACAGGCACGGACGCGTACGGCGCAGAAGGTAAGTCAGACACCAACCACAAAACACATACAACACGTACACGACACATCACACACATACACTGGGAATCTGAATATACTTGCAACAGCAGCACCATAGGGCGGGATGCCCATCACCAATGCCACATATGCACACAGGGGCCTGAATGCGCGCCACCACCCCAACCCAGGGGCTGGATGCCAACCACCCTCAACCAGGGGGCAGGATGCCTACCACTACTACCACCCTCACCCAGGGGGGCAGGATGCCTACCACTACTACCACCCTTAGCCAGGGTGGCAGGATGCCTACCACTACTACCACCCTTAGCCAGGGGGGCAGGATGCCTACCACTACTACCACCCTTAGCCAGGGTGGCAGGATGCCTACCACTACTACCACCCTTAGCCAGGGGGCAGGATGCCTACCACTACTACCACCCTAGCCAGGGGGGCTGGATGCCTACCACTACTACCACCCTTAGCCAGGGGGGCTGGATGCCTACCACTACTACCACCCTCACCCAGGGGGGCAGGATGCCTACCACTACTACCACCCTCAACCAGGGGGGGCTGGATGCCTACCACTACTACCACCCTTAGCCAGGGGGGCTGGATGCCTACCACTACTACCACCCTTAGCCAGGGGGCTGGATGCCTACCACTACTACCACCCTTAGCCAGGGGGGCAGGATGCCCACCACTACTACCACCCTCACCCAGGGGGGCTGGATGCCTACCACTACTACCACCCTCACCCAGGGGGAGCAGGATGCCTACCACTACTACCACCCTCACCCAGGGGGGCAGGATGCCTACCACTACTACCACCCTTAGCCAGGGGGGCTGGATGCCTACCACTACTACCACCCCAACCCAGGGGGGCTGGATGCCTACCACTACTACCACCCTTAGCCAGGGGGCAGGATGCCCACCACTACTACCACCCTCACCCACGGGGGCAGGATGCCTACCACTACTACCACCCTTAGCCAGGGTGGCAGGATGCCTACCACTACTACCACCCTTAGCCAGGGGGGCAGGATGCCTACCACTACTACCACCCTCACCCAGGGGGGCTGGATGCCTACCACTACTACCACCCTTAGCCAGGGGGGCAGGATGCCTACCACTACTACCACCCTTAGCCAGGGGGGCAGGATGCCTACCACTACTACCACCCTCAGCCCAGGGGGGCTGGATGCCTACCACTACTACCACCCTTAGCCAGGGGGCAGGATGCCTACCACTACTACCACCCTCACCCAGGGGGGCTGGATGCCTACCACTACTACCACCCTTAGCCAGGGGGGCAGGATGCCTACCACTACTACCACCCTCAGCCAGGGGGGCTGGATGCCTACCACTACTACCACCCTCAGCCAGGGGGGCAGGATGCCTACCACTACTACCACCCTCACCCAGGGGGGCAGGATGCCTACCACTACTACCACCCTTAGCCAGGGGGCTGGATGCCTACCACTACTACCACCCTCAACCCAGGGGGGCTGGATGCCTACCACTACTACCACCCTTAGCCAGGGGGCAGGATGCCTACCACTACTACCACCCTCACCCACGGGGGGCAGGATGCCTACCACTACTACCACCCTTAGCCAGGGGGGCAGGATGCCCACCACTACTACCACCCTTAGCCAGGGGGCAGGATGCCCACCACTACTACCACCCTCACCCACGGGGGGCAGGAT
Organism: Calotriton arnoldi; assembly: GCA_963921515.1. Taxonomy (NCBI): domain Eukaryota; kingdom Metazoa; phylum Chordata; class Amphibia; order Caudata; family Salamandridae; genus Calotriton; species Calotriton arnoldi. The sequence continues at coordinate 1,811,570 of CAWUFW010003468.1, read as the reverse complement.
GCCCACCACTACTACCACCCTCACCCAGGGGGGCAGGATGCCTACCACTACTACCACCCTCACCCAGGGGGGCTGGATGCCTACCACTACTACCACCCCCACTCATAGGATGGACAATGCATGACACAACAAGCACACCACAACCTAGGGAATGCAAGATTAAGACATCCCCCCACCACCATGACAAGCGTGTGTAGGCTGTGTCAAATGCCTACAACACCGAACATGACTTTCAACATACAATGTGACCCCCTAGCACATGTGCCACACATATATGTGTGTGGCACCCACAATGCAAGCAGCCCATGACCATTGTGGCAATGGGGCCTAAACCCCCATCATCACAGTGACCAAAAGGTAAGTGTGGGGTCCATAGCTGAAGCACATTTTGACCATTGTGGCAATGGGGTCTAAACCCCCATCATCACAGTGACCAAAAGGCAAGTGTGGGGTCCATAGCTGAAGCACATTTTGACCATTGTGGCAATGGGGTCTACACCCTCATCATCACAGTGACCAAAAGGTAATTGTTGACAAAGAAAGAGCTGCAACTGCCAAACTGCATGGATCATTCCTGCTCACAGAACCAAAAACTCATCTGTGGCAAAGTAGTGTATGTGTCCCATTGCAACATAAATTGGGGGAGCCAAATACTGCAGTGCAAATGTAACATTCCTTTGGCCATGTGCAGACAAACAACACCCATGGGGGCTGAGACCGTCAACAGTCATCAATGACACAATGACAGAAGTGACCATCAGAATGCAGAACCACATATTTGCACCAATGGGCACACAAATGCAGATACCCTGTGGAGACAGCAGATGTGAGGTGAACAGATACCATACCATGGCAGCAATGGGACACACAAACCATGATCACTGTGCTGACCGATGACCTAGGAGTCCCAGGGACAGCAGGGGAAACACACCAAACAACATACAGCCAATGGCACACCCAAGATATGCCAATGCAGTGGTGCAGATGCACAAACACAAACAGGCAGACCAACACTGTCATCATACACAGCAGGTGAGGGGTGGGGGTGCCAGTGTCCCCAGGCAACCACACAACACATGAGGAGAGCTGAATACCAATCATACAGATGTGCATACACTGCCACACTAAGGTAACTCATGGATCCAAATCCCCTATGTGGGCAAGCAGGCATTGTCAGGTGAGAGGGAGCACAAAACACACATGTCACACAGGCACGTAGGAACAACAACTGACACAGCAAGTCACAGACACACCACAGCACCACCCCCAGGGCCCCCACAATGTGGTGACCCTGGGCTGAATAAAAATACCACTGTGATGACAAAGCTAAATGTCGTTCACACTATGAACCACAGTCAGGTGTCCTGAGCAACAAACTACCATCACACCTACACAAGCACAAATCAATCAGCATGGCCAGTAAGCCAAGGCCAACATGGAGGCAGGGGCCTAGCCGGGCAACAACTCTCATCTGCACACACTCAACACCACACCCCTCGACCTCCAACAATGTGCAGCAGTGAAGTACACATGCACTGGTGACATTGCACATGCACCCATGACTATTCCAGGGTGGTGGGTGGGAACCAAGGTGTAGAAACACATCACACATGGACACTCAACAAGACTCCTGAATGTCTGACACACTGCACACTACGCTGTACATGGACATGACGGCAATACCACACCGACCAATGGGATCCCAGCCACAGTCACACACCAATGAAGAAGCCAAGGTCACCCACAAAGAACACACATAGACAACTTCCAACATTGCAGCTCTGACCCTGAGGAGTGGCAGCAGTCACACACACAACATGTCACAATCACTGAAAGATAACACAAACTGGAAATCACATGACAGGGGCAAACAACAAGTGCCAAGGGGAAACCTGACTGTGACCCATCTGCGTCTGCACACAAACTCAGCCCTGACAGCAAACACACCTATGGGTGACACCCTGATGACCAGTAATGTGCCATGCACCCACATCACAGAGAACACAGGGAGAAGACTTTGGGGGAACATAGCTCAAGTCAGCAAGCATCACAAACAGGTACAACACTAGGGATCACAGCATGCGCAGATGAATGGAAGTGAACACACAGACATGCACATACAACACACACCTTGGGTGCAGGCAATGTCACACGTGTACACACTGCCATGAGGGGACTCCACTCCTGTGTGAGGAAAGCTGTGCCATATGTTGCCTCAGTAGGGCCCCATCATGTCAGCTGAGCACTTGGTCACACAATCAACAATTAGCACCAAATGAGGGCTCCCATCACATCAGCCTGGTCATGGATGTGCCAACGGAATCATCAGCACAGATCCAACACACTTGTATAGCAATGTTGCACTGACTACACGGATGAGTCCCTCCCCATTGATGCCCAAACCTGCATGTCCACTGGAGATGGCAACACGGTCAGGGAAGTAGACAAATGCAACGATGGCAGGCACAACAGATGTGCAGGGGTGGAAGCCACAGATATGAAATTGCCAATGTAAGTAGGAAACCCATTGCCAAATACTGAACACATGACACCCTCAGATGCTGCTATTGATGACATGGATACACCACATGATAGGACACATTCCCCCTGGACCACATGGGTTCCTGCACAGTAACACTTCATAATCATGAGACCAGATATCACCATCACTGCAGCAAGGGCATGGTTAGCTGCACCAACAACATGTACATCTGAAGCATGAGCACTAGAGAAAAGAAAGTTGCTTTATTCAGCATATGTGTTGAGGCCAAACGAAGTCCTGAAAAAAGAGCAAAGGCCAATGGCCAGTCCATTGTCAAAGTTCAAACAGGGTGACACTGGCAGATGTCACCCTACGCATGCCTGCACAATACCAGGGACAATCCACTAGGAGGGGCAACCGGGGGGCAGGCCAGGCACCGCAGGGACAGGATCAGGGCTCACCAGGGGGAGTCAGGGAAGGGGTGGTGGGTGCAGGAGAGCCACTGACAACTGCAGTGGAGGTGTCTGACATGGTGTGTGCCGGCACAACTGGGGGGCATGACACAGATGTCGTGGGTGCCGGCACAACTGCAGTGGACCCTGCAGATGGGGTGGACAGGTCCGCCACTGCAGTGCCCAAGTCAGACAGGGCGGTAGTGGACTCCACTGCAGTGCCTACCTCCAGGGGAGGAGAATGGGGAACAGGCAAGGTGGGTTGGACAGAGGGGGGGACACCCTCACCACATCAGTGGCACAGACAAGCGCAGCGGGGGTGTGGTGCTGGGAGAGCAAGTGGCAGGGGGAGAAGGCCGGAGCATCTTGGGGATGGTATATCTGTGGGTGGGGGAACCTGGGGCAGGGTGTGGTGGGGGCACCTGTGCAGTGGGGGCCTGAGGGATGGAGGACGGAGACCTTGTGCCTGAGCTGCAGGGTGGTGGCGGGGTCTTGCTCTTAGCACTCCGGGGGGACTTGCGGGTGGGGGCCTCAGTCCGTCTGCGCCTGGGGGAGGGTGTCCGGGGGCGAGGGGCACTCTGCTCCGTGTGGGTGGGCTTCCTCTTCCCCCGGGATGCTGGAGCAGCTTCATCGGTGGGGAAGAGGCCGAGGTCACAGAGGAAGAGCTGCTGTGACTTTGGGGTTGCAGGTGAGGCAAGGGAGGGTGCTTTGGAGGGAGAGGGAACTGAGGACTGCGCAGTGCATGTGGATGCGTGTGTGTGTTCCAGGGCCCCATCCCCTGTGAGTCTGGCTTCAGTCCCCTGAATGTGCGTGCGTGTGCGTTTTGTCATTGGCGTGTGTGTCAGTGTGCTGGATGTGTGTGTGCTGGTGTGTGCCTGTGCCAGTGTGTGTGTGCCTGGGATGGGTAAGGTGCTGGGGAGTGTGGATGGAGCAGAGGCAGGAGGGGTGAGGGACCGTTTGAGGAGGGACACTGCTGCCGTCAGGGAGGAGTCCATGGACCTATTGCCCCTCTGTAGGTCAGACATGCCCGATGAGATGCCCTCCATGAACGACACCAGCTGAGTCAACAGCGCGGTGTGCGCATGGAGGACACTCAGCATGGCTGTCTGCCCTACATGGAGCTGGCGAAGGAGGTACACAGACTCCTCACTCAGGGCAGCAGGGGACACAGGGGCAGGGGGTGCGGTGCCTGGCCCAAAGGAGACACGCTCCCGGACATGGGAGCCTCCACGGACCTGGGGAATGGGAGCCGATGGGAGGGCGGTGGTGGTGCTGGTGGTGGCGGGGACAGCAACACTAGCTGGGGTGTGGTGGCTGCTGACACCCGCCTCCACAAGGGAGTCATCCTCCGAGTTGCTCTGGTCCTCAGCTGAGGTGGATGCTGCTGAGGACTCCTCGGTGTGGCTCCCCTCGCCCTCCGTGCCACTGGGTCCCTCCGACCACTCCTCGGCTGCTGACCCAGTCTGGCTCTCTGGCTCCTCCTGGTCCGTGGAGCTGTCCCCTTCCGTGGCCGTGGATGTATCTGCAAACAATGGGGAAACAGACAGACATCAGTCACCTGCACCAAACGCACACACCACTGTGAGCACAGCACATTACAGAGCAAGCCCTGGCATCATTAGTTGTACATTGCTAAAAGTGCCCTAATTGAACAGGAGAAGTCAATTGTCAGTCTGATGCCAAGCATGGCACTCACATCCCACATGGCCTTGCACCCATCTGTCTGGTGTCTGTTGGATTGCAACACCCCAGTGTTGACACATGCACCAAGTACACAGTAGTTGGACAGTGCAGAGGACACGGTGTGGACACATCACAGCTCTTGCCACTGAGTCAGTACAGGTTCACGGATGTAAGGGATGCCCAGAGTCAAATAGGAAATGCATGTGATGCATTCCAGCGACAGACACCATGATGCACCCATGTCCTGATAGCCAGCGCCACTATGGTGTGCATGTAGCACATGTCACTCCCCTGCAGGATCACCAATCAGTAGACACATGCCATGGCGGAGGCATGACTGCAAAGTCATACATCACTGTCTCAGTGATGTATGACTTTGCAGCCAGACAACAACACTCTGCACTGTGTCACAATAGTAGGTCATGGGGAATGCAAGTCCTGGAGCTGCACAAGTGCACATGTACATCCCCCCACAACACATCCTCTTAACCCTCATCTGTCCAGGTCATACCTATTGGACATATGGGAGACCTGTGACACTACCCTCTGAACCTGAGCCCCTCACACTCTGCTGTGCATGGGGAACAGCTGCCTGAACTTCACATTTACATGCCCCAGTCTGCATGGGCAGCTGATCAGACACCTATGTGTCACACAAGTATCGTCTCCTATGGTCACATCTCCAGTGGCATGCTGAGCCCCTACCAAGAAACTCCACAGCAGTCCTGGCGACTAATCCACAGCACACTGACACAGAGGCAGACACCTGAGGGGTCAAATCACTGTGCACAATGTGTCCTCTGATACACGGGAGTGGGAGTACAGAGTGTATTGTATGGCCTGGAGTAGGCATGACTGTCCAGCCCCACATGAATGAGGGATGAGCCCTGGACTGTAGGCAGCTGGCTAAGTATGTGTGACACACGTCATATACATACTCCTGGGGCCCAAACATTGTTCCCACCCGCAGCATGGGTGTGTGCCAGGTACCCCAGCCACATGTGGTGGATCAGCTCAGCAATTGGACCACAGATCAAAGTAACACGCTGAATACATGTCAGAATACAGGCATTGTGTAAGCAATGGACCCACCCATGATGCCCACCACAGAGTCAGGGAAACAGATGCTGTCTCCCACCTTGAGTCAAGCAAACTGCAAGGACACAGTCCTAAGTGACAGAATTCCCTGCATGTAAGGGCCACACCTGGGTATCAGATGAGGAGTGGGCAGTGCACAATAGAGGGACATGGCTCCTGGACAACATGACTGCTGTACTGTGGCAGTTCAACCTGGCCCGAGGAGGGCACATAACATGTTAGACAGAGTACACAGTGCAGTCTTTGACTCACCCCCTCCTTGCTGCTCTCTGGCCTTCAGCTGCCCATCCAGGTCTGGAAAGACCACCGCCAGGATCCTGAGCATGTGGGGGGTCAGGGTCCGTGTTCCGCCCCTCCTGCGAGGAGGCGACAGCTTCAGCTGGACCCGTGCAATCCTCCGGGTCCAGCCCCGAAGGTCCTGCCACCTCTTTTGGCAGTTGCGGATCCGGCGCTTGTAGACCCCCACGGACCGGACAGCCCGGACGATGTCCTTCCATATCTCATGCTTCCGATGGGCAGAAGCCTGTCAGGATGACAAAGTGATAAGGCCATTACTACACATGCAACATATCCGTGCATGACACAGTTGCATATACATGTCGCAATCACAGGGGCACATGGTGTACCCAGGCAGTGCACGGCTGCCCATGGACAGTTTTCCAGAAGTCACTACATGGTATCATAGCATGGGGAGTAAAACCCTGTTCAGAAGCACTGTCACTGCACCATACCTGTCCAGTGCAAGTCACTACACACTATGGGGGGTGACAACTACTCAGTGAGCCTGCTAGCCAGTGGTGTGCTGACTCTCAGCCTTGCTAGTCAGACAAAATGCACATTCAGAAAGGCAGTGCACAGAACACTCACCTGCTCCCCTGGTGTCCCATACAGCTTGCTGTACTGTGGAAGTAGGCTGTCCAGCAGGGCCTGGTTCTCTTCAAGGCTGAAGGCTGGGGCTCTCTCCACAGTACGTGCCATTGCAGGGTCCAGAGGGGCAGAGACAGCAGCAGTGCAGTGGCAGATGTCGTCCTGGAGCATGTAGTGCAGGCAAGTGGGCTCTCAGGGGAACATGCAGCAATATATATGTGCTGGAGAGGCAGATACTGTCCCTTGTGTCCAAAGTGATAGGTCCAAGTCGTTTGCATCTTCTGAATCTGGCCAATCCATGGAATAGCAGCACCAAAACACGCCCACAGCATCCTTCAAAATTTCAACTTCATGACATACATGATTTTGCAACATTGTTGTGGGTGACCAACTGATTTTCCAGCAACCGACTCGTTCGAATATTCGAAAACGCGTCCGTTGCCAGGCAAGCCCATTGTCAATGGGTGCGCACCGATCGGTCCATTGAGGTACAACGCGCACAGGGGTACAACGCGTACCCGCACACATTGAATGCAATGGGCCGGCCGGAGGCACCGATCGGTCCATTGCAGTACAACGCGCACAGGGGTACAACGCGTACCCGCACACATTGAATGCAATGGGCCGGCCGGAGGCACCGATCGGTCCATTGCAGTACAACGCGCACAGGGGTACAACGCGTACCCGCACACATTGAATGCAATGGGCCGGCCGGAGGCACCGATCGGTCCATTGCAGTACAACGCGCACAGGGGTACAACGCGTACCCGCACACATTGAATGCAATGGGCCGGCCGGAGGCACCGATCGGTCCATTGCAGTACAACGCGCACAGGGGTACAACGCGTACCCGCACACATTGAATGCAATGGGCCGGCCGGAGGCACCGATCGGTCCATTGCAGTACAACGCGCACAGGGGTACAACGCGTACCCGCACACATTGAATGCAATGGGCCGGCCGGAGGCACCGATCGGTCCATTGCAGTACAACGCGCACAGGGGTACAACGCGTACCCGCACACATTGAATGCAATGGGCCGGCCGGAGGCACCGATCGGTCCATTGCAGTACAACGCGCACAGGGGTACAACGCGTGCCCGCACACATTGAATGCAATGGGCCGGCCGGAGGCACCGATCGGTCCATTGCAGTACAACGCGCACAGGGGTACAACGCGTACCCGCACACATTGAATGCAATGGGCCGGCCGGAGGCACCGATCGGTCCATTGCAGTACAACGCGCACAGGGGTACAACGCGTACCCGCACACATTGAATGCAATGGGCCGGCCGGAGGCACCGATCGGTCCATTGCAGTACAACGCGCACAGGGGTACAACGCGTACCCGCACACATTGAATGCAATGGGCCGGCCGGAGGCACCGATCGGTCCATTGCAGTACAACGCGCACAGGGGTACAACGCGTACCCGCACACATTGAAAGCAATGGGCCGGCCGGAGGCACCGATCGGTCCATTGCAGTACAACGCGCACAGGGGTACAACGCGTACCCGCACACATTGAAAGCAATGGGCCGGCCGGAGGCACCGATCGGTCCATTGCTGTTCAACGCATCACTGTACATGTGACTGGCATATGTCAGCATGCCTGTCTCAGATGGACATATGCCAGCCACAGATAGCTCCCAGGGAGTGAGGGGCACACCTACATCACGACAGCCTGTCCAAACCTTATCATAAGGCATGTAAGGCTGCATTTCCTATTGTGTGTATGTTGGTGTACATGTTGTCCTGTGGGTGTCACCTGTGGGCAGCCACCCCCAGGCTGTGCACGTGTTAATGGGGACAGGATCCTGGGTGTTACGTGTACGTGACCACTGTGATGTGCAACTGTTCATATCTGTGCATGTGCCATGGTCACATTTCACAGTGGTGTTTGTGTATGTCATGTCACATACCCCGTGAGTCCCATGTGGGACGGTATGTTTGAGCCAGGGTGTCCCAGTGGCACAATAGTGATGGCCCTCCACAGTCTTTGTGCATGTAGTGTTTACAATGTCTCTGATTTCATGTGCACAATGGGAGACAGTCTCCACATCCACGTTGTGTGTGCATGGACTCTGATGTTGTGCGTGTGTGTCACAGACGTCCATGGCTCTCCTGCCATGGCAAGTGTGGCCACTACCTGTGGGGGTCATGTTTGTTTTGTTGTGGTGTACACATGATACTCCAGGTGATGCCAGTGTCCATGTGGCATTACAGGGTCCCTGGGAATGTGCCTGTCGTTGAGCTGTGGTGCCTGGGGCACATCTGTCCTCACATGTCACTGGGGGGTGACTGTGACACAGCATCATGATATCCAATGGGCCAACCTGGGACAAATTGATGCCACCTGTAGGACCGTGTTGACAGATGTTGGCCATGTATGTACCATACATGTCGTTCCGGTACTGCACACTTCATGTAGTTGTGCCTCATGATGATGTATGTTGGGATCTTGAGTGTGTTCAATGCCGCATATGTGGGGTGACTGACGATCTTGCTTACTTCTCCTCTGCACTGCAGGGCTCCTGCTGTCCATCGGCCATTCCCAGACCTGGCAACGATGGTGGAACGGGACAGCATCCGACGGTACCGCTTCACCAGGCAGCTGATTGAGGATTTGGCAGTGCAGTTGTCCCCACATTTGCAGCCTGGCCGGCCGTATCCTACAGCGCTGACCCCCAAGGTGAAGGTGATGGCAGCCCTACACTTCTTTGCCACCGGTACCTTCCAACATACTGTGGCGTCTGCTGGTGGGATGTCACAGACCATGTTCAGCCGTGTGCTCCGCGATTTCTTGGCGGCAATGTTGCTCTTCCTGAACCGGTACATCTATTTCCCTAGACTGCGACGACTCACTGACGTGAAGAGTGACTTTTATGCCCTGGGGAGGATGCCGCATGTCATTGGCTCCATTGATGGGACACATGTGGCTTTGGTACCACCACAGGCCCAGGAGCAGGCCTACAGGAACCGCAAGCACTACCACTCGGTCAATGCACTGGTGGTGTGTCTTGCAGACATGACCATCACACACGTGTGTGCCCGTTTCCCTGGTTCAGCACACGATGCCTTTGTGATGAGGAGTAGTCGCATCCCCAGGTTGATGGCACAGATGCAGAACCAGCGTGCCTGGCTTGTCGGTGTGTACTGACTTTGTGCCATTGTGTGTGATCTGATCTGTAGTATTCCGCCCACTTTTCCAAGTCAGCTGATGTGCACTTGTCTGTCCGTAGGTGACTCGGGATACCCCAACATGCCGTGGTTGCTGACACCCCTCAGGAACCCTGTGACACCTGCCCAGATGCGCTACAATGAGGCACATGGTCGGACCAGGAGAGTGATTGAGCGGACCTTTGGTCTCCTGAAGAGCCGCTTCCGCTGCCTGGACAAGACCGGAGGGTCCCTCCCATATGCCCCTGCGAAAGTGTGCAAGATTATCATCGTCTGCTGCATGCTCCACAACCTGGCAGTGCGGAAGGAGTTGCCTCTCATCCAGGATGACGATGACCAACATCCGCCACCTGTGGAGGATCCTGGCCTGGACCACGATGCCAGTGACGATGATGATGATGATGGTGATGGTGATGTCCGCACACAGCTCATCACCAACTTCTTTAGCTGAATGTGAGTATCCTGAGGTGTCATGTCAATGATGTGAGTTGGCATGATGTGTGGGTGGTGCTCTGGTGCTGTTGGAGTGTGTCCATGGGCTACTTGACTGGATGTGTGTTGCGATGTGTGGTGACAGGTGGGCTGTACTCCCCAACAGTGTTGACATGCTAACTTGGTTCTGGGTGGGTATCTTGTAACATGTATTGTGCATGAGTTTTGCTGTTCTGTCCTGTACTCCATTGCTTTTGACTGTGTGTCATTTCTGTCCTTCACAGGGTACTTTCAGATTCGTTTGGTCAACTGTGTCCACCGACAACGTGATTGCACATCCAGGCTGGTAGCTGTTGTGTCCCTACAGGTGATGTGCGCCACACCCATGGACTTCCTTCTGTCTACAGTTGTTGACTGTGTGCCCGCTACCAGGTGGGGTTACCTTGCATCTGTAGTGGTTACGGCATGTTGCTACTGTGTAATAAACCTGTGCTTCACTTAGTGATGTGCGTTGTCTGTGGTCACACATTTGACTGCCATTTGCTTACTGCACCTGTGGGCTACTTGACTACAACTGGGAATGGGTGTGGTGTCTGTGCATTGCACCGTCTTCCCTGGCAACATCAGTGTAGGCAATGAGTCAGATGGCCTAGGTGTGTATGTGTTGTGTAGCCCTGGTGGTGTGTCTCCCTCATATGTGTCACGTTGCCTGTACTCACATGCCTGTGTTGTCCTTGCTGTTGCAGTTCGCATACACAGTGTAATTTTGTTGTTCATCATCCCCATAACAGTACCCACGTTGGAATCACGACAGAGGCAAGTATGGTGTATTATTGTGTTTATTGTGATACATCTGTGATAATAGTGCATAGGATGGATTGTGCTGTACATGAATCTTGCAATCCCAAGTTCCTAGATGAATAGAAAGTCCAGGTAGACAGGATCCCCAGTATCGGGGCCACAGTTGTCTGACACATTGTTCCAACTTGTACTCCCCATGCAATGTGTGGGAGTAGTGTTGCCATCAACAGGGTGAACAGTCTGTGCACAAAGGCGAAAATCCAGAACAGGTTCAGGCTTCCTGGGAGTTGCGCTTGGCCATCAGCCTCTCACTTTCCCCTCCTCGGACGACCCCTCTTCTTGGGGGGGGGCCCTCAAGTGCAGGCTGCTGCGGTGCAGGGGACTCTCCGCCAGAGTCCTCCTCCCTCCCTGTGGCAGTTGCAGTTTGTTCGGTACCAGATGTTGTTGGCACACAGGGAGGTGTGGACTGGTTGCTGTTCATCTGGCGGAGGCATTGTAAAATGTCCCTGTGCACCGCCGTCATCTCATGTAGTACATCCCACTTGGACTCCACGCGGGTCATGTGGGAGTCCACACGTGACATGTGGGAGTCCACACGTGACATGTGTGACTCCACATGGGACATGTGGGAGTCCAAGCGGGCATGATGGGCAGCCTGCTGCTGTTTGATGTCTCTGAGGAGCCCCACTACCTGGCTGAGCTCTCCGGTGCTGGACTGGTACGCATCAGCTATGCGTACCAGTTGTGGGTCTTCATGCACACCAGCAACGTCTGCAAGCAGCGACCTCTGTCTCCCACCCCTCCCACCACCCCTGCTGACATGTGCAGTGTGTGCAGTTGCACGCACAGATAACCCTGGTCCACCTTGGGGGTTGGTGGTGGTGGTGGTGTCCATGGCCCCAGGTTGGTCCAGGGTCACTGCGCTGGTGTTGTTCCTTATTCTGTCCATGTCGGCAGGGATGGTATTCGTGGTGACAGTCGTTGGAGGGGTGGGTGCAGGGGGTGCAGCTGGTGGACCTGCTGGTGCTGCAGCTGGTGGTCCTGCTGGTGCAGCATGTTGACTTGCACCGGATGTGCCAGGTTGTTCTTCATCGTCCGAGGAGGACAGAGGCTGTACGACGCCAGTGAGCTCGGCATCCTCTTGAGCCTGGGACTGGGACTCCTCAGCGTCTGCTGCTGTGTCCCTATCATCACCTGTTTTTGGGAGACACAAACAATGTATGTCATGTTTCTGCAGGCATCAGTGGTTGACACACCTGACAGTTGTGACTGTGCCTCGGGGTGCGGGCCTGTACATTGTATTGTCCTAAGTCGTCACAGTCAGGGGTTGATATTGGTGTGGCACATTGTCCTGCATTATTTGGGCATTTCTATGTATTCTCTGGGGTGTGAACATGGTCTGCATTGATTGTGTTTGGTTGACAGCCAGACCTCCTTCCCACCCACCCACCCACCCAGTCAGTTATCCCACCATGGAACGTGCTTGCATTGCAGGGAGTGTAAGTTGTCTCTCAGGATGTCAGTCAGAGGTGTCCTGCTGTTTGTTGGTGCACAGTTGGCAGCAGGGCCTTGTGCTCCCCGCAGCAGTAGCCAGTGTCAGCCATCTTGTGAGTCCTTCTCCACTCCCTGTGATGTGAGCATGGTTCAGGGTGGTGTTGATGGGCCAGTTGTGAGGCTGAGCAATGTCTGTGACTACGACTCCCATCATGCTATTGCCTCCACCCCCTTCCCAGCATGCCCATGCTTCCTTCCTTTTGACTCTGCTTCCCTGTGGGGTGGGCTGGCTGTGCTGACAGGATGGCTGGGAGTGTTGTCCTGGCAGTTGTTTGGCTAAGAGTCCCAAGAGTGTCCCTGTGCTTCACACAACATAACCCAGGGTGGTGGTGCTTTGTGGGATCTTGTGTTAGGATGGAGGGCATTGCATTCTACCAGGTGGGTACTGTGGAGTTTGTGTTGGGGGGGGGGTGTGAGGGGAGGTGCTGGTGACTATGGTCAGTGCTGCAAGTCCCCCTTCCCACCCAGCCAGCCGGATATCCCACCATGGAACGTGCTTGCATTGCAGGGAGTGTAAGTTGTCTCTCAGGATGTCAGTCAGTGGTGTCCTGCTGTTTGTTGGTGCACAGTTGGCAGCAGGGCCTTGTGCTCCCCACAGCAGTAGCCAGTGTCAGCCATCTTGTGAGTCCTTCTCCACTCCCTGTGATGTGAGCATGGTTCAGGGTGGTGTTGATGGGCCAGTTGTGAGGCTGAGCAATGTCTGTGACTACGACTCCCATCATGCTATTGCCTCCACCCCCTTCCCAGCATGCCCATGCTTCCTTCCTTTTGACTCTGCTTCCCTGTGGGGTGGGCTGGCTGTGCTGACAGGATGGCTGGGAGTGTTGTCCTGGCAGTTGTTTGGCTAAGAGTCCCAAGAGTGTCCCTGTGCTTCACACAACATAACCCAGGGTGGTGGTGCTTTGTGGGATCTTGTGTTAGGATGGAGGGCATTGCATTCTACCAGGTGGGTACTGTGGAGTTTGTGTTGGGGGGGGGGGTGTGAGGGGAGGTGCTGGTGACTATGGTCAGTGCTGCAAGTCCCCCTTCCCACCCAGCCAGCCGGATATCCCACCATGGAACGTGCTTGCATTGCAGGGAGTGTAAGTTGTCTCTCAGGATGTCAGTCAGTGGTGTCCTGCTGTTTGTTGGTGCACAGTTGGCAGCAGGGCCTTGTGCTCCCCACAGCAGTAGCCAGTGTCAGCCATCTTGTGAGTCCTTCTCCACTCCCTGTGATGTGAGCATGGTTCAGGGTGGTGTTGATGGGCCAGTTGTGAGGCTGAGCAATGTCTGTGACTACGACTCCCATCATGCTATTGCCTCCACCCCCTTCCCAGCATGCCCATGCTTCCTTCCTTTTGACTCTGCTTCCCTGTGGGGTGGGCTGGCTGTGCTGACAGGATGGCTGGGAGTGTTGTCCTGGCAGTTGTTTGGCTAAGAGTCCCAAGAGTGTCCCTGTGCTTCACACAACATAACCCAGGGTGGTGGTGCTTTGTGGGATCTTGTGTTAGGATGGAGGGCATTGCATTCTACCAGGTGGGTACTGTGGAGTTTGTGTTGGGGGGGGTGTGAGGGGAGGTGCTGGTGACTATGGTCAGTGCTGCAAGTCCCCCTTCCCACCCAGCCAGCCAGCCAGATATCCCACCATGGAACGTGCTTGCATTGCAGGGAGTGTAAGTTGTCTCTCAGGATGTCAGTCAGTGGTGTCCTGCTGTTTGTTGGTGCACAGTTGGCAGCAGAGCCTTGTGCTCCCCACAGCAGTAGCCAGTGTCAGCCATCTTGTGAGTCCTTCTCCACTCCCTGTGATGTGAGCATGGTTCAGGGTGGTGTTGATGGGACAGTTGTGGGGGGGGGCAATATGTGTGAGTGCGACTCCCATGATGCTATTGGCTACACTGACTTGGCCAGCATACACAGAATTCCTTCCTTTGAGTGGTCTTCACTGTGTGTTGGTGTTGTTGTGGTGGCTACATGTGTGGATGTGTGTGTTAGTTCTATTTGTGCCACTGCCTAGCTGTAGTTGTGGTTGTGTTTGTACATGTGTTGGCACAGTTGGATGTGACTTTTTTGATGGCATGTGTTGTGTTTATCTGACTGACATACACATTTTGGGATGATTCTGTTCTAGTTGCTGTGTAATTGCTATGAGTGCATGGTTTGACTCTCCCCTTGACAGTGATGTGTGTGTTTTGTGGCAGTTTATTGTGTACATTTGTTGTGTACTCACCAGGCTCTGGGATGTCCTCTAGTCCATATACGCTCACTGGCGGAAGGATGGCCCGCACCTTCTCCTCCCAGGGCCTGAGGTATACTGGCTTGGCAGGAGGGCCACTGCCGGTGTATTGGCTCAGGTGGTAGTCTTTCTTGAGCAGCTCCCGGACCCTCCTGCGCACGTCATACCACCTGTTCTGGATGTCGGTCTTTGTGCGCCGACATGGTGATTGGGCGTTCACCCTGTTGATGATCCTCTCCCACATCTTGGTTTTCTGCGACATGGGGGTCTGTTGGACCAGAGTGCCAAACAGCTGTGGCTCCACCCTGAGGATCTCGTCTACCATGACTTCCAATTCACTATCTAGGAACTTGGGATTCTTCTTGGGGGGCATGGTGATGGGTGGTGATAGTGGGTGCTGTGTGTGTTGGTGTGCAGGTGAGGGTGTGTGGGTGTGTGTTGTGCTGGGTGTATGTGAGGTAGGTATTTGTTGGTGTGCTGCTGGTGTGTGGCTTGTGTGAGGGATGAGCTGTGGGTGTGTGGTTGCTTTCTCTTGGGTGCTGGCAGTGGAATGGCATTTGCAAAGGCTCATGGTAGTGATTTGTGTCCTTTATATAGGTGGAGTTGTTGGTGTGTCTTTGTTCTCTGTCCCCACCCCCCCAGTATTTATTGGCTTGGTAATTGCTTGTTTGGCCTTTTTTTGGTTGATTTTTCCTTTGTGCTGTTTGTGTATGTTGGAAACGTTCTTGTGACCGAGTCGGACCCTGCATTGGTCTCGTACGGTGTTTTCCGTTTCGTTCACGCTGTGTTTGTGCAGTTTTGTATGCTGCGTACGCGTCGGTCGCGGTGTATTGTGTTGCTTCGGCTCGGTTTTGTATGCGTGTCGGTCGTACGGCTTGTCCTCCGTCCGACTCGGTCGTGTTTTCGCGCCTTGCATCGTACTTTGCAGGTTGGAGTTGGCGGGTACGATTCGGTCGGATTTGTTCCGGGTGCGTGTCGGTCGGTTGGATTCGCGTGTTTTTCCGGCCGGATTGCTATTTTCCGAGCGGGTCGGTCGGTCGGCTTGGTTTCCTGACGTGTCGGTCGGATTTATCGCGGCTTGCATCGTACTTGGCGTGTCGGGCGCCACTGGTACGTGTCGGTCGGTATTTTTCCGGATCCGAGTCGGTCGGTGATCTCGGTCGGAGGCGCACCCAATACCATTCGGTCGGGAAAAAGCCATGCGAAAGCCAGTTTCCCGACCGATCCGTGCTAGCACACCGAACGAGCAAGTACGATGCGCACAACAGCAAAAATTCCGGCCGAGCCGTACTCACCCAAACCAGGTCCTGTTCTCCGACCGAGGCGAATCCGGAAACGCCGAATCGAGTCGCACGGAAGGGAAAATGCAGCCCCGTCCGGCCGGACAAGTACGACTGCGCTTTCCGTACGCGCCGAACCCGTCGCTACGCACGGCACGTCAAAAGCATCCGGGAGAGGCGCACATAAGCTCCGAATCGCGCCACAACACGATCCACGGCTACGAGGCGAACACAGCACAGACGAGGACGGCGGCGAAGCGGCGAGGACGAAGCGAAGCGACGAGGACGAAGCCAAGCGACGAGGACGACGCGAAGCAACGAGAAGGACGAACGACACGAACCAACCATGAATCCCTTCGTCCCGATCATACCAATATTCTACATCTACTACCGGAACAGGCACGGACGCGTACGGCGCAGAAGGTAAGTCAGACACCAACCACAAAACACATACAACACGTACACGACACATCACACACATACACTGGGAATCTGAATATACTTACACCAGCAACAGCAGCACCATAGGGGCGGGATGCCCATCACCAATGCCACATATGCACACAGGGGCCTGAATGCGCGCCACCACCCCAACCCAGGGGGGCTGGATGCCCACCACTACTACCACCCTCACCCAGGGGGGCTGGATGCCTACCACTACTACCACCCTCACCCAGGGGTGGCAGGATGCCTACCACTACTACCACCCTTAGCCAGGGTGGCAGGATGCCTACCACTACTACCACCCTTAGCCAGGGGGCAGGATGCCCACCACTACTACCACCCTTAGCCAGGGGGGCAGGATGCCCACCACTACTACCACCCTTAGCCAGGGGGCTGGATGCCCTACCACTACTACCACCCTTAGCCAGGGGGGCAGGATGCCCACCACTGCTACCACCCTCACCCAGGGGGGCTGGATGCCTACCACTACTACCACCCTCACCCAGGGGGGGCAGGATGCCTACCACTACTACCACCCTTAGCCAGGGGGGCAGGATGCCTACCACTACTACCACCCTTAGCCAGGGTGGCAGGATGCCTACCACTACTACCACCCTTAGCCAGGGTGGCAGGATGCCTACCACTACTACCACCCTTAGCCAGGGTGGCAGGATGCCTACCACTACTACCACCCTTAGCCAGGGGGGCAGGATGCCTACCACTACTACCACCCTTAGCCAGGGGGGCAGGATGCCTACCACTACTACCACCCCAACCCAGGGGGGGCTGGATGCCTACCACTACTACCACCCTTAGCCAGGGGGGCAGGATGCCCACCACTACTACCACCCTCACCCACGGGGGGCAGGATGCCTACCACTACTACCACCCTTAGCCAGGGTGGCTGGATGCCTACCACTACTACCACCCTTAGCCAGGGTGGCAGGATGCCTACCACTACTACCACCCTTAGCCAGGGGGCAGGATGCCTACCACTACTACCACCCTTAGCCAGGGGGCAGGATGCCTACCACTACTACCACCCCAACCCAGGGGTGCTGGATGCCTACCACTACTACCACCCTTAGCCAGGGGGCAGGATGCCTACCACTACTACCACCCTCAACCCAGGGGGGCTGGATGCCTACCACTACTACCACCCTTAGCCAGGGGGGCAGGATGCCTACCACTACTACCACCCTTAGCCAGGGGGCAGGATGCCTACCACTACTACCACCCCAGCCCAGGGGGTGCTGGATGCCTACCACTACTACCACCCTTAGCCAGGGGGCAGGATGCCCTACCACTACTACCACCCCTAGCCAGGGGGGCTGGATGCCTACCACTACTACCACCCTTAGCCAGGGGGGCTGGATGCCTACCACTACTACCACCCTTAGCCAGGGGGCAGGATGCCCACCACTACTACCACCCTCACCCAGGGGGCTGGATGCCTACCACTACTACCACCCTTAGCCAGGGGGGCAGGATGCCTACCACTACTACCACCCTCACCCAGGGGTGGCAGGATGCCTACCACTACTACCACCCTTAGCCAGGGGGGCTGGATGCCCTACCACTACTACCACCCTTAGCCAGGGGGGCAGGATGCCTACCACTACTACCACCCTTAGCCAGGGTGGCAGGATGCCTACCACTACTACCACCCTTAGCCAGGGTGGCAGGATGCCTACCACTACTACCACCCTTAGCCAGGGGGCAGGATGCCTACCACTACTACCACCCTTAGCCAGGGGGCAGGATGCCTACCACTACTACCACCCTTAGCCAGGGGGCAGGATGCCTACCACTACTACCACCCCAACCCAGGGGGGCTGGATGCCTACCACTACTACCACCCTTAGCCAGGGGGCAGGATGCCCACCACTACTACCACCCTCACCCACGGGGGGCAGGATGCCTACCACTACTACCACCCTTAGCCAGGGTGGCAGGATGCCTACCACTACTACCACCCTTAGCCAGGGGGCAGGATGCCTACCACTACTACCACCCTTAGCCAGGGGGGCTGGATGCCTACCACTACTACCACCCTTAGCCAGGGGGGCAGGATGCCCACCACTACTACCACCCTCAGCCCAGGGGGCAGGATGCCTACCACTACTACCACCCTTAGCCAGGGTGGCAGGATGCCTACCACTACTACCACCCTTAGCCAGGGGGGCAGGATGCCTACCACTACTACCACCCTTAGCCAGGGGGCAGGATGCCTACCACTACTACACCTAGCCGCTACCACCGCCAGCCGGGGGGCTGGATGCCCACCACTACTACCACCCTCAGCCAGGGGGCAGGATGCCTACCACTACTACCACCCTCACCCAGGGGGGCAGGATGCCTACCACTACTACCACCCTTAGCCAGGGGGGCTGGATGCCTACCACTACTACCACCCTCACCCAGGGGGGGCAGGATGCCTACCACTACTACCACCCTTAGCCAGGGGGGCTGGATGCCTACCACTACTACCACCCCAACCCAGGGGGGCTGGATGCCTACCACTACTACCACCCTTAGCCAGGGGGCAGGATGCCCACCACTACTACCACCCTCACCCACGGGGGCAGGATGCCTACCACTACTACCACCCTTAGCCAGGGGGCAGGATGCCCACCACTACTACCACCCTTAGCCAGGGGGCAGGATGCCCACCACTACTACCACCCTCACCCACGGGGGGCAGGATGCCCACCACTACTACCACCCTCACCCAGGGGGGCAGGATGCCTACCACTACTACCACCCTCACCCAGGGGGGCTGGATGCCTACCACTACTACCACCCCCACTCATAGGATGGACAATGCATGACACAACAAGCACACCACAACCTAGGGAATGCAAGATTAAGACATCCCCCCACCACCATGACAAGCGTGTGTAGGCTGTGTCAAATGCCTACAACACCGAACATGACTTTCAACATACAATGTGACCCCCTAGCACATGTGCCACACATATATGTGTGTGGCACCCACAATGCAAGCAGCCCATGACCATTGTGGCAATGGGGCCTAAACCCCCATCATCACAGTGACCAAAAGGTAAGTGTGGGGTCCATAGCTGAAGCACATTTTGACCATTGTGGCAATGGGGTCTAAACCCCCATCATCACAGTGACCAAAAGGCAAGTGTGGGGTCCATAGCTGAAGCACATTTTGACCATTGTGGCAATGGGGTCTACACCCTCATCATCACAGTGACCAAAAGGTAATTGTTGACAAAGAAAGAGCTGCAACTGCCAAACTGCATGGATCATTCCTGCTCACAGAACCAAAAACTCATCTGTGGCAAAGTAGTGTATGTGTCCCATTGCAACATAAATTGGGGGAGCCAAATACTGCAGTGCAAATGAAACATTCCTTTGGCCATGTGCAGACAAACAACACCCATGGGGGCTGAGACCGTCAACAGTCATCAATGACACAATGACAGAAGTGACCATCAGAATGCAGAACCACATATTTGCACCAATGGGCACACAAATGCAGATACCCTGTGGAGACAGCAGATGTGAGGTGAACAGATACCATACCATGGCAGCAATGGGACACACAAACCATGATCACTGTGCTGACCGATGACCTAGGAGTCCCAGGGACAGCAGGGGAAACACACCAAACAACATACAGCCAATGGCACACCCAAGATATGCCAATGCAGTGGTGCAGATGCACAAACACAAACAGGCAGACCAACACTGTCATCATACACAGCAGGTGAGGGGTGGGGGTGCCAGTGTCCCCAGGCAACCACACAACACATGAGGAGAGCTGAATACCAATCATACAGATGTGCATACACTGCCACACTAAGGTAACTCATGGATCCAAATCCCCTATGTGGGCAAGCAGGCATTGTCAGGTGAGAGGGAGCACAAAACACACATGTCACACAGGCACGTAGGAACAACAACTGACACAGCAAGTCACAGACACACCACAGCACCACCCCCAGGGCCCCCACAATGTGGTGACCCTGGGCTGAATAAAAATACCACTGTGATGACAAAGCTAAATGTCGTTCACACTATGAACCACAGTCAGGTGTCCTGAGCAACAAACTACCATCACACCTACACAAGCACAAATCAATCAGCATGGCCAGTAAGCCAAGGCCAACATGGAGGCAGGGGCCTAGCCGGGCAACAACTCTCATCTGCACACACTCAACACCACACCCCTCGACCTCCAACAATGTGCAGCAGTGAAGTACACATGCACTGGTGACATTGCACATGCACCCATGACTATTCCAGGGTGGTGGGTGGGAACCAAGGTGTAGAAACACATCACACATGGACACTCAACAAGACTCCTGAATGTCTGACACACTGCACACTACGCTGTACATGGACATGACGGCAATACCACACCGACCAATGGGATCCCAGCCACAGTCACACACCAATGAAGAAGCCAAGGTCACCCACAAAGAACACACATAGACAACTTCCAACATTGCAGCTCTGACCCTGAGGAGTGGCAGCAGTCACACACACAACATGTCACAATCACTGAAAGATAACACAAACTGGAAATCACATGACAGGGGCAAACAACAAGTGCCAAGGGGAAACCTGACTGTGACCCATCTGCGTCTGCACACAAACTCAGCCCTGACAGCAAACACACCTATGGGTGACACCCTGATGACCAGTAATGTGCCATGCACCCACATCACAGAGAACACAGGGAGAAGACTTTGGGGGAACATAGCTCAAGTCAGCAAGCATCACAAACAGGTACAACACTAGGGATCACAGCATGCGCAGATGAATGGAAGTGAACACACAGACATGCACATACAACACACACCTTGGGTGCAGGCAATGTCACACGTGTACACACTGCCATGAGGGGACTCCACTCCTGTGTGAGGAAAGCTGTGCCATATGTTGCCTCAGTAGGGCCCCATCATGTCAGCTGAGCACTTGGTCACACAATCAACAATTAGCACCAAATGAGGGCTCCCATCACATCAGCCTGGTCATGGATGTGCCAACGGAATCATCAGCACAGATCCAACACACTTGTATAGCAATGTTGCACTGACTACACGGATGAGTCCCTCCCCATTGATGCCCAAACCTGCATGTCCACTGGAGATGGCAACACGGTCAGGGAAGTAGACAAATGCAACGATGGCAGGCACAACAGATGTGCAGGGGTGGAAGCCACAGATATGAAATTGCCAATGTAAGTAGGAAACCCATTGCCAAATACTGAACACATGACACCCTCAGATGCTGCTATTGATGACATGGATACACCACATGATAGGACACATTCCCCCTGGACCACATGGGTTCCTGCACAGTAACACTTCATAATCATGAGACCAGATATCACCATCACTGCAGCAAGGGCATGGTTAGCTGCACCAACAACATGTACATCTGAAGCATGAGCACTAGAGAAAGAAAGTTGCTTTATTCAGCATATGTGTTGAGGCCAAACGAAGTCCTGAAAAAAGAGCAAAGGCCAATGGCCAGTCCATTGTCAAAGTTCAAACAGGGTGACACTGGCAGATGTCACCCTACGCATGCCTGCACAATACCAGGGACAATCCACTAGGAGGGGCAACCGGGGGGCAGGCCAGGCACCGCAGGGACAGGATCAGGGCTCACCAGGGGGAGTCAGGGAAGGGGTGGTGGGTGCAGGAGAGCCACTGACAACTGCAGTGGAGGTGTCTGACATGGTGTGTGCCGGCACAACTGGGGGCATGACACAGATGTCGTGGGTGCCGGCACAACTGCAGTGGACCCTGCAGATGGGGTGGACAGGTCCGCCACTGCAGTGCCCAAGTCAGACAGGGCGGTAGTGGACTCCACTGCAGTGCCTACCTCCAGGGGAGGAGAATGGGGAACAGGCAAGGTGGGTTGGACAGAGGGGGGACACCCTCACCACATCAGTGGCACAGACAAGCGCAGCGGGGGGTGTGGTGCTGGGAGAGCAAGTGGCAGGGGGAGAAGGCCGGAGCATCTTGGGGATGGTATATCTGTGGGTGGGGGAACCTGGGGCAGGGTGTGGTGGGGGCACCTGTGCAGTGGGGGCCTGAGGGATGGAGGACGGAGACCTTGTGCCTGAGCTGCAGGGTGGTGGCGGGGTCTTGCTCTTAGCACTCCGGGGGGACTTGCGGGTGGGGGCCTCAGTCCGTCTGCGCCTGGGGGAGGGTGTCCGGGGGCGAGGGGCACTCTGCTCCGTGTGGGTGGGCTTCCTCTTCCCCCGGGATGCTGGAGCAGCTTCATCGGTGGGGAAGAGGCCGAGGTCACAGAGGAAGAGCTGCTGTGACTTTGGGGTTGCAGGTGAGGCAAGGGAGGGTGCTTTGGAGGGAGAGGGAACTGAGGACTGCGCAGTGCATGTGGATGCGTGTGTGTGTTCCAGGGCCCCATCCCCTGTGAGTCTGGCTTCAGTCCCCTGAATGTGCGTGCGTGTGCGTTTTGTCATTGGCGTGTGTGTCAGTGTGCTGGATGTGTGTGTGCTGGTGTGTGCCTGTGCCAGTGTGTGTGTGCCTGGGATGGGTAAGGTGCTGGGGAGTGTGGATGGAGCAGAGGCAGGAGGGGTGAGGGACCGTTTGAGGAGGGACACTGCTGCCGTCAGGGAGGAGTCCATGGACCTATTGCCCCTCTGTAGGTCAGACATGCCCGATGAGATGCCCTCCATGAACGACACCAGCTGAGTCAACAGCGCGGTGTGCGCATGGAGGACACTCAGCATGGCTGTCTGCCCTACATGGAGCTGGCGAAGGAGGTACACAGACTCCTCACTCAGGGCAGCAGGGGACACAGGGGCAGGGGGTGCGGTGCCTGGCCCAAAGGAGACACGCTCCCGGACATGGGAGCCTCCACGGACCTGGGGAATGGGAGCCGATGGGAGGGCGGTGGTGGTGCTGGTGGTGGCGGGGACAGCAACACTAGCTGGGGTGTGGTGGCTGCTGACACCCGCCT
This sequence comes from Calotriton arnoldi, assembly GCA_963921515.1. Classification (NCBI taxonomy): domain Eukaryota; kingdom Metazoa; phylum Chordata; class Amphibia; order Caudata; family Salamandridae; genus Calotriton; species Calotriton arnoldi. The sequence goes on along the minus strand of CAWUFW010003468.1, from coordinate 1,788,117 downwards.
CCACAAGGGAGTCATCCTCCGAGTTGCTCTGGTCCTCAGCTGAGGTGGATGCTGCTGAGGACTCCTCGGTGTGGCTCCCCTCGCCCTCCGTGCCACTGGGTCCCTCCGACCACTCCTCGGCTGCTGACCCAGTCTGGCTCTCCGGCTCCTCCTGGTCCGTGGAGCTGTCCCCTTCCGTGGCCGTGGATGTATCTGCAAACAATGGGGAAACAGACAGACATCAGTCACCTGCACCAAACGCACACACCACTGTGAGCACAGCACATTACAGAGCAAGCCCTGGCATCATTAGTTGTACATTGCTAAAAGTGCCCTAATTGAACAGGAGAAGTCAATTGTCAGTCTGATGCCAAGCATGGCACTCACATCCCACATGGCCTTGCACCCATCTGTCTGGTGTCTGTTGGATTGCAACACCCCAGTGTTGACACATGCACCAAGTACACAGTAGTTGGACAGTGCAGAGGACACGGTGTGGACACATCACAGCTCTTGCCACTGAGTCAGTACAGGTTTACGGATGTAAGGGATGCCCAGAGTCAAATAGGAAATGCATGTGATGCATTCCAGCGACAGACACCATGATGCACCCATGTCCTGATAGCCAGCGCCACTATGGTGTGCATGTAGCACATGTCACTCCCCTGCAGGATCACCAATCAGTAGACACATGCCATGGCGGAGGCATGACTGCAAAGTCATACATCACTGTCTCAGTGATGTATGACTTTGCAGCCAGACAACAACACTCTGCACTGTGTCACAATAGTAGGTCATGGGGAATGCAAGTCCTGGAGCTGCACAAGTGCACATGTACATCCCCCCACAACACATCCTCTTAACCCTCATCTGTCCAGGTCATACCTATTGGACATATGGGAGACCTGTGACACTACCCTCTGAACCTGAGCCCCTCACACTCTGCTGTGCATGGGGAACAGCTGCCTGAACTTCACATTTACATGCCCCAGTCTGCATGGGCAGCTGATCAGACACCTATGTGTCACACAAGCATCGTCTCCTATGGTCACATCTCCAGTGGCATGCTGAGCCCCTACCAAGAAACTCCACAGCAGTCCTGGCGACTAATCCACAGCACACTGACACAGAGGCAGACACCTGAGGGGTCAAATCACTGTGCACAATGTGTCCTCTGATACACGGGAGTGGGAGTACAGAGTGTATTGTATGGCCTGGAGTAGGCATGACTGTCCAGCCCCACATGAATGAGGGATGAGCCCTGGACTGTAGGCAGCTGGCTAAGTATGTGTGACACACGTCATATACATACTCCTGGGGCCCAAACATTGTTCCCACCCGCAGCATGGGTGTGTGCCAGGTACCCCAGCCACATGTGGTGGATCAGCTCAGCAATTGGACCACAGATCAAAGTAACACGCTGAATACATGTCAGAATACAGGCATTGTGTAAGCAATGGACCCACCCATGATGCCCACCACAGAGTCAGGGAAACAGATGCTGTCTCCCACCTTGAGTCAAGCAAACTGCAAGGACACAGTCCTAAGTGACAGAATTCCCTGCATGTAAGGGCCACACCTGGGTATCAGATGAGGAGTGGGCAGTGCACAATAGAGGGACATGGCTCCTGGACAACATGACTGCTGTACTGTGGCAGTTCAACCTGGCCCGAGGAGGGCACATAACATGTTAGACAGAGTACACAGTGCAGTCTTTGACTCACCCCCTCCTTGCTGCTCTCTGGCCTTCAGCTGCCCATCCAGGTCTGGAAAGACCACCGCCAGGATCCTGAGCATGTGGGGGGTCAGGGTCCGTGTTCCGCCCCTCCTGCGAGGAGGCGACAGCTTCAGCTGGACCCGTGCAATCCTCCGGGTCCAGCCCCGAAGGTCCTGCCACCTCTTTTGGCAGTTGCGGATCCGGCGCTTGTAGACCCCCACGGACCGGACAGCCCGGACGATGTCCTTCCATATCTCATGCTTCCGATGGGCAGAAGCCTGTCAGGATGACAAAGTGATAAGGCCATTACTACACATGCAACATATCCGTGCATGACACAGTTGCATATACATGTCGCAATCACAGGGGCACATGGTGTACCCAGGCAGTGCACGGCTGCCCATGGACAGTTTTCCAGAAGTCACTACATGGTATCATAGCATGGGGAGTAAAACCCTGTTCAGAAGCACTGTCACTGCACCATACCTGTCCAGTGCAAGTCACTACACACTATGGGGGGTGACAACTACTCAGTGAGCCTGCTAGCCAGTGGTGTGCTGACTCTCAGCCTTGCTAGTCAGACAAAATGCACATTCAGAAAGGCAGTGCACAGAACACTCACCTGCTCCCCTGGTGTCCCATACAGCTTGCTGTACTGTGGAAGTAGGCTGTCCAGCAGGGCCTGGTTCTCTTCAAGGCTGAAGGCTGGGGCTCTCTCCACAGTACGTGCCATTGCAGGGTCCAGAGGGGCAGAGACAGCAGCAGTGCAGTGGCAGATGTCGTCCTGGAGCATGTAGTGCAGGCAAGTGGGCTCTCAGGGGAACATGCAGCAATATATATGTGCTGGAGAGGCAGATACTGTCCCTTGTGTCCAAAGTGATAGGTCCAAGTCGTTTGCATCTTCTGAATCTGGCCAATCCATGGAATAGCAGCACCAAAACACGCCCACAGCATCCTTCAAAATTTCAACTTCATGACATACATGATTTTGCAACATTGTTGTGGGTGACCAACTGATTTTCCAGCAACCGACTCGTTCGAATATTCGAAAACGCGTCCGTTGCCAGGCAAGCCCATTGTCAATGGGTGCGCACCGATCGGTCCATTGAGGTACAACGCGCACAGGGGTACAACGCGTACCCGCACACATTGAATGCAATGGGCCGGCCGGAGGCACCGATCGGTCCATTGCAGTACAACGCGCACAGGGGTACAACGCGTACCCGCACACATTGAATGCAATGGGCCGGCCGGAGGCACCGATCGGTCCATTGCAGTACAACGCGCACAGGGGTACAACGCGTACCCGCACACATTGAATGCAATGGGCCGGCCGGAGGCACCGATCGGTCCATTGCAGTACAACGCGCACAGGGGTACAACGCGTACCCGCACACATTGAATGCAATGGGCCGGCCGGAGGCACCGATCGGTCCATTGCAGTACAACGCGCACAGGGGTACAACGCGTACCCGCACACATTGAATGCAATGGGCCGGCCGGAGGCACCGATCGGTCCATTGCAGTACAACGCGCACAGGGGTACAACGCGTACCCGCACACATTGAATGCAATGGGCCGGCCGGAGGCACCGATCGGTCCATTGCAGTACAACGCGCACAGGGGTACAACGCGTACCCGCACACATTGAATGCAATGGGCCGGCCGGAGGCACCGATCGGTCCATTGCAGTACAACGCTGCACAGGGGTACAACGCGTACCCGCACACATTGAATGCAATGGGCCGGCCGGAGGCACCGATCGGTCCATTGCAGTACAACGCGCACAGGGGTACAACGCGTACCCGCACACATTGAATGCAATGGGCCGGCCGGAGGCACCGATCGGTCCATTGCAGTACAACGCGCACAGGGGTACAACGCGTACCCGCACACATTGAAAGCAATGGGCCGGCCGGAGGCACCGATCGGTCCATTGCAGTACAACGCGCACAGGGGTACAACGCGTACCCGCACACATTGAAAGCAATGGGCCGGCCGGAGGCACCGATCGGTCCATTGCTGTTCAACGCATCACTGTACATGTGACTGGCATATGTCAGCATGCCTGTCTCAGATGGACATATGCCAGCCACAGATAGCTCCCAGGGAGTGAGGGGCACACCTACATCACGACAGCCTGTCCAAACCTTATCATAAGGCATGTAAGGCTGCATTTCCTATTGTGTGTATGTTGGTGTACATGTTGTCCTGTGGGTGTCACCTGTGGGCAGCCACCCCCAGGCTGTGCACGTGTTAATGGGGACAGGATCCTGGGTGTTACGTGTACGTGACCACTGTGATGTGCAACTGTTCATATCTGTGCATGTGCCATGGTCACATTTCACAGTGGTGTTTGTGTATGTCATGTCACATACCCCGTGAGTCCCATGTGGGACGGTATGTTTGAGCCAGGGTGTCCCAGTGGCACAATAGTGATGGCCCTCCACAGTCTTTGTGCATGTAGTGTTTACAATGTCTCTGATTTCATGTGCACAATGGGAGACAGTCTCCACATCCACGTTGTGTGTGCATGGACTCTGATGTTGTGCGTGTGTGTCACAGACGTCCATGGCTCTCCTGCCATGGCAAGTGTGGCCACTACCTGTGGGGGTCATGTTTGTTTTGTTGTGGTGTACACATGATACTCCAGGTGATGCCAGTGTCCATGTGGCATTACAGGGTCCCTGGGAATGTGCCTGTCGTTGAGCTGTGGTGCCTGGGGCACATCTGTCCTCACATGTCACTGGGGGGTGACTGTGACACAGCATCATGATATCCAATGGGCCAACCTGGGACAAATTGATGCCACCTGTAGGACCGTGTTGACAGATGTTGGCCATGTATGTACCATACATGTCGTTCCGGTACTGCACACTTCATGTAGTTGTGCCTCATGATGATGTATGTTGGGATCTTGAGTGTGTTCAATGCCGCATATGTGGGGTGACTGACGATCTTGCTTACTTCTCCTCTGCACTGCAGGGCTCCTGCTGTCCATCGGCCATTCCCAGACCTGGCAACGATGGTGGAACGGGACAGCATCCGACGGTACCGCTTCACCAGGCAGCTGATTGAGGATTTTGCAGTGCAGTTGTCCCCACATTTGCAGCCTGGCCGGCCGTATCCTACAGCGCTGACCCCCAAGGTGAAGGTGATGGCAGCCCTACACTTCTTTGCCACCGGTACCTTCCAACATACTGTGGCGTCTGCTGGTGGGATGTCACAGACCATGTTCAGCCGTGTGCTCCGCGATTTCTTGGCGGCAATGTTGCTCTTCCTGAACCGGTACATCTATTTCCCTAGACTGCGACGACTCACTGACGTGAAGAGTGACTTTTATGCCCTGGGGAGGATGCCGCATGTCATTGGCTCCATTGATGGGACACATGTGGCTTTGGTACCACCACAGGCCCAGGAGCAGGCCTACAGGAACCGCAAGCACTACCACTCGGTCAATGCACTGGTGGTGTGTCTTGCAGACATGACCATCACACACGTGTGTGCCCGTTTCCCTGGTTCAGCACACGATGCCTTTGTGATGAGGAGTAGTCGCATCCCCAGGTTGATGGCACAGATGCAGAACCAGCGTGCCTGGCTTGTCGGTGTGTACTGACTTTGTGCCATTGTGTGTGATCTGATCTGTAGTATTCCGCCCACTTTTCCAAGTCAGCTGATGTGCACTTGTCTGTCCGTAGGTGACTCGGGATACCCCAACATGCCGTGGTTGCTGACACCCCTCAGGAACCCTGTGACACCTGCCCAGATGCGCTACAATGAGGCACATGGTCGGACCAGGAGAGTGATTGAGCGGACCTTTGGTCTCCTGAAGAGCCGCTTCCGCTGCCTGGACAAGACCGGAGGGTCCCTCCCATATGCCCCTGCGAAAGTGTGCAAGATTATCATCGTCTGCTGCATGCTCCACAACCTGGCAGTGCGGAAGGAGTTGCCTCTCATCCAGGATGACGATGACCAACATCCGCCACCTGTGGAGGATCCTGGCCTGGACCACGATGCCAGTGACGATGATGATGATGATGGTGATGGTGATGTCCGCACACAGCTCATCACCAACTTCTTTAGCTGAATGTGAGTATCCTGAGGTGTCATGTCAATGATGTGAGTTGGCATGATGTGTGGGTGGTGCTCTGGTGCTGTTGGAGTGTGTCCATGGGCTACTTGACTGGATGTGTGTTGCGATGTGTGGTGACAGGTGGGCTGTACTCCCCAACAGTGTTGACATGCTAACTTGGTTCTGGGTGGGTATCTTGTAACATGTATTGTGCATGAGTTTTGCTGTTCTGTCCTGTACTCCATTGCTTTTGACTGTGTGTCATTTCTGTCCTTCACAGGGTACTTTCAGATTCGTTTGGTCAACTGTGTCCACCGACAACGTGATTGCACATCCAGGCTGGTAGCTGTTGTGTCCCTACAGGTGATGTGCGCCACACCCATGGACTTCCTTCTGTCTACAGTTGTTGACTGTGTGCCCGCTACCAGGTGGGGTTACCTTGCATCTGTAGTGGTTACGGCATGTTGCTACTGTGTAATAAACCTGTGCTTCACTTAGTGATGTGCGTTGTCTGTGGTCACACATTTGACTGCCATTTGCTTACTGCACCTGTGGGCTACTTGACTACAACTGGGAATGGGTGTGGTGTCTGTGCATTGCACCGTCTTCCCTGGCAACATCAGTGTAGGCAATGAGTCAGATGGCCTAGGTGTGTATGTGTTGTGTAGCCCTGGTGGTGTGTCTCCCTCATATGTGTCACGTTGCCTGTACTCACATGCCTGTGTTGTCCTTGCTGTTGCAGTTCGCATACACAGTGTAATTTTGTTGTTCATCATCCCCATAACAGTACCCACGTTGGAATCACGACAGAGGCAAGTATGGTGTATTATTGTGTTTATTGTGATACATCTGTGATAATAGTGCATAGGATGGATTGTGCTGTACATGAATCTTGCAATCCCAAGTTCCTAGATGAATAGAAAGTCCAGGTAGACAGGATCCCCAGTATCGGGGCCACAGTTGTCTGACACATTGTTCCAACTTGTACTCCCCATGCAATGTGTGGGAGTAGTGTTGCCATCAACAGGGTGAACAGTCTGTGCACAAAGGCGAAAATCCAGAACAGGTTCAGGCTTCCTGGGAGTTGCGCTTGGCCATCAGCCTCTCACTTTCCCCTCCTCGGACGACCCCTCTTCTTGGGGGGGGGCCCTCAAGTGCAGGCTGCTGCGGTGCAGGGGACTCTCCGCCAGAGTCCTCCTCCCTCCCTGTGGCAGTTGCAGTTTGTTCGGTACCAGATGTTGTTGGCACACAGGGAGGTGTGGACTGGTTGCTGTTCATCTGGCGGAGGCATTGTAAAATGTCCCTGTGCACCGCCGTCATCTCATGTAGTACATCCCACTTGGACTCCACGCGGGTCATGTGGGAGTCCACACGTGACATGTGGGAGTCCACACGTGACATGTGTGACTCCACATGGGACATGTGGGAGTCCAAGCGGGCATGATGGGCAGCCTGCTGCTGTTTGATGTCTCTGAGGAGCCCCACTACCTGGCTGAGCTCTCCGGTGCTGGACTGGTACGCATCAGCTATGCGTACCAGTTGTGGGTCTTCATGCACACCAGCAACGTCTGCAAGCAGCGACCTCTGTCTCCCACCCCTCCCACCACCCCTGCTGACATGTGCAGTGTGTGCAGTTGCACGCACAGATAACCCTGGTCCACCTTGGGGGTTGGTGGTGGTGGTGGTGTCCATGGCCCCAGGTTGGTCCAGGGTCACTGCGCTGGTGTTGTTCCTTATTCTGTCCATGTCGGCAGGGATGGTATTCGTGGTGACAGTCGTTGGAGGGGTGGGTGCAGGGGGTGCAGCTGGTGGACCTGCTGGTGCTGCAGCTGGTGGTCCTGCTGGTGCAGCATGTTGACTTGCACCGGATGTGCCAGGTTGTTCTTCATCGTCCGAGGAGGACAGAGGCTGTACGACGCCAGTGAGCTCGGCATCCTCTTGAGCCTGGGACTGGGACTCCTCAGCGTCTGCTGCTGTGTCCCTATCATCACCTGTTTTTGGGAGACACAAACAATGTATGTCATGTTTCTGCAGGCATCAGTGGTTGACACACCTGACAGTTGTGACTGTGCCTCGGGGTGCGGGCCTGTACATTGTATTGTCCTAAGTCGTCACAGTCAGGGGTTGATATTGGTGTGGCACATTGTCCTGCATTATTTGGGCATTTCTATGTATTCTCTGGGGTGTGAACATGGTCTGCATTGATTGTGTTTGGTTGACAGCCAGACCTCCTTCCCACCCACCCACCCACCCAGTCAGTTATCCCACCATGGAACGTGCTTGCATTGCAGGGAGTGTAAGTTGTCTCTCAGGATGTCAGTCAGAGGTGTCCTGCTGTTTGTTGGTGCACAGTTGGCAGCAGGGCCTTGTGCTCCCCGCAGCAGTAGCCAGTGTCAGCCATCTTGTGAGTCCTTCTCCACTCCCTGTGATGTGAGCATGGTTCAGGGTGGTGTTGATGGGCCAGTTGTGAGGCTGAGCAATGTCTGTGACTACGACTCCCATCATGCTATTGCCTCCACCCCCTTCCCAGCATGCCCATGCTTCCTTCCTTTTGACTCTGCTTCCCTGTGGGGTGGGCTGGCTGTGCTGACAGGATGGCTGGGAGTGTTGTCCTGGCAGTTGTTTGGCTAAGAGTCCCAAGAGTGTCCCTGTGCTTCACACAACATAACCCAGGGTGGTGGTGCTTTGTGGGATCTTGTGTTAGGATGGAGGGCATTGCATTCTACCAGGTGGGTACTGTGGAGTTTGTGTTGGGGGGGGGTGTGAGGGGAGGTGCTGGTGACTATGGTCAGTGCTGCAAGTCCCCCTTCCCACCCAGCCAGCCGGATATCCCACCATGGAACGTGCTTGCATTGCAGGGAGTGTAAGTTGTCTCTCAGGATGTCAGTCAGTGGTGTCCTGCTGTTTGTTGGTGCACAGTTGGCAGCAGGGCCTTGTGCTCCCCACAGCAGTAGCCAGTGTCAGCCATCTTGTGAGTCCTTCTCCACTCCCTGTGATGTGAGCATGGTTCAGGGTGGTGTTGATGGGCCAGTTGTGAGGCTGAGCAATGTCTGTGACTACGACTCCCATCATGCTATTGCCTCCACCCCCTTCCCAGCATGCCCATGCTTCCTTCCTTTTGACTCTGCTTCCCTGTGGGGTGGGCTGGCTGTGCTGACAGGATGGCTGGGAGTGTTGTCCTGGCAGTTGTTTGGCTAAGAGTCCCAAGAGTGTCCCTGTGCTTCACACAACATAACCCAGGGTGGTGGTGCTTTGTGGGATCTTGTGTTAGGATGGAGGGCATTGCATTCTACCAGGTGGGTACTGTGGAGTTTGTGTTGGGGGGGGGGGTGTGAGGGGAGGTGCTGGTGACTATGGTCAGTGCTGCAAGTCCCCCTTCCCACCCAGCCAGCCGGATATCCCACCATGGAACGTGCTTGCATTGCAGGGAGTGTAAGTTGTCTCTCAGGATGTCAGTCAGTGGTGTCCTGCTGTTTGTTGGTGCACAGTTGGCAGCAGGGCCTTGTGCTCCCCACAGCAGTAGCCAGTGTCAGCCATCTTGTGAGTCCTTCTCCACTCCCTGTGATGTGAGCATGGTTCAGGGTGGTGTTGATGGGCCAGTTGTGAGGCTGAGCAATGTCTGTGACTACGACTCCCATCATGCTATTGCCTCCACCCCCTTCCCAGCATGCCCATGCTTCCTTCCTTTTGACTCTGCTTCCCTGTGGGGTGGGCTGGCTGTGCTGACAGGATGGCTGGGAGTGTTGTCCTGGCAGTTGTTTGGCTAAGAGTCCCAAGAGTGTCCCTGTGCTTCACACAACATAACCCAGGGTGGTGGTGCTTTGTGGGATCTTGTGTTAGGATGGAGGGCATTGCATTCTACCAGGTGGGTACTGTGGAGTTTGTGTTGGGGGGGGGTGTGAGGGGAGGTGCTGGTGACTATGGTCAGTGCTGCAAGTCCCCCTTCCCACCCAGCCAGCCGGATATCCCACCATGGAACGTGCTTGCATTGCAGGGAGTGTAAGTTGTCTCTCAGGATGTCAGTCAGTGGTGTCCTGCTGTTTGTTGGTGCACAGTTGGCAGCAGGGCCTTGTGCTCCCCACAGCAGTAGCCAGTGTCAGCCATCTTGTGAGTCCTTCTCCACTCCCTGTGATGTGAGCATGGTTCAGGGTGGTGTTGATGGGCCAGTTGTGAGGCTGAGCAATGTCTGTGACTACGACTCCCATCATGCTATTGCCTCCACCCCCTTCCCAGCATGCCCATGCTTCCTTCCTTTTGACTCTGCTTCCCTGTGGGGTGGGCTGGCTGTGCTGACAGGATGGCTGGGAGTGTTGTCCTGGCAGTTGTTTGGCTAAGAGTCCCAAGAGTGTCCCTGTGCTTCACACAACATAACCCAGGGTGGTGGTGCTTTGTGGGATCTTGTGTTAGGATGGAGGGCATTGCATTCTACCAGGTGGGTACTGTGGAGTTTGTGTTGGGGGGGGGGGTGTGAGGGGAGGTGCTGGTGACTATGGTCAGTGCTGCAAGTCCCCCTTCCCACCCAGCCAGCCGGATATCCCACCATGGAACGTGCTTGCATTGCAGGGAGTGTAAGTTGTCTCTCAGGATGTCAGTCAGTGGTGTCCTGCTGTTTGTTGGTGCACAGTTGGCAGCAGGGCCTTGTGCTCCCCACAGCAGTAGCCAGTGTCAGCCATCTTGTGAGTCCTTCTCCACTCCCTGTGATGTGAGCATGGTTCAGGGTGGTGTTGATGGGCCAGTTGTGAGGCTGAGCAATGTCTGTGACTACGACTCCCATCATGCTATTGCCTCCACCCCCTTCCCAGCATGCCCATGCTTCCTTCCTTTTGACTCTGCTTCCCTGTGGGGTGGGCTGGCTGTGCTGACAGGATGGCTGGGAGTGTTGTCCTGGCAGTTGTTTGGCTAAGAGTCCCAAGAGTGTCCCTGTGCTTCACACAACATAACCCAGGGTGGTGGTGCTTTGTGGGATCTTGTGTTAGGATGGAGGGCATTGCATTCTACCAGGTGGGTACTGTGGAGTTTGTGTTGGGGGGGGGTGTGAGGGGAGGTGCTGGTGACTATGGTCAGTGCTGCAAGTCCCCCTTCCCACCCAGCCAGCCAGCCAGATATCCCACCATGGAACGTGCTTGCATTGCAGGGAGTGTAAGTTGTCTCTCAGGATGTCAGTCAGTGGTGTCCTGCTGTTTGTTGGTGCACAGTTGGCAGCAGAGCCTTGTGCTCCCCACAGCAGTAGCCAGTGTCAGCCATCTTGTGAGTCCTTCTCCACTCCCTGTGATGTGAGCATGGTTCAGGGTGGTGTTGATGGGACAGTTGTGGGGGGGGGCAATATGTGTGAGTGCGACTCCCATGATGCTATTGGCTACACTGACTTGGCCAGCATACACAGAATTCCTTCCTTTGAGTGGTCTTCACTGTGTGTTGGTGTTGTTGTGGTGGCTACATGTGTGGATGTGTGTGTTAGTTCTATTTGTGCCACTGCCTAGCTGTAGTTGTGGTTGTGTTTGTACATGTGTTGGCACAGTTGGATGTGACTTTTTTGATGGCATGTGTTGTGTTTATCTGACTGACATACACATTTTGGGATGATTCTGTTCTAGTTGCTGTGTAATTGCTATGAGTGCATGGTTTGACTCTCCCCTTGACAGTGATGTGTGTGTTTTGTGGCAGTTTATTGTGTACATTTGTTGTGTACTCACCAGGCTCTGGGATGTCCTCTAGTCCATATACGCTCACTGGCGGAAGGATGGCCCGCACCTTCTCCTCCCAGGGCCTGAGGTATACTGGCTTGGCAGGAGGGCCACTGCCGGTGTATTGGCTCAGGTGGTAGTCTTTCTTGAGCAGCTCCCGGACCCTCCTGCGCACGTCATACCACCTGTTCTGGATGTCGGTCTTTGTGCGCCGACATGGTGATTGGGCGTTCACCCTGTTGATGATCCTCTCCCACATCTTGGTTTTCTGCGACATGGGGGTCTGTTGGACCAGAGTGCCAAACAGCTGTGGCTCCACCCTGAGGATCTCGTCTACCATGACTTCCAATTCACTATCTAGGAACTTGGGATTCTTCTTGGGGGGCATGGTGATGGGTGGTGATAGTGGGTGATGTGTGTGTTGGTGTGCAGGTGAGGGTGTGTGGGTGTGTGTTGTGCTGGGTGTATGTGAGGTAGGTATTTGTTGGTGTGCTGCTGGTGTGTGGCTTGTGTGAGGGATGAGCTGTGGGTGTGTGGTTGCTTTCTCTTGGGTGCTGGCAGTGGAATGGCATTTGCAAAGGCTCATGGTAGTGATTTGTGTCCTTTATATAGGTGGAGTTGTTGGTGTGTCTTTGTTCTCTGTCCCCACCCCCCCAGTATTTATTGGCTTGGTAATTGCTTGTTTGGCCTTTTTTTGGTTGATTTTTCCTTTGTGCTGTTTGTGTATGTTGGAAACGTTCTTGTGACCGAGTCGGACCCTGCATTGGTCTCGTACGGTGTTTTCCGTTTCGTTCACGCTGTGTTTGTGCAGTTTTGTATGCTGCGTACGCGTCGGTCGCGGTGTATTGTGTTGCTTCGGCTCGGTTTTGTATGCGTGTCGGTCGTACGGCTTGTCCTCCGTCCGACTCGGTCGTGTTTTCGCGCCTTGCATCGTACTTTGCAGGTTGGAGTTGGCGGGTACGATTCGGTCGGATTTGTTCCGGGTGCGTGTCGGTCGGTTGGATTCGCGTGTTTTTCCGGCCGGATTGCTATTTTCCGAGCGGGTCGGTCGGTCGGCTTGGTTTCCTGACGTGTCGGTCGGATTTATCGCGGCTTGCATCGTACTTGGCGTGTCGGGCGCCACTGGTACGTGTCGGTCGGTATTTTTTCCGGATCCGAGTCGGTCGGTGCTTTTTCCGGCCCGAATCGGAATCGACCCCATAGTTGTTAAAAATATTGATTATTTAGTAATGTTATATATTTTAGTATATATGTTATATGTGTGTGATGCATGTATTTTTTGTATAAGAATTCTTTGTATTTTTATTATATGTGTTAAAATGTTAGTAGTAATTAATTTATTTTTGTTAGAATTTTGCAGTTTTAGTTCCGTAGTGGGTTGTGGGTTTATAGAAGAATAGGGTGGGAAGTAATTGAATTATAGTAAATTTAATGATTATTTTTAGTAGTTATTTTTTTAAAGTCTATTTTAGCGTTTTTAGTTCTGTAGCGGGTTGTGGGTTTATAGGGAATAGGGTGGGAAGTAATTTAATTATAGTACATTTATTGAATATATTTTTATTTATTTATATTTCTTCAATTGAGATGTTATAGTGTTAAATGTGTAAATTAATTCTTTATTAATTATTTAATAATTGTTGTTAATTAATTTTAATTAATTAATTGGCAATTAATTATGTTAATTGTGTATTTAATTTTAGGTATGTGTTGTGGTGTTTATAGGTAAAAATGGTGGGAAGGGTGGGAATTATTTTGTTTTAATTGAGAATTTATAATTAGTTGTTAATTAATTTTAATTAATTAATTAGTAATTAATGATGGTAATTGTGTAATTCATTTTAGGTGTGTGTTGTGTTCATAAGTGTAAATGTTGGGAAGGGTGGGAAGTAATTTATTTTTAATTGATGAATTAATATTTAGTTGTTAATAAAAATTAATCAGTAGTTTTAAAATATTGTTTATTTATTTTTAGGATAATTTTAATTTTAAAAATTGTTTAATTGTTATTAGTAATTTTTACCCTATTTATCCAACACTTTCCCTACTTTTGCACTCACTGGAGTGGGAATAGTAAGTTTTTACCCTCCGCTATCCAACACTTTCCCTCCTGTTGCACTCACTGGAGTGGGAATAGTAATTTTACCCCTCCGGTGTCCAAAACTTTCCCTACTGTTGGACTCACTGGAGTGGGAATAGTAATTTTACCCCTCCGCCAACCAGCACTTTCCCTACTGTTGCACTCATTGGAGTTGGAAAAGTAATTTTTACCCCTCCGGTGTCCAAAACTTTCCCTACTGTTGGACTCACTGGAGTGGGAATAGTAATTTTTACCCCTCCGCCAACCAGCACTTTCCCTACTGTTGCACTCATTGGAGTTGGAATAGTAATTTATACCCCTCCGCTATCCAATACTTTCCCTACTGTTGCACTCACTGGAGTGGGAATAGTAATTTTACCCCTCAGCCATCTAGCACTTTCCCTACTGTTGCACTTACTGGAGTGGGAATAGTAATTTTTACCCCTTTGCTATCCAACACTTTCCCTGCTGTTGCACTCAGTGGAGTGGGAATAGTAATTTTTACCCCTCCGCTATCCAGCACTTTCCCTATTGTTGCACTCTTTGGAGTGGGAATAGTCATTTCTACCTCTCCGCTATCCAATACTTTCCCTACTGTTGCTCTCTTTGAAGTGGGAATAGTAATTTTTACCCCTCTGCTATCCAACAGTTTCCCTACTGTTGCACTCACTGGAGTGGGAATAGTAATTTTACCCCTCCGCTATCCAATACTTTCCCTACTGTTGCACTCACTGGAGTGGGAATAGTAATTTTTACCCCTACGCTATCCAACACTTTCCCTACTGTTGCACTCACTGGAGTGGGAATAGTAATTTTACCCTTACGCTATCCAACACTTTCTCTACTGTGGCACTCACTGGTGTTGGAATAGTAAAATTAGTTATTCCGCTATCCAACTTTTCCCTACTGTAGTATTTATTGTATTGTGAAATGTACGTTTAATTATTTTTTATAGTTAAATGTTTAAATTAATTATAATAAAATTATTTTTATTTTAAATCATTGATCTATGTATATATTTTATTTTTATATAATTTATAAGTTTAAAAATTAAATAAAGATAATAGTTAATAAATGATTTCAAAGTAAATATAGGTATATGTATAAAATATTATGTTTGTGTGTTTATATTTTTTAAATTAAGTTTATTTATTTATATTTAGTTAAAATATACATTAAATGTAATTAATTTTGTTAAAGATAATATTAATATTATATATATTTAACATATATTATTTTATTTTATATATATTTTTTAATCAATATTTTTTATTCAATATTTTTGTACTCACCTGTTGAGGTATTGGAGTCGATATATTTTCCTCAATATTTTTAACATCGATATTTTTCACATCGATATTATGTCAGTGATCCCAGAAAGAGACAAGAGAGGTGCAGAAAGAGGCAAGAGAGGTGCAGAAAGAGGAAGAAAGGTGCAGAAAGAGGCAAGAGAAATGTAGAAAGAGGAAGAAAGGTGCAGAAAGAAGCAATAGAAGCACAGAAAGAAGCAAGAGAGGTGCAGAAAGAAGCAAGAGAGGTACAGAAATAAGAGAGTGAGGTGCAGAAAGAGGCAAGGGAGGTGCAGAAAGAGGCTTGAGAAGTGCAGAAAGAGGCAAGAGAGGTGCAGAAAGAAGGCAAGAGAAGTGCAGAAAAGAGGCAAGAGAGGTGCAGAAAGAGGCAAGAGAGGTGTAGATAGAGGCAGGAGAGGTGCAGAAAGAGGCAAAAGAGGTGCAGAAAGAGGCAAGAGAGGTGCATAAAGAGGCCAGAGAGGTGCAGAAAGAAGAGAGTGAGGTGCAGAAAAGAGGCAAGAGAGGTGCAGAAAGAGGCAAGAGAAGTGTAGAAAGAGGCAGAAGTTGTGCAGAAAGAGGCAAGAGAGGTGCAGAAAGAGGCAAGAGAGAGTGCAGAAAGAGGCAAGAGAAGTGTAGAAAGAGGCAGAAGTGGTGCAGAAAGAGGCAAGAGAGGTACAGAAAGAGTCAAGAGTGGTGCAGAAAGAGGCAAGAGAGGTGCAGAAAGAAGAGAGGTGAGCTGCAGAAAGAGGCAAGAGAGGTGCAGAAAGAGGCAAGAGAGGTGCAGAAAGAGGTGCAGAAAGAGGCAAGAGAGGTACAGAAAGAGGCAAAAGAGGTGCAGAAAGAGGCAGGAGAGGTGCAGAAAGAAGAGAGTGAGCTGCAGAAGAGGCAAGAGAGGTATATATATGTATATATTCAATCTCCACTCACTCTTACAAGGAAGGAATCAGCACTCAAGTTGTAGTTTGGAAGTATTTAATCTGCAAAGCACGCGATCCACGTGTTTCGGCTCGTCCGAACCTTGATCACGATACAAGACGTCATTGTAGCTTCCTTATTTAAATGTACAAATGCCTCCAGTTGCCAACATTAACAAGGACTACATATTACATTAAACCAAAAAGCTGTCTGCCATATTGGCCTGGTCACGATGTGAAAATTCAGGAATTCATACAATAAAGAAAAGAAAACAAGTGTTAATATGCACACAATGCATATCATTTCAGCATATCTTGCCCATGACCGCCCGTACCTGTATGTTCGTCAACGTGACTTGTTCATAATAAACATACTTATGATTGCAAACATCAACATAAACAATGGACTACACATTACTTTAAAGTGAAAGGCTATCAGCCACATTGATCTGGGCATGTTGCGTATTATAGTGGTTCTTACACGAAAGAAAAGAAAAAAAAAGGGGTGTTAATATATACACACTATCCTAAATAAAGTTCTAGCAATTATAGTTCCATTCCATTCACAGCTCATTTGAGATATCATGAGTGATGTCACTGACCATGTCATGAATTATGTAATGTCTGAGCTCATAAGCAGTGCATTGCAAGGGCGTAAGTTATAGTTAGCTCAGGTAACTATAACTGCTGAATTTCACTGGTTTTGTACGAATGAAATCTGAGTCTAACTATAACGTCCCTGTAATCTTTGTTTTTGTCAGCGAATTTCTAGGTTATTTTTAACGTTAAGTAAGATGCCTATCACAATGGATGGTGGGGGTTGGAAGCAGGGCCTGGCCTACCATCGTGCTGCCCCACCCAAGCTTGCTGCTCCTGCCTCCCCTCCTCCTTGCCATCCATTGTCCAAGTGCATGCCCCTGCTCCCTCATTACAGCCCTCTGTGGCCGTTGTTCTGCTACTGGCCTTCCCGCCTTCTCTGAACAGTTAGCTTGCTGCCCCATCCTCTTCCTCCCTATCCTCTGTTGTCTGAAACCATGCACTAGCCTCTGATGTGCTGCCACTGCCCTCCATTTAGCATGATGTCTTAGTCCACTCCTCCCTTCTCCATTGCCCAATTATGTGCCCCATCATTGCCCTCCTCCTTAGCCTCTGTGCTTAGCTTGCTGCCCCTACTCTCCTTCCCCCTGCCCTCTGATGTCTGTGTGCATGCCCCTGATCCATCCTTTTTGCCCACCATGTTCCATGGACCTGCCCCTCCTATCTACTCTGAGTGTTCTGTTGAGCTGCCACTCCCCTCCACCTGCCTAGCATTGTCAGATGCCTGTAACCTCTCTCTGCCACCTCCACCCTGCCTGTCCAGGTTTCATGCCCCATCCCCTTCCTCTTGTCCTCCATGGTCCATTTTACTGCCTCACCCTTCTGCCCTCCCTGGTCTGTTGTGCTGTAACTGCTCCTCCTGCCTGCTTTGCGTGGTCTGTTGTGAGGCCCCTTCCACTGAACTCTCTTGTCTGTGTCCAGCTCCTACCCCTCCCTTCTATCCTCCATGGTCCTTTCTGCATGCCCCTGCCCCCTTCTTCTTGCCCATCATGGCCATTGTGCTGCAACTAACCCTCCCCACTTGCCATGCATGGTCTTCTGTGCTGCCATAGCCCCTCCCACCTTCCCTGTGTGGTCAGCTAGCTGCCCTGACCCCCTCCCACCTTCCCTCCATGGTCTGTGTGTATGCCATTATAGTCTCACTGTTGCCCTCCATGGTGTGTTGTGCTTCTAGTGCCCATCCTGCCTGATCTCCATGGTCAGCTTGCTGCTCCTGCCCTGCCCCCTTGCCCCCTGCCCTCTGTTTTCCATGTGCAGACCCATATTCCCTCCCTCCTGGCTTGTCTGTTCAATTGTCATGCCCCTGATCCCTCCTCCTGCCCTTTATGGTCCGTTATCCTGCAGCTTTCTCTCCTGTCTGTCCAGTATGGTCAGCTTGCTGCCATTGCCCCTTTCCCCTTTGTTCTCTGTTGGTTGTCCATATGCATGGTCCTGTCCCTTCCCTATTGCTTTCCATGGTTTGTTGTGCTGCACTTCCGTCCGCATGCCCTGTGTGGTGTATTGTGCTGCTGCAAACCTGATGCCTGCCCTGAAGGTCAGTTTGGTGCACCTGTCCATGTCCCTCCTGTCCTCTGTTATCCGAGTCCATGTCCCTACCCCAATTCCTCCTGCCTTCCATGATCCAATGTACCATACTTGCTAACATTTTGAACTTGGTAAGAGGAGATTTTAGCCAAAAAACTGGGGAATTGATTTTCCCCATTGACTTACATTGAAAAAGAGGAGATTGTAGACAAGAGACAGATAAAATAAAGCCCTTTTGGGCTTAAACATTGGGCATTTCCTGCCTGAATTGGCTCTGTTGGCATGTATGGTTGTACTGCAACTGCCTCTTCCATCTGTCCTCAATGGTCTATTATACTGCCACAGCCTCTCTTGGCTGTCCGGCATTGTTGGTTTGTTGCCCGTGCCCCCTTTCCACTGCCCTCCATGTTGTGCTGCCACTGCCCTTCCTGCCTGCCCAGTGTGGGCAAATTGTTTTCCCTGCACCCTTCTTCCTGCCGTCACTTTTCCGAGTCTGTGCCCTCGACCTCTGCCTCCCAACAGTATCCTAATGAACAACTAGATTGCTAACATTCTATATTTATTACAAAAGTGTGGCACGTCTGACGTCATCTTGATGTAATCAAAACTGTAATACCTAAAGCATTTCCTTTAGAAATTATAGAAATGAGAGGGTCTTATTTGCATAGAAATTATGGTTAGTGCTCTAAAAAACTAAAATGAGGACATATTTTCAGAGTTCTCAAATAGCAACAAAGCACTTTTAAATTATTTGTTATCTTTATGTGTTTTTATCCAGTTGACCACTTGATTAAATGTTACGCTTAGGGGAGAGGATGTGGTGTTACTTCCAGAGCTGCAGACTTTGCAACTGGGGAAAAAGGTTGGAGTTTCTGCTTCCGCTCGACATTCTGTGATCCTGGTCAAATCACTTAATCTCCCCATGCCTACAACCAAATTGAATTTGTCCTTGTATGATGTAACCAATGCTCATGTAAAGGACTCCAATACCTGACCAGTCTGCACTATATAAAACTGCAAAAAAACTAAAAATAAAAGTGTTTTGCACACTTCTGTAATAGGGCAACATGTGGGCTACATCTGGGTGATATTTGTGCTACATTTGGGCTCTTTTTTCTCTGATGGCCATCTTGGGTGACTTATTTGTTATGAAGTTTGCTAATTTCCTCATTTACTGCGGTCTTCCTCAGTAGGAAATGCTTTCAGTTTTTTACTTTGATTCCATCAGGAAGGCATTCAGATGTGTCACACATTTGCCATAAATTCAGAATGTTAGCACTCTAGTTGCTCATTAGATCACTGTAGTAAAGCTAATGCTCACCAGGGAGTTAACTGAAAATCTGTTGCTGGTATTGAAAGTGCATGTTTCAGTCTGCATGTCAGAATTTTTAATGAAATAGAAGAGGATTTGAGAAGTCACTCAAAATGTGCCCTAATTTTTCTTTCTGCAGCACTAACCATAATTTTTATGGCAAAATGAACCCCCTCATTTTGTTCCTTTTTAAATTAAATGTTTTAAGTGTTACCAGTTTATTCCAATCAAGATGGCTTCAGGTGTGCCATACGTTTGTCATAAGAAGGACTGTTAGCATTCTAGTTGTTCTTTAGAACTCTCTGTGAAGCTGCAGTAGAACACAACGGAATCAACTGACAGTCTCTGCCTTAGGCTGAGCTACCAGTTACACAGAAGGCTGGCCTATTAGTAAGTAAAATAATCTTAATGGTAAACTCATAATATTCATAAAGCTCTCTGTGACAGTAACTCTTAAGTGTGTGATGTTTTAAGAGAAATATATCAAATCATGAAACTTCCAAATCTGATTTAAAAGCATAATGTTATAAAATGATATAAAATCATAGTACCATTTTCTGAACACATATTGTTTTAAAAAAGTTAATGAATGCTTCTTTTTGTTCCAGCCAACTTGGCAACACATCGGAATGAGCAAGGGCCTGAACAAACCCAGCTGTGAAGACCTCCTGGCATGCAAATCTGCCCAGAAATATCTATCAAGATGCTATGTAGCCCAGGTGAAGCCTATTTGGGGACCAGTTCAAGTTAGTGGTGTAAACTTCAATGAAAGCTGATTCTATGTTAGATGTAGCAGATAAATGCAACAATACCACTATGAGAAAGTGCCTCTTTTCACATGGTAATTGTCGATTTTTGCTGACTGGTATTGCTGTTTTTTCAACTCTGCTGTCTATGCGCCAGTACATGTGGATTGACCCCTAAGACATGGTAAAATTAGCTAATCTTCAATTGCCGTATTTAACTTTACAGTAAGGCTATAGAATATGAAGGAGGAAAATATACAAATGACCTGGAATTTTAAATATTTAACAATCCAAATAGTGTGTAGCTCTGATAGGTGGTTCCTAAAGACCAAATTCAGGCCTAAGGATCCTTTCGTATCAAAAGGAGCATCCATTATTAGAATGCATAGGCCTTTACCTACCAGGGTTGAATGCTTCATCATTGGGACCTGCCCTTTATTGGGCGGGTGACACAATGACCAACGGGCCCCATTAAGTAGCTCTTTGCCAGAGATCTTTTTCTGCCATGTGTCTGAAAATTCTCAGTCTCTTGATGTTTCCCCTTAGTGTGAGAAGTTGGCCTGGCATATGCTGTCCACTAATTATAGTGGGCACCTTGCACCAGTCCAAATCGACTCTTATGGTAGGTAGGTTAAAGACAACCTTATTGAAAGCTATCCTAGTGGTAGCTGTGGAGAGCAGCCTTCAGGCTAAGTCTTGAAGGAATGTAAAGCAGCTTGTTTTACCAGTCTATAATCTCTTGAGTGACCAAATGAAAGAGCACCACACCAGGTATATATTCAAAATATATGTATTTATTACTAAACACACCCCTCTAGTCTCTTTATGAGGCTAGAGTTCGAAATACATAGGTTATAAGATCTTAAATCACAGTAATAGCACAAATACACGTTTGGGCCCTAGGGGCGTACCAAACCATATACCAATAAAGTGGTATGCGAACCACGACTGAACTAGACACTAGGCCTAGAGCCTCTAGAAGTGCTTGGACCACAAGGAACCACCCAAGGTAGTGACACAGGGGACCCACGGGAGACGCGTGCAGTGTAAATACACAACCGCGATACGCCGTTAACTTCTATGGAGAAAGTCGGGATCGGGAAAATAGAGGAAAGGGACACTTTAAAGAGGACTAGGACAAAACCCTTTGAGATCTAGGACTTTGAAGAGTCTCTACCCACGGGAGCACCGGAGTACTCGTGTTACCTCACCCAGGGAAGCCGGGTGCATAGGTGCCTTTCGGGGTCGGGTTTCGTCGTCGGTTCTTATGGCGATCTGCTGCAAAGTGCTGCTGGCGACCAGGAGAAAAGTGTCCGGGTGGATCCAAGAGTGGATCGGAGTTCTGAAGAACCTGAAAGCAGAGGGGACAGAGTCTGGGTCACTAGCCAGTGACCAGGGAGGCGATGGACAGATGCCCACCGATGTCGAGTGCTTCAGATTCGATGACGGTCGTCTTGACTCTTCAGCCACGAGGTCCAGGAGGCGTTGTCGGCGACCAGGAGCAGGATTCGGGCTGTTGCTCGATGTCTGTCGAGTGCAGAGGTGTCGGCGACCAGATTGGACCCAACAAGCCTTGGCAACGGCAAGTCTCGAGTAAGATGTAGATCGTCGATGATGCAGACCAGCAAGGTCTGGGGAACTCACCCAGCAAGGGTAAGTGAGGGCAGGCCTGGAGCAACCAGACTGCCAAGTAAAGAAAAGATTGGCCTTCGGTAAGGGCTACTAGCCAACGGGCTAGCGACCGCGAAGGAGCCTCGTGACGCCGCACGTGGAGCTGGCTTACAGGACACTCGTGGAGTGGGGGCCAGTGATCTTCGGTGCAGGTGGTGCTGGAGGCTAGGGCTACTCGGAGCCCAAAGCACGACTTCTTGGGAGACCCAGAAGATGGTGCACTTGCAAGTGTGCTCGGTGTCCAGGGGTCACGGTCTCAAGTCACCCACGATAGCCACGGGCCTCAGCTTTGCTGGGGACTCAGGGTAGCCTCGGGGAAGTCTGAGAATCCACCTCTGGTGATGCGATGACTTCGGCGTCCGACGGGAGCTTCAGTAATGCGAACCGGACAGATGCTTCTTTGGTGCCTGCCAAGCAGGGGAGTCACTCCTTGACCCCAAGGGAGATTCTTCAGTCCTCTAATCGTGAGTAGAGCGTCGAAGGTCCAGGATTCTGTTTCAGAGTTTCGTCCAGGTATATCTAAAGTCCTAAGGACTGGGTTCCTACCTTTATTCCAAAAATAGGGGATGGACTACTCTGTGGCCCCACCTATGGGTGGGTCAGGGCAGAGGGGTGGCTACACCCCTTTCCCTTTGTCCAGTTCGCGCCAAAGCAGGGGCTGCAAGCCCCTGATCCGGTTTGAACTGGGGTATGCACAGGGACACCAAATGTGCCCCCAGTGCAGGACTTCAAAGCACCCGAAAGTGCTCCCGCCCAGCCCCAATACACATTGTCCTGTCTGGGGAGGTGGTCACACCTCCCTGGGACAGGAAACCTATTGTCCAGGCCTCCCCTGCCGGAGTTTCGTCCAGCAGCAGGAGGCCAGACTCGTGTCTGTGGCAGCAGCATCCATTTTGTGATGCCAGGGCTCTGGAAAGAAGTTACCGGACTCGTCAGAGTTAACATGCCTTTCCCTCTAGAAGGGTGGAATGCTACCCCCGCCGCCAGGATTGGCGGGGGGTAGTATTCCAAGATGTTTGACACCAAACACGACATGTTTTGGTGCAGCCATTCCATAGTTAGCATTTTACCGCGAGGATATAATGCGTTTAAGAGTATATGGTCAGGCTGCACTACAAACAGCATCAGAGATGGTCTCCGAACGCTGCAGAGGGGCCCTGCTCGTGCAGGGGCACCCTCTCACATAAGAACCATGCACTCTGCCTTTAGGATTGATAAGGCCTGCCTTAGGAGTGACTTATAGGTTTATATGTGTGTATGCTTTTAGTGATATAGGTAACCTATACCACAGCAAGGGGTGCATGCACCACCTTACCCAGGCTGCAGTAGCAGACCTGTGGTGTCAGTTTGGATGGCCTACCAGGGGTGGCATAATACATGCTGCAGCCCCTGGCAGGCCTCTGAGGTACCTATGCCCTTGGTACATAGTATACCATATACTAGGGACTTACAAGGGCACTCCAGATCCCAATCAGTGATGTGCCTAAGGCACATGGAGACCCTTTTAAAGAGGAAACAGCTAGGCTGGGGTTCTGAATAGCAGGGCCCCAGCCAGACTAATGTCGAAAACCAGTGAAGTATCAGCAAAAAGTGGGGGTACCCCTGTGAAGCAGATCCTACTCTCCTACACAACCCCCCCAAACGTAGGGACATTAAACTAACCTTGCCCAGTTAAGTCTTCATGTTCTAAGTGGAAATACCTAGAGAGTCCATCTGCATTCGCATGGTTACTCCCAGGCCTATGTTCCACTGTAAAGTCCATCCCCTGTAGGGAAATGGACCACCTAAGCAGTTTGGGGTTTTCACCCTTCATTTGTTTTAGCCATAAGAGGGGCTTATGGTCTGTCTGAACCAGGAAGTGTGTACCAAACAAGTATGGCCTCAACTTCTTCAGAGCCCAGACCACAGCAAAGGCCTCCCTCTCTATGGCTGACCAACGTTTCTCTCTAGGGGTCAGCCTTCTGCTAATAAAAGCTACTGGCTGATCCTGACCTTCTTCATTCAATTGTGACAGTACAGCCCCTACCCCCAATTCAGATGCATCTGTTTGAACAATGAACTTCTTGGAGTAATCAGGACTCTGCAGAATTGGAGCAGTGCACATGGCCTGCTTGAGGTCATCAAATGCCTTTTGACAGCTAACTGTCCACTGAACCTTTTTGGGCATTTTCTTAGAAGTTAAGTCATTCAAGGGTGTCACTATTGATCCATACCCCTTGACAAATCTCCTATAGTACCCAGTCAGGCCTAAGAAGGCTCTCACCTGAGTCTGGGTAGTTGGAGCAGTCCAGTCCATGATGGTCTGGATCTTGCTCTGCAAAGGTTGAACCTGGCCTCCACCCACAAGGTGGCCCAGGTACACAACCTGACTCTGCCCTATCTGGCACTTAGTGGCCTTGATAGTCAGGCCTGCCTTTTGCAGGGCCTGTAAAACATTCCTGAGGTGGACCAGGTGATCCTCCCAGGTGGAGCTAAAGACAGCAATATCATCTAGATAAGCTGCACTATAGGCCTCCAGTCCTGTGAGAACTGTGTTCACCAACCTCTGGAAAGTGGCAGGTGCATTTTTCAGACCAAAGGGCATCACCACAAATTGATAATGCCCACTAGGGGTTGAAAATGCTGTTTTGGGCTTTGCAGCATCAGCTAGTCTGATCTGCCAGTAGCCAGCTGTTAGGTCAAATGTGCTGAGATATTTGGCAGAGGCCAAAGTATCTATGAGCTCATCTGCCCTGGGTATTGGATGGGCATCAGTCCTAGTGACTGCATTGAGGCCCCTGTAGTCTACACAAAACCTCATCTCTCTTTTCCCACCACTGGTGTGAGGTTTAGGTACTAGGACTACTGGACTAGCCCAAGGGCTATCTGAGGGCTCAATCACTCCCAATTCCAACATCTTCTGGACTTCAGTCCTGATACAGTCCCTGACATGGTCAGGTTGCCTATAAATCTTGTTTTTAATAGGCAGACTGTCCCCAGTGTCCACTTCATGAGTGCACCAGGTGGTCTGACTGGGTGTCAGAGAAAACATATGTCTAAACTGATTGAGGACTTGCCTGCAATCAGTTTGTTGCTGGGTAGTGAGGCTGCCTGCCAAGGCTACACCATCAACTGACCCATCGTCAGGGTTCTGTGAGAGCAGGTCAGGGAGTGGGTCACTCTCTTCCTCCTGCCCTTCATCAGTAGCCATGAGCAAGCCCATGTCTGCCCTGTCCACATATGGCTTAAGTCTGTTGACATGGAGAACCCTGTGGGGACTCCTGGGTGTTCCCAGGTCTACTAAGTAAGTGACCTCACCCTTCTGCTCAACAATAGTGTGGGGTCCACTCCATTTGTCTTGGAGAGCTGCTGGGGCCACTGGCTCCAACACCCACACCTTCTGTCCTGGCTGGTAAACAGTTAGGACAGCCTTTTGGTCATGCCAGGCCTTTTGAAGTTCCTGGCTAGCCTCAAGGTTTTTGGTTGCCTTTTTCATGTACTCAGCCATCCTGGAGCGGAGACCAAGTACATAGTCCACTATATCTTGCTTTGGGGGCTTGAGAGGTAACTCCCATCCTTCCTTCACCAAGCACAGTGGACCCCTCACAGGGTGGCCAAACAGAAGTTCAAAAGGGCTGTAACCAACCCCCTTCTGAGGCACCTCCCTATATGCGAATAAAAGGCAGGGCAAGAGTATGTCCCATCTACGCCTAAGCTTTTCTGGGAGCCCTTTAATCATGCCCTTCAAGGTTTTGTTGAATCTCTCAACTAAACCATTGCATTGTGGGTGATAGGGTGTGGTGAACTTATAAGTAACTCCACACTCCTTCCACATTGCCTTTAAGTACCCAGACATGAAGTTTGCACCCCTGTCTGATACCACCTCCTTAGGAAAGCCCACTCTTGAGAAAATTCCCAGGAGGGCCCTTGCCACCACAGGTGCTGTAGTGGTCCTAAGGGGTATAGCCTCTGGATACCTGGTGGCATGATCCACTACCACCAGTATAAATCTGTGCCCAGATGCTGTTTGGGGATCCATGGGACCAACAATGTCAATCCCTACCCTCTCAAAGGGCACCCCCACCACAGGTAGTGGTATCAGGGGGGCCTTTGTAGTGCCACCTGCTTTGCCACTGGCTTGGCAGGTTACACAGGAGCGACAAAACTCCTTACTGTCTTCAGACATGTGGGGCCAGTGAAAGTGAGGGACAATTCTGTCCCAAGTCTTGTTCTGGCCCAGGTGTCCTGCTAAGGGAATATCATGGGCTAGGGTCAATAGGAAGCCCCTGAACTTCAAAGGTATTACCAACCTCCTGGTAGCACCAGGCTTGGGGTCTCTACTCTCTGAGTACAGGAGTCCATCATCCCAATACACTGTATGGGGACCACTAGCTTTCCCAGCAGCCTCAGCAGCAGCTTGCTGTCTGAGGGGTTCAAGGGAGGGGCAGCTCTGCTGCTCCTGGCTCAGATCTGCCCTAGAAGGTCCCCCTGTCCCCAAGAACTCAACCTGGTCAGGCTCAAGTTCCTCTGGGACAGTTCCTTCTTCAGGGCTGAGATCATCCCCCTCAAGGGACTGATCTTCCTCCTGAGCCAAGGGGAAGGCACTGCCTTAACCCTACTACTCCTCCTCTTGGAAGGCACTTGGTCCATTCTTCCAGAATCCAAGGCCTGTTCAGTTTTAGACAGTTTAGCTTGTGACCTGGTCACAGCAAACACATCTGCAGGGATCCCCAGCATTTCTGCATGGGTCCTGAGCTCCACTTCTGCCCAAGCAGAAGTCTCTAAGTCATTGCCAAGCAAGCATTCGACTGGTAGGTTTGCACTTACCACAACCTTCTTAAGGCCAGTTACCCCTCCCCAGGAGAAGTTAACAACTGCCAGAGTATGGTCTGTTCTGACATTGCTAGCATTGGTCACTTGGTACATTTCACCAAGTATAACTTGCCCAGGTAGCACAAGGTCTTGTGTCACCATTGTGACACTTGCCCCTGTGTCCCTAAATGCCAAAGCCTCTCGTCCATTGATTAAAGGCTGTTGTCTGTACTTGCCCAGATTACTGGGACTCACAGTGGAGGTCACATCCATGCCTCCATCACAGACTAACACAGCCTGAGTCAGTTCCCTGACTAAGTCAGAGCCCAACTCAGTTCCCAGGGTGAACCCTACTAAACCCTTTGCTGGAGCACTTCCACCAACTGTACTAGGGGGAACAGGTGCCTTAGGGGCATTGGTGGATGCTGGACTGGAGTCTTTGGACTTGGTGCAATCACTGGTCCAGTGGGTCTTTTGCTTACAGACCTTGCACCATGGTTTTCTTTGGCCTTTACCCTTGGTAGACTGGGAATCCCCACCAGAAGAAGATTTTTGGGGGCCTGATGAAGACTTTTGATCTTTACCCTTCTCCCCACCCTTGTCAGAGTTCTTAGCATCTTGCTTCTTGGTTTCCCCACCTTGGTTCTGTACCTTCTGCTTCACCCTGGTTCTGACCCATTTGTCTGCCTTCTTTCCCAATTCTTGGGGAGAGGTCAGATCAGAGTCAACCAGGTACTGATGCAACAGCTGGTTTTGACAGTTATTAAGAATCTGCTCCCTCATTATCAGATTATACAATCCTGAGAAGTCACACACCTTACTGCCCATCAACCAGCCTTCCAGAGCCTTGG
The DNA here is from genome assembly GCA_963921515.1 of Calotriton arnoldi. NCBI lineage: Eukaryota > Metazoa > Chordata > Amphibia > Caudata > Salamandridae > Calotriton > Calotriton arnoldi. Next base: position 1,760,893 of record CAWUFW010003468.1, on the reverse strand, counting down.
CAGAACAATCCACATAGTCTACCCAGTCTTGAGTCTGTGCTTTTTGGGTGTCTCTGAACTTCAACCTGTACTGTTCAGTGGTTAGGCCAAACCCATCAATAAGAGCACTCTTCAAGACCTTGTAATTGTCAGCATCCTCCTCTCTAACAGTGAGGAGCTTGTCTCTACCTTTGTCAGCAAAGGAGAGCCACAAGATTGCTGCCCACTGCTCCTGAGGGACCTTCTGTACTTTACAGGCCCTCTCTAAAGCAGTTATCCATTTGTGGATATCATCCCCACTCTGGTAGGGAGGGACAATCTTGCTCAGGTTCCTATGGTCATAGGACCTTTCCCTATCTCTAGGGACATGGCTGCCACCATGGGACTCTAGTCCCAACTTTCTTCTCTCCCTAAGGAGATCTAGGGATTCTCTATCTAAAGCCAATTGCTTCTTCCTGATCTCCAGTTGAGTTTCCTCATACTGGACCAGTCTCTTTCTTCTCTCATGAGAGGATTCCCTCCTGTGAGAAGAAACAGAGCTCCCTATTGAGGTGCCAGAGTGGTTAGACTCCTGAGAAGGAGACCTAGACTTTCTGAGCACACTCATAATCCTTCCTGGGGGGACAAAGGTGTGGTTCTCCAGATCCTCATCTTCATCTTCCCCAGAAGGGATTGGGTTTTCCAGGTCAGGGTCATTGTCACCCTCCTGGTCAGTTTCAGAGGGGGCTGGGGGTAGTAGTACCCCTGGCCTCTTCCTCATCTGCTGGCCCACCCTCTGCTCCTACCCCTTCAGTCCCTGAGGACTTACTAAGATCATAAGCCACCAACATCTCCTGGAGGTGTTGGGTGGTGGGACTTTGGCCTGTCCTTAATTTCCTCACGTTACACAAAGCTCTCAGTTCCAAGAATGGGAGTGTGTCATACTTGGAGGGGGAAGCTCAATGGCTTCCTGCAGGGCATCTCTAGATCCTGCTTTTAAAGACATTACTAGTGTGGTGTGGTGTATGCACTACCTACTCTAGTGTGGCCTACTAAACTCTCTTGAGTTGTAGAAAGGGTTGTGCTATCCCTTAACACACAACTCTAAGTTCAGTAGAACTTACTGATATTCTAAGCTTAAATTATATGTACCTTAGGTACCTTTAGTGGTTTTCAGTTGATCAATTCAATTGAGATTATCTGGTAAAACAATAGCAAGCTGGAATCCCACACGCTGCACACCAATGTGAGAAGTTGGCCTGGCATATGCTGTCCACTAATTATAGTGGGCACCTTGCACCAGTCCAAATCGACTCTTATGGTAGGTAGGTTAAAGACAACCTTATTGAAAGCTATCCTAGTGGTAGCTGTGGAGAGCAGCCTTCAGGCTAAGTCTTGAAGGAATGTAAAGCAGCTTGTTTTACCAGTCTATAATCTCTTGAGTGACCAAATGAAAGAGCACCACACCAGGTATATATTCAAAATATATGTATTTATTACTAAACACACCCCTCTAGTCTCTTTATGAGGCTAGAGTTCGAAATACATAGGTTATAAGATCTTAAATCACAGTAATAGCACAAATACACGTTTGAGCCCTAGGGGCGTACCAAACCATATACCAATAAAATGGTATGCGAACCACGACTGAACTAGACACTAGGCCTAGAGCCTCTAGAAGTGCTTGGACCACAAGGAACCACCCAAGGTAGTGACACAGGGGACCCACGGGAGACGCGTGCAGTGTAAATACACAACCGCGATACGCCGTTAACTTCTATGGAGAAAGTCGGGATCGGGAAAATAGAGGAAAGGGACACTTTAAAGAGGACTAGGACAAAACCCTTTGAGATCTAGGACTTTGAAGAGTCTCTACCCACGGGAGCACCGGAGTACTCGTGTTACCTCACCCAGGGAAGCCGGGTGCATAGGTGCCTTTCGGGGTCGGGTTTCGTCGTCGGTTCTTATGGCGATCTGCTGCAAAGTGCTGCTGGCGACCAGGAGAAAAGTGTCCGGGTGGATCCAAGAGTGGATCGGAGTTCTGAAGAACCTGAAAGCAGAGGGGACAGAGTCTGGGTCACTAGCCAGTGACCAGGGAGGCGATGGACAGATGCCCACCGATGTCGAGTGCTTCAGATTCGATGACGGTCGTCTTGACTCTTCAGCCACGAGGTCCAGGAGGCGTTGTCGGCGACCAGGAGCAGGATTCGGGCTGTTGCTCGATGTCTGTCGAGTGCAGAGGTGTCGGCGACCAGATTGGACCCAACAAGCCTTGGCAACGGCAAGTCTCGAGTAAGATGTAGATCGTCGATGATGCAGACCAGCAAGGTCTGGGGAACTCACCCAGCAAGGGTAAGTGAGGGCAGGCCTGGAGCAACCAGACTGCCAAGTAAAGAAAAGATTGGCCTTCGGTAAGGGCTACTAGCCAACGGGCTAGCGACCGCGAAGGAGCCTCGTGACGCCGCACGTGGAGCTGGCTTACAGGACACTCGTGGAGTGGGGGCCAGTGATCTTCGGTGCAGGTGGTGCTGGAGGCTAGGGCTACTCGGAGCCCAAAGCACGACTTCTTGGGAGACCCAGAAGATGGTGCACTTGCAAGTGTGCTCGGTGTCCAGGGGTCACGGTCTCAAGTCACCCACGATAGCCACGGGCCTCAGCTTTGCTGGGGACTCAGGGTAGCCTCGGGGAAGTCTGAGAATCCACCTCTGGTGATGCGATGACTTCGGCGTCCGACGGGAGCTTCAGTAATGCGAACCGGACAGATGCTTCTTTGGTGCCTGCCAAGCAGGGGAGTCACTCCTTGACCCCAAGGGAGATTCTTCAGTCCTCTAATCGTGAGTAGAGCGTCGAAGGTCCAGGATTCTGTTTCAGAGTTTCGTCCAGGTATATCTAAAGTCCTAAGGACTGGGTTCCTACCTTTATTCCAAAAATAGGGGATGGACTACTCTGTGGCCCCACCTATGGGTGGGTCAGGGCAGAGGGGTGGCTACACCCCTTTCCCTTTGTCCAGTTCGCGCCAAAGCAGGGGCTGCAAGCCCCTGATCCGGTTTGAACTGGGGTATGCACAGGGACACCAAATGTGCCCCCAGTGCAGGACTTCAAAGCACCCGAAAGTGCTCCCGCCCAGCCCCAATACACATTGTCCTGTCTGGGGAGGTGGTCACACCTCCCTGGGACAGGAAACCTATTGTCCAGGCCTCCCCTGCCGGAGTTTCGTCCAGCAGCAGGAGGCCAGACTCGTGTCTGTGGCAGCAGCATCCATTTTGTGATGCCAGGGCTCTGGAAAGAAGTTACCGGACTCGTCAGAGTTAACATGCCTTTCCCTCTAGAAGGGTGGAATGCTACCCCCGCCGCCAGGATTGGCGGGGGGTAGTATTCCAAGATGTTTGACACCAAACACGACATGTTTTGGTGCAGCCATTCCATAGTTAGCATTTTACCGCGAGGATATAATGCGTTTAAGAGTATATGGTCAGGCTGCACTACAAACAGCATCAGAGATGGTCTCCGAACGCTGCAGAGGGGCCCTGCTCGTGCAGGGGCACCCTCTCACATAAGAACCATGCACTCTGCCTTTAGGATTGATAAGGCCTGCCTTAGGAGTGACTTATAGGTTTATATGTGTGTATGCTTTTAGTGATATAGGTAACCTATACCACAGCAAGGGGTGCATGCACCACCTTACCCAGGCTGCAGTAGCAGACCTGTGGTGTCAGTTTGGATGGCCTACCAGGGGTGGCATAATACATGCTGCAGCCCCTGGCAGGCCTCTGAGGTACCTATGCCCTTGGTACATAGTATACCATATACTAGGGACTTACAAGGGCACTCCAGATCCCAATCAGTGATGTGCCTAAGGCACATGGAGACCCTTTTAAAGAGGAAACAGCTAGGCTGGGGTTCTGAATAGCAGGGCCCCAGCCAGACTAATGTCGAAAACCAGTGAAGTATCAGCAAAAAGTGGGGGTACCCCTGTGAAGCAGATCCTACTCTCCTACACTTAGGACCTATATGGGCAAACATAGATTGGAAGGAACTATAACCAAATAATATTAACTAAGGCTATCCAAATTATTTTTATTTCAAATGGATGCCCTTATTAAAGTTAAAAACAATAATGAGGAACTCTTCAAATTGGAATAATTTCTCATTGAGAGCTAATGAGGGTGCATTCCATTCCATTACAAAATTTATTGGGGTTATGGAATCCCATTCTGTTGTTCTCTTTTACTGATAGTGTAGTGTTGTGAGGTATGCTGGTACATAATGCTTCTACATATAGTGTAATTAACAGATATGTAACTCCTTCCAGATTCAAGTTGTTTATTAGGTTCAACACATCCTTATCCCAATTTGGAACTTTACATGCAAGTAAATTAATCTTTTGACTAAATAGGACACACATCCTAAAATAGGACACTTAGGGGCCGATTCCGATTCGGGCCGGAAATCTCTCCGACCGAGCCGGACCCGGAGAGATTTCCGACCGAATCGGACTCTAGCAGTCCGACCGAGCGAGTACGATGCGCACGTATGCTATCGGACTCGATTCGGTCGAGACTCCCATTGAAGTCAATGGGAGCCAGTCGTACGACGCGTACACGGGCTCCCATTGACTCAATGGGCACGATGCGAACAAGGGCGCCCCCTCAGGCGTGTTCGCGTCGATGCGAGTCGCGCCGTACATGCACGTGTAGGGGGACCCATGGGTCCCCCTGTGTGCGACTCGCGTGCCTACGCTTCCAGGGGGGTCCAACGCGGACCCCCAAAGTGCGGACCCCCAAAGTGCGCGAGTCGGTCGGAGCGGTCGCGATGCGCATCGTACTTACCCGGCCGGGGAACGTCTCCATAGCGCGGTGCGAGTGCGTCCCCGTGCGAGTCGGTCGGAGCGGTCGGGTCCTGCGTACGAGTCGGTCAGAGATTTCGCGAGTGCACGCATCGTACTCGCTCGCCCGGACGCACGTACGATTCGGTCGGGAAATAGGGCTCCGAATCGGATCCGGTAAAGCCGAATCCGATTCGGAGCCCTACCGGCCGAGATCGGAATCGGCCCCTTAGGGTGGACTCCGTCAAAAGACTAGAGAGGGTTCATAACAGTAGCTCAGGAATACTACAGTTTGGTCCTGATTAACTGCTACTGATCCCAGGTAGGGGCTCCCAGCCAAGAAACATGCTGACTTTGACGTGAACCCGGAGATCATTAGCTCCTGAAGAGTTCCTCCTTATTGTTGACCTGAATTTGGTCTTTAGGAACCACCTCTCAGACTGCATACTGTTTGGATTATTAGAACCTACCCAGGAAGGATGAGTGCAGGTCTGTTATTTTCTCTCAACCCCAACCCCTGGTTTTTAAGCCTGCAGGCAAATTTGCCAAAATAACTTTTGGACATGAAAGGGCCCTACTTTTAAATACTAAATTGGTCATAAGGAAGGTTGTCTGGTGTTTGAAAGTGGTACATGCAAGACTTTAGCTTTGGCATGTTCCCAGAGTGACTAGCCACCAAACGCAATTTTCACTGTAGCTGACCTATGGAAAAAAACAGTTCCGAATATAATCATAACTGTGCTATTGTTGGTTTGGGACAAGTTACCAGAATAAAAAATAATTCAGACCATATTTTTAATGTTTATTAAAATCCCAACCCAGTGGTGAAGTCGGAATTTTAAGGAAAACATAGGCACTTCAGTATCAAGATGTCCCCCTGAGTTCTGCTTTCCTTCCATTTTCTTTCCTGTCTGCAGATGGATGATTTATTGTCAGCAAGGTCTTTAAAGTAGTATGGCACTCAAGGTGTTGGCTTGCAGTTAAAGGTTGTAGAAGAAGACATGTATTTATTTTCCTGCAAAGCATCTATGGTTTAGTAAATTATATGCACTAAGCAAAATCTTTCTTAGTAGAATGTTTAAAAATAAAATTATAAAAATTGTATTTTATTGGTCCTCACAAACTACCAGATTCTTGTAGGTGAATTTAGAATCACCTCTTGTCTTCGGTTATAGAATGTGATCTATTATGTGCCAGACCATGAGCTTTAAGAACCACAGCTATTCTTTCAAGTTATACTACATTAAGGTCTCTGATGTAAAAGCATTAAGAAGCTTCTTGGGAAGGAAAATACATTTAAAGCACTTAATATGATTTTCTATTCTTTTACAGGAAATACGCGGTTAACATTATATACTGCACTCATCTAATACTTAAATCAAACTCACATAGCTTCAAGAGCATACAGTTGCTAAAAGTGCTTTACGTGCACATCTCAAATACAAGCTGCAGAAAATATTTCATGCAACAACGTGCAGCATTGACAAAGTCTGTAATAATTTTGCAAGGGCAATATGCATAACTCCTGGTGAATATGCTGATAATTCTGAAAAATGGCATGACTGTTGCCTTTTGCTGCACATATAGACAAAACGGCAAAAGTACACAAGCACACAAATTTGATATTAATTGGTAAGCTTCAGAAACAATCTAGCTGCTTGCATGTTGTAGCATCTGAAGATAATGAAGGATGTATTTTGAGGAGCTTGCAAGGAGACTATTGCAGTAGTCCTGTCTAGAGGTGATAAGGGCAAAAGCAACAGTCTTCCTGGTGGCTTATGGAAGTTAAAGAACTTTTTAAGGATTTCTTTAGATTAAAGCATGTCCTTGCCACAGCGAGAGCTTGTGGGTGAAAGGAGAGTGAAGTGTCAGATTTTACTCCAAGATTTCTGCCTACTTCCACTGTGGTGGGGGGACTGGATTGGACCACCATTGCAATGGTGAAAAACGGTTGGATTTGCAAAGTAGCAGGATCTCCATTTTGTCTATTTTAAATGGTCCATTTTAAATGGTTCTGTTGCATCCACAAGACAATCTCAGTTGAACAGTTTTGGAAGTTACATTCTGTTTGGGAGGACCCTTTATCTAATGACAGAATCAAATGTGTGTTATCAGCATAGAATGATATAGCAATTCCAAAGGGTGCTATCAAGGAAATAAGAGGGGCCATATATATATTGAATAACGCAGGGCTAAAGGAGGAGACCTGTGGGACCCCTCATGTCACAGATTTTTCTACAGAGGAAAATGGTCCTAGAAAGACTACTTGTCTCCTCCCTGTTACAAAGAATGTAATCCATGCCAGAGTTTTTGTAAGCAATCCCACAGTCCTTGAGGCAATGGAGAAGTATCTGATGAGAGATAGTATCAAACTTGATCCAGTAGGATCAACACCGCAATGTTGCCTGCGTCCAAGATGAATCTAATGGTCTCAGAAACTTTCACCAATACCGATTCTGTGGAATGCTTTGACTGAAAGCCGGATTGCTGCGGATGGAGCACATTTGAATTCTCAAGAAAAGAGGTGTCTAGAGGGTTGGTGGAAGTTGAGTCGATGGTTGATGTAGAAGGTCCTAGGTTGTGGAGGACTTGATAGGCATGCGTGAGGATCTTGTGGTGGTTTCTCAGGTGGGGTAAACAAAGTTTATCCTATGGCGAATTCATAACTCAATAGTCTGGGCTATACAAATTGGCAGATTCATGATATATTGGAGGGCTTTTTTGATTAATAATATGTATTAGTGGGAAGAGAAGCACAACAGGAAACACTATAATAACGTGACATGTTCAGATCATTTATATGTGACAAGTTATCTCTTCAATATGTGGCATGCAAAATAGCAACGATATACTAATTACAACAAAATTATTTTAATTAAATAACTAGAGAAAGCCAATGCATGCTTTCTATTTTAAATAAGGGACTAACATCCATACCATGATGAAAGGTAGCCAAATTATGAGTTAGTTCTATACTATTAATAATCATTTTGTGTCCCATGACCCTGATGTTTCTCGCATATGCTGAATATTTTTTATCAAGCCTTTTCTCCCAATGCAATTGTATTTGAATTATGTCCCTACAGGTTTGTGTCCTAAAGGACATCTTATAGGTATAAGAGCAATGTCCTCCTCTTTCTGCATGGAATGGATATTTTATATGAGTAGAGAGTTCTTTTGGCCCTGATGAAAATCTTTGACCAGCTTTGGCATTATTGTAAGGTCGAAGCATGTTTTTTATTTTAAGAGTGATTAGGTGAATCATCGTTTTCTACTATTAGACCACAGCATTGATTTTTTACTTATACCAGAGGTACACACTAATAAAGGAATCCCTTTCGGTATACACCTAGGTATTTCTAACTATTCATCTGGCCCTTTGAATTGTCCTGTTAAAAAATATCTAAGAACTCCCAATTTTGTATATGTCCACTGGAGTAGTCTGTCCTACTCCAGTGTGAGAGGTTTCCTATGATGAACCATACCTTGATAAGTTACGGGTGAGGTGTCTTCTTAAATATCTTAACATGAGCCTGTATCTCAAGACAGGTTTCTGTATTAAAGTATAGGACACAATTTACTTGTCTCCTCCAGTTCTCAAGTACCTTATGTGTTATGATGAGTCTAGTGAATATGACAGTAAAATGTCTAGGTTTAGAACAATAGAACAATACTAGGACATAGTTATTAAATGGATCAATGCATTCCTCGCACAACTGTAGAATAATTATTCAACAGTAGTCCTGTGGATGGGATGAGTACTTCTAGCAGGCAATTGAGAATAGAGATGAAAAGTATTCTCATAAATTTAATCCCTATCTCCAAAATGGAGATGATGAAAACTAGTATAATTAAGGAGACCCCACTAATTGAACATTGGAATGAAGGTGTGTAATCAAATTGACATCTTGCGAGGTTACTAAACGACAACAAGGAAAATAGGATTACAGGAAACATGAATTAGGAAATAATATGGATAGGAAAAGTTAAATGAATGAAGGCTGGACTAGACTATAGCTTATACATGCCCTGGTCATGAATTTCATATTCTTCGGGCCTCATTTGGGGTTTGGCACAGGAAGTTCATTGCCGTAAATTGGTGGTGCTTCTGCTTAGGCAAACTCATGTTCCCCACTCCATTTAGTGTCAGGTAAGCACTGTTTACACCCTAATGGAACAGCCACTCTTGACCTGCAGACGCATCTGTAATCTTACTTTCCCTGCCTGCATCCATCATACAAAAGCAGTGCAGGCAGGGAAAATAAAGAATACTCCCAGCTTCAAATAGAAACCGCCCTCCTCATTGGGCCGTTTGTTTTTTGTATCACTAAAACAAACTTCTGCAATAAGAATTTATTCCTCAATAGAAGTACGTTACTAAGCTGGGTCTTTTATGATTGACAAACCTTCAGTGTTGCGAATGGAGATCTGCCCCTCTGCATCTTCCTTAACAGCACTGATAGACTGGTCAGGCAGACAAAAAGCTCTAAGCATGGCACCTGAGCGTATACCTACCTGGTGGACTGCCAGACCATTCTCCAAGGTCTAAATGACTCTCTTTAATAGTACTGACTGTATCAAGTTAGCTCCCATTTTTCTTTCTTCACCAAGCAAGGTCAAAGTGCAATTGAATGTCTGAGGGATGATTGAGGTGATACTTTGGTATTGGAGGAATTAAACCAATCTCAATGGGAGAAAATGCATTGCTTAGGACAATGTACTATCTGCAAGAAAAAAAAGTCAAGATAATTTTTAAGAAATCATTAGGGTTATTAACGATGGAAGAGTTTACCATACACAGAATGGTGAGCAATTCAAATATTGTGGAGCAATGTTGAGAGGCATACCTTCATTTTGAAAACACTTGTGTGGTGGAGCCATTCAACTGAACTTTAATCACTGACTGCAGAGCATAACATCACTGAACATGTTTTCCTATATTTTGAGTCATTAAATCAATTATTTTCTCGTGGCAGTTGTTTAAATGCATTGGATGTCAGAAAATATTGTGTCCCTAATTTGAGCTGATGCTCGTCTAGTTTTAGATCTGTTGCGTTTTCCCCAATAAGATTCTCTGAATGTTTGTACGCAAAGTCAACTAGTCAGCTGCCAGAGTTTAGGGTTCTTTGTGCAGTGCAGTATGCAGAGGCCCTTGGATAATTGTCAGAGTGTATTCCTCCTGATTAAACCTAAAAGCTGGGACTTAGAAAGTTTTTTAAGGATTTTTGCTTGGAGAACCAACAGAAAATGGAGACCAACCTTCCAAGTCAATCCAATGAAGGTACATTGCTGGTGGGCCAAGGATTTAGGTTGCTCCAGTTCGGAGGTTTTCTCAAGGCAGCAAATCTGTTTCAGAGGTATGTCGCAGAGAAGCTATCTGGCTCTGTCGAACCCTGTCCGCGCTACAGCTTACAGGTTTGCCCGCCTGGAAGAATCAAAACTCGAAAAATGACCAGGTCTGAAAGGAAAAAATGCCAAAGTATATGGCACGTACGGCGACATTCTATGAGGCATGGACTTCGAATTGCTCCTGCTCTGAGTTTTCCAGCCAAAAGTCAACGGCTTCACTCAGGACTTCCTCCGATAGCTATCCAACCTCGTGGCACCCATTTCAGCCACAGCCTGCTGCCTTGCCCCACTGAACATTTTTTGACTTCCATTTAAGAGATTAAATCAGAAGGAAAATGTCCCGACCGGGATGAACTTGGTTTCGGTATCCGACCCGTAGCTCAATCACAGTCAGCCACAACTCACTCCTAGGTACAAGTCAAGAGCAACCAGATGACCACAGTTGTTAAATGCGTTTTGGCATGATTTATAGTAAAAGCTTCTAAAAATCATGTCTACAGGCCCCTGCATACAATTTTTGTCATTGTGCTGACTATTTGTATGTTAAAGTCTCTCTATTTTTATAAATTGAAGTGCGATTTTTATTCTGTTGTGTTTGCTACTTTTTAACTGTTTTGATACTAACAAATGCTTTTCAAATTTCTCCTAATTCTAAGCCTGCTTGTACTGTACAACAACAACCAAGGTTTAAATTATAGAGACCTAACTCGACCTTGTAAGTAATAGTGCCATTATTACTTGAAGAGGACTACTATCCACTTCAATTAATAATCCACTTTCTCACAGACCACACTTTCTCAGGCTTGCTAAAGGGCAAGCTATTTCCGAAGAAAAATGTTAAAAAAATTATCAACTAGCAAGAAGATTGTTTAATGGTGATAATAAATATTTTAATTCATTTAATACTATTGCTAATGGCAAATTATGTATATGCATAGTCGGATGAAATGCATATGTATGAACTTGTCTCATTGTATATACTCTGGTGAAGTAGTAAAATGGGTTAATGGAGAGAAGTGTATACAACCTGATGATCACATTTTTGAATCCCAGTGGGGGTAGCTCAACCTTTCCTCACTTTGAGTTCGATGGACTGAGTCTTATTGAGTTAGCAAATAGTTATTTACTGTTCCACAAAACATGCACACTTCTGTTTGATAAAAACTTCATGCAAACTTTAATCTGTATGTATGTTTGCATATATATGTATCTGCATGGTTATGGGAGTGGGGTAATCAAATATTGGCTGTTAGAATATTGTCTTACTTAACTTCCATGTCCTAAATATTGGTTAAAAATATTTTCCTATTGGATTTTATATTGGAACGTTACACCTAACTAAACAATGTTTTTGCAAATCATGTTTAGGACACAATACTTTTGTCAAATGCAATTTCTGCATAAGATATATGTGTGTGTATGTTTCTATGTGTTAAGATATGTGTGTTTAAATACAGATATAGGTATAAGATGAGGAAGTTTATCTCTTCATTCTTCATGAACTTTATAGCTAAAGGTCCAGGTCTGTTTATGAACCAGATGTTCTGGTTAGTATGATTTATACATATAACAAAAACAAAAAAATCTTATTATTGAGCTCTGATATCATGAAAGGCAACTTCTCACCCACCAAATTCATTGTTATAGGTAGGTTTTAGTTGAGTTTTATTTTCCCTTTCAGCAGCTTATTTTTTTAATTCACTTTCCACAATATCTTTTCTCTTCGTTGGAGATTATTTGATAAATATTTTAACCGACCAATATTTTGCTTTATTAATAATTGTAAATAGTTTTAATTGTATTTAAAAATAGAACCATTGATTCTTTGTGGCATGTGTACTGTAAAGAATGTCTTGAATGTATATTATTTCTAGTAGAAAGATATTTGAGCATTCTGAAAAATTGGACATGACTAAGCACAAAGAAGAGGTTTTTTGACATGTGGAATAATGTAAAGCACGTAAAAATAGTATCAATCAATTAGATATACATTAATAACAGGTAAACTTAGACAGACTCTGAAATACCTTGCATGTTCCTTGACATTTCATGTGTTTTACTGCTTGTTGTACTTGGCCCTTTCAGTAGGGTGATCCCCAAACATTTTGCCTTCACCCTTCTGTTTTCTGAACACATTTGTGTTGGCTTTTAGACTCTATGCACTTTAACACTGCTAACCAGTGCTAAAGTGCCTATGCTTTCTCCTTAAAACCTGGTTGAATTGACTTACACCCAATTGTCAGTAATACATTTACTTGTAATTCCCTAGTAAAGTAACCATACCTGTGCACAGGGCATGTAAATTAAATGCTACTAGTGGGCCTGCAGCCCTGATTGTGCCACCCACTTAAGTGGCCACTTTAACCATGTCTCAGGTCTGCCGTTGCAGCCTGTGTGTGCAGTTTTGAGCTGCCATTTTGACCCGGCAAAAGAAATCTTTTAAATAAAAAAAAAAAGTTACAATGCACTCAATCATGCTATTCAAAATGAATCCAAGTAACAAAAAATTAGAGAATTGTAGTGTGCAGTTCTGAACGAGTCCTTCCAGAACTCGTGTGGTAAATTTCAATAAGCTATTTCACCAAAAGTGAATAGAACTCAACCGCACTACTGAATGCCCGGGGCTTCAATAACAAACAGTCCTTATTTGCTTTTTGCAAATATGCAAAGTCTTTGACAATGTAACCCAATGCAATAATAGAGCCATACCTCCATTGAAAAATGCAAGACCTAAAGTGGTTATCCTCTTGCTATGCTGCATGATGACAAATATCCAGAACATACCCAATACATATTGAACACTTATCGCTAATATAGTCAACACTACTTCTACTAGAACTTGCTTAAAAAAAAATTAGATATGTTTGGTAGTTTCCAAGGTAATCTCTGAATGTACGACATGTGTCATTACACTCTGGGCCCGATTCTGCTGCGGGTTGGAAAAGCTTCCTGACCGAGGGCCTGATTCTGATGCGGTTAGGAACAAATGTTCCCATTGAAGTCAATGGGAGTTCAACCATCTGGAAGCATCCGGATGCATCCTACTCCGCCGGTCGGACTTTCCTCGATCCGAGTGGGTCGGACAACTATTTCCCAACCGATTCGGTCGGGAAGCTTTTCCAACTCCGCATCAGAATCGGCCCCTCTGTCTACACAGATACACTTTTCAAATAGACTGTGTAGAGACCTTGACCTAATACTTAGTCACTCATTGAAAACAATGGCAACTGTAGTGTATGTTTTGTCTCCTAATGAAATCTGTCCTACTATAAAGTTAGAAATGTCAGTTTTATTTCAGTGCTATCTACTCTACACCTTTGTAGCTTTAAGATGGCATGGTTGTTGCTGTTAACAACAATTAGACTTCATGGAATTTCTGTTCCACAGTCTGAGCATGCATTATTTCGCAGTTTTCTTTATAATTTGACAAGTGGCACTATTTTGCAAACTGGTTTGGTTACATACACAAATTGCTCTGAGTAAATGCGAGTGGTTGTGGTACATTGACAATTCATACATTCATGTTGCCATGAGCAGCTTATTCTAAATAAATCATTTATTTATAGTTGCTTGTTTTCTTGAATGATTAACATCCCCATTACATTTTTCTTTAGCATCTTCTTGAGAATTTAGAGTAAATTGTGGGACACCAGTACATGCTTCACCATAATTATGCATACCTGTCGGGGAGGGACAAGCATCTTTTTGGGCTTCAGTCCTCAGTAGAGTTGACAGTGCTTTACACAATGGTTTATATGCATTTTGTTCAATTCTTCATCACTGGAGATAACACAAAGAGGATATTGAGAACTACATTACAATAAATGTTAACTCCAGACACAATGGAGAACTGATATCTAACCATTTCTCCTACATTTTGCATTTCTCCCTTTTTCAATATCTTTGATTTTATACTCATTTGCTTTCGCCCTTCACTTTCATAACACACTATAGTAAGCTAATGTTTGATACAGATGGTATGTTTTTCAGAAATTGCATATTGACCCAGATGAGGATACAGTTTTCTCCATGGATTATACTCCCTGAGACATAAACTGCCTGTATTTACTTTGCTCTCATAAAAATCAGGTTTAAAATTGAAAGTAACTTAACATGTGACAGTGCAACATAAGACATCTTTTCTTTGAATAATTTTTTGCCTATATTTATAAGTGCTACATCTAGATTTAATGCTTGAGACTTATGTATAGGATTGCATAAGCCAAACATAAGGTTAAACTGTTCTCTACGCAAATGCAAATCTCTCACTAAGCGGAACCTACCTATCACTACACCTACCTATTTGTTTTGTTACCTCTATATAGTCAAATCATATTAAAATGTACTCCAACTGTCTTTTATTGGGATATGTGATGATATCTATCAAATTTCCTATAGCACCATATACCAAGTCCTCCTCAAAATTCAAATTCCGATGCAGAACATTTCTACAATTTTTATAGAGGCTTAGATTTTCTCTAAATGTGCAGTACAAGACACTGACTTCTCTAGTCTCTCCAGCTTCTTTACCACTGATGAACACAGTGGTAAATTCATACCTTCATGCTTCATCCTGGTTTAAAAGAAGGTTAATAATATCCTTATTCTCTGATGTCAGCATTTCTGCATTGAACTTTGATCCCTTGTCCAATGTTTACACGAGGCATACAATCTGTAACATTGTAGGAGGTCTTCCATAACAGCTCCTGCAGACTTGCGATGTGGAAAAGTACTTAAAGTGCAACTTGGAGGAGCTGACTTACCCTTTTTGGGGACCGTGACCTATTCAAATGTCCTTCAAGATTTCTCCATACTCCACATCTGCAGCCTGTCTCATATTCTTAGTTAGCTCTCTTGTAGGAAAGTGCCTCATGGTTAGCCCCAATTTTTGACTGATGACTGCTGTGATTTCGAACTGTATGGGCACTGGGGCCCTGCTACCCAGGTTGCCAGTGCCAGATCTGTTTCCTGAAAACTGTACCATGATTGGCACAACTTCAGTTACCCCTGTAAGTCCTAGTAAATGGTACCACTGGTACCTAGGGCATGGGTACTGAAGAGGCTCCTATGGGGCTGCAGCACTAGTTGTGCCACCCCAGGGACTCTCATAAGGCTATGCGCACTGCCATTGCAGGCTTCATGTCTTGGCACAGTAAAATCAGAAGGGTCGACATGGCACACAGCTCTGTGTGCCATGCCCTCACACACTGCATGAGATATAGGTAAATCACCCCTACTGCAGGCCTTACAGCCCTAAGGCAAGGTGCCCTATAGCTCATGTGTTGACATATCTGCATGAGCAGATATGACCTCTACAATATCTGAGCCATTCTTAAATATTGTAAGTGCACAGGAAAGCCATTTAGAGTACATGGGCTAGCTACTTGTCATTACGAGTTTCCTAGCTCCATGATGGCTTCACTGTACCCTATGATGTTTTCTACCAAACATCCTGTTTTAGTAAATCCTCTCTGATGCCAGTGAGAGATGTATTAATACATTCACACAGGAGACCCTGTAGGGGGTCCCTGGAAAAACCTACCAAGCACTGGTGTGGTCTCTGACTAGTCGTAGCCAGTCTGCCAGCACCAGACATGTTTCTGACCTCATGGTGTGAGAGCCTGTGCTCTCAGAGGCGAGAAACAAAGCTTGCTGTGGGAAGAGTTGCTTCACACCTCCTCCTGGCCAGAATGGCCTTCAAGAGTGGGAAGCTTCAAAGGCATTGTCACCTTCTTTGAAGTTCAGCCCAGGCTTCCTCAAATAGTGGGGATGTAACCCGCCCTGTCCTGCTCCATATTTGGTGAGAAGGCAGGCGAGAAAATTAGATCAGATGACGAGGAGAGTCCCCACTCAGCCAGTACCACCCCTAGGGTGTGGCAGGTGAGGTAAACCCCTCTGCTGAAGTTCCACCATCTTGAGATGGGGAAAAACATATATCAGGGCTAGGGCAGTGCCTTTTCCCACAGGAAGTGGTCTCTTAAAAGGTTTAGCCACCCTAAATGTAGATAGCCCATTGGCTGCTCCCTGTCTCCCACTGTAACACCCCTCTAGGAGGCATCACTAGTCCTGAAACTTAGATTCAACAGACAAGAAGAAGACCAGGACAAAGAAGACCTGCTGCATGAGAACTGAAGCCCTGCTGCAGAAGAAAATTTGTGCCAACCCCTGCCAGCTGCCTCTGGGATTCGACAATTGCTCTGTGCTGTGTCATCCTGAATCTGTGAAGACTCCAAGAACCCCAGAGCTCCTCCAGCCTTTGAAAAAGCACCAAGAACCTCCTTTGGAGTGAAGGTAAACTTGCTGCTACCCAGCGATTCTGAAGCAGCATCTACACCAAAATCAGTACATCAGCTCTGGAGGGTCCAATCTGCCTCTCCGCCAAGTGTGCAGGTTCCAGGACTTGAGGGAGTCGCATTGTACCAATATCTGGGGTACCGGACCCCCATCTGCAAAACGCAAGAGGAACAGTCCCTTCCAGACTTCCACAATACCTGAAGCAAGCACCCATCGGGAAACCTGAAACTCACTTACTGAGTAGCCCAGCTGTCCCGAGACCACCTCTCCAAGTTGTATGCTCCTAACCGTGAGGACCTCAAGATGCACGACGCCCGGCTGACTTATCTGCTCTGCACCTGGCCCCACCGACGCCAGTAACGACAAACCACTGTGCTGCCCAGGCCCTTGCGACCTCTCCCTCGAAGGAGACCCCTCAAACTTACCTTTAAGTCTCCCTGTGCAGTGTGTTGCCAAGAGGCCACCTGCTTCGTAGCGTACCAGCTACCATCAACGTCAGCACTCTGCTCCCCGGCCAATCCGGGATGCTGCCAACTTCTGCTGCTGGCACCTTGGACCTGGTCCCACTGACGACCTGCAACAAGAAGGTGAACTTCATGAAAACATTGCATGATTTCCTATGCATTTCTACACTTTTGCCGATCTACTTCAATGGTGCATAATTACACACAAATGTAAAATATTTTTCGAAATGTGAAAAATAATAAGTCCGAAATTTCTTACTGTAGATCAAAACGTTTTGTCTTAAAAATTACATAAACATCGATACTATTTTTATTAATTGGTCTCGGATTTATTCTCAAATGTGTGTTTGATTTATTGCCTCTGTGAGTACAGCAAATGCTTAGCACTACCCTCTGATAAGCCTAACTGATCGCCAACTAAAAACCATTAAAACTATCTGCTTTTACCTCTGTATACCAATTGAGGATACATTGGACTCTCTGCAGAGTGTACTTCATTTTAGTACACTTTATAGAGAGCCTGTTTCCTATATCTCTGTTAACATTTACAATGCTGCCTAAAGAATTCCTAGTTTGCTCATGAATGAGTTTCTTGAACACTGGCAGACCATTTACAGGGGTCTGCTGAAGTAGATCGCCATCCCCAAACACTATAACATGTTTACCTCCAAAAAGAGCATCATAGTTTGTCCTGCAAACTTCTTGTATTCTCAGATGAACAAAGTCAAGCATTGTATTTGAAACCATGCTAACCTCATGTATAATCAGAACCTTCAATTATTGTATTGTTTATTTTTATTGAGATCATAAATGAGACACAATGATACCACAGTACCGTTCCATTGGTTGACAGTAGAGAAGAGTTACGACAATCCAGAGGGTGTAGCTGGATACATTAAAAAAGAAAAACAACAAAGGAACAAAAGAAAACAAGAGATATAATGAATATGAGATGGGTGGTCATGACCAGAGTGTAATCCCCAGAGACATTCCCTGAATGGCTCCTATATCTTCCTGAGCCAAGTTCGTCGCTCATCATTATATATGATCAGGCACTCAAGGAGTCCGGTATTCATGTCACCAGAGCAGAGAACCTTCAATGTTTTAAGAAATCATGATACTTCATGACAAGCATCACTGGATAACTTATGGTACTCCATATTGTTCTCATGTTCCACTGGCAAAATCATAAGTCAATTCAAAGTGATACCTCTAATATTGTGTGCAGCTAGTCAACTGGGTACTGCCGTAACACAAGAAAGGTTATAATCAGTCTGTTTGCGGCTCTTTTTTTAGGAAACGCATCAGCTAGTATATCTGTAGTTGCCCTTGATTTAGTTGAGCTACTAAACTGTCTAAGTCTATAAATTGAATCTTGACCTGATCCATAACATTTTGCACCCCATTCATGGCAATGGCTGCCTCATTCTCAATAATAAGGTGGTGAAGTTGATCTTGGCTATGAGATCCTGAACACTGGCTGCCTTGTGAACCATCCTTCACAACCTATGCTGCTACTGTCTCCTCTTGCTGAATCTTATCGTTCAACATTTTCAAATAAGTAGGAAACACCGAACATTCAATCTGGCCTTTCACTGCATGGAAAGCAACCTTATAGTAGTCATATTGACATACAAGTTCTTCTTCATGATGCCAAGGTTTAAACAGTTGGAGAAGAGCCAAATAAAATTATCTATCTCTTATCTGCACTATCACAACTGAAATTGCTGTGGTTGATGAGACTTGCTTTATTGTATCTCACTAGACTACCACTACACCCAGTTACAGCAAACTTGCCACTTTTAATATTTTCTTCCACATTGTTTCTGTATGTCCTATAATTAACTACTTCATACAGACCGAGGTTTTCTAAATGGACACAGATTTGGGTAGTAAGTATCAGGCATATTTGTTTTAACAATCACATCACACCCCATCTCAAAAACGGCACTAGCTCCCGATTCAGAAGAGATGACAATTCAAGATGCAGACCCACGCTTACAAGGCCTTGCACAACTAATGAAGATAGGGAGTCAGAAATTTTTCCTATACAAATGAATATGCACTAAATAATAAAATATGTTTTGAATAGGCCTGTCTCATGATATTGAATAGCTTTGAGTTATACCTTATAAAAGAATTGGAGAAGTTATATTTTCCTTTTGATGTTATTTTGTACAACGAAGGACCAGCATGCATCAAAAAATGCCTGACCTTCCATCAACCAACCAGACACCTTCGATCCGCCTCCCTCTCCCTCACAGACACCCCCTGGGATCTGCCAAGCCAACAGCGGAGGATACTCCTTTTCGCACATGGCAGCCAAGGCTTGCAACAACTTCCACTACACCTCAGGACCGCACCGTCACTCCAGCAATTCAGGAAAGAACTAAAGACCTGGATGTTTGAATGAACAAACCCCTATGCAGTAACCAACATCTCCAGCACCCTGATACCCTCACGGGTGATTTGCCACGCTTTATTAATGCTTGATTGATAGATTGAACTAGATTGCTCGCTATTTATTCTCATCCAAAGACTTCAGTGCTCTATTACGAGTAGAAGCAAGGCCTAAACTAATCCAACTACTAATCCAAACAATTGATGTGGACTTCCCATATAAACTAGAAGAATGTAATCTGTCTACACACCTCATAAGAACTCACTCTCCTGTGGGAAAGCATCTTCAAGCTGAAGCTATGCAATTTCTTTGTTAAGCACTGTTCTGCAGAAATCTCTTCCCACACCTCTTTTCTTTCTGTCCTTTCAGACTTTGTAATGTAAGAGCAACAGCAATGGAATTGTCAGCTACAAAGTGAATGTCCATATTTGAATTCCACATAGACAAAATGTCAGGGTTGTAGTCATTGATAAGTTTTGAAGTCTCACTTCTCTTAATGTTGTATGTGTTCTTCAGAGATTTGTCAGTGACTGTATGTCTGACTGAAGACATGAAAATGTTGAGTCTGCCAATAGAGACAGGCCTACAAAAACCAAATTAACACTTGGGGGCCGATTCCGATCTCGGCCGTAGGGCTCCGAATCGGATTCGGCTTTACCGGACCCGATTCGGAGGCCTTTTTACCGAACGATTCAGTACGCGCGTCCGGGCGAGCGAGTACGATGCGAAATCGCCGACCGACTGCGTCCGGGCGTCCCGACCGCTCCGACCGACTCGATCCCGGGTGTAACCGCACCGACCGACTCGCACGCGGACACGACTTCGCACCGCGCAATGGAGACGTTCCCGGCCGGATAAGTACGATGCGCGCCGCGAGCAGTCCGACTGAGCCGCGCGACTCTGGCTCGAAAGAGCAGTCGGAGCCGTACTTCGGTGGTCCGTGTCGGACCCCCTGTACGTGTAGCCGCGCGAGTCGCACACAGGGGGGACCCATGGGTCCCCCTTCCTGTGCGTATACGGCGCGAGTCGCTCCGCCGCATACACGCTGTAGGGGGCGCCCTTGTCCGCATCGCACCCATTGAGTCAATGGGAGCCCGCGTACGCGTTGTACGACAGGCTCCCATTGACTTCTATGGGAGTCCGACCGACCTTCGAGTCCGATGGCATACGTGCGCATCGTACTCGTTCGGTCGGGCTGCACGGGTCCGACTCGGTCAGAAATCTCTCCGGGTCCGGCTCGGTCGGAGAGATTTCCGGCCCGAATCGGAATCGGCCTCTTGGTGTGGTATTTTCCTTTGGTTCTGTATCTGTGAGGCAGTATTTGCCACAGTTGTGGGGCTGAAATTTTAACACTTTATGCCTAAAAGTTCTGTTCTCACTCTCATTGGGAATCTCACATGTTATATACTGCTCGATGAATGACAGTACTGACTCATTGATGTTCTATCAAAATTTTGGTGTGTCTTTAACCCACATTAAAATATGAATTTGGGAAGCACCTTTCGCTTGGTATTCTTTCCTCCAAAAGTAGTCAATGACCTCACCAATAGGTGGATTTTTTGCTGCAGATAAAGTGAAGAATGGCTTTAAATCCACCCAATGTTTTAAAGTTTATGCCAGCATTGTTTAAGTTAGCTTCTGTAAAGAAGTTATGCAAATTATTCCAGGCATACCCTGCACAACTTAGAGTTACAAACCACATAGATGCACCTAAGTTTTGCGACTGCAACATGCACTTGAGCTCACCATGCCGCGAAACTAGTACTCATTGATCCACATTGGCACGCCATGAAGTTACACTTAAGACTAGTTGATCTGTACTCTGAAGCAGGAATCTGCACTGGGTGATCATCATAACAACCTCCTTCTCCTGTTGCCAAGAGATGTGGAAAGTAGCAAGCTTCTAAGCGCTTCCCACACACCTTTTGTTTGTTTCATTTAATATAATTCCAATGCATCACCCATTACACCCCTTTTTTAAAAACTATCATTTTTTTTGCAAACTCTTTCCATGTGAATTTTTTTTCTATATTGAGGCCTTTATGGAAAGACTAGTAACCGGCTACAGTGAAGCACCTACAACATTATACTTCAACGCTGTGTACATTTATGATAACATAAAACAATGTTATTCGTTATTGGACAATTTATAATATGTAAAATTAGTACAAATATACTATTTTTAACAAATATTTTTATTGATTGTTTCTTTAGGTGTTTAACATGTTTGACAATTTCCACTAAGCAGCAGCAGAAGAACAATGACAGAAGAACAAACGTAGCTACTACTGCAAAGTGATTGTCATTACAACTCAAAACAATGTAGAAAGAACCAACAGAAAAACACAGTATTAATAATAGCACACAAAGATTTCTTAGAAAAACAATTAGCAAAAGTAAACCTAGAAATGGAGGTGTGACCAAGAAAGAGGGCCTGCCAGATTGGAATGAGGTTGAAATGAAGCATGAAAAGTGGGGAGTTTTGAGTCAAGAAACAGAACCTTTCAAATGCAAGGAAGAACAAATTAAAGCTTCAGCAAAAGATATTTTGCAAAAAGAGTCATGAATCATATTATGAACTCAATGAAGCCAGTGAAGAGAAGAGGAGGTAAAATGTGTCAAAAAGTGTTTGTGGATAGTACTGTACAGAAGGATTTTGAAGTAAAAAGGAAGTTATTTATTCTCATCCTGAACAGAATTAGAAATTTAGGCAGAATAGTCTCATGTCTAAAAATGAAATGCTGTCAAAAGGCGCAGATCAATAAGACCAACTTTTGTAGCAGCTTCGATGGGGAGTGAAAACACACTTCGAGTGAGGCTTACTTTAATGAAGAAAGCTATTGTTTGCTGTTGATATGGTCATATGAGGTGAATCAAGGAAAACCCCTAGTACAGGAAAAATAAGTACCTAGACATGCTGATGATATCATTAGTAATAAAATACTCCAGCAACATCCTCCTGTTTCAGTGTATGAGTGGCAGTACAGCAGTAACTGTAATATGAGGCAAGAATCAATTGACAAACTTAGTCACTACCAGAGAGATGACCACAACTAGCATCATGGAAAAGAGAAGAGCCAGGTTTTCAGCTGCTTGTGGAATGTGGAGTGGGAGTAAAAGAGTAGCAATATGGGTGGGAAGAGTATTCCATAACTTGGCAGCAGTGACTAGAAAGAATCACCCCCACCAGCTTTACGAAATCCCTGTATCTCCACCTTTATGAGAGAGGTGTATCTGTAACAGGAAAATGTATAGGTCCGCAAGACTCTGGCCACCACAATTCAGACCATACTGCATTTTCTCTCTGAAAATCAAGATTTATGTCTTAAAGGCATTCAATTTATGCCCATTCTCTTTCATCCAGTTATTAAGGTTGATCATACAGTGTTTAAAACTCTCAGCCACCTCCGAAATATCGGCGGATATGGATACAATAATTTGTGTATCATCCACATACTAAAGTACACTGAAGCCGAAACATTTGATCAACTTGGCCAAAGGGGCCACATACAAGTTGAACAGCGTTGAGCTGAGAGAGAACTCCTGCAGCACCCCATAGGAGCTTTCCCTAAACTGACTACAGCTCACAATGTGAGACCTGTTAGTGAGAAGGGACTCCAACAGGGTCAGAGTTGTGTCCCTCAACCCTGCCTGGGAAAGTCTGTAAACCAGGTGGGAGGGGGACACCATGTCAAACGCCGAAGAAAGGTCCAGCAGCACCAAGATGGCAGTTCCTCCCTGATCAACTTGGCAACAAATGAGATCCATTGCTGTCAACAGCACAGATTATGTACTATGGCCACCATGAAACACGTTCTGTGAAGGATCCGAGAGGTCCTGGGAAGCCATAAATACTACCAGTTCCTGATAAAGATATTTTTCTAATATCTTGGCTGGTGCAGGTAGAAGAGAGATAGGGCGTAGATTACTAAGATCTTCAGGATCATCGTGGGGCTTCTTTTTAAGGGGGGCCACTATAGTCTCTTTCGAGGATTGAGGCGATCTGATCCAGAACTAATTGCATAATTCTGGGAGGACACGGATCGTCTGAAGAGCCGGATCTTAAATGTAGAAGATGCTGCTTAACTTTCCTAAATGAAATAGGGGAAAAATGTATAAAGTGGCAGTGTGGACTATATTAAATGCCTCCTGCTCTTTCTCTGAGGGGGCAGGCGGGCAGCAACGATCTTCAAAATCTTGTCCTTAAAATGGGCTGCCCAGCTATTGCAGAAACCCTGGGAGCTTTCAGCAGCTTGCTGACCTGGCAGGGATGGAGAGATTTTTAATCACGTAAAAAAATTATTTAGGAGTATTAGTGGCTCACCATATTTTTGTAGTGAAATACGAGGACTTGGGTAACAGGATAGCCCATTTATAACTATGCATTAGTTCTTTGTGCTTAACCTTTTCTTCAATAGAGGGAGTTAGCCTCCACCTCCGTTCTTGCCTCTTACTTACATGTCTAAACTTTTAGATCCTCTGAGAAACAGGGAGCACGTGCTCTGGTTCTCATCCTAGTCTTAGAGGCACGGGAAACATTTTGATCAATGGCAGTCCCCACCCACAAGTAAAATTCATCAGCAGTATATGCCAATTGTTTATCTCTCCTCCCTAAGGAATGCCACAATGCCAACTCTAGGTTTCCATAAGAGGTGTTATTCCACCTCCTAATTCTAATGTTATTACACTGCAACTGACCTCTAGCGTTCAGAATTGTAATTTTGAAGAGAGCGGCATAATGGTCTGACCAGCAGCAAAGAGACGATCTCCCAACCCCAGGGCCCCATGATTGAAGAAGATGCCATCTAAAGTATGTCCTGCCATGTGGGTGGGTTAATTAATCAGTTGGCTGAACCCAAAATTCATCATAAGCTCCGTTAGCCTGCTAGAATCAATGCAATCAGGGTCCTCCAGATGAAAATTGAAGTCTCCAGAATGGTCATTTTGGGGCAAGCAATATAAGGTTCCATAGCAAGACTTCAAGCCTTGATGAACTTACTACGAGAGCCTGGCAGGCAATAAACCAAGAGTCCTCGGAGCATGGAATTGTTATTAGTTTTAATTCTAAAGCTTACCATTTCATAAATATCTGATGCAACTGAACATGTAGGCTCAAAAGTGCAGTTAAGAGAATCTTTAAAAAATCATGGCCAGCCCTCGTTAGAAGGTTCTATTTTGTAAAACATCCAGCTCTGCATTTCGAAGCTTTGAATAATGCTCTTTTACATGGAACTGTGTCCACAATTACAAATATCTCTGAAGATATTCAAATAACTTACTTTGGACCTGAAAGTTACCTTGAAGTAAATGAAGTAGTAGTAGCATCTACTACTGAGACTTAGAGTACAGCTATAAAATTAGACAAGTTCAGCACAGACATCAAAAAAATGTAAAGCAACATCTGCTCACATTCCTAACAAGATATGTGTTTGTTGCCATAGTACGTTCTACAAAGTAGAAAAAAATAGATATTTTTAAAAAAAAAACTGAAGATGAACACTTAATTCAGTGGTTTACACTTGCCCATGGTTTAATTGCAAAGCATTAGTTTGATTTATGTGCTAATCACGGAGTGTGCAAGTACTGCTTAGCTAAACTTGGTGATAATAAAATGCCTGCTAGATGTATGTATAATACATTAGAAATGTTCCCAATTCCTCCTGAATGATAAGAGCTGAATGTGTATGAGGGTATACGGATATAAACAGTACACCCTTTTCAAATCATAGTCAGAATGCAGATACAAAGTGCAAAATTATCTCCAAGTGAGTTAGTGCTGGGTCTTAAAGGAAAGGTTGTATATCACACACTAAATTTTTAACAGAATATTACAACTTCTGGCACAGATCGGGAAATAGAGAAAACATTAGTGGTTCTAATAAATGGTGTGCCAACAAAGAATAAAAAGATTTGGCAGAAATTGGCCAGCATAGAGAAACTAAAGAAATCCATAGAATAGCTCAAAAGAGAAAAAATATTCAACATTTAGATGTAAATCAGCATGCATTGTCAGTGGGCACACACTTCAAAGTCTACTGATAGTGGATAATTTGAAAGAGTAGATTGTGCAAAAGCTGAAGAGATATGAGGACTACAATTTTCACCCTGTACTCTCTAGGTTTGTAATGGGTGATGCATTGGAATTATATCAAATGAAACAAGCAAAAAGTGAAAGTTGCATGTAAAAGAAGCTTGGCCTAGTAATAAGCAGTGTTTCTGATGGGGTACTGTCCTTTTGATGCACTGGTTTGTTCAGGGCAAACAATGTATGTAGAAGAGGCTTGGCCTATCAGTATCGGATTGTGTTGTGAGGGACCAGTGAATTCAAGCTGTGCTTTGATCAGAGAAAAAGTTGTATCTTGAAGGGGCTTGGCCTAGTAACAGATACTGTATCTCATGGGGGACTGGCCTCATCATGCTCAGCTTTGTTTAAGGAGACAGCTGTATGTAGAAGAGCCTGAGCCTAATAAAAGGAAGTGTGTGTAGTGTGGGACTGGCAACTGAATGCTCAGTTTTCTTTAGGGAGATAGATCTATGTACAAATAGGTTGCTCTACCAGTACTTAGTGCTTGGTGGGGTGCTGGAGTCATCAGTCTGAGCTTTCTTCAGGAAGATAGTTGCATGTAGAAAAAGCATGACCTAGTAATAGGCAGTGTTTCTGGCCTCCTGATGCATAGGACTAGCCTCTTGACGCATAGGATTGTGTAGGGTGAAAATGTATGTAGAAGAGGAGTGGTCTACCGCTACTTTATATATGTGTGGTCGGGTCAAGTGAATTCAGGCTGAGCTTTCTTCAGGGAGAAACTTATATATAGAAGAGGCTTGGCCTAGTAATTGGCAGTGTGTCTGGTGGGGTACTGGCATCATGATGTACAGGTTTGTTCGGGGTGAAAAATGTATGTAGAAGAGGTTTGGCCTATCAATGCATGATATGTGTGGTGAGGGACTAGTGAATTCAAGCTGAGCTTTGTTCAGAGAGAAAGTTGTATGTAGAAGAGACTCTACCTAGTAATAGGTAATGTAGCAAGTGCTGGGCTGTCCTCTTCATCCTCAGCTTTATTTAGGGGAACAGCAGTATGTAGAAGAGACTCAACATACTAAAAGATAGTGTGTGCTGTACTGTACAAAAACAGGTCAGTGTTACACAACAGAAAATCCATTACTAGTTATCAAAGACTCTTTAACATACACATTTTGCTCTGAACTGACCTCTTCACAATTAGACCAGTATTCCACCACAAATACAAGCTACATCTTAGCCAAGCCACTTAAATGAAGACCGTTACACATGAACAGACCTCTTTTACTCAGTGTTCAGTCCATCGCCATATACACCACCTATTAGTTAGTAAAGCCTGCTTTTTATATAGCTTGCACCCTACACACAGGTTATCATACAAACACTAGTCCCCCACCACAGAAATTACCTAAAGCATGCCTCTTATAAATGAAGCTTTCACTCTGAACTTACCCCTTCATGGAAAAACCTGTTCAGTACCACACACCTCACTTCCTAGTTTCCCAAACCTCTTCTACATACAGTTTGTACCATGAACAGACCTCTTTGCAGAGGTGCCAGTCCCTCTCTAAACAACTCACCTAATAAGTGGGCAACCATCTTGTGCATTAAGTATTAGCTGTGGTTTTTTTTCTTCACATGCCCTATACCATCATATCAGTACTATCAATTATGTTAAAACTATGTAGAACATTCTTTTTAGAAGATTGTAAAATCCTTATCATACAGACAATACATTTTCATTACTCCTTTTTAGTTTCCAATTCTACATTTTCCATTAGCACACATTATTACATTGTAAATGCTAGGTATTCCTTTTTTTAAACCTACAAATAAACAGACATACCTACATAATAAATGAAATAGAAATTGGCTATAATATAACCCCTGTATTTTCAATAGGTTCTAGTCATCAACAGCAATTATAATATATAATATATTATATGATATAAATATATATCTGAGCTCATAATTGCTCATCATAAGGCGATACATAATCTTTCTAATATGCAACCATTTATAAAAGCACAGATATCCTCCTACATTTATCAAATTCATAAAAATGTATTTCAGTCTACATTCAACAGATTTTAGACTGTACAAAAGTAATATACACATTACCAAAAGTGTAAAGAATATATACTCAGTACAAATACCTGAAAAAAGAAGCTTTTGATTCAATGTAGTTCAGTGAAGAGATTTATACCACACTCAAATTAGAACACCACCGGAAGCCAGAAGCAAAAGAGAGCTCACCTCCTGCACCTCCACGCCAGCCATAGGCAAACTGAAGAGGGAAAGGTTCTGCTTGGGGTATATGTATTTGTAGCCTTGAACCCTTCACCCAATAGCAAAAAAACATTTAAAAAATGTTTTACTGGGAACAGTCAGAATTGGTTGGTCCTGATGTAACCTCCCTTTACATGTTATGTTGGATTTGCGAAATCCCCACCTGCAAGCTTCACTATGTGATGTTTATCTACTGGGATCCACGGAACCATCACGGCTCTCAGCATACCCCCCTTTCATGTAGATCTGCAATGGATCAGAGGATCCAGCAAGTACCCTTAGAAAGAGTACAACACTACAATAAAGGGAGAGATAGGTTATTTCTATCTGGTCCTATTCTCTCCTTTGCACTTTAAAATTCTCCACCATACTGCGTCAACCCATTTACTTGCATAATTTCCAGTATAAATGTACTCTTTTCATTATGCCTTTCCTCCATACACCTTTCCACAAGCCCAGTTTCTATGGCAACCAATTTGAAAATCCTTACAATCAAGCTCCAGGTCAAAAGTTCATAAAGCTTTTATTGCGTTGCAGGTCTGTTTAACAATGTCATGGAAGTCACCCTGTACAATTTAAAAATATAAACCAATTACAATCACCACAACAGAAATATTTTTCTCTCTCAATCAGAATAAGCAATTCAGATAGCAGTTATTCTCTACCTAAACTACTCCAACATTAGCCAACTGCTCTGTATTTTCTCATTTTCGTCACTCCCCATGATGTTTTTGAACATATTGCATTCTGCAACTGACTCCTCCTGTATCCAGTTCCTGCATACCAGCATCATGGGTATAGTGTGGATTTTAGGCCCCACTTTGTCTTTTGGGCCATAGAACATGGCAAACTTTGTGGTATTGACTAAGACCTTGGATTTCCCCAAGTCGACATTACTTGGAATTGCCACAGAGTCATGAAGTGGCATCAATTGTTGCCTATGATTGAGAGCATTTTGGATTATGAGCACACAGACATCAAGATTGTGCATTGTGGTGGCAACGATCTGGGCGCAATCCCTGGGGCTGGACTTGAAATCAAAATGAAGGTGCACAATTGATGGCTCTCTTCCCTAATGCCACCTTTATATATTCCAACATAATCCAGAGGCAGAAGTGGCAGTGGTCATCTCATTTTTGTTAACCCCTTCGATGCTCATGACGAGCTCAGCTCGTCATGCTGCGCGGTCGCGCTGTGCGCATGACGAGCTGAGCTCGTCACGACCACACCCGCGATCGGAATGTCCAGCACCTGGGCGGAATTCCGATTGCGGCAAAGCGGTTAAAGATTGAGAAATCTAGGAGACATGTCAATAAAACAATTTCAGCATTTCTCAATGACCAGAGGATGGGCTCCATTTACCACATTAATATCAACTTTGACATCCCAGGATTGTACTGAAAGGACCAAGTCCATTTCATAGCAGAAGGGAACAGGATCTTCTTTAAAAACATCAAATAATGTATCTAGGTCTACCTCTAAGTGTGCAGAACATACTAATAACACAAAGGCTCTTTCAGAGCTACCCATTGACCAAATGATATAAAAAAGTTTTTTAAACATTTATGCATTTACTGGATCTACCGAGGTGTCCATAACCGGTGCTATAATAACCATGATTCCAGCTAAATAAAGCATTTAAGCGGATCCACAGATACAATTTTTTTTTTAAACTATATTGTTTCCCAAGTGTGTCCGGAGGAGTGTGTCACTGTATGTGTGCGTGCAAGAAAATGAGTGTTATGGTGTGTGTAATTGTGTCTGTGGGTGTATGTGTGTGTGAGAGTGAATGTGTGAGAGTGTTTGTATGGCTGTGTGTGTCTGATTGTGGAAGTGTGTGTATGTGTGTATGTAGTTGTGTGTCTCTCTCTTTGGGTGTGTGTGTGTTTCTCAGTATGTTGGACTAGTTGCTTGTGTGTGTACATTTGTGTATGAGGGAATTAGAGTAATGTCTTTTTTGGTGTACATATGGATGTGTGTGTGTGTGACTGCATGTGTGGGGTTTCATCTTTTTTGGTGTGTGTTTGACTAATTGTGTGTATGTGTAGGCGTTTGTCAGTAAACAGGTGTCACTGTGTATGTATAGGGTTGTGTGCATATGTGTGTAGGTATTTGTCAGTAAATAGATGGAGATATCTGTATGGGAGTGTGCATGTCAGAATCGCTGTCTATGTATCAGTGACTATGTCACTGTGTATGTGTAGGGGTGTACATGTCTGAGATTGTGTGGGTGTGTGAGTGTGTCTTTACCAGGCACTGTGGGTGTCTGTGTCAGTCAGGTTGTGTGTGTGTGTGTGTGTGAATGTAGTGTTTTGTGGGTTTGTCTATGAGTGTATCGCTGTGTGTGAGTGAGTGTATGTATGTTTGCGGGGCTGTGTGTGTGTTAGTATAGCATTGTATGGGTGTCTGTGTTTGGGGTTGTCTGACTATATAGCAATATGGGGTTGTTTGGAGTGTGCGGCAGTGTGCATGTGTGTATATGTGTGTGATTTTGTGTGGGTGTGTACTTATCAGGCACTGTGGGTCCTTTGTCAGTGTGTGGGAGTCAGGTTATATGTGTGTGTGTGAGTGTCTATGTGTGTAAGGTTTTGTGGGTGTGTGAATCAGCGTGACTGTAGGGTCATGTGAGTGTGTTTCTCTTGGGTTGTATAGGTGTGTGTTGGGTTTTTCAGGTGTGTATGTGAGTGTTTGTGTCTGTGAGGTACTAAGGGTATGAGTGTGTGGGTGGGTTCTGTGTATGTGAGTGGGTGTGTGTATGGGGATTGTTTGGGTATGTGTGGGTTTGTCTAACTGCATATGTGAGTATGAGTTTGTGTGTGAGTGTGGGGTTGCATTGGCTGTGTGTGTATGTGTGTGGGGGATATGTAAATGTGTCTGTGTGTGAATGCGGGGTTGTGCTGGTGTGTGTGTGTTACTGTGGGCTTGCATGTCTATGTGTGTGTGTGTCTGTGAGTGTACCGTTCAATGAGTTTGTATATATTACTGTGAGGTTATGAGGGTGTGCGTTTCAGTGAGTGAGAGTATAGTGTTCTGTGTGCGTGTGTGCTATTTTGCAGTTGTGTGTCTCTAGTTCTGTGAATGTGAGAATGAGGTTGTGTGGGGGTGCATATGTGGGGTTCTGTGTGTGTGTGTGCATATGTAGAGTTGTGTGAAGGTGTGATTGTCTGTGTGTATGTATGTGTTTTAAAAAAATAATCTTTTGGATTCACTGATCCATCACGCAGTCTCAGGTGCCGCGCTTAGCACCATAATGCATCTGTGAATTCGTCGAATGGCCCAAAGAAATGTAATTCATCATTTGAATTATTTTAAAAGGTCCCTTTGCTACCCCCAAAACTATCAGGGGCTCGGGGTACCTGTATCATGCCCCCTTCCACCTATTATATTTTATTTTTGGAGGGAATGAGCACTGAGTCCCCGAGTCCTAAGACGGAGGCCACAAGTTACAGTTCAAGTTGCGGCCAGCCAATCTTACTCCACAGTTTAGCTCATCGATTTACGGATCCACCGCAAAGGATTAGTGGCGTGACATATACAAAGCCTTTGAGGCTTCATTTCTCAAAACCTGCTGACACTAAAAACATACTCTGGACCAAGATCTACCTTTCTGCCAAATTTGGTTTAAATGCATTCAGTCGTTTGGGCTGTCACTGTGCCTAAATTTCGTATTGAAAAATACGAATGGGGAAAATGCTTTTTGGAAACCCCCCTTTTTCTCTGTAAACACTTCAATAAACTTCGAAATGGGCAATCATAGGAAATGTATATGCTTCTTTATTCAATAGTAGCAAACAACAGATGTGTTTCAGTTGAAAAAACAAACTGACTAGCACCTAGCAAATAAGTATAAAGATGTTTGTGTCATGGTATATCTTGCAAAGGCTGTATAGCTAGATAATTCAGGGTCTTCGGAACTTGCATAAATGGCTGTTCCATCTTGCCCAAAATTCATGAAAGGCAAGCAGTCATACCCCATGATTTTGCATATTACAACAGAAAGGACTATTACTAGAGAATGTCCACATTGCTATAGATTCAAAAAGTCAAACACATTACATTGGTTCTTTTTGATGTCTAGTTCCAAAGATATGACTAACTTCCTGAGGAGCTACGATGCCTATCACCTACCTTGAGAATGAAAAAAGATATAAAAACGTATATTTTTTCAACAAATGTATTCCATGATTATGAGATGTGGTATTTCACTTGGAGGGGTAAATCCGTGTGTATTCCATAACTCACCATAAGTGTCCCAGTATTCCTAGGTCAGGAATTGAAAGGTCTGTAAATGCCGGATGTGGTATTCCCAGGTCTGCAAATTCAGAAGCAAATAATTCTGGGCGTTAGATAGCAGGCTTGGCTTTACTGGCTGCAGATGCGTAAATCTGTCTTTTGTGTATGATCCACCCAGAGTTTGGGGATTTTTCTGCACCACATTGTTGCTCGCTTTACAACTCTGTGCACCTTACCCCTGCTAACCAGGAGTAAAATGCCTTTACTCCCCCTTTTAACATGGTAAATTGGCCTATTACTAATTGTCACACTTTCCTCCCCTTTAAGTACCTAGTGTGGAAAAATGCCCCTTTTTGCATGGTCACTCCTATTTATTTGCTGCATTTTGATGCTCGTTTTTAGAGTCTGGCACTGCTGCTTAGCATTTAAGCTCTAACCCCTAAAACATGTAAAAATTGGATAATCCCCTACTAGCTTATTTCAATTTTCCATAAAACTATAGTTTAAGGTACGGAAATACACCCATTGGAAGAAAAGTTAAATGTCACATGTGGACTGCAGCCCTTATTGTGCTATCTCCTAAAGTAACAAAAGAAAACATGGCTTTAGGTCTACCAGTTTAGCCCAACTACTGCAAAGTAAAACCTGCAATGCTTTCTGTTAAAGTAACCCTTTTTAACAGGCAACATGTCCCTTTTAAATATGAGGAAGCCACCCTTGTGTAATCCTTGTAACCCCCCAAGTAGGGTGTATAATTTAAAGGTGCATAATATTTAAATGTGGTACATGTAGAAGATGAGGGTTATCATGTCCTTACAGTGATAAGGCCCTAAAAGCTATTTCACTGTGTCAGACCTAACTTACCAATATCGAAAATCAGAGTACAGATTATAATACTAACACTGTATATTGGGATGGGACTCACTAGAAAAATAGTTAAACAATAATTTCTAAGAGTTATTAAAAATCGAATTCAGTGGTAAAGTCATTTTTAATAAATGCTAAGGAAAAGTAACTTTTAACATGTTATCTTTTCCCTGCCTGAAGTTCATGGAGGCTAATTTGCATTAACTCACCAGAAACTCAGAGTCTGTTCTCAGCCCGAGAAGGAGTGTAAAATACCTCCCAGAAGCACACAATAGACTGAACACAATAGTACACTCCCCTACACATCCACAATCCTCAGAGTCCAAGTTCAGTGTGGCCATGGACTTTCGTCATCTGGAACGTTCTCTGACACATGGCATTTGAGACTGCTTTTAGTCAAGCAAACAGGAACAACTGAAAAACTGGTAGGGTTGCCCCTACAAACTTTCACCCCATTGGTTAGGGAGTGCCCAGGAGTCACCTCCACCCACTAGCCAGTGCCATGTATAAATGTGGCCCCGAGGCACTTTGATAGAACATTTCTGGGCCTGCAGAAGAAGAGGACTGTACCTTCTGTCTGTAGCAGGAGAAGAGCCCTAAAGGGCTGAACCTGCTCCTACTTGTACTAGGACGAAGAAGTGGACTGCCAGGGGCAAAGTTGGCTGACCTCCTGTGTGGCAATAGGGACACAACATGCTACAAGAGGTCTTTCCCTGGAAATACCTAGCTGACCAGTGGCACTTGGACCTAGACTGGACCATGCTGTTGGGCTCTGCCTGTCACCCTGTGGGTCTCTAAGTGCCTCCTTGAGGTCCTCTTGGTGGACTTTAGAAGTGCACTCCTGCGGCTGTCTGGGCACCAGAAGAAAATGTGGAAACTTTAGAAAACTTTTCCTTCAAACCAGTGGGACTTAGAAACCTTTTCCAACGTTTTGACTTCCAGACTTTCACTGTGATCAATCCACTTGGTGTATCTGAACTTTTGAACTGGGCTCTTTCTCAGTCACTG
Organism: Calotriton arnoldi; assembly: GCA_963921515.1. Lineage (NCBI taxonomy): Eukaryota > Metazoa > Chordata > Amphibia > Caudata > Salamandridae > Calotriton > Calotriton arnoldi. The sequence goes on along the minus strand of CAWUFW010003468.1, from coordinate 1,727,186 downwards.
GTATTGCATAAATACTTTTGTAATTTAACCCTGTTTGCTTTATGACACAGCTACTGGGGGTGAGCTCAGGTTAATTTAGTGACTTTAAGATTTCCCCCTGATAAGAGTTGTAATTATTCCTCGAGGTGGGCAGTCGCCTACCCGAAAATAATAATCCAATTGCTTATACCCACCCAGTGAACAGATTGCAGGTGAGGCAGGGAGAGGTGGCAGGATTACCACCTGGCCTCCACACAATCCCTGAAGCAGCATTAGCAAGGGCATTCAATGTCCCTCAGTCAGAATAAGGCAATCCTTGAAACTCCATCCCATCTCCTTCCAAGCAAGAAGGATGTGAGCAAGTCCATACCTGGCCATTTTAAGAGCCAGGGCTGAGTACCCCACCCAAATAACACCTCCAAAGGCAGATACAACTACACTCCCCACAAGCATGCCCTGGAACTCCCTCAAACCCTAGAAGGAGGGGACTCCCAGGTCAAAGCCATAGCCTGGTGCTGTATACAAACATTCCCCCCTGCCCAGAGCTCAAAACAGGGAGCAAGCAGCACTCCCCAGACACCTCCACACTATGAGTACTTCCTTTGATATTTTCCCTGGCCTGTGTGGTTATTCACCATTTCTTGAACAAAACTAGTAATTGCCACATTTCAGTGTGCTGATTCTGGCTGGAACTGGATATTCTGGATCCCTCGTGTCTGTGCAGCAAATTACGCAATACCCATAATTAGGCCCTTAATAGATAATAATGTCTGGATTAATGGGTTACATATTACATATTATCTTTCAATTGTTTTTATGCGTTCATGTATCTAAAATATTATGCAGGTTATTTTTGCTCATTTTAAATATATATTATAGTTGTCTAAGAACATAGAGTAATTCCTGTCAAATAAAATTGGTAAAATGGCAACTGGTAATTCCACTTTTCAACTCCACACACCAAGGAATGATAGAAGTATCATAAGTATGAGTATTCCTATTAGCCCCTTTTTGAGAGTGCCCTGATGAATTCTGATATTTTCGGTAAGTCAGGTTAACACATATATTGAAATTATGAGTCCTGTGGTCATTACCACTCTTCCTTATTTTGACGTATGTAAATTCATTTACCTGGTTCAAAATACCCATTAAATTCATATACAAGTGAAGTCTGCTTCACTGGGGCTCTCTTAATCAGTTTTCAAATTTCTGTTGTTCCTTGCTCAATGTTCCCTATCTGTATTCAGGCCCGCAGAACTGACTGGGACCCTGTTTAGCAATTGGATTCTGATGGTTGGTCAGATTGGTAGATTAAAAAAGTTAATTGATCATACTAAAATTCTTTAAGAGCTACTGTTGTCAATGTAGTCAATGGTAGTTTTCCATAAATGTATTCAAGAGCAGCACATTACCTACCTTAAGTCGAGGCAGCACAACTCCCCACAATTCTAGAGCCAGTACCTATAAGTCAAAGACTGATGTCAGAACAGAATTGGAAAGTAAACATTAAACATTTAAAGTAACATTGACAACATATAACACATCTATCCCCTTTAACAAACACACAGACACCATAATGCACTAGATAAAAACTCACACGGGAAATACTGTACACACACAACCACTGACAATGCACGAGACAGGACAATACAGGAACGCTACACAAAGTTTATCAATTTATATGGGGACCTTCTGCAATGATTACCTTGCTTGACACTTGAAGCTACACATTGCTAAAGGTCCTGAATTCCTACACTCTTCTAACATTCCAAACTTTGCTATCCTGGTGACAATACTGTTCCTGTTGACCTTTACCACTCTCATAGCTTTCCCAAATCTGGGATCATTTTCTGGCAACACCCCAGATTTGCAAATCCTGACCCAATCTCCCACCTTAAATTCAGGTTCCTTGACTTTCCACTTGGCCATAAGCACGCTTGACTTTCTCCTGTTTACCTACAACTCTCATTGCCACTTCCTCTCTCACCTTAACTTCCTCCTTTTCCTTCTGCCTCTTCTGAAACTACCATGGATACAACTTAGACACTGGTTCCCTTCCCTTAATTAGTTCAAAAGGACTAACGTCTGTAGTGGTATGCGGGGTGATGCGATAGAACCACAATTTTCCCCTCAATTTATCTTTCCACTCCCCTCCAACACCAAGCACCCGCAAAATGCTCTCCTTCAACACAAGGTTAAACCTTTCCATCTGACCATTAATTTGAGACTCCTACAGTGCTGTGGTGACATGGTGAGCATTAAAATAGCTGAGAAAACTTTCCATAATATGTGACCTTAACTGCACACCATTGTTGGAGATCGGAAATTCAAGGTAACCTTCAATGACAGCAGTACTAGTAAGTTGGGAAACAAACTTAACCTCAGGCCACTTAGAATGATAATCAACTAAAACCATAGCAAATCTGCACCCCTGCAGCAAAGTTGGGCAATGAATGACATTCAATCACAATACTGGCATTGAGTACTCTGAGGTCTATGCATAACCTCAAGGTCTTATATGCTTTGCGAGCCAAAGCTATGGATGACACCCATTCAGAGGATACAACTTCCTCGATGATACTCTCTCTCACCATCTCATCCAATATGACCTTAAGTTCATCCCTCACATTTGTGGGGACTCCTCTCAATTTTCTGTTTTACAGTCCATACCCCTTGCTTAACTTTAATGCGGTTAGTGTAGCTATCCAATTTAACTAACCTCCCAGTGAATACATCAGAGAACTGAGAGATTAACCATGCTGAACTGTTAAGTTCTTTTACTTCTAAGACAGGTTATTTGCTACGCGGGTTCAGCATGATGGCCGGTTTCCACTGATTTCTCCATCCTAGAACATTTACCCCTCTCATTGCCACATATATTTTAATCTGGGCTTCTCTTCCTTTGAGGTTTATGACCACTTCTGCATAGCCCACCACATTGATAGTAGACCCATCAAAGTTGAGTCAGAACATCAGTAAATTGTTCTCCAAATTACTGTTTCCATACTTATTGTCCACGGTGACTCAGAATCTGCCATTAGTTCTAATTTTTTGTCAAGTATATGAACTTTGCAATTAGGAGAATTTCTAACCTCCCTTTCCTCCTCACATTCCTCATGAGTATTGACAGATAACACTATCCCTTTATCCTTGTCGCTCTTCGCTACTCTGTCATACATGCACCTCACACATGCCACTTCATTCACACTGAAAGTCCTGCCCTTGGAAGTATTGGTAATTTTCTTGTTATCCTTTCACACTCATGCAAAATGTCCCACATTTGTTTAATCAATCAACAACACTTGATAAAGTGCGCAGCTGCTTCAGGCAGAAGCGTCCCAGTTGTTGCACCCTTTCCCAATAGCTGGACATTGGGAAGATGAAGCAAATGGTTAAAACTCCCACACCTATATCAACTTATCATTTTGTCATACTTCCTCCCTGCTTGCCCATTGTTGGAAGCAGAGCCATCATTTATAACATACTCCTCTTTTGTCACCTTTACACTTTTTGCATTACTATCCTGTATAGATTTCATCCACTTCTTGGAGTGCTCCAGAGCATTAGCTGTAGTGATAGCATCCTGCAGCCTCGTATCCCCATCACCTACAATTGCTCTTGTATTATTTTACTTTTCACATTCACAATTATCTGGTCTCTGATCATCTCATCCATCATTTTCCAAAGTTACAGGTCACGGAAAGCGCCCTTAAGGCTGTAAGCAATTAGTTGAATGATTCTCCCTCTCAATGAGCTCTGGTATAGAACTTAGACCTGTTTATGGCAAGCCTGGACGTAGGCTTAAATGTGTGCTCCTTTCTTAATAAAGCCTCCTCAAATGCATTAGGTTCTCCTTGTCCTTCATGAGGCGCAACTTGTGGCAAATTCCAAAAATGTACCTGCCCTTCTGAACCCAAACAATGGAGTAAAATATTTTTCTTCCTTTCAGCACCCATCCTATCCACATCAATAGCTTTCACATAAGTTACAAACTCCTCTTTCCTTTGGGTCCACGGAATGGGAAGATCCCCTTTACTTTTCAAGAACTTAGTTGGTGGGTCAAACTGCATGGCAACACACTAAAATAATGAATAAAGTCACCTCAAACAAATGGTCCATGAGATTCCTTTCGGAGCAGACCGTTATTGACCCACAACATGCAGTGTAGCTATGCAAATCGGTGTAGTTTAAAAAATGAAGCATCAATTAATAGCTCCTTCTTGCCTACCAATAACGCAGCACAGCCATGCGAATGGACGTTGTATTCCAATTAACGGATTAATGGGCAAGATAGGACCTGATACCACCTTAATCAATATGGCGCTGGCTCATGTATCTCCCAGCGATGATGTCTAATGTTCCACCCTGCTCAAATAACTCAAGTGCGCTGCTTTACCTGTGTTGCTGCGTTCGACGTAACGCCGTGTCTGTCAGTATACTTTAGTTGCGACTGACCCTTCCCAGGAAAACTGCGTCCAAGCAATGTCTCGCTCTGCCGCACAGGACATACAATGACTCACTCCACCTGCACGGGACTCCAAAGTTCCAAGGAAACAGAATTTAAATGAAGCATCAGGTCCTAAGGCGGTAAGCCCAAAATCTATGGTACACAAAGAACCTTTAGATGTAGAAAATGCTGGGGTATTTTTATTTGCAGCAATCTGCGGCAATAACGGGGTATACCAGCAATCCTTCTTCCCATCCTTCTCCTCAGTGGTCACAATGGTACAAGTCCCAGTATCTGCGAAAGTAATCCTAGAAGAGGATACTATTCCTATGCTCTTCCTCCTCATTGCCAGTGATGAAATTCACCAAACTGGGGACAAGGGTCGTTTCCTATAAATGTATTCAAGACCAGGACAGTACCTGCCTTAATTCCAAGCAGCACATCTCCCAATTCCCCATAATTCTAGAGCCAAAACCTATAAGCCAAGGACTGTTGTGAGAGCAGAATTGGAAATTAAACACTAAGGAGCTTATTCCGAGCTTTGCGGTCCTGTGGTGGCCGTCTGAGCGTGGTGAGCTAAGCAGTCCGACTGCCTTATTACGAGTTGTGCGGTTTGACTTTGTGAAGACCACTGTCGAACTACTGACACCGCCAGACTACTCCGAGCGCAGCGGCTACAGAGCGGGCCTATGAGGCTGTGGGAGGCTCAGACAGCCAGTGAAACCGCCTGCCCTTTTACAGCCGGAGTGACCATGGCGGTTCAACCACCACATCTGAGACGGTGGAAATGGAGGGATATAAGGCTGAAACTCACCTCTACTCGTCTTCTACCGCATTGGAGCCCATCGTGCATATTCTGCTGCTGCTCTACCTCCTCGATGACATTCAAAACCCAGTCCGTCATGGTTGAAATTGGCTGTAAGTTATACAACTACCTATTGCCATAGACTCCTCTGCAAAGCGATGCCCTGCCATGGATCAGGCAAGGGGTCTTCGAGAAATTTACACACATACAGAGACCCATCTGGGATTGTTTCTCATCAGTAATCAAAAATACATCTGTTGAATTCTCTTCTAGGCCAAAATACTGGTACTGCAAAGGCACACTGTACACAAATGGACATGTGTTTGCAAATTATATACACTGAAAGTGATGTGTGCATTATTTGGTATTCCACAAGACCACCTCATCAACAATATCACACATATTAATCTCTGTCACACATAACCAACTACCAGGAGGCCTTGTCATTGTAACTCTAACCAAGATGCTATAGGGAATGTGACACACTCACATGATTGCACACATCCCAGGCTCTTTTCTGATGTCAAAGAAACATCTGTATGGATGTGTCAGCAATGTCACACACACCTTCTCTGCTGCAACTCTGTATTAGACTCTCACACATCACCAACATGAAAAGGCGATGGCAGTCAATGGGAGTACATAGAATCATTGTGAGAGCCAAATTTAAGGGCAGAATGGAAACACTCTCTGCAGGATAGCTATGCCTATATTAGGGGGAACCCTGAAAAGTTGTGGCCCTGGGACATTGTACATTTTGCACATGCCTGACAAACTCCATGTGCACTGGACCTGGGAACTGAAGTATATCCGGGACAACTAAAAGCAGAACCAAGTGCCATGCATGTGTAGACAATGGGTAAGTGCAACTTAGGAAAGCAAATACAGCACTAACAGCATGTGGCACACATCTAGATGAAGTAGCTGTAAGGAACACCCTCCAAAATGGAAACATGTCCATGCAGAACTACACAAACGTATGACAAGTTAACACCCTCCACGTATGGATGGATGCACAAATATCTAACTTCAACACATCAAACACATCTCCAACTGACATCATAGGGAGAAGTGCAAACTAAATGAAGTTGACAGTGGCCAGGCCAAGCTGAAATACTTACCACATAACATGTCACCGAATGGAATGTCTGCTCCATTTGGATGTCATCCCACATAGACATCCATCCAACATTTCCCCTTGTCCTGTCTAACTCCAGCACTGACTCCAAGGGCACATCATACTAACCACTTCAACTGGATCAGCAAACAGGGATCAAACAAACACAAAGGTACTCACACATCACTAACTATACAATAACATCAATTAGAAATGTAATGGCAGGACCAATGTCTTCCAAAAGAAGATACATTTTATTCAAACTCAAACAACCCATCAAGGGTAACAAAGGCCAATGACCAGTACATATCATCAAAATGTGCCACAACACAAGGCTGTGAGATGTAACTTACCCTTACTGAAACTTCCAGGGAACCTCCTCACAAAGGGCCATCCATTGGGAACAGAAGGTACCTCGAAGATGGTACTTGGGGAGGGGGGGTGGCAGAGGTTTACGGAGGGGCAGGCTTCTCCTTGGGAGGGGGCCTTTGAGTTTGGGGCTTTTTGGGGTGGGTTTAGGAGGGCTTTTTTTCTTTTTTCCTCTTTAGGGCTAGGTTTCGGGGGTGCCGAGGCTTTTTTTATTGGTGGAGTGGGAAGTGGAAGGAATGGGTTTGGGTGTGGAAGAGGTATTTGGGACTTTGGGGGGTCAGGTTTCATAGGGTTAAGGGCAAAGGCAAACAAGAGAGGTTCGCGGGGAAAACGGGTGGGGTGTACAGGATGGAGTTCAGATTGGGAGGAACTTTCGACATGTCCTATTAGCAAGGTCAGTCAGCCGCCATGTTAGTGGTTGGGAAAACTGCATATTGGCCAAATGTGCACTGCGCACTGTACACCGTGGTGGGTGGTATTTTAACATTACTTTTCTGCCACCCTTACTATAATAGAAATTTACAAATTATCTGATTAGATGATGTGCACAGTTCTGTTAGAGACCTGTGAAGGACACATAGGGGATGACAGGTGGATGTTCAAGATTTGACAATAATAATGTAAAATGTGTACTGCTTCATGAAGCACTGATGTTCAGACACATGACTTTTGCCTTTCTCTTCACATATGTTACTCTGCATACTGTGACCAAAATGCATTTCTGTGTTAATCATTACATAGGTACCCTGGGAGAGGGACGAGACGCCAGCCACCTGTGCACCACCCATTTCCAGACCTACACACCATGGAAGAACAACACATCATCACAAAGTTCTGTTTAAATAGACAAACAACCTTAGATCTATGTCATCAGTTGAAGCATGACCTCCTACCTCACCTACACAATTCCACATCAAAACCACCACTAGAAAAACTCATGTCAGTTTTGCATTTGATGGCCACAGGCTCATTTCAATTCACTGTTGCTATTTGTGCTGGAATGTCACAACTGATGTTCAGTTGGGTACTCACACAGGTGCTTACAGCAATGTTGAGATACGTGGGGAGCTACATCCAGTTCCCCGGATGTGAGGATTTAGCCACTGTTAAGGCAGATTTCTATGAATTTGGACACATCCCACATGTGAATGGATCTATCGATGGTGCCCATATTGGCTTACTTGTCTGCCTTGCGGATTTTTACATCTCAAGCGTCTGTGCCCGGTTACGAGGATCTACCCATGATGCCTACACCCTGCGGAACAGCAACATACCCCACCTGTTGTCACAACTACTACTGGAGAGGGCCTGGCTTGTACGTAAGTGTGATCTGTCCTAACTTTGTGTGGGAAATGTCAAGTAGTATGATCTGAAAGTGTGTAACTAAATGTTGTCCTCTGTCTGTCTTCCATCTAGGAGACTCAGCGTATCCCAACTATCCATAGTTGTAGACACTGCTGAGGAATCCTACGCCACAGGAAGTCTGCTTCAATGAGGCCCAATAAAGAATACAGCGGTGAGTGGAGCAGGCCTTTGGGCTCCTGAAAGCAATATTCAGATGTATGGACCTGACTGGGGGAGGCCTCCTCTACTCACTCGGGAAGTTGTGTAAGATTATCGTGGCCTGCTGCATACTCCATAACATTGCCCTGCGACGGAACATCCCTTATGTCACAGAGGATGCAGGCCATGATGACCCACCGGGTGGGGACCCTGGAATGCCAACTGAAGATGATGATAGTGGTGAAGAGGAAGGAGCTTACTTGCTTCAGGATCTCATCCAGAACTACTCTCTTGAGTGTAAGTATGGTGTGAGATGTGATGACTTTGACTAGTCTGACAACTCTTGTAGTGATGTTGTGAGCAGGATGTTAATGCTACATACTAGGAATATATGGCTCTGGAAAGATCTGGAGAAAGTTGTTGGTATTGTAAGTGTAGCTTTGTTCAGCTGTAAATGTTGTTTTGGACTGTGTTCTCTAGAAGTTGACAATGTGATGTGTGTCATATGTATGTTTTCTTAACTAATCTCTTTGTGTTGGTCTGTTTTAGGTGCCTTCGCTGTGTCATCTTTATTTGGGCATTTCAGAGTTGCTACATAAGCAGGTATATGATGCTGTTTAGACGTACGTAGTGGACATGGATTCTTCATGGGAATCTGTGTCACAGAGTTTGGGTGTACAAAGCCGGTACCACGACAGCTTGCACAGCTATTGGATGGAAGTTACCTGGCTACCACTGGACTTGTTCCTTGTGGTGCTTTGGCCCTAATGCAATATGTGTGCCATCATATGATCCAACACAATGTTGTGTTGTGCCTAAATCATGCTATCCAGCCTTCACATTGGCTAAATACTCATTGTCTATGAACTAGATGTAGCTGTTGCTGTATCTCCTCATTGTAGTGCAAAGTGCTTGTAGCACATCACTGACATATGTTTGTGACATTCCACCAGATGCAAACAAAACTAGATTGAAAAGACCCTGTGGTCAGAAACTGTTGCATTGACATGTGTTTTTTTTGTTGTTACTTTGTTGTAGAATTCCTTTTGTGAGGTGGTCAAAATGGCTCCAGCTAATGATGTAGACCTAATTTGTGGTTGCCTATTGTGTGGGATATTGTCAGATATATCCCCTCCTTCCATGTTGTGAGAGTCTGCAAGCGATTATTTGATCACTGACCCAGTATAACTGAAACATGTCTTATTTGCTATTGTGTCTGACGTCATGTCAGCCTATGATTTGAACTATGGAATAAAGATGTTGTAAGCCCAGACACTTGTATGTATGTGTTGTTGTGACTTGGTAGTGACCCTGATTTTAACATTTTTACAGACAACATATCCATGCTTCCAGAAGTGCCTAATTTTGACATTGCAAAGTTCACATGGTAGTACATCCACAATGTTCTGTGGGCAAATTACAACAGGAGAGAATGCTTTGGTGATGTGTTTTCTTATTTGAAAGAACAAGCCCAGGAATTCAAGTAAAAAATTAAATAGTGACAACAAAAATGTGAAGTCTTCAGTCATGGTGGATGAAACCATTGTAGTAAAGTCCATTTGTTCTGGAGTCCAAAGTCCAAAATACTCTTCCCATCAGATATGGAAAAGTGGGCAAGATCAGTCAACAAAGTAAATGTGTAGCACACACAGAACGACATCAGGGCCGAAGGTTCTTACTGGCGGTCGTGGGTGTCTTGCCATTTTGAGCTCCTGTCTGTTTCCATGGACGTCTCCTTGGTCAGACAGAAGGAGGATCTGGAGCTGCTGAGACAGAGGCGCTTGCAGGTGTTTAATCCTTTGTCAGGGCCTCCCTACCTGTGGCTGCAGCAGATGTTGATAGTAGGGGTAGATGCGGGGGAAAAGACCTGCAGAGGATGGTATTTATGTCCCTCAGCACTCCAACCAGGGAGGCCACCTTGGTGCAGTGGCCGGGCACCTGAGGGTGGATGCCGCTCACTGCAGTGTGGATGTCACCAACTTCCTGGTATGTGTCACACTGCAGCTCCTTCATTTCCTGGATTTCAGTCAAAAGCTGGCCCATTACACCTTGGGAGTCCTGGTAGACTCACAGGAATTGGGTGATGGCAGCCTGGGTGTCCGTGTCCTCAGCGGGCTCACTCTAGGAGGGCCCACATTGACCCTCCCACAACACCTACCCCTTGCCCTTGGCACAGACTGCACCATCCCACAGGTTCTGGTTCCTCCGTGACTGGGGTGGTGCTAGTCAGATCAAAAACCAGGACTGGGGTGCACAGGATGGTAGTCACTGTGCTAGGTGCACAGGTGGAGGCAGTGGTTGGCAGTGTTGTAATAGCTGTGGTGGGAGGTTTGGTTGTGGGCTGAGTGAGCCCCAATGTTGGCGCTTGCCCAGGCTGACCAAATTACCAGGACCGTCATCCATGTCTACCTCAGGAGTGTTGTCATCACTGAGGGAGTCTTGCTGGGGAGGAGAGGAACTCTGTTCTGTTTCCAACCGCTGTTCCGGTGCAGTGGTGGATCGACCTGTTGAGAAATGGATATCATTGTTAATGGTGGAAGTGCGGTATCTACATCCACGGTGTTTGTGTCAAAGTAAATAGCGACCTAGAGTAGAACAAAATAGTTAGAGATTAGTATTGTCAGCTTTTAGCGTGGAGTTGAAGTTGTTTTCGAGACATTTGCAGACATTCAATCAAAGTATTAGATTTCATCAGCTCATTAGATGCAAATCTATGTGGCAATTTGGCTTTAGGGATAGACATAACTCCAAAACTCAACTACCAACTCAGTGTAGTCATACCATGTGTTTTTGTCCATTACACGGCCTAGTTGTGTCTATTTCAGGCAAACACCCAGCTTGTTTGCATATGTAGTATTGTTCATCATGTGAGAAGTGCAGAGTCATGGGATCACCTGCCAATTCTAATGAGCTGAGTTTCCGTCATGGCTGACATATATTAGGGGTACACCACTGTTATGGTGTCCCTCATGCCATCAATAGTTTCAGTTGATGGGTCCAGGACACCATCAAGCAAAGTATGCATACGTAAATCTGAGTGTCTGACTGAAGCATTGTCTGTACATTGCACAGTCCATGATGAGTGAAGATTAGTGGTAAAATGGCAGACCAGTGAGAAGGGGCTAAAGGTGTCTAGAAGCTTGGTTATAGATGCAGTCACAAGGTCTAATGGTAGTCGTGGCAGCTTTTCAATGTCACTTTATCAACACTGGAAAAATGGTAACGTGCATGAAGAGTTAACATCAGTTGTAAAATGGGAGACAAACGAAAAGGGGCAATAGGCGTCTAGCATTTTGTTTATAGTTGCAGTGGCAAGGCTTCATGGTAGTAGTGGTAGCTTTTCAATGTCACTTTAGCAACACTTGAGTAATTTAACCTGCATGAGTAGTGAACTTCAGTAGTGACATGGGAGACAAGTGATAAGGGACCAAGGGAGTGTAGCAACTTGGTTAGAATTGGAGTGCCAAGGCCTCTAGGTAGTGTAGTTTCTCCAGTCTCACTTTAGTGACACTTTGAGTAATGGTAACCTGCATGAGTAGTGAACTACAGTAGTGACATGGGAGACAAGTCAGAAGGGACAAGAGGAGTCTAGCATCTTGATTAGAGTTGGAGTGACAATGCCTGATGGTAGTTGTGGTCACTTCAGTCTCATTTTAGCAACACTTGAGTAATGGTAACCTGCATGCACAGTTACCATCTACTGTAAAATGGGAGACAAGTGAGAAGGGGCAATAGGAGTCTAGCATCTTGGTTATAGTTACAGGGACAATGAATCATGGTAGTAGTGGTAGCTTTTCAATGTCACTTTACCAACACTTGACAAATAGTAACCTGCATGAACAGTTAACATCAGTTGTAATATGTGAGACAAGTGAGATGGGGCAATAGGAGCAATTTGGTAAGAGTTACAGTCACAAAGCATCAAGGTAGTAGTGATAGCTATTCAATATCACTTTAGCAACACTTGACAAATGGTAACCTGCATGAACAGTTAACATCAGTTGTAATATGTGAGACAAGTGAGAAGGGGCAATAGGATTCTAGCATCTTGGTTATAGTTGCAGTGGCATGGCCTCGTGGTAGTAGTGGTAGCTTTTCAATGTCACTTTACCAACACTTGAAAAATGATAACTTGCATGAATAGTCCCTAATTTTGACATTGTAACATGGGAGACAAGTGAGAAAGGGCACTACAGCATCTTGGTTATAGTTGCAGTGACATGGCCTCATGGTAGTATTGGTAGCTTTTCAATGTCACTTTAGCAACACTTGAGTAATGGTAACCTGCATGAGTAGTGAGCTTCAGTAGTGACATGATAGGCAAGTGAGAATGGGCAAAAGGAGTCCAGCAACTTGGTTAGAGTTGGAGTGCCAATGCCTCTACATAGTGTAGTCACTTCAGTCTCACTTTAGCAACACTTGAGTAATGGTAACCTGCATGAGTAGTGAACTTCAGTAGTGACATTGGAGACAATTGAGAAAGAGAAAGAGGAGTCTAGCATCTTGATTATAGTTGCAGGGACAAGGCCTCATGGTAGTAGTGGTAGCTTTTCAATGTCACTTTGCTAACACTTGACAAATGGTAACCTGCATGAACAGTTAACTTCAGTTGTATGTGGTAGACAAGTGAGATGGGGCAATAGGAGTCTAGCATCTTGGAAAGAGTTCCAGTCACAAGGCCTCATGGTAGTAGTGGTAGCTATTCAATGTCACTTTACCAACACTTGAGAAATGGTAACCTGCATGAACAGTTAACATCAGTTGTAACATGGGAGACAAGTGAGAAGGGGCAATAGGAGTCCAGCATCTTGTGTATAGTTGCAGTGACAAGGCCTCATGGTAGTATTGGTAGCTTTTCAATGTCACTTTAGCAACACTTGAAAAATAGTAACCTGCATGAGTAGTGAACTTCAGTAGAGACATGGGAGACAAGTGAGAAGGGGCCATAGGAATCTAGCATCTTGGTTAGAGTTGGAGTGACAAGGCCTCATGGTAGTTGTAGTTACTTCAATGTCAATTTAGTAACATTTGACAAAGGGTCAGTATAACTTAGCTGTTGGCAACATGCATTTACGATGGGCCATACATTCACATTTTCTGACATATCATGGGTCCTGGATAGATATTTGTATGGAAATACACTTACAGACAGCATTACAACATGTGGCATGTCCTGGAGTTGGATATGTGTGGTCTTATATGCAACAATACACATTGCCACAGACAAGACAACATCTCAGATACGTTAAGTATTGCATGTTAGGAAAGTAGATTGAAAACAGAATAGAAAATCAGGGTTAAGAGCAAACAGCACAAAATGATATGAAGTTATCAAAGTGTAACTTAACAGAGTCCACTCCTCTCCTGTATTTCTGACAAGCCCTCATTATACAGGATGGCCAAGACATTCTTCTCCCAGGTTAAGAGTTGTAATGGTGTACTGGGAGGGCCACCACCAGTCCTCTGAATGTCCAAGTGGTGGCTGTTGTACTTGGTATGGACCCTCAGCCTGAGGTCATTATACCTCTTCCTAATGTCTCCCTGTCTGTAAAAGGTGTTAGCAACAGCATCCATTCTGTTGGCTATCCTGCACCACATTTCTGTTTTCCTTCTGAGAGGAGTATGCAGGACTTGGGAGCCAAAAATGTGAGACTCTACTCTAATGATTTCATCCACCATGACTGTCAACTCTTGCTCAGTGAAGCTAGTTTCTTTTTTTTTGCAGGCATAGTGAAAACAACTAAAATGTGAGTGAGTATGTGAATGAAGAACAAACAAGTGAGAGAGATAAAAAGGTGGGGGGAAAAATTAAAGGTGGCGGAGAGTGCTAAATGTGGAGATGAAAAAAGGTGTGCCTTTTCTAAAAAGCGCAGTAAATGGCTGTCTTGCTGAGTTGCATTTTGGAAGCAAAGGGTGCTATTCAGGGATGGGGTATGTTTTATAGTGGGATTTGCAGGTGTGTCCACTTGCCTAAGGAAATTAGGTGTGTATTTTTTTACTCCATCCTATGATCACTGCTTTTTTTTGGGGCACGTACCACGGTGGACAACTGCCGATGGGTAACCGTCAGTTGTTGTGCACCTATGTGAGACCACAGGTACGACTGTGTAGTCTTCATATGCTCAGCGGGTGCATCGTGGACCTGGCGGCATCGTTGGACTCACCGCCGTCATTTCAGTCTACTGCTTTCCAGCTGGGCGGACTGCCATGGGTGGTCAGTGTTTCAGAGAGCACAACTTGAAATACAGCGGGCAGTAGATTGCTGGAGCAGCAGTGGCATGAACGACGTGGTTCTCGGTCGGTCGGACTGAAACTCGTAATAAGGTCATAAGAATTCAAAGTAACATTCACAACATATACCACACCCTCATGCGGCACGTTTTATTTTTTAAACCGGGTTCCCTTACCCATCCAACAGGGCATGGGGTGTGTCATTAGGTGGCACAGTGCACAGATCCTACTCTCGTGCTGCCCAGCTAGATCACCACCCAGATGACACTTCATTGTACTGGCAGCTTGTTGCAGGTCCAGAGGGTATAGGAAAAATCACAGATGGGGACCCACATTAGTCCCAATCCAAAAATAATTAATTTAATAAGGATGCTCCAACCCCCAGGGGCTAGGCTTTCCCTAGAGGCAGATTGGGAAGTTACAGCTGAGCGCTATGAACTCGTTCTCCCACTACATCCCCCAAATGTCCAGGCTCAGAAGGCTGTATTCTCTAGCCCAATATAGCAGATTTGGAAGATCTTGGTTTCATTTTGCTCTTTGCAACCAGCTCTTGTCCCCGGGAGCATTTGATTCAGGCCCCTTATCCTGCAAAGGGCGCTTTTGGTTTGGAACTTAGTTTTTAAGGCTTCCTTTTCAGACCAGTCCTTTGCCAGGGCTCTTGGTGCTTTCTCCTGCTTGGGGGGCATCTTCCACAGCCAGCAAGCAGAACATCCTCCCTGCCACACTCCCCAGCTCCCACAGCCTCCAGGATACATGCAGGGCACCTGTGTGTCAGTGGGGTCAAGGGCCGGCCCACAGAACTCTCAATGAAAACCCTCCAACATTCCCAGCAGGTTTAATTCCCAAACTGTTCCTGAGAGAGTACAAGGGGACCCACTTCACTTGTGCTGGAGAGAGCTCTCCTAGTCCTGGGAGCCAGCTAGAGTCAAAGCCCTTCAGTCCATCCTTGCAATGACATTAGAAGGTTTCTCCTTCCAGCTGGGCATACTTCTGCAGGCCTCACTCCCCAGTCCAGTGTCTTCTCCAGTTTTCTCTCTTGTGCAGAGAAATATAAATACAGGTGGAAAGTTCTGGAAGTCAGGCAACATGACCAATCCTAGGGCACCACAACATCTACACCACTGTCCTAAACCTCCTGCACAGCATTCTGGTACATTAAGTTTCAAATCTATTTTATTATTTCTGAGATATAACATATATACTCACCTACAACTAGTGGCTGGTGAGATTCAACTCAGGAGAAGAAGAGAGACTAAGGAAAGAGGAGAAAGACTTGTGAAGCAGTGGGTAGGGGGTAACGTGAAAGAGGGAAACAAGTAGAGTCCAAACGGAAGGGTGAGGCCACTCCACCTCTACTAGTACTTGGTCACACAGGGCTCAGCGTTATAAGACGGGTTCATGTCGGCTCTCCAATAGCGTTACTGTCTGCTGTCCCTGGAAGAAGCACTTGGGTGTCTTGTGTGAACCGGAGAATCCAGAGGAATATCAAACAAGAGAGTTTGTGAAATTCATGTGTCAGAAAGCGGATACATGTAACCCACATGTTATCAAACTGCGGTAACATGGTTTCCAGTGAGGCGGTGTTTTTTCCATTCCAATAACCTCCCATAATTTGTGCAGCCAGTCTGTGGGGGTGGGGGGTACAGTTAGTGACCCATTTGTTGGTGATGGCTTGTTTAGCTGCACAGAGGGCCATCATGATTGCCTTTCCTTTACTGGAGTGCAGGGGATAGATTAGCACATTTGTCAATCCTAGCAGTACGTAGCTAGGAAGGGATGGTATGTCATTGTCATACATTTCATTAATGTCCTTAAGTACCTCTTCCCAGTACTGTTTGAGTTTGTGGCAGTGCCACACCAGATGTATCAAGGTGCCTGTTTGACTGCAGTTGCACCAACAGGTGCCCGAACTGCTAGTTTTCTATTTTACTACCTGTCCTGGGGTCTAATAACAATAGTGGGTGACCTTAAGTAAGGCTTCCTTTCCTGCTGCACTATGGGAGGAGGTTTGTGTTCTTTGTAGGATATCTATTCATCTCTTAGACATGAATGAGCATTCCAGCTCTACTTCCCATCTCTTTTGGGCTGGAGACTTTGTGGGGTGGGCTGTTTTATTTAGGAAGACGTAAATGGGTGATTGCAGGCCTTTGTCATCCTGTTTGGTAATCAACCATTTCTCGAATAGTGTCAGGCATCTGCCGGTGTGGGGTTTAATCTTGGGTTTGGTGATCCAGTGTTTGATGGTGCTGTAGCACCAGGCCTCTTCAGATGGAAAGTCATATCTCTGCTGGAGTTGTGGGAAGTCTATGAGGCCTGTGTAGTCAAATAATGTTCCCATCCTTTTGCAGTTTGCTGCTTGCCAGGCCTGGAAACCAGACCTGTGGCTGCAGGAGGGAATTCAAGGTTCCCTATGATGGGTGTGAGGAGGGAAGTGGGTGACAAAAGGCTCTTGAGTGTAATGACTCTGTCTCATGCTGCTCCCAGTGTTGCTCAGGTCCTTGGAGAAATGTACACTCCAGGAGGTCAGTGTTTTTCCAAAAGCCAGGGGATCTTCCAGATGTGGATCCCTGCCACGTTCTGATCCATAAAACACCAGTGCTTCTCCGAGAGCGGTCTGTTCCCTTCAACCATGTAGCTTAGCTGTGCCGCATGATAACAATGAATGAGGTGGGGGACTCTCAGGCCTCCCTCCAGCATGGGCAAGTAAGCCCTCCGATGGCCCATGTGTGGCCTCTTGCCCCCCATATGAAGGCCTCTATTGTCTGTTGTAGTCTACTGAGGTAGTGTGGTAGTGGGAGAGTCTGCATGATGTAGAGGATCTTAGGGAGAATGGTTATTTTTACAGCAGCTATGCGGTCTAGCCAGGATAGCCCTTATACCTCCAGGACTGTAGGTCAGACCAAGCCACAGTTAAAAGGTCTGCATAATTACGTTCTACTGTTGCTTGCATTGTGGCACAGATTTTAAGCCCTAAGTAGGAATTCCCCCATGGAATGGAGCCTATCAGTGGGTGGGATCATAAGTCTGAGGGCCTACAACTTCTGAATGTTCATTTTAAATCGAGCCACTGAGTCAAAGCTCTCCAGCTGCCTCAACAGAGCAGGCAATGATGAGAAGAGTTGTGTGAGGGTCACTATGATGTCATTGACATACAGTGTAATCTTGTATTCCTGGCACCCGAAAGTAATGCCAGCAATCTGTGTGGCTGTCCAGATCCTTTCCGCAAGGGGCTCCAAGTAAAGTGCAAAAAAGAGTGGGAAAAGTGGGCATCCCTGCCTCATGCATCTGCTTAGGGGGATGGCATGCAAGGTCAAACCGTTAACTTGTACCCGGGCCGTGGGACTGGTATAGCTACATTTCACCTATATGCGAAAATGTAGGCCCAGGCCCTTTCCCTCAAGTATATGCCATAAGTGTGAGAAGTTGGCCTGGCATATGCTGTCCACTAATTATAGTGGGCACCTTGCACCAGTCCAAACAACCCCTTATTGGAGATAGGTTAAAGACAACCTTATTGAAAGCTATCCTAGTGGTAGCTATGGAGAGCAGCCTTCAGGCTAAGTCTTGAAGGAATGTAAAGCAGCTTGTTTTACCAGTCTATAATCTCTTGAGTGATCAAATGAAAGAGCACCACACCAGGTATATATTCAAAATATATGTATTTATTGCTAAACACACCCCTCTAGTCTCTTTATGAGGCTAGAGTTCGAAGTACATAAGTTAGAAGATATTTAAACACAGTAATAGCACAAATACACGTTTGGGCCCTAGAGGCGTACCAAACCATATACCAATAAAGTGGTATGCGAACCACGACTGAACTAGACACTAGGCCTAGAGCCTCTAGAAGTTCTTGGACCACAAGGAACCACCCAAGGTAGTGACACAGGGGACCCACGGGAGACGCGTGCAGTGTAAATACACAACCGCGATACGCCGTTGACTTCTATGGAGAAAGTCGGGATCGGGAAATTAGAGAAAAGGGACACTTAAAAGAGGACTAGGACAAAACCCTTTGAGATCTAGGACTTTGAAGAGTCTCTACCCACGGGAGCACCGGAGTACTCGTGTTACCTCATCCAGGGAAGCCGGGTGCATAGGTGCCTTTCGGGGTCGGGTTTCGTCGTCGATTCGAATGGCGATCTGCTGCAAAGTGCTGCTGGCGGCCAAGAGAAAAGTGTCCGGGTGGATCCAAGAGTGGATCGGAGTTCTGAAGAACCTGAAAGCAGAGGGGACAGAGTCTGGGTCACTAGCCAGTGACCAGGAAGGCGATGGACAGATGCCCACCGATGTCGAGTGCTTCAGGTGCGTTGACGGTCGTCTTGACTCTTCAGCGACGAGGTCCAGGAGGCGTTGTCGGCAACCAGGAGCAGGATTCGGGCTGGTACACAATGTCGGTCGAGTGCTGAGGTGTCGGCGACCGGATTGGACCCAACAAACCTTGGCAACGGCAAGTCTCGGTGAAGATGTAGATCGTTGATGGTGCAGACCAGCAAGGTCTGTGGTACTCACCCAGCAAGGGTAAGTGAGGGCAGGTCTGGAGCAACCAGGATGCCAAGTTAGAAAAGGATTGGCCTTCGTTAAGGGCTACTAGCCAACGGGCTAGTGACCGCGAAGGAGCCTCGTAACGCTGCATGTGGATCTGGCTTACAGGACACTCGTGGAGTGGGGGCCAGTGATCTTCGGTGCAGATGGTGCTGGAGGCTAGGGCTACTCGAAGCCCAAAGCACGACTTCTTGGGAGACCCAGAAGAGGATGCACTTGCAAATGTGCTCGGTGTCCAGGGGTCACGGTCTCAAGTCACCCACGATAGCCACGGGCCTCAGCTTTGCTTGGGACTCAGGGTAGCCTCGGGGAAGTCTGAGAATCTACCTCTGGTGATGCGATGACTTCGGCGTCCGACAGGAGCTTCAGAAATGCGAACCGGACAGATGCTTCTTTGGTGCCTGCCAAGCAGGGGAGTCACTCCTTGACCCCAAGGGAGATTCTTCTGTCCTCTAATCGTGAGTAGAGCATCGAAGGTCCAGGATTCAGTTACAGAGTTTCGTCCAGGGATAATCTAAAGTCCTAAGGACTGGGTTCCTACCTTTATACTAAAGATAGGGGTTGGACTACTCTGTGGCCCCACCTATGGGTGGGTCAGGGCAGAGGGGTGGCTACACCCCTTTCCCTTTGTCCAGTTCGCGCCAAAGCAATGGCTGCAAGCCCCTGATCCGGTTTGAACTGGGGTATGCACAGGGACACCAAATGTGCCCCCAGTGCAGGACTTCAAAGCACCCGAAAGTGCTCCCGCCCAGCCCCAATACACATTATCCTGTCTGGGGAGGTGGTCACACCTCCCTGGGACAGGAAACCTATTGTCCAGGCCTCCCCTGCCGGAGTTTCGTCCAGCAGCAGGAGGCCAGACTCGTGTCTGTGGCAGCAGCATCCATTTTGTGATGCCAGGGCTCTGGAAAGAAGTTACCGGACTAGTCAGAGTTAACATGTCTTTCCCTCTAGAAGGGTGGAATGCTACCCCCGCCGCCAGGATTGGCGGGGGTAGTATTCCAAGATGTTTGACACCAAACACGACATGTTTAGGTGCAGCCATTCCAAAGTTAGCATTTTACCGCGAGGATATAATGCGCTTAAGAGTATATGGTCAGGCTGCACTACAAACAGCATCAGAGATGGTCTCCGAACGCTGCAGAGGGGCCCTGCTCATGCAGGGGCACCCTCTCACATAGGAACCATGCACTCTGCCTTTAGGATTGATAAGGCCTGCCTTAGGAGTGACTTATAGGTTTATATGTGTGTATGTATGTAGTGATATAGGTAACCTATACCACAGTAAGGAGTGCATGCACCACCTTACCCAGGCTGCAGTAGCAGACCTGTGGTGTCAGTTTGGATGGCCTTCCAGGGTGGCATAATACATGCTGCAGCCCCTGGCAGGCCTCTGAGGTACCTATGCCCTTGGTACATAGTATACCATATACTAGGGACTTATAAGGGCACTCCAGATCCCAATCAGTGATGTGCCTAAGGCACATGGAAACCATTTTAGAGAGGAAGCAGCTAGGCTGGGGTTCTGATTAGCAGGGCCCCAGCCAGACTAATGTCGAAAAACAGTGAAGCATCAGCAAAAAGTGGGGGTACCCATGTGAAGCAGATCCTACTCTCCTACACAACCCCCCCAAACGTAGGGACATTAAACTAACCTTGCCCAGTTAAGTCTTCATGTTCTAAGTGGAAATACCTAGAGAGTCCATCTGCATTCGCATGGTTACTCCCAGGCCTATGTTCCACTGTAAAGTCCATCCCCTGTAGGGAAATGGACCACCTAAGCAGTTTGGGGTTTTCACCCTTCATTTGTTTTAGCCATAAGAGGGGCTTATGGTCTGTCTGAACCAGGAAGTGTGTACCAAACAAGTATGGCCTCAACTTCTTCAGAGCCCAGACCACAGCAAAGGCCTCCCTCTCTATGGCTGACCAACGTTTCTCTCTAGGGGTCAGCCTTCTGCTAATGAAAGCTACTGGCTGATCCTGACCTTCTTCATTCAATTGTGACAGTACAGCCCCTACCCCCAATTCAGATGCATCAGTTTGAACAATGAACTTCTTGGAGTAATCAGGACTCTGCAGAATTGGAGCAGTGCACATGGCCTGCTTCAGGTCATCAAATGCCTTTTGACAGCTAACTGTCCACTGAACCTTTTTGGGCATTTTCTTAGAAGTTAAGTCATTCAGGGGTGTCACTATTGATCCATACCCCTTGACAAATCTCCTATAGTACCCAGTCAGGCCTAAGTAGGCTCTCACCTGAGTCTGGGTAGTGGGAGCAGTCCAGTCCATGATGGTCTGGATCTTGCTCTGCAAAGGTTGAACCTGGCCTCCACCCACAAGGTGGCCCAGGTACACAACCTGACTCTGCCCTATCTGGCACTTAGTGGCCTTGATAGTCAGGCCTGCCTTTTGCAGGGCCTGTAAAACATTCCTGAGGTGGACCAGGTGATCCTCCCAGGTGGAGCTAAAGACAGCAATATCATCTAGATATGCTGCACTATAGGCTTCCAGTCCTGTGAGAACTGTATTCACCAACCTCTGGAAAGTGGCAGGTGCATTCTTCAGACCAAAGGGCATCACCACAAATTGATAATGCCCACTAGGGGTTGAGAATGCTGTTTTGGGCTTTGCAGTATCAGCTAGTCTGATCTGCCAGTAGCCAGCTGTTAGGTCAAATGTGCTGAGATATTTGGCAGAGGCCAAAGTATCTATGAGTTCCTCTGCCCTGGGTATTGGATGGGCATCAGTCCTAGTGACTGCATTGAGACCCCTGTAGTCCACACAAAACCTCATCTCTCTTTTTCCACCACTGGTGTGAGGTTTCGGTACAAGGACCACTGGACTAGCCCAAGGGCTATCTGAGGGTTCAATAACTCCCAATTCCAACATTTTCTTGACTTCAGTCCTGAAACAGTCCCTGACATGGTCAGGTTGCCTATAAATCTTGTTTTTAATAGGCAGACTGTCCCCAGTGTCCACTTCATGAGTGCACCAGGTGGTCTGACTGGGTGTCAGTGAAAACATATGTCTAAACTGATTGAGGACTTGCCTGCAATCAGTTTGTTGCTGGGTAGTGAGGCTGCCTGCCAAGGCTACACCATCAACTGACCCATCGTCAGGGTTCTGTGAGAGCAGGTCAGGGAGTGGGTCACTCTCTTCCTCCTGCCCTTCATCAGTAGCCATGAGCAAGCCCATGTCTGCCCTGTCCACATATGGTTTTAACCTGTTGACATGGAGAACCCTGTGGGGACTCCTGGGTGTTCCTAGGTCCACTAAGTAAGTGACCTCACCCTTCTGCTCAACAATAGTGTGGGGTCCACTCCATTTATCTTGGAGAGCTGCTGGGGCCACTGGCTCCAACACCCACACCTTCTGTCCTGGCTGGTAAACAGTCAGAACAGCCTTTTGGTCATGCCAGGCCTTTTGAAGTTCCTGGCTAGCCTCAAGGTTTTTGGTTGCCTTTTTCATGTACTCAGCCATCCTGGAGCGGAGACCAAGTACATAGTCCACTATATCTTGCTTTGGGGGCTTGAGAGGTAACTCCCATCCTTCCTTCACCAAGCACAGTGGACCCCTCACAGGGTGGCCAAACAGAAGTTCAAAAGGGCTGTAACCAACCCCCTTCTGAGGCACCTCCCTATATGCGAATAAAAGGCAGGGCAAGAGTATGTCCCATCTACGCCTAAGCTTTTCTGGGAGCCCTTTAATCATGCCCTTCAAGGTTTTGTTGAATCTCTCAACTAAACCATTGCATTGTGGGTGATAGGGTGTGGTGAACTTATAAGTCACTCCACACTCCTTCCACATTGCTTTTAAGTACCCAGACATGAAGTTAGCACCCCTGTCTGAGACTACCTCCTTAGGAAAGCCCACTCTTGAGAAGATTCCCAGGAGGGCCCTTGCCACCACAGGTGCTGTAGTGGTCCTGAGGGGAATAGCTTCTGGGTACCTGGTGGCATGATCCACTACCACCAGGATAAACCTGTGCCCAGAGGCTGTTTGGGGATCCATGGGACCAACAATGTCAATCCCTACCCTTTCAAAGGACACCCCCACCACAGGTAGTGGTATCAGGGGGCCTTTGTAGTGCCACCTGCCTTGCCACTGGCTTGGCAGGTTACACAGGAGCGACAAAACTCCTTACTGTCTTCAGACATGTGGGGCCAGTGAAAGTGAGGGACAATTCTGTCCCAAGTCTTGTTCTGGCCCAGGTGACCTGCTAAGGGAATATCATGGGCTAGGGTCAATAGGAAGCCCCTGAACTTCAGAGGTATAACCAACCTCCTGGTAGCACCAGGCTTGGGGTCTCTACTCTCTGAGTACAGGAGTCCATCATCCCAATACATTGTATGGGGACTACTAGCTTTCCCAGCAGCCTCAGCAGCAGCTTGCTGTCTGAGGGATTCAAGGGAGGGGCAGCTCTGCTGCTCCTGGCTCAGATCTGCCCTAGAAGGTCCCCCTGTCCCCAAGAACTCAACCTGGTCAGGTTCAAGTTCCTCTGGGACAGTTCCTTCTTCAGGGCTGAGATCATCCCCTCAAGGGACTGATCTTCCTCCTGAGCCAAGGGGGAAGGCACTGCCTTAACCCTACTACTCCTCCTCTTGGAAGGCACTTGGTCCATTCTTCCAGAATCCAAGGCCTGTTCAGTGCTAGACATTTTGGCTTGTGACCTGGTCACAGCAAACACATCTGCAGGGATCCCCAGCATTTCTGCATGGGTCCTGAGCTCCACTTCTGCCCAAGCAGAAGTCTCTAAGTCATTGCCAAGCAAGCATTCGACTGGTAGGTTTGCACTTACCACAACCTTCTTAAGGCCAGTTACCCCTCCCCAGGAGAAGTTAACAACTGCCAGAGTATGGTCTGTTCTGACATTGCTAGCATTGGTCACGTGGTACATCTCACCAAGTATAACTTGCCCAGGATTCACAAGGTCTTGTGTCACCATTGTGACACTTGCCCCAGTGTCCCTAAATGCCAAAGCCTCACGTCCATTGATTAAAGGCTGTTGTCTGTACTTGCCCAGATTACTGGGACTCACAGTGGAGGTCACATCCATGCCTCCATCACAGACTAACACAGCCTGAGTCAGTTCTCTGACTAGGTCAGAGCCCAACTCAGTACCCAGGGTGAACCCTACTAAACCCTTGGCTGGAGCACTCCCACCAACTGTACTAGGAGGAACAGGTGCCTTAGGGGCATTGGTGGGTGCTGGACTGGAGTCTTTGGACTTGGTGCAATCACTGGTCCAGTGGGTCTTTTGCTTACAGACCTTGCACCATGGTTTTCTTTGGCCTTTCCCTTTGGTAGACTGTGAATCCCCACCAGAAGAAGATTTTTGGGGGCCTGATGAAGACTTTTGATCTTTACCCTTCTCCCCACCCTTTTCAGAGTTCTTAGCATCTTGCTTCTTGGTTTCCCCACCTTGGTTCTGTACCTTCTGCTTCACCCTGGTTCTGACCCATTTGTCTGCCTTCTTTCCCAATTCTTGGGGAGTGGTCAGATCAGAGTCTACCAGGTATTGATGCAACAGCTGATTTTGACAGTTATTAAGAATCTGCTCCCTCATTATCAGATTGTACAATCCTGAGAAGTCACACACCTTACTGCCCATCAACCAGCCTTCCAGAGCCTTGGCAGAACAATCCACATAGTCTACCCAGTCTTGAGTCTGTGCTTTTGGGTGTCTCTGAACTTCAACCTGTACTGTTCAGTGGTTAGGCCAAACCCATCAATAAGAGCACTCTTCAAGACCTTGTAATTATCAGCATCCTCCTCTCTAACAGTGAGGAGCTTATCTCTACCTTTGTCAGCAAAGGAGAGCCACAAGATTGCAGCCCATTGCTCCTGAGGGACCTTCTGTACCTTACAGGCCCTCTCTAATGCAGTTATCCATTTGTGGATGTCATCCCCACTCTGGTAGGGAGGGACAATCTTGCTCAGGTTCCTATGGTCATAGGACCTTTCCCTGTCTCTAGGGACATGGCTGCCACCATGGGACTCTAGTCCCAACTTTCTTCTCTCTCTAAGGAGATCTAGGGATTCCCTATCTAAAGCCAATTGCTTTTTTCTGATTTCCAGCTGAGTTTCCTCATACTGGACCAGTCTGTCTCTTCTCTCATGAGAGGATTCCCTCCTGTGAGAGGAGATAGAGCTCCCTATGGAGGTGCCAGAGTGGTTAGACTCCTGAGAAGGAGATCTAGACTTTCTGGGCACACTCTTAATCCTTCCTGGGGGACAAAGTGGGGATCATTCTGATCATCCTCATCATCTTCCACAGGAGGGATTGGGTTATCCAGGTCAGGGTCATTGTCACCCTCCTGGCCAGTCTCAGAGGGGGCTGGGGGTATTGGTACCCCTGGCCTCCTCCTCTTCCTCTGCCCCACCCTCAGCTCCTACCCCTTCAGTCCCCAAGGGCTTACTAAGGTCATAAGCCACCAACAACTCCTTGAGGTGTAGGGTGGTGGGGCTTTGGCCTGTCCTTAATTTTCTCAAGTTACATAAAGCTCTCAATTCCAAGAATGGGAGTGTATCATACTTGGAGGGTGGAAGCTCAATGGCTTCCTGCAAGGATTCTTTAGATCCTACCCTTAAAGACATTACTAGTGTGGTGTGGTGTATGCACTACCTACTCTAGTGTGGCCTACTAAACTCTCTTGAGTTGTAGAAAGGGTTGTGCTATCCCTTAACACACAACTCTAAGTTCAGTAGAACTTACTGTATTCTAAGCTTAAATTATATGTACCTTAGGTACCTTTAGTGGTTTTCAGTTGATCAATTCAATTGAGATTATCTGGTAAAACAATAGCAAGCTGGAATCCCACACGCTGCACACCAATGTGAGAAGTTGGCCTGGCATATGCTGTCCACTAATTATAGTGGGCACCTTGCACCAGTCCAAACAACCCCTTATTGGAGATAGGTTAAAGACAACCTTATTGAAAGCTATCCTAGTGATAGCTATGGAGAGCAGCCTTCAGGCTAAGTCTTGAAGGAATGTAAAGCAGCTTGTTTTACCAGTCTATAATCTCTTGAGTGATCAAATGAAAGAGCACCACACCAGGTATATATTCAAAATATATGTATTTATTGCTAAACACACCCCTCTAGTCTCTTTATGAGGCTAGAGTTCGAAGTACATAAGTTAGAAGATATTTAAACACAGTAATAGCACAAATACACGTTTGGGCCCTAGGGGCGTACCAAACCATATACCAATAAAGTGGTATGCGAACCACGACTGAACTAGACACTAGGCCTAGAGCCTCTAGAAGTGCTTGGACCACAAGGAACCACCCAAGGTAGTGACACAGGGGACCCACGGGAGACGCGTGCAGTGTAAATACACAACCGCGATACGCCGTTGACTTCTATGGAGAAAGTCGGGATCGGGAAATTAGAGAAAAGGGACACTTAAAAGAGGACTAGGACAAAACCCTTTGAGATCTAGGACTTTGAAGAGTCTCTACCCACGGGAGCACCGGAGTACTCGTGTTACCTCACCCAGGAAGCCGGGTGCATAGGTGCCTTTCGGGGTCGGGTTTCGTCGTCGATTCGAATGGCGATCTGCTGCAAAGTGCTGCTGGCGGCCAAGAGAAAAGTGTCCGGGTGGATCCAAGAGTGGATCGGAGTTCTGAAGAACTTGAAAGCAGAGGGGACAGAGTCTGGGTCACTAGCCAGTGACCAGGAAGGCGATGGACAGATGCCCACCGATGTCGAGTGCTTCAGGTGCATTGATGGTCGTCTTGACTCTTCAGCCACGAGGTCCAGGAGGTGTTGTAGGCGACCAGGAGCAGGATTCGGGCTGGTACACGATGTCTGTCGAGTGCTGAGGTGTCGGCGACCGGATTGGACCCAACAAGCCTTGGCAACGGCAAGTCTCGGTGAAGATGTCGATCGTCGATGGTGCAGACCAGCAAGGTCTGTGGTACTCACCCAGCGAGGGTAAGTGAGGGCAGGCCTGGACCAACCAGGATGCCAAGATAGAAAAGGTTTGGCCTTCGTTAAGGGCTACTAGCCAACGGGCTAGCGACCTCAAAGGAGCCTCATGACGCCGCACGTGGATCTGGCTTACAGGACACTCGTGGAGTGGGGGCCAGTGATCTTCGGTGCAGGTGGTGCTGGAGGCTAGGGCTACTCGAAGCCTAAAGCACGACTTCTTGGGAGACCCATAAGAGGATGCACTTGCAAATGTGCTCGGTGTCCAGGGGTCACGGTCTCAAGTCACCCACGATAGCCACGGGCCTCAGCTTTGCTGGGAACTCAGGGTAGCCTCGGGAAGTCTGAGAATCTACCTCTGGTGATGCGATGACTTCGGCGTCCGACGGGAGCTTCAGAAATGCAAACCGGACAGATGCTTCTTTGGTGCCTGCCAAGCAGGGAGTCACTCCTTGACCCCAAGGGAGATTCTTCTGTCCTCTAATCGTGAGTAGAGCGTCGAAGGTCCAGGATTCAGTTACAGAGTTTCGTCCAGGGATAATCTAAAGTCCTAAGGACTGGGTTCCTACCTTTATACTAAAGATAGGGGTTGGACTACTCTGTGGCCCCACCTATGGGTGGGTCAGGGCAGAGGGGTGGCTACACCCCTTTCCCTTTGTCCAGTTCACGCCAAAGCAGGGGCTGCAAGCCCCTGATCCGGTTTGAACTGGGGTATGCACTAGGGACACCAAATGTGCCCCCAGTGCAGGACTTCAAAGCACCCGAAAGTGCTCCCGCCCAGCCCCAATACACATTATCCTGTCTGGGGAGGTGGTCACACCTCCCTGGGACAGGAAACCTATTGTCCAGGCCTCCCCTGCCGGAGTTTCGTCCAGCAGCAGGAGGCCAGACTCGTGTCTGTGGCAGCAGCATCCATTTTGTGATGCCAGGGCTCTGGAAAGAAGTTACCGGACTAGTCAGAGTTAACATGTCTTTCCCTCTAGAAGAGTGGAATGCTACCCCGCCGCCAGGATTGGCGGGGGTAGTATTCCAAGATGTTTGACACCAAACACGACATGTTTAGGTGCAGCCATTCCAAAGTTAGCATTTTACCGCGAGGATATAATGCGCTTAAGAGTATATGGTCAGGCTGCACTACAAACAGCATCAGAGATGGTCTCCGAATGCTGCAGAGGGGCCCTGCTCATGCAGGGGCACCCTCTCACATAGGAACCATGCACTCTGCCTTTAGGATTGATAAGGCCTGCCTTAGGAGTGACTTATAGGTTTATATGTGTGTATGTATGTAGTGATATAGGTAACCTATACCACAGTAAGGGGTGCATGCACCACCTTACCCAGGCTGCAGTAGCAGACCTGTGGTGTCAGTTTGGATGGCCTTCCAGGGGTGGCATAATACATGCTGCAGCCCCTGGCAGGCCTCTGAGGTACCTATGCCCTTGGTACATAGTATACCATATACTAGGGACTTATAAGGGCACTCCAGATCCCAATCAGTGATGTGCCTAAGGCACATGGAAACCATTTTAGAGAGGAAGCAGCTAGGCTGGGGTTCTGATTAGCAGGGCCCCAGCCAGACTAATGTCGAAAAACAGTGAAGCATCAGCAAAAAGTGGGGGTACCCATGTGAAGCAGATCCTACTCTCCTACAATAAGAATGACCAGTGTACTCGGAAAAAAATGTCTTTTAGGCATCAAGTGACACGACAAGTGCCGGAGTCTTGGAACGGTGGGCTTTGTCTATGATGTGTAGGAGGCACTTGATGTTATACCAGCAGCATCTCTCTGGTTTGAATCCCATCTAGTCTGGGTAAATCAGACCTTGCATAATCAGATTTAGACGCGATGCTAGCGAATCATTTGGTATCCACATTCAAAAGGGAGCTGGGGCGGTAGGAGGAGCACTGCATCAGGTCCTTCCCACGTTTGGGGATCACAGTGATTAACGCCTCTCTCATGGTGTCAGTGATGGACCCTGTGTCAGCAAAAGGAGTTAAAGAGGTATGTGAGGAGGGGGCTCAGCTGAACAGCAAGTGCTTTAAAAAAATTGGGAGGAAAACCAACCAGCCTGGGGGCTTTTCGGGGTTGGAACCTGGAAATAGCAGCTAGGACCTCATCAAGGCATATATCCACCTCTAGGGATCGCACTTATGTTTCTGAGAGGTGCATTACATGAATGTCAGCATGGTGATTATCTATGTCTGAAGGATCTACTGTTTTAGCAGTGTAAAGTTCAGCATAGAAGCCCTCAATGCCCTGTGTGATCTCTGCATCTTCATGTAGGGCCTGCTCTGATAGCATGTGGATCTCTGTTTCTCTAGTTTTGCTAGTGCAGGCCCGAAGCTTATAAGTGAGAAGCCACCCTGCCCTATTCCTAGTATTTTTGTTTTCTTCAGATGAGGGCATATTCCACTCTGTCTGTGTCCAGAGTCTTGAACTGCTTATGGGCCAGTGTCAGTTGCCTCCGCAATTTGCAGGATCAGTCAGGAGCAGAGAAGCATCACAAATGGTCATTGATGTAGCGCGAAGAGCAGGACTAACGTTGCAGATGGTCATCGCTTTAGCATGAAGATTCTGTTGTTGCCGTGAGCGGGTAGGCCTGAGCTTCACAGTGGTGCTCCTCAGGAGTGGTGGATGCTATAGCATGAAAAGTCTGGTTGACGGAATGTCACGTTTGTGAGCTTTGTAAGCAACAACGTTTCAAACCAAGGGGCCTGTTCATGGTCATAAAGAGCCCAAAAACTTCAATTAAGCCTCTCTGAGGCCAGACCAAGTGTCCAGCACCTGAGGCAAACCACTTTGGGGTCAGGGTGCTTGCTTTAGATGAATCTGGGTGCTGGTTAAGGTGGTTGTGAGCCTGTAAAGTCCCTGTGGCTCTGAACAGGAGGCCAGTAGACTAGTCCTTGGAGTGTCTCTGAGAGTTATGGGTTCAGGTGCAGGTCCAAATCCCTCTCGCTCAGGCAGGAGGGCAGCAGAGCAGCAATCCAGCAAGGCAGCAGTCCAGCAATACAGTAGTCTAGCAAGGCAGCAGTCCAGCAGAGTGGCAGTCTTTTCAGCAGAATAGCAGTACTTTTTCCTGGCAGAGTTTCCACAGGCCCAGAAGTGTACTGAAGACTTGGTGTCTGAGGTCAACTATTTATACCAGCTGCCTCTTTTTAATAGGGAGAAGCTTCTAGAGGTTTCTCTTTGAAGTGCACAGGTTTTCTGCTTCACCTGCCCTTGCTGCAGACTAACTACATATGCAGCCCTTTGTGTGAAGGCAGGATACAGCCAATTCAAATGTCACTAGGGCTGTGCCCAGTTCTGCTCTCCCATCCTGATAGTGATGGCCCATCCAGGCACATGCAAGCACTCTATTGTGTTTGGCTGTCTAGGCAGAATACACAAAGCCCAACTGTCAGCTACACCCAGTCATGTAACCCAGCAACAGGTTACAGACACTAAATGGCTAAGGCAGGAAAATGCCAACTTTCCACATGTCGCATTTTTAAAATTGTAATTTAAAATCCAACTTTACCATGAGAGTATTTTTTATTACAGTTCCAAAAACATCAATCATGAACTGGTTACCTGTTCCCATTTGGAGGTTACAGCTTTTTAAATGTAATAAGACAACTCGAATGTTATCCTATGGGAGAGGTAGGCCTGCCAATATTGAAAAACAAATTTAAGAGTTCTTCACTACCAGGATATGTAAAACTAAAAATGTTTTAAATACACTGCACCCTGCCCTCTAGGCTGTTCAGGGCTTACCCTAGGACTGACTTATATGCATCAAAAAGAAGGTTTGTGCCTGGAAAAAGGTTTATTTTGCCAGGTCAAACTGGCATTTATAAAACTGCACACACAGGCTGCAATGTCAGACCTGAGATGTGTTTAAAGGGCTACCTAAGTGGGTGGCATAATAAGTGTTGCAGGCCCACTAATAGTATTTCTTTTTCAGGCCCTGGGTTCATGTAGCACCACTTAGCTAGGGAATTACACGTAAACTAAATATGCCAATTGGGTCAATTCTACCATTTTTAAAAGAGGGAGCACAAGCACTTTAGCACTGGTTAGTAGTGGTAAAGTGTGCTAAAAGCCAACAAAATGTGTTAAAAAACAGGAGGGTGAAGGCAAAATGTTTGGAGATGATCCCGGCTAAAAGGACCGAGTCCAATAGACAGCACAATACTCTCAAAATTCCAAGGAACATGCAAGGTAGCTCAGAATCTGCCGAGGGTTACCTGTTACTAACATATCTAATTCGATTGATACTATTTTTACATGCTTTACATGTTCTACTTTTGAAAAACCTCTTCTTTGTGCTTAGCCATGTCCAATTTTTCCAAATGTTCAAATATCTTTATACTAGGAAATAAAATACATTCAAGATATGTTTTACAGTACACATGTCACAAAGAATGAATGTTCTATCTTTAAATAGAACTAAATAAAACTATTTACAATTACCCACCCTAAACCCTAAAAACTCCCCTATTAGTATTACCCAATACCCAGACCTACTCGTAAACCCTAAAAACACCCTTACCACCCAATACCCTTACACACCCCCAAACCCTAAAACCAACCTGACCCCCCTCTACCCCCACCAACCCCTAAGCCCTAAAAACACCCTTACCATCCTATAACCTTAGCCACACAGAAAACCTAAAAAAATCTCTTACCACCATATCCTACCCACCCTTAAACCCTAGAAATACCCTTACGACCCTATGACCCATCCTCCCCATAACTCTAAAAACACTGTTGCCACCCTATGCCCTTATCCACTCCTAAAACCTAAAATACCCTTACTACCCTATGTTCCTACTCACCCCTGAGCCCTAAAAGTATCCTTACCACCAATGCACTTAAGTGCCCCTAAAACGCCCTTACCACTCAATACCCTTACCTACCCTTAAACACAAAAAATATACCCTTACCACCCAATACTCTTACCCACTCCTAAACCCTGAAAACACCCCTGCCACCCTATACCTTTACTCATCCCAAACCCAAAAACACACTTACCACCCTATACAACTACTTAAATCCTAAAAGCACCCTATATGCTTACCCAACCCTAAACTCTCAAAACACCTTTACCACCCTATGCCTTACCCATCCCAAAACCCTAAAAAATCCCTTACCACCATACGCGTCTACCCATCTCTAAACCCTAAAAATACCCTCACCACCCTATATCACCACCCCAAACCGTTAAAAAAAAAAATCTCACAAACCAACCGGAAAAATCAAAAGTCATAGTAATGTTATAGTTAGGTGAATTTGTCAGTGTGAACATTAACATTTTGTACAAAAAACCACAGAAATTAACCAGCTACAGTTAGAAGCCCTGCCTTGCACTGCTTATGACCTCACATATGATTTCACGCATGACATTTTCTATGACATAATTGATGACATCTCAAATGACATCATTGATGACATCACTGATGACATCACACAAGCTTCGTTTCCACCCATATTGCTCTATAAATTGCTATGGCCTTTCACGTAGCATAGTTCACATTAACCATCAACCACAATCAACAATCAATGTTACTTTAACCTTTGGTTATTTCAGTGAATTTCTAGGGTTTATTTAAGTGAATTCATTATTTTTGTGATTGCATGTACAGTATAAAGGTCTTATATGTTGTATTCTGACATTATTTTAGTAAAATAATTATTTTTGGTGTACTGTAACAAAACATGATATGGTTCACAGTTTGCAAAATCTTTGTAAAATGTGTGTATTAAACAGACAAATATTCAATAGAAATTGTTTACTTGTGCTGTTATTGTAACTCTGATATCAAGACATATCACCAGAAATCATTTTTTGAGGTGTCACTACTCTCGAAATAAGGGTGTGCATAGTAGGGTGTATAAATAGACTGGCATTTCTGCTGAAACCTTCTCTGTAATGATGGGTGTGCATTGTAGGATGTGGAGAGGGACTGACCTCTCATTTTGGACCTCTCTCTCAGATGACGGTTGTGCATTGTAGGGTGTGGGAAGGGACTGCCTTTTCTTTTCAGACCTCTCTCTCTGATCATGGGTGTGCATAGTAGGGGCTAGGGAGGGACTGCCCTCACCCTTCAGACCTCTCTCCCAGATGACAGATGTGCTTAGTAGGGTGTATGGAGGGACTGGCCTCTTTGCTGAGACCTTCTCTGTAATGATGGGTGTGCGTAGTGGGATGTGGAGAGGGACTGACCTCTCATTTTGGACCTCTCTCTCAGATGACGGTTGTGCATTGTAGGGTGTGGGAAGGGACTGCCTTTTCCTTTCAGACCTCTCTCTCTGATCATGGGTGTGCATAGTAGGGGCTAGGGAGGGACTGCCCTCTCCTTTCAGACCTCTCTCCCAGATGACGGATATGCTTAGTAGTGTGTATGGAGGGACGGGCCTCTTTGCTGAGGCCTTTCTGTGTAATGATAGGTGTGCATAGTAGGGTGTGGGGACGGACTGGGCTCTCCTTTCAGACCTCCATCTCAGATGATGGGTGTGCATAGTAGGGTATTTGGATGAACCTTAACTCCACTCCCAACCCTTCTCAAACAAATGAGCATATATAGTAGAATCTTGTTAACACCATCTCCAGTAAGACTTCTTCATACAGTAGCAAGTGTGCAAAGCAGAGTATTCAAAATTCACCTACTCCTTCTTACTTTTCATGATCCCGCGAGAGTCTTGCATGCCGTTCTACTGACCCCTTATATAGTTTTCTTACTTCATTTCTACAATTCCTCCAATTTTTCACAGTAAACAGCAATGGCGGTCTTTTAATTTCTAACATTCCAACAGCCAGCCAATCAGAGTGCTCGCTTTCACAAGACTCATGGGAAGGATTCACTCACACAAGACCATGAAGGCTCACAGGAAAAATTGTGCTTTTGACCAATCAGAGGCCTCCATTTCTTATTTTGCTCTCTCTCTCCTGTGTGACAAACGCGAGACCAACTGCCAAACTATACATTATTTTTGGCCCTTAATATCTTCAAAACTACTGAATGGATTTGTACCAAATCACAAAAAGTACAATCTGCAGACCAAGATCTAGCTTCCTGCTGAATTGAGCAAAATTCTATTGAGAAGTTTTTTTTAGAACCTGTCTTAAAGACGTCTATGGAAAAGCATGGAGATTTTATGTTTTGGGAACCTCCTTATTCTTGGCACCCGCTGGATGTATCACCCCAAAACATTCCAGGAAGGAGCTGAGGTTGATGAAAATTTTTGGGGAAACTTTCATTAAGATTTGCCAAATGGAGCTAAAGTTATTAGCAAACCACAAAACGCTCCATATATGTGAATATATTAACTCAAAAAACCTCAGGTTACAGCGACGTTAAAGTTAGGCTCACATTTTACATGCACAAAGCCATAGAAATTGAGCAGTTATAGATACCAAAGCTAACTACAGCTTACGCCCTGCAATGCACTCCTTCTGACCTCACATATTATATCACTCATGACATGATCAGTGACATCATCGATGACATCACTCATGACATCTCAAATTACATCACTGACCCCAGGGCCCGGCCACTTGATGCTGGGTGCCCTGGATCTACCCAGGGCACCCAGTGTTCAGTGCTGGAGTCCACGGAGGAGCCTTATTGCCCTTGTGTCCCACCCAGCTCCCCGACTACAGCGGGATCCAGCATTGCTCTTGCACACAGAGAACAGCACAAAATGCTGCTCCCTGCATGCGAGAGCCATTTTTACATCTGTTTTCCTGCTCAAACAGATGAAAAGTTTGCTCCCAGTGAAAAGGAGCAGCTTTCCTGCTCCCTCCTGCTGGGAGCAGACTTACTGTTTGCTCTCACTTGGTGGGAGCTGTTAAAGCTTCCCCAAGCGAGAGCAAACAGCTAATCCCGGGAGCAAGCACCCTGGGACATTGAGAGCTGGCCCTGTGGGGTGGCGATCCCCAGAGCCATTAATGTCTCCAGGAGGGGGGCTGTGCTGGCCCCTCATTTGCTATTACAGGTACTGTCCCAGGGAGATGGTGGTCCCCGGGTCAAAAACAGCCCTGAGAGGGTTCTGTGTGGCCCTCCTCTGTTGATTTTAATGAACTTGCCCTTGCCCTGGGAGGTGGCAGTCCCCTTGGCCGTACACAGCCTGGGGGAGCGCCATTCAGACAGCCACTCACTCACCCATACATTCACTGACACACCCACTTACCCACCCATACAGCCACTCACACATCCACTCCCCCACTTATACAGTCACTGACATACCCACTCACTCACCAACGCAGCCAATCACACAGCGACTAAGTCACCACACGGCTACATATAGACCCACTTATACACCCATACTGCCACTCACAGAATCCACTCACACACCTGTATAGTCACTCAGTCACCCACTCACACACGGATACACATAGTCATACAGCGAGTCACATAAACTATGTTAAATAAAAGGAATTACTCATTAGAGCTACACAAAGTATATCAATGTAACTCTTGTGGTACTTTAGTATATACATTTAACACACAAAAAACTTTAGAAAACCCTCACAATTACTGGATGATGTCATTTGAGATGTCATCAGTGATGTCATCACTGATGTCACTGATCACGTCATGAGTGATGTAATATGTGAGGTCATAAGTGGTGCATTGTGGGGGGTAAGTTATATTTAACTCAGGTAACTATAACTGCTGAATTTCACTGGTTTTGTATGGGTGAAATCTGAGTCTAACTATAATGTCCCTGTAAGTGAGTGCATGGATGTCTCAGTGGGTGTATGAGTGCCTGAGTAGGTTTGTAAGTAGGTGCGAGAGAGTATGAGTGGGGCTGTAAGTGGGTATATGATTGTCTGAGTGAGTCTGCGAGTAGGTGTGTGAGCCTCTGAGAGGGTTTGTGGGCCAGTGCATGAGTCTCTGAGTAGAGTTGTGAGTGGGTGAGAGAGAGTATAACTGATTCTGCAAGTGGGTGCATGAGTGTCTGACTGTGTGTGTGTGTGTGGGTGTATGTGTCCAAGTTCATGTGTGAGTGGGTGCATGAGTAAATGGGTCTGTGAGTGAGTGGGTTCTGCTAGTTTTCTGTCTTTTTTTCTGCTCACTTCTGACATTTATGTTGCCTTTTTCTGCTCATTGCTGGCCTTTATTTTTCATCTTTCTGCCTGTTTCTGGCCTGTATTTTGCCTCTTTCTTTTTGTTTCTGACCTTTATTTTGCCTCTTTCTGCTCATGTCTGACCTTTAGATTGCTCTTTCTGCTCGTTTCTGACCTTTATTTTGCATCTTTCTGCTAATTTCTGACCTTTATTTTGACTCTTTCTGCTCGTTTCTGATCTCTATTTGGCATCTTTCTGCTCATTTCTGGCCATTATTTGGCCTCTTTCTTCTAGTTTCTGAGCTTTATTTTGCCTCTTTCTGCTCGTTTCTGATCTCTATTTTGCCTCTTTCTGTTCATTTCCGGTCTCTATTCTTCTTCTTTCTACTCATTACCGACCTTCCTGTTGCCTCTTTCTGCTCAAGTCTGATCTTTATTTTGCCTCTTTCTGATTGTTTCTGACCTTTATTTTGCCTCTTGCTGCTTGTTGCTGACCTTTATTCTAACTCTTTATGCTTGTTTTCACCTATATTTTACCTCTTTTTGCTCGTTTCTCACCTTTATCATGACTCTTTCTGCTCATTGCTGATCTTTAGTCTGACTCTTTCTGCTTGTTTCTCTGATTTACTTTGCCTCTTTTTGCTTGTTTCTCACCTATATTCTGACTCTTTATGCTTGTTTTCACCTTTATTTTTGCCACTTTTTGCTTGTTTCTCATCTCTACCATGCCTTTTTCTGCTCGTTGCTGACCTTTATTCTGACTCTTTCGGCTAATTTCTCACCTTTATTTTGCCTCTTTCTGCTCATTTATCACCTTTATTTTCCCTCTTTCTGCTCATCTCATACCTTTATTTCACCTCCCTCTGCTCATTTCTGCCCTTTATTCTACCTCTTTCTGCTCGTTTCTCACCTTTATCATGTCTCTTTCTGCTCGTTCTTCATTTTCTTTTTGCCTCTTTCTGCTTGTTTCTCACCTTTATTTTGTCTCTTTCTGCTCATTGTTTCTGACCTTTATTCTGCCTCTTTTTGCTTGTTTCTGACCTCTATTCTGCCTGTTTGCTCGTTTCTGACCTATATTTTGCCTCTTTCTGCTAATTTCTGACCTCTATTCTGCCCATTTATCACCTTTATTTTTCCTCTTTCAGCTCATTTCATACCTTTATTTTGCCTCCCTCTGCTCATTTCTGCCCTTTATCATGCCGCTTTCTGCTCGTTCCTCACCTTTATTTTGCCTCTTTCTGCTCGTTTCTCACCTTTATTTTGCCTCTTTCTGCACTTTACTGACCTTTATTATGCTTCTTTTTACTAATTTCTGACCTTTATTCTGCCTCTTTCTGCTCATTTCTCACCTTTATTTTGCCTCTTTCTGCTCATTGTTGACCTATATTCTGCCTCTTACTGCTTGTTTCTGACCTTTATTCTGCCGCTTTCTGCTTGTTTCTGACCTTTACTCTGCCTCTGTCTGCTCATTTCTGACCTGTATTTTGCCTCTTTCTGCTAATTTCTGACCTCTATTCTGCCTCTTTTGCTCGTTTCTGACCTCTATTTTGCCTCTTTCTGCTCGTTTCTCACCTTTATCATGCCTCTTTCTGCTCATTGCTGATCTTTAATCAGACTCTTTCTGCTTGTCTCCTTTATTTTGCCTCTTTTTGCTTGTTTCTCAACTTTATCATGCCTCTTTCTGCTCGTTGCTGACCTTTATTCTGACTCTTTCCTGCTCATTCCTCACCTTTATTTTGTCTCTTTCTGCTCGTTCCTCACCTTTATTTTGCCTTTCTGCTTGTTTCTCACCTTTATTTTGTCTCTTTCTGCTTCTTACTGACATTTATATTGCTTCTTTTTGCTCATTTCTGATCTTTATTCTGCCTTTTTCTGCTCGTTTCTCACCTTTATTTTTTTCCTGCTAATTGCTGACCTTTATTCTGCCTCTTTCTGCTCATTTCTGACCTTTAGTTTGCCTCTTTCTGCTTGTATCTGACCTTTATTTTGCCTTCCCTGCTCATTTGTGACCTTTATTTTGCCTCTTGCTGCTCGTTTCTGACCTCTAGTTTCCCTTATTTTGCCTCTTTCTGCTAACTGCTGGCCTTTATTCTGCCTCTTTCGGCTTGTTTCTGACCTTTATTTTCCCTCTTTCTGCTTGTTTCTGACCTTTATTCTGCCTCTTTCTGCTCGTTTCTGACATTTATTCTGCCTCTTTCTGCTCATCTCTCACCTTTATCTTTCCTCTTTCAGCTCATTGCTGACCTTTATTCTGCCTCTTTCTGATCTATATTTTTTCTTCTTTATCCTCTTTTCCCAGTGGACTGATCGCAGAGCCTCAAGATCCCTGCAATCACAGCTGGCTTCCTGCCTGTCTGTGTGTGAGTGGGTGTGTGAGTGCCTGTGAGTACCTGTGTGGATCGGTGAGTACCTGTGTGTGTATGTGAGTGGCTGTGTGAGTGCCTGTGTGGCTCTTTGAGTTTGTCTGTGAATGCCTGTATGGGTCTGTGAGTAGGTGTGGGTGTGTGAGTGCCTGTGTGGGTCTGTGAGTAGGTATGTGATTGCCTGTGCATGTCTGTTTGTAGGTGTCTGAGTGGGGCTATACATTTTGGGCATTCGCATACTTAAGGTATTCAAAAAGGACAATCATGGACTCTGCTCTCATCAGGAGATGGCAATAAAGAAACAACTGATCACAGTCACCACACATCAGATTGTGCTTCAATAGATGAATGATGAATTCACCTCAATTAAGCACTTCATATCATTTTTCAACGTGAAACATGAGAAGAAACACACTTGCTTTGCCGTCACTAAGCCCAAGAAGTTAGGATTGTTTGTGCTTTACTGAAGTGGCGCTTCAACAAGGGCGCCACTTACTTTTGTAAGTGCTTCCATTGCAGTTTAATTTCTGTGAAATCAGCACCAGGGCCAGAATCAAACCTCATTTTTTCCAAGAAGAGTACCTAGTTTTGCCAAAAACATTCACCCAACAGGAGTACTTTCATTTGGTTAATTAGTAAGTGCTACCTCCTTGGGTAAATATCTTGTGCATATTCTACACTATAGCTGTGAAAATGACCACGAGTTGTGCATGTAATTTCAGCAATTTGATTGTTCCTTGTGCATCTTCATCCAAAAATCTGTGACAACCTGAATCCTTGTTGAGAGAAGACAACGAGACTACAAAGAGGTGAATCACTACCAAACAGGGGAACTTACCCTTAACTAAAAGATTCAAGCACTTCTTTGTTTGGTTGAGATGTCCTCGTAATCCCCTCCATCAATAATGCATCACCAAAATCAGAGGAAATGTGCTCAAGGCCCATTAGTTAAGCTGTCCATCAACGTAGGAAAAGGCCAAACGGGCGGAACTTGCAGATGACTTTGGGCATTGCGTACTC
Organism: Calotriton arnoldi; assembly: GCA_963921515.1. NCBI lineage: Eukaryota > Metazoa > Chordata > Amphibia > Caudata > Salamandridae > Calotriton > Calotriton arnoldi. The sequence continues at coordinate 1,687,820 of CAWUFW010003468.1, read as the reverse complement.
AGCGTAATTAAAAGGGAAAATCACTGGAGAATCATGGAGCTGCTCTCACCAGGAGAGATGAGAAAAAAATCACTTGTCACAGTCATCCCAGATCAGATTGCGCCACAATAGATCAACATGCAGTCACCTCTATTGAGGATTTTAGATTGTTTTTCAACATGGCATGAGAGAGGAAACACGCTTGCTTTGCCTTTGAAAAGCTCCAGAAGTTAGTTTTTTTTAAACAAAAGGAAGGGAGTAGTGCGGCCTCCCATCCCATGTGGCCCGGCCTTAATTCAAAGGGGGAGGGGTGCCACACAGCCCCCATTCCTGGGCTTATTATGGCCCTGGGGACTCCATCCTCCGGAGCCGGCCACGACTTCCTTGGTGCCCTGGAGCCCACCTATAGCACCCAGTGTGGTTTGATGGGGACCGCAGGGGAACCTCAAAGCCGCCAGCCTGCCGCCCAGCCTGCCCCTTGCCTCCTGTAGGCCGGCATTGCTCCCGCATGCAGGGAGCCTGCTAGAAATGCAGCTCTGTGTGTGAGGGGGCACGACAGTGGGCAGGAAAACAGATGAAAACTCTGCTCCCAGCAAGCTTCCGTTTGCTGAGAGAAGAGTTATGTTTGCTCTCACTTGGTGGTAGCTGAGTCCCAAGATGGCTGCCAACACTTCCTGGTTGAATTGTTGGCAGCCATTATTTCAGCATGGCGACTGTCAGATCCTCGTAGGATCCTCATCCCTATTTATACAAATTTGGTTTTCTTTTAATATCTCGGAAACTACTGAACGGATTTACATCAAATAACAAAAAGCACTCTTTCTGGACCAAGATCTAGCTTTCTGCCAAATTTGGTGTAATTCTGTCCAGTGGTTCAGCGGTACTTGTGTTCAAAATCTCTCTGGGAATTAACACATGAAAAGCACTTTCTTGATCCCTCCTTTTTCAAAACCCAACTTGATACTTTTTAGTGAAAATTTTTGTGCAGATTCATCAAACGGCGGGACAGATATAGCAAGTCAAAAAACATTTTCCCATGGAAACTAGGTCCTAACTATAACTACCTATTGGCGACTGCCAGTAGAATATATACATATCCTACTGGCAGTTATATTCACTGAAAAAAATAGAGGTTACAGAGAAGTTTTATTTCAGAAATGGCAAAGAAATAACCTTAGAAATTCATTGAAGAAAAAAAAGGTTACAGGGATGTTATAGTTAGACTCAGGTTTGACTCGTACAAATCCAGTGAAATTCAGCAGTTATAGTAAGCTGAGCTAACTATAACTTGTATCCCCTGCAATGCACTGCTTATGTTATGACTTCACATATTACATCACTCATGACATGGTCAGTGACATCACTGATGACATCTAAAATGACATCACTCATGACATCATCCAACGACTGTGAGTGTTTTTAAAAAGTTTTTGATTGTTAAAGATATATACCAAGGTGTATTGGTGAATCAGTGGGTGTATGAGTGCCTGTATGCATTATTTAGTGGGAGCGTGACTGACTATATAAATGAGTGATTAGGTGTCTCAGTGAATGTATGGGTGAGTGACTGTCTGCATCAGTCTATCAGTTGGTGTCAAAGTGGCTGTATGGATGTGTGAGTGGGTGCTTGAGTGGCTATATTGGTTAGTGATTGGTTGTCTGAGTGCCTGTATGGTTGTCTGAGCGTCTGTGTGGGTGGGTGAGAGTGTGTGTGACTACCTGTATGGATGAGTGAGTGGGTGAGTCAGTGGCTGCATGGGTAATTGAGTGTGTGTGAGAGAATGTATGGGTGAGAGAGAGTGTGAATGGCTGAGTGGGTGAGTAAGTGTATGTGTCAGTGGTATATGGGTGAGTAACTGGGAATGTCAAAGGCAGTATAGGTGAGTAATGGGGTATATGAGTGACTGTTTGAGTGAGTGAATGTGAGAATGGCTTCATGGGTGAGTGTGTGCTTGTGTCAGTGACTGTATAGGTGAGTGAGTACGTATTAGTATCTGTATGGGTGAGTGGGTGTGTTTGTATTTGTATGAGTGAGTTGGTGGCTGTGTGATTTACTGTACGGGTGTGTGAGTAGTTGTATGGGTGACTGACTCAGTGTGTGAGTGGCTGTATGGGTGTATGACTGGATATGTCAATGGCTGTATTAGTGACTGAGTGGGTGTATAGGTGAGTGAGTGGATGTATGTGTAGATCTATGAATCAGTGAGTGGGTGTGTAAGTGCTGGTATGGGTCTGTGAATGGGTTTGTGAATGGTTGTGAGGGAGTGCGAGTGGGTGTATGGAAGGTTCTATGTGATGTGATCAGTGATTCTGTGGATGATGTCATCAGTGATTTCATCAGTGATGTAATTCGAGATGTCATCAGTAATGTCATCAATGTCACTGACCATGTTATGAGTGATACAATATGTGAGGTCATAAGCAGTGCATTGCGGGGAGCGAGAGTTATAGTTAGTTCAGCTACCTATAACTGCTGAATTTCACTGGTTTAGTATGAGCAAAACCTGAACCGAACTAGAACATCCCTGTAACCTTTGGTTTTTTTGAATGAATTTTTAAGGGTTTTTTTTCCTATTCCGAACTATAACATCCCTGTATCCTTTGTTATTTTCAGTGAATTTCTAAGGTTTTTTAAATGTTAATTCCTAACTATAACGTCCCTGTAACCTTTGTTTTTTTCCAGTGATTTTCTATGGATTTTTAAGTAGTAGTCGTGTTTGCCAAGTGGTGGAGAAAGGGGGATGGGCCTCTGACCAGCTCTCAGGAATCCCGCTGTGTAGGACTTACAGGGGGCACCAGGTGGGCTTCATGGCCCACAAGGTCCCTCAGGTGTAAAGTGGAATTCATCCCCCTACCAGCAGTGACTCTGTCACACTACTGGTTGGGGGAAGAAGTCCACTTTAGTCCTGAGGTCCTCAGGAGTTAAGTGGAATTCATTCCCCAACCAGTAGTGTGTCAGGAGGCGCGTTTGCAGAGTGGTTGAGAAAGGGGGCGTTGCCTCCAAAGACCTCTCAGTAATTCCCCTGTGTGTGACTTATTAGATGTAACAGAAGGGCTTGTTGGTCTCAATGGACCCTCTGGAGCCAACGGGACTTCATCCCCCAACCAGCAGCGTGCCAGGAGGTATGTTTTCAGAGTGGGGTAAAAGGGGGGCAGGGCGGGGCCTCCGACGAGTTGCGGCTTTTTAAAAAACATTTTTTTCTTTTTTTTTAGGAAAGGGGGGCTGTGTAGCCCCCCTTCCCTGGACAGTTTTCGGCCCCGGGACCCCATTCCCCAGGACCAGTCCTTTACGAAATGGGGAGGGGGCTACATGGCACCCCTCCCCGGGACACTTTTGGGCATGAGGACACCATCCCCCAGGGCCCAACCCTTCTTTTTTAATTTTATTTTTTCTAACTAAAGGGAGGGGGCTGCGCTGCCCCCCACCCGGGCCTGTTTCGGCCCCCAGGACCCAATCCCCCGCACCAATTTTGGCCCTTGAGATCCCATCCCCTGGGGTCAGGACTCTAATGTGGGTGCCCTGGTCCACTCTCATATATTGGGGACTGTGGAGGAAGCCTCAAGGCCCACGTGGTTCCTGCCAGCTCCACGCATCCTGAGAGAGCCGGCAATGCTTTTGGACAGAGGGAGCTGCTGAAGATGCAACTCCCTCTATCCAAAAGCAATTCTTCTCTGCTTTGAGTAAGCAAGAGCAGTTTACATGCTCTCGCTTGATCAAAGCAGAGCAGAGTTTGCTATGGCTTGGCGGGAGCACCGCTCCTGCCAAGCAATAGCAAACTGCAATGTCCCAGGGGTGGGCACCCCGGCACACTGCTGGATCCGGCCTTGGGGGGTGGTGATCCCCAGGTCCATCTTTGGCTTTAGGAGGAAGCCATGTGGCCCCCCTCCTTTCTTTCATGTAGCCCTGGGGAGGTGGTGGTCCCTGGGGGTCTGCAACAGACCCCCTTCAATATATAAAATTGGAGCCCTGCGGAGGTGGCAGTCCCCAGGGCTGTTGGGGGCACATGGCCCACCCATTACTATGTTAATTGCTCTGGAGAGGTGGCAGTCCCCGGGGCTGGTGGGGGTCCGTGCAGCCACCATTATTGAAAGTTAAAGCCCAAGGGAGGTGGTAGTCCCCATGGCTGCGAGGGATCCATGTGGCCCCTCCACTTTCATTATAGATAAAGCCCCAGGGAGGTGGAGGTCCCCAGGGCTGTGGGGGAGGCCATAAGGGCCTCCCCACATCAGTTTACTTGTTTGTCCCACGAAGGTGCTGGTCCCCAGACCACAGGGATGCTGCATGGGCACCCCCCACATTATTCTAAAACATGACCATTGGATTTGGCCCACCCAGGGGCTTAACGAAAAAGACGCGGTGGAGTCTGCATGTCTTTCTTTTTTATTTTGCCGCAGATTTCCAGATCCACCCATGAATTTGTAGCAAATCTTTTTAAAAAAAAGGTTTTTAACACCAGTGGGGTCTGTATTCGACCCCCTCCCAACATATCTGGGATGCCAGGGTATTCCTACCATGCCTCCTTTTCTTTATTTTTTACTTTTTTTGTGGAACTCAACTTCAAGCCGAGTCCCAAGATGGCTGCCAACACTTCTTGGTTGAAGTGTTGGCAGCCAATCAAATTTTAGTAGGAGCTGCAAGTCCACAGGTCCCCAGATATCTATATTTTTTAAGTTAAATAACTCAAAAACTGCTAAATAGATTTACACCAAATAACAAAAAGCACACTTTCGGGACCAACATCTAGCTTTCTGCCAAATTTGGTGTAATTCCGTTCAGCAGTTCGGGCTGTAGTCATGTTCAAAAAATGACCGTCAATGTTATTGGCAAATCAAAAAACGCTTTTTCTATGGAAACTTTGGTTCTAACTATAACTACCTACTAGCGACTGCCAGTAGAATATCTATCTATCTATCTATCTATCTATCTATCTATCTATCTATCTATCTATCTATCTATCTATCTATCTATCTATCTATCTCTATATATATATATATATATATATATAGAATATAGAATGATTATAAAGTATCATACTTTATACCCAGGGGGACATAACAGTGATGAGGCGCTCTCAGTACATTTGGGATGAGTTACTTCTGTCATGTTCTTCTGAAATATGCTTTACATTTTAGTGTACTATGCCGCAAAAAATGATGGTTTTTAACAAATTTTATTCTCACAAATCTTGTTTTAATGACTTATTAGCAAATGTAAACGTTATTAGCACTCTTTTCACAATTTTCACCAGTTATTATATTTTTTTCACAAGACTCTGATGTGTTAAAACAGCAAGTGGAAGGCAAAACGAGTGATGATATCTATTATGGTGAAATCGGTTGGATGCATCGGTTCCAGTGGGGCATGGATTGCATGGTTTATTTGCTTTGGTGTTACCAACGGGGGTGAGACCAAGTAGAGCTGGCCCACTGTGGCAAGATGGTTTTTCCTGAGATGCTAGAGGTGTCGAGAGACTAGTGTGAATACGAGCTGTATTTGTACAGGGACAATCTTTTGAATGTTTGACTTTTTGATTTTGGAGGTTTAGCCCACTACGGCAGGTTTGAAGGTCTCTTGCCAGGGTCTCATGAGTTGACTTGTGCCTTTATATGAGAGAACTTTTGTGACCACCATGGGTCTTCGAGCCCACTTGGGCAGGACGGCGATTACGCTTTGGTTGGCACAATTCTGATGGTCCAAATACACATGCCTACATGGGTGCCCCTGTATAAAAACTTGCTACTTGACTTGCGCACTGTTGCTGAATTGCAATCATAAGTCAACATCCTACAGTTCTAAATGCGTACAAAAGAGTCTTTCTTCATTCTTTTTTCCTTTTTTCTATTTACTCGCACCTCGCACTTGCAATTATTTTGAATGTATCAACAACCATGTCAATTAAGTTGAGAAATAACCATGAACAAATGTATTGAGATATTTGGCTCCATAATGCATTATGTGAATTCAAGTTAATCCTCTAACCACGATGACCGATGTAACACGAAAGAGTCTGTTTTCATTGTTTATTGATGTGGGTCACATGATATTTAAAAATGTTTGTTTGTATTTCGCTGCTACTCATGAACAAGAAGCAGGACGCTCCGAAACGCGTAAAGTGGATTGGCATAATTGAATAAATTATGCTGAAGGATCGCTGTTGTGGCTGTGTCGTATTGTGTCAAGGAAACTTAGACACGCAATACCGTGTGGATTTACAGGGGTTCGCGACCCCGGCATGGCCCGCCATTGCAAGCGGCTTGGGTTTCACGCGAACGTTAAGTATGGGATTTCTGTGAAGTAACCCTTGCCCGCCCTTAACACCTGACAGACGCGGCACCAACCCTGGGTTTTCGTGGCACTAGCGCCAAGAAGAGGTGCGGACTGTAGAACGCCTGAACCAGTACCATGGTTAAATGTGCACGCACGATTTCGCCGATCACGGCGCCGGTGTAATTACTCGAATAGTAAAGGGGCAAATGGAGTCAGAGGACTAACGGATTGAGTCCGCCCTCTGACATTCTTCGAGCGTGAGCGCGTGTACACAGCGCAACATTGTTTCATTTATGATGGCCATGTCGAGAAATGCCAAGAGATGTGAGGCGGCCAGAAAAATGTTTGACAAACAAACACTAATCGAATTGGATGAACAGGCAGAAACACCAGGTGCAACTGACAGCAGTACCTCGAAAAAGGCACTTTGGAACAAACTATGGAAACTGCTCAAACAAGAGCAGAACAAGTGGAGGGAGGCGACGACGCTCCAAAAATATGTAGAGGCAGGTCGTGTGCCAAGAGGCCTCAGAATATTTATCACACCTACGTTTAGCGACCCTGACCCGACCTTGTTAACGAATGGGCAATAAATAACCATTGATGCTCCACAGTGATGTTGGAACTTCTGGTGAAGTATGCGAAAAAGGATTGTGATAGAATCACAATAGAAATCGAGGAAGTAACAACGAAATTAAAAACGGCTTGTGGAAGTGATGAATTCCAGAATGACATGACAAAAATGGAACAAAGATTGGACAAAATAGAGAGTGAAATTAAAGAGAAAAAACAGAGGAAGTTTATGCGCGATTTGGTTGACTATGAAATAGGGCAAATTTTAACATTTGCAAAAAGCTATGATCACCTGCGCAGTACTACTCCCATAAACAGATCTCAACCTGATCCGAAACGTGCCATGGAAAGTACGCATGAGCAAGAAACACACATTCAAGATGATGTTACGATCGAAAATGAAACCAACGGAGAGGACACTACTAATCCTGCCAATATGGGAGTAAAAGACCGAATTTTAAAAGAGTTTTCAATGATGGCCCAGGGAAGGATGGCAGCCCAAAACAAACAGAATGCCAGCGGGCTAAGAGGTTGCGGCGGAAGAGGAGACGGAAAGTCAAACGCCTTACAAAGAAAAGGAACTGAGAGCCTTGTGGGAACAAGGACAAGGGGGCAGAAGAAGCAACTAAAATAATGGACACCAGGACTGTCATTAATTTATCTGGACGTGAACTCAGTGAAGCTGAGACTGAGGTATTATCATTGGGACATTCTTTTTGTCCATCAGCAGAATTTGATTATAAGCAGGGACATATTGATTTATTTCAATTTACTAGGAAACTGAGACTGAAGAAATGGTTTGCTACCAAGGTGAAAGACAATGTGATTGAGTGTAATGAGACCCCTAGTATTATTCAGTTATGTGACATACAACTGTTGCACACCCTGCATGAGCTAGAAGGAAATCCTGAAACGATTGAGGATCCTTATATGAATCTGATTAATGACAATATGAGATTGGACCTGAACCACACTAGTGGTTTCAGGCCCAAGTCCATATTTCTTCCACACATTATGAATGAAGCAATAGATGTGTTTGAAGGAGGGTAATTAAAGAATTAAAAAAATCTTTCTAAACGTAGATACTACAAGAGTAACAATCTCTCTAAAACACACCTTCTGGCAATAGCAGCTTTCAAAAAGGATGCAGGTATAGTGATAAAGAAGTTCGATAAGGGCGGTAATATTGTGGTGTTGTCCAAAGAAATGTACCTCAAGGAGGGTAGGAACCAGGTCAATGACGTTACCAAGTATGAAAAGAGTACAAAATCAAATATGACCAAGCTAATAAAAATTACCAAGATCAGTTGGGGGAATGGAGAGAGAGAGGCCTGTTGGAACCTGAGGAATTTGACTTTTTAAGGTGTAAATGCCCCAAATTACCCTCCCTTTATCTACTCCCTAAGTTACACAAAGACAAGACCAATCCTCCTGGGAGACCGATTGTGTCATCTCGAGGTAGTTGTCTTGAAAATACCTCTAGGTACGTTGATTTTTACCTCCAACCGTTGGTACAAAACCTTTTGTCTTTTTTAAAAGACTCTGGTGATTTTTTAAGGTTGCTCAAAGATGTTGGAACTCCAATTGTTTATTAATGTGTTTAGACGTTAACAGCCTTTATACTAGCATTCCCCATGAGTTAGGTATAAAAGCCTGCAGACACTTTTTTAGGAATAGATCGTTATCATTTTTGTTTCATACTGAAATGTTGACGGACATGATTTATGCTTGTCTAACGCAGAATTTCTTTACTTTCGATGGCCAAATCTCCGGGCAGACACTTGGGACGGCGATGGGCACCTGCTTCGCCCCCAGTTTCGCAGGTTTGTACCTGGGCTGTTGGGAGGAGCAGGTGGTCAGTAACCTTGACCAGTATAAACATCATGTAAGAGTCTCGACTCGATACATAGACGATATTCTTTGTGTCTGGGAAGGGAGTGCCGAAGATGCAAATGACTTTGTAAGAATTCTGAATGAGAACACACTCAATTTAACTTTTACCAGCCAACTGAGCAGAGAGACTATTGAGTTTTTAGATCTGAAAGTGCATGTCAATGGCAACAAACTTGATACGGTTCTCTTTAGAAAAGAGACAGCAGGAAATAGCCTGCTCCATGCTAGGAGTTGCCACCCTGACAATCTTATAAGGAGTATCCCTCTGGGTGAACTTCTTAGAGCTAAGCGTAATTGCAGCACAAAGGAGGGCTATAAGAAAGAGAAAATGACTATGATTGAATGCTTCCAAGCTAGAGGATACACGCAGAAATGTATTAAGAATGCTTGTTCAGAGGTGGAAAAAGCGACAGAAGTGAGTTGTTGAATGATAAGAATAAGAAGGAACCCAAAAGTGAGGTTAGATTCATCACCACATACAATAAGCAGTCCAGAGAAGTCAGAAAGTCTCTTAATAAATATTGGAACATCTTAAAAACCGACAAAGATTTGGAGAAATACTTAGAAGATTATCCACAGATAACCTATAGAAAAGCTAAGTCCCTAAAAGACATAGTCTGTACAGCACTTACTACCTCTGACAACAAAAAACTGAGCACTATACAAGGGTTTTTTACATGTGGCAGGTGTAAGGCCTCTAAGTATAGTACCAACTGTAAGGAAGTGAAATTATCTACAGAATGGAGACCGTTTAAAATAATGAGACATTCTTCCTGCAACACTGATTTCGCCATATATGCCCTCAGATGCCCTTGTAACAAATACTATATAGGTAGCACTATACACAAATCCAAGAAACGTATACTTGAACATCTAAGGGCGATAAAACACAACAACAAACAATATCCCGTGGCGAGACACTTCACCACCCACCACAACCAGAATAGTGCATTGATGTCCTTCTGTGTATTAGATGGTGTTCCTTTAAGGGAAAGAGGTGGAGATCGAGTACAAGAGCTCAGACGCCTTGAATCAAGAATGATTATAAAGTATCATACTTTATACCCAGGGGGACATAACAGTGATGAGGCGCTCTCAGTACATTTGGGATGAGTTACTTCTGTCATGTTCTTCTGAAATATGCTTTACATTTTAGTGTACTGTGCCGCAAAAAATGATGGTTTTTAACAAATGTTATTCTCACAAATCTTGTTTTAATGACTTATTAGCAAATGTAAACGTTATTAGCACTCTTCTCACAATTTTCACCAGTTATTTTTTATTTTTCACAGGACTCTGATGTCTTAAAACAGCAAGTGGAAGGCAAAACAAGTGATGATATCTATTATGGTGAAATCGGTTGGATGCATCGGTTCCAGTAGGACATGGATTGCATGGTTTATTTGCTTTGGTGTTACCAACGGGGGTGAGACCAAGTAGAGCTGGCCCACTGTGGCAAGATGGTTTTTCCTGAGATGCTAGAGGTGTTGAGAGACTAGTGTGAATACGAGCTGTATTTGTACAGGGACAATCTTTTGAATGTTTGACTTTTTTATTTTGGATGTTTAGCACACTAGGGCAGGTTTGAAGGTCTCTTGCCAGGGTCTCATGAGTTGACTTGTGCCTTTATATGAGAGAACTTTTGTGACCACCATGGGTCTTGAAGCCCACTTGGGCAGGACGGCGATTACGCTGTGGTTGGCACAATTCTGATGGTCCAAATACACATGCCTACATGGGTGCCCCTGTATAGAAACTTGTTACTTGACTTGCGCACTGTCGCTGAATTGCAATCATAAGTCAACATCCTACAGTTCTAAATGCGTACGAAAGAGTCTTTCTTCATTCTTTTTTCCTTTTTTCTATTTACTCGCACCTCGCATTTGCAATTATTTTGAATGTATCAACAACTATGTCAATTAAGTTGAGAAATAACCATGAACAAATGTATTGAGATATTTCACTCCATAATGCATTATGTGAATTCAAGTTAATCCTCTAACCACGATGACCGATGTAACACAAGTCTGTTTTCATTGTTTATTGATGTGGGTCACATGATATTTAAATATGTTTGTTTGCATTTCGCTGCTACTCGTGAACAAGGAGCAGGACGCTCCGAAACGCGTAGAGTGGATTGGCATAATTGAATAAACCACGCTGAAGGATCGCTGTTGTGGCTGTGTCGTATTGTGTCAAGGAAACTTAGACACGCAATACCGTGTGGATTTACAGAGGTTCGCGACCCCGGCACGGCCCGCCATTGCAAGCGGCTTGGGTTTCACGCGAACGTTAAATATGGGATATATATATATATGTGTATATATGTATGTATATATATATATATATATATATATATATATATATATATATATATATATCTCGTTTCAACAAAAGTGTCCCCCTGCAAGGATGCACTCAGACACAGCCCAATCCCGCAATTTCCAGCAGCATTCTTTATTCAGAACAACCGGCAAACCTTGTACAATTATAATAATGGCCCTACGCGTTTCGGAGCCCCTGCTCCTTGTTAACGGGCTTTTTTGCATGTGATTAGGCAGGAAAAGAGTGAGAGTACAAGTCACTAAAATCACTACTTTTATCGCCCTCTGGTGGGCCTATCAGATAAGTTTAATAGTCACAACAGCTTTCTGGGACTCGTAGTACTCCCACTCACCAATTAATTCCTTCAGTGGATACTGCCAATATCACATTCATTTTATGCAAGTTTAATGTTCTCCAGTGAGTCTCGGGCAAGGAACTCTGGTTCAATTTCATACAACAACTGTTTCTCTGCCAAATCAGTACAGCCGGTCTGTATGAAGCAGCCCACACTTTCCATCCGTGGTGGTGCAATCCTCCCGGCCGGGACTGGCCGGATTTACAATGTTTCAACAAAGGTGTCCCCCTGCAAGGAGGCACTCAGAAACAGACAAATCCCGCAATTTCCAGCAGCATTCTTTATTCAGAAAAACCAGCAAACCTTGTCCAATTAAAATAATGGCCCTACGCGTTTCGGAGCCCCTGCTCTGTGTCCACGGGCTTTTTCGCATGTGACTAGGCAGGAAAAGAGAGTTCAAGTCACTAAAATCATTACTTTTATCGCCCTCTGGTGGGCCTATCAGATAAGTTTAATAGTCACAACAGCTTTCTGTGACTGGTAGTACTCGCACTCACCAATTAATTCCTTCAGTGGATTCTGCCAATATCACATTCATTTTATGCAAGTTTAATGCTCTCCAGTGAGTCTCGGACAAGGAACTCCGGTTCAATTTCATGCAACAACTGTTTCTCTGCCAAATCAGTACAGCCGGTCTGTACGAAGCAGCCCACACTTTCCATCTGTGGCTGTACAATCCTCCCGGCTGGGACTGGCCGGATTTACATCGTTTTAACAAACGTGTCCCCCTGCAAGGACGCACTCAGAAACAGCCGAATCCCGCAATTTCCAGCAGCATTCTTTATTCAGAAAAACCGGCAAACCTTGTCCAATTATAATAATGGCCCTACGCGTTTCGGAGCCCTTGCTCCTTGTTCACAGGCTTTTTTGCATGTTGTTAGACCTGTCAGCCCTAGGGTGGTCTTGCCCTGTTTTTTTCCCTTTTGCGCCTCATTTTTGCCACCGTATTTTTACTGGACCTAGGTCTCCGGGCACCTTACCACTGCCAACCAGTGCTGAGGTGCAGGTGCTCTCTCACTCAAGATGGCTGCCACAGGCCCCTGCTACTGCAGAGTGGCCTTGCACACATACACACACTAGTAGCCAGGGTCAGGCTGGGACATAGGGATACAGTATCCATCCCGTCCCCGCCTCTGGGCCACATAGCCAGACATGGTGGAAGGTTCCAGAACCTTCCGGGCTGTGGGAGGAGTTATGTTTTGCCGCCTTTAGGAGGTTCACCTGACCTAGGGGTATAAGAGGTTTGGAGGGAAATCTTTTAGTCAGTTGGGGCACCACTGATCCTGGGAGAACCTCTGCCGGAGTACAGGCTGTCGGGCCTAGGGGGAGACCTACACTACTGCTGCTGACCAGGCTTAGGCACTGCTGTAGTAAGTTAGCTGAGGAACGCCCACCACCCACTGACCTTGCCCAGCGTGAGGGGACCCAGGGAACCACCTTCAGCGTGCTGGGAAGTACCATCCAGCACCCCAAGAACCACCAACTCATTCCCTCCCCCATATGGAGAAACCCAAGAAGCAACCAACCAAGAACTGCCGCAAGTAACCTTAAATTGTAAGGCCTGACCGACCAGCAAGGCCAGAAACCTGAACTGCCAAACTGGGGATCACCAGGTAAAGCGCCGTGCCCTGAAGCGCTAGACCTTCACCCCATCTATTCCTAGCTGCTGCTGGGCTGCCCAAAGCCCGTCTGGGTCAGCCCCCTGCCAGCCTGCTGCCAGTGCGCCCCGCGCTGTACCTCCACGTGGGAGGAATTGCCCCCAAGCCACTGACCTCGTGGCTAAAATCTGCAGTTGCGGCCGCCGCCGCGTGTGGAGAGCTGTGGAGGCGAGCGTGGCCTCTCCGAGGCAGTGGTGGTGAGGTGCGCCGTCCGCGCTCTCACCGAAGCCTGAGGATCTGCCCCAAAGGTCACCGCCGGGCCCGGGAGACCCGCCGACGAAGTCGCGGCCTGAAGATCACCGCCGCGGCCCAGGGGCTCGCGTGAAGAAGCTGGGGCCTAGCAGGAAGAACGAGGCCTCCAGGCCCCGTCGACGGCGTTGCCAGGCGACCGGGGACGCTGACCGCGTCATCGGCCGCGCCCCCGGGAAGGCCGCGCATTGATTGGGCGCCAGCTCCCACCACGCCCCCAGCACCGACGGAAGCCAGAGAAGAGCTCCGCGTAAGCAGAGGGAGGCGGGAAGCCGTCCGGAGAGGACTGCCGGCTCCCGCTCCCTTCCCCGCATTACCCTACTGATTGCGGGGGCCGGAGGAGTGCGATACCGGCCACCCCCTTTGCCAGGAGACCTACCTTGCTCCGCTAAACCCGAGGGCCGGAGGAGGGTGATACCGGCCCCCCAACGTCCCGCAATTCCGGCCGGAGGGCTGTGGAACTCGCTCCGGGCCCCGCTCCACCAAGCACGGGCCGGCCCTGGAGGGAGCCAGTCGCTGCGAGGAGCGACCAACGAACCACCTACAGGTGAGCCCAGGAGGCCCCTAGGGCCCTAGAAATGCCCCTGGGGGCCGGGGGCCAACAGCAATTATACGCACGAGGCGAGGCCCCGGATAGGAGTGGGCCTGGCCTAACTTAACCCCTGAGTAGCCCTGAGGGGCCCAAAAGCCTAATTGACAGGGAATTCCCAGAGTAAAGGACATGTTGAGGGGTTCCCCAAGTTGTTCACCAGCCTAGTTGTTCTGCCTGCCTTAATTACTGTTTAGGCCTGATGTATGTAACCATTATTGAAATGTCTTTGCCTAGGATAAGGGTGCTTAATAAGCCTAGGCGTAGTTCGCGAAGTAGCGCTACGCGAAGCTACGCAAAGTGCAGTTCGCACTATGCGAGCTACGCGTAGCACTACGCGAACTGCACAGTGCGCTGTTTGCGATGATTGCACAGTGCCGGATGCTTGTCCGCACTGTGCAATCATTGAAAACGGCATCTTGCACAGTGCGAGCTGTCTTTTACTACCGCTCAAGTAGATTTTTACTCGAGCTGCAGCTTTCTCAACACGGACTGGTAGTTTCTCATCGCGAGCGGTCGCGAGCATACGCGACCACTCGCAATGAGAAACCTGACCTCCCCGCATTGAGAATCTCGCCGGGAGGTTCATTTTCCACGCTCGCGATCAGCAACTTGATGTTGCTGATCGCAAATGAGGAAAAAGTCTCGCCGGGATATCATTTTGCTTGCTCGCGGTCGCCAACTTGACGTTGAGGACCGCGAGCAAGCAAAAAATGACCGCTGCACTACGCTACGCGTGTTTGCACTGTGCTACGTGCAATTCGCGTTGTGCGAAGTAGCGCAAACTTCGCAAACTACGCGAGCGTAGCGTAGTGCTTTGCCCAGGGTTAGTGCTTAACTGAATTGAGCTGAAGTGTACACCGCCAAGAGTTGAAGTGTTTTATGTTGCAGGTGTACCGGATTTGCGACGCCCCTTTAACTGCCTATGGGAGCGCCTAGACTAACGCAGGCCCTGTTTGAAATGCCTATTTACAAGTGATTGAATATTCATGAGGTGAACTGCATGTTTTAGGCCCATGTTTTATTATTGCACCCTGTGATCATTATTGGTGCTACGTTTAGGAGATGATTCCTGCGGCCTTTTAGTGGCCTACAATGTTGATGAGCTATGATGCTTTAATGAAATTACGCACCAGTTGAGTACTGCAATGACTTTAAATGTTGACCTGAATTAATCTGCCTCATCTGATGCTGCATTGATTTATATAAAAGAACTTGTTTTTAATACACAAGCCTGGTGTGGTGTCACGTTATTGCATCCGCATTCCTGAGTCAAAGTGAGTGTGTGCTGCACAACTGCCTTACACATTGCCTTCGGGTGCTTTCCCGCCTCGCGCCATGCTACCGTGCCGGACTCGGTAACCCCGTTTCCAACATTGGTGTTCAGCGGTGGGATAAGGACTGGTGTTTGTGCAGCACCCCACAGGGACTCAGTGTGCGCCGCAATTGGACACCTATTGAAATGCAAGTGCTAAGAATTCTTTTGTGATTGCCTGATTGTGTACATTCCTGCGTTAGACCTGCTACCTACAGTCTAGAACCCTTTCTCTAAATTGTCTGGGGCCCCACCTAGCAGGATGGAGTTTGAGTTGGCCAACCTAGAAAGGTATACGGTGGCACAGCTCAAGGAGTTCTGTCTAGAGAGGGGGTGTCCGTCAAGCGAGGCGCCAGGAAAGAGGAGCTTCAGAAAGCTTTGAGGGCATGGGTAATGGCCCACCCGGGGGAAGAGGGGACGAGGAGCAGAGGGAGGCAGACGACCCAGGAGAACTGGACCTACTGCACATTGACGTTAGCGAGAATGTGTTGCCAGGAAGACGTTCCAGGGCAGGCAGTAGTGCGTCAGGGGGAGTTTGTCTGCAGAGGAATTTGAGGACAGGAGGGAGGAGAGGCAATTGAAGTTAGAACTTGCTAGGATAGACAGGGAGCGAGAACAGGCAAGGCTAGCCATGGAAGAAAGGAAGCTTGCGCATGAGCTTAGCCTGAAGGAATTAGAGCTCCGAGCCTTGCAGATGGAGATGCAGGGCAACTTGAATGGTGGCAGCGTACCTGCTGGGGTTCCCCAGGAGCCCAAGTTCTATCTACCTAGAGAGGTGATAACCAGTTTTAGTGTGGGAGATGACATCGATAAGTGGTTGGCAGCGTACGAGGTGTCTTTGGTGGCCCATAGGGTTCCTGAGAGCTACTGGGGGGGAGGTCTCTACAGGTACATACCTCCACCAGTAAGGGACACGCTTTTGACCTTGGACAAGGGGGATCAGACAAACTACCCTATCATGAAGGAGGCCCTGCTTAAGAAGTTTGGCCTCACCCCAGAGAAGTACCGTCAAAAGTTCAGCAACAGCCACAAGCTTCACACACAGAACTGGGTGGATTTTTTTGATTATGCCCGGAAGGCATTGGAGGGTTGAGTGCGTGGCAGCAACATTGATGATTACAAAGGGCTGTACGACCTGTTCTTGAGAGAGCACCTCCTAGAGAAATGTTTTCCGGAGCTGCGCCAGTACTTGGTGGACCGCAAGCTGACCAATCCACGGGAGCTTGCAGAGGAGGCAGACACGTGGGTCAGCACTCGGGTGTCCCACAAGGGAGCCGGGGCGGACCCCCGAAAGGTGGACAGGGGTTCCCCCAGAAGAAAGAGGGGGAGATAAAAGGAGGGAGTTCTTTAAAGGCCCCCAAAATAGACCGCCTGGGAGAGGGGTAGGTTCCCCATCCCAATCTGGATTCCAGAAACCCACTTACCCTGACAGGAGTCAGCAGCCCAGAACTGTCCGGTGCTACGAGTGCGGTGAGGTTGGACACTACAAGGGGGATCCCCAGTGTCGCAAGAGAACCCCAGCCCCCACAGGAGGTAAGAGCCCCGGGGTGGCCAGTGTAGCGCTTGGGGAGTAGTTGTCCCTAGGTAGGGGAGGTGAGTGGACAGGCTTGACCTTAGTTTCCCTGGGGGATAGAGAGATCATCCCACGGGTTCAGGTACCCTCGAACACTGCCAAGTATCGGCAGAGGGTCCTGGTGAACGGGGAGGAGGTGGAGGCTCTGAGGGACACAGGTGCCAGCATGACGATGGTAAGACGTCAGCTGGTGGCCCCAGAGCAGGTGATTCCTGAGGTATTCCACCCGGTTGTTATGGCTGATAATAGCCTGGGTCATTACCCCGTGGCCCAAGTTCCCTTTGAGTGGGGAGGAGTCTCAGGCCTGTTGAAGGTTGCGGTGAGCCCTGCCATGCCAGTTGACTGTCTGCTGGGAAACGACTTGGAACATACTGCCTGGAGGGAGGTAGAGTTCAATGCCCATGCTGAGATGTTGGGATTACCAGGATGGACTTGCGTCGTCACGCGGTCCATGGCTGCCCGACAAGGAACTCAGCCCGGGTTGGAGCCTGAAATAATGGCCCAGCCCACTGCTGGACGAGGAGATGTCCAGGAGGAAACACCCGGTGAGATGGATGGGGAGCCCGCGGAGGTGACCCCGGAGTCCGCTGGGGTGGATGGTGTTCCCGTGGGGGACCTGCCGACCCCTGCAGAGTGGCAGGTGGAAGGAGGGCCTACCCGGGAGGAATTCTGCCGGGCGCAGAAGGAGTGCCCTACGCTTGAAGGCATGCGGCAGCAGGCCGAAGCCCAAGCAACTGGAACAGAGACTGGTAACTACCATGTCTACTGGGAGGATGGTCTCCTCTACAGTGAGCCTAAGGCTCCGGTGCATGGGTCATCAAGGGCCTTAGTGGTCCCCCAATGCCACCGAGCCTTTCTGCTAGAGTTGGCACACGAAATACCACTAGCAGGACACCTGGGCCAGGACAAGACGTTTGCGCGTTTGGTCCCACATTTTTACTGGCCCAGGATGCGCGTCACCTCTGACACTTTCTGCAAGACCTGCACCACTTGCCAGGCGAGCGGCAAGACAGG
Organism: Calotriton arnoldi; assembly: GCA_963921515.1. Lineage (NCBI taxonomy): Eukaryota > Metazoa > Chordata > Amphibia > Caudata > Salamandridae > Calotriton > Calotriton arnoldi. The sequence continues at coordinate 1,670,029 of CAWUFW010003468.1, read as the reverse complement.
GACTAAAGTGAAGGTCCCTCTGGAACCTCTCCCGGTTGTCGGTACCCCTTTTGAGCGGGTAGGGATTGACATTGTCGGGCCGTTGGACCCGCCGACTTCTGCGGGACACAGGTTCATCTTGGAGCTGGTGGACCATGCCACCCGGTACCCAGAGGCAATCCCTCTGAGGACCATCACTGCACCGGTGGTGGCGCGGGCCCTGATGGGGATTTTTACCCGAGTGGGATTCCCCAAGGTCGTGGTGTCAGATAGGGGCACGAATTTCATGTCGGCCTACATGCAGGCCATGTGGAAGGAGTGTGGAGTGACCTACCGGTTCTCCACTCCTTACCACCCCCAGACGAACGGGCTCGTGGAGCGTTTCAATAAGACCTTGAAGGGGATGATCCGGAGCCTACCCGAGGACTTGAGAAGGAAGTGGGACGTCCTCTTACCCTGTCTGCTCTTCTCCTACCGAGAGGTGCCGCAGAAGGGGGTCGGTTTCAGCCCCTTTGAGCTGCTCTATGGCCACCCCGTTCGGGGGCCCCTCAGTCTTGTCAAGGAGGGGTGGGAGAAGTCTTCCTCAAAGCTTCCCCGTGATGTGGTCAGCTATATGCTGGCATTCCGCAGCCAAGTGGCCAAGCTGTGGAAGGAAGCCTCGGACAACCTAGAGGCTAGTCAGGCCGTCATGAAGAAATGGTATGACCGGAACGCTCGGACGGTAGAGTTGTACGCTGGACAGAAGGTGTGGGTCATGGAGCCAGGAGAGCTTAGCGCCCTCCAGGACCGGTGGACTGGACCGTTTGAGATCTTGGAAAGGAGAGGCCAGACCACATATGTCGTCGATGTGAAGACCCCCTGTCAACCCCACAGGGTGTTCCACGTCAACCGCCTGAAGCCACACCAGGAGCGTTCAGAGCTCACTCTCCTGATGATAACAGATGGAAGTGAGGAGGAGGAGAGTGAGCCTCTTCCAGACCTTCTGGCGGCCCATGAGAAGGATGGCTCGGTAGAGGGAGTGGTCCTCGCCCCATCCTTGACCCCAGAGCAACAGAGGGACTGCCGCCAGGTCTTGGGGCAGTACGCCTCGTTGTTCTCCCTCACGCCTGGGATCACGCACCTGTGTACCCATGATGTGGACACAGGGGACAGTCCGCCAGTAAAACCAAGTCTTACCGGCTGTCCGATAAGGTCAAGGCTAGTATCCAGGGTGAGGTTACCAAGATGCTAGAACTGGGGGTGATTGAGCCTTCCAGTAGCCCTTGGGCTAGTCCGGTGGTGTTGGTGCCGAAAGCGGCCCCACCGGGCACCACACCAGAACTTCGGTTCTGTGTGGATTACCGCGGACTCAACTCAGTAACAAAGACCGACGCTCACCCGATCCCTCGGGCAGATGAGCTCATTGACCGGCTGGGAGCAGCCCGGTATCTGAGTACCATCGATTTGACGTCAGGCTATTGGCAGATCGCCATGGCGGAAGGAGCAAGGGAGAAGACTGCGTTCTCCACCCCCGAGGGCCACTTTCAATTTCGGGTGATGCCCTTCGGGTTGAAAAATGCTCCAGCCACTTTCCAGCGGTTGGTGAACCAGGTGCTGTCTGGCCTAGAGGCCTTCTCTGCTGCCTACCTGGATGACATAGCTGTCTTCAGTAGCAGCTGGGAGGACCATCTGGAGCATCTCCAGGAGGTGCTACAGGCTCTGCAACGGGCTGGTCTAACCATCAAGGCCAGCAAGTGCCAGATTGGACAGGGATCTGTCGTGTACCTGGGACATCTGGTGGGCGGAGGTAAGGTGCAACCCCTCCAAGCCAAGATCGAGACCATCTTGGCCTGGGAGCCCCCAAGACCCAAACAGAGGTCCGGGCTTTTCTCGGCCTCACGGGATACTACCGCCGGTTCGTCAAGGGATATGGAACCATTGTGGGCCCTTTGACGGAATTGACTTCGAAGAAGCAGCCACGCAGAGTCATCTGGACGGCTGCCTGCCAGGAAGCCTTTGAGACCCTCAAACGTGCAATGTGCACCGCACCGGTGCTCAGGACTCCAGACTTTGGACGGGAATTTATCGTGCAGACAGACGCTTCTGAGCATGGCATAGGAGCTGTGCTCTCGCAGCTGAATGACGATGGCCAGGACCAGCCAGTGGCCTTCATTTCCTGAAGACTACTCCCCCGGGAACAGCGGTGGAGTACCATCGAAAGAGAAGCCTTTGCCGTGGTTTGGGCTGTAAAGAAGTTGAGGCCATACCTTTTTGGTTGTCACTTCCTGATCCAGACCGACCACAGACCCCTTCGCTGGCTCATGCAGATGAGAGGCGAAAACCCCAAATTGTTGAGGTGGTCCATTTCCCTCCAGGGGATGGACTTTCGGGTGGAACATCGACCCGGTGTAGACCACGCCAACGCTGACGGTCTCTCCCGGTTTTTCCGCCTTAGCGACGAGAACTCCCTAGAGGTTGGGAAGCTCTCCCCTCTTTCGGCTGGGGGGGACGCGTGTTAGACCTGTCAGCCCTAGGGTGGTCTTGCCCTGTTTTTTTCCCTTTTGCGCCTCGTTTTTGCCACCGTATTTTTACTGGACCTAGGTCTCCGGGCACCTTACCACTGCCAACCAGTGCTGAGGTGCAGGTGCTCTCTCACTCAAGATGGCTGCCACAGGCCCCTGCTACTGCAGAGTGGCCTTGCACACATACACACACTAGTAGCCAGGGTCAGGCTGGGGCATAGGGATACAGTATCCATCCCGTCCCCGCCTCTGGGCCACATAGCCAGACATGGTGGAAGGTTCCAGAACCTTCCGGGCTGTGGGAGGAGTTATGTTTTGCCGCCTTTAGGAGGGTCACCTGACCTAGGGGTATAAGAGGTTTGGAGGGAAATATTTTAGTCAGTTGGGGCACCACTGATCCTGGGAGAACCTCTGCCGGAGTACAGGCTGTAGGGCCTAGGGGGGAGACCTACACTACTGCTGCTGACCAGGCTTAGGCACTGCTGTAGTAAGTTAGCTGAGGAACGCCCACCACCCACTGACCTTGCCCAGCGTGAGGGGACCCAGGGAACCACCTTCAGCGTGCTGGGAAGTACCATCCAGCACCCCAAGAACCACCAACTCATTCCCTCCCCCATATGGAGAAACCCCAAGAAGCAACCAACCAAGAACTGCCGCAAGTAACCTTAAATTGTAAGGCCTGACTGACCAGCAAGGCCAGAAACCTGAACTGCCAAACTGGGGATCACCAGGTAAAGCGCCGTGCCCTGAAGCGCTAGACCTTCACCCCATCTATTCCTAGCTGCTGCTGGGCTGCCCAAAGCCCGTCTGGGTCAGCCCCCTGCCAGCCTGCTGCCAGTGCGCCCCGCGCTGTACCTCCACGTGGGAGGAATTGCCCCCAAGCCACTGACCTCGTGGCTAGAATCTGCAGTTGCGGCCGCCGCCGCGTGTGGAGAGCTGTGGAGGCGAGCGTGGCCTCTCCGAGGCCGTGGTGGTGAGGTGCGCCGTCCGCGCTCTCACCGAAGCCTGAGGATCTGCCCCAAAGGTCACCGCCGGGCCCGGGAGCCCCGCCGACGAAGTCGCGGCCTGAAGATCACCGCCGCGGCCCAGGGGCTCGCGTGAAGAAGCTGGGGCCTAGCAGGAAGAACGAGGCCTCCAGGCCCCGTCGACGGCATTGCCAGGTGACCGGGGACGCTGACCGTGTCATCGGCCGCGCCCCCGAGAAAGGCCGCGCATTGATTGGGCGCCGGCTCCCGCCATGCCCCCAGCGCCGACGGAAGCCGGAGAAGAGCTCCGCGTAAGCAGAGGGAGGCGGGAAGCCGTCCGGAGAGGACTGCCGGCTCCCGCTCCCTTCCCCGCATTACCCTACTTATCGCGGGGGCCGGAGGAGTGCGATACCGGCCCCCCCCCTTTGCCAGGAGACCTACCTTGCTCCGCTAAACCCGGGGGCCGGAGGAGGATGATACCGGCCCCCCAACGTCCCGCAATTCCGGCCGGAGGGCCGTGGAACTCGCTCCGGGCCCCGCCCCGCCAAGCACGGGCCGGCCCGGGAGGGAGCCAATCGCTGCGAGGAGCGACCAACGAACCACCTACAGGTGAGCCCAGGAGGCCCCTAGGGCCCTAGAAACGCCCCTGGGGGCCGGGGGCCAACAGCAATTATACGCACGAGGCGAGGACCCGGAGAGGAGTGGGCCTGGCCTAACTTAACCCCTGAGTAGCCCTGAGGGGCCCAGAAGCCTAATTGACAGGGAATTCCCAGAGTAAAGGACATGTTGAGGGGTTCCCCAAGTTGTTCACCAGCCTAGTTGTTCTGCCTGCCTTAATTACTGTCTAGGCCTGATGTATGTAACCATTATTGAAATGTCTTTGCCTAGGATAAGGGTGCTTAACTGAATTGAGCTGAAGTGTACACCGCCAAGAGTTGAAGTGTTTTATGTTGCAGGTGTACCGGATTTGCGACGCCCCTTTTACTGCCTATGGGAGCGCCTAGACTAATGCAGGCCCTGTTTGAAATGCCTATTTACAAGTGATTGAATATTCATGAGGTGAACTGCATGTTTTAGGCCCATGTTTTATTATTGCACCCTGTGATCATTATTGGTGCTACGTTTAGGAGATGATTCCTGCGGCCTTTTAGTGGCCTACAATGTTGATGAGCTATGATGCTTTAATGAAATTACGCACCAGTTGAGTACTGCAATGACTTTAAATGTTGACCTGAATTAATCTGCCTCATCTGATGCTGCATTGATTTATATAAAAGAACTTGTTTTTAATACACAAGCCTGGTGTGGTGTCACGTTATTGCGTCCGCATTCCTGAGTCAAAGTGAGTGTGTGCTGCACAACTGCCTTACACATTGCCTTCGGGTGCTTTCCCGCCTCGCGCCATGCTACCGTGCCGGACTCGGTAACCCCGTTTCCAACACTTGTGATTAGGCAGGAAAAGAGTGAGAGTACAAGTCACTAAAATCATTACTTTTATAGCCCTCTGGTGGGCCTATCAGATAAGTTTAATAGTCACAACAGCTTTCTGGGACTCGTAGTACTCCCACTCACCAATTAATTCCTTCAGTGGATTCTGCCGATATCACATTCATTTTATGCAAGTTTAATGCTCTCCAGTGAGTCTTGGGCAAGGAACTCCGGTTCAATTTCATGCAACAACTGTTTCTCTGCCAAATCAGTACAGCATATCTGTACGAAGTAGCCCACACTTTCCATCCGTGGCGGTGCAATCCTCCCAGCCGGGACTGGCCGGATTTACATCATTTCAACAAAGTGAGTGGGAGTACTACGAAAAAGCCCATGAACAAGGAGCAGGGGCTCCGAAACGCATAGGGCCATTATTATAATTGGACAAGGTTTGCCGGTTTTTCTGAAAAAAGAATGCTGCTGGAATTGCGAGATTCGGCTGTTTCTGAGTGCGTCCTTGCAGGGGGACATCTTTGTTGAAACGATATATATATATATATATATTTATATATATATATATATATATATATATATATGTATATATATATACACTACCAGTTCCAATTCCTTATCTGAATCGGAAATCCACACCAGGAAAGACACCACACCACTCCTTTGGATTTTAGCGCTTGGGTTTATTTTCCACTGTGATGCGTTTCGGCATCACTTGCCTTGATCACACATCATATATATATTTGGGCACTTTTCTAAACGTTGTATGGTTTCTATTTCTATGCACCATGAGTGAAAAAGTACAAATGCCTGTTTAGATCTTGCGGTGCGTATGTGATCAAGGCCAGGATTGGCTGAAACGCATCATGCTATTGGTGTCTGTGCCCATCTTATTTTGGAGAAACGTACAGGAGTTTCTTGATGTCAGTCGCAAGTAGGTAGTTAAAGTTCGAACCAAAGTTTCCATAGGAAAAGCGTTATTGTTTTAATATATATATATATATATATATATATATATATATATATTCACTGAAAAAAACACAGGTTTCACGGATGTCATAGTTAGGCTAACATTTCACCCATACAAAACCAGAGAAATTAATCCGTTATAGTAAGCTGTAACTCGCGCCCTTCAATGCACTGCTGATTACGTCACATATTACATCACTCATGACATGGTCAGTGACATCACTGATGACATCTTAAATGACATCACTGATTACATCATCCAGTGAATTAGTGTTTCTAAAAAGTTTAAGAATGTTATCTATATATACGCCAAGGTGTATTGAAGAATATGTGGGTGTATGAGTGTCTGAATGGATGATTTAGTGGGTGCATGACTGACTGTATACGTGAGTGATTAAACATGTCTTAGTGAATGCATGGGTGAATGACTAATCTGTGTGAATGTCTGTATCAGTCTGTCAGTTGGTGTGTAAGTAGATGCATGCATTGCTGAGTAGCTACATGAGTGTCTATATGGGTTAATGATTGGTTGTCTGAGTATATGTATGGGTGCCTGAGTATCTGTGTGGGTGGGTGGGGGATGTGACTCCCTGCATGGATATGTGAGTGGGTGATTCACTGGGTACATGGGTTCATGAGTGCATCTGCGGGGGGCTGTATGGCTGAGTGAGTGTGCGTATGGCTGTGTTGGTGAGTGAATGGATGTCTCAGTGGTATATGTGTGAGTAACTACATATGTGAAAGGCAGTATATGTGAGTGTTGGAATATATAAGTGACTATATGTGAAAGTGAGTGATTGTGAGAGTGGGTATATAGATAAGTGTGTGCTTGTGTCAGTGATTGTAGAAGAGAGTAAGTATGTGTTAGTATGTGTATGAATAAGTGAGGTGGTGTTTGTATAACTGTATAGGTTTGTAAATGGCAGTGTGATTGATTCTTTGGGTGACTGACTAGGTGGGTGAGTAACTCTATGGGTAAGTGGCAGTGTGTTAGTGTCTGTATGGGTCTATGAGTACATATATCAGTGGCTATATTGATGAGTGACTGTGTGTATGAGTGACTGTATGGGTTAGTGAGTGGATGTGTGTGTAGACCTATGAATCAGTGGGTATTTACTAACTGGTATTGGTGTGTCTATGGTTTCGAGAATGGTAGTCTGTATTTTAGAGTGGGTGTATGAAATGTTATATTGGGTTTGAGGAGGTGCATCAGATATTAAGTGGATGATGTCATCAGTGATGTCACTGACCATGTTTTGAGTGATGTAATATGTGACGTCATCAGCAGTGCATTGCGGGGGCGCAAGTTATAATTAGCTCAGCTAACTATAACGGATGAATATCTCTGGTTTTGTACGAGTGAAATGACAGCCTAACTATGACGTCCATGAAACCTGTGTTTTTTCCAGAAAATATCTAAGGTTTTTTAAAAGCTGATTCTTAACTATAACGTCCCTGAAACCTGTGGTTTTTTTCAGTGAATTTCTAAGGTTTTTTAAATGCAATTTACTAACTATAACGTCCCTGAAACCTGTGGCTTTTTCAGTGACTTTCTAAGGTTTTTTAAATGCTAATTTCCAACTATGCCTACATAGGTAGGACATGGAGAGAAAGAGGAAGAAAGGCACAGAAAGAAGCAAGAAAAATGCAAAAAGAGGCAACAGAAGTCCAGAAAGAGGAAGGAAGGTGCAGAATGAAGCAAGAGAAGTGCAGACAGAAGCAACAGAGGTGCACAAAGAGGCTTACTTCGATTGTACCTTTCCACAGGCACATACAAAGTAGCCTAATCACTAATCCTTCTCCCAAGATGTCTTAAACCTCACTTTTCTCTTAAAGGTTCACTATTCATTGACTGCTCAGAATGTTAGGCCTACCAAATGTAAAACAGCAATCCTAACCATATCACTCTTATAAGTCTGACCAAGTTTGTGAAGGTATGCATGCATGTGTCACTGCTTTTACCTAGTGACATGTTACATAAAAATTAACATACAAATACTTGAATACCTGTGTTTCAAACAGCATACTCTGTAAATTTGTGTACAAAAAGGTGTATGTATTTCTTTCTGCTCATAATACAGGGCACATGGGTATTCAATAGTATATTTGTGGGGCTCTATAACACCTTTATACATAAGACATGTCTGCCTGTGCAACCGAATGACAGAGCAGAACTGAGAAGATTTGACCACCTATAGGAGAAGCCACCAGCGTTTTAAGCTACCATCTTTAGATGCATTACACATATGAGAATACATGTACAAGTAGACATATACCTCAGTCACAAGAGCACGCAGACCTTTAAACTTGACAGCTTGCACTTCCCATTTGAGTACAGAAAGAGGTGAGAGAAGTACAGAAAGAAGCGAGAGCCGTGCAGAAAAAACAAGAGAGGTGCAGAAAGAGTGAGAAATGTGCAGAAAGAGGCAAGAGAAGTACAGAAAGCGGCAAGAGACGTGCAGAAAGAGGCAAGAGAGGTACAGAAAGAGGGAAGAGGGATACAGAAAGAGGCAAATGGGGTGCAGAAAGAAGCAAGAGAGATGCATAAAGAAGCAAGTGAGGTGCAGAAAGAGGCAAAGGAGGTGCATAAAGAGGCAAGAGGGATGCAGAAAGAGGCGACAGGGGTGCAGAAAGAAGCAAGAGAGGTGCAGAAAGAGGCAACAGAAGTACTGAAAGAAGCAACAGAGGTGCAGAAAGAGGCAAGAGAAGTGCAGAAAGAAGCAAAGAGAGGTACAGAAAGAAGCAAGAGAAGTACAGAAAGAAGCAACAGGGTGCAGAAAAGAGGCAAGAGAGGTGCAGAAAGAGGGAAAAGGGGTGCAGAAAGAGGCAAGAGAGGTGCAGAAAGAAGCAAGAGCGGTGCAGAAAGAAGCAAGAGAAGTACAGAAAGAAGCAACAGGGGTGCAGAAAGAGGCTAGAGAGGTACAGAAAGAAGCAACAGAGGTGCAGAAAGAGGCAAGAGAACTGCAGAAAGAGGCAAGAGAGGTGCTAGAAAGAGCCAACAAGAGGTGCAGAAAGAGGGAACAAGGGTGCACACAAGAGGCAAGAGAGGTGCAGAAAGAGGGAAGAGAGGTGCAGAAAGTAGGCAAGAGGGGTGCAGAAAGAAGCAAGAGAGGTGCAGAAAGAAGCAAGAGAAGTGCAGAAAGAATCAACAGAGGTGCAGAAAGAGGCAAGAGGGGTGCAGAAAGAGGCAAGAGAAGTGCAGAAAGAAGCAACAGAGGTGCAGAAAGAGGCAAGAGAACTACAGAAAAAGTCAAGGAGTGGTACAGAAAGAGGCAAGAGAGGTGCAGAAAGAGGCAAGAGAGGTGCAGAAAGAGGCAAGAGAGGTGCAGAAAAGAAGCAAGAGAGGTGCAGAAAGAAGCAAGAGAAGTGCAGAAAGAAGCAAGAGAGGTGCAGAAAGAAGCAAGAGAAGTACAGAAAGAAGACAACAGAGGTGCGTGAAAGAGGCAAGAGAGGTGCAGAAAGAAGCAACAGAGGTGCAGAAGAGAGGCAATAGAGCTGCAGAAAGAGGCAAGAGAAGTTGCAGAAAGAGGCAAAAGAGGTGCAAAAATAGGGAACAGGGGTGCAGACAGAGGCAAGAGAGGTGCAGAAAGAGGGAAGAGAGGCTGCAGAAAGAGGCAAGAGGGGTTCAGAAATGTGCAAGAGAGGTGCAGAACAGAGGCAAGAGCAGTGCAGAAAGAGCCAATAGAGGTGCAGAAAGAGGCAAGAGGGGTGCAGAAAGAGGCAAGAGAAGTGCAGAAAGAAGCAAAAGAGGTGCAGAAAGAGGCAAGAGAACTACAGAAAGAGGCAGGAGTGGTGCAGAAAGAGGCAAGAGAGGTGCAGAAAGAGGAAAGAAAGGTGCAGAAAGAGGAAGAGGGGTGACAGAAAGAAGCAAGAGAGGTGCAAAAAGAAGCAAGAAAAATGCAAAAAGAGGCAAGAAAAGTGCAGAAAGAAGCAACAGAAATGCAGAAAGAGGCAAGAGAAGTGCAGAAAGAAGCAACAGAGGTACAGAAAGCAGCAATAGGAGTACATGAAAGAGTCAAGATAGGTGCAGAAACAGACAACAGGGGTGCAGAAAGAGGGAACAGGTGTGCAGAAAGAGGCAAGAGAGGTGCAGAAAGAGGCAAAAGAGGTGCAGAAAGAAGCAAGAGAAGTGCAGAAAGAACCAACATAGGTGCAGAAAGAGGCAAGAGAGGTGCAGACAGAGGCAAGAGAAGTGCTGAAAGAAGCAACAGAGGTGCAGAAAGAGGCAAGATAAGTGCAGAAAGAGGGAAGAAAGGTGCAGAAAGAGGAAAGAGGGGTACAGAAAGAAGCAAGAGAGGTGCAAAAAGAAGCAAGAGAAATGCAAAAAGAGGCAAGAAAAGTACAGAAAGAAGCAAGAGAAGTACAGAAAGAAGCAACATGGGTGCGGAAAGAGGCTAGAGGGGTGCAGAAAGAAGCAACAGAGGTGCAGAAGGAGGCAAGAGAACTGCAGAAAGAGGCAAGAGAGTTGCAGAAAGAGCCAAAGGAGGTGCAGAAAGAGGGAACAGGGGTGCACACAAAGGCAAGAGAGGTGCAGAAAGAGGGAAGAGGGGTGCAGAAAGTGGCAATAGGGGAGCAGAAATTTGCAAGAGAGGTGCAGAAAGAAGCTAGAGCAATGCAGAAAGAATCAACGGTGGTGCAGAAAGAGGCAAGAGGGGTGCAGAAAGAGGCAAGAGAAGTGCAGAAAGAAGCAAAAGAGGTGCAGAAAGAGGCAAGAGAACTACAGAAAAAGGCAGGAGTGGTACAGAAATAGGCAAGAGAGGTGCAGAAAGAGGGAAGAAAGGTGCAGAAAGAGGAAAGAGGGGTACAGAAAGAAGCAAGAGAGGTGCAAAAAGAAGCAAGAGAAATGCAAAAAGAGGCAAGAAAAGTGCAGAAAGAAGCAACAGAAATGCAGAAAGAGGCAAGAGAAGTGCAGAAAGAAGCAACAGAGGTGCAGAAAGCAGCAAGAGGAGTACATGAAGAGTCAAGATAGGTGCAGAAACAGACAGCAGGGGTGCAGAAAGAGGGAACAGGTGTGCAGTAAGAGGCAAGAGAGGTGCAGAAAGAGGCAAGAGAGGTGCAGAAAGAGGCAAGAGAGGTGCAGAAAGAAGCAAGAGAAGTGCAGAAAGAACCAACATAGGTGCAGAAAGAGGCAAGAGGGGTGCAGACAGAGGCAAGAGAAGTGCTGAAAGAAGCAACAGAGGTGCAGAAAGAGGCAAGAGAAGTGCATAAAGAGGCAAGAGAGGTGTAGAAAGAGTCAGGACAAGTGCAGAAGGAAGAAAGAGAAGTGCTGAAAGAAGCAAGAGAAGTGATGAAAGAGACAATAGAGTTGCAGAAAGAAACAAGTGAGGTGCAGACAAAAAAGCAAGTGAAGTGCAGAAAGAGCCAATTGCGGTGCAGAAAGAGGCAAGAGAGGTGCAGAAAGAGTCAAGTGAGGGGCAGAAACGGGCAAGAGGGGTACAGAAAGATGCAAGAGAAGTGCAGAAAGGAGCAACAGAGGTGCAGAAGGAGGCAATAGAACGGCAGAAATAGGCAAACGGGGTACAGAAAAAGGCAATAGAAGTGCAGAAAGAGGCAAGAGAGGTGCAGAAAGAGGCAAGTGAGGTGCAGAAAGAGGCAAGAGGGGTGTTGAAAGAGGTAAGAGAAGTGCAGAAAGAAGCAATAGAGGTGCAAGGAGGCAAGAGAACTACAGAAAGAGGCAAGAGAGGTGCAGAAAGAGGCAAGAGGGGTGGAGAAAGAAGCAAGAGATGTGCTGAAAAAAGCAAGAGATGTGCAGTAAGAACCAACAGAGGTGCAGAAAGAGGCAGCAGAAAGAGGCAGGAGAAATACAGAAACAGGCAAAAGAGGTGCCGAAATAGGGAATAGGGGTGCAGACCGAGGCAAGAGAGGTGCAGAAAGAAGGAACAGGGTTGCAGAAAGAGGCAAGAGGGGTGCAGAAATTTGCAAGGGAGGTGCAGAACGAAACAAGAACAGTGCAGAAAGAACCAACAGAGGTGCAGAAAGAAGCAAACGAGGTGCAGAACGAGGCAATAGAACTGCAGAAAGGGGCAAGAGAGGTGCAGAAAGAGTCAAGAGAGGTACACAAAGAGGGAAGAAGGGTGCAGAAAGAGGCAAGAGGGGTGAAGAAAGAAGCATGAGAGGTGCAGAAAGAAGCAATAGAGGTGCAGAAAGAAGCAGGAGAAGTGCAGAAAGAAGCATCAGAAGTGTAGAAAGAGGCAAGAGGGGTGCAAAAAAAGGCAAGAGAAGTGCAGAAACAATCAACAGAAATGCAGAAAGAAGCAAGAGAGGGTCAGAATTAAGCAAGAGAAGTGCAACAAGAAGCAAGAGAGGTGCAGAAAGAGGCAAATGGGGTGCAGAAAGAAGCAAGAGAGATGCATAAAGAAGCAAGTGAGGTGCAGAAAGAGGCAAAAGAGGTGCAGAAAGAGGCAAGAGAGGTGCAGAAAAAGGGAAGAGGGTGCAGAAAGAGGTAAGAGAAGTGCAGAAAGAAGCAACAGAGGTGCAAAAAGTAGGAAGAGAGGTGCAGAAGAAAGAAGCAAGAGAGGTGCAGAAAGAAGCAAGAGAGGTGCAGAAAGAAGGGAGGTGCAGAAAGCGGAAGAGATGTGCAGAAAGAGGCAAGAGAAGTGCAGAAAAAGGAAGAAAGGTACACAAAGAAGCAAGAAAAAGGCAGAAAGAGGCAAAAGAGGCAGAGAAAGAAGCAAGAGTGGTTTGCGCACCATTAGTACCAATTGAACACCCACATTTAGCAATAAGTAACAGGTGACCATTCCAGGTTTGCAAAGGGCCTTCCACCATGCTGTAACACTTGTCGCTGCATTTTTGCTAACGTTTGAGCCGTTTGAGCAGATTATGCAGCAGATGATGGATTATGTGGCAAATGCAGAAAATGCAGAAAATGTCTAATTATGCGAAAATCGGTGCAGCCGAACAGTCGCATAATTCCAGTGGCCTTGCTCATACATCTGACTAGGTCCAGAAGTGTATCCTCAGTGGTTTATTCTTTTTTTGTCTCATTGAGTTTTTTGTTTAGCTTCTATGGAAACGAGGAAGAGTAAACCTGAGGTCGACGGCATTAGTCTGACACATTGCAACTGAAGTAAACTGGAATAAAGCTTTTGGATATATATATATATATATATATATATATATATATATATATATATATATATATATATATATATATATATATTATAGCTCGGTGGGGAATGTCCAACAGGTTAGGCAGCACTCGGGCACAAAAGAGCTTACCCCATCGCTTTATTAGGTGCATCAGTCACGCTTAACCAGCAATTAAAAGCAGCGGTCCGCAACCCATTCGAGCTTCCCATTGGTGGGTGTGCAATATGAAAATGGCGAAGTGGGTTCAGCGTTTGCACACACTGTCTCCGTTTAAGCCTCTGAAGAGAAGCATATGGAGCTTCGAAGCGCGTCAGGCATTTCCATTACGGAGCAGCTTCTACAAGCAGATCCTCGTCCTGCCTATCATAAACAAAGCTGTTGATTGAGTGCTACTCACCAGGTGGACAACCTTTGGAGCAGAATATATATATAACAGCAACCCTCTCGTTTTTCAATTGACGGTGAAGAACAGGATCCCGGACCACAACTTTGTGCAGTAAGTAGTTTATTGGCAGCTCAACAAACCACAGCCATGACGCGTTTCGGGCCCATGGGCCCTTGATCACATGACGCGTTCCACAGTTGTTGGTCAGCTTTTTAAACCATTTTGTTTTACATTTTTCTTAAAGTGACTGGTGCAGAATAAACGCAAGGTGTATGAACATAGTAAACATACTAAACATACGATTGCAAAGCGACAAGTTACCATTCTAGAAACAATGTTTTTCAAATGTAATATTATAAATACATGTTGTTAAAAACACAGTTGTTATAAATCCATATTGTTGAAAAATATATTCTATTTTAAAATTTCAGTGCTGAATAGGTCTAAAATAGCCGCTCTTGCTAAAACTCTTAATTCCGATGGTATAAAATTCATTGTTGAATGCTCTGTACAATACTATATATGGAAAGCACAGCTAATTACTAAAACATCACGGTTTAAATACCTAAAGTCACCACTGCGGGGATTTGTTTGCAGTTTGATACATTGATTTCATAAATTAAATCTTATTGCTTAACTTCAAAAAGCATTGTTATTCATTAGACAATATTGACTTTGCTAGATATACATTATCCATAGCTATACATTCATTATACCAATGCTAATAGTTCAATGTCTGTAACCCATTGCGTTGTTTAAAGAAAGTGCAAGTGCAAATAGTAAACAAGTGAAGTGCCATGTGTAGTTTACATCTGTGTAAAAAGCTAAAACCTATAAAATTAACTGTGATGGTTATAAAAGGGGCTATATGCGGTTTTATTGATGCCGTGCTATGACTCTTAGTTATACAATTCCAACAGCTATTTTCATTATCACGTATCAGAGGCAGGTGTAAAGATCCTCTGTCCCGTTGAGACCCCCTGGCTGCTTACTGTCCAATTCCAGGATATATCTCGTTTCTAGCTTTCTGAGGGCCTTTTCCCTATTGCCTCCTCTTTTGTTTGGCGGCACTGAGTCAATAAGAAAATATATAAGGTCTTTGGGGTCTCCACCATGGAAATCCCCAAAGTGACGTGCCACTGGGTAGGTCTGATCACTGTTCTTAATAGCCCTAATGTGCTGGAGTATCCTCTTATGGCCCTGAAGGATGGTACTTCCTACATACCGTAGGCCACAGGGACACTCCAGCACATAGACTACAAATTCTGACTTGCATGTCAGGCTTCTGTATATGGGTTTCTCCTGGTCACTTAAAGGTGTTCTGTAGGAGGATTTGTTAACCCCATATTGACACGCCTTGCAGGATCTACATTTAAAAAAGCCCATTTGTTGGGAAAGCCACGTGGTTTTGGTACAGTTCCACGGATCATTGTGGACTAACTCCTCTCTCATTGAAGGCGCTTTGCTGTAGGTAATTGCTGCCCTAGCGGGTAGTAGATGGCCTATAGTTGGATCACTTAAAAGAAGGGGCCAGTTTTTCTTGATGATATTGTTGATGGCCCTTGCTTGTTTACTATAGCCAATGATAAATCTGAAGGTTTCAGAGTTTTCAGAGTTTTCTTGCTGATTGTTTGATTTGTTGGGTCTAATTCTATTTGACCCTAACTGTGGTGTTAATAGGGCTTCTCTTTTTATAGCATTACTTTTGGCTATCGCAGTTGAAATTGTTTTTTTAGAGTAGCCCCTTTCAAGAAACCTTCTTTGACTTGCTAATTATATATATACACACATATATATACATATATATATATTTAACAAAACCTCTGCTCCAGAAGGAAAAGAGCACGCACATGAGGGCAACTGGGTTTAATCCACACCAGGAAAAACACCACACCACTCCTTTGGATTTTAGCGCATGGGTTCATTTTCCGCTGTGACGCGTTTCGGCATCACTTACCTTGATCACACATTATATATATATTTGGGCACTTTTCTAAACGTTGTATGGTTTCTATTTCTATGTGATTTGAACTGGGGCAACATCTCGCCCCAACCAAGCGCACAACTGAATTGTGCCTTTGTGGCGATCATGTCATTGTTCCTTCTTTAACCAAGTAATCCTATTAATCCAAGCTTTTCATTTACTTATTTCAACTTTTTTCAATGGTAAATACATCCACACGTGAAATGGAATGCCAATTTTCTGTTTTCTTATGTTCTAGGTGGGCCATCCGAACCTCTTCCAAAAACACGAATGACGCAAATTCACCCAAGACAGTATTTTATTTATATAAAAAAAAACAATGCATTTCGGGCCGAAGTTGCCCTTCAACAGGGGTCACTGTAATAACAAGCAAAGCAATAACCATTATTCCTTTAAGCCATGATTAAGCATAAAATATAAAATAACATCCCAGATCAAACGACAATATTTGTTGTGAAGTGCTATGCTTGTCTACCCCCATAAGAAATCCCTCCAGCAGTAATCTACAACTCTGAACCAACACCCCTGCATTCAACATGAGCTGTTGCCCCATTGTGTAATGTTTGGCACCCTTATATACCCACGGGACTATACTCCATCTAGTTTTTTGAGCAGTGATTACACAGATCATTCCTCATGGGGCGCGTGCTCCTTTTCCCTATTTACTCAAAACGCTTTCTCCCTTTTCCTTAAAGTGAACAGTTTTAGTCGCCTTACGGACTTCGAGTCCCAGCATTCATCAGTGACGTTGCACTCAGCAAACACGCCCACTGAGGGGCTTGAAATGAAATAAAAAGAGCCGGAAATTACAGTAATTGCGATCTTCAAGCGTAATTTGTGCAGCCCAGAAGAAGAGGTTTTGACCTGGGAACGCGTCGGCACAACAAAGGAAAGGTGGAGCGGAAAAGCAGGCTGCAGTACAGAGCCGGAGGGTACAGCACTGGCGAGTGCCTTCTCAATGCTCAATTCAAAATACAACATGAACACCTGGCTCCGTGCTAACCTACACTCCTACTATTTATAGAGTAACAGGCAGACTATTCTTTTATCTGTCCAAGTAAAAAAAATTTATTAAATAGTCTTTAAATTGATTCAAAACAATTTTTTCAAAAGACTGAAAAAGAAACACATATTTCTCAAATTGACACAGAAACCTTCACATATAAATAGCACAATACACAATTAAAAACAATTTAGACATACACCAAAGTGAGAATTATTTGCAACAAATTAAAACAAGCGACAAAATCACTAAATGAAAACAAACATAAATCAATTGCAAAAAATTTAAAGCGACAAAATCACTAAATGAAAACAAACATAAATCAATTACAAAAACATTTAAAGCTTGCATCATCTGTGAAAAAAACACAACGGTGATTGCGAAAAATTTCCAATTTCATGGACTAAACTTATTGTTTCAGCAAGAATATCACAAAAGTGTTGGAAATAATGAATTAATCTTTAATACATCCGACAATCAACACATTTAGATTTAACTAAATGCCTCTTGAAAATGCCAACGCGTTTCAAGACCCAGGCTGGATAGTACTGGGACTCTCGTCAGGGCTTCAAACAAATGATCGGGATATTCTAAAAAAACAAAAAATGAAAAACGTGATGCAACAACAGCATCAACCCCAAACTGCATTACTCTCTCATATATATAGCTGATTGTTTGTGTACCTGATTCTTGAAGTAGGAGCAGCCGCTCCAGTTCGTTGATTCCACGTGTTTTTATCTATATGTCAGTTGACTCGTTCTACTGTAGCTTTAAAGCACCACGTGCACACTTTAAAATGTGTATAATTCTGCAAGAGAAGATCATTCATAGAATGAAAACTTCTACTCGATCCCTGACTTGCCTCTAAACCTTTCAATGCTGGTAAAAAGAATTAATTTAAATGTACCTTGCGCAAAGGCTGCAGAGCATGGACAGGAGCTATTCGGATTGGGACTCACAATTCTACAAAAGGGATTGTACTTCTTACCTAAAATACATAAGAGGTTGGAAAATCCCGGGAAAGCCAATAGTCTCTGGAAGCGACTCATTACTAGAGCCAATTTCCAAATATGTCGACTTTTTTCTTAAACCCTTCTTGACCCAGGTACCTTCCTATGTGCGGGACACTGCTGCTTTTATTAATAAAATCGAAGGGCATGAGTTTGATGAGTTGACCCAATGGATGGTGTCGTTTGACGTCACCTCATTATATACGCAGATACCCCAGGATGAAGCACTCGAAGTGATCGAGGCATACCTGGAAGAAAGACCACGTCCCCACCGGGGACCTTCTCAATTCATTCTTCAATTGGCTGAGGTTGCCTTAAAGAAAAACTATTTTAAATTCGATGACTCCTTTTTTATTCAAATTAAGGGATCAGCCATGGGCTGTCCATTTGCTCCCAAAATGGCGGTTCTTTTTATGGCACAATATGAGAACAGGTTTGTTTTCAACAACAATCCATTTAAAAGAGAATATAGCGCAATGGCTGCGCTATATAGATGACATGTGAGTGCCTGTGGAATGGCTCCAAAGAAGAGTTGGAAATCTTCCATGGTTGGCTTAACACTCGCCACACAAGATATCAAATTCACATTGACTATGAGTCAAACAAGGTTGACGTTTTTGGATATTGAAGTAGTACCACATGATAAAAAGTTGACAACCACTCTGCATAGAAAGGCTACCGACAAAAATACTATTCTTCACCACACAAGTGCTCATCCTAGGAGTTTGAGGGCAAACCTCCCATACGGTCAACTATTGCGAATACGTCGCAATTGTTCATCAAAATTGGATTATGAGCTTCATGCGGCAATTTTTAAAGAACAGATGATCCTTCGTGGATATCCCAAAAATCTCCTGAAGCATGCAATAAAAAGAGCATGGTACACGCCTCGGGAGGACCTCTTACAAAAGAAGGAGAAACCTCCATTAGAACGCATGATTTGCGCAACCACGTTTGGCCCCGATACAAATAGGTTTAGGCAAGTCATATTAAAAAATTGGCATTTACTTGAAAAATTGGAATGTGGTTTTCCAAAACCACTGTTTGCCATGAGAAAAAACCGAAGCATTGGGCAACAACTAGTACGGGCAGACATTTTTCCTATTCCAAACAAACAGTCCTTAAGATCACAATGGCATTTAAAACCTATTGAGGGTCATCACAAATGCGGCACATGTGCGGCTTGTGATTCCACAATCGAGGGTGCTGAAT
This sequence comes from Calotriton arnoldi, assembly GCA_963921515.1. Taxonomy (NCBI): domain Eukaryota; kingdom Metazoa; phylum Chordata; class Amphibia; order Caudata; family Salamandridae; genus Calotriton; species Calotriton arnoldi. The sequence continues at coordinate 1,651,489 of CAWUFW010003468.1, read as the reverse complement.
TTTCCCATAATGGCATCAAATGGCGACATTCTAAGTTTACAAACTGAAAATCAAAAAATATTGTATATGCGGTTGTTTGCCCATGTGCTTTGCTGTATATAGGAAAAACAAACCAACAGATAAATCAAAGAATCACACAGCACCGCTCAAGCATCAAAAAGAAGGTTTTGACCGCTCCCATGGTGCAACATTTCATAGATAAATCCCACTGTGAAAAGGATTTTAAATGGACCGTGTTGTCTTGCATTGATACATCTAAACGTCATTTTGACATCGACGCTGCTTTGTTGAGAAAGAAGCCTACCTTATCTTAAAGTTTAATAGTGCTTCCTCTGGGCTAAATGGCATGACTGAATTAAGTAGAATTTAGTTTAGTTACTACTAGTCCCACAATGCATTTCTTGGTTATGCACAAAACGAGGAACAGTGTTAGGCTTTGATTGGTTGAGAAATTTGTTACCCAGGATTCATAGCTGTCATAACCAGGAAGTGCTCTAGTGAGAGATGCCGGGTGAGAGTTAATCCAGTTTGTTCAATGAAGTCGATACAAGTAAGTTTGTTTGTCCCTCCCTTTTAATTCCTTGAGTACAATTGAAGCTATGAATTTTAACCTAACATATGACTCCAAGCCTAATGCATTCACGCTTGCTTTCTAGAATCAATTCCAGTGAATGCGAGCACGCTCGCTTTTGAGCAGAAGAAAAGCTTGCCCTTTGCAGAGTCTAATATCGGACAAACTCATTTAAAGTAAGTCCAAATGGTAACTGAATTTAAATCGTATAGTGCAGCCACTTGATAAACATTCTATTTAATGAACACAATACCTTTTCCCTTTTGTAGAATTGTGAGTCCCAATCCGAATAGCTCCTGTCCATGCTCTGCAAGGTACATTTAAATTAATTCTTTTTACCGGCATTGAAAGGTTTAAGAGGCAAGTCAGGGATCGAGTAGAAGTTTTAATTCTATGAATGATCTTCTCTTGCAGAATTATACACAGTTTAAAGTGTGCACGTGGTGCTTTAAAGCTACAGTAGAACGAGTCAACTAACATATAGATAAAAACGCGTGGAATCAACGAACTGGAGCGGCTGCTCCTACTTCAAGAATCAGGTACACAAACAATCAGCTATATATATGAGAGAGAAAGGCAGTTTGGGGTTGATGCTGTTGTTGCATTACGTTTTTCATTTTTTTTTTTTTAATATCCCGATCATTTGTTTGAAGCCCTGACGAGAGTCCCAGTACTATCCAGCCTGGGTCTTGAAACACGTTGGCATTTTAAAGAGGCATTTTGAGAGGCATTTAGTTAAATCTAAATGTGTTGAGTGTCGGATGTATTAAAGATTAATTCATTATTTCCAACACTTTTGTGATATTCTTGCTGAAACAATAAGTTTAGTCCATGAAATTGGAAATTTTCGCAATCACCGTTGTGTTTTTCACAGATGATGCAAGCTTTAAATGTTTTTTGTAATTGATTTATGTTTGTTTTCATTTAGTGATTTTGTCGCTTGTTTTAATTTGTTGCAAATAATTCTCACTTTGGTGTATGTCTAAATTGTTTTTGATTGTGTATTGTGGTATTTATATGTGAAGGTTTCTGTGTCAATTTGAGAAATATGTGGGTTTTTTCAGTCTTTTGAAAAAATTGTTTTGAATCAATTTAAAGACTATATAATTAAAAAAATTTACTTGGACAGATAAAAGAATAGTCTGCCCGTTACTCCATAATTGTAGGAGTGTAGGTTAGCACGGAGCCAGGTGTTCATGTTGTGTTTTGAATTTTGAATAGCCCTACCTGGCCCCGGTCCTTTGGGCTTAACCCCTATTGTTGTTCTCAATGCTCAAGGCATTTTTGTTGAAGAATATATATATATATATAGGGACGTCATAGTTAGGCTGACATTTCACTCATACAAAACCAGAGAAATTCATCTGTTATAGTAAGCTGTAACATGCGCTCTGCAATGCACTGCTGATTACGTCACATATTGCATCACTCATGACATGGTCAGTGACATCACTGATGACATCTCAAATGACATCACTGATGATATCATCCAGTGAATTAGTGTTTCTAAAAAGTTTAAGAATGTTATCTATATATACGCCAAGGTGTATTGAAGAATATGTGGGTGTATGAGTGTCTGAATGGATGATTTAGTGGGTGCATGACTGACTGTATAAGTGAGTGATTAAACAGGTCTTAGTGAATGCATGGGTGAATGACTAATCTGTGTGAATGTCTGTATCAGTCTGTCAGTTGGTGTGTAAGTGGCTGCATGGGTTGGTGAGTAGCTACATAAGTGTCTATATGGGTTAATGATTGGTTGTCTGAGTATCTGTGTGGGTGCCTGAGTGTCTGTGTGGGTATGTGGGGGGGTGTGACTCCCTGCATGGATGTGTGAGTGGGTGATTCACTGGGTGCATGGGTTCATGAGTGCATCTGCGAGGGGCTGTATGGGTGAGTGAGTGTGCGTATGGCTGTGTTGGTGAGTGAATGGATGTCTCAGTGGTATATGTGTGAGTAACTACATATGTGAAAGGCAGTATATGTGAGTGTTGGAATATATAAGTGACTATATGTGAAAGTGAGTGATTGTGAGAGTGGCTGTATAGATGAGTGTGTGCTTGTGTCAGTGATTATAGAAGAGAGTAAGTATGTGTTAGTATGTGTATGAATAAGTGAGGTGGTGTTTGTATAACTGTATAGGTTTGTAAATGGCAGTGTGATTGATTCCTTGGGTGACTGACTAGGTGGGTGAGTAACTCTATGGGTAAGTGGCGGTGTGTGAGTGTCTGTATGGGTCTATGAGTACATATATCAGTGGCTATATTGATGAGTGACTGTGTGCATGAGTGACTGTATGGGTTAGTGAGTGGATGTGTGTGTAGACCTATGAATCAGTGAGTGGGTATGTACTAACTGGTATTGTTGTGTCTATTGTTTCGAGAATAGTAGTCTGTATTTTAGAGTGGGTGTATGAAATGTTATATTGGGTTTGAGGAGGTGCATCAGATATTAAGTGGATGATGTCATCAGTGATGTCACTGGCCATGTTTTGAGTGATGTAATAAGTGACGTCATCAGCAGTGCATTGCGGGAGCGCGAGTTATAATTAGCTCAGCTAACTATAACAGATAAATATATTTGGTTTTGTACGAATTAAATGTCAGCCTAACTATGACGTCCCTGAAACCTGTTTTTTCCAGAAAATATCTAAGGTTTTTAAAAGCTGATTCCTAACTATAACGTCCCTGAAACCTGTGGTTTTTCCAGTGAATTTCTAAGGTTTTTTAAATTCAATATACTAACTATAACGTACCTGAAACCTGTGGTTTTTCAGTGACTTTCTAAGGTTTTTTAAATGCTAATTTCTAACTATGCCTACATAGGTAGGACATGGAGAGAAAGAGGAAGAAAGGCACAGAAAGAAGCAAGAAAAATGCAAAAAGAAGCAACAGAAGTCCAGAAAGAGGAAGGAAGGTTCAGAATGAAGCAAGAGAAATGCAGACAGAAGCAACAGAGGTGCAGAAAGAGGCCTACTTTGAATGTACCTTTCCACAGACACATACAAAGTAGCCTAATCACTAATCCTTCTCCCAAGATGTCTTAAACCTCACTTTTCTCTTAAAGGTTCACTATTCATTGACTGCTCAGAATGTTAGGCCTACCAAATGTAAAACAGCAATCCTAACCATATCACTCTTATAAGTCTGACCAAGTTTGTGAAGGTATGCATGCATGTGTCACTGTTTTTACCTAGTGACATGTTACAAAAAAATTAACATACAAATACTTGAATACCTGTGTTTCAAACAGCATACTCTGTAAATTTGTGTACAAAAGGTGTATGTATTTCTTTCTGCTCATAATACAGGGCACATGGGTATTCAATAGTATATTTGAGGGGCTCTATAACACCTTTATACATAAGACATGTCTGCCTGTGCAACCGAATGACAGATCAGAACTGAGAAGATTTGACCACCTATAGGAGAAGCCACCAGCGTTTTAAGCTACCATCTTTAGATGCATTACACATATGAGAATACATGTACAAGTAGACATATACCTCAGTCACAAGAGCACGCAGACCTTTAAACTTGACAGCTTGCACTTCCCATTTGAGCACAGACAGAGCGAGAGAAGTACAGAAAGAAGCGAGAGATGTGCAGAAAAAACAAGAGAGGTGCAGAAAGAGTAAGAAATGTGCAGAAAGAGGCAAGAGAAGTACAGTAAGCGGCAAGAGACGTGCAGAAAGAGGCAAGAGAGGTACAGAAAGAGGGAAGACGGGTACAGAAAGAGGCTAGAGGGGTGCAGAAAGAGGGAAAAGGGGTGCAGAAAGAGGCAAGAGGGGTGCAGAAAGAAGCAAGAGAGGTACAGAAAGAAGCAAGAGAAGTACAGAAAGAAGCAACAGGGGTGCGGAAAGAGGCTAGGGGGTACAGAAAGAAGCAACAGAGGTGCAGAAGGAGGCAAGAGAACTGCAGAAAGAGGAAAGAGAGTTACAGAAAGAGCCAAAAGAGGTGCAGAAAGAGGGCACAGGGGTGCACACAAAGGCAAGAGAGGTGCAGAAAGAGGCAATAGGGGTGCAGAAATCTGCAAGAGAGGTACAGAAAGAAGCAAGAGCAGTGCAGAAAGAATCAACGGCGGTGCAGAAAGAGGCAAGAGGAGTGCAGAAAGGCAAGAGAAGTGCAGAAAGAAGCAAAAGAGGTGCAGAAAGAGGCAAGGGAACTACAGAAAAAGGCAAGAGTGGTACAGAAAGAGGCAAGAGAGGTACAGAAAGAGGGAAGAAGGGTATAGAAAGAAGGAAGAGAGGTGCAAAAAGAAGCAAGAGAGGTGCAAAAAGAAGGAGAGGTGCAAGAAAAATGCAGAAATAGGCAAGAGGGGTACAGAAAGAAGCAAGAGAGGTGCATAAAGAAGCAAGAGAAATGCAGAAAGAGGCAAGAGAAGTGCAGAAAGAAGCAACATAAATGCAGAAAGAGGCAAGAGAAGTGTAGAAAGAAGCAACAGAGGTGCAGAAAGCAGCAATAGGAGTACAGAAAGAGTCAAGATAGGTGCAGAAACAGACAACAAGGGTGCAGAAAGAGGGAACAAGTGTGTAGAAAGAGGCAAGAGAGGTGCAGAAAAAGGCAAGAGAGTTGCAGAAACAGGCAAGAGAGGTGCAGAAAGAAGCAACAGAGGTGCAGAAAGAAGCAAGAGAAGTGCAGAAAGAACCAACATAGGTGCAGAAAGAGGCAAGAGGGGTGCAGAAAGAGGCTAGAGAAGTGCTGAAAGAAGCAACAGAGGTGCAGAAAGAGGCAAGAGAAGTGCATAAAGAGGCAACAGAGGTGTACAAAGAGGCATTAAAAGTGCAGAAATAAGCAAGAGAAGTGCTGAAAGAAGCAACAGAGGTGCAGAAAGAAGCAAGAGAAGTGATGAAAGAGACAATAGAGTTGCAGAAAGAAACAAGTGAGGTGCAGAAAAAAGCAAGAGAAGTGCATAAAGAGCCAATTGCGGTGTAGAAAGAGGCAAGAGAGGTGCAGAAAGAGTCAAGTGAGGGGCAGAAACAGGCAAGGCGGGGTACAGAAAGAGGCAAGAGAAGTGCAGAAATAAGCAACAGAGGTGCAGAAGGAGGCAATAGAACTGCAGAAACAGGCAAGGCGGGGTACAGAAAAAGGCAAGAGAAGTGCAGAAAGAGGCAAGAGAGGTGCAGAAAGAGGCAAGTGAGGTGCAGAAAAGAGGCAAGAGGGATGTAGAAAGAGGTAAGAGAAGTGCAGAAAGAAGCAACAGAGGTGCAGAAGGAGGCAAGAGAACTACAGAAAGAGACAAGAGAGAAGAGAGGTGCTGAAAAAAGCAAGAGATGTGCAGAAAGAACCAACAGAGGTGCAGAAAGAGGCAATAGGGGTGCAGAAAGAAGCAGGAGAAGTGCAGAAACAGGCAAAAGAGGTGCCAAAATAGGGAATAGGGGTGCAGACCGAGGCATGAGAGGTGCAGAAAGAAGGAACAGGTCTGCAGAAAGAGGCAAGAGGGGTTCAGAAATGTGCAAGGGAGGTGCAGAACAAAACAAGAACAGTGCAGAAAGAGCCAACAGAGGTGCAGAAAGAAGCAAGAGGGGTGAAGAAAGAGGCAGCAGAAGTACAGAAAGAAGCAAAAGAGGTGCAGAATGAGGCAAGAGAACTGCAGAAAGGGGCAAGAGAGGTGCAGAAAGAGGCAAGAGAGGTACACAAAGAGGAACGAAGGGTGCATAAAGAGGCAAGAGGGGTGAAGAAAGAAGCATGAGAGGTGCAGAAAGAAGCAATAGTTGTGCAGAAAGAAGCAGGAAAGTGCAGAAAGAAGCAACAGAAGTGTAGAAAGAGGCAAGAGGGGTGCAAAAAAAGGCAAGAGAAGTGCAGAAAGAAGCAACAGAAATGCAGAAAGAGGCAAGAGAAGTGCAGAAGGAGGCAAGAGAAGTGCAGAAAGAGGCAAGAGAAGTGCAGAAAGAAGCAACAGAGGTGCAGAAAGCAGCAATAGGAGTACAGAAAGAGTCAAGATAGGTGCAGAAACAGACAACAGGGGTGCAGAAAGAGGGAACAGGTGTGCAGAAAGAGGCAAGAGAGGTGCAGAAAGAGGCAAGAGAGTTGCAGAAACAGGCAAGAGAGGTGCAGAACGAAGCAACAGAGGTGCAGAAAGAAGCAAGAGAAGGGCAGAAAGAACCAACATAGGTGCAGAAAGAGGCAAGAGGGGTGCAGAAAGAGGCAAGAGAAGTGCTGAAAGAAGCAACAGAGGTGCAGAAAGAGGCAAGAGAAGTGCATAAGGAGGCAAGAGAGGTGTAGAAAGAGTCAGGACAAGTGCAAAAGGAAGCAGGAGAAGTGCTGAAAGAAGCAACAGAGGTGCAGAAAGAAGCAAGAGAAGTGATGAAAGAGACAATAGAGTTGCAGAAAGAAACAAGTGAGGTGCAGAAAAAAGCAAGAGAAGTGCATAAAGAGCTAATTGCCGTGCAGAAAGAGGCAAGAGAGGTGCAGAAAGAAGCAACAGAGGTGCAGAAGGAGGCAATAGAACTGCAGAAACAGGCAAGGCGGGGTACAGAAAAAGGCAAGAGAAGTGCAGAAAGAGGCAAGAGAGGTGCAGAAACAGGCAAGGCGGGGTACAGAAAAAGGCAAGAGAAGTGCAGAAAGAGGCAAGAGAGGTGCAGAAAGAGGCAAGTGAGGTGCAGAAAAGAGGCAAGAGGGATGAGGAAAGAGGTAAGAGAAGTGCAGAAAGAAGCAACAGAGGTGCAGAAGGAGGCAAGAGAACTACAGAAAGAGGCAAGAGGGGTGCAGAAAGAGGCAAGAGTGGTGCAGAAAGAAGCAAGAGAGGTGCGGAAAAAAGCAAGAGAAGTGCAGAAAGAACCAACAGAGGTGCAGAAAGAGGCAAGAGGGGTGCAGAAAGAGGCAGGAGAAGTGCAGAAACAGGCAAAAGAGGTGCCGAAATAGGGAATAGGGGTGCAGACCGAGGCAAGAGACGTGCAGAAAGAAGGAACAGGGCTGCAGAAAGAGACAAGAGAGGTGCAAAAATTTGCAAGGGAGGTGCAGAACAAAACAAGAACAGTGCAGAAAGAGCCAACAGAGGTGCAGAAAGAAGCAAGAGAGGGGTGCAGAAAGAGGCAGCAGAAGTGCAGAAAGAAGCAAAAGAGGTGCAAATGAGGCAAGAGAACTGCAGAAAGGGGCAAGAGGAGGTGCAGAAAGAGGCAAGAGAGGTACACAAAGAGGAAAGAGAGGGTGCATAAAGAGGCAAGAGGGTGAAGAAAGAAGCATGAGAGGTGCAGAAAGAAGCTATAGAGGTGCAGAAAGAAGCAGGAGAGGTGCAGCAAGAAGGGAGGAGCAAGAAAGCGGAAGAGATGTGCAGAAAGAGGCAAGAGAAGTGCAGAAAAAGGAAGAAAGGTGCACAAAGAAGCAAGAAAAATGCAGAAAGAGGCAAGAGAGGCACAGAGAGAAGCAAGAGTGGTTTGCGTGTCATTAGTACCAATTTAACACCCACATTTAGCAATAAGTAACAGGTGACCATTCCAGGTTTGCAAAGGGCCTTCCACCATGCTGTAACACTTGTCGCTGCATTTTTGCTAACGTTTGAGCCGTTTGAGCAGATTATGCAGCAGATGATGGATTATGTGGCAAATGCAGAAAATGTCTAATTATGCAAAAATCGGTGCAGCCGAACAGTCGCATAATTCCAGTGGTCTTGTAGTAAAGTAATGTGAATGAACATGTATGTTTTTTGCACATTCGGTATGCACTGATTTTATAGTAGAAGAAGCACTTTATGAGGTGGAGGATGGGGAGTAGTGAAGTAACTAGTGGATGTCATACATTAAAGAAAGAAACCCCTTCTAGAGAGATGTTGGAAGCAATGCACAAGCACTTTATGACAACTTGCAGGAGAGGATAGGATAGTAGCGTACATTTACATTATTGTGATGTGATTTTATACCTGCTATTTTTATATAATGTATTTATCCAAAAGTATTTATATACACATATATTTCTTTTAGAACATGGGATTATGCATTTTTCGATAATCGTATGTAGTAGTTGAAGGATTTAGCAGATGTGATTTAAATAAACCTTTCTTTTATTTAGGCACTTGCACTTTATCAGAACTATAAGCACTTGTACTTAAGCACAGTCAGGGACACAGAGGAAAGAGTTTCAAATGACATGAAGTAAAATATAAAGCAGAATTAGTGAAAAAAAGTTTAAAAGAATAAATTTATAATTAAAAGCTATTTCAAATGGTAAAATTGTAAGAGGATAAAACAGTAAGGTAATTGCTGATTAAACGACTAGTGGAGTATGTCTTCCATCTCCATGAAATGGGCGTGAAGGCACTGAGTGATATAGTAGTTTTAAGACTACTGTCATGTGAGTATTCTTTGTAGTGAACAAGGCAGCTGAGACTGCCGAAACGCGTTTTGCCATCATAGCCGTATTTTGGATGAAATAAATATTGGAGGTTAAACTTACGAACCTGGCAAAAATACAGCTAAATTTTGTTTTTTGGGGAAAAATGGGAAAAAAGTGCTGCAAATGAAAGCGTCTGGTTTTTCCCTGCAAGTGGAATCAACAAAGGGTTTGTGGAGCTTTTAGTGACTGACAGACTTATGTTAGAAAACTAACATTTTTACACAGTTTTGGCATTTTACTGGGATATAGCCTATTTTTGCTATTTTTTGTGCTTTCAACCTCTTCCAGTTAATGGAAGAAATGGGTATGAAAGCAATAATGGATCCTGGAAAGCTATACATTTTAGAAACATAGACACAATTCTGAATTCAGCAAGGGGTCATTTGTGTAGATCCTTCAAGGTTTCTTTATAGAAACTAACAGTTGAACATAGGAAAAATTGAAAATTAGTTGAAAAAAACAGCCATTTGTGCCAACGTTTTCACCTTTAACCTCTTCCAATTGTGACAGCTGTTTGAAAGCAATATACAGTTACATCCGCTGGACCTTTCTGGTTGTGGGGATACATAGGACTTGTAGGTTCACCAAGAACCCGACGAACCCAGAGCCAATAACTGAGCAGCGTCTTGCAATGGTTTTTTATTATGTACCGGGTATATAGCAATTAATTTGGGAAAATATATACATGGAAAAATTGGTATGAAAGACACCTATGTATTTCTGAAATTGGAACAAAATATAGAGTTTAAAAACAGTAGATATTTGCACATTTCCGAAATTGGGAGTATCCATACTAGCATGAGAATTATAGGTCATTTTTCAAAATGACTTTGTTTTTACACATTGTCTTTTATTTCGAAGGCAGAAATTCATCGAAAGTTAATAGGTAATAACAGTTGCTCTACAATTCTGTGTTACCCTAAGTCTTCTGATAAAAATGGTACCTCACTTGTGTGGGTAGGCCTAGTGCCTGTGACGGGAAATGGCTCAAAACGCAACGTGGACACACTTGATTTTTACAGTGAAAACTGACCCTTTTTTTGCAAAGTGCCTTGCTGTAGATTTTGAACCCTAGCTCTGCCGGCACCTAGGGAAACCTAGCAAACCTATACATTTTTGAAAACTAGACACCCAGGGAAATCCAGGAAGGGGTGACTTCACTGGCTCTCACCAGGTTCTGTTACCCAGAATCCCCTGCAAACCTAAACATTTGTCAAAAAAACAAATTTTCCTCACATTTCTGTGGTGGAAAGTTCTGGAATCTGCGTGGATCCACAAAATTCCACCCACCCCGCGTTCCCCAAAGTCTTATGAGAAAAATGGTACCTCGCTTGTGTGGGTAGGCCTAGTGCCTGTGACAGGAAACGGCCCAAAACGCAACGTGGACACACCACATTTTCACCGTGAAAACGGACCCTTTTTTTGCAAAGTGCCTATCTGTAGATTTTGAACCCTAGCTCTGGCGGCACCTAGGAAAACCTAGCAAACCTATACATTTTTGAAAGCTAGACACCCAGGGGAATCCAGGATGGGGTGACTTGACTGGCTCTCACCAGGTTCTGTTACCCGGAATCCCTTGCATACCTCATAATGTTTCAAAAAAAGCACATTTTCCTCACATTTCTGTGGTGGAAAGTTCTGGAATCTGTGTGGCTCCACCAAATTCTACCCACCCCGTGTTCCCCAAAGTCTTCCGAGAAAAATGGTACCTCACTTGTGTGGGCAGGCCTAGTGCCCGCGACAGGAAACGGCCCAAAACGCAACGTGGACACACCACATTTTCACAGTGAAAACGGACCCTTTTTTTGCAAAGTGCCTAGCTGTAGATTTTGAACCCTAGCTCTGCCAGCACCACGCAGATTCCAGAACTTTCCCACACAGAAATTTGAGAACAAAGTGATTTTTTCAGCTAAATTTGAGGTTTGCAGGGGATTCTGGGTAGGAAAATGTTGGGGGACCCATGCAAGCCATACCTTGCTGGACTCTCCTGGGTGTCTAGTTTTCAGAAATGTGTGGGTTTTGTAGGTTTCCCTAGATGGCCGCCGAGCCCGGGGCCTAAAACTCATGGGACCCCCCTTGCAAAGCCAGGTTGGTTTGTGATAGGTAATTTTGATGTCGCCTCAATAGGTTTTAGGCCCTTGCCTGTCGCGGGTACTTGACCCACCCACGCGAGTGAGGTACCATTTTTCTCGGGAGACCTGGGGGAACGCTGGGTGGGAGGAAATTTGTCGATCCACGCAGATTCCAGAACTTTCCCACACAGAAATTTGAGAACAAAGTGAATTTTTCAGCTAAATTTGAGGTTTGCAGGGGATTCTGGGTAGGAAAATGTTAGGGGACCCACGCAAGCCATACCTTGCTGGACTCCCCCGGGTGTCTAGTTTTCAGAAATGTGTAGAGTTGGTAGATTTCCCTAGATGACCGCCGAGCCCGGGGCCAAAAACTCATGGGACCCCCCTTGCAAAACCAGGTTGTTTTGTGATAGCTAATTTTGATGTCGCCTCAATAGGTTTTGGGCCCTTGCCTGCTGTGGGTCCATGACCCACCAACGCGAGTGAGGTACTATTTTTATCGGGAGACCTGGGGGAATGCTGGGTGGGAGGAAATTTGTGGATCCACGCAGATTCCAGAACTTTCCGACATAGAAATTTGAGAAAAAAGTGATTTTTTCAGCTAAATTTGAGGTTTTCAGGGGATTCTGGGTAGGACAATGTTGTGGGACCCACACACGCCATACCTCGCTGGACTCCCCCGGGTGTCTAGTTTTCAGAAATGTGTGGGTTTGGTAGGTTTCCCTAGATGGCTGCCGAGCCCGGGGACAAAAACTCAGGTGACCCCCCCCTTGCAAAATCAGGTCCTTTCAAAATAGGTAATTTTGATGTTTCCACAATACGTTTTGGGTCCTTCCCTGCCGCGGGTACTTGGCCCACCCACACAAGTGAGGTACCATTTCTATTGGGATACTTGGAGAAATGCTGGGTGGTAGGAAATTTGTTGTTTCTTTCTGAAGCGTGAAAAGTTTGGCACATTAATGCAAGGAAAATGTGACAGTCACATTTTGAGGTTTGCAGGACATTGTGGGTTAGATAACTTGTTGGGATCCACAAGAGAGACATCACCATGTACTCCCATGGGTGTTTAGTTTACGACAATATCTACAGTTGGTGGGTTTTTCTTAGATGGAATGTACACCTTGGCAGAGAGACAAAAAAGACAAATATTACTGCACAGCCATCTAATCCTCAAGCACACACACACACTGGTTGGATTTGGCACAAGGGCGAGTGATGGTTCAGTATATAAAATGTTATTAACAAGAGATTTCACAAAAATGAAATGCACTGTCAATAATTGAAAGGACAAAAAACTGAACCAGTGACTCACAGCTCGTGAGCTGTAAAGCCGCGTCAAGGCCCCAACCGCTTTAGAGGCCATTCACACACCTTTCGTACGTGATACACACAAGACCATTCACACCACTAGGCACGAACCCAACACATTACAACATTCACAAAAAGGGACAAGGTATACCCTGCTTGAGAAAGACAGAAAAGACAAATATTTCTGCACAACCACCTATTCCTCAAGCACACATACATACCGGTTGCATTTGGCACGAGGGTGAGTGATGGTTCAGTATACACAGTTATATTAACAAGAGATTTCACAAAGATGAAATTCACTGTTAATAATTGAAAGGACGAGAAACTGAACCATTGACTCACAGCTCGTGAGCTGTAAAGCCACGACAAGGCACCAACCTCTTTACAGGCCATTCATACACCTTTCATATGTGTGCCATATACAAAACCATTCACACCGCCAGCCGCGGGCCCAGCACATTAAAACACTCACACCAGCAGACAGCACCATTCAAGGGCCCATCACTTTCACACGCCCACATTCCTGACACAGCAACCACACCAGCTGATGGATTGCGCGGAGTGGCGTTTGGCTAGCAGTGTGTGTAGTGACCAGCAGCAAGTCACTACTCACACACCTCCAGCCAAGTGCCAGTCCACGCACACTGCCAGCCGAGTGCCAGTCCACGCACACCGCCAGCTGAGCGCCAGTCCACGCACTCAGCCAGCCAAGCGCCAGTCCACGCACACCGCCAGCCAAGTGCCAGTCCATGCACACCGCCAGCCAAGCGCCAGTCCACGCACACCGCCAGCCAAGCGCCAGTCCACGCACACCACCAGCCAAGCGCCAGCCTACACACACCGCCATCACATTTAGGATTTTTTTATACAAGAAAGAAAACACAAACAAATTGCAAATAGATACAAATCTACTAACACAAAATCTGAAACTAAATACATTGCACAAATGCCAACCTTGAAACTGAACAAAAAATATAAAACAATAGAGACAAGGCAGTTCACTTTACCACTCAGGGATGCTCCCCAAAAATCTTTTGCGTGTGGTACATTCTAAAACAAGCATGCACACACAGCGCAGGGTTAGAAGGACACTCGGGGCAGTACATACGAGTCTCCTTCCACGTACCTCTTCGCCAACAGACTCTACATCTCCTACTGGGAAAGTCTTTTGAGGGCGTGGAAGGAATGTGGTCAGGAAAGTGGCGATCTTTCAATCTAGCCACATCCTCCACCACTCCAACTCTAGGAACACTTGCCTATTCCACTATAACAAGGCTGCCTATTACAGACTCCTGAAACTTAGCAAAAGTCATCTTTGACTCAGGACAACAATCCTTGAATACAACAAAAGCATTAAAGGTTGCCAAGTGGAGAAGATGGATAGCCAACTTCTTATACCAAATGCAAGCCTTACGAAGAGCAGTGTAAGGTTCCAACCTCTGATCTACCCTATCAACACCACCCATGTGCCTATTATAGTCTAAAATGCACACAGGTTTGCGCGCTTCAGCAACCTGACCCCAAACAGTCACAGGTGAAGTGCTTTCATCATGGATGGTGGTCAGCATGTAGACATCTCTCCTGTCTGAAAACTTCACTGCTAGAAGTTCCTTGCAACGCAAAGCACTGCACTGTCCCCGCACAAGCTTTTGACAAACAAGTTCTTTTGGGAAACCTTTACGGTTAGAGCGGATTGTGCCACAAGCAACATTGTCCACTTTGGCCAATTCCCTGAACAACTGCACACCAGTGTAGAAGTTATCTACATATAAATGGTGACCTTTGTTTAAAAGTCCTCTACCAAGTTCCCACACAATTTTCTCAGTCACTCCAAAAGTGGACGGACAACCAGGGGGGTTAATCCTGGAATCCTTACCGGTGTACACCCTGAAATTAGAGACATATCCAGTCCTACTGTCACACAGCATATACATCTTAATTCCATAGTGTGCCCTCTTACTAGGAATGTATTGCCTAAAAACTAAGCGGCCCTTGAACAAGACCAAAGACTCAACCACTGCTATTTCTTTCCCTGGAGCATAGATCCCAGAAAATCGATCTATAAAGTGATCAATGACAGGCCGAATCTTAAAAAGACGGTCACAATCAGGGTGATCTCGTGGCAACGCTAAACCATTATCGACAAAATGCAGCATGCGAAGCAGAAGCAAATACCTATCATGACTCATGACTGCCGGAAATATAGCTGTTGCCATTAAGGGACTAGTAGACCAATATGAAGACATTGATGGCTTCCTTAGCAAGCCCATCAAAAAAGTTAAACCCAAGAACTTCTTCATCTCTTCCAGATTTGTGGGAGTTCACCAGGAAGCTCTTGAGTGGGGCCTAAGGCTAGCACTGTTGTCCCTCAAAAACTGTTCGGCATACAAATTAGTCTGCTCAACAATCTCTGCCAAAAATACATTGTCCTTAAACAACTGAAAAAAATGTATCGGCAAAATGTTTTTAGTAATCACTCTACACCCTGGAACACCAGTAAAGTCTGGCAATGCCGGCTGCACCATGCCTGGGGCAACCCAGAGGTCAGCACTTCCAATGGGAAGCCTTGCAGCCCCAGTCTACAGCCCAGATGCCTCTTGCTGCACTATCGGCACATCAATGACCTCCTCTAAAACAGGCACTTCATCCTGACTAAGAGTAGCTTCATCCGCACTGAGAGTAGCTTCATCATCCGATGATTCCTCGTGGACAGAAAACTCACTGCCTGAATCTTCCACTCCCTCCTCTGCCTCAGATGCAGAGTCAGTCTCTGAACCATGGTCAGAGGAAGACTCAAAAAGCATACCAACAACCTGCTGAGCAGTAATCCTGCGGCTAGCCATTATCCTTACTAAGAAAGGAGACTGCACAAACAAGTCAACAACAACCAACACTGTGCAAAATAAGTAAGTAAAACAAATGTGTGCCTTTATCACAAAGATCTATATACTCAAAAACTATACGATTCACTTGCAAGTGACAGCTACACTCACCAGCATCTACTCTGCAGAGACACAGCAAAAACCAACGATATCCCACTAGAAAGAAAAAAACAAAACCAATTACTCACAAGACAACAAAATACACATTGAGCACAAATGCAAAAAGTTTTTGACACTCAAAAAACAGAAACAAACATACTGCTATTATTACACCATTTGCAAAAAACACATTCATGCAGGGAAATGAAACTCATTTACATTGTACAAAAAAAAGTCTCTTACCAAACACATGCAACTACACAAACAGCAGAACCACCAGTAACGAAACCGCAACCTGGAACAGTCTAAAGAGCAAAAGCCTTGAACTAGAACAAAAAGGGAGAAATAAAGCATTAACATTGCAATTCACAAGCAATACAACAATTAACATTATAACACGCTATGTCACTACCCAAATGGTCAATCTGCCAGATGGGCCTTCAAATAGGGCTGAGAAAATTGGGGGGTGATCTTGCCCAAGGGATCGGGTGAGGTTGTCTGCCAGGCCGATCTGTCCCGCAGGTGGGGCAGAAAACAGCAGACAGAAATGAGCCCCCCTTGAAAAAGAAATAAATACCTGGTGCATAGTAGGGTTTTCTGCCTCCCCCCTCCCGCCTAGGGCAGAAAGGCCAAAAAAAGGGGCAGATCTGTCCCCAGGAGGGGCAGAAAAAACATTAACCAAATGTTACCCCCTTGGAAGCAACCATGTCATTTCCATTACACACAAAACAAAATCCCTGCTGCCTAGTGGGGTTTTCTGCCCCCCCCCCCCCCGGTGGCAGAAAGGCCAAAATAACGGGCCGATCTGCCCGTAGGGGGGGCAGAAAAAACATACACAAAATATCAGCCCCCTGGAAGCGACCCTTGCCCAAGGGGTCGCTTCCATTTCAATTAAAATAAAGTCCCGGGTGTCTAGTGGGGTTTTCTGAAAGGCCAAAAAAAGCAGGCCGATCTGCCCCCAATAAACATACAAAAAATATCTGCCCCCTGGAAGTGATCCTTGCCCAAGGGGTCGCTTCCATTATAATTTTATAGAGGTCTCTGGAGTCTAGTGGGGTTTTCTGCCCCCCCAAATGGCTTCCAGTGCGTCCGGCTGCTCCTGATGACGTCAGTGCGCGCTCTGCGCGCTGACATTATGGGATTGCATGGGGGGGTCGGGGGTGGCAGCGGAAACTCTTCCGCTGCCATCCCCCTTTATGGGGCTAGATGGGCTGCCCATGGGGGGAGCACCAGCGCTTCCCCCATGGGTGGGTGCCATGACGGAGCGGTTCCGTCATGAGCACACGCCCACCGTTGCTCATGACAGAACCGCTCCGTCATGAGCATAGAAAGGGTTAACAGGTTTATTGTGTGATTAATATATAAACCTAGGCACACCTAAGGGTAATTCAACAGTATATATAAAGTTCAATACACCCAGAGAAAATATACAAAACATTGATTAAAAATCATATAAACGTTATGTTGTTTTGGTCTTTTATTCGGTTTTCATATGGTCAAACAGAAACCAGCCGACACGTGTTTCGTCGCGTATGGAAGTTAATTCCGCGACTCCTCAGGGCTGAATGTTGACGTATACGACTTTGTAATCGCGCTGCCGGTGATATTTCCAACCCGGCTGGGCTAATCACTTGAGATGGTAAAAGAATTTACGAATACGTGGTCACGTTGCCGGTTCAATTAATCTCCGGCTAGTAGTAACGTGGTCTACGAATAAGAAGGATTCACAAGATAAAACCGTGACATGTAAAATCTGTAAAGGAATGGGCCATGAGGGCGATCTGTGTGTTGTTGGCAATAGTGTTCGTTGTCTGATCTGAAGCGAGTGTGCTCTAGACGTTCTCACGGCAGTTCACTGTGTTCCGGCAACGTGACCACGTATTCAGAAATTCTTTTACCATCTCAAGTGATTAGCCCAGCCCAGACCATATGAAAACCGAATAAAAGACCAAAACAACATAACGTTTATATGATTATTAATCAATGTTTTGTATATTTTCTCTGGGTGTATTGAACTTTATATATACTGTTGAATTACCCTTATGTGTGCCTAGGTTTATATATTAATTTCGAAATTGTGAGGAAGTTTCCTACGCAACACTGAGGGGTTATAGGGCTTATCCCCTTTCCTAGTAGCACCATAGACACTTCTTGCATATTGACAATTGCATGACACAGCAGTGCGCCTACAAATTCCTGGCAACTAAAAACCCTCCGTTAGAAATCCAGGTTTATTGTGTGGGGAGGACTTTTATACTCCTACTGGACAGCAGAATAATTAACTTAGCCCAGTAGGGAGGACAAAGTTATGAGATCTCTTTATGGCTGAGCCAAGGGAATATGACAATCCTTAAAGTGCCATAATGAGTATCAGTTACCACAAAAATGACAATGGATATGAATTTCAACTCACATTATATGACCTACACCAGGTCAGCACCATTCCCTGAAGGGTCCCTTCTGCAACATTCTACCTGTGTGCAGGTACAGACCTGAGGTAGACCGTAGTCACACACACTGAACCCACACACATGTGCATGTGCTCACATGCTTGCTTCCAACCAGCCCGGCTGTTTTTACCCTTGCTGTGCAGGAGCAGCCTTATCCTAAAAGGTGGACTCTGGCCGTTAGCACTCTCTGTCCATTTACATAGAATTTATGATGAGTGAAGCTTAGGTGGTGACACTCTTTCACAGCAATGACCCAAAAACTTGGTAGTCAATTTACATAGAATTTATAATGAATGAAGCTCAGGTGGAGAGACTGACTCACAGTAACAGCCCAAAAACTGGGTAGTCAAAGCGAATAATCCTAAAGGATTAAATACACAGACCCAACTTTACTATAACTACTGCGTGGATTTTCATTTTATTTCTTTTTGGTTCTCGCAGAAGATGGCAAAGCAACAGAAATTAGAAGAAAAAAAACCAATTCAGCTGCTGAACATCTTTAGAACCACCATGCTTTATTTTTATAACACTGAGGCAAAAATGTTGCCTCACATTTCAAGTAAGAGCTTGAGCTGTCAATTTCAATCTTATACGTGAAAGGCTATTTCTTATTTTCACTCTGGTTGAAATTCTTTGTTGCTCCCTTTTTGACTGCTGGGGAAAAATAGATGTTTTTCCCGTTAAGGCAGGCAGTTTCCAGGCACACCTTAAATCACTGCACTGCACAGGGTGATCTCTCGCAGCTCATTGACTTCGACAGTTGACCTTGTCTCGCAATGACAATGCTAACAAAGCTGTCACCCATCCAGCAGATGAGAATGCAAAGCACAGGGCACTACTGTAAAACACAGCTGAATGAACACGCTGAACACATAGGCCTTGTAAACAAATATTCATCATCGTACAATATTATTCTGGGGCCTCTAATTGCTCTTTTTTCTTCCTTGAATTACAGCTATGGGAATATCAGAATGTCTTACAATCGAATCATAATGCCCTTATTATGTAGAATGTAATAATATTAAAAACAGAACTTCCACATAAAGCCCCCTTTTCAGCACTGCAGTTTGTTTGGTAATTCCTCAATTTTATGTGTTTATGGGTTATGCCTTTATTACTAAGCCACAGTGCCGCCTCATTAAAGGATCTCTTGTAATTCTGATAGGACCGGAAATCCCAGTTTCTGACCTTACAGAAATCGTGAAATTCAAAAGAACAGTGCAGATCTGCTTACTTTCATCCGAGATATTTTGGCTTGCCCGTGCGTTTGAAATCTCCTCGCGAAAGTCTGGGTAAAAAAAAACGAATTACAGGCGAATTAGACAAACATACTGATTCACCAGAAATTTCTCATGGGATTCGCAGGGTTCCACACGGAATCCCCATTAATTCTTCACCCTCTATGATAAAGGGACATAGGTATCATAAACTCTGGGGGTACATCTGGGGCAATGATAATGAGGGCCACAGTCAATATGCAGAAACTCCCAATTGATCCAGCGTGCGAATATATTACAAGCCCTCAGATTACCAATCATTCTAGCAATGGTGATATGGGCAGTGCTTATGGATTTCCAGGTGGAATTACTGCAACCTATGTTTAATTTAGTTTATGTGTTTGAGTGAAGGTGTAGCACATTGCACGTGATACTGAAACCTCAGTTCCTACTTATGAACCATCTCTGCCAAAGGCTCACAGGTGTTAAATAATTAAGAGTTTGTGTTGCTACAGTTGTACATCACATTTTGAGGTATTTTTGAGAGGTCTTGGTGGTTCAGAATTTCAATTGCAGCATTTTTTTGAACTATTTAGGGCGCTTTTAGAAACCGACATTTATATTTAAGCACGCTGATATTTGTGGAGAACAATTCATTAGATAAAATAATCAAAATAAACAATCATTCGCAAGAATTTACAACTGCGTGCGCATCATTCTGCATTAATAAAGCTTTTTTCTCCTTTAGCATCTCTTGTACTGGTTCATTTTCCCTTTGCACCGAAGTAAGATACTTGGGGAAAAATATCAGCAACACCAAAATTTAAACTCAAATAGCTCTAAATATATACATGTAATTTTCAATTTTGAAATTGTTGTATTCCGCTTTAGGTGTCCGTATATAGGTTTTCCTGAAACATGTCCTTATATAGGCACAATTCGCATTGCCCTTATATAGGCATAAGATCCCAGTCCTTATTTAGGCATTAGCCATGCTATCCAAATACAGGCATGGTCACTTACATCCGTCCACCCTAACGTCACAACGAGTTCTTAGAAACCAGACCCTTAAGCTCTTGGGAGTTCCCCTAGCACAGGATTATTGATTTCTCCAAGAACTCATTTATTATGCATGAACCGCTATACCTTAAGGGTTCATTCCGGACGTCTTCCTCTGCCTGACTTTACGTCAATGCTAACATTCCAAGGCACCTACCAGGTATAAATATACCTTCCCTTGCCCAAGCAAGTAGGAGGAGACCTCGACTTTAGAGGAGCCCATGTCCTGGCCTGATGCACTGACAAGAGACGCTGTCATCCCTGCTCGCAGAGAATCCAGCTCCCAGTGTTCTGACTCCCTTTGCGGGGTGTTAGAGTTCGAGATCCGGAAGGAAATTCCCACCTCTCTCATTCTCAAGGTATGGAGCTGACTAGAACCTAGAGGGACTCTTGGCATACCAGACTATAGCATACCATACTATAGAATACATCACCTACTTCTTACCTTGCCCTATACCTAGGTTAGGTTAGGTACACTGGGGTAGAACTAGTTTAGAGAAACATCTTATGAGTACTCGCATTTTTAGCTTATGTTATTTATGTATATGAATATATGTGTCATAGCTAAAAGATAATGCTAGCGCAGTATTATTTCTTCCTACTGCTTACGCTGTACATTATATATCTTGCCTACTGTCTTGTGATCATAACAGCTCATATCTCTTACACGAGAAACAAGACTGTTCAATAAATCCTTTTATTGAAACGCCCGTCTATTCTTTCTGTGTAACTCTGAAGAGACTAAGCATGCACGATTAGCTGAGTGAAACTGTTATCTATTGTTTCCACGATTCTGAGAGTGTTCCGATTCTAAAGGGAAACAAAGTTGTCATGTTTATGCGGTTGCCATAAACTACTCCCTTCTTGTTTACAAGGAGTTTCTAGTGGCCTCTGAGTTAGCTGGCACAAAGTAATTAAGTTTAATATACTCGATAGGGACATACTGACCTCAGTCCTATGTCAAATCTATAGGATATATTATTCCAATGCGCAGAGCCTATTAGGGAAATAGGAACTACTCTAAAAAATAATCTAACATTTACGAGACAGTATGCTGATGTATAGAAATCAATTGCTGTGAACACAGTCCTAACGGTAGGGTCAGTTAGTTCAAATTTACTGTTGCAATGTTATATTCTGGCCGATTTTAGTAAAGGTTGTTTCTTCTTTTAACTAGAAACCAACAATAATTCTAAATAGGCAGCAGGGAAGGGTATATATGATAAACACGCCCTTCCTACAATAAGTGTATTAGGCGCCGTCATTGGCTAAAATAACAGCGTTTTTTCGAGGCAGCATTGATTTGTTATGCTGTCACCAGGCAGTGATGTGCGTGACCCAAATAGTAAGAAAAAAGTGGCTTAACACCTTGGCTTATTCTTGGCTAACATTTTAATGATAATCAACATACTTTGTTCTGTATTTTGAGGGAGATGCTAGAATTGTAACCTAGTAGATGCTACGGTAAGAACAGCTCAAAACTACTTGCCAAAGGAACTGGAAATCTGAAGATCCGTGTCTTGGGAAGAACCAAAAGGCTGTCATGGGGATGTGTTAATTTCCATGGAGATCATAGGTGATCTACAATTGTTGGAACAGAAAGGTCCCCTGGATGCAAGGGATGATCACCCATGTCCTAAGTGCCCCATCTGGATATGCATGTTTATCTGGATCCCTGGTACTGAATTTTTAATATGGGTGAACACTGATTATGTAATCATGTTAGACCAGGAGAGGCGTGCCAAGCGCTGCCTTCATAATGTTATAGGGCTACAGCCCTTACCTGGAATTAAGTGACACAGGCAAGGTGATGGCAGCATACATGTTTTGTGTTTACTAGTGATCATTAGTGTGAACAGGGCTGTTTTACTTTGTACGTCAAAGGCCTTTTTGATTCCAGGAAGAGTTTTTAGTCAGTGGGGCTTGGGCTCATTGCCATGGAGATGGTGGGTCTGATAATATAATGTTGACACTGTAAGACCAGGGAATCATAAAAGAAGGGACGTCTTAGGCTTTTGACCCATTATGAGGCATATTTAAGTGAAGGCAGGCAGCCAGGTGTGATCCCAGTTCCATCCAAGACCTGTGCAGTGGATCAATCAGAATTCAAGCCACTACTGCTGTGTCAGACTTTCCCTTTGACAAAGGACAGAGCAGAGGAATGAGAGCACCAACTGAATTTCAAAGGCCCAGACACTCAATCACATGTAAATCTGGATTTGGACTATAATGGCGGGAGCATGAGTACCACAATTTGTTCAATGGCACTGTTCATCAGTGGAGAATATCACCAAGACTTCTAGCTGCAGGAACCAGGACCGAAGGCCAAGGTCTGCCAGTCTCCCTGCTGGGTGAGGGGCCATCTTCCAGGTAGTCAAGACCACTTGCCCTGAGCCTGGAACACCAGCTTTCTCACTGCTCATCAAGACCAGTGGACCCTGTGAGGAGAATGAGAGTGCTTGAAGGAAGTGAAGCCAGTGAATATCCTGCCAAGTGGATCCCGGTGAAGGAAGTGTGCCAGTGTGTCAGGAGGGGACCACCATGAAGTAAGGACCTCGGCCTTGTGCAGAGCTAGTCAGCACCCCCAGTATATCACACAACTGGTACAACAGGGGTCTTTCACCATTTATTTTTAGGGTAAAGGGAGAACACTACGCTACAGGATAGTGGCCATAATAAAGCATTTTCATGCTGTTGATGAGGTAGTCCTGCAGCTCCCAGTCCTGCCCTGGGTTCTTCCATTATACTCCTCTAGTCCTTAGTGCCTCCCAGTAACCCCGTACCAGTCCAGTCATCATCATCATCATGAATCGCGAGGATCCAAGCAAGATAGACGTGGGGTGCAGTGCACTTCTGTTGAAGAACAAGTAGAGAATGAAACAGAATTGCAGTATTTTGCTAAGGTTTTTGTTTGATAACTAAGGTGACTGTTCTGGTGTCTGAAGAACCATAAAAAAGGAGAACACCCCTGCAATTATTTAAATCTGGCTAAGTTTGAAAGGGTTGATCATCACACTCAGGGAAAATAAAATAGGTATCCATCACTCAAGCCCCAAACAATGCAAATCAATAATCATCTAAAGAAATTTCCCATATTACAGTTCAACACACACCCTTCCTGAGTGTCTGCCATTACATGAATCATGAATCAACTTAAATCATCACTCACACAATCAGTCACTCACCGTAGCAATAGTTGAAGTTACCTCATCCTATCCAAGGCAAGCATGGGTAGTTCAGGTATTGGGTATTCAATCATCTTTTAAACAGGAAACACATTGGAATTTGGTATTGGCAGGCAGTCCTGTACATAATAAATGATCTTATGGGGCAGCCGTTCTGGTCCTAAGTGATGCAAAAAGGGATAGGCATTTAGGCAATAGGCATGCAAGGGGGCAGGCATTGTCCCCAATGTCATGAAGGAATTGTGGAGGCTTCTTCAATGCACACTGGTCCAACTGCAATCTGGCAATATATATGTGACTCATAAAAAAAATGTAGGGCAGCATACATCTGACACAAAAATAATATTGTTCCTCTAACTATTTTTTTAAACATTTTTTGCAAAGAAAAAACTAAGTTCAACGCAAAAATGTTAAAAGTTCTATGGAGGCACTGGGATACTTAGTCCGGGAAGTAAAGTTTATCCTCAAATTCAGGTGGTTCATCCAGAAGTTGGTCAGCTAACACATTTGATTCAATTTCAGACCAATCACCCTCTTCCTCCTCCTGCGATGCTGTTTCAGGAACGGTGTAATTGAGTGGTATAAATTGCTGTTTCTTTTTGATTATAGTCAATCTCTCCACATTTTGAGGTGAGAGACTTCTCACTGTGATGACCGCACCAGCTGCACTGAACACACATTCAGCAGACACACTGGCAGTAGGACAAGCCAGATACTTTATTGCCAGCCTGCTGAGCTCTGGCCATTGGCGCATCTTCCCATACCAATACATCAATGGATTTTAATCCACATAGACCTCTTTTGGATACTCCAGATACTCCTGGAACATCCTGTGGATGGTCATTGGTGCTGCCACATGCTCTACCTGTTTTGACATCACCTCTGCACTGAACTTGAGCCCTGCCAATTGAAACCAAGACAATGCAGAGGTTGGGTCGGTTCCTCCTTTTGCTGTTGTTGCTGGTGTTCTGGTTGATGATGTTGTTGGCTGCTGTGAGACAAGTCTGCCCTCTCTGGAAGTTGAAGGCGGTACCCCAGAACTGTGGGGTGGGACTTGAAGTTCCAGCCGTTCTTCTTCCAAGTCTCCGGCTTGCTCTACAACCCACCTCTTGTGTTTTGAAACATCCCCTCCAGAAAAAGGGATGAAAGTGGGTAGAATTTTTTTGTACTGTGGCTCAAGTAGTGTGGCACATAAGTACTATTTGGACTCGATGATGTCATGTTGCAGCCATATATTAGAAGCCAAGCGCAGGACTAAGCTCTCAACCAAGGCATGTGCTTCTGTGTTTTCATTCACACCTGCAGGGGCGAACCTTTCAGATTCCTTCTTTACCTGGTCTTGTAGGAGATGCAGCAATGGGATAGTTTGGCCCATCGTACTGTCCTCCTAGCTAACTTCTCGCGTGAAAACCTCAAAGGGGAGTAGCATCTGTGTCAGGCATTTGACTAGGCCCCATTTGTCCGCATCCATGGTTATTGCTTTCCCGACTGCATCCCCTCCTCTTTGAATGACATAGTCATTGATCTGTTTGTACTGCTCAAACAGACGTTGCAGCATGTAAAAGGTGGAGTTCCAATGTGTTGGCACCTCCTGTATCAGGGCTTTAACTGGTGCTCTATTACTATGCTGAATAATCCGCAGCTGCTTCTGGGCTCTAAAAGAATGGCTGAAATGGGTGCAGATTCTTCTGCAGGTAGTCAGTATGTTGCTGATTATGTCTTCCTTTTTGAGGAAGTTTTGCACCAACAGATTGATGCAATGGGCCAAACACAGAACCCTGAAATAGCCTCCATCTGACATGGCCTTGACTATGTTACTGCTATTGTCCATGGCAACAAATCCAATTTTAAGACCACTGGGTCACAGCCATTCATCACCTTGCTGTTAAATTCCTCCAAGATGTTTACAGCTGTATGTGATTTCTCCATGGCAAACATGGCCACTGTTGCATGCCGCCGAACGCTCTTAAAACTTTCTTCAGGGCCAAGACCTGAAGATATCTTTTGTTTTACTCCTGCAAAAGAGATCGAGTGTGAAGTGATGCACATGTAATCAGTCGCCTGACAAATGGTCCACATATCTGTCAACAGGTGGATGGTGTGAACAACACTTTGCTGCAAAGCTTGTCCAACCAACTGCAGCACATCGTGATGCAGCGCTGGAACAGCCACTCTGGCAAAATAGGTCCTACCTGGTACCTTCCATTTTAGGCAGATGGCTGCCACAAATTCTAAAAATCCCACTCCTTCCACATATGAAAAAGAGAGGAGGTCCTGCACTAAAATTTTTGCCAGCTTCCCATTGTACAAGCGTGCCATTGGGTGGTTTTGCTCGTAGGGCCACTCCAACCTAAACATACCCGTAATAGTAGCCTGGATTTTCTTCTTTTTTTGGGGCACTGATACAGGCATGTTTTGAGAAGTAGATGCTAGTGGTAGACTCAATGGGCGTGGTGGTGGTTGGGCAGTTACTGTATGCCGCAGTGTCTCCATCATCTCACTCTGAGTATTCTTGTGCCATTGTGAAGTCACGGAGGTGGGTGATTCTGCTGGTGCACTGCTGGGGACAGGGCAACTTTGTGTGAAGATGCCACCATCTTCTTCCTCATCATTGCCTTCTGCCATGATTGGACTTGTAGCTGATGTTCCCCAGCTCTCCTCACCACCATGACCATGTCCATCAATTTTTTTAAGGTGCTCCTTCACTTTGTGTGGGTCCTCTGGCCTCCAGTAGTATAATGTGTACCAGGCTTACCTCGACGAACATTTGTGTGGGAAATGGTGCAAACTGCAATGTGCTCCCCCTCTTTGCTAACTGTATAAAAGTCCCAGACTGGTGAGGAGTATTTTTTTACTGGCCCACTGCCAAGCGCAAACCAAACTGGAGGTAGGTGGGCATGTCGTCAATTGCCTCTCTGCTTCTCCTGAGGCAAGGGTTGGTACAGGTCTCAGCTGGGGCTTTGTAAATATGGGAGCTGGTGGCAGTGCTACCTGTGCCACATCCCTCGGAGCTGGTTGATTAGAAATGCCAGATTCCTCTGTGTTACCCTCCACCATGACTACCTCGTCATCGTCATCCTCCTCTTCATCCCCTTCTATACTTCTAAGTCTTTTTGGAAGTTTTCTTTTCCCATGCCTCTCCTGTTGTCTCCTGGTCTCTGTCGAAATCCACTCCATGTCCCTATCATCATCATCAGAAGTGGTGCTTGGAGAAGATGGTGCTG
This sequence comes from Calotriton arnoldi, assembly GCA_963921515.1. Classification (NCBI taxonomy): domain Eukaryota; kingdom Metazoa; phylum Chordata; class Amphibia; order Caudata; family Salamandridae; genus Calotriton; species Calotriton arnoldi. The sequence continues at coordinate 1,625,089 of CAWUFW010003468.1, read as the reverse complement.
TAGTACACTTCCTTTTCCTTGCTAGAGACGTGGGAGCCAATGATTCTAAAAGAGGGGGTTCAACTTCTTGCTCTGAAGGAAGTTCAACCTTCTGTTCTGCTCCAACATCAGTCATTGCTGGCTGCGGCTGCTTTCCACTCTGCAGTGTTTCCTGAAAAGATTGTGTACTACTTTGCGAAAAGGGACAAATCCAATTCAACATCGCTACTCGTCAGCATCGACATGATTGCACTGGGTGCCTCACTGACCGACATGTTCCCGGGCTTAGGTTGGGGAGGTGGTGCTGTTGATGCAGGAGTGCTGCTCTCAGCTTGCTTACCGGAGGCCGGTGCGGCAGGCACAACTTTCCTGAAAAAGGTTGCGGTCGGCATGCCAGTGGTGGAAATCTGCTTCTTATGCTCCCCACTAGCCACTTTCTTGACAGCACCTTTCTATGGGGACATCTTGAAGCTGTCAGTTGGCAGTGGCACTTAGCTTCACAACAAGCTGAAGAGATGACCGTGTTGCATTGTCAGTCACACGTCAAGTCGTGCAGAGGTCTTCTGTCTGGCAGTAGTGTGGGTGATGTCTCTTCTCTTGTGAGCCTAAACGCAAACAAGCAAGAAAAATATCAGTGAAACGTGGCTTTATTGCATTTCAAGTAGTTGTACAAAAAAAAACAATGTCATTCAGTGTGGTTACTTAAGTTTGTATAAATAAGTAACAATAGTATACAGTGTTCATTCCTAAAATGGAAAACTACACCAACATAAACTTTCATGGTGACTGAACACTCATGAAGGATTACAAAGAGAAACAACAACAAAACAATACAGCTGTAACTGTTTGCTTTATGTGCAATGCATCACGTGAGATGTGGCACGCAGGAAGGTGAAGCTGACAAATGCATGGATAATTGAATAATCCTTACGCAATGATTGCTGTTGGGCTCCTATAGCACACATGTGGTTGATTCAGCCAGATAGCCAGATGCTATGAAAATGTTTAAAATAATCTTTAAAAAAATATCAATATAAAAAAATAAAAATAAAAAAAATGAAAATTAAGTAAATTATGAATAAGTGACATTACCCTCAAGCATATCATGCATTTTTATTTATTAAACTGCTATCTCATTGCTCAACCATCCATGCAAGCATATGGCAAAGGGCCACTAAAACTGCAGGCCACCCACCACAATAAATGTTACAAATTGAATAAAAGTACAAATAAATCCAGGTGCATGCCACCAGTCAAACAAACAACACCCTTATACACCAGTTTTTCAACTTACTTGTGATATCTCAAAAACAAAGTCCTTAAATCCAATGGTATATATGCAGCAGAAAAGGAGAGTGATCCTTACAGCTCCAAAAACAGAATGAAAAGTGACCAGGAGAGGGACAAAGCACATGGGGGAGCTGCTGGACAGGAACAGGAAGTTGGAGTCTCTGGGGCACTTCCTTTTGAAAAAAAAAGTTTTCAAAAAATGGCTTCCTGCACAAAAAAAACTCCAAAGGCAAAGCAGAAAAGCTGCTCGACCACTCCATTTTTGATCGTCTCTAAGAATGCAGTCGGAAGGCATGCGAGTGAGCCCAATGTCTCATGGGAGCTATCTAGCGGTGTGAGAAGTCTAGCGCACACTCGCAAGTGGCCTGAGAGTAATGGCACTCTCGGTTAGGCGGCAAAAGAAAACTTTAGCGCGCAAACAGAAAAAAAACTCCACTTCGTGCCCGAATTACGGAATTCAAGAATTCCATATTCCTCCGCGGAGTGTGGAGTGTCTGAATTCCAAAAACTCTGCAAGCGAAGCGGAGTTTACCGCCCGGGCTTAGTTATAGTTAGGACCTAGTTTCCATAGGAAAAGTGTTTTTTGCTTGCCTATAACTTTGACACCGTTTGACGAATCTTCATACATTTTACCGAAAGAAGTGTCCAGCTGATTCTAGTTGTGCATGGAGAGTTTCAGGGTGAACTGTCAAGCAATAGCTGAGAAATGGTGGGGTCAAAAAAAGTTAATTCCCATAGAGATTTTAAACACAACTACAGCCTGAACCAAATTTGGCAGAAAGGTAGCTCTTGGTCCAGAAAGCGCTCTTTTTGTTATTTGGGGTAAATCTGCTCAGTAGTTTTGAAGATATTAAAGAAAATCCAAATTTGCATATCTATGGTTGTGAAGCCTCCACGAATATTGCCGAACTCGTGCAGAGAGCTGATTGGCTAGCAACACTTCAACCAGGAAGTGTTGGCAGCCACTTTGAGACTCAGCTTCAGCCAATTCCCAAAAAAGCCAGAAAAAATTAAGAAAAGGGGGCAGGGTAGGAATACATTGACCCTGTAACCCTAGTGCTGGGGACCCTCAGGGACCCTGCCGAGGCCAAAAAGCATTACAAAAAAAAAAATGCTGCAAAATTGCGTTCTCAGCCCTGGGGACCATCAACTCCCCAGGGTAGGCCCTGCAAATTGAAATGAGGGGTGCAGTGTGGCCCCCCTCCTGCAGCCATTAATGGCCCTGGGGACAGCCACCCCGAGGGCCATCTATCTATGTCCTTGGTTGCCCACCACCGGGGCATAGCTGTTTGCTCTCACTTGGTGTGAGCAACCAGTAAATATGCTCCCAGCTTGCAGGAGCAGAAAAACTACATTTTTTAAATACTATTTCTTAACTATAACGTCTCTGTAGACTTTGTTTTTTTCAGTAAATTTCTAGTTTTTTTTAACATTAAGTAAGATGCCCATCGTAATGGGTGGATGCAGGGTCTCGTCTGTCATTGTGCTGCCCCCACCCAAGCTTGCTGGTCCTGCCCTCCTTCCACCTTGCCATCCATTTCCAAGTCCATGCCCCTGCTCCCTCATTTCAGCACTGTATGGCCATTGCTCTGCAACTGCCCTTCCTGCCTGCCCTGAAATGTTAGCTTGCTGCCCCATCTACCTCCTCCATACCCTCTTTTGTCTGAGTTCATGCACCAGCCCCCTCCCTCCTGCCCTGCATGGTCCGAAGTGCTGCCACTGCCCTCCATTTAGCTTGATATCCCTACCCACTCCTCCGGCCCTCCATTGCCCAATTATATGTCCAATCATTGTCCTCCTGCTTAGCCTCTGTGTTTAACTTGCTGCCCCTACCCTCCTTCCCCCTGCCCTATGATGCCTGTGTGCATGCCCCTGCTTCCATCTTTTTGCACACCATATTCCATGGAACTGCCACTGCCCATCATATCTACTCTGAGTGTTCTGTTTAACTGGGACTGCCCTTCCCACCTGTCTAGCATGGTCAGATTGCTGCCGCCTATCCCTGCCACCTCCACCCTGCCTGTCTGAGTTCCATGCTCATATGCCCTCCCTTCTGTCCTTCATGGTCCATTTTGCTGCCACTGCTTTATGCCCTCCATGTTCTGTTGTGCTGCAGCTGCTCATCCTACCTGCCCCACGTGGTCTGTTGTGAAGCCCCTCCCTCTTGCCCACAAAGGCCATTGTGCTGCCACTAACCCTCCCACTTGTGATGCATGATCTTCTGTGCTGTCAGAGCCCCACCCACCTGCTCTCTGTGGCCAGCTTGCTGTCCCTGACCCCCACTTTCCCTCCGTTGTCTGTGTGTATTCCATTATAGTCTCACTGTTGCCCTCCATGGTGTGTTTTGCTCCCAGTGCCCATACCACTTGCCCTCCATGGTCAGCTTGCTGCTCCTGCCACCTTGCCCCCTGCCTTCCATTTTCCATGTGCAGGATCATCCCCTCCCTCATGCCTTGTTTGGTCCATTATCGTGCCCCTGCCCCTTCCCTCCTGCCATTCATGTTCTGATATGTTGCTACTGTCCCTCCTGTCTGTCTGGTATGGTCAGCTTGCTGCCCTTGCCTCTTCCCCTCTGCTCTCTGCTGTCCATGTGCATGGCCCTGTTCCCTCCCTATTTGTTTCCACGGTAAATTGTGCTGCACTGCCATCTTGCTTGCCCTGTATGGTGTATTGTGCTGCTGCAACCCCTCACACCTGCCCTATAAGGTCAGTTTGGTGCCCCTTCCCATCTCCCTCCTGCTCTCTATTATCTGAGTCCATATCCCTATCCCATTCCTCCTAACCTCCGTGATCCAATGTACCATACTTGCCAACATTTTGAAGTTGGTAAGAAAGTGATTTTGGGAAAATAAAAAGGGGACTTGATTTTGCCCGTTGACTTACATTGAAAAAGATGAGGTTTTAGGCAGGAGGCAGATAAAATAAAGCCCTATTGGGCTTAAAAACATTGTGAGTCTCCTGCCTGAATTGGGTCTGTTGGCATGTATGGTTGTACTGCCACTGCCTATTCCTTCTGCCCTCAATAGTCGGTTATATTGCCACAGTCTCTCTTACCTATCTTGCATGGTTGGTGTGTTGCCCCTGCTCCCCTTTACCCTGCCCGCCATGGTCCGTTGTGCTGTCACTACCCCCCGTCTGTCCATCATGGTCAACTTGTTGTCTCTGCACCCTCCTCCCTGCCCTCAATTTTCCGAGTCTGTGCCCCTGACCTCTGACTCTTCACAGTATTTCGGATGAACAACTAGATTGCTAACATTCTACATTTATTACAAAAGTGTGGCACGCCTGACGTCATCTTGATGTAATCAAAACTGTAATACCTAAAGCATTTCCTTTTGAAATTATAAATGAGAGGGTCTTATTCATGAGAACATATTTTCTAAGTTCTCAAATAGCGACAAAGCACTTTTAAATTACTTGCTATCTTGATGTTGTTTTATCCAGTTGATTACTTGATTATATGTTTCACTTAGAGGTGAGAATATTGTCATAAGGCCAGAGATTCAGACTTTGCAACTGAGGAACCTGGTTCGAGTTTTGGCGTTAGCTTGACATCCTGAGATTCTGGGCACTCACCTTATCTACCCATGCCTAAAATCAAAAGGAATGTGTTCTTATGTAACATCACTGATGCTCAAGTAAAGCACTCCAATACCTTCGGGTCAAATCTGCACTATATAAAACTGCAAACAAAAAACAAAATTAAGTGTTTTGCATACTTCTGTCGTTGGGCTATACATGGGCTACAGTTGGGTGATATTTGTGCTCTGGTGGCCATCTTGGGAGAATTTTGTTTTATGAAGCTCCATCATTTACTGCAGTATCCTCAGTAGAAAATGCTATCAGTTTTCCACTTCAATTTCATCAAGATGGCATTCAGATGTGCCACACTTTTGGCATGCATTCAGAATGTTAGCACTATAGTTGCTCATTAGAACACCATAGTAAAGCTGCTGATCACCTGGGAGTTAACTGGCAGTCCACTGCTGGTGTTGAAAGTGGATATTTCAGTCTGCATATCAGAATGTTTCAATGAAATAGAAGAGGAAGATATTTGAGAACTTACTTTAAATGTGTCCTAATAATTCTTTCTACAGCACTAACCATAATCTCAGTGACAAAATGTACCCCCTAATTTTGTTCCTTTCTAAATGAAATGTTTTAGGTTTTACCAGTTTGATTCAATCAAGATGGCTTCAGGTGTGCCACGCTTTTGTCATAAGTAAGACTGTTAACACTCTAGTTGGGTTGTTCTTTAGAACAGTCTGGGAGGCTGAAGTAGGGCACAAGGGAATCAACTGACACACTACTCCTGCTGGAAGTACATGCTTTACTGAGAATGTCAGACTTCAGTCTCATATGGCTGGGAAAGACAGTGTGAATTTACAGAAAATATGCTCTAATTTTAGCTTCTGGAGCACCTTCTATAACGTCTATGGGAAAATCATGAGAAAACAGTTTTCTCTTAGTCATGATTTATGAATTCCCAGCAGAAGGCTTTTACACAAGGTAAAATCACCTTAGAACACAACACCATTCCTAAAATTAGTATGGTACCATCAATAAAAGATTTATATTGCAACTAAAATCTGTTATCACCCTTTATACATTCTCTGTCTTGTGACCCTAAAAACCTGCCATTCACTACAATGCATTTCAAATGGGACCATGCCTCAGAGTCCTGTAGGTGCTGCCATCCCATATTGTCCATGTTGTGGCCAGACAATAAAGGGGGGAGGGAATTTGGGACCCTCTTATATGCCCTTTGGGGTCTGGGTGTGCTCACCCTGCCCACTTACATTTTTCCCACTTGTCTTCCATGTTTCTACTAATCTATACTCATAATGCAGGTTACTGTTACTCAAGAGTTGCTCAAGTGACATTGAACTGACTACAACTACCATGAGGCCTTGTCACTCTAACTCCAAACCAGATGTTACCCTCCATTTTCCCCCTCTCACTTGTCTCCCATGTCACTACTGAAGTTCATTACTCATGCAGGTTACCACTACTCAAGTGTTGCTCAGATGACATTCAACTGACTACAACTGTCAGGAGGCCTTGCCACTCCAACTATAACCAAGATGTTATAGTGAATGTGATACACTCACATGATTGAACACATCCCAGGTTGTGTTGTGATGTAAAAGAAACATCTGTATGGATGTGTCAGTAAAGTCACACACACCTTAGCTGCTGCAACTCTGTATTAGACCCTCACACATCACCCACATGAAAAGACAATGGGGCGGAATCACTGAACTAATCTGAGACAAAATCCTAAACTTACTACTTTTGGTATTCACAGAAGGCACTTACGATTTATGGTATTCACAGAAATCACTTATGACTCCTAACTTTACGTCCGCACTCGGGCCGGAATTTCCACACTCGAGACGGAATTTAAGCACCCAGAGCGGAAGTTCCGCACTCGGAGCGGAATTTCCGCCTCTGGGCCGAAATCTCCGCCTCCGGGCTTGGAATCTCCGCCTCCGGGCCAGAATCTCCTCCGCTGGGCCGGAATCTCCAAAATGGGGTCTGATGATCATTTCAAGTGCCTACCATCCTCCACCATGCTCAAGTTGAATGTGTGATCACTCATGATAATTAGTGCTACACACTTCTGCAACGGTAGGGCCCACACTGCTTGTGCTCATCCTTTGTGCCTGAAATTGAGTGCATCACATGTGGCAGAGGAAATGTAAAGTTGCAAACACACTTATCATTGTAGGTCCAATGATGTCCTCCCAGATTCCAAGACCCACAGGGACTTCTGCTACAAGGTTGACTGTGACATCTGGTCAGGGACCACACACTGGGCAGATGCGGGCCATGGTAAGTAAACCCAAGAATAATGTACCTGAATGCTAATGCCCATGAAATGTGACTTTAATCTCCGCTGCATGTTGTATGTGTTTTACATCACTGTTGTCCTGCATCACAATATACCTAGATATGGCATTTAACCACATACCTGATCACACCATGGTGGCTAGTGAAAAGATGGCACAAAATGTATGACATGTGAGTGCTGAATGGACATAAAAATAGTATCTAGTGTCATATTGAGTGTACTAGACACAACTGGATTGTAATTCAATGATATGAAAACTCCCTAGCAAAATTCCAATGGACAAATCATATTGAAATTGGTGTGGATGAGAGTCGCACTGATGCCAGTTGTGTACTTTTGTGATGGATGTATGGGCTGCTACGGTGAATCTTCAGGAAGTTACATTATAAACTCTCTTGGCTGAAAGGCACAACACAAATCCAGTTTGGGCGGCAACCATCAAATCTTCGCAACTTACCCACAATGTGGGATCTGAGTAAAATGTTGCATTCTGCTTGCCTCCTCTTCTACTGTATCCACCTACATAAGTGAGTGTATAATATATGAGGTTAGGATGTCTGCTGTACAAGACATCATCCGTTGTCAGCTTAGTTCTACCATGATGTAGGAAATGGATTATGGGAACAGAGGACACTCAAAGGATGGGCATTACAAATCCAAAATGATATCTCAATCCAAAATGAGCTTTGTGACTTCATAGGTAGGGAAGCACAAATGACACACAAAATGTACCTGACTATTGCACATCTCACATATGAAGTCTGCAATGAAATGTTTGAACTGATGTGCAAATGTGAAACTGGTCAGCCTGTGGATGTACACTCCTTTCAACTTGTCAACAGACAACATCATACTCATGAGACATATTAGTCTTAACGGTGAAAGTGTAATCAATGTAATGCGGTGCGTCCTGATTATTTCTCCTCTTCCTTCAAATATCAGTAACCTTCTCATACATGTTTGTCTGTTGATGTGTCATCTCATTGATGTCAGTGCTGTGTGGTGGTAACAGCTGGCAATTGCTGCATGTGAGCAGGGGCCAACATGTAAAGTCCATAACGTAAACATGCTGCACATTGTCAACGAATATCCTATCAATGGTCATTGAGAATGACATATACATGTTAGCTCATAGCTACCATCAGGTGTACTGAAATATGGACATGTATGTCTCATCACAGCTGCTGACAGGATGACACCAGTGCAGCATACAAAACCATCCCGGGGAATGCAAGACATCCTGGCTGCAGCAGTGAAACCCTCTCGCACATGTCCATCAGGTAAATGTGGCGTGAAGTGTTTCCCTATCAAAACCATGACTAAGATCAAAATCCCCTTCTGCATAGAACCTGCAGTTGATGTTTACAAAGTTACATACATATCATAAGTGTCACATGTGCCTGTTTGTAAATTAGTAATGCAGATGATTGTGAATGGTGTCACTTCCCTCTACAGCTGCTGGATCTGGGACTGCTTCGTCAACAAAACCTATGAGAAGCATGGTTCAGCAGTTGACCTCAGGGGGATCGTAAAGGGACACAAGGCTGTGGCTGGAGCTGGTGAGTTTGCTTGAGCAATGTACATTTCCGTTTCATCCCTCAGTGCTATGGTGTGAGCTGTCACGTGTGCGTCATCTGTTGATACAAAGTACAGTAGAGCCAACCCATTTGTTGCACCAGACCTTATACTAGGTAAATTACTTATCCTGTTGCAACCTCTGTGTTCCAGGTGATGATGACGATGAAGAGGATGGACCTTCCACCAGTGTTGGGCGACGAGCAATCAAAGGGTAAAATCCACTGCTTCTCCAGGCAGTAATGTCGGCTGCAAGTACTGCGCAAGAGGAGGAGGAGGAAGTGCCTGAGGAGGATGAAGGATTGGACGATGATGGTGACTATCTGTTCATCCTCTCAGAGGATGAAGAGTCTGATGCCATGGACAGAAATATTCCCACATCGCCCACATTTTGCAAGGCCTCACACCCTCCGCCCAGCAATGTGCCTCAGCCTCCTCCAAAACAAAAGATTGCCTGTCCCCAGCATAGAGCTAACTAGCCACAGCTCACACACACCCCAACACAGACATCACTCCCTCACAGCCCTCTCATCTGGGACAGACGTGGTAATTCCCCTACACACACCTCCCTATACAAGGTATCCCAGGCATTCTCTTCACCATCTGAGGGAAGTACCAACCCTGTTGTGGTGCAGGTATCCCCTAGGCACCATTCTCCTGTCCACAGGCTTCCACAGGCCATCCTCCCCCCTGCTGTTGGACCTGGCGGTCTCATCCATGGCCGACCCTGGCTGAGAGGGCCTGCACAAGGCCATGGTGCCCAGTGGGAGCAGGACTTCTTCCAACAGCAGGCAGATGAGAGGCAGGACATTCGTGCCATAGGGGCCACCCTGTGAGACATGTCTGAGGCCCTGCGCCAATTCCCTCAGGTGGTGGACAGACAGACCCATGTTTTGGATAGGATGGATAGATCTTGGCAAGACATGTGCAAGAATATCAGAGACATCATATCTATCCAAAGGGAAGAGAAATTAAGACACCATGCCTTGGCCATGAAGATGATGGAGGGCATGATGAAAGTGATCCAAATTCTCCCTTCACGGTCAAAGCAGGGAGGGGAGCCATCACATCTGCCTGCAGCACATCACAACCATACACCTGTACCACAAACTGCACAGGACCACAGCAAGGGTACACACCCACCACCGCCCCCGATCCAGGCACTCCACCCACCTGCACATCTACCACCACCCCTGAACAGGCACTCCCCCCACCTGCACAATCACCACCACCCCCTGAACAGGCACTACCACCATCTGCACAACAACCCCCTATCCACGCACAAACACCAACCGTACAGACACCATCTGCCCCTGCACATGAACTTCACCCTGTACAGGCAGATGCACCACACCAACCTGCACCTTGGCGACAACCCAGACATGATCCCTCACAGCAATCCTCACCTCCAAAATTGAGAAGCCGCAAGCACGATCCCCATTGATCACATCCCAGGAACTTTTTGACCAGTGTGAAAATGTGTAAATTAAAATAAATTCTCTTTACAAGTCACAACTCTGTTGAGTATCATGTCATGATAGGCTAATGTTCACCAATTTTGGTGGCCTAGAGATGTGAGGATATGTGTGTGCGTGTGTGACACATGTGCAAGTGTAACCCCGTCCTTGCAGCAAGCCCTCATGTGCAGAGCATATGACTTCCAAAATACATGTCCATATTTTCTACAAGACATTCACAACGAAGTTAAACAAGACAGAGAAAGTATGATTCAAAATAAGATTTTATGCAAAAAAAAAGTGTGGGGTTAGAAAAACAACAACCATCTGTTTGGAAGGGAGAAAGGAAAACAAATGATGTTCTTACTGCAGAAGAAGGGAACTTGGATTGGGGTGGGGCAACATAAATATAACACGTCAGGGAGCATCAGGGAAACCAGTCTATTTACAAGGAGAAAAGTAAATAATTGTCCACAAAGAAAAATCTGTCCAACAGGTCAAGTGTCCTTTTGGTCATCCTCTAGTACCACAATGTCCAGATCCTCTGAGTCCGATGCGGGCTCCTGGCTGGCCGGTGCAGGAACAGGTACCACACGGGGTCGGGACACACGAGGAGTACGGGGGGAAACAGTGTGGGGCAACGGACAGCGGGAGACATTGACGGTGGTGTGGGATGGAGGTTGGGATACAAAAGATGACATGGCTGCAGTCACGCAATTGACACTGGCAGTGAGGGTGGCCAGGGCTTGGGCAATTTCCTCTCGCTTCATGCGCACCTCTAGACACATCTGCAGCATGATGCGAGAGGACATGTCTAGCTGACCCTCACATGCCCACATCAAGTCCTCTGGTACAGCCACAGAAGGAACAACACAGGGAGGGGTTTGGGTTGAACATGAGGGGTGTGGGGCCTTGGGTTCGGAGCCAATGTGGGTGTCGACCTGGCAGCTACAACGAGGGGAACTGGTTGCAGGGGATGCAGCTGGAGGCCCCGATGGAATGGAGGCCTCTCGAGTTAGGGAGGGGCTGATGGCAGGCCCAGGTTGCGTAGTGGCCTGCCCCGAGCTCACCTCGACAAAACTAACAGGTGAATGGTCTGGGGGAGAGTAGCTCTCCACCCCCCCTGGCCAGAGATGTCCAGTTCTCCCCCCCCCACTTCAATGTCCTCAGCCTCCACCCGGTCCGTTGCACCAGAGTTGGCTTCCTGGTCAGTCCGGGTGGGCGCAATCCCCTTGCCTCCTGATGTTGAGGATCCCGCCTCATCCTCTTCTTCCTCACTGGCGGAAAGAGGTCGTAGCCGCCGGCGCACCAAAGATGTCCTGTTCCGAACCGGGTCCTGCATTTGTTCCTTTTGGCCAGCTGAGCCCACTGAAATGAAAGACAAATCATTATGTAGTGGTTGTACACGTCAGGACAAGACACATATCAAGATGAGCCAAGGTCAGACTTTGTTCTCCTCTGATCACACTATACAGTTGTTAGTGTTTATGAGCTTAAATTACGTGTATGTTCACTGTCATCTCCTGATTTGAGTCTGACATGGACATCTCACAAGATTTTTGGTGGCTTGCACATCTGTACTGGCCAACCCTCAACTTTGGCATTCTTGTGACCTGTGTGTCCTGTCACTGCTACATGGGCAGGTTCCAAACCCAGTCTACAAAAGGAGATCAGAGGGAGTCCAGATGGAATTGAAAAGGGCCTGTGATATGGAGTCTCTGCACTTTTACGTCTGGAAAAATGTTATCTGCTGTGTAGCATTGTATGGGACAACCCAAATGCTGATTGGGGGTCACACATCCATATAGGGTCTGGGCAATTAGGTTTGCTAAGTTGTGAGTCTAACATTTTGATATTCCCTCACAAAAGCTGACAATCCACTGCCACATATTGGCTTTCGAGACTGATCAGATAGTGCGGTGCACTGGTGAACAGTAGTGTCTCGTTGGTACAGCTACCTGTACATGAAAAATGGCATACAAGCCACTGGGGGTAAGACGTGTGTCAGTGGACACACTTGGCAAAATTGGAAAGACTTAAGAGTGAGGCAAGGATCTCAAAGTCTGTCTTGACTCCATGGCACATGATGATCTGTCTCAATCAGAACCCAAACTTACCGAAAGCAATGCAAGTCACAGCATCCAATACCCATTGGCCTCTCATACACACACTGAACAGTGTCTGTACCATTCCCCATCCAATGCACACATCAGTTATGATTCCCTTGTTTCACTGTTAGTGGTGCTGGCAGTGCAAATTTCTGTACAAATGCAACTGTGTGGCTCAATTCCCCAGTTGTGATGATGAAACTACAACTCCCAGAATGCACTCTGCCCTGTACAGTCAATGCGCTACAGTGAGCCTTTTGCTTCATGATGACTGCTGCATAGACACAGAATAGGTGAATGGAGGCATGGGACACACAATGGTACAGCTCTGTCTTCACTCACATCATACTTCCAGACATGTATTGCATATAATGCACTTACCAGGTCTCTGCTGCTCATGCTCCTCCAGCTGAGCATGGAGGGTCGAATGAGCTGCACGCAGGACCCTCCTGTACAGTTGCGAGAGGCGAGGACGATGCACATGGTGCTGGGAAGACTGGCCCAGTAGCTCCTCGGCCTTGTGCCGGGCCCACCGTTTTAGGTGGGAGTGTTGTGGATGTTCTGGGTGTTGTGGAGGAGTCTGTGGCTGTTTCTGTGATATCTGCAGGTATGGTGTGTCTGTGGAGGGGTCTGTGGTTGTTGCTGTGATGTCTGTAGGTATTGGTCTGTCTATGGAGGGGGCAATGTGTGTTGCTGTGGTGCTTGAGGGTATGCTGGGGGTGGTGAAGGAGTTGAGTGTCTGCTGTGTGCATGCATGTTTGAGGGACTTGGATGTCTTGGGATTGTGTGTGATGCTTTGGGCTGTTGAAGTGTGTGCATGCTTAGGTGTGTGTGCGCTTTGGATAGGATTGGGAAGAGGAAATGTGGAAGGGGAAGGGGCAGCAGGGGGTTGGAAGGTTGGAATTGGTGGAGGGCTGCCATTAGGGAGGAGGCCAGACATGCCAGTGTTAATTCCTTCTAAGAAGGCAATCATCTGGGTCATCAGGGTGCTCATCCCCTGGATGGCATTCAGCACTGTAGTCTGACCCACAGAGATGCTCCTCAGGAGGTCAATAGCCTTCTCACTCAGGGCAGCAGGGCTAACAGGGGCAGGGGTTGATGTGCCTGCAGCGAAGGAGAGTACTCCCTTCTTAGGGGAGCGGGAATGGCCAACTTGTGGTGGGACAACAGGGAGGGTGGAAATGGAACTCGTGGTGGCGGACAAGGATGAAGGTGGAACTGATCTTGTTGGGTCTGCCACTGCATCAGAGTGTCCACCAGAGGATGACTCAGATGACAATGAGATATGGATGTTGTCCTCCGGGGCACTCCTCACACCCTTGTGGTCACTGGGTACCTCCGTGTCTGACATCTCACATCCGGACCCGCTGTGACGCGCTGTGTCCCCATTGACGTCGGCCCCTTTTTTTTTTTGCTTGCCCTGGATGTGTCTGAAATGACATGGAATATGGGTTAATTGCAACTGAATTTTCACACATGTCCATCACAAATCAACCGAAAACATTGAAGAAGTCCACATTTCACACCACCTTCATGGTTCACTCTATAGGCTTCCAGGTTAGCAGGAGCACATGCATGATTGATACATAACCTGAAAACAGTTGGGTCCACTCATGTCAGAACCCCAGACTGACCCAAATGCCTGGATGGAATTCTCTACAATCCATCCTTATGTCCATACTAGGATAGTTGATCAACTTGCATGCTTTGGCATTTGGTGTATACCATTAAAAAGAGGTGAAACCAAATAGGATGGATACAATTTTGAGATTTACTCAATGTTCACACAAGGTCCAGAGTCCAAAATATCTGCCTAGCCCTCATAACACATCATGATGTCATGAATGTCAAATTGAGCACCAATATCTGTTGTGGTAGACATAATGTCACATACAAATGCTCATAGTACACTGATGACACTTTGGACTCCAAATTACATCTAATCAATCTAATTGCCTTGTAAGAATTAGTGTAGGCACTCACATAGGATCCCCACAGTTCTACACCTCACTCACTAATGCATGTCACCAGTCAGTGAATGAGTGTTTAGGAACACTATTGCAGATGAACCATCAACTGCCAAATGCACTGGCCAACATGTAGGCACTAATGCTGATGGCATCAGTGAAGTTTGCACTCTCATTTCACTGTGTAACCAGTACTTACCAATGGGAATTGTTTTACAGACACTGCATGTACTGTGAACTCCATCATGCCACATGCAATAGGGCCACAATCACATGAGAGATAGTAGTGAGGGTACATCTCTCCTCACACAAGTATGACCAGTTGCCTGTTTGGTACAATTGTCACCCAGATGTATTGAGAACATGAAACGATTACTCACTTCACTCAGCCAGGTGTCTGCTCAAAAGGAGATAGTTGGATGTGGACAGGACTCTGCTGTCTTCCAGGTCAGAAAGACAATAGACACAGCACAGCAGCATGCACCTACTACCTCACTTACACTAACAATGACTCATCTTGTGTGTGGCACATGAGCCTCCACTAATCTTGATTTGAGCATGACTGCCTGTAACACACAAAGTTGCATGCTACTGTCGCTCTCTACGTTAGTCTTCGCATTATGTAAGCATTCTTTTCAGTCGGTGTCATCTTTGGGCGCTCCGGGTTCATCTCCTCCACTCGTGTGGGTGTCGCTTGATGAGATGGCTATATTTTGACTGCAATCAATGCTCCAACAACCATACAAACAAAAAGCTGTTTTTGTTTACATTACAGTGGCCCCTGAAGAAGGGACATAAGATCCCGAAATGCATTGGGCACAGTGTTATCAAGCGCAATGTTAATCAGGATTATTGCATTGATGTTTTTGTGTTGCAACTGTGATTTGTGTATCAGAAATTATGATACAATTATATTTGCATTGATCTAATGATTTGTTGACAATCTTAGTGTTTGAAGATCAGAATGAAATCTGATTGAGATACTTTACTTGAATACTGTTGTTATTTTTTACTTATTCATAAAATTGCAAGAATTGTTTGCTGTAAACCATGTGAAGTTAGAGCAACATTTAGTTGTTGTGCACACGGTTCTTTCAGGCTATCCTGCTTGATTATTCTCACATACTTATGTTCAGATGAGGGACAGGCAGCCCTCAAATACTGTGTAGCACGCACCAGTAGGAAAACTTGACAATATTTCCTTCCAAATTCAAAAAGTTTGGATCATTATTTTTGGTGTGCAGTTCTCAAATAACTTTTTTTATTCAAGAGTAAAATGTATGCCAGGACTCACCCCCTTGTCACAGTTGTTGGGCCCTAAAATGTCCATCAAGGTCCAGTAAGGCCACCCCACTGTATGCAGGCCAACAGGGGGATCAGGGTCTGGTGTGTGCTGCTTCCATGTTGGTAGGACTTCCCCAGCTGGACCTCTGTGATCTTCTGGGTCCAGCACTGCATGTCCTCCCACCTCTTCTTGCAGTGGGCTGCACGCCGATTGTAGACCCTCTAGGTCCGCACCTACTGGACAATGGTTTTCCAAATGGCCGTGACCTGTATGGATGCAATAGATGTAGAAACAGATTGTAACTGGAAGTTTGAGGAGCACTGTAGGGTTGATACACATCACGTTGACATCTAGCACAAGCCTTCATCAACAGTCAACATATCACACGTGTCCACGTCACATGCTACACACAACTAAAGCATGGGTACACACTTTTGTGCTCATCCAATGACTAACCTCAGCCCTGGTCATGAGCTACACTGTCTGCAGCGGCCCACTAGCATTATGTAGGCCAGGCCCATCCTTCTTGGAATGTGATGTGAGGTACCATGATACATAACACAGCATTTTCCCCTTCTGAAGTGTAAACTACCTGTGCATGACTGTCCAAACACATTTCCTGTCTGTCCCATTGCATTGATGCATATGGTCCGTAGAGGCTAGTACCATAATATACATAAAATCCTAAAACTAAGATCACAATGTAAGGGCTGGAATGTGTGACACTGAGGGCTGCCTCTCTGTGGACTGTGTGGACATGTGGACTACTTATATGAGTATCATAGTAAGTCAACATACGTTTGTGTGGTATATACTGCCTTCACAGGACACGCCTTTTGCCACATGAGGCACTGTAACAGGGATGATAATCAACATATCACTGTATGTGGTGTGTGATAGGGAAGATCGTAGCCAAGCAGATGATTTACATTTCTAAATAACTTCAACTGTAACCCACTATCTACACTGTTTATGTTTCAGATGTGCAATAGGCCTTACAGTGGAAGCAACACTATTAGAAAAGTGTCAACAGACCTGTGTTAGTAAAGGAGCAGTCTTTGTTGACAGACACACATTGAAACTATTGTACAATGGAAATAGTTATCAGGTCAGGGGATCACCTCAGTGACCATGCCTCATAATATCCATGTAACAGCTATCAGGGTTACTTTTAGGACAGATCGCATCCATAGATCACAAGGTCTACAGGAACATTACTCTGTGCATCAGTTCTCCTGCCCCAGTAAATCTGGACCAGGCTGGGCCATGGCCCAGACTGACAACATATCAATATGAGGCTTTGCTCCCTGCAAGCTGAGGCTACTTATCCCATATGAACCTCACTTTTCTATCCAATTCAATGCATAATATTCACACTTCTGCCCAATCCATATGTGAACATAGGTTTCTTTGGCACTCTGAATATGTGTGTGAGATATAGCCTCCCAGACAACGGTTTCTCAAAGTCTGATATGGGCTAAGTGGTAAGTAGGACGTTACACTTGGCTAACATTATCCTCAAATACTTCTAACATTATATAGACATGGCTCATGGTGTGAACCCATACATTACACATTCACAAATACCATGTCGTTACTTCAGGACTTATTATATCTACTGTACTCAGAGCCATATTATAGCCTAGGGGAACAGAAAGGAAGAAGTTGAACAGAGTGAATAACTGTATTTGAAATGGTTACCTGTTCCTCTGGTGAGTCATAGAGCTGAGAATACAGGGGAAGGACCTCGTATACAAGTGTCTGTAGCTCCTCTAGAGTGAAGGGGCAGGCCATATCCCCTGCAGTGCTTGCCATGATTGCTCCCATAGGTGAAAAACAGCAGTTAAAATAGAGGAGGTCTTGATAGCAGCAGTGTCAGGAGGCAAGTGAGCTATTTTCCAACTGCCGTGTATGTGTACACCAAATACGCCGTCATCAGCGTCGGTATACACAGCCATTGACCTGCAACCGCCACCAACGTTAGCCAATGGCTGTGATCGCAGTGCATGCGATCACCCACCGCACTGTCAAGAACCGCCAGTGGACAATGTTCGACATGTCCTATTAGTGAGGTCAGACTGTCGCTTTGTTAGCGGTTGGGAAGACTGTACATAGTTCTGCACGGCGGACAGGGAGAGACATACTTTGTGGGTTAACAGCTGACCTTGAAAGCAAGAGTGCGTGTAGGCAGCTGGTCTCACTCCCCTGCCAGTTCGAGTTTAGATATTCAATAAACTCGGTTCCGCTCCGAACACGAGGGGCTCCGCAACTTTTGGCAACCGAGCATTGACTCATGTAGGTGACATCCCCTTTATTTCTGGATTTATAGGAATAAGGGTGAATACACAGGGATCACAGTGTTGAGAGTCCTGAGGAAAGCCGGGGTATTAATTGTGCCAGCTGAAACATGTCGACATTATAGCAGAGTGGAGGGGTTGGCGTCTCATTATAAGCTCCCCAACCTAGCATCCACGTTTTGTTTTAATCCTGGACAGGGGACTTATTATTAAATGTATGACTAGGATCCCGTGATACCAGTTTTACACCACTTATTTCTGCACTTTTTTCTCACCTGTGATTGGACACTGAATGTTGTATTGTCTTCCCCCTCCCTATTGCTCCACCTCCAGCGTTGGGCTGACGCAGAGGTGTGTTAGCAGCCCTATGATGAAGCATGACACAGCTTGCTGTGTGTGAGGGCAGTTTTATTAATTTGGTGCATTTCCCCTACACTCACCCACCCGCACGTGTTATTTACCCTCTTCTGTGTGTGATATTACAGTACTGAGCGGGAGGTCGAAGAGGGTTCTTTTTCCTCTCACCCCTTTCTTTTGTGAGCCTAAGACTGTACATAGGCCAAATGTGTGCTGCGCACTGTACACTGCAGTTGGTGGGATATTCACATTACATGTTCTGCTGCCCTCACTATAGAGAAAATTTGCAATGTTCTGATGTGGTGGTGTGCACAGTTCAGTTACAGACCTGTGAAGGGCACCTTGGGGATGACAGGTAGATGTTCAAGATTTCCAATGATAATGCAAAATGTACACTGCTTCAAGAAGCATTGCTGTTCAGACACATGACTTATGCCTTACTCTTCATATATGTTGCTCTGCACACTGTGACCAAAATACGTTTGTGTGTTACTCATTACATAGGTACCCTGGGAGAGGGAGGAGATGCCAGCCACCTGTTTTCCACCCATTTCCAGACCTACTCAGCATGGAAGAACATCACCACCAAATTTCACTTAAATAGGCAAACAAATTTGGATCTATATAATCAGTTGGACCCTGACCTCCTACATCGCATAAATAA
The DNA here is from genome assembly GCA_963921515.1 of Calotriton arnoldi. Taxonomy (NCBI): domain Eukaryota; kingdom Metazoa; phylum Chordata; class Amphibia; order Caudata; family Salamandridae; genus Calotriton; species Calotriton arnoldi. The sequence continues at coordinate 1,606,256 of CAWUFW010003468.1, read as the reverse complement.
TCCTACATCAATACCTCCACTAGTAAAACTCATGTCAGTTTTGCATTTTTTGGCCACAGGCTCATTTCAATTCATTGTTGCTATTTCTGGTGGGATGTCACAACCGATTTTCAGTCGGGGCCTCACAGAGATGCTTAGAGCAATGTTGAAACATGTATTCAGCTACATCCAGCTCCCCAGACGTGAGGATGTAGGCACTTTGAAGGCAGATTTCTATGAATTTGGACACATCCGACATGTGATTGGTTCTATTGATGGCAACCATATTGGCTTAGTACCACTTCATGACAGGGAGAAAGCGTACCAGAACAGGAAGCATTACCATTCTATCAACATGAAAGTTGTCTGCCTAGCGAATTTGTACATCTCAAATGTCTGTGCCTGGTTCCCGGGATCTGCGCATGACACCTATTTACTGCGGAACAGCAACATACTCCAGCTGATGTCACAACTACTACCAGAGAGGGCCTGGCTTGTAGGTGTGATCTGTCCTAACTTTGTGTGGGAAATGTCAGGTAGTATGATCTGAAAGTGTGTAACTAAATGTTGCCTTTCTGTCTGTCTTCATTTTGGAGACTCAGTGTATCCCAACCAGCCACCGCTGAGGAATCCTACAATGCCAGGGGATGTCTGCTTCAACGAAGCCCATGGAAGAACATGGCAGTCAGTGGAACAGGCATTTGGGCTCCTGAAAGCCAGATTCAGATGTCTGGATGGGACTATAGGAGCCCTCCTCTACTCACCCAGGAAGGTGTGTAAGATTACCGTGGCCTGCTGCATACTCCACAACATTGCCCTGCAATGGAACATCCCTTACATGGCAGAGGATGCAGGCCATGAAGGTCTACCAGGTGGGGACCCTGGAATGCAAATAAAGATGATGCTAGTGGTGAAGAGGAAGGAGCTGACTTGCATCATGATCTCATTCAGAACTACTTCTCCTGAGTGTAAGTATGATGTGAGATGTGATCACTTTGACTACACTTGCAACTCTTGTAGTGATGCTGTGAGTAGGATGTTAAAGCAACATACTGGGAATATATGGCATGGCAATATCTGGGTAAAGGTGTTTAATTTGTAAGTGTAGCTTTGTTCACCTGTAAATGTTTTTCTGGACTGTGTTCTCTAGAGGTTGATAATGTGATGTGTGTCATATGTATGCTTCCTTATCTAATCTCTATGTTGTTGGTCTGTTTTAGATCCCTTCACCATGTCATCTTCATTTGGGCATTCCAGAGTTGTGACATTAGCAGGTATATGATGCTGTTCAGATGTACAAGGTGGACATGGATTTGTCCTGGGAATCTGTGTCACAGAGTTTGGGTGTACAAAGCTGGTACCAAGACAGCTTGCACAGCGATAGGATGGAAGTTACCTGGCTTCCTTTGGACTTGCTCCTTGTGGTGTGTTGGTCCTAATGCAATATGTGTGCCATCATGTTTGTTTTTTCTTGTTTTTTTCTTGCAGGAGTTTTATATTGTGCAAACTCGACCCAAAGGTATAAGAGCACTTTACACGATCACCAGTTGCATTGCAGACAGAATCAATCTTTTTTGTTAAGCACTGAGAGATTAAGTGATTTGCCCAGTATCACAGGGTGTTGAGCGTCCCTGCTGAGGCTCAACCCGGTTCCCCAGCTCCAAGGTCGACCGCTATCCGGCCTTCACCTTGGTTAAATTCCTCATTGTCTATGACCTGGATGTCGTTGTTGATGTGTCTCCTCATTGTAGTCCAAAGCGCTTGTAGCACCTCAGTGACATTTGTTTGTGATGTTCTACCAGATGCAAGCAACACTGGATTGAAATGACCCTGTGGTCAGAAACTATTATACTAACATGTGTCTGTGTATTTCTTTATTTGATGTTGGATTAATTTTTGTGAGGTAGGCAGTATGGCTCCAGCTGATGATGTAGACCTAATTTATTGTAGACCTAATTTATTGTGGGGGATATTGTCAGATGTATCTCCTCCTTCCATGTTGTGAAAGTCTGCAGGTGATGATGTGGTCATTGACCCCGATTAACTGAGTCATGTCTTATTTGCTATGTTTCTGAGATGGTGTCAGCATATGATTAAACAATGGAATAAAGATGTTCTCAACCCAGACACTTGTATGTGTTGTTTTGACATGGTGGTGAACTTGAGGTGACCATTGTCCATGGAAGACATGGCTTGGCAGTTCAAGCTGAATTGTTCCCATGAGGCGCAGGGTCAAGACTGATTTGCATATAGCTGTGTCTGAACTGGGGTGGCGAAGTGAGCTAAAGAACAATGATGGATTCAACCCAGATCTGTGACTGGGGGTGAGTGTCTGAAAAGTTTCAGCGCTCCATCCATCATCTCCTTGTGTTTGCTTTGTTCGCCCTAAGTTGGCAGGGTATGCCCAGACGTAGGTCCCTTGCTCACTTTGCCACTGGATTCAAGCTAGCCTTGCTGATGAGGGCTGTTAGCCCGAAACAGGTCTCAGGATGCTTGTTTCCGGTCCAGGGAAGACATGGCTTGGCAATTCGGGCTGGACTGTTCCCATGAGGCACAGTGTCAAGACTGATTTGCATATAGCTGTGTCTGAACTGGGGTGGCGAAGTGAGCTAAAGAATGATGATGGATTCAACCCAGATCTGTGACTGGGGGTGAGTGTCTGAAAAGTTTCAACGCTCTGTCCATCATCTCCTTGTGTTTGCTTTGTTCGCCCTAAGTTGGCAGGGTATGCCCGGACGTGGGTCCCTTGCTCACTTTGCCACTGGATTCAAGCTAGCCTGGCTTATGAGGGCTGTTAGCCCGAAACCAGTCCCAGGATGCTTGCTTCCGGTCCAGGGAAGACATGGCTTGGCAGTTCGGGCTGGACTGTTCCCATGAGGCACAGAGTCAAGACTGATTTGCATAAAGCTGTGTCTGAACTGGGGTGGCAAAGTGAGCTAAAGAATGATGATGGATTCAACCCAGATCTGTGACTGGGGGTGAGTGTTTGAAAAGTTTCAGCACTCCTTCCATCATCTCCTTGTGTTTGCTTTGTTCGCCCTAAGTTGGCAGGGTATGCCCAGACGTGGGTCCCTTGTTCACTTTGCCACTGGATTCAAGCTAGTCTGGCTGATGAGGGCTGTTAGCACGAAACCGGTCCCAGGATGCTTGTTTCCGGTCCAGGGAAGACATGGCTTGGCAGTTCGGGCTGGACTGTTCCCATGAGGCACAGGGTCAAGACTGATTTGCATATAGCTGTGTCTCAACTGGGGTGGCAAAGTGAGCTAAAGAATGATGATGGATTCAACCCAGATCTGTGACTGGGGGTGAGTGTTTGAAAAGTTCCAGCACTCCATCCATCATCTCCTTGTGTTTGCTTTGTTCGTCCTAAGTTGGCAGGGTATGCCCAGACGTGGGTCCCTTGCTCACTTTGCCACTGGATTCAAGATAGCCTGGCTGATGAGGGTTTTGAACCCGAAACCGGACCCAGGATGCTTGTTTCCGGTCCAGGGAAGACATGGCTTTGCAGTTCGGGCTGAACTGTTCCCATGAGGCACAGGGTCAGACTGATTTGCATATGGCCATGTCTGAACTGGGGTGGTGGAGTGAGCTAAAGAATGATGATGGATTAAACCCAGATCAGTTGACTGGGGGTGAGTGTTTGATTAGCTCAAGCGCTCCATCCATCATCCCCTTTGGTATCGCTTTGTTCGCCATAAGTTGGCAGGGTATGCCCAGACGTGGGTCCCTTGCTCACTTTGCCACTGGATTCAAGCTAGCCTGGCTGATGACGGCTGAATAGCCAGAAACCGGTCCCAGGATGCTTGTTTCCGGTCCAGGGAAGACATGGCTTGGCAGTTCGGGCTGGACTGTTCCCATGAGGCACAGGGTCAAGACTGATTTGCATATAGCTGTGTCTGAACTGGGGTGGCAAAGTGAGCTAAAGAATGATGATGGATTCAACCCAGATCTGTGACTGGGGGTGAGTGTTTGAAAAGTGTCAGCACTCCGTCCATCATCTCCTTGTGTTTGCTTAGTCTATGCTAGGCCTCTACCTCAATATACCCTAGATAAAATAGATACAGCATACAGCAAAAATCTAAGCATGATACTAAAGAATCCATTTAATGGTTTAGGGGACAACTAGCTGAATTGGAACACATCAACCGAATCATGGTACAATAATGGTGCAAATTGAAATTTGAAGAAAAAAACTAGTCATAAGGTACATAACTGTCATAGGACATAACAAGGACTACCATAGATCATATAAGACAGCCTAAAAGGTTTTTTTATCACTCACACCAATGAGATATCTGAAAATCCAGGGACATTGTTAACATCTGCATGAATGCCTCATCTCTGCAGCTCTCAAAGGTAAGCCAAGTGCATATGAACAACATTGAGAAGATGTAGTTGAGTACTTCATATCCAAAATTTCCAGAATTTGTAAGACAATTACCAACTCTCTCAAACAATCTCTCTTGCTACCCATTCTCTCACCACCTCTTCAATCTGCCCTCTGCACAGTCAAACCATTGTAGCCTGCAGCATTCTTATACCTGCCAGGAAGACATCAAATGTGTCCATGGGCCTATCATAAGTTGCTCACTTCAAACAGTTCCTCCCTTCTCTTGCATCAGATGGAACTAACATCATAAATACCATTTTTTTTAAAATGAGCACTGGGTTGATCTGACAAGAGTCCTTATTGTGGAACATCTGGACTATTGCAAGATCATCAAAACAGGCCTATGCAAGATATTATTTGATAGCCTCCTTTCTTTACAGAACAAGTGTTAAGATTGTATTTATTTAACTGGTGTTTGCATAGCGTCAATGCAGCCAAGGCAGCAGAGTTCTTTAAAAAACTCTGCTGATGCATTAACATTAAAGCCGCTCTAGTGGCCCTTCATTGACGTCAATGCGCTATCCACAAGGCCTACTGTGGTAAAGGCTCAGAACATCTTTTCAAAATGACTTAGCTCTACACCACACTCGCAACCCCGCTCACTACACCCCCATTCACTACAAACCAGACATATGGACCACAGGTTAGACTCCACTCACTTAATTCATTTACAGACGTTTAGGCCATCAAAATATGGGGGTAAATCCGGGAGTGTGCAAGGGACTAAAATATGGAATCTGAATTTTACCTCTCAACCAAATGAATTACAGTTCAGGAAACTCCTTAAAACTGAACTGTTCAGACATGCTTTCTAATGGAATTCCTTGCTGCTCGGGTCATGCCAATCCAATAAGGCACCAACTTTCCTGGCTTCTTGTTGATATATATACAGTATAATGCCAGTTTTCCAGAGCTTTAGAGTAATTTAGAGCATACATGCAGCTCATAAAACATTCGAAATAAATAATCAATCAATCAATCAGTCAATCAGGGGTTTATAAAGCGCACTACTCACCCATGAGAGTCTCAAGGCGCTGGGGGGGGGGGAGCTGCTCCGGATCAGTCGAAGAGCCAGGTCTTGAGGTCCTTCCTGAACGTGAGCAGGGTCTGGGATCGTCTGATGTTCACAGGGAGCTCGCTCCATGTCTTGGCTGCAATGTAGGAGAAGGCTCTCCCACCAGTTCTGTTTCTGCGGATGCGGGGGACCTCTGCCAGGGCGAGGTCGGCGGAGCGGAGGTTCCTCTTGGGTACGTGGAAGGATACTCTCTCGTTGAGGTATTCGGGTCCAATGTTGTTGAGGGATTTGTAGGCGTGGGTGAGGAGTTTGAAGGTGACCCTCCTCTCGACGGGGAGCCAGTGGAGGTCTCGTAGGTGTTGGGTCATGTGTTCGTGACGCGGTGTCCCGAGGACGAGTCTGGCTGAGGTGTTCTGGATGGTTTGGAGTTTGTGTAGAAGGGTTCTGTTGATTCATGCGTATAGGGCGTTGCCATAGTCCAGTCTGCTGGTTATGAGCGCGTGGGTGACGGTCCTTCTGCAGTCGGGGGGGGATCCATTTGAAGGTCTTACCGAGGATGCGCAGGCAGTTGAAACATATATTCCCCTTTATGTACAAGCACCATTTTATTGTCGACCCAAAAGTTTTCTCCTCATCTTCTGAGTCTTATCATATTCAGCTCCCAGAAAGCAACTGATATTATTGCTACAAAAATAGTGGTTCTACTATGTAAACACCATCTACCTCATTTTGTCTGGATCTCTGAGTCCACCTCCAACTTAACTGAAGATGCAGTATAACTAGTGTCAGAAGTTAATCCTAGCCTCAAACATGTTTTCATTTCGGACATTTCCTTTGATCCTGATACTTGCTGTAAGGCCCTTGATTACACCTGCTGTATCCTAAGTGCATTTAAGGAACAGCTACTAGATATTGTGAGCAACATAATAAAAGACTCAGAACATATGCCCCTCTCCCATTTAATAAATACGTAAGATTGCAAGAATACATTGCAACTTTAATGCTAGGAGATGTTTTGCAGTTTGGTGACACTGACTAACCCTGCCCCTTTACTCACAACTTGGGAGTTACTAGCAGGTTTTTTCTTTTTGAGAAAGACATTTGTGCCCAAAGCCTTTGCTTTCATAGTCAAAATACTATGCAGGTACGGATTCTGATATAGTACAAAAATATTCTGCTAAATCCAATGGCTACAGACCCTCTCCCAGTTGTTCTTAAAATCTGCAAAATATCGCCAAAACGTTTGAACTGGATATCAGCAATTTGTCTTTATTTTTAATCTAAGAGGTGCTTCCATGTACTTCAGATATCTGATATCGAGCTGTTTGACCTATGTGCATCAATCTTTGCTACACATTTAAAAGCTGGCAAGGGATGCCTGTCAGAACCCATACTTTGTACACATCAATGAGTGTTGATTTTGGAGTTCATTCAGATCCAATACCCTTGCCCAATGTGGTTAATGTCTTTTCTAGTCTAGATACAAATACCTTAAATTATGTTTATGTGTCCGAAGTTACAGAAAAATGGGCATTGAAGGCCACATTTAAACTATACCCATAACATTTCATATGAATCTTCAATTTTCTTCCTATAAAAGGTCACCATGAAACTTGTAGCTGACTGGACAACCTTCAGCCCAAATGTGTGAAGGTACTTAGTTATGTTGATTTATTATCTGTTCAATGGAAGCAAGTGCCATTTTATAGTATTGATAGAGAACATTAATTGACGTTTTCATTCTTTTGTAACAAAAGCCCCATACAAAGATGCTGTGCAAGATTGTGATAAAATAAATGCATAAGTACATTTCATCAGTTTGCACAGATTACCTGACTGTAGATGTTTTTTAGAGAGGCCTCACACATTGCATGTTCTGTCCAAATTCCAATATTTCCTCTTTGTTACAGCAACAACTTTTAGGCAATGAGGCAATTCTTGGTCTAATTTAGTCTCTTTTATTGAATTGGTGTAAATCACCTGAGAAATATACTTTAGAGTATTGGCTGATAATTCTCTGTCATGGTCTAGTCTGATCTGTGTTGAATGTTAAGTATCATGAACTAGGTGGTGGTTTAAAGACCTCGATAGCAAATTGTTGGTCAGCAAAAGATGTTTGCTAGCTATAGGATCACGTTATGGGTTAGGGATCAAGCATGCTTTCACAAAGGAGTTTATTCAAGACGCAATTGTTTTTTTGGGCATTTTGTCAAAATGTACTCACTGTCACAGTTGTGCGATGTTGACGGACTGAAAATCTAAACATTTTTACTCCAGGAGTTGTATTCAAATAGGAGACATAGAGCAATAGTGGGCACTGGCAGACTTTCGAAATAGATGGTCTAAGGGGTTAACTTGTAAAGGGTACACGATTTGAGTAAAACGTCCAAACTAAATAAAAAAAATGGTGCAGGTGACCACAACTTGAGATACCTATAATACCCAAGGAGCTAATTGCCGGTAATTTAGTCTAGCGACATCCTTGACTCTAGGGCCAGTGAAAAGCAACGACATCTAAACTAAAACAAACACTTAATAATGTCATGTAGAGAGATGGCATTCTGTTGTGTGTCTCGAATGTTTCCTAGAAGAGTCTCTGACACACTATAATAGGATGTGAAAAAAACAACTTACAAGGGGAACCGAAAAGCAGCAGATGTTTTTCTTGTGCATCCCTAGGTATGTGGTGAAAGTTGCAGCGTATAAAGCGGATGTGCTCGAATATAGATAAAAGTGTATGTTCTCACTTAAGCTTAGTTTGCTCTTTCGCACCCGGTTACTGGCTTTTGCTCTGCGTAGTTATTTCAGTTCACCTAATATTATGCTACTGAAAGAGCAGAACTTTCACAAACTTGACACCAAGTATGCGAAAAGACAATCTATATATAAGTGAGAGGTACACATTTTACATTTGAAATTAACACAGTAACAGCACTCAATATAAAACCGATTTCATCTCAAGCTGCTTTATAACTAATTCTAAACAATCTAGCAAAGTTGAAACAATAATACCTGAATCGATTACTTTGAACAAATTGCACCGTACTTGCGCTCTAATGCATGTATTTCTTTGGTTTGATGTATAATATTGGAATGACTTGTAACATGGAAAGTGGTGTGAATTCCTTGAGTGTTGCTGCCACCTACATGGCAAGAAAACAATAACCCAGAAAAAAACAACTGAGTCTAGCTCTGTAGCTGAGAAGCTAACGCTGAGAGTACAGAGTTCACCTCAGTTTGACGGAGGCAGTAAAAATACATAAAAAATGTATGTTATTTGTCAGACTAATGCTTTCGTCTGGTATTTACTTCTAATTAATGAATTTTCTACACAATCTTCATAATTAATTGGGTTTATGGCAGTGAAAATAAATGTGGCACCAAAACACATTCTTTGGAAATAAATATATTAATACACGCCCTCTCATACATATATTACTGCAGTGTTAATGTCTTTCTAATTACAGTTGATATTATTTTTAATGCTACAGAGATTCAGTTCTAGAATCCCTTTGCAAAGGGGCCCCACTGCATGGCCCACTACGTGGATTACCTATATACATACATATATATATATATATATATATATATAAATTCACTGAAAGCATTTAAAAAACCTTAGAAATTTACTGAAAAAACCATAGGTTTCAGGGACTTTATAGTTAGTTGGAGATTTCACTCGTAGAAAACCAGAGAAATTCCACCGTTCTAGTTAGTTCAGCTAACTATAACTCGCGCCCCGCAATGCACTGCTGATGACGTCACATATTACATCATTCATGACATGGTCAGTGACATCACTGATGACATCACTGATGACATCTCAAATGACATCACTGATGACATCACTGATGACATCATCCACGTGAAAATCTGATGCACCTCCTCACACCCTAATATAACCTTTAGTACACCCACTGTAAAATACAGACTACCATTTTCGAAACCATAGACACACCAACACCAGTTACTACATACGCACTCACTGATTCCTACGTCAACACACACATCCACTCATTCACCCATACAATCACTCATACATGCAGTCACTCATCAATACAACAATATCATATGCACTCATACACCTATACAGACACTCACACACCACCACTCATCCAGAGTTACTCACACACCTAGTCAGTCATGCAAAGAATCAATCACACTTCCATTTACTCAGCTATACAGTTATACACACACCACCTCACTTAATCATACAGATACTAACACATACTTACTCTCTTATACAATCACTGATACAAGCACACACTCATCCATACAGCCACTCTCACATATAGTTATTAATATACACCATCACTCACATATACTGCCTTTTACATATGTAGTTACTCGCACATGTAGCACTGAGACATCCATTCGCTCACCAACACACCCATACACACACTCACCCACCCATACAGCTGTTTCCACATGCACTCTTGAACCCATACACCCAGTGAATCAACCACTCACACATCTATGCAAAGAGTCACACACCTCCCACCCACCCACACACACACTCAGGCATCCACACAAATACTCAGGCAACCAATCAATAACCCGTATAGACACTCATGTAGCTACTCACCAACCCATGCAGCAGCTTACACAACAACAGACAGACTGATACAGACATTCACACAGTTTACTCACTAACCCATGCATTCAGTAAGACGCATTTAATCACTCACTTATACAGTCAGTCATACACCTACTAAATCCTGCATCCAGACACTTATACACCCACTCATTCTTCAATACACCTTGGCATATATTTTTAAAACATATTTAAACTTTATAGAAACACACAGTCACTGGATGTTGTCATCAGTGATGTCATCAGTGATGTCATTTGAGATGTCATCAGTGATGTCATCAGTGATGTCACTGACCATGTCATGAATGATGTAATATGTGACGTAATCAGCAGTGCATTGCAGGGGCGCGAGTTATAGTTAGCTGAACTAACTATAATGGTAGAATTTCTCTGGTTTTGTATGAGTGAAATCTCCAACTAACTATAACGTCCCTGAAACCTATGGTTTTTTCAGTGAATTTCTAAGGTTTTTTAAATGCTAATTTCTAACTATAACGTACCTGAAACCTATGGTTTTTTCAGTGAATTTCAATGGTTTTTTAAGTGCTAATTTCTAACTATAACGTCCCTGAAACCTATGGTTTTTTCATAAATTTCTAAGGTTTTATAAATGCTAATTTCTAACTATAAAATAGCAGTCTCGTTTTCAGAGTGGTGGAGAAAGGTGAGCGTGGCCTCCAAACACCTTTTAGCAATCCCACTGTGTGGGATTTACTGGAGGTAACAGGAGGGTAGTTAGCCCCCAACGTCAACCTTGGGGGCCAACTACCCCTTTTAGTACCTCCAGTAAGTCCCACACAGCAAGATTGCTAACTTGTTATATGAGGCCCCGCCCCCTCCCTGCACCACTGTGCAAACGTGCCCCCTGGCGCATTTTAAGTTGGGGGATTAAGTCCTCTTGAATCCTGAGGGTCCCTGAGGTCCAACTAGCCCACCAGGTATCTCCAGTAAGCACCACATAGCTGCATTGCAGAGAGGTGCAAAAAGGGGCGTGGCCTCAGACCACCACTCTGCAACGCAGCCCTGTGGTGCTTACTGGAGGTACCTGGTCGGCTAGTTGGCCCCCAGGGACCCTCAGGATTGAAGGGGAATTAATCCCCCAACTTAAAACACGCCACGGGCGCGTTTGCACAGTGGTGCAGGAAGGGCGGGGCCTATGTACAGTGTGCACACATGTCACATCAGGCCCCGCCCCCTCCCTTCACCACTGTGCAAACGCGCCCCGTGGTGCGTTTTAAGTTGGGGATTAAGTCCCCTTGAATCCTGAGGGTCCCTGGGCTCCAACTAGCCCACCATGTACCTCAGTAAGCGCCACAGAGCTGCGTTGCTGAGTGGTGTAAAAAGGGCATGGCCTCAGACCACCTCTCTGCAACGCAGCTCCCTGGCTCATACTGGAGGTTTCTGGTGGGCTAATTGGCCCCCAGGGACCCTCAGTATTCAAGGGGAATTTATTCCCAAACTTACCACGCGCCAGGGGGCGCGTTTGCAGAGTGCTGCAGGGAGGGGGCAGGGCCTCCGGCTTGATGCCGGCTTTTCTTTTTTTTTTTTCAGAAGGGGGCTGTGTGGCCCCCCTTTTTTTCCCATTTTTTGGGCCCTAGGGACCCCATCCCCCACGGCCTGACCCCTATTTAAAAAAAAAAACACAAAAAAAAAAACGGAAGAGGGCCACGTGGCCCCCCTTCCCGAGGCCAATTTCTGCCCTGGGGACCCCATCCCCGGAGCATGGCCAAACTTTATTTTTATTTTTTAAATAAAATTATTTGGAGGGGGGCCGCATGGCCCCCCTACTCAGGCCATTTATGGCCCCGGGGACCCCATCTCCCGGGGCCGGCCTTTCCTTTTTTTATTTATTTATTTATTTTTACGGGGAGGGGGGCTGCGTAGCCCCCTCCCGGGCCACTTCTAGCCCCGGGGACCCCATCCGCTGGGGCCTGGCCTCTGTGAATGGGACCGTGGGGGGAGCCCCAATGCCCCCACGGTCCCGCCGGCTCCCCACCACCTGCGGGAGCCGGCATTGCTTTCCACAAGGAGCTGCTGACATGCAGCTCCCCTTGTGGAAAGCAATCTGGTTTGGATTTTGAAGCGAGAGCAGGTTTCCTGCTCTCGCTTCCATACAAACCACAGTTTGCTATGGCAGGGCGGGAGCCACACGGCTCCCGCCCTGCCATGCTGTCAGCAGTGTCCCGAGGGTGGGCTCCCGGGACACTGCAGGAGCTGGCCCTGGGGGGTGGCGGCACTTCATTTAAAATTCCGCCGAAAAGTTTTTAAAAAAAGCTTTTTTGGGCCCTGGGGGTCCTTGTGGGACCCCCCTGAGCAGGCCTAGGGGGTCAGGGTGTTTCTACCCTGCCCCCTTTTCTTATTTTTCATGCTTGTTTCACTGTTTTCTTGTGACTCGGTTCTACCGAGTCACATGATGGCTGCCAACACTTCCTGGTTTGGAGTGTTGGCAGCCAATCACAGTGGCTTCGTGGTCAGGAGGGTTCGCAAATCCACCGCATCCCTTGATATCGAAACTTTTATTTTTGTATTTCTCAGCAACTACTGAGCAGTTTACACCATTTAAACAAAAGGTCGCTTTCTGACCCAAGCACTACCTTTTTGCCAAATTTGGTGTAATTCCGTTCAGCAGTTCGGGCTGTAGCCGTGTCTATAGTTTCCTATGGGAAATTGATTTTCCGACCTCTATTTTTGAATTTCTCAGGAACTACTGAATGGATTTACACCATTTAACAAAAAGGACTCTTTCTGAACCAAGGGCTACCTTTTTGCCAAATTTGGTATAATTCCGTTCAGCAGTTCGGGCTGTAGCCGTGTCAAAAGTTTCATATGAAAAATAACATGGGGAAAACACGTTTTGGGACCCCCCTTTTTTCTCGGCCCCCGCTTCGTAAATCACCCCGAAACTTTCACGACAGGAGCTGACCAGAGCACCCCACTAGTTTTGAAAATTTCGCAAAGATTCGTAAAACGACGCCAAAGTTATTAGAAAAACAAAAAATGCTTTTCCTATGGAAAATAGGTCCTCACTATAACTACCTACTGGCGACCGCCAGTAGGTAATAAATACATATATACATATACATATATATATATATATGTCCAAGAACGGAGTTCCGATCGCGCTCTCAGGCTAACACAAAAACCAGCCAACAATCCAAGTTGAAGTAAAGGGGGTTTATTCACACCATAAACTCTCCGTGACGCGTTTCAACCCCAAACTAAGGCAGACTATTTCTCTAAGAAGGTTCTAAACTCAGCTAACGAGTCTAAGGACATTTTTTCTATAGTAAATGAGCTCTCTAAACCAGACAGAATTACGCTGAAACCGACCCCCTCACAGTCCCTCTGTGATTCCCTCAACTCATATTTTATGGAGAAAATCACTGCCATTAAGGCTAGTATTCCGACCTCCGCCTCCTTCACAGACGTTCTAACATTCATAGATCTCCGTCTCAGTTGATCTTGATTCCCCCATCTCTCATGAGACCTTTCTGAGGCTTACTTAAAAGTTGGCTCTGGTTCCCCAACTGACTGCTGTCCCCCTCACGTCCTTCAGGAAGTTTTTACTAAATGCCCGGATCCCCCACTTTCTCTTCTTAATAATTCACTTAAGTCTGGCATTGTTCCTGATCTTTTTAAAAGTGCGGAAATTATCCCCATTTTAACGAAGCCATGCGCGGATCCTTCTATTCTTAGTAACTATCGCCCGATCTCCTTGTTACCTTACCTTGGTAAGGTTCTAGAGGTATACGTTTCGACTCAACTCAGCTCTTTTGTCGAACAGTCCCATGTTTTGGACTCTCACCAGGCTGGGTTTCGATCCGCCCACTCTACAGAGTCAGTCATCTTGACAGTTATGGATGATCTTAGAGGGGGGGCAGATAGAGGACTCACCCAGGCCCTGGTTCTCCTGGATTTGTCGGCAGCGTTTGACACGGTCGATCATAACATCTTGATTGACCGTGTCAGCAATGCCGGGATCCAGTGTCTGGCTCTGAAGTGGCTCTCCTCCTTCCTCAGTGATCGGTCTCAATCGGTACGTCTTGCCAACTTCTCCTCTAAGAAAAAGGAATTGACTTGTGGGGGTCCCCAATGCTCCTCTCTTTCCCCGCTTCTCTTTAATTTGTACCTCCTTCCTCTAATCTCCTCCCTGCGAGAAAGGAAAGTTGGGACATATAATTATGCTGATGATCTTCAATTGGTCTTCGACATTAATCTCTCTCCATCCTCTGTGTCTCATTTTCAAGACACCATGATTTTCATAAGTGAATGGATGAACGAAAATCAATTGAAGCTCAAACCTGATAAAACTGAGCTGATCCTCACCGGCGAGCTCGCAAATCCATGGAACTCTAACTTTTGGCCTGCTATCCTGGGCAACCCTCCCCTTCCAGTTAGCTCCGCCAAAAGCTTAGGTATAGTGATAAGCAATGACCTGTCTTTGAAGGCTCAGATCAGCTCGGTGGTCTCTGCTGGGTTTTTTCAACTGTGTAGAATTAAGAAGATTAGCAGATTTCTGTCTCGGGAAGCCCTGATCTTAGTGATCTTGGCCTTGGTCATCTCCCGACTGGACTATGCCAACTCACTCTATGTAGGCATCCCAGCTTACCAACTCAGACGCCTCCAGCTAGTCCAGAATCAGGCTGCTAGACTGATCTTTTGCTAACCCAAATGGCATCATGTCAGACCACTGATGAAAAGCCTCCATTGGCTTCCAGTGGCTATGCGTTGTGTATTTAAGTTGGGATGCACTATTTTCAAAGCTCTTCATGGCAACAGTCCAGCCTTCATCTCTTCCAAAATTCTACGCTATGTTCCCACTCGAAACCTACGATCCTCCCATCTGAATCTGTTAGTCACTCCCACTTTTAAACGCAAGAAACATGGTGGCTCCCGATTTGCAGTCTTAGCCCCTCAGTTCTGGAACTCGCTTCCTGTGGAGCTGAGGTCGGTCACCTCCTGTGCACTATTCAGAAAACAGTTGAAGACCTGGTTGTTCTCCCAGGCATATGACAACTAGGCTCTCTCCTCTGCTGCTGCCTAATTTCCACTCCAGCGCCAAGAAACCGTCTGGTGAACGTGCGCTTGACAAATATCTTTAACATAACATAACATAACATAGGGTCTTGATCACACAACGGAGTGACAAGATACCATGTCTTACATACTTTTCCCTGTGGGCAGTGAACATCGACAAAGGACTATACATGAGTATACAATACAGTATACATAGTTGCCATTTTGTAACGTGCAATGATCTCTCCAGTCGCCATCTGCAAATGTGCAAAGTAGTGTGTATAATACAGTTTGACATGCCCAAATGAGAGTACAAACCCAGTCGGGCGGTACATTAAATGCTCCAGTGTGGTTCGTTATTGCGTGTGACATCATGCGCACTCGTATTGGACTAGTGGTAAACTAATAGTGTTAATATGAGGTGCCTCGCTATGTTCAGAAAGCTTGTCTCTATAGAGCATGTAATTAAAGAATTAGCGCGCCTTTTTAGTTTGCTGCTAAGGAATGTCCGGCGTGAGATTGCATCATTAGCAGTACTCAACAGCAGACTCCGGCGTCGTGTAGCGCATGGACAGATGTATGCTGGTCCTAGTAGTCCGGCTATGCGTTTCGACAGGGAACTGCTCCAGCAATATATATTCCCCTTGTTAGTGGGAAATAAAATCAGGAATGGATTGTGATATGTCAAAGTGGCATATGATAGAGCATTAATGCTCGGTCTGTCCTGAGACCCTATCTTCACACATCATGGGACGTCGTGGTCTGTTGATACCCACTATCGGGAAAGATGTAGACTTGTACTTGTGTCAACAACCCCTGTGACTAAACTAACAGTGCACATACATAAATTAACAATATGCAATATAAAGTGCAAAAAAGTCTTATCTGCAAACCGGTTGGCAGCTGGACGATGTTTCGAAGAAAAGGGTAGGGATCACGTTGTCACGGGTGCGAGACATGGTCCCTTCCTTCCCTCCTGCAAAAGATAAATGAAATTATATTAAAATTTGTATTAAAACTAGTTTAGTGAGTCAGTATTGGTGTATATACATGTGAATGTGCTGTACAACATTGTCTGAAGCAACAATATACAACAGGTGATGTAAACCAAAATTACTGAGCATTGTACATTCTATTGTATTCAGGAAATTACATGCTACCAACTTCCTATTGCGTTGTGTCACTCTAGACTTCGTACCCTCTGGGCCTTTACTGTAGATGTATTGCCATTTCCTCATCCAGATTATGACCATGAGGGTAACTTGTGACCTTACCAATAAACATAATAAACATAGTAAACAGACTTTGGCATTAACACCAAGTTGCTTCACTCGATGAAGGGCAATATTTAAATCTACATTTTTATTTACAGCAGATAAAATGTTAATGATTTATGAATTGTGTTTCATCGAGTGAAGCAACTCGGTGTTAATGCCAAAGTCTGTTTACTATGTTTATTGTTAAGGTCACATGGTTATTTAAATCACAACACTACTGCAACATAGTTACTCGTGACCAAGGAGTGCAAGCTCTGTAATGCGTTGAGTTGTTGCCAAGCTAAAAATAAAATCACCACTTTTTGCAATACTGGGAGTCCATGGCATGCTGTTATTTTGCAAGAGAGAGCAGCGTTTTGTATTATATATATATATATATAATTTTTTTTTAAACCAAAGGACGCCGCACTCAGGAATCTTGATTGCTTTTATTCAACAAACAATCCCAGTCTGTCAGACCAACGTGTTTCAGCCACACAGGGCCTTGCTCACGGTTGAAGGACATTACCCACAATTCCATATATATACACATATACACTACTCCCGGCTCAGCCCATAATGAAGCATTCTGGGAGATGTAGTTTTAAACAGTTCTAAAGTCCTTTCTATAGAAGACAGACATATTTGCCGTATTTAGTTAAGGGATTATTTACAAAACGATCAATATCTTTTCATGTCAAACATCTTATCATTTATAATTCATGATATGGGTCCAAGAATACTGTTGAATGCACACTGATTTTTGATGCAAATAATAGTGCTTCGTGCACAGAATTATGCCCATGATACAGTCTAAGTGACAACACACGTTAGTGTTCTACTTGAATCATAGGATTTTTTCTATAAGAAAACCATATAATTATAAACCAGCGTTACACAAGGGTGTATATTGAAGTTGGTACTTCGGGCAGTGGTGCTGGAACAAACATCAAGATGTGTGCTTTGTGCTTAGTAGCAAACCAATTTCTTAAGGAACCAAGATGATAAGAAAATAATAAAAATAAAACATAAGCATAGCCGAAAGCGAGGCAATTTTACTGATTTCTCTAATAAACCATCGTAGGACAAGGATCTATAAATGTACATGTAGTTCTTCATCGTTATTAAGACCTCTGGGGGTCTTGGTGCGTAGTATGATGATATATTGTGATTCCAATTGCCTTAATTTTTTCTTTATGTCGCCAGCTCTTTCACTCACGGGGACCATATCCAAGCCAAAGAATTCCATGCATCTCCAATCATTATTCTGACACTTTTCGATGTGCCTTGCTGTTGCATAATTCGGGTCCTTGTTTTTAAAGGCACGAATATGTTCCAAGATGCGTTTTTTGAGCTTACGAATCGTGCTGCCAATGTACTTCATCCGACACGCGCATTGGATAACATACACCACAAATTGAGTTGTACATGTAATTTTTTGATTGATCTTGATGACATTACCCTCCAAATCCTTGATTTCTGTAGTATTTTCCCAATTTTGCAAGCCTTGCATTTGTTGCATTTTTTTAAACCAAGTTGTTGATCATCCAGCCAATTTCCTTTTTTGGATTTTTCCTGATAATGGCTTTGCACAATTTTATCTTGCAAGGAGGGTACCTTTCTATATGTCACCTGTGGTCGTATCCCAATGATTTCTCTCATGTCATGGTCTTGGCCTAGTATGTGCCAGTATTTTTGAACAATTCGTACAAACTTTGGACTTTCCTTGCTATATGTCAAGATTAATCTTGGCGGCTCTTGTTTCATGGTCCTAAGAGTCTGTTTTATTCTTGGAGGATCTTTGTCTTTATCTTTTTCGTTATCTTCTCCTTTTTCTTTTTCGACTCTTTGAATGAGTGTTTGAGTGTGAGTGACTTGCTCGATTTTTCTAGGATTTTATTCTTGGCATCTTCATCTTTTGAACAATTTCTTCGTATCCTCACAAATTCACCATATGGGATACTTTGACGCAATGTCTTAGGATGGAAACTAGTCCCATGTAGAATGCTGTTTGTTGCCGTTTCCTTCCTATACAGTGATGTCTGGATTTGTCCTTGTTCTATATATACTGTTGTGTCTAGGAAGTTAACCTTAGTACAGCTAGTTGAACATGTGAACGAGAGGTCGATGTCATTGATATTCAATTTGTTGAAATATGCCGAGAACTCCTCCTTTTCCCCATTCCAGATAACAAATAAGTCATCGATATATGGCAGCCATAATATGACTTTATCCAATTCTTGTTGATTATCATTCCCCCAGGCAATATCTTTCTCCCACCAGCCGATTGTTAGGTTGGCGAGGTTCGGTGAAAATGAAAAGACCATGGCAGTACCACATAGTTGTTGGTATAATTCGTGGTTGAACAGAAAGATGTTGTTGTTTAGGCATAAGTCGATCATAGTAAGAATCAATCAATCAATCAATCATGTCACTTATAAAGCGCACTACATACCCGCGAGGGTCTCAAGGCATCGCTGAGTGTTGTAATTCCGTAATGTTACGCTGTTTTAGAAAGTATGTACATGCCTGTAAATCAATTTTGTGTTCAATAGACGTATATAATGATACCACATCAATTGTGGCCATCATATAGCTAGTATTCCAGTTGGTATTTGCTAAGATTCTTAAAAAGTCATCTGTATCTTTTATGTATGAACTTAAATTGTGCACCATTGGTGCCAAGTACTGGTCAACATAGGTTGAAACATTCGCATACAGTGACTCACACGTGGAGACAATCGGTCGTCCCGGGGTGTTATGTAGGGTCTTTTGTATTTTCGGAAGAAAATATATAGTTGGCATTGTTGGATGTTCTCTAGAAAGGAATTGAACTTCATCTTCACCAAGTAATCCCGCCGTTTGCCATTGCAGTAGATTCTTTTTTAATTCAGTCATCATTTCGTTGATCGGATTACATTGTAATTTTTTGTATTTGGTGGTCTCATTCAATTGTCGGTATGCTTCCTTGACATAGTCAGATCGATTTTGTAGGACTATGTTACCGCCCTTATCGGCCGGTTTGATTATTATTTCACTGTTCTCCATCAATGTTTTCAGCACTGTCCGTTCTTTGATGGATAGATTTTCTCTTTTGTTATTGTGGCGTGTTTTTTCTAAACTATCCAGCTCCTTCATGACTGCCTCTGAAAACATATCTATTTTGTTGCCTGGAGACAATTGCGGACAATATTTGGACTCCTTCTTGAGACCACTTGGTATGCGTTTTGCCGTTTCCATTCCCATTTGTTGCAATACTTGACTTTCAGTGATGTCCTCATCATTAAAATCATGCATCAAATCAAACAAGTTTTTGAGATCAGGGATCTGTTCAATAGTTACTGTGGCATCCGCGTTCTGTTCGTTTGAGGTTATACCCACCTCATTGATTTCCATAAGCGAATTAGCATGTGTTTTTGTTCATTTCAATTTCCTAGTATATTTGTAAATATCTATTTTCGTATCAGTATAGTCAAAGTGTCTTTCAGGACAAAAGGACAAGCCCTTATTGAGTAGCTGTATTTCGTCTTGGGCAAGTGTGTAATTGGACAAATTTACAATGAGGTTTTCATCCTCTATTTGCGTTGTCTCAGACTCCGTAGGGGATATTGTTTTCTGAGCGTCTGGTTTTTAGGGTGCTGCGGAAGATTTTGAATCTCCCTTTCCCCTTCCACGCCCTCTGCCTCTTCCTTTCCCCAGACCTCTGGCTAGTGTTTGGTCCAAATGCATTAACTGCATTTCCTCTAAAAAAGTGATCCCCTTGGAGGGATTAACACCGCCTGCTGCTTCATTTTCGCTGACGTCCGATTCACTCGTTGTTTCTCCGGTTGGTTTTTGGATATTTTTGCCATAATAAGTCTTAAAGTATCAAACCTTCGTGCAAAGATCAGGATCCTTCCTTCTTGATAGTCAATCTCATCTCTTACATATCCTCTATTTGCGTTGTCTCAGACTCCGTAGGGGATATTGTTTTCTTTCGCTTTGAGCGTCTGGTTTTTCGGGTGCTGCAGAAGATTTTGAATCTCCCCTTCCCCTTCCTCGCCCTCTGCCTCTTCCTTTCCCCTGACCTCTGGCTATTGTTTGGTCCAAATGCATCAACTGCATTTCCTCTAAAAAAGTGATCCCCTTGGAGGGATTAACACCGCCTGCTGCTTCATTTTCGCTGACGTCCGATTCACTCGTTGTTTCTCCGGTTGGTTTTTGGATATTTTTGCCATAATAAGTTTGAAAGTATCAAACCTTCGTGCAAAGGTCAGGATCCTTCCTTCTTGATAGTCAATCTCATCTCTTACATATTTTCTATGCTTTCTTTCTTGGATTTCATCCTCATATTTTTCAAGACGTGTTTCCATGTCCTTCCTTAGTTTTGCCATTTCCTCTTTATTTTCATGTGATATTTTGTCCTCTAAGTCTTTGATTATGCTGTGAAATTCTTCCAAATCGATGTTAGCATATTTTATTAAGATTTTCATCATGTTTTTTTAACATTCCATATTGTTTGTTCCCCATTCTTCCAACATCTCTGTGCGTGTATCTGGATGTGTAGGCATGGTGAAAATCCTTAAGCCCCTTGGAGGTTCCACGGAGCCGCGGGGAGGCAGTATCCAGGAGAGGCAGTGATCTTGAGATTTGTTTGACTATAGACACTCCTTCCCACCCCGTTTCTGAGGCTCACGGGACACTAATCCTTTTTAGACAAAATATACATTATGTAGCATACCTATTGAGGTATTGTATACAGTGCATGATTATTTTCGACATGTCCACCACGTAGTAATATCTACATGTATATACACCTTTTTCCATTTACTTAAATTTCGAGTTTGAGTGTAGAAGAGATCATTTTGGTCCTGATGAAGAAGCCAGGGGAGGGCTTCAAAACTTGTTGACATAGGAGGAGCAGCTCATTACAGCATTGTTCCTCCGTTTTCCCCACTTTTTAACAATACCAGCTCAACGGAATATTAAACTTTTCTTTCCATAGAGCCAGGTATTTTTTAACATATTCACTCTTCCATTCACTCCTGACCCTTCCACTCACATACCTACACTACACATAGTCTTGTTCAAAAACTAGTGCTCCCACGTAGTCGTAGGTTGCAGCACACCCCGTCCCGCAGCGGGAAGACCCCCATGATGAAGCATGACACCAAGGGCCCTTTTGGTGTGTGAGGGGTATTTAAACAAATCTATGTGCCTTCCACCAATGTAGGAGACACATTTAGTCTGGGAGAACACGGTTACACATCTATTCAAGGGTGGATCCCTTTTGTTTCTCATGAAAATCCTTAAGCCCCTTGGAACTCTCTCTATATCCAGGTACTTTTGTAAAGCTATTGCTTCCCAGATTTTATTGATCTCCTTTTTATATTGGTGTTCTAACTGTGCAAACAGCTGTTTCACCGATGGATCTTGTTGGTGTTATACATTTCTGCTGGTTTCCATGTCTGTCCGAGTCCTAGTTCCAGTTTGGAATGTAAGTACAATTGTTTCCATTCTTTTCACTTTGCGTGCTTCCATTGCGCTTATGATTTTGTATATAGATTAAACCCTAATTTCTTTTCCAATATATCACAGTTTGTTAGGGACTTTGTGCATGCGTTTGTGTTGTTAAGGATCCTGCTCTATGTGTTGTGCTGTGTTTTTGCCATTCACTTTCTTCACTGCAGAATCTGCAGTGAAGAAAGTGAATGGCAAAAACACAGCACTGACACAGCTGCAAGATTCAAAAGAAGGAAATACAACCCGGGAGTAATTAAAGGGTGTTGGGAAAGAACGAATCAAAAAACTAGGGAAGAGTGCCTTATTTCCAAAACTAAAGAAAACACAGGAAAGAAAGAACCAATCAGATTGATAACCGACTATTCCCAAGAAAGTAAGGAAGTTTCAAAAATCCTGCAAAAAAATTGGAAAATCCTGCAGTTGGACACAACGGTAAAAGAAATAGTTGGAAAGCATCCAACCATTACATATCGCCGAGCAAAAAATCTGAAGGATCACCTGATTCACAGTCACTACAAGGGAAAAAGAAAGGAATCGTCATGGATAAAAACAAAAGGTTTTGTCAAATGCTACTCATGCAAAATGTGTCAAATTGCGAAGCCCATGAAGGAAATCAAAATGGAAAATAATAAGACATGGGTAATCAGAGAATTAATCACGTGCAAAACACAATTCACTGTGTATGTAATGGAGTGCCCGTGTCCTTTAAAATATATCGGAAGCACCATTTGTGAATTGAAAAAACGCATAATGGAACATGTAAGAGCTACCATAAACAAGGATAAAACAAATGCAATGGCCAAACATATGGAACTGTATCATCAAAGTGACTGGAAACAGCTCAAATTCTATGGGATTGAAACCGTACCAAAAAATGACCGTGGTGGAAACCGCGAAAAGACCTTGCGACAGAAGGAATCAAGACATATCTTGAAGCAACGTACTTTGACACCTCATGGCCTGAACCAGTCGGAAGAATTATACATACATCTATAGTCTCATGACTAAAGCTTCTCAAAGAAGAATGAATGGAAAGGGAACAAAGTATAAGGGCAATAAGGAACATTAACGATAAAGGTAACAAAGAAAGAAAAGAAATAAAAGGATTTCATTACTGAAATTGAAGAAAATAAGAGAACATTTAGTGTGACTTTTCCCATTAGAGGGATTTAATGATATATAGGTAAAATGTATTTGTATAAAAATGAAAAGCCTTGTATTTAAGACCTTACCAGGCATATTAGTTTGACCAACTATAGTAATATTGATTTAAAAATACATCAATTAAGTAGAGAAAAGGAATAACTTTATTGAAATCTGTTAAAAATGTCCCTTTTTTTAATTAAACTTGGAAAACTACATCTCCCATAATTCACAGGGATGCTTGCAGTAACCAGCAGGAAATGATGTCATAGAAATTTAAACACATAAGTGTAGGAACAACAAGCAACCTGTTGATCGTGAGCAAGGTATTTGTAATACCGAAACGCGTAGATCTTTTGTTTCACCTGTAACGAAGGAGATAAGGAAATAAAAATCGCAAAACCTGCATGAGTGCGGATCGTTTTCTTCTGGAAAGAGGATTTGGTGGATATATATATATATTTATATATATATATATATATTACCTACTGGCGGTCGCTAGTAGGTAGTTATAGTTAGGACCTAGTTTCCATAGGAAAAGTATTTTTTGATTTGCCAATATCTTTTGCACCGGTTGACAAATCTTCGCGAAATTTTCAAAACTAATGGGCCGCTCCGGTCAGCTCCTGTCTTGACAGTTTTGGGGTGATTCGTCAAGCGGGGGCCGAGAAAAAAGGGCTGAGGCTAACTATTACGTCCCTGCAACCTTTGTTTTTTTAAGAGAATTTCTATAGTTTTTTCAATCTGTAACATTTGCAGAGTGATGGAGAAAGGGGACAGGGCAGCTGACCTGCTCTCAGGAATCCTGCTGTGACAGACGTACTGAAGGTAACAGAAGGGCTTGTTGGCCCACTAGGACCCCCAGCATCCAAGGGTACTTCAGACTCCAACCAGAAGTTTGCCGAGTGGTGGAGAAAGGGGGCATGGCCTACAAACACCTCTCAGCAATCCCACTTTGTGGGACTTACTTCAGGTAACAGGAGGGCTTGTTGGCCCCCAAGGACACTCTGAGCCAAGTGGACTTCATCTCCTTGAGTGTTAGTTTTTTAATGTATCTATTTTTTAAAATGTATTTAGGCAAGGTTTGTGACTTCACCATGACGTTACGAGGGGAGCCGTGCTGACACCGTGATGGGGTCGCGACCCACGTGTGTGACCAATGTTTTTTAAATATTTACATTGTAAAACTAATTACAGTAACAGGAGGTGTGTTTGCACAGTGGTGGAGAAAGGGGGCATGGCCTCCGAAGCCCTCTCAGCAATTGTGCTCTGTGGGACTTATTGGAGTTAACAGTAGGGCTTGTTGGCCCCCAAGGACCCTCTAGAGCCGAGACGACTTCATCCCCCAACCAGAAGTGAGTCAGGAGGCTCGTTTGCAGAGTGGTGGAGAAAGGGGGCGTGACCTCTGAAGTCCTCTCAGCAATGTGCTCTACGGGATCTACTGGAGGTAACAGGAGGGCTTGTTGGCCCCTGAGGACCCTCAGCATCCAAGGGTCAAACCCCAACTAGAAGTTTGCCAGGAGGTGCGTTTGCAGAGTGGTGGAGTTTATTTATTTTTATTCATTCGGGGAGGGGGGCTGTGTGGCCCCCTTCCCTGGGCCAACTTTAGCCCCGGGAACTCCATCCCCCGAGGCCAGGTCTATTTTGAACAGGGGAGGGGGGCTACGCGGCCACCCTCCCCAGGCCATTTTGTCCCCAGGGACCCCATCCCCCGGGGACTGTTTTTTTTTTTTTTTTTTTTTAAGTAAATGGAGGGGGGTTGGGCAGCCTCCCTCCCAGGCTGATTTCAGCCCGGGGTCCAGCCTCTGTTGTGGGTGCCCTGGTCCCACTCGGGGCACTCAGACAGTTGTTTTGGGACCGCGGGGAGCCTGAAGGCCCCCACAGTCCCTGCCGGCTCACCGCGTCCTGAGGGAGCCGGCATTGCCTTTGGACAGAGGGAGCATTGAACATGCAGATCCCTCTGTCCAACAGCAATTCTGCTCTGATTTCACCAAACTATAACTACCTACTGGTGACCTCCAGTGGGTATATATAGATATATATATATATATATATATATATATATATATAACTTCAATTCCTCGCTTTCAATCCTTACTCGCGGAAACAACAAGACACGGACTCCACTTTTGCTGGTACGATTATATATTGTTCAGTGCTCTGCCATGACGCGTTTCAGCCTATGCAGGCCTTGATCACATGATGCGACTACGCATCTGTGCTCAATATTTAAAGTGACAAATGCAATATAGATATAAAAGACAGACTCATGTTGTTCCTCACATGGTCTCGGCAGAAAACAGACACATCTGTTAAGAGTCAATTCGGTAATGTTTACATAAACAATTATATAAATATATAAATAGTTGTTCTTTTTGCAAATTGTAAATATGTAATCTATTCACATGTATAAATACAATGATAAATAAATACATTTGCATATAAAGCCATTAAAATCACGTCAGGCAGATGAGATAGTATTTAAAACATCGAAATGTCTAAAAAATACCTAAAATTACCATATGTACTGTGCAAAACATGATTAGACTATTTCCCATGATTTATGTTAGCATGTCTGGCGTGATACTGCCCAAGTGGGCCATATCTACTAACTGAGTAAAGTGCAAGAAAAAGTATTTAACACATTGAAATGTCTAAAAATACCTAAAATTACAATCTATACTGTGCAAAACATAATTGGATTATTTACCATGACTCTTATTAGCATGTCTGGCGTAATACTGCCCAAGTGGGCCACATCTGCTGCCTGAATAAAGTGCAAGAAAAAGTGCATAGTGCTAAACCTGATAATTCTAAGCATCACCCACCTATTAAAAACTAAATATAAAACCTATTAAAATTGAATGTGCAAAGTAGGAGCGCGCAAATTCTAAAGATTGAACATCCATACATGTTATACTACTAAGCATGTTGCATTGGTCCTTTTAAATGTATGGATGTATATCTAGATGGTGTATCATGTGAGTGACACCCCATGTCATTGTTACAAGCATGTGAAGAAATCTTCACTCGCATTGAGTCCATTTGGGCTTTTAGTGTCAAGGTCTATGATATAGCGAGTCTCCAGTTTCTTAGTTTACATTCCCTATTTCCTCCACGTCTCGAATTCAATACTGAATCCAGTACATAATATCTTAGATGTTCTAGATTATTCCCATGGACTTCTTTGAAGTGGCGCGCCACTGGGTACGTGGGATCAGAGTTTGTGATGGCTCTGATGTGTTGGAGAATCCTCTTGTGGACCTGTAGCTTTGTGCTACCTACATAGCGGAGCCCACAAGAGCACTCCAACACATATACAGCGTAGTCTGTCCTACACGTTAGAGACATGTGGATAGGAATAAGCTCCTGACTAAAAGGAGTGATGTATGCTGTTTTGTTGACCTTAAATTTACATGCACGACATGTCATGCATTTTGTAAAACCCTTTTTCTGTATCAGCCAGTTTGTTTTAGTTGTAATTTCAGGACTACTGCTAGTGCTAACTATCATATCTCTCATAGATTTTGCCTTACTAAATGTGATGGCCGGTCATTTGGGTAGTGTGTCTCCTATCACCGGATCATTCAGGACAATCGGCCAATTCTTCGTAATTATGCTACAAATGCTGTCTTTTTGTATATTGAAAGTCAAAATTATACGAGCATTTTCGTTAGTCTGTACTTTGTTTTTAATATGTACAGATGTAGTTTCAATAGCCTTTGTTTTGAACAGTAGTTCAAATCGACACAGTGCTTGAGTTTTCGAGATGGCTGAATTAATGATTTTCTCTGAGTACCCTCTCGCTATAAATCGTAGCTTACTTTCCCTTTGGGCTATTTTTAAGTCTATGTCATTGCTGCAAATTCTTCTGATTCTAAGCATCTCTCTGTAGGGGATGCTGTGTATGAGGTGCTTGGGGTGGAAACTTTTAGCATGTAACACGGAGTTTCCCGCAGTGGGTTTACGATGCAGTTTTGTTTCTATTTTCTTATTTAAAATGTAAACCTCTACATCCAAAAAGCAGACTGATTCCTGACTCAGGTTAGCTGTAAAGTGTAGATTAACATTGTTGACATTTATTTGTGATATGAAGTTAATGGCACTTTCTTTGCTTCCTGCCATATCACAAATAAGTCATCAATATTCCTAACCCATTTTCTTACATGTGTGTCAAGTACTTCCTTATAGTCTGCTTTGAGGGCCAGCTCCTCCCACCATCCCATATGGAGACAAGCATAGCTGGGGTAGAAGCTGGCCCCCATCTCAACACCTCTGACCTGTTGGAAAAATGTGTTTTGGAACATAAAATGATTGTTTTCCAGGCAAAATGTAACCATAGACAATAACATCCTATTGTGTTGGTATATATATATATATATAGCCGACTGCCCATAGGTACTTATAGTTAAGACTTAGTTTCCATAGTAAGAGCATTTTTTCATTTGACCTATAACATTGGTGTTGATTGACAAATCTTCGCAAAACTTTCAAAACTAGGCTGGTGCCTTGAAAATTCCAGGGTGATCCGTCAAGCAGAGGCCGACAAAGAGGGTGGTTCCAAAACACGTTTCCCCCATGTTAAATTCCATAGGAACTTTAGACACGGCTACAGCCCTAACTGCTGAACGGAATATACCAAATTTGGCAGAAAGGTAGCTGTTGGTCCAGAAAGCGACCTTTTTGTTAAATGGTGTAAATCCCTTCAGTAGTTTTTGAGTTATTTAAAGAAATTTCCAGTTGTATATATAGGGACGCAAAGGGTTCGCGGTTCCGATGCGGGAGTACTCGATTGCACGCGGCAGGAGAAGTGCTCTTATTGGTTGGCCACAAGCTGAGGAAAATGTTGCGGCCACCATTTTATGTAGCGGAGCCAGTCCCGGGGGTTTGTTTTAGAAGCTGAACAGCACGGAAGGTGTCAGTGTAGGAGTACCTTGACCCCATGGGTGTATTATAGGGGTGTCTTAAACATCTTTTCTGAGTTTTAGAATGTGTAGATTATTATTTTTTCCATGTGGATGGAATCACGACCCCATCGCCGCGCTCAGTGCGGACCCCCATGTAACGTCATGGTGGAGGCGCAAACCCACTGAAACAAATTTAAGAAGAAAAAAGGCCACCATTTTATGAAATGGGGGTCATTCCTGAGCTTTAATTGTGAATTCCAAAGAATGTGGAAGGGGTCAGGGTTAAAGTACCTTGACGTCATGGGGATATTGTTACTGGTATTAGTTTTATAATGTAAATATAACATTTTTTTGGTCACGCTCGTGGAGTCGCAGACTCATCGCTGTGCTGGACACAGCCCCTCATAACATCGCAGTAGAGTTGGGAACCTCGCTGAAACAACATTTCTTAAAAATACATTAAAACTCTCACTCATACATTAAAAAATGCACTCACAGACTCACACAGTCACACATCCACTCACAGACCCACTCACATATGCATACACCCACTAACACAGCGACTCAGACAGTCACGCACCCACTCACTGACCCACTCAGAGACTCATGCACCCACTCACAGACCCACTCAGAGACTCATAGACCCACTCAGACCTTATGTGCCCACTCACAGACCCACAAAGAGACTCATACACCCAGTCACAAATCCATTCACAGGCTCATGCACCCACTCACAGACCCACTCAGACAGTCAAGCACTTACACACAGATTCACCTAAAAGACTGATGCACCCAGTCACAGACCCAGTCAGAGACTCTTGTACCCACTCACAGAGCCACTGAGAGACTCATAGACTCAGTCAGGCAGCCATACTGCCACTAAAGACCCATTTAAATGCTCATGCACCCATTCACAGACTCACTTAAAGAGTCATGCACCACTCAGACACTCACTCACAGACTTATCCACTCACTCACAGTCCCAGTCATAGACTCAGTGCAGATGTACTCAGAAACATATGCACTCACACACAGACGCACTCAGAGACTCATGCATGTACTCACAGAGACATACGAAGAGTCTGGCACCACTCACAGACCCACTCAGATTGCCATATACCCACTCTAGCCCTATCTAGACTCTCACGCACCCACGCACACCCACAATCAGAGACTCATGCAATCACTCACAGACCCACTCAGACTGTCACAGACCCACTCAGAGACTCATGCCCCCACTCATAGACCCTCTCACACAGTAATATACTCACTCAGACCCATTATAGACTCATGTACTCATTCAGAGACTCACTCCTAGACTAATGAATTCACTGACTGACCTACAAAGAGACTCATGCACTCAATCAGAGACCCATTTAAAGACTCATACACTTATAGAGCTATTTAGAGACTGATGCATGTGTTCACAGAGACACACAGAAAGTCATTCATCCACTTAGAGACCCACTTATGGCTTCAAATACCCACTCACAGACTCACTGAGATACAGAACCACTCAGACACTTACGGAGCCACTCATAGACTCACTCAGACACTGATGCATCCACTCAGAGACCGACTCAGACACTGATGCACCCAGTCGCCGACCCACTCAGACACTCATGCACCTACTCTGACTCACTCAGGAAATTATGTACTCACTCACAGACTCATTGAGACTTATGCATCCACTTACACACACAGTTAGACAGTCACAAAACTACTTGCAAAATTATTGTGACATATATAGATGTAAAATAAGATGTAAAATGTGTTTTTTTGCCTTAAATGTATGCTTTTGTTTGTGGAGCAGCGACAAGGATTTCAAATAAAATTACTTTGTGTTGGGCAGTAAGGTGGCTCTGAATAGAGTATTTGTGTTTAATTTGAGTATGTGACAGCTACATATGAGGGCGGATGCAGAGTTTCAGGTTGGTGAGAAACACCCTGTTGCCTTCAACTGCAAGGTGAACTCCATCACTTTGATAGATTCCATGCAGGTCAAAATGCAGGCTGTTGTTGTAGATAGAGCCCATGCTATGGTCTCTGAGGAATGCTGAAATAGCTTTATTAACATATTTCCTGGCTTTGTCAATTTGTGGACAGAATTGATTTTACCACTTCCATATTTGCCTTGGCATATATTGGAGTACACTAAGACAGTGTGAGGCAAAAGTCTAATTAATTGGCCAATGGTCTCCTTCAAATTAACCCCAGTTGGGCATTGCCACGCAGCTTAGGATGTTGGCAATGTGCAATACTCTCAACCAAAGGCAGCATTTGATGCTACTTTAGACATCTCAGGCCAAACCATTTAACTCCCACATTAGGCAAACCCAAATCCCTGTCAATTCCACTCTTTCTTGCATATTCTCTGGCCCAGAAAACATAGCTGTGACCCACAAACCACACTCTAACCATTTTGTAGCAAGGAGTAGCAGCCCACAGGTGAAGGCTTAAGCTGAATATGATAGTTGATAGAAGGAAAAGCAGTTAAAATGGAGAGGTGGATGTGGTTTAAGAAAAGAATGTATTGGAGTGGCTGCTGTAAATAATTTCACACTAAAAAGTAGGTAGTGATTTATATTAGTAAAATAGGAACGTCTCTTATAGGTTGTGGTAAAAACATTCACAAGTTACACTATACTGCATATACTTATAATTTAAAATCCTCAAACACACCGGCTACTGTTGAACTTAAAGCTAGTATTGTGCTGCCAGAAACTGCAGTGAACGGATGACCTACTGGTACAGTAAAGGGTTTCAAATGTGGTTGCTATGGCAACTGTGCTATAACAGTATGGGGGAGGGTTGCAATAATATTGTGGTTTGATTTTTCAAACTATATTAGATTAGAGCTAGTATATACTGTGATATATGTTTTTTCTAAATCAGTACTGTGATTGGATCTCGTATGCAATTAAAAAGACAATCTAATATTATTGTAAATGTTATAATGGACTCCCGTGTGGAGTTGCAACTCTATCGCAGAGTTACACAGGGGGGGCCACGCTGGGCACCGTGATGGGATCATGACTCCACCCACAGAGATGACCAGATTGGGCTTCTTATGAGGACACTAATACAGGGTTAAAAAAGTCACTAATGAAAACTATTATAAGAAGAAAAAATGTAGGGAACATTCTGATTTGCTAACTATATAATTATCAGTGGAAAAAGAGAGGGAAATATTACCATTGCTGGTTCATTCTTATAGAGAGTGGTATTAATAATTCTCTGTGAGAAGAAATGTTAGGTGAGAGTGGCAAAACCTCAGCATCAAGAAACTAAATTAACAGGTATGTTATCATAAAAACATAGATAATGTAGATAAAGTGTTATAAGTCATATTTTAATGAACTAAACATAAAATGTACATATAAAATGTATGACATACATGTAAAATATTATAAATATTTATTTATTGATGAATTATAGCAGATATGCAAGTAGACAACTTTTTGAAAGAGATACATTAAATATATTCAAACACTATCATACATAGGGAATGAAATAATGAAACCACCAGCAGGATACTTGAGTATGTTCAGTTCTGCTGGTAGGGAAAACAGTTTTGCCAAGTGTTAACCTACTCTTGTCCACATAAAACTGGTCTGGTCGGTAGCCTGTAGATAGGGTATCCTGCACGCTATTGTGTTTAACAAGTAGCACATATGTTGTAACTTTCTGTGCGTGATATGTAGATTTATAATACAATATGGTGCACAGGCCTTAAGCTGCTCTAATACTACTTAATTGTTACTTCTAAGGCAACCTGTAGCAAGTCAACAGGGTAATATATATGTGCATAAAAGCAACGACTTGTAGTTAGACATTTTTTAGAGCTACATGCACAGTTTAAGGTGCATATCCTAACTGATATATTCAGTGTTCTGCATTCAAATGACTACCATGTAATTATTTATGAACGGGCAGAGGTACTGATATATGCTCTGAGGCAGTGTTTGAACCATCTACACCTTCTCTCATATAGATAGATAGAACTGTTATATATGTACCAGTAATGGAGGCAGTCACACTCTCAGTGAAAGAAATCACTACTGAGTGACATGTTTAAGAGACAGTTCATGCTACACCTTATATGTAGATTTACAGAACCAAACACCCAGAAACAGAGTCAGTTATGTACTGAAAGAGTTTAATATGTATATGGAAAAAAACAAAGATAGGCCCATAGACAGTTAATCAGATATATAGAAGAAGTTTGATATTACCAAGTAAACAATTGAGACAAGTAGCCCCTTCAATATGCCTGTACATGCAGTTCTTTAGCTAAGCCGACTTGGTATTTCAAAACCATTCCCAAACCTTAATCTGCAGTAGCAGTACTTAAACATTGCTCCTAAAGTACCATATAGCTAAACCAAAGGGTAAATTGTATGTCCATAAAAGAAAAGACAGGTACTTAGAAGTTTTTGACAGGTACATACATACTTTTAGGCACATATGCTGACTTATACATCCAGTGTTTTACGTTCAGTTCAATGTCATGTAAGTAGTTTTAAGTTTAGAGCTACTAATACATCCTCTTAGACAGTGTTTCAAGCATCTACACCTTCACTCACATGCATAGACACAACTTATGTATCTAGCACTAATGGAGGCAGTGACACTCTCACTGAAACAAGTCATTAGTGTCTGACACACCCAAGAGACAATACATGCAACCGCTGACATATACATTTATACAGCCAAATACCCAGAAACAGAGCCAGCAATGTACTAAAAGACTTTACTACAAATAGAAAAAACAACCGGATAGGAACTGACACACTTATCTTGATATGTAGTAAAGCCTTGACATTACCAAGGAAACATCTGGAGAAGTAGGCCTTTCAGCATGTCTCAGTCCTAGGACACTTGAGCTTGTACATGCAGATCTGCTGCTAGTCTGACTTTGTATTTAAAACCCCTTGACAAACCTTAACCTGCTGTAGTATTATTTAAAAGTCAGCCCTAACGTAGCCTGTAGCTAGGTCATAGGGTAAAGTGTAAGTTCATAAAAGTAAAGGCATGTAGTTAGAGGTTTTCAACAGGTACATGTATACTTTTTGGCGCATACGTTGACTGATATATCCAGTGTTGTCTAGCCAGTTAAATGTCATGTAAATAGTTATAAAAGGGTAGAGCTAATAATACATCATCTCAGACAATGTTTCAAGCATCTACACTTTCACTTGTATGCACAGACACAACTCTTATCTAGCGCAGAAGGAGGTAGTCATACTGTCACTTAAACAACTGAATAGTTATTGACACACACAAGGAACAATGCATGCCACCTCTTACATGTGGATTTAAAGAGCCAAGCAGCCAGAAACAGAGGCAGCAATGTACTAAGAGACTTTACTACATATAGAAAAATATACCCAGATAGGAACTGAGATGCTTATACAGATATGTAGTAAAGCTCTGAGAAGAAGCTCCTCCAACATGTTTCAGGCCTAGTACACTTGTACATGCAGTTCTACAGGTTGGCTGACTTGGTATTTCAAACCCCTTGACAAGCTTTAACCTGCTGCAGTAGTACTTAAAAGTCATCCCTAAAGTAGTCTGTAGGTACGCCATTGGGTAAATTGTATATGCATAATAGCAAAGCTATGTAGTTAGAAGTTTTTCAGAGGTACATGCACAGTTTTTGGTGCATTTTCTGACTTATTCATCCAGCGTTGTACATTCAGTTGAATGTTATGTTAATACAACCTCTACCTACTAATACATCCTGTGAGATAGTCTTACAACCATCTACACCTACACTCACATGAAGAGACAGTACTCTTATGTATACAGTTGTAATGCAGACAGTGACTCTTTCACTGGATCAAATCATTAGTGATTAAGACACCCAATAGACAATCCATGGCACTCTTGATATATAGTTTTGCTGAACCAAACAGTCAGAAATAGAAACAGCCATGCATTAAGAGACTTTACTACATATAGAAAAAACACAGATAATAACTGATACACTTATACTGATCCGCAGTAAATGTCTGACACTACTAAGTAAAGTATTCAGCTAAGTAGGCTTTTGAAAATATAAGCTGTTGATATAGTATAGTACCAGAAGAGTATATCAGAATAAATTAATGTAATTTGTATGATTTCAGATATTTTAATTTTATGACGTACCATGTAAATTGTTTTTTATTTTAGATATATAGTTCACTTGGTACAGCAGAGATAAAGATGACATGGAAAAAACAGAAGAGAAGAGCTGAAAAAAACAATACTACTTGAACAAAAGTCAAAAGGAAAAAGTCAATGATGGCTAGAATACTCTGAAAGAAAAAAGATCTATTGGTAAGAGAGCTAAGTAGTTTCTTAAAACAATATTAAGAAGAATGAAAAATATGGAAAGTGATGAGAAGATAAAGAAAACTTTGTCAGCAAGTCACAAAAAGAAAGCAATAACTCATGTTTACACTGCAAATCATTGTAAAAAAACAAGTGGTCAAACAACAAAGCAAAAACAGTTTAAAGATATAAGAAGAATGTTTAGAGCTCCGGCAATAAAAAATTTAATAAAGAACATAAAACAGTCTAAGAGAAGATCAACAGCTTATAAACAAAAGCAACATTTAAAAACTGTGACAGATAAAGCATTTGCAATAGAGCGGAAACTATTTATTTTAATATTAAACAAAATGAGAACACTGGATAAAACAGTGATCAAGTTATATGACAAAATGGCAGCTAGTGCAGTATATAACAATTTAGAGTTGGTACCTATTCTTCAACATCTGGCAGATATAAATGTTTAGGAGTCTATTTTTATCCAATCTGTGCACCCATTTCAGGCCGTAGTTTGTATGGAGCCTAGGACAGATAACCTACCACCAACTGACTTACAAAAAGATCTTAAAGGTAGGGTTGTATACTTGCCTTTAGATTTTAAGCAGAATATTAAAACTATTGGTGTAGACAGAGAGGATCATGAACCACTGATTAGTCTAGTTAATGGTGTCCCTGCAAAGAATAGAAAAATCTGTCAAGAGTTGGTAGATATTAGTAAAGTTAGAAATGCACCAATATTCCTGCTACAAAATAATATTTATTATAAGAATATTTAAATGTCCTCGAAGATACAACATATGTAGAGGATGAAACATTAGTTTCAAGTCGCCAAATTGAAAAAGGATATAAATCTAGTTCAGAGGAGATTTATGAACACTATAGCATACATCCTCTTCATTCAAAAGAAGTAATCAGTAACACCATTGAATTATTTCAAATGAAAGAATCAAAAGGAGCTCCCATGAGTATATGTGACACAAGTTTAGAAGCTCACTGTTTTCTACAGCTATTCCCCACTGGACAAGGCGGATGATTTGATGACCAACCTGTATGGATCCCAGCATCTGAATGCCAGTCAACAAGATTATACTTTGAAGATCCAGTATTTCGGCAGTGCATTCTCTATATATTTCATTTTCTCTTTGAGAGTGATTTGTCTGCACTTTCATATGCAGCAAATCATATATTAAAAACAGGAATTGAGCTAAAAAATCTTTCTGCAAGAGAATTCATGGACAAAGTTGAACAAAGGGATGAAAATTTGGAATCTCACTTAACCCCTTCCATGCTCATGACGGAATGGTTCCGTCATGAGCTACAAGTTCTTTTAAAAAAATTTTTGATTAAAATCCAAAGCAGCGAGATACATATAAATATTCATCTTTGATTATTACAAGCGATAACAGAAGACATGGTCCTACATACATATAGCATTCCCTCAGAATAAACTCAAAAAATGACAAATTTCATATATCCATAACACATTATCCCGCCATATAATCCCTCAAAGCCCCCCAAACCTGTAGGCCCAACTTTCTTTTTCTAGGTCCTTTAACAGAATATAAACTATATTCCATATTAAAAATATTAAGCAGCTTGGCCTGCCACATTTCAAAAGAAGGAACCTCTTGTCGCAGCCAGAAGGAAGCTATTGATATCCGTGCCACCGCTGTGGCCATAAAGATTAAATAACTAAATTTATACATTGGTTTCCCCTGACACAGTTCTTCCCCAATTCCTAACAACATCATAGATTTAGAAATTTTAATAGGGGCCCCCGTAGTCTCTGATAAAAGTCTTTCTATAGATCCTACCAAGGAGTTTAGAAAAGTGCATACATAAAAAACATGAAGAATATCTGCATTATCCGCTCCACACCGAAAACATTTTCCATCATTCTGGCCCCCCACTTCATCATCTTGGCAGGAGTATGGTACAGATTAAATAGCGTCTTATAATGTTGACTTTTTAAATTAGCTGCCATTAGGATCCTCCCAGACAAATCAATCGATTTCTCCAATGAGATTGCAGGATTTCCCAGCCAGGTTCCCCATTTAATATTGTACTTCTCTAAATCGTCTATTCTACCCTCTAACAGTATTTTGTATATTGAGCCAATATTGCCCTGTCGTCTAATAGCTTCTACAATTTTATAAGTTGTAGTACTAATTGGATGTTTCCCTAAAAAGTCCCTTATTTGCAGAAACTTAAAAAATTGGGTTGTAGATAAATGATATTTATCCACCAACTCTGAAAATGAAAATAATATCCCATCCGCCAGATACAAATCGCTGAGTCGAATAATGCCCTTCACCCTCCAGATGGTAGCCACATGATCCCAGAAGATCGATGGTAGCAATCCAGTGGGATCAGTAGGTGTATAGACAGAGAGTTCGGGAATC
Source organism: Calotriton arnoldi (assembly GCA_963921515.1). Lineage (NCBI taxonomy): Eukaryota > Metazoa > Chordata > Amphibia > Caudata > Salamandridae > Calotriton > Calotriton arnoldi. Next base: position 1,569,734 of record CAWUFW010003468.1, on the reverse strand, counting down.
TTAAAACTTCTCCGAACAGCGTTCCAGATTTTAAACACAGCATTTAACACTTTAAAACTGGATCTTTTAAAATAGCTGCCATCCAACCTCTTAAACAAAAAATGCTTCACCTCAGGGCCCAAAATCATCTGGTAGATTGAAGGAGCTTCAGCTGCATTGCTAATCTCTTCCCCAGTCAACAAGATACGTACATTAACCAAAATACAAGCATAACAATAAAAAGCAAAATCAGGTACCGACCACCCTCCTCTTTCTCGAGAGAGGGTCATAAATCGAGCAGCTCTTCGCGGTTTCCCTGGAGCCCACATATACCTGGCACATAGTGATTGCAGGTGTTGGATTTGTTTACCTGATACCTCCAAAGGCACTGCCCTAAAGAAATACATAACCCTAGGCAGAACATTCATCTTCAGTACATTGGCTCTGCCTACTAATGAAAGATGCAAATTTTCCCACCTCTCGAGTGACCTTTTTATTCCCGCCATAATATCGCCCCAATTGACCTCTACAATCTCTTTTGCCGAGGTGCATATCTTAATGCCCAAATATGTGGCTTCGCTAACCACTCTAGGATCATTGCCCATTATTTGACTTGTACATAAAATTTGGGTTTTGGATGTATTCAATTTATACCCTGATGCTACCTCGAATTTCTGCGCTAGATGTTCTATTTCAGGTACTGCAAGGTCTGGATTGGAGGTTACGATCGCAATATCATCGGCGTACGCCAGTACACAAAAATGATCTTGTCGTACAGTAAAGGGTATAATCTTTTTACTCCGTTCTAACATAATAATAAAGGGATTAATATAAAGCGCAAACAAAAGGGGTGAACACGGGCATCCTTGTCGTGTGCCTCCAGTAATCACGATAGTCTCAGAAAACCGGCCCATGGAACAAATTTTAGCCATGGGGAGGTAATATAGGGCCTGCAAAGCTTGAATGTATCCCTGCCCAAACCCCATTTGTTGTAGGCCCCCCCATAAAAAGTTCCAAGACACACGGTCGAATGCTTTTTCAGCATTGAGTAAGACCAGCCCTAATTCTCTAGATTGTACCTGTGCTATATCAAAAAAGAGTCACTACTCTGCTCACATGGTCTACCGTCCCCCTTCCTGGTATAAAACCATGTTGTTTTAAAGATACTAAGGGTGTTATAACTTTTGCCAGCCGTGTAGCCAAAATTTTTGCATAAATTTTGCCGTCACAGTTAAATTGGACGGTAGGATCCAGGTAACTCAGACGGCTTCCCCTTTTTCTTAAAAATACAGATATTGGCCTCAGCCCAGGATCGCGGTATCTCCCCTTTTTGTGCTGTTTGAAACACCTTAAGCATATCGGACTTAACATCTTGGAAAAAGGTCTTATAAATTTCCAGCGTAAGTTTATCCGGTCCTGCAGCTTTCCCTATTGTAAGAGTATTGATGGCTTGTTCTAATTCATCTAACGTAATAGGCTCATCTAGCATCTCGGCATCCGCCTGTTCCAATTGGCCCCACAATGAGGCTGGGAGTCCTAGATCCATCAAAGAACACCCATTATCTTGCCCTGTATACAATTCTGTATAAAAACCAAAAAAGACCTTGAGGATTTTCTGAGGGTCAAACACCATAACCCCAGCGGCAGTTTTAATCCCAGTTATTCTTTGTTCAGCCTCCTTTATGCGTAACTTCTGGGCTAAACACCGTCCAGTAGCCTCCCCATATTCATGGCACTCTTTTTTATAGGTTTGATATTTTATGGCAATTTCTTTACTCCATTCCAGATTTATTTTAGCCTTACACCTAGCTAAGTTAGTCTGTAACGCTGCAGTATTATGTCCTGCAGCTAGCCCATTATCCAATTCCTCTTCAGCAGTCTTAAGTTCATTATACAATACCTGCAGTGCCTGCTTAGCTAGTTTTTTTTTATATAAAACCCATAGCTCTGAATTTCCCCTCTAAACCCGGCTTTGAATGTGTCCCAAATAACCCCCAAGACGCAGAGTGCCGATTAATCTGAAAGAATTCCTTTATCCAAACCTTCATATGCTCAATACAAATATCATCCAGCAAATGCTTTCTATCAAAAGTGAAAGCTCTCAGTGCTACACCCCCCCCAAGTGCCGGAATTTCTACTACCACTGGTGCATGATCCGATGTAACCCTTGGATACACACAAATTTTAAGCCCTGTAAATAATAGCGAAGATAAAAAAAAAGAATCAAGACGTACAAGCCTATTGTGTGGGTGCGAATAGAACGTATATCCTGTGTCTTGCCTTTGCAAATTACTCCATGCAACCACCACGCTTGGTCAGCTAACAGTTGACATATGGCCTTACATACCCTGGGCTTCCTGCCTTTGTAGTTCTGTCCACAAAATTGGAGATCCCCATAAGTCATATTTATATTGAAGTCACCACAGAGCAATAACGGAGTGGGCCATGTAGCAAGTTCGCCATTTAAATATTCCAATATCGGGGCTTTGTCAAAGTTAGAGCCATATACTGTACATAGAGTAAATGTTACTTCCCCTACCCTGCATGCCACAATGGCCCACCGTCCATGCGCATCAACCGATATACGTCCCGTTTTTTGGATAGAGGGTCTCCCTAAAATCGCCACCCCACTGATCATATTTGACTGCCGTGAGGCTGCCAATACTACATACCCTAATTCTGAGAGAATCCTCCATTTCCCCCTTGGGATGTGCGTCTCCTGCAGACACACTACGTCTGGCTGGATCACCCGTAGCTCTGTAGCCACCCTCTGCCTCTTATAATAGTTATTTAACCCACACACATTCAGTGTACATATTCGAAGGCCTATCTTAGCCATATATTCCGCATTAATATTATCGCTTGTTCAGAGCCATACATAAATGTTCTCAAACCACTACACCTTTCTTTGCTGCTATGGATCATTTTCCTTTTTTTACCCCCACCATCCCCCTTCCTCCCACCCCTACCCCTACCCTTCCCCCGACAACCCTCCAACCCCCCACCCTACCCCTACATCGAGGCTTTAGGACTACTAGTCCTAGCGATGAAATGCTCCCACCACCCAAAAAAGTGCCTCCCACACCCATGTGATACCCCATGTGTATTAACCAGTCCATAACTTCTCCAATTAAGCACGTGGTATAGGGCTAAAAAAAACAAAACACAAAACATTCCAAAATTCCTTACTTATTTTTCCCCCCTATACACATATAAAACAGTAATACTCATGGGGTATAATACATCATAAGCAGAGAATAATTAAAAACATAAACAGATAGGCTCCATAAAGACTCTGATAGATAAAGCTATTAGGTCCACTATGCAAGCCCAATATCCCCTTTGACCAGATTATCTACTTTGACTCTTTAAGAGACTGCAGAAATTCTTTCGCTAAAATCTCAGACGTAAAAAACCTGGTATTCTCTTTATATATAATTTTCAGCTTAGCTGGATTAAGTAGAAAGGCTTGGGCCCCTTTAGCTTGGAATGGTACAATATGTTGGCGAAGTTGCCAGCGCTTCTCTACCGTCTGATGACAGTAGTCTGGTCTGACAAAAAACTCCTCCCCCTTCCCAGCTCTTTTTCTATCAGGCCGTGCCAAATCAAATACAGCTTCACGTGCCCAAAAATTACTAAGCGATATCAATATGGCCCTAGGCTTAGTCGCTGCTGCAGTTTGACTAGGCCGGGCCCGAATGGCAAAGGGGAAACGATGTGCCCTCTGCACCTCTCTCTGCCAGTCCCATTGGGAGAGCTCAGGGAACGCCTGCGTAAATAGTTCAATGATGAATTTGCGTGGATCCTGTCCTTCCAGGCCCTCCGAAATTTGAAGGACTCTCAAATTATTTCGCCGAGCCCGATTCTCTAAATCAGTGAGTTTCCACAACATGTCGTCCTTCCCTGTTCACAGGGTCTCGGTCAGCATTTTTTGTGCTGCCAGCTCATCCTCCAGACAAGAGATGCGTGCCTCTGCCTCAGTAATCCTTGTAGTAAACTCTGTACATGTTTTTGCTATGCGTCGAACTGAGTTTTGCATTTTGCGACAGGCATTTTGTGTCCTCTGGCTCTCTGCCCGTGTTTCCTCTCTATGGGTCATTAACATTTGATATATGAGAGCCAAAGATACATCTTCTGTTGGTTCTGCCATTCTCCGTGCCAAAGAATCTGTCCTATCTATCTCTTCAGAAGGCCTCGCCCCTATATTTAACTCTGGAGAAAAAGAATAGTCCCATTGCTCCAAATTGCTTCCATTATCATTAACTGGGTGCCTCGAATCCTCTGTCAGCATCCTATTCTTACGCATTGTCTGAGGGCTGCCCTCCGATGAGTCCCCTCCCGTGTCCTCCGGGGCTGTACTGCTATGTTCACGCGCCTCATCACTGGATACATCAGAATGGTCAGAAAGCGAAAAGAACTTTTCTACCAAGTCCACCAATTCTGCCTCTTTCATAAGAGGCTCACTGCTCTACTGTTCTGCGCCTTTAACAATACCGGCACAGCCAGTGTCGACTCTTTCCTGAATGCCAGCACTTGCGTTAAGAGTTATATCAGATCTCAAAGGCATCTCGAGCCCCAGCTCACCATTACTCAATACTGTCCGGTCTGGCGGTCCTTCAGCAGGTTGTGCTTCGCCATTGCCATTGCCCATATCATTATTATTACGTGGTATAGAACTAAAATCACTCCCAGCAATAGATTGGGCAGGCAAGGATATACCAGGACCCTCCTCCACTGCCACCTGCCCCCCCAGGCAGTCCGCGACATCCTCATCCCCCAATGCCACAGAGGGAGCTTCCATTTGAGGGGTCTGAGCATCTTTTTCCTGCCTTTTCCCGCCGAAAATATTTGGGGGATAATTCGCTACCGGAGCTGTTGATGGTGTCTCTTTCGTTTAATACAAACTCCTTGCCTGCGCCGGTAATGGTGCTGGTGCTGGTAACATACTCCCCCTTGTTTGCTTTGCCGCTTACTTTCGAGACATTCTTGCCGCTTGGTGTCTCTGTGGTCTTTGCTGCAGCTGTGGAGTCAGCCTGAAGCCGGGGTTTCCCTCTACCGCCTTTCGGTGGCATCGTTAGCGTGCTCCAAATTCCGCCTCCCGAACTTCCGATTTTTGAGCTTGCAACTGTTACGACCGGGCGTCTCAGCCTCCACTGCCAGCTCCTTGCAGATACAATGTATCCACCACGAAGACCGCGGAGACGTGCACACCGAGCGAGGAATGCAGCCGCTGCGAATCCCAGCATGCCGGTGAGTCTCAGCTGCACTCAGGGCCCGGTCTCAGACAACATTCAGAGCCCGCCTTCCTCCTCTTGCTTTCCCCTACGAACAATCCTCTCATGGGTGTGGGAGCGTAGGAGCAGCCAGCTCACTCGTCAGAGCTGGCGGCCGCCATCTTACCTCATGAGCACAAGTTCTAGTGTGCTCATGACGGAACCATTCCGTCATGAGCACATGCTCAGAGAAATCCCTCTGCTGCAGACAGCAGAGGATTTCCCATTTGCCTGGGGAGGTGGGGAAGAGCTTCCCCAACCTCCCCAGGCATATTTTTGTATTTCATTGTAATGACGATCGCGCGCATGGCGCGCGTCGTCATTACAATGAAATCGAAACTGAAACTTAGTTTCAGTTTCTCAGTTTCGGTGCTTGTGGGGCTATCTCAGCCACCCGAGCACCAAAAAGATGGGAGAGGTATCGTTGGAAAGGGGAGAATCTCCCCTTTCCAATGATACCCTTCCTAGAGGATCCCTGGCTTAGGGATCACCCCAGGAGGGCGATCCCCAAGCAGGGATACACCCACTAGCACCAGGGAGGGGGAGCGGCCCCTTGGGCAAGGGCCTTTGCTCCCCCCATTTTCTTTTGGGCAGTAGCCCCCAATATGCCCCCCCCGGGGGGCAGAAAGCCCACTAGATGCCAGGGATTTTTTTTTATTGACGTTGGGGTGGGGGCTGCCCAAAAGGGCTTAGCAATGCCCCCACCCCCCACAGAAATGTCAGCTCTTGCCACTAAAAACCAGGTATTGATGTTGGGGTGGGGGCTGCCCAAAGGGCATGCCAATGCCCCCAACCCCACCCCCAGAGAAATGTCAGTCTTTCTGCCCCCCCCCAGGGGTCAGACGGGGGCAGTAGCCCCCAATATGCCCCCCCCGGGGGGCAGAAAGCCCACTAGACACCAGGAATTTTTTCTTATTGACATTGGGGTGGGGACTGCCCAAAAAAGGGCATGCCAATGCCCCCGCAGCAGAGAAATGTCAGTCTTTCTGCCCCCCAGGGGGCAGACGGGGGTAGTAGCCTCCAATCTGCCCCCCGGGGGCAGAAAGCCCACTTGAAACAAGGGATTTTTTTTATTGATGTTGGGGTGGGGGCTGCCTAAAAAGGGCATGACAATGCCCCCCCCCCAGAGAAATGTCACACTTTCTACCCCCCAGGGGGCAGATGGGGGCAGTGGCCTCCAATCTGCCCCCTGGGGGGGACAAAAAGCCCACTAGAAACCAGGGGTTTATTTGTTTTAATAATGTAGGGGTGGGGGCTGCCCAGAATGGGCATGATAATGCCCCCACCCCACAAACAATTACCAGAGTCTTTCTGCCCCTCCCCGGAGGCATATTGGGGCAATAGCCACTTATCTGCCCCCCCGGGGGGGGCAGAAAGCCCACTAGGCCTCAGGATTTTTTTTTTTAATTCAGGGGTGAGGTCAGCCCAGAATGGGCATGCCAATGCCCACATCTCCCAAAAAAAATGCCACAGTCGTTCTGCCCCCCTGGGATGCAGATGGGGGCAGTGGCCCCTGATCTGCCCCGGGGGGGCAGAAAGCCCAATAGGCGCCAGCGATTATGCTGGCTTTTTTTATGCGTGGGGGTGGGGGCTGCCCAGAATGGGCATACCAATGCCCCCCCATTTTTATCGGGAGACGTGGGGGAACACTAGGTGGTAGGAAATTTGTGTCAACCCGGTGATGCCACAACTTTCCCACACAAAAATGTTTGGAAAAAGGGATTTTCTCAGCTAAATTTCAGGTTCGCAGGGGATTCTGGGTAAGAAAACGTTGGGGATCCACGCAAGCCATACCTCCCTGGAATCCCCCAGGTGTCTTGTTTTCAGAAATGTGTGGGTTTGGTAGGTTTCCCTAGGTGGCCGCCGAGCACGGGGCCAAAAACCCAGGTGACCCCCCTTGCAAAACCAGGTCGTTTTGTGATAGGCAATTTTGATGTCGCCTCAATACGTTTTGGGCCCTTGCCTGTCGCAGGTACTTGGGCCTCCCACACGAGTCAGGCACCATTTTTATCGGGAGACCTGGGGGAACGCTGGGTGGTAGGAAATTTGTGTCAGCCCGGTGATGCCACAACTTTACCACACAAAAATATGTGGAAAAAGTGATTTTTTCAGCTAAATTTGAGATTTGCAGTGGATTTTGGGTAAGAAAATGTTGGGGGATCCACGCAAGCCATACCTCCCTGGATTCCCCCGGGTGTCTAGTTTTCAGAAATGTGTGGGTTTGGTAGGTTTCCCTAGCTGGCCGCTGAGCACGGGGCCAAAAACCCAGGTGATCCCCTTGCAAAACCAGGTCGTTTTGTGATAGGCAATTTTGATGTCCCCTCAATATGTTTTGGGCCCTTGCCTGTCGCGGGTACTTGGGCCTCCCACATGAGTGAGGCACCATTTTTATCTGGAGACCTGGGGGAACGTTGGGTGGTAGGAAATTTGTGTCAGCCCGGTGGTGCCACAACTTTCCCACACAAAAATGTGTGGAAAAAGTGATTTTTTCAGCTAAATTTGAGGTTTGCAGGGGATTCTGGGTAAGAAAACGTTGGGGGTTCCACGCAAGCCATACCTCCCTGAAATCCCCCGGGTGTCTAGTTTTCAGAAATGTGTAGGTTTGGTAGCTTTCCTTAGCTGGCCGCCGAGCACGGGGCCAAAAACCCAGGTGACCCCCCTTGCAAAACCAGGTCGTTTTGTGATAGGCAATTTTGATGTCACCTCAATACGTTTTGGGCCCTTGCCTGTCACGGGTACTTGGGCCTCCCACACGAGTGAGGCACCATTTTTATCGGGAGACCTGGGGGAACGCTGGGTTGTAGGAAATTTGTGTCAGCCCAGTGATGCCACAACTTTCCCACACAAAAATGTGTGGGAAAAGTTAATTTTTCAGCTAAATTTGAAGTGAGCAGCGAATTCTGGGTAAGAAAACTTTGGGGGATCCACGCAAGCCATACCTCCCTGGAATCCCCTGGGTGTCTAGTTTTCAGAAATGTGTGGGTATGGTAGGTTTTCCTAGCTGGCCGCCGAGCATGGGGACAAAAACCCAGGTGACCCCCCTTGCAAAACCAGGTCGTTTTATGATAGGCAATTTTGATGTCGCCTCAATACGTTTTGGGCCCTTGCCTGTCGTGGGTACTTGGGCCTCCCACACGAGTGAGGCACCATTATTATCGGGGGACCTGGGGGAACGCTGGGTGGTAGGAAATTTGTGTCAGCCAGGTGATGCCACAACTTTCCCACACAAAAATTTGTTGAAAAAGTGATTTTTTTCAGCTAAATTTGAAGTTTGCAGGAGATTCTGGGGAAGAAAAAGTTGGGGGATCCACGCAAGCCATACCTCCCTGGAATCACCTGGGTGTCTAGCTTTCAGAAATGTGTGGGTTTGGTAGGTTTGCCTAGCTGGCCGCCGAGCACAGGGCCAAAAACCCAGGTGACCCCCCTTGCAAAACCAGGTCGTTTTGTGATAGGCAATTTTGATGTCGCCTCAATAAGTTTTGGGCCCTTGCCTGTCACGGGTACTTGGGCCTCCCACACGAGTGAGGCACTATTTTTATCGGGAGACCTGGGGGAATGCTGGGTGGTAGGAAATTTGTGTCAGCCCGGTGATGCCACAACTTTCCCACACAAAAATGTGTGGAAAAAGTGATTTTTTTCATCTAAATTTCAGGTTTGCAGGGGATTCTGGGTAAGAAAACGTTGGGGGATCCACGCAAGCCATACCTCCCTGGAATCCCCCGGGCGACTAATTTTCAAAAATGTATAGGTTTGCTAGGTTTCCCTAGGTGCCGGAGGAGCTAGGGTTCAACATCTACAGCTAGGCACTTTGCAAAAAAAGGGTCAGTTTTTACTGTGAAAATGTGGTGTGTCCACGTTGCGTTTTGGGCTGTTTCCTTTCGCGGGCACTAGGCCTACCCACACAAGTGAGGTACCATTTTTCTCGGAAGACTTTGGGGAACGCGGGGTGGGTGGAATTTCGTGGATCCACGCAGATTCCAGAAATTTCCACCACAGAAATGTGAGGAAAATGTGTTTTTTGGGACAAATTTTGAGGTTTGCAAGGGATTTTGGGTAACAGAACTTGGTGAGAGACAGTCAAGTCACCACATCCTGGATTCCCCTGGGTGTCTAGTTTTCAAAAATGTATAGGTTTGCTAGGTTTCCTTAGATGCCGGCAGAGCTAGGGTTCAAAATTTACAGCTGGGCACTTTGCAAAAAAAAGGTCATTTTTCACTGTGAAAATGTGGTGTGTCCACGTTGCGTTTTGGGCCGTTTCCTGTCACGGGCACTAGGCCTACCCACACAAGTGAGGTACCATTTTTCTCGGAAGACCTTGGGGAACGCGGGGTGGGTGGAATTTTGTGGATACACGCAGATTCCAGAACTTTCCACCACAGAAATGTGAGAAAAATGTGTTTTTTTACAGATTTTGAGGTTTGCAAGGGATTCTGGGTAACAGAACCTGGTGAGAGCCAGTCAAGTCACCCCATCCTGGATTCCCCTGGGTGTCTAGTTTTTAAAAATGTATAGGTTTGCTAGGTTTCCCTAGGTGCCGGCAGAGCTAGGGTTCAAAAACTACAGCTAGGCACTTTGCAAAAAAAGGGTCATTTTTCACTGTGAAAATGTGGTGTGTCCACGTTGCGTTTTGGGCCGTTTCCTGTCGCGGGAACTAGGCCTACTCACACAAGTGACATACCATTTTTCTCATAAGACTTTAGGGAACGCGGGGTGGGTGGAATTTTGTGGATCCACGCAGATTCCAGAACTTTCCACCACAAAATGTGAGGAAAATGTGGGTTTTTTGACAAATGTTTATGTTTGCAAGGGATTCTGGGTAACAGAACCTGGTGAAAGCCAGTCACGTCACCCCATCCTGGATTTCCCTGGGTGTCTAGTTTTCAAAAATGTATAGGTTTGCTAGGTTTCCCTAGGTGCCGGCAGAGCTAGGGTTCAAAAACTACAGCTAGGCACTTTGCAAAAAAAGGGTCATTTTTCTGTGAAAATGTGGTGTGTCCATGTTGCGTTTTGGGCCGTTTCCTGTTGCGGGCAATAGGCCTACCCACACAAGTGACATACCATTTTTCTCATAAGACTTTGGAGAACACGGGGTGGGTGGAATTTTGTGGATCCACGCAGATTCCAGAGCTTTCCACCACAAAAATGTGAGGAAAATGTGTTTTTTTTGACAAATTTTTATGTTTGCAAGGGATTCTGGGTAACAGAACCTGGTGAGAGCCAGTCAAGTCACCCCATCCTGGATTTACCTGGGTGTCTAGTTTTCAAAAATGTGTAGGTTTGCTAGGTTTCCCTAGGTGCCGGCAGAGCTAGGGTTCAAAAACTACAGCTAGGCACTTTGCAAAAAAAGGGTCATTTTTCACTGTGAAAATGTGCTGTGTCCATGTTGCGTTTTGGGCCGTTTCCTGTTGCGGGCAATAGGCCTACCCACACAAGTGAGGTACCATTTTTCTCTGAAGACGTTGGGGAACGCGGGGTGGGTAGAATTTTGTGGATCCACGCAGATTCCAGAACTTTCCACCACAGAAATGTGAGGAAAATGTGGTTTTTTTTACAATTCTTTAGGTTTGCAAGGAATTCTGGGTAACAGAACCTGGTGAGAGCCAGTCAAGTCACCCCGTCCTGGATTCCCTGGGTGTCTAGTTTTCAAAAATGTATAGGTTTGCTAGGTTTCCCTTGGTGCCGGCAGAGCTAGGGTTAAAAAACAACACCTAGGCACTTTGCAAAAAAAGGTCATTTTTCATTGTGAAAATGGGGTGTGTCCACGTTGCGTTTTGAGCCGTTTCCTGTCGTGGGCACTAGGCCTACGCACACAAGTGAGGTACCATTTTTATCGGGAGACTTAGTGTAACACAGAATTGTAGAGCAACTGTTATTACCTATTGACTTTTGATGCATTTCTGTCTCCCAAATGAAAGACAATGTGTAAAAAAGAAGTCATTTTGAAAAATGACCTATAATTCTCATGCTAGTATGGGTACTCCCAATTTCGGAAATGTGCAAATATCTAATGTTTCTAAACTCTATATTTTGTTCCCATTTCAGAAATACATAGGTGTCTTTCATACCGATTTTTCCATGTATACATTTTCACAAAATAATTGCTATATACCCGGTACATAATAAAAAACCATTGCAAGATGCTGCTCAGTTATTGTCTCTGGGTTCGTCGGGTTCTTGGTGAACCTACAAGTCCTATATATCCCCACAACCAGAAAGGTCCAGCAAATGTAACGGTATATTGCTTTCAAACAGCTGTCATAATTAGAAGAAGTTACAGGTGAAAACGTTGACACAAATGGCTGTTTTCTTCAACTAATTTTCACTTTTTCCTATATTTAACTGTTAGTTTCTATAAAGAAACCTTGAATGATCTACACAAATGACCCCTTGCTGAATTTAGAATTTTGTCTAATTTTCTAAAATGTGTAGCTTTCCAGGATCCATTATTGCTTTCATATCCACTTCTACCATTAACTGGAAGGAGGTTGAAAGCACAAAAAATAGCAAAAATAGGCTATGTCCTAGAAAAATGCCAAAACTGTGTAAAAAATTGTGGTTTTCTGACAAAAGTCTGCTTGTCCCTGAAAGCTGGGAAGATGGTGATTTCAGCACCACAACCCCTTTTTGATACCATTTGCAGGGAAAAAACCAGACGCTTTCATCTGTAGCCCTTTTTTCCCATTTTTCCAAAAACAAAAAAAATGTAGCTGTATTTTGGCTAATTTCTGGGTCCCCTCCAGGGGAATCCACAAACCCATGATGTTGGAAAAAAATGACGCAAATTTGGCGTGGATACCTTATGTGGTCAAAAAGTTACGGGGCCTAAGCGCAAACTACCCCAAATAGCCAAAAAAAGGCTTAGCACAGGGGGGGAAAGGCCTAGCAGCGAAGGGGTTAATCTGATGGCATGCAAATGTGGCACAAATGAATATTGGTATTGTCTAGGCCTGGGCATTGAACTTCGCTCCGTTCGCGGAGTTTTCTGCACTCCGCACTCCGCAGAGCTCGCGGAGTGCAGAAAACTCTGCTTCGCGATGTGCAGCGGAGTTTTTTCCCCACTCGCGATCGCGAACGGTAAGTTTGTGATCGTGAATGGTAAGTTCGCGAGCGTGAACAGTAAGTTCGCGAGCGTGAGCTGCCGCTGGGGTAGAATTTCTACCCGAGCGGCAGGAATACCAGCACAAACTGCAGTTCGCACTGCACTCCGCCACTCGCGTAACTTCGCTGAGGTTTTTTGTAACTTTGCGGAGTTCCGCGTAGCAAAACTCCACGAACCACGCCCAGGCCTGGTATTGTCGTCATGGTGAACTCAAGTGCATGTTGCGAAACCTAGGTACACCTACTTGGTTTCTAACATTCAGCTGAGTATGTGTGGGGTAATCTATTTGAATTCTTATGAGAAGCATATTCAAATATAAAGAACATTGAAGTTAAGACTGCTGGAGAATATTGTTCTTTGGATCCTGCGAATGTTCTGCAGATATTTTCACCATAGGTTTGAAGCTATGATGTTGTTTATCTGCAATAAAACTAAACCACCTCTTGGAGAGGTAAATGATTTCTTTTGGCCAAAAGAGTACCAATGCAAAAACAACAGTTGATGGACAGAATGCAGAACAATGTCATACATTCACCCCAGTACAGTAAGCCAGAAACCGGTCCCAGGATGCTTGTTTCCGGGCCAGGGAAGACATGACTTGGCAGTTCGGGCTGGACTGTTCCCATGAGGCACAGGGTCAGACTGATTTGCATATGGCCATGTCTGAACTGGGGTGGCGGAGTGAGCTAAAGAATGATGATGGATTAAACCCAGATCAGTTGACTGGGGGTGAGTGCTTGCAATGTTCAACACTCCGTCCATCATCCCCTTTGGTTTTGCAATGTTCGCCCTAAGTTGGCAGGGTATGCCCAGACGTGGGTCCCTTGCTCACTTTGCCACTGGATTCAAGATAGCCTGGCTGATGAGGCCTGTAAGCCAGAAACCGGTCCCAGGATGCTTGTTTCCGGTCCAGGAAAGACATGGCTTGGCAGTTCGGGCTGGACTGTTCCCATGAGGCACGGGGTCAGACTGATTTGCATATGGCCAAGTCTGAACTGGGGTGGCGGAGTGAGCTAAAGAATGATGATGGATTCAACCCAGATCTGTGACTGGGGGTGAGTGTTTGAAAAGTTTGAGCACTCCTTCCATCATCTCCTTGTGTTTGCTTTGTTCGTCCTAAGTTGGCAGGGTATGCCCAGACGTGGGTCCCTTGCTCACTTTGCCACTGGATTCAAGATAGCCTGGCTGATGATGGCTGTAAGCCAGAAACCGGTCCCAGAATGCTTGTTTCCGGTCCAGGGAAGACATGGCTTGGCAGTTCGGGCTGGACTGTTCCCATGAGGCACAGGGTCAGACTCATTTGCATATGGCCATGTCTGAACTGGGGTTGCGGAGTGAGCTAAAGAATGATGATGGATTAAACCCAGATCAGTTGACTGGGGGTGAGTGCTTGCAATGTTCAACACTCCGTCCATCATCCCCTTTGGTTTTGCAAAAGAGTACCAAGACAGAGGTACTCCTCATACACACATAATTTTTGGGATAAAGGATGCACCAAAATTTGGAACAGATAGTGATGAGGTTGTTCTGTCTTTCATCGAACAGTATGCCTCAAGAGAATGGGGGCAAAACAGCTTGAGAGTACATGTTTTATGGCTTCAAAGTCATAGATGTGGAAAATACTGCCATCAAAAATATAGATGCAAAGGAAACTTTTATACAAAATGTCGGTTTGGATTCCCACGACCTAATATTTCACAAGGAAGAGTTAACAGCTTTTTGTCAGCAGTAAGACATACAATAACTCAGAAATCCCTAAAAAATACATGCACCCTAAGAAGAACAGAAGCTTCAAAGTATATTAATGACTATAAATCAGGTATTTTGAAAATGTGGAATGCAAACTTGGATATTCAGTTTGTAGCAGATAACTCAACTGCTGTTGCTTGTTACATCACATCTTACATTACAAAATCTGGAAAGTCAGAGATGAAAGAGATGTGGGAGGATATTTCTGCAGAAAAGAGTCCCAGCAAGAAATTGTATGGCTTCAGCTTGAAGATGTTTTCCCATAGAGAGATAGGATCCTATGAGTGCACAGATCGGTTGAGCTTGGCCAGTTTATTTTCAAAGTCAAGAGGAATCCTTTCGGTAAGCCAAGGCCTAGCTGGCACACACTACATAGTATTGAATTCTTTCCCAGCAATCCAATACTTAGCAGAGTTTCAGCCAGAAAGCACTGATATTCTGAAAACAAATATGTTGGAGATATCCTATGCATCAAGAAGGAGTCCACATCTGGAAAATGGATGCCTGTATGAAATACTACAACACCACAGATTTAAAAGGAATGTTACAGAAAATATAGAAGAAGAAAAGTATGCTGTAATTGGATGGGATGGATGTTTGGTCAAATAAGCCAAAGGAAATCTTATTAACCATAGAAAACTCAGTTGCCAAACTCCAGATAAGAGAGCATTTTTCTATTTAGCACTTCTGCAACTATTCAAGCTTTGGTGTGCTGAACAGAATTACTTGGAGAGTTTGACTGCTATGAAGATTCTTTCAACGCTATAAAATACAGTATTCAGTGTTTAGTTTTTCCTATAAATATGAAGATATTAAATGATGAGATTGAACAAGAATAAGCTATTGCAGCAGACAGAGCTAGGGGAAGTTCACAAAGTAGTCAAAGTTCTGGAGCATTAGCTCAAGATACACTTGGACAACAATTTATTCAAAATGAAGCTGCATTAGCTATGAATGAGGTGGGAACTGCAATGGGGCAAGCACTATTCACTTTGAAGAGTTAGTAGGACAACTTAACATCGAACAAAAAGAAATATATATGCAAATGAAAGAGAAAATAGAACATGGATTCCTTCTTGACAAGAAGAAATGTCAGTGTTCATCATTTAAACCTCTTCTGTTATGCATCAGTGGTCAAGCTGGCACAGGAAAAAGTTTCTTAATTAAAATTCTGACAAGTTATCTACACAGGACCACAGATTCAAATGTATTCTGTGTAGTAACAGCACCAACTGGATTAGCAGCACACAACATTAAAGGAAATACTTAACATTGATTACTTATGCTACCCGTTGAACATGAAAATAAACTGGAATACCAGAAGCTATCTGGGGAAGCTTGTCATGAGGTCTCAAGAGTACTGAAGAAACTGAAACTTTTAATCATCGACGAGTTGATCATGGTCTCGAAAGTAATGCGTGCCTTTGCACACTTGAGAATGCAACAGATTTTAAAACAGAGTACGAAGTGCTGTTTGGAGGCAACCATTAAATTCTGTTCGGAGACCTACTGCAACTCACCCAATAGCAACCTGTTTTCAAAACACTTCTCCATGATGAGACAAAGGATTCTTTGGGAAGTATTGGAAATGTAAACATTTGGCTAAACTTTGAATACAAGGAATTAGTGAAGAATATGCGACAAGCAGCTGATGAAGAATATGGAAATATCCTTAAGGACATAATAATTGAAGTTTTGACCAAACATAGTAAACAAGCTTTGGAAAGCCGACTAATAAAGAAACTGTTTACATCTGAAAAGACACCAACACAACTAATGTATAATATGATTGCAGAAGTGAAATCCATAGTTTGTTTAATACCTATGCTGCAAGAGTGTTCCACATTTAATGAAGAACTACTGAAACTGGTAAAACAACAAATTCTGGAAATTACAGCTATTGATAAAGTGGAACACCAGGGAATAACAATACTACTAACTGGAAAATGGCATGCTAAATGCGAATCTTTAGAGAAGTCTGTATCAAAGACTTCAGGATGAGAAAAGTATTTACAAGTATGTAAAAACTGTCATATAATTTTGAACCGTAATTTGAATGTAAAAGAAGGATTTGTAAATTGTGCTATGGCAAAAGGTGTTGATTTTGTTCATTTTCAAATCAGAGATCAGATAGAATTTTTAGTTGTGAAATTTGATCAGATTAATCAAGTAAAGCAGATTGGGTGTTGTGCTGTATATGTTTTGCTTGTAAAGGACTTGTATGTTCGACAACAGCAGTTCCAAGGGTCCCTAGCATATGCGGTAACTATCCACAAGTCTCAAGGTTTAAGCATATACTGAGCTTTTATAAACATTGGAAGTAATCTGTTTAAAGAAGGAATGGCATATGTTGCATTGTCTCGAGTAAGACCATTGTCTGGTTTGCATTTGATTGAATTTGATGACAAAAAGGTTGGTACTGATGCAACTTGTGTAAGAGAGTGTAATCTATTAGGAGGTTGCTATGCTTCTCATTTAGGTGAATACCCAATCTATGAGAAACCTATACTATGTCCAAAACTGAAGTATACAAAACACTTAACTGAATTTCAAGATAAGAAAGGCAAGCAAGACAAACTTGAATAGATAAAGAAGAAAAAAGTGTAAAGTGAGGGTGATATTGTAGGACAACAGTTAGAAAACTGTCGGGGTATCAACTGCTATGCTAATGTGGTTCTCAATGTAGTCTTTCATTTACCACATCTTCTCAATCAGATTGAACAAAACCATGAGAAAAGATTCTGTTATGCACTATGTCATTCACTCCAATGGTTGCTCAGTGACAGAAGTAAAATATACACTGCTTCAGGCATTCAACATCGTTTGGATATATGTGGCGGATTAGTAACATTTACTCTCAACATGCAACAAGATACACAAGAATTTATAATGGTCATGCTTTGAGTCTTTGAAAAAGAATAAATAAATATTGATGACTTGTTTGGACTAAGTTACAAATGAGACCACGGCTGTGAAGATTGTTCATTCACCTCTACTGCTGAAATACATGAAGAACGATTCCTATACTTAACACTACCAGATTGCGAAATGGTGTCTTTTGACAAATTGATTAAAACAGTAAATCAAAATATGACCTGATCAAATTGTAGATCAGACATGATATCTACACTGCAAATACAAAGAAGTGGAAAATACCTCAATGTTACAACGATGTAGACTAGATGTAACACAATTACAAACAGAAATTACAAACTTCAAAGAAGGACAAATATCTATTTCAGAAAGAACGTATACAGCACTAGCTATTATTTTTTATGATGGAGCTAATATGACATCTGGACACTATACTGTGTTTTTGAAAAGTAACAGTGGATGGACACATTGCAATAATACCAACCTTAAATTCAAAGATAGATTGCCTTCTAAACTACAAAATTCTTACCTGTTATTTCTTCAGCCAAATTTCTAAGGACATCATTTGGCCTATTGGGGGTGATGCCCTTAACAACAATGGTAGATTGGATTATATCAGAATATATATTTACCCTTTTGCTCATGATTTGCCCTAGTATAAATAATGTTCTGAAAACCATCTTTAGAAATTAAGTATAGTATATATTTGTGCCTAGTATTGTACCAGGTATAATAATAACATAAAATATTTTCAAAGGCATTTATTTTCATTACTAGAGTAAATATAGATAAAACAGTTAATTAAGGGACTGTAGTGAGTGTGAAGCACAGTAACACATATTTACAATGATGTACTGTGCACTTGCAATTATTTTTCCCCACTGTTCAAAGATGAAGCCACATACAGACCACTGTGTACGGTGAAGTAGTATGAAAGCTGAGAACAGTAAAAAAGGGAAAGTAATAGTTTTATTTTATTGTAATATAGTGGTATAGTATAAGAATTATGATGTGAAATAATAGTGTTTTTTAAACATGACATTCTAATATAGTTTTCTATCTTTTCCTTTTTAATAGTGACAACAGTTCAGCATTCTAAGATGTTCCAAACTACATTTTCTATATTAGTTTCTTAGATATAGAAACACTTTCCCATATAAGAATGAAACACTCATTCAGATATCTAGAAAATATGTGATAAGGTAAGTAGATGTTTAAGCATGTGTGACATAAGGTGCACTTGAGGATCTGCATCCAGTGCTACTACTAGGCCAACTTGGCATTTAAAACCCCTTGACAAGTGTCAACCTGCTGTTTTACCACATGTAACTCAATGCTATCTTAGCTTGTAGCTAGGCCATACAGTACATTTCAGTGAGCTATTTGCACACTTTAACACCCATATGCTCAGTTCTATATCCAGTATTTCACTCTGATTTCAATCTTATGTAAACACGTACAAAAAGGGAGAGCCACGAATACACCATCTCAGACAGTCTCACAAGCATCTGAAGATTCACCCATAAGGTAGCTATTAGGTAGGCTATACAGTACAGTGCTATAAGGTGCTGCTGAGCAGGTACATGCACACTTTCAGATGCATATCCTGATTTATATATCCAGTATTCCACATTGAGTTCAATGTCATGTAACCACCTACGAAAGGGCAGAGCTTCTAATACATCCTCTCAGACAGTCTTTTAAGCATCTACACCTTCACTCACACGCACAAACACAACTCTTATGTTTTTACAGCTAATAGAGGCAGTGACACTCTCATTTTAACAACTTGTTACTGACTGACACAATCAAGAGACAATCCATGCCACTACCAAGTGAATCATCCAGAGAAATAGCGCTTTCAACATATCTCAAGCCTATTACAGTTGAGCCTGTGCATGCAATTCAACAGCTAGGCTGACTTGGAGTTTGAAACCCCTTGGCAAGTTTTAACTTGCAGTAGTACTACTTAAAAGTAATCTTCAAGGTAGCCTGTAGCTATGGCATGAGGAAATGTATATGTGCATGAAAGCAAAGACGTGTTCAGAAATTTATGACAGGTATATGCACACTTGTAGTCATGATTTATACATTGAATAATCTTCATTGCGAGAAATGTTATGTAAGTACTTATAAAAGGAATAGATCCTCTCAGGCAGTGTTCAAGCATATACACCTCCACTTACATACACACACAGAACTTTTCATATATCTAATACTAATGGAGGCAGAGAGACGCTCACTTAAATAAGTCATTAGTGACTGACACACTGAAGATACAATCCAAGCCACCCATTAGATATAGATTTACAGAGTCAGAAACAGAGTCAGCAATATACTAAGAGACTTTACTACATATAGAAAAGAACACCCAAAAAGGAACTGAGACATTTATCCTGATATGTTGTAAAGCTCTGACATTACCAAGTGAAACATCCAGAGAAGTACCCTTTTAATGTGTATGAGGCCTAGTATACTCAAGCTTGTGCATGCAGTTGAACACCTAGGCTGACTTGGTATTTGAAACATCTTGACAAGCCTTAACCTCCTGTAATACTACTTAAAAGTCATCCCTACGGTAGCATGTAGCTATAACAGAGGCTAAAGTGTATTTGCATGAAAGCAAAGAGATGTAGATAGACGTTATTCACAAGTAGATGCACACCTTTAGTCACATATTGTGATTTATACATCCAGTATTCAACATTTAGCTAAATGTCATGTAAGTAGTTAAAAAAAGGGAAGAGCTACTAATACATCCTCTCAGACAGTGTTTCAGGTATGAAGACCTTTCCTCACATGCTGAGATACAACTGTTATGTATTTAGCTCTAATGGAGGGTGTGACACTCTCACTTAAACAACTCATTAGTGAGTGACACACCCAAGAGACAATCCATGCCACCTCTTACATATAGATTTATAGAGCCAATTGGCCAGAAACAAATGCAGGAGTGTACGAAGAGACTTTATTAGATATAGAAGAAAAAGCACCCAGAAATGAACAGAGACATTTATTCTGATATGTAGTAAAGCTCTGACTTTACCAAGTGAACCATCCACACAAAAAGTCCTTTAAAGACCTGTCAGGTCTAATACACTTCAGCTTGTATATGCAGTTCTACAGCTAGACCAACTTGACAACCCTTGACAACCCCTTGACAACCCTTAATCTGCTGTACTACTACTTAAAAATCAACTCTAAGGTAGGCTGTAGCTAGGCCATAGGGTGAACTGTATGTGCATTAAAGTAAAGACATGCTGTTAGAAATTTTTGACAGGTACATGCACACTTTTAGGCACATATGTTGACTTTTAAATCCATAGTTCTACGTTGAGTTGAATGTCATGTAAGTACTTATGAAAGTGGAGTGCTACCTAATACATCCTCTCATACATTGTTTCAACCATCTTCACCTTCACTCACATGCACAGACCCAACTCTTATCTATCTGGCGCTATTGGAGGTAATGACACTCTCACTTAAACAACTCATTACTGACTGACACCTAAGAAACAATCCATGACAACTCTTACATATAGACTTTACTACATATAGATGTATTCAGGTATATAGTAAACCTCCCGCACTAGCAAGTCAACCATCCAGAGATGTAGCCCTTTCAACATGTCACAGACCTAGTACATTTGATCCTATGCATGCACTTCTACTGCTAGGCTGACTTGATATTTCAAACCTGTTGACAAGCCTTAATCTGCTGTAGTACTGTTTAGAGGTCACCCCTAAGGTAGCCTGTACCTAGGCTAAAGGGTAAACTGTACGTGCTTAAAAGCAAAGACATGTAATTAGAGGTTTTTCACAGGTACATGCACACTTTTAGGTGCATATGCTGACTTATACATCCAGAGTTCTACATTCATTTCAATGTCATGTCATGTGAGTACTTATGAAAGTGGAGAGCTACTAATACATCCTCTTACACAGTACATCTTCAGTAGCATGCACAGACCCAACTCTTATGTATCTAGCACTAATGCATTCAGTGACACACTCACTTAAACAACTTACTAGTGACTGACACACCCAAGAGACAACCCATGCTAACCTTTACATATAGATTTACAGAGTGAAATAGTGAGAAACAGAGTCAGTGGTGTACTAAAAATTTTACTACATATAGAAAGAGACCCCTATATATGAACTGAGAGATTTATCCAGATATGTAGTATAGATCTGACACTAGCAAGTGAACCATCCAGAACAGTGACCCTTTGAAAATGTTGCAGTCCTAGTACACTTGAACATGTGCATGCAGTTCTACTACCATGCTGTCTTGGTATTTCTAACCCCTTGACAAGTGTGAATCTGCTGTAGTACTACTTAAAAGTCACAGCTAATGTAGCTTATAGCTAGGCCACAGGGTGAACTGTATATGCATAAAAGCAAAGACATATATTTAGAAGATTTTAATAGGTACATGCGCACTTTTAAGTACATATGCTGACTTATACATCCAGTGTTCTACATTCAGTTCAATGTAATGTAAGTAGTTATGAAAGGTTGGAACTGCTAATATATCCTCTTGGACAGTCTTTAAAGCATCTACACCTTCAATCACATGCACAGACACAAATCTTATGTGTCTAGTGGTAATAGAGGAAATTACATTCTCACTCAAACAACTTCTTAGTGATTGACACACCCAAGAAAAAATCCATGCCACCCATAACATATAGATTTATAGACGAAATAGTCAGAAACAGAGCCAGCAATGTACTCAGAGACTTTACTACCTATAGAAAAAAACATCCAGATAGGAACTGAGGCACTTATGTTGATATGTAGTAAAGCTCTGACATTACCAAGTGAACCATTCAGACAAGTAGCCCTTTTCACATGTTTCAGGCCTAGTACACTTCAGCTTGTACATGTAGTTCTACAGCGAGGCCGACTTGGTATTTCAAAGCCCTTGACAAGCCTCAACCTGCTGTAGTACTACTTAATTGTCACCCCTTAGGTAGGCTTTAGGTAGAGGGTAAAGTGTGTGTGCATGAAAGCAAAGATATCTACTTATAAGTTTTTCACAGGTACATGTCCAATTTTAGGTGCATATGCTGACATACATTCAGTGTTCTACTTTCAGTTCAATGTCATGTAAGTGGTTATGAGAGGTTAGACCTACTAATACATCCTCTCACATAGGGTTTCAAGCATCTACACCTTTACTTACATACACAGACACAACTCTTATGTATCTAGTGGTAATGGAGGAATGGCATTCTCACTTAAACAACTTATTTGTGACTGACACACCCAAAAGACAATGTATACCACTTATTACATACACAACACCTACTCTCTCATATGTAGTCTCACTCTCACAGTCACTCACACATTCATACAACTACTTCTAACGGCACTTACTGAGAGAAATACTCACCCATATAGTCATTGACAATCCTCATACTACAGTAACTCACCCCTTTACTTACTCATACACACACACACACACACACACTCACTTGGTAACTGAGCCATGCCAAAGCTCCTCACACAACCACTTGCTCACACATTCAGTCACTCATCCACCCACTTATTTACCCACACACTCATTCTTGTATCCTCTTCATTATCCACATACCCAATCACCATGTACACACTCTCCTGTATAGTTACTTATACAGCTACTCACTCAGCTATACAGACAGTTGCAAACACACTAACCCATATACTCTTCCAAACACTTACTGACACATGCATTTATTCACTTATACTAGACTGATGCACCCTGTCACTCATAGAAGCACTAATGGACAGTTATTCACTCATACACTCCCTCACAGACCAACTAATTCACTGATATAGTGAAGTGCTCACCAACTTAGTCAGCAATACAGTCATTTATACAAACCTTCACACACCTATATAATCACTGACACACTCACTCAGTTTTTGAAACAATCATTTATACACTTATTCAATCACTCATACATACCTAAACACAGATACCTAACCGCTCACCCATATAACCAGGTATCCATCCAGTGACCCATTCATAAACTCACTCTTCCATTCTACCACTCCCTCATGTGACCTCTTTCACTCTTATCAAAACAGGTGATCACATAGTCACTCAGTCATTAATATACTTATTTATATATACACTCATTCACCTATGCAAATATTCAACTACAAACTTATTTCGAGAGTCAAAAACATACTATTAGACATATTCGCATATATTCATAATTGTACAAATGAACATTTAACATATATAATATCTTTCTTAAACTGGATAAGGTGGCCCTAACAAAGACTGATTTGTTCTTCTTCTTTTAAAAACATTTTATAATTTTTTAGGCTTTTCTAAAACATTTGATTTTTGGGGGTGATTTTTGTTTATTTCAAATCATAACAAAAAGTCCTTTTAAATAATTGGGACCAAAAAACAATAACGGTGTTTCACATTTAAAAAATGTTTAGCAGCTATGTGCATTAATAGTGTTGATGATTGTAGCTACGTAATTTTTAACAACACTCAGAGAACTGCAGCATTTACGACAATAGATGCCAATTTTGCCACACTCTGGAATTGTTGTTGGAACTTGAGGGAATGAAATAGCAGTAGATGTTCCAGCAACATCACCAGAAGTAGCTTGCTGCTTCTTCAGTTTTGCCAGACGAGGTCCTTGGTTGGTCTTCAAATACTTGTACATACAAGATGTACCACAGTTGTATTTCTTTTCTGATCCTCGTGAGAAGACGTTTTGCATAAATTGCACATTAATTTTTGTGCATTTACTTTTTTCACCCTCTGGTATTTGAAAAAAAACTCCCACACAACACCCTCGGGTCTTTTTTTATGGTTGTTCTTCTGGCAAAAGAATTTGCTCCTGGTCTTCCAAATTTTCTTCAGCAGATGCCATTTCTTGAAATTTCCAAAAAAGACCAAGCCAAATTCAATCTGGTCTCTCCCCATAGTGAGCTCTGTAATTTCAGACCACACCCAAAACATGAAGCTAAGAGGTGGAACTTCCTTTAACTATCACACAAAGGTATTTAAGAATTTTTTTTTTGTTGGTGTCAGAGAGGAATCGCGTACGATATGCAACTCTATCGCTTTGGAGGCACGACTGCGTAAAATGTATGAAAACAGCATTGTGAATTGCTTTAAACTGTAATTATACTACTTTCTATACTGAATAAGTGAGTCAATTTACTTAAATTATACTTTTGCACTGTCTATATATATCTTTTACTAGTGTCCCACCCTAAAATAAATGCCGGAATTACATGCCCAATGCGACCCCAGAATTAGGTGCCATGACTGTACATGACGCTGCTGCGTCTATACCAAAAATGTCAAACAAAGCTCAAACGTTTCTTTTAATAACATGTATGCAATTTTGTTTTAGTATAACACTATTTCTCTACCTTTAAAATAAATATTGTTAGTCTCACTATATATATTTTAGTACTACAAAAACCATGCTGGAGTTGAGTACCCAGCGCGATGCATCGCGACAGGTTCTCGACTTCCTAAAATCCATCTAAATCACTATAAAATAATGTTGACTCCTTACAACATTCTTTATCTCAGTATATTAGTATTCCTCTGATCTCAAAGTAAATACTAAAATTCTCTCTCACTCTCTCTCTCAATATATATATATATATATATATATATATATATATATATATATATATATATATATATATATATATATATATATATATATATATATATATTATTTTATCTACACTGAACGGAGTGGACTTCTAAATTTGTTTAAAAAAAAGAATTAAACTATTATACTATACTCAATTTACAACACACTGTTTTTATAAACATACAGAAACACTTACACTTATGCACTCAATTACACATATATACAAACATAAATACTTCCATACGCACATTCAACCATACACTCACACACATACTCATACTCCCACTTACACACTAATGCATACTATCATACAATCACTTTCACAACTTACTACAAAACAATATTAAAAATAAAAATATATAATTTATCACTATTAAGAACAAAAGGAAAACACACTTTTTACTTACAATATCACATTGCAAAAACTATAGAAATTTACTTAACAACGCAAAGGTAATAACGACATTAAATTTAGGAAATACTTATAAAAAACCTTAGAAATTCACAGAAAAATCCCTAAATTATGGGGATGTTATAATTTGGAATTAGATTTTAAAAAACCTTAGAAATTCTCTTAAAAAAAGCAAAGGTTACAGGGTTGTTACAGTTAGGAAATAGAGTTTAAAAAAACCTTAGATTCACTGAAAAAACCAAAGGTTACAGGGACATTATAGTTAGGCTCAGATTTCACTCGTACAAAACCATTCAATTTCAACAGTTATAGTCACCTCAGCTAACCATAACTTATGCCCCTGTAATGCACTGCATATAACCTCACAGAATTCATCACTCATAACATGGTCAGTGGCATCACTCATGACATCATTAATAACATCTCAAATTACATCACTCATGGCATCACTCATGACATCACTCATGACATTATCCACAGAATCATTCACAGATTGACTAATACACTATCTTATACACCCACTCCAACTGTCATACAACCACCGACATACCATTCATAGACTCATACAAACACTTACACACCTACTCAGTGATCCATACAGCCACTCACACATCAACTCAACAACCCAGCCACTAATACAACCACTAACTTTCATAAAAAGCCACTCATGCACAAACTAACTGACCACTAAAGGCATTTATATAGCCACTGATACACACACTTACACACCTACTAATAAACCCACAAAACCACTCACACACTGAATCAGTCACCACCTACTCCCTCCCCCATATAGTCACTCACACAACCACTCACTCACCCATACTGTTTCTTATACACCCACTCACTTACACCATGAGACAAACACATACTGTCCCATACAAAGTTTCTCATACTCACTTACTCACCCACACAGCCACTCACACACCCATCCGCTCACCCATGCACCTACTTGCACACCCATTCATGCACCCAGCCACTCATGTAATCCATTATATGGTATTTTATGCAGACTGCTTCTGATATTTTTGAGGAACACATCCACGGAACTTGAGACGGCCCATGGATTGTTGGAGAGGTTTGGGGAGCTGCCAGGGCTATGTGTAAATTGGCAGAAGTCACATTTGTTTCCCACATGAGCACACCGAGACCTCCCCCGAGATCTGGCTCTATTGCAATGGGAGCCCTGCTGCTTACAATAATTGGGGATGCAGATATTCCATGATCCGCAGGACCAGTTTGAGAGTAATGTGGAGAAGGTGATCCATACCCTTAAGACAGCCATGGAATTTTAGTCCACACTCTAACTTTCGGTAGCAGGCCGAGTGGTGCAATTGAAAATGGTCGCACTCCCTCGACTTTTATATTTCTTCACTGTCCTTCCAGTCTGCTTACCCTGAGCAATATTTACAGAACTTGATTCCCTTATTATTGCATTCATGTGCGGTGAAGGCCAAAGACAAGTGGCCTTAACTGCACTGCATCAAATAACAGAATGTGGGGGCCTGGCAGCCCCAGACTTCGAATCGTGTTACCTAGCGGCGCAGCATCAGTGGCTGACCCAATGGATAGCGAGCAGGCTGGGAAAGTCGTGGGGCCTTTTTTCCTTGATCTAGAGTGGTTACTGAAAACCCTATAGAGCTTATGTGCCCCAATGAGACTGATACTCCAGAATTTAAAGTGCTGCGCCGCTCCTGGGCTCGATGTTAGCAAAAGACACATGTGAAGGTGCCATACTCACCTGATTTTCCCATGTCTTTGTTAGAGGTCCTCCCTTATGAAGGTGACTGGCATGGATTAGTGGAGTGGAAGGAAGCAGGAGACCTGTTTGAGACAGAGGCCCTCCTCATGTTTGAGGAGTTCCAATCTGGATTTGACCTGCACTAGGGCCACTATCTCCTACATGGGGCTGTCTCAGTGGCGATGCGTAAACACTGGAGGGGAGGATTATCTGAGCCTCATTATATCCTAACATTGTCTGGAACTTTTAAAGCGATCACTTGTCTATATCGTGTAATCAGGGACGACACAATGCGCCCACTCACCACTCTCCAAACTTGTTGGGAGGAAGACCTAGGGAACCCGAATCCTAAGAAAGAGTGGGAGACTGTATTAGAAGGGATCCCTAAAATTTCAAGGAATGGGT
Source organism: Calotriton arnoldi (assembly GCA_963921515.1). NCBI lineage: Eukaryota > Metazoa > Chordata > Amphibia > Caudata > Salamandridae > Calotriton > Calotriton arnoldi. Next base: position 1,542,571 of record CAWUFW010003468.1, on the reverse strand, counting down.
ACTTTAGGGCATATCTCACCCCAGGACCCGTGATCCAGCACTTTCATATAATCACTGTGAAATGCCAAACATGTGGAGAGGAGGGGGCTGAATTAGTTTCTTTTTCTTATTGTTTTTTATTGAGTACCAACATTAACATGGTACAACATTAGGCAGCACGTTGCATTGGGACAGCTAGTTAGAGTACATTCAAACAATCAGGATGTGCCGTAAACCACAGATCTGAATTGCAAAAGTTATCTACGAAGTTATGCTGGTGTCCCAGTTTCATTGTACATTAGTGCTCCCCACTCACTGAGTCTGGGGTGGGAGAAACAAAGTTAGCAGAAAGGAGGAAAAGAGGGACTGGAGAGAGGGGAAGAGAGGGGGGACAGTCTCTGGCCTCCTGAGTTAGCAGATTTATAAGCTTTATGGACCTACGCTACCTATTTGCAAGTGGGCCTGTCCTCTCCGCACCTCCCACCTAGTCTAACTTGGAGGTCATATTTGGTCCAAGGGTGAGAGAGAAAGGAAACTCTGCAGCAGTTCCCATATATCTCGAGGTCAGGCCTGAACAGGCATCAGCTCCCAGTAGTCAGAAACTAGTCTTGGCAGTACGTGTGGATTTCTGCGACGGCCCTAGCACGTCGCCATTTTCCGCTTGGCCAGCAAAAGAAGCATAGCTGCTAATTTCCTGATTGTCTCATGCACTGCACGCACATACCCAAGCAACGCTATCAGGGGGGAGCGCTCAAAAGTATATTGCAACATCGCCTCCAGCACCTCAAATATGGTTCCTCAGCATTGGGCAATATCTGGGCAAGACCAGGCCAGGTGTAGGAATGTTGCCTCTTGAGCCCGGCACCTCACACAGCTCGCATCCTCACCCTAGCCAGTTTTGTGCAATCATATTGGGGTCCTGTATAATCTATGGATGAACTTAAAGTGGATCATCCTCAACCTGTACTTAGGGGATAGTTCCCTGGCCTGCGAACAGAAATATGCCCATTTATCTTCCTCTATGGGGATTCCCAATATATCATCCCACTCACGTCTCGTCGGAGGGACGCTGACAGGTGCTGTGCACTGCATGCCTGAATATAACCGGGTAATGAGTTTACCCCGTGACGAGTTGCCTATGAAGTCTTCTACTACCTGGAACGTTGGGGGCGCAATCGGAAACGAAGCGAAGTGACCAAGCAGCACCGCACGGAGCTGGTAATATGTCATTCTGTCAAGTAGGCTCGTGTTTTCCCCCTCAAGCACCTTGTCCAGCGGTATGAATGCCCTATCGGGAAACACATTTCCCATAGTGTGTATACAGAGCTTCCTCAGTCTCTGGCATACCTCCATGTCCTCTGAGAAAGGTAGCGGCGGGTGTCTCAGCAGTGGCACCAAAGGGGCAAACATCACCTCCAGCTGCGGCCTGTGTCTCAGTTCTCACCAATTTGAACATCCAACTGTATTTCTCTCCAAGCGCGGCCTGGTCTGCGGTCTATAGAGGGCCATGTGTAGCAGTGTCTGAGCTACTTGGTCATGTTCAGGTGCAGTATGCGCCATAAATTGAGTCGGGTAAAGCCAATAGAATTGGCTTGAGTACAATTATAGTATAATTCCATGTCTGGAACTCCCAGTCCTACCTGTTCGAAAGGCAGCGTCAGAGTCTCCCAGGAGACCCTAGGTTGTTTACCGGCCCAGGCAAGGGTGATCAAGTTCGAGCGCAGCCTGCGCCTAAAGTCAATATTAAGGGGTAGCGGGAGGTTAACAAAGACATACACTTTGGGAGCACCACCATCTTTGCTATGGTTAGTCGCACTGCGAGGGACAGCAGCAATGCCATCCAGTGGCCCAGATGGCTTTCGAATCAATCCATGAGTCTCCCATAATTATATCGCCAAAACTCCTCAATGTCACGGCTAAGCCATATTCCCAGATATTTCACCTGTGTCTCCGCCCAGCTAAGTGGATATTCTGACTGGACCCGGCCAGTAGCCGTGGTCATCAGAAAGATGACTGACTTCCCCCAGTTAGTGGTAATGCCTGACACGCCACCAAATCTAATGATTTCCCTGATCAGGGATTCTAGATACTTGGCCGGGCGCTTGACATACAGAGTCACATCGTCTGCATACAGAGATACCAGAACTACTCTTGGGGCAAATGCTAGGCCGCGGTGCTCATGATGTTGTCTCAGTCAAGCAGCCAGAGGCTCCATGGCCATGGCAAAATGGAGGGGAGACAACGGACAGCCCTGTCTCATGCCGCAGGCTACTGAGGTGGGGGAGGAAATTATCCCATTTATCCTAAGCCTCGCTGTCGGTGAGGAGTAGAGCAGGGTGGGAGAGAAGTGCAAAGAGGTAGGGCCACTCCAAGGTAACAAAGGCCTTGGTGGCATCCAGGAAAATTGCAGCCGCTGGGAGGGAGGGGTCTATTTCTTGCATGGTCGCGAAGAAGGTTAGTAGATTATGAGATGTACCCCTGCCAGGGATGAAGCCGCAGTGGTCAGGGCGCAGCACCGTGGGCAACAGTGGAAGTAGTCTCATCGCGATCAGTTTAGCAAGAATTTTATTGTCCAGGTTGATCATCGATAGTGGTCTATAGGAATCGCACAGCAGTGGATCCTTGTCTGGTTTAAGAATCGTGATGATAAGTGCATCTCGGAGAGATGGGAGAGAATTCCTCTCTCCAGCGATTCCTCATACATGTTGAGAAGGCGTGGTGTGAGCAGCGAAGCGAATTCTTTATAAAATGAGGCCGTCAGTACGTCCAGTCCCAAGACCTTATCACCATGCAAAGTGCGGATCACACCTATCACCTCCTCCTCGGAGATCGGCTCATGCAGATATCTGCGGTGGCCATCTTCCAGCCAAAGTAGCTGGAATGAATCGAGAAAGGGGAATCAGATCAGGGTGGGGGTTGGATTGTCTCGCTGCGAGGAGTGAGGAGTAAAAGGAAAACATTTCCGCTTCGACGGCCTCCTGACCGATCGCCATCTCATTATCGGTTATGTGCAGCTCGTAATGTAATCGTTGGCCCATGGTTTTTTAAGGAGAACAGCCAATGTTTTCCCGGCGCGTTATCCCTCTCCTTACCTTCTGGCATGAGCCTCCTTCCCGAGATAGTGTGTTTCCCTTTGGGCTGCCTTTTGAAATTCAGCAATTTTACTTCTAATGTTCCCAAGGATCCCCAACTGACTGGTGGGGAAGTATTCCTTTTCGAGCTCCCGTATTTCTGCCTCAAGGTGCCTAAGGTCCCCTCACAGTTACGCAGTACCCCTGCCTGCTTAGCGATACACTCACCCCTGATCACAGACTTAAATGCTTCCCACAGTGTGGAGGGGTATTCCAACGTGCCCTCATTCAGTGCAAAATATTCCACAATTGCTGCGCGAATCGTGTCTCAGAATACTTGGTCTCGCAGAGCTCCGTCAGGAGTCCCCAGCTGAATGCTCTGCTCAGAATACCCGGAAGTGCGAACTCGAGTAATGCCGGAGCATGGTCAGATACAGTTCGAGCAAAATGGGTAGTTTTGGTAACCCATGATACTGTATCCTTCGAGGTCAGCCAAAAATATATTCTGGACCAGGTGGGTCCCGCCGAAGACACACATGTGCCTTCTTCTTTGAGCCTGTTGCAGTGGCATCATATATCCACCAAGCCGTGATCAATCATAATAGTCTGTAACTGTGCCACTGCCCACGGGTGGGGGCAATGAGAATCTCCAGATCTGTCCCTGTCTGGGTCCAATATTACATTGAAGTCTCCTCCCCATAAAACCGCACCTGGCCCAAGTGTTTCAACCAGTCGCCACACCTCACTGAAGAAGTCTGGTTCATCCACATTGGGCTGGTACACCGAGACCAACCTAATTGGGTGGCCCCCCAGCACCCCTGCTAGCATTACGTATCTCCGTTGTGGTTCACATAGCGCAGTATTCGTGCACCTAGGCAGCCCTTTCCTGAGGATAATCTCAGTCCCTCTCGCATAATTGGAGTGCTTGTAACAAATTTCTCACCCATCCACCCCGCTCGCAGGCGCCAGCAGTTAGCCCCGTCAAATGCAATTCTTGCAGGTAGCATATATCCGCTCCATGCCGATGAATGTATGCTGCGGCCAGCCTCACTTTTCTGCAATCATTCAGGTCCCGTACATTCCACATCACAGCTTTCAGTGTGTGCGCTCATACATTCATCTGCGAAGTCATGTGCATGTCTGTAGTTTCAGTGCCTGCTAATATGTGGCAGAGGGAGGCCAAAGGAGGGGAAGAGGGAAGGAAAGGGGGAAAGAAAAAGCAAACAAAGAAATAGTAGATTTCCCAACCCCCAATAACACCACCCACCTCCCACTACAGCCACCCAACATGGCTGAAAAGCAATCCCCCTACCCCAACGCAGCCACGAGTGGCCAACCAACAGAAACATATTAAGACTCATCCCAGAGAGAGAACCACTAGGGGCCCGGCGTATCCCAGCTGGTGGACACTGGGTGGCTGGACGTCACAGGTGCAGTGGGGAGGACCCCGCCGTCAGATTGGTAGACAAACAAATCAGTAAAGAAACAACCTGAGAGGGTGAGTTCTTCATGAGGAGAAGGTGAGGATGGGCACCCACCTGCATCACCCCTGAAAATTATGGAACAGTAGAACCCCATAGATCAGGCAGTTAATCGTTCTTGCTGAGGGGTTCCCCCTCCTCAGCACATTTATCCGCTCACGGAGGCAGCTTGGTAGGTCGAAGATCTCGGGCAAATTTAGCAGCAAGTTTAGGATCAGTGAAGTACGTAGTTTTGCCAGAGTGGAAAATGCGTAATTTTGCAGGATAGAGCAAAGATATTTACTGTCCTGTTTTTGGAGTATCCTTTTCACCAGCACAAATTCTCTCCTGGCGGCCTGTACGGTCAGGGTCAAGTCCGGATAGAACGAGACAGCATTGCCCTGGTATGTGGTTTCCTGCTGATCTTTGGCCCTGCGTAGCACAGTGTCCCGGATTCAGTAGGCGAACAATTATCGATCTTGCAGGGGCTCCCGGGGGGGCCTCTGACCGAGAGATCTGTGGGCCCTCTCTACTATGCAGACTGCAGATAGGGAGTCACTGTATAGGGAGCGCAACATTTCTTCCACATAGTCCTCAACACGGGTCATGGTGATGTACTCTGGAACTCCCACAATGCGCAGGTTGTTGCTTCTTGACCTACCTTCAAGGTCTTCATTCTTGTTCGTGATCACTTCCAGGACTTTCTCTATGCTAAGCAGTTTTTCCCGAGTGGCTGCCCCCTCGTCCTCCAGTGCAGATGTTCGTTGTTCGACCTCCGCGATACGTTCATCATGGCCAGATACCTTGTCTTTTAGCCTGTCCAGTCTATCAGACATAGAATCAATTTTTAAGTCAATAGCCGTAAGTGACTGTTTGAGGTCTTTGAACATATCGCGGATGTTCAGTTCTTGTGTGGACATGGGGTCCATGTTTACCTCCATCTGTTCTTCCTCCGAGGGAGTACCGCCTGGGGGGGGGGCTGCGTTGCTCAAAGAACAGCTTTATTTAGCCTGACATCCATTTTTCCCATGTTCCCTGATGCTCCTAAGTACCCCAAGGGGTGCACTGCGCCGGGTCTACAGTTAGTATCTCTGTAGCTTTCCACCGATAGGTGCCAGGTCCTGCAGTGGGCTCCGTGACACCACTTACATTCCACACCTGTCCTCAGCAGTGTCAACCATGGGGTGAGAGGTGCAACTGGGCACAGCACCACTCACAATGAGAAAAGAAGGGGGGTCAGCCGCCCTCCCCCACCAGTGCTCCCAACCAGGAGCTTTTCAGTTCAAGTCCTGCCGCCGCGGTGGCGGTTCACTGAGCTTTCAGCCATCGCAGGGCCGCCTTGGGTTCACCGGATGCCACCCTCATTGGTTTGTGCCACTTTTTTTGCTGCACAGACCCCATCCTCCTCCTGCTGGCCCACCCGAGCAAACAATTCACAGCTGCTCGGCAGGGCTACTCTCTCCATCCCCCCTTAGGCGCTATTCTTGCGCATGGGGGATCACCCACGATGTCCTATATGCAGGGCCAAAATACACCACATCTGTCTGAAGTTGTGGTTCCCCCGGCAAGATCTCTCAAGTCTTTTCAGTGCACAAGTTATTGTAAAATATTTCTGCCAGGGGGGTGAGGGCTCAATCTTCATGGACACCGCTGTGTCACTGTGTCACTGTGTCTGTCCGGGGTCGTAGCAAAGGCCCGCCATACCTGGCCGCTCTGCTTTACTTTATAGTTTCTGCGAGAGGGGGCCGAGTGCACTCACCCGCCGGTTCCCCCCGCTGTGCCTCTCACCTGCAGGGCTCAGGTTGGTGTGCCTAGGAACACTCTCCGCCGGAGCGTGTTCTAATCTTGGCTGGGCTGCCTTGTAGTCAGTCCCGCGGGGGCAGCGGGCGTGTCGTCTCTCTCTGTGCTGCCACGGCCCAGGCCCTGCCTCTTCGGGACTCCCAACTCCTCTTCAGCTCACCTCCACTCAGGCACCAGAGTGTGCTCCCGCGGCCTCCACCTCCCCGCGACGATAGGCTGCCACACCTGCACTCACAGATCTTCAGGACCCCGGTCCGGGGAAGGGAGGCAGGGGTCAAAATTAGTCGCACTGTGAGTCTGCAGCCAGTTCTTCATTGCTCCAGCTCAGCAGCGCACCTGCGGGGATTTATGAGGCCGCCATCTTGCCATCTGTCTTGAGCTCACTCGCCTTCTCGCCGTTACATGCGTTCCGACATGGCCAGAACTCGGTCAGCCTGTGCCTCTGCAGTTTAGTAGCTATCCCCCTTGGTTGGGGGGTAAGAAGTCTGTCTAGACTGCCGGATTTATGACGGCTTGCCCGTCCAGCCTGCAGACACTCACAGAGTGGCGGCCATCTTGCAGCTGGGCTCACTAACGCCCCCTGAGGGGGCTGAATTTATATACATTTTCTGGTCTTGCCCAACGTTAGTCGAAAACTGGGAGTAGATTACCAGCAAGCTTTCTGAGGTTGTGGGTAGAGAGGTTCCCTGCACTCGGGATGTTGTTTGGTACATTGGTTTCCTCGCACTGCTAAAACTAAAGCCACAAGCCGCGTTCAGAACCTAGCTTTTTTAATTAGCAAAACACAAAATTACACGTAACTGCAAATCACAGTCAGGCCCCAGATTAGCAGAGATCTAGAATAGAATAGAGATTAGAGAATTGGAATGGTGGGTGGGCTATGAGGGTGCTGTACTGCTTCGAGAGGCACAGCAGGGGTGTGGTTCACTTGACTTGGCCAGAGCTTGGTAGGCGCTGACAGATATTGTGAAGCACCCCGATCCACTCCCTTGGAGACGTGAGGCAGGTCCCCTTAGAAGGTCAGTGAAGATAATTGGTTGCATCCCTCAGAACAAGCGTCTCAATGAGTTTGACACTACTAGGCTAAACTGGATTATATGATGATACCTATAGTCACCCACAAGTAGCCTGACTGATGATGATTAAGCATACAATTAAGATACTTCCTGTGCTAGGTAACATGAGTGCATGGCTGTGGGAGGCAGGGGTATATTTTCAAATGGGAGATCAAGTTCATGCACTTGTTATGCTCAATACTGTCAGTGAAATTAATGAAGTACTCCTATCATGTAGCACGACTTGATGCAGTTAACTGAGTAAAACTAATTAAGTTTGTTACCCCAAAAAATAAATGAAGTGTACTATGTGATTTGCTAAGTACAGGAGTATGAGTGAGAGGACAGTGGGCGGGGTAGCAATTATTGGTACTTTTGTACTGAAAGTGAAAGAGAAGAGACTTGAGAGATTTCTGACTTGATATTTGTTATAGAATTTATATAGCGTATGGCTGCGCCACCAACAGGGCTTCCCAGCGCTGGACCTAAAAAGATGAATGAGCTGCACCTACCAGCCAATCGGAAGGAAAAGAAAAGAGGGATGTTAAGTGGAGAAATGCCACGTTTTCAGGGTTTTTCGGAAGTGCAAGTGATTTTGAATGTTCCTGATTGGAGAGAGGAAGCGAATTCCAGAAAGAAGGTGCCTTGGCGCGGAAAGAGCGGCCTGACGCTCTGACTCTCCTAACTCGAGGAACAATGGCCAAATTGAGGTTGGCTGAGCAAAAGGGATGAGAGGGAAGATAAGAAGATACAATGTTGAGCAGGATGGAAGCCCCCTGGGAGTGCAGGATCTTGTGGGTGAGACACAGGGTCTTAAAGTGATAACACTTATCCACAGGGAGCCAGTATAGTTTACGAAGAACTGAACAAATGTCGGCAGCTAGGGAACCTAGTCACTGCATCACCTGAAATAATCACAATTTTGACAGGCAAAGAATGTTGCCCCAATTCAAGTGACCCGCTACCAATCGTTCGCACTTTAGACATTGTATAACATGAAAATGAGAGGCAACCAATTTTTCAAATAATAACAGCTATTGCTGAAGTAAGGAGAGAGAAGATAGACGAGTTGGTATTTGCTTGAAAGTCTTGCTTTTTTTATTCTTTTCTTCTTCGAACAGAAAAACACATGCAGCCAATGCTTTTTGCCTAAACATGGGCTTCGTCAGGGCTGCAAACATGCCAGAAATTACATATATATAATCTGTTTAAATCATATAAAATACATGAAAAAAACATTACAACTGAGAAAGTGCCATGCTCTATACCAAAGTAATATGAAAAATAAGGACAAAGGTCTAGAGATTAAGGGCAAATAATAAATCCACATTTCTTTTTTCTTTTTTCACATCGAGACAACATATAATAATTAACACAATAGAAAGACACATGTTACTACAATCATTGTTATGACAGTACAGACACAAAAACATTACTACATCAAACAGTCAGGTCCCAACCAAAACACATACTAAAATTCTTTACATTACAGAGTATTACTTTTGACATTCCAACCCATATATACAGTGCTTGGGAGAGACTCAGAACTGTTTTATATATATAAAGATATATATATAAAAAGAAAAATGTGGGGGAAGGGAAAGGATAGAAAATGTTATGGAGCACTCCTAGTAGGTCAAATGACTAAAATCCAACCAATAAGTTGTGAAGAGCTGGGAGAAAGTGAAGAGAGAATGAAACATGAAAAAACTAAAAAAGAAAGAACGAAATAATAAAAATGAATAGTAACCATAACCCAAATTATGTCTGTGCCAGAATTATTAGAGACAAAATTATCCTCCTCGGGTATATTGGTGAAACATGTAAGCTATAGAGTTGTTATGAATAAGTGTCAAAAACACATTTAAAATCAATCTTACCAGTGCTTGTAGGTTCGATTCGGTCTCGTATTGAATAAACGAATGCGTCAAACTGTGACCGCGGCCCTCTGTGTCATGCTAGTAGATAAAAATTATAAGCATATTAAGTATCAATGAATACAACCTATGGCTCTACTCTCCATTAAACAAAACATAGGTGATCCATGTCCCAAAGTTACCATTAAGTCACCTTGTGCACACTCAATATCCATAGTGCCCATTGTCGATATGCAAAGGAGTTGCATACAAAAAGTGGAGAACAATTCCCATTCCATTGTATTGTCCTAAACCCGACATTTAGAAAAGATAGTGCCACCACATATAGCAATCGGCAAGTACCAATAGCTGATGAGTCTTTGTGTTTGGTAAAAACTGGAGCACAAGCATCAACGTCTGATTAGAATCCGAAAGTATATGAATCGCTCAGAAATCCTTAGTACTGTAAATGATAAGCTAAGCAAAGAGAGGAAGGCAAGAAGCATAAATCTTAAATATTGATGAGTAAAACGGAGAAAATCCCAAATACAATCATCCCTTATAATCAACTGGTCTGGAAACATCCACGGGGCTTGTGTGTAAGACAAATTTCCCATCAATATATTCATCAAGAATACGTCATAATTCTTAGTAATATAGAAACCATCCAATCTCTAATACGGCACTTCCTGGTTGTGTAGGAGCAGTTCGGTGTACATTAAACTAGTCTTCAATTTCATCCCTTAATCCCAGTCCAATAACTCAATAATGATCAAAATACATACGGCGCGTACAAAAGTATGACACAGCCTCCTTGCATCAAGAAAAACTGTTCTGCATGTTTCCCCAGGAATGAGGCATAGATATGCACTGCACAGCCACCCATTTTAGAGATTACAAGGGCTCATCAAACCCAAATCTGTAAACAGTTTAGAGCAAATAGCAAAACACACAGCAGTTGTTGCGCATGCGGTGTGCAAGTGTTCCCCAACCTAGTATCGTATGTGTATACGTGCAGAGTAAGCGTAACAATATAACAAAAATAGAATCCAAACAGAACCCAGTATAATATGGGCTGTTATGTGCTTGACAAAAGGCACCTGTAGATTTAAAAAAAAAAAAACGGTTGCTGCGTGAAAAAGTTGTAGTACAGCCTTCTTGCATCGAGGGAAACTGTTCTAAAAATATCCCAGGCACGAGGCGTGGATATACGACGTAGGGAACCCATTTTGGAGACCTGTGACAGGCTAATCAAATGCAGGTCCGTAGAGGTTGTAGAGCAAATAACAAAGCCCCTACAAGCGTTATTGCTTATACAGCGTACAAACAACTTACTGTATAGTGGTATGCAGGTTATTGACTAACTATTATTTCTGGCACAGACATAATTTGGGTTATAGTTTATGAAGAAGACCAGAGGAAGAGCTAAATTTCGGGATGGAGAATAACATCCTGGCCACAGCATTTTGGGCCAGCTGGAGTCGTTTGATAAATTTGCACTGGAAAACAGATATCCTCAGATATTGACATAAAAGTTGAACAATAGCAAAGAGATTTGAGAAGTATGTTAATTAGTTTGTACTATAAAAAAGTATATTTAAAAAAACTATGAGTGAATAGAAGCTGAAAGAAAATGTGTAGCTTGTAGACACTGTAGAGAAAGGTAAAATAGAAGGGAGGTTAAATGAGAACAATAACAAAAATGTAGTGAGCAGCAAAGGAGGAAGAGGAATTGCTATACTTAAAATATAGTTATTTTATTAAGCCTGTATGAATGAATGTGTTTGAAATTAGATGTGGGTGCTTGCTTAAAGTATGTAATTCAATAGAACGTAATTTTCAAACAATCACACAGTCAGGAAATAGTTACACGCCCACACTACATACCTATTTAGAAAGCTATACAGCCACTCAGACAGTGACAGAGGCAGTTATACATCCACTCGCACACTCACACAGCAGGTATTTATGCAGTACTAACAGAGCCACTTGCACACAGAGTTACACACACAAGCACCCACTAACACGGCCAGTTACCAATCCATGCAGCTAGTTATATACTTATTTACACACCCATATAGTCACTAAGAGACTGAGTCACAGACCCACACAGTTACTTACACATCCAGTGGCAGACACACAGAGGCACTGATACACTTACTTACATATCCACTCAGCATATCCACTCAGCCAGACACACACCTAGTCATCCACCCATACAGCCACTTATATACACATTTATACACTTATACTTAGACACTGACATAAGCACTTACATGTATTCTTTACTTGCTTTAAAGATATTTACTTGTGTTTAAAGAGGAGGATTTATAATGCAAAAAAGATACAAAGGAGAAAAAAACAGATGAAACAGTACTATCTGCTTCAAAGAGAGAGTAAAAAAGCACATGATGTGGAGAACGTACTAGAAAAAAGAGCAGCAGGTAAGAGGACTAAGGAGTTTGTTAAAACAGTAAATGGGAAAATGCAAAATGTGGGAAAAGTGTCAAAGAAAAAGCAAGGTTTACATCAACTCACAACGGAGAAAGAGTAAGTCAGATTGAAAGTGGAAAATGTTTAAAAAAAACACCTAATTTGGCAAGGAGGCAGAAACAATTTAAAGAAATAGGAATGAGAAACTATAGGAGTAGGGTAATACAGAACATGGTACCAAAGATGAAGCAGTATAAGAGGAGAAGGCCAGCACTGAAACAAAAACAATATATTGAGAGTGTGGTTCATTAAGCATTTGCCCTGAAGTGCAAATAATTTCTCTTGATACTGAACAGAATGAGAACACTGGATAAAACAGGGTTGTCTATGAAGAAAAAAAGCCAAAAAAGGCTTAAAAATAAAAGAAACTTTAGCAAAATGTTCAAAGGAGAATGGAAGCATACATCTAGTACTGAGGCTTTCTTTAATAAAAAAAGCTACCTGTAACAGAATTAATTAGCGTATGCAGTAAAAAAACAACTGGTCGATGCTATGAGGTAAATCAAGGTACTCCAGTTGCAAAAGAAGAGCTGATTCATAGAAATGTAGAGGAAGAGCTAGGTGAATAGGTACAAGGAAGGCATAGACATGCGCCAGTATAAAAATAGGAATGCAGTATTATTTGTAGTATTTACAAGGAATCAATTGATATATTAAGAAATTGTCTATGTCAATTTCCAGATAGAAGTGTGAAGCGGAAAATCGCAATGTTGAAAGCATTAGTTTTTTGCCAAGTGAGGAAATATACTAATTTACAAGGACACTCATTGGTGTGCCTATAGAGGAAAGTGTGCACAAGCACTTTTAATCATTTTCGGCTGTTGGCTGCTCATCATTCAAAAGTGTAAAATTTTGTTAGAAGCCTTTACTTTGTAAAAGTACTGCATTGTGTTTAGGAGAAATAAACAAAGCACTTCTGTATGGTACAGTATCACTGGTTGAAAATGTTTGTGAAGATATTCATTTGCGTTTCTTTGGTCCTGAAGTGCAGTCTGGACATAATGAGGAGATGGTATGTTCAAGTGTAGAGGAAAAAAACATTGATATTAGGGCTGATAACTTTACACGGGAAGTAGCAAAGTTTAATGCAGTTTCTACAGAGTAGCCAAACTATGGGCCTGATTACAATGCCGGTCAGAATGACAGTTCGACTACTGCGGCCGCAATCCGATTCAGACCGCCGCAGCCTCAAAAGATCCCCCTCTGTATTACGATGCAACCGCTGCTAACACAGTGGTCTCATCTAAGGCGGTGCACATACTCCCAAATATGTCACTGCAACTGCATGCAAAATCACAGGAAACATACATGGCATATGTGGGGATACACCTTGTGCACCATGTACCCCATTGCTGCAGTGTGGCGATCTGTGCACAGTTCAGTCAATGGGGATACATGCCACCTATGGACTTACCTGCCTTCCGGCACCCAGAGGGTCATAGTTTTTGGAGTTAAGCTGCTACGATATAGAGGGGCCCTGGAGAAAGGGATCAACACCAGAGACTGTTGGGGAGAAGATGATTTCCGTGAGTATGCACCCCAAATCCATAGTTTTTGACAGAGGGCACCGACGGCCACGGTCCGGTCATCAGAAACACACCTCATAATCCAAATAACAGTCGGAGATCCCTGTACTGCCCTATGGATGCTGTTTTTCTCCGACCGCCATCTCGGCAGTCGGAGACTCTGCAGTCTTTCAGCAGTCAGTCGGAGTACAGGAGGCATTCATTGTAATCCGGTGGTCGGACGGAATGCTTCCGACGAGATTGCCTCTATCAGGACCGCGGAAGCTGGTCCAACTGGCATTGTAATCAGGCCCTATGTTTGTATTTATTGTCGGCACACACACTGCAAAGGTCAAATTTGAAATGTTGGTGTATGCTTAAAAACTGAAGAAGAAAACAGAGAAAAGTGGTTAGATTTTGCAAACTATTTGTTTGTGGAAGAACATTTTGATTTGTCTACACGCCAGATCATGTGCAAGTATTGCTATGAAAAATTAGAGAATAACAAAATGCATGCCAGGGCAATTCACAATAAGTTAGAGGTGGTTGAAATTCCAGAGGAACTTCAACATCTGAATGTTTATGAAACAATACTGATACAATCTAAACACCCTTTTCAAGCAATAGTTCATTTGGAACCAAAGACTTGGAAACTACCACCCACTGAGCTTCAGAAAGGGCTTAAAGTTGTGCATTTGCCTATGGATTTTAAACGCAATAGTAAAACTGTGGGTAGAAAGAGAGATCTGGAAGAACTGCTTGTTATTCTAGGGAATAGTGTGCCCACAAAAAACTAAAAAATCTGGCAGGAAGTAGTGGATGTAAATAAGTTGAAGAAAGCTATATTGTATCTTAAAGAAATAATGTGCACAATAAAGATGGAGATGTTGTCGAACATGGGATTTGCATGGGGGAAGAAATGTTTCCTTCATGTGAACAGTTTGAAAAAGTGGATAGAAGTAGATCTGAAGAAATATACAAGCACTACAGTCTCTATCCACTACATTCAAAAGAGGTTATGGTGATGCCATTGAACTGTATCAGATGAAACAAGCGAAATGAGCTCCAATGAGTGTGTTGAAGAAAAGTTTAGTGGCGCGATGTTTTCCTCAACTATTTCCAACTGGAGTAGGCGGATGGTATGATGACCGCCCTGTGTAAATACCTGCAGCAGAGTATAGGTCAACAAGATTATGTTCAGAGGAACCTAGATTTTGACAAACTATTATATGTATTCCATCTATTACTTGAAAGTGGTTTATCAGGACTGTTATATGCTGTTAATCATATTCTTAAGACGGGAGTTAATGTACAAAATATGTGTGCAAAAGACTGTTGAAAAAATTCATGAAAAAGATGAGAAGATCAAGTACAATTTGATAAATTTGATGACATGCCAACGTGAGACCAATGAGTACTGGTGTCATCGTGATGGTGAGCTCAATTGTATGTTGTGAAATTTAGGTGCAGCAGCTTGGTATGTAACACTGAGTTGTGCAGAGTATATATGGGATGATTTACATGAGTTTTTGAGAGAAACAAACTAAAATTAAAGGTATTGATTTGAAAACACCAAGAGAACTTTGCTCTTTGGATCCTGCAAATGCTTGGAGGTACTTTAATCACAGATTTCAAGTTATGCTGTCCATCTGCAACAAAACAAATCCACTTCTTGGAGAAATTACTGATTTCGTTTGGTGTAAAGAGCACCAAGCAAGAGTTGCTTTTCATTTTCATATGCTGTTGTGGATAAAAGATGCGGCTACATTTGGAACAGACATAGATGAGTCTGTACTTTGTTTCATAGAACAGTATATTGCATGTAGCATTCCAAAAGACACTGAGGAAAAAGGCCTAAAGCAGCAAGTATTGTGTTTCCAATCACATAGATGTGAAAAGTAATGTCAGAGGAAATACAGAGTAAAGGGAAATTATACACAAAATGTAATATTGGATTTCCAAGACCTGTTATTTAAAAAGAAAAAATGAACAGTTTTATATCTACAGTAAGACATACACTTACTCGTAAATCACCCAAAAAATACCTACAACCTCAGGAGAACAGAGGCTTTGAAATGTATTAATAACTACAAGCCTGTCATTTTGAAAATGTGGAATGCCAATATGGATATTCATTTTGTGGCAGACAACACTATAGCTGTTGCTTGTTATGTTACTTCATGCATAACAAAATCTGAGAAGACAGAGATGAAAGACGTGTGGTAAGAGATCTCTGCTGAAAAGTCTCCAGCAGAGAAATTGTACAGTTTTAGTTTGAAAATGCTTTCACTGGAAATTGGATCCTATGAATGTAGCGATCATTTGAGTTCTGCTAGTTTTTATTTTAAGTCAAAAGAAATTATTTGGGCGAGTCTAGGCCGGGCATCAACTTGAAACAGAGTTTTGAATCTTTTCCAGAAATTCAATATCTTGCCAAATTTGAGACAGACAGTATAGATATTGTAACAACAAACATGTTGGATACTTACTATCTGAAAAGGAGTGTGCATCTTGAAAATGTCTGTATATATGAAGTACTAAGTACTGCACATATAGAAACAATGTGACAGAAAATATAGATATAGGTAAATTTGCAGAGGTTGGTTGTAATAGGTGCTTGGTGTGACATATTAAAGGCAGTCTAATTAACAATAGAATACCGGGTTGCCAGACTGCTCAAAAAGAGACTTTTTCTATTTGCCAATTTTGCAGTTATTTAAACCTTGGCATTCCGAAACAGAATTATTAGTTGACTGCTATGAAGACTAGGTCTGGGCATAAAACTCTGCCGTGCTTGCAGAGTTTGCGGAATTCGGCAACTCAGCGCTCCGCGGAGAATGTGAAGTTACTGATAAAGTCCACAATCCACAATGAAGTGTAGTTTTTTTTGTTAGCGCACTTGAAATGTCCTTTCGTGTGCACAGGAGTGACTTGCTGGGCGCTCGTGATCGCCCACGAGATTTTCAGAGCCGTTTGCGAACGCCATGAAATTTGCTAGCCAGCTGCATGCTCCCGTGAGATTTTGCGGTCGCCAACACGTCATTTGGGCATGCGAGCAATTTCCGGCAGATGTTTTCTGCCGTACGCGATCCCGGACATGCAGGATCTACCGTAGCTGCAACCTGGGGAAGATTCTCTCCTCGAGAAGCATCAAAATCTTCCCAAAATGATGATTTGGAGTCAAAAACCTTTTCAAATGTGCCTTTGGCCTTATTTTTTCTTGTGCAAGGAGTCCTTTTTTTAAAACTTTTTTTCCAACTAGAAGGAAGTGCCCAAGAGCCTCCAACTTCCTGTTCCTGTTCAGCATGCTTCTGCCAGTTCTTTGTCCATCTTCTGGTCACTTTTAATTTGGATTTGGAGCTGGAAGGATCACTCTTTGTGTCTGCTGCATATGCCATTGGATTTAAGGACTTTGTATTTGAGTTTTCACCAGTAATTTGAAAAACTGGTGTTGCTTGTTTGGTTGGGGCCTTGCACATGGATTTATTTGTACTTTTAATAGATTTTTTACATTTATTGTGGTGGGTGGCCTGTAGTTTCAGTAGGGGGCTAGCTATTTCTTTGTAGGTAAGTTGTCTTCTTTTATAAAGGAAAAATGTTGCACAGTTCACTACATTTTCCCCATGTTTTTTAAATACATTTGCAATAATGATTTAATTCACTATGTGGCCTAGTCTGCCAATGGGTCTTCCAGCCAGTAGGTGCATGAAATAACGGTTTCTGTCGAATTGAAACATCATTTAGGCCATGGATGGATTTGGATTAAAATACAAAATGTGTTTTTTGGTGGTATGTTACATTTTTTTTCTTACTGCAAACAGTCTTTAGGTGGGGTAATGCTTTTGGAGGATCTGTGTTGTTGTCCAGATTTTTAGCCCTGTTAATGTTGCTTTTTGGCATTGCTGAATTAATGCTGTGTTCCCTGTTGTTCCCTGTGTTACCAATGCCTCCTTTGTTTGGCCAGTGTGTGTGTGTTAGCCATAGGCCACCATTTGGCTTTGTTCCCCATGTGGCCTGGAACCATTTTGTATAATCAGTGTTCATAGGCCTGCATTTGTCCTTTGTTTTCCAGGCCTCCTGCTTGTTGTTGTGACCATGTGGTCGGAGGCCATTTTGTGTATGTAGCCAGTGTGCTTTTGCTATAGGCCTGCATGTGTTCTTTGTTTCCCAGGTCTTCTGCTTGTTGTTATTCGTGACCATGTGGCTGGCGGCCATTTTGTGTAGCCAACCAGTGTGCTTTTGCCATAGTCCTGCATGTGTTCTTTGTTTGTGGTCATGCCTTCTTGCTTGTTGTTTTTTTAAATGTAATTTTTCTTCTTTTGCACGGTTTAGTACATATTCTCCATGTTTTGAATACATTTGTTATATTCTTTTAATGAACCATGTGGCCTAGTCTGCCAATGGATTGGGCCTTCCAGCCTTTAGGCCTAGTGCTAGCCATAGGTGCATGAAAAACAACTGTTTATGTGGTGTCTGTTAAGTTGAAACATCATCTAGGCTATGGATGGAATTAGACTTAGATTCAAAAAGAGTTTTTTGTGGAATTTTTTTTTCTGCAAACAGTGTATATGTAGGTTAATCCCTTTTGAGGATGTGTGTGTTGTTGTAAACATTTTTTACCCTGTAGATTTTCATTTTTGACATTGCTGAATTAATCAGTGATGTGTTCTCTCTGTCTAACTATGCCTCCTGTGTGTGTTTGCCATAGTCCACCATTTGGCTTTGTTACCCATGCAATGTGGCCAGGGGCCATTTTGAATAGTCAGTGTCCATACGCATGCATGTGTTCTTTGTACTCCAGGCCTCCCGCTTCTTGTTGCCATGTGGCTGGTGGCCATTTTGTGCAGCCAGCTAGTGTGCTTTTGCCGTAGGCCTGCATGTCTTCTCTTTGTTCCCAATGTCTTCTTGCTCAGTGTTGTTATTGTTGGTGCAGACCATGTGGCAATGGCAGGCAGCCATTTTTTGTGTCCAGTCGGTCTGGCCCTTTGCCACATGCTTGCATGGATGGTTGAGCAAAGAGATAGCAGTTTAATACATTATTATTATGTCTTTGAGGATAATTCCACATATTTATATAAAAATTAATTTGAGTTTTTTAAAAAGAATTATGATTTATTTTTTGTTAATTTTTATTTTGTTGTATTTTCATTTTTATTTTATTTTTACAATTTGTAATGTGAAAAACATATTTAACACATTTTTTCTTTTTGATTTTTAACTATTTTCATAACATCTGGCATCAATGAATCAACTCCATGTCTGCTGTAGGTGCAAAACAGCATTCACTGTCTAAGGATTATTCCGTTGTCATTTGTCAGCTGCACCTCCCTGAGTACCACATCCCACGTGATACACATAAATCAAACAGTTACATCTGGATGTTACTGCTATTTTTTATCCTTCCCGAGTGTACACCATGAAAGTTTATGTTGGTGTGATTTTCTGTTTTATGAATGGATACACTCTCTTGTTAATTATTTATAATAGGAGTAACCAATGACCACACTAAAAGATATTGTTTGTTTGTACTACTATTTGAACTGCAACAATTCCACGTTTCACTGATGTCCTTCTTTTCTTTTAGGTGCACAAGAAACACCATCACCCACAATACTGCCAGACAGAAGGCCTGTGCACGACATGACATGTGACCCACCCACCACACAGACGTCTCTTCAGCTTGTGAAGCTAAGCTCCACTGCTACCTGACAGCCTCAAGATGATCCCAAAGCAAGGTGCTACTAAGAAAGTGGCCAGTGAGAAGAAGAAGGGGCTTACCACCACTGGTATGTCAACCCAGATTGTTTTGGGGGGAAAAAAACTATGCATGCCACAACGGCCTTTTGGGAGCGAGCTGGTAGCAACACACCCACATCAGTGGACCCACCGCAACCTAAGCCCATGTCTGTCACAGAGGCAGCCAGTCTCATCACGGCAACGCCGACGAGCTGTGATGTTGAAATTTACTTATCTCTGTCGCAAAGTAGTCCCCAATCGTTGCAGGAAACTCAGAGAAGTGGACAACAACAGCCGCAACCACCGAAAGTAGTTCCTCCTGAAGTAGGAGCAGTTCAGGAGATTGAGCTTCATGCTGAGGAAGTATAGGAAGCCACTCTTTCAGATGATCCACTGTCTTCCAGATCTCCAGCTAGAAAAGGAGGGTTAGTGCATCATCTTCTTCCCCAAGCCCCCCCTTTAATGATCTAGACACCACTTGGATCCTGCCTCAGTCTGAGAGTAAGACACGCCACAAGACGCTAGGGAAAAGGAAGGTTCCTGAAAGCCTTAGAGTTATGGGGGCAGATGTAGAAGAGGAGGATGATGATGAGCCAGTCATCATGGATGTTATCCCAGCCCCAGTAGAGACCAACATTACCCCATCCCAACTTGTTGGGAGGGATGTGGCACCACAGATACCACCACCAGCTGCCATATTTGCAAAGTCCTGGCAGTGACCTACATCCACAACCACCTCAGTAGAAGTAGGTACTGCAGAGAGTCAAACCTCAAAACACCGACCTACCGCCAGTTCATCCAACATTGGTAGTGGCACCAGCATCAGAAAGTTGACCTACCCAGTTTGAGACTTTTTTACTGTTAGCAAGAAGGTGGTGAACATTGCCATATGCTCCATTTGCGGAGCAAGTGTTAGTCGGGGGATAGCACTATATGATCCAGTGGGAGGCGCACCTTAGTGGCCAAAAAACTGCAAGTGTTGTTGGTGAAGGGGTGAAAGGCTGAGCAGGGAATCCTGTCTAATCACAGTGGAAGGTGAAGAAGAGGAAGACATTTTCGTTGCGCAAAGCAGCCCTCTCCCAGAAGTGCAGAAGCATCGCCCACATCAGCAACATCACAATGGCACAAGATTCAGGTCAAGACAGCAAGAGAGGAAAGTGACTGCCCCACTGAAATGCACATTGAGCCTACCAACGTCTGCTCTCAAGAAGTCACCTGCATCAGTGGCACCAGAAAAGAAAAAAATCCAGGCTACTATTCCTGGCATGTTTAGGCAGGAGCGGCAGTATGAACGCAACCACCGAACAGCACATTTGTACAACATGAAGCTGGCCAAAATGTTCGCACTGGACCTCCTCCCTTTTTCTTTGGCCGCCCACCCCTAATTGTGATTTGTTAGGAGGAGGACTTAAAGTCTGGAGGACATGGTTATTGTTGGTTAAGGGTTTAACGTAAAACACACTGTTTGAATGATGATGCTGATAAATGATGTTGCTGATAAATGATGTTCTTCTGTAAGTAAAATATCGACCAATTTTATGCATGGGTGGGTAACTGGAGCCAGTGTGGCCTATTGTTTCAGGAGTAGGAGTAAAACTGCGCTGGACCTCCTCCCTTTATCTTTTGTGGAAGGGGTGATCCTGCACTGAGTTGATGTTGCTTTCACCACATTCGCCACACCAATTGTGTGATCCATTGATTGTGTAAATTAAGCCACACCTCAATAAATCACACAGCCTGGGGGAAGAGGGTTAGGGGTTTTTGATTAATGGATGGGAAGGGTGGTTTGGAGAAAAGTTTGACAAAGATAAACAACTACACAAGGACAACATTCATCTGGGCAATGAGCAGCCAACCATACCATCATAAATCTGTCATGGGAGGAAAAGGAAACAAAGAAATAAGTACAGGCAACTTAAATGCAAGCCAAACCAAATTGTATGTCTGCCCCCAGAGAGACCCAAGTGACATTATATATAACCCTGGGCGGAGTTCGCAGAGTTGCACTACGCGAAGTGCAAAAAAAACTCTGCCGCACTACGCGGAGCTACGGGAGCAGCGGAGTTCAATAGAAAAATGCAGTTTGCGGATGCTTGTCCGCACTGTGCAATCATTGCGAACAGTACCATGCACAGTGCAAGCGGTCCCTGCTTTCCTCGTTCTGCCACTCGAGTAGATTTTTACTCGAGCGGCAGCTTTCTCAATGCGAACGGGCAGTTTCTCAACGCGAGCTGTCGCGAGCATACATGACCACTCGCAATGAGAAACCTGACCTCCCCGTGCTGAGAAATCTCGCCGGGATGTTGATTTTCCACGCTCGTGCTCGCGAACTTGATGTTGACGATCGCGAATGAGGAAAAATCTCGCTGGAGGTTGATTTTCCTCGCTCGCTGGTCGCCAACTTGACGTTGACGAATGCGAGCGAGGAAAAAAACTCCGCTACGCAACGTGAAGCGGAGTTTTTCGGAACTCCGCGATCTCCGCGTAACGCGGAGTGCAGGAAACTCCGCAAACTCCACGAGCAGAGCGGAGTTCACCGCCCAGGGTTAATTATATATCTAAATGTCCCGCCGTGTTACATAGCTTTGAAAGATAGCAAATATAATACAAATGATGTAGGAGTCAAGTGAATAACACACACAGTTCTAATGATTATTAAAAGAAAAAATTATACTGTAGTGCCAAATTGGGAGTTGCATCTGCATTCCTTTTGTACTGTCCATCAATATTGGGTGCCTGGGGGTTGTGGTCCGGTAGGGTAAGCATGAGTGTTATGTTGCTTTTCCAGTTTGGTACAGGGTAAGAGGGCCTGTGAATTGAAAAACAAAAATGATATTGTAGAATCAATTAGAAAGAAAGTTACATTTCATAAGGACTGCACTCTGAAGACTCAGAGGCAGCACAAAAAGAGGAGAATAATAGTCATTTTGCACTCATTCATTTATGCCTGGTGTGTGAACAGTTAGATGAGAACAATTTTACAACGAACAAAAAACCACAAAAAAAGTGGCCGCATGTAACTATCAGTATCAGGGTGACCAAACTTGCAACTGTCATCATGAGCCAGCCTAGTGCCGCAGCTAACCTTCAACTCCAAGAGCAGCAAGAACTGCAGTGTTCATGTCGTATTGCGTGAAGGCATGCCTGTCCCGATGAAATCTCATGATAGGGTCAGGCCTGCCTTCACACAATACGACATGTACACTGCAGTTCTTGCTGACCTTGGAGTTGGGGGTTGGTTGCTGCACTAAGCTGGCACCTGCATTGAATACGAGTCAGAGCAGCGGAGGCTTAGGCTTCTCCCTATCCAGGGGAGTGTGCAGCAGCCAGCAGGAAGGCAGTGGTGGCTAGAAAAGTCTGGCGGCCGCGCGGCACCCCGTGGATAGCCGCCAATACCCACCATGTGAAGGAGGTATGGTCAGGAGAACTTACTACATGGCGGTTGCACGCACGGACACACCGAGACCAAGCAAGGAAGGTCTCAATTGGTGCAAGGTACTCCACCAGGGCACGGAACTCCGTGGAATTTCACAGAATTTTCCAATAACTCCTTGGAATTCCATGGAGTACAACTCCGTGAGCTCCGCCCAGGCTTAATTACAATGCAAGACTAAGAGTCACTAGCTCACCAACCATTGCTCTGACTAATTTAGTTGTTATTCTGCATCAGGAATTCTTTGTTGTATGCTAGTCTGGTCTCAAGTGTTTGTAAAGCTGAAATAATACATAACAAAGCAACTTAATTTTTTTAAATTTCCAAATAGTTGCCTGCGATGAATAATCCTTCTGATAAAAATCCTACAGTTGGAGATCACCTAGGTGGGAGCGGCACCTGACTTCTGATTCCTGTACGGTAGCTAGTGTGCTAGCCTGCTGCTACTACCACCACATCAACTTGGGAAACCCTGCAGCACTTGTTTTTTCTTCTATTCGGCAAGAGAACTATAGTTTGTTGGTCTACTAAGTTGTTGTAGGAAAGGCATTGGCAAACCCCCACACCTCCTTTAGTGGTCGATATAGTGGCAGACTGCAGAGACTAGGAGAGTAGTAGGACAAAAGTTCCACATAGGCATAGCACAAACCTAATTGTTGTTTATTCACAATCAGCTAATGTTAAAAATACATTGTGCTAAAAGCCTGCTTTAAAAAGTAAAACACCCCTAAAGACCTTCATTAGACATTAGAGGCATAAATAAAGAAATTTAATATTTATTTTACTAGACAAACAAAAAACCCACCCCTTTCACCCACCCGCAACAACTGGCCCACCCCTCTCCCCAAACAAATTAAATATCCCCGTACCGACCATTGTCCTCAAAAAAGAAAGACCAGAAACCCCGATCGCAAATCCCACACACCCACCCTCCCCACCCACAACAACAAACGAGTTCCACTCCTACCCACCAAAATAAAGGATAAAACGGGGGCAGAGGAAACTAAACACAGTGCAGGATCTTCTCTAGGTGCCTGTCCATTCTTCTTTGCCATGCCTCCATGAGCGCCAGCCTTGCCAGGATGCGGCGCAGTAGGGTAAGGTCTGAGACAGAGAGGGGGGCATCAGTGTGTGGTCTTGGATGGCAGGCAGCTGCCTCTAGACTGCGGTGCTGATGTTGTGGTTGCGAAGTTGGAGGTGCTGAGGCCTGGCTGGGGCCCTGGGCCACTGCCCCTTCCTCCTCCTGGGCCACCAGCAGCTGGTATTTGGTCTGTATTTCTTCCAGATTCCGCTGCCGCATCCGGGCTGCTGCATCCTTGCTCCCTGGTGACCAGGAGCAGCTAGAAAGAAAAAAAAGACAAATTGTCAACAATGCTCTATCACTCTGTGCCAAAGACTTGTTTAAAACGAAGTAGTGGGTGGCACAGTAGCGATATATTGATGGTCCCCTAGGGCAATTAGATTTGATGTGATTAGAGTCACAGCCACCATTACCCACTCTAATAAAACTAAAGTCAAATTTCAAAAGCTCTAACAGTCTGAAAGGAATTAAGGTACAATAAACACAGAAATATACCACTTTGATAAAACTACTATATGTTTTTCTTTTAAAGTGCTTAGATGGTTTGGGGCTTCAAGAATTAGGCCCATTTTCTAATGAATGGTCTAGTTAGCTACAATAATGACTCTGATGTCATTGGACTTTAATTTTCTTTCAGCATTTCTGGTCAGAATGTTTCCATTAGTATATTTTTTAGAGGAGATCAGTTCACTACATACTGCCCAAAGTGATCGGACCTTTGTCTCACTCTCTGCAAGGTTTAGGGAGCCTGTTGGATCTTGGGTCAAGGTATTTAGATTTTATCTTAATAGCTGGTTATACAAGCTGTCAACAGGGATTGCCAAACAAGACTCCTTGTGTTGCTATGTGCATGGTAATTTAGTTCTCACCTCAGGCCAATTTAACATTTATTTACCTTAGCTTTAACCTACATCCTTTTGAGGAAGAAGACGGTTGGAAAAGCGATGTACTACAGCTCACTCAGTGAAAGGATGAAGGACTGGGATATAGCTTTGGCACATCCATCACAGACTATGCAATCCACAGAAGTTAATCAAATTACATTATCCATTCAGCATTGCATTATTCTTCTAGTAATATTAAACTTCACCTTTGGCTTTGATATGCACCATTTAAGCTTTACATTCTCTCTTCCACTCTTTCGCCATTATTATCCAATGAATCCATCCATTCAAACATAGCTCTGAACAAACCTTTCACCAACATCAATTTACCCAACCATGCATTCTTGCTTTTACCCACTCCATTCGCCCATCCTTCTTTGCCTCAACTGACCCAAACATTCCTTAGTTTCAACCATCCATCACCCAGCCATGCAGATTGATACATATCATCATCACCCACCTAGCATCATTCCTTTCACACACCTATCCTTTCATTCATATATTACATACATCATGTCACCCATCCTTACTCCTTCCCTCCTGTTTTGTCTTTCCCATCAACTCGTCATTCTTAAAGTTCATTTATGAACCTTTGTCTGTGGATTTTCAGATATAAAAGGACATAATAACTACTCAACTCCCACTGTATCTGCTAAATCGAGATGTGTTGTTCACAATCACGAGTCAGTCGACGCCCTCGCAGAACACCTGTGCCGGGGATGGCGGCACCAGCAGAGGGGACACGGCTGCCGCTGGTTCTCCCCCCTCACTTGTGACCACTGCAGCAGCGTCCCCTCTGCTGGGGTCGCCATCCCCGGCACTGGTGTTCTGTGCGGCTAGAAAAAACATTACACATTTAGAATTTTGGATGCCAGATAAGCCTCCCCTGGTTTTTTAAAGCAAAATATAACCACAAAGCAAAACATCACTACAGTTCGGTTACAGTTTCTTAATCTTCTATCAAAATGCAAAACATCATGTTGGGCATTTTGTTGGTTGACAATCATTGAAAAGCCAGGTAGTCAAGTCAAACAAAAATGTTTGCAATTATGGAGGGGCAGAGCTATAATGAATCTGAGTTATTGAAGCGCAATGAAGTGGTTCAATAATTGGTCAATGAAGGAAATATGGTCTTAGTTGGCAAATGCAATGTGGCCATCTGACTCATCATACTTTCAAATTCCAGCCATGCTGCACAGTCATTACCTGCTGGTATACCATTACCAAACATGCACCACACCAGGGGTCCACCATGACCATGGCCACTCTCACGTTTTACAGTACTGTTTGAACATGAGCAAGAAAAAGAAAGCCTTCTCAACAAGCATGCACAGATTACCTTAACTGCATGCAGTCTTCACAGTAGACTACCTGACCTATAATGTGTTCTATGAGTCGACCGTACCACCACACCAGCCCATAAGGAGAAAGGAAAGCTTACTGAAAAAGTAGAAGAAAAAGGAAGCTACAGACTAGTACAGATAGTTTTGAAGTTAAGTACAAAAACTTGAAATATAGAGAAAGTAAAGTAAGTAATAAATAGGTTTATGTAGGGATAAGAAGGATTTAGGAAACAGATCAAAGTGGAGTGGAAAAAAAATCCAGTAAAAAGGAAAAAATATAATTCTAAATGTGGAGCAGTAAAAGAAGGAATCAAGAAAAGATAGGGAAATAAATAATAATATCAGGAGGACTTAGATGCCCGGCAGAGCCATCTGTGCTTGTGGAGGCACCTTCAGCCCCCTCACTTGCCTGAGCAGCGGTGGTGGTACTCGCTGCCGTATTATCCCGCCTCCCCCTAGATGCTGATGTAAAAAATAATCAAAATAAAAAATAAAAATGATTAGTGGTACAGTTAATCTCCCCAAAAGGTTTTTGACTGGGAGAGGCAAACGCAGTAACATTTAATTTAACGTTTATAAATCAGATCTCCTCTCCTATTACTATCATGCACCTATTCTTTAATTTCCTAACCCTACCCTATTCCAAATTCCCTAAACTACTTTGGAACTACTAATAAATTGCAATGATTGATCTTTGCTTCTCATCATTCTCATTCTGAATGAACCTCAGTCTCAACCTTTGGTGGGTCACTTCAGTGTGCATTATTTCAACGCATTTCAACGCATACATGCTGAGGCATGCATAGTTACTAGTTACTTAGTAATACTTTCTACACATCACTGGTAAATCACTTGGGGTTGGGAGTTGGGATTGTACGAGCTACAAAAAAATAAAGTCACAGAGAAGTGAAAGAAGAAAGCGCTAGCTCACTATCTAATACACCACTATCTCAGTGACAGGAACCTCTGCATGACTTCTTAAATAAACACAAGGACATGATGGACGGAGTGCTGAAATGTATTTGAAGGAAAATGTTAAATTGTTTTTGGAGATCTACTGCAACCTACTCCTGTGAAGGGTTAGGCTGTGGCCAACACACTGTTGCATGATGAAACTAGGAATTCTTTGGGAAACATTGGGAATGTGAAAATTTTATTACATTTCCAATACAAATAATTAATCAAGAATATGTGACAAGCATCTGATGTTGAATATGGTCATATTCTGAAAGATAATACAGTAGGTGTTATTTCAAAAGAGGGAAGGAGTGTTCTACAAAGTCATCATTTTAAAAAACATTATCCAACAACGAAGACAACAGCAGAACTAATGTTCATTATTACAGAAGATGGTAAACATACTCTGCATTTAATGCCTATATTGGAGGAGCATGCCTCTTTTAAAAATGAATTGCTGGAATTGGAGAAAGAAGAAATTTTGAAACTGAAGGCAATAGATAAAATGGAACACTAGGGTATTACTGCATTTCTAAATGAAAGGTTACAAGCAAAACTGGATTAATTAGAGAAATCTGTTTCACAAACTACAGGATTGGAGAAATGTACGCAAAAACTGTAGAGTGAACTTGTTCTGAAATTTAAATGTCGAGGAAGATTTGGTTAACGGTGGTATGGGTAAAGTTGGTGATTTTATTAACTTTCTAAATAGGAATGAGGTGGAATACCTTATGATTAAATTTGATCAGAGTGCGAATGCTAAGCACACTAGACAATGTACTGAGCCGTTTTTTGTTTGTTAAAGATTTGTATGATCAATGGAAACAGTTTCCAGTTTATCTAGCATATGCTGTTATAATTCATAAATCACAAGGTTTAAGTTTAGATGCAGAATTTATTAATATTGGCAGTACAGTCTTTAAGGAAGGTATGTCATACATAGGTTTGTCTCCAATTAGGACACTGTCTGGTTTGTATCTAGTTGCATTTGATGAGAGCAGAGTAAACACAGAGTCAAGTTGTGTAAAAATATAACCGATTAAGAAGTCTGTATGCGCCTCATTTAGAACATTATCCAGTTTATGAGAATCTTTCCATCTGTCCAAAGCAGGAAGTCTCAAAGCAGTATAGTGATACTGTTGCAAAGAAAGAAATGAAAGAGAAGAATAAAGTTGTTAAGATCCCAAAAATTGAAAATGAGGTAGATATTGTTAGTTACCAGTTGTTACACCCCTCTGGTGTCAGCTGCAATGCTAATGTTGTCCTGAACGCATTGTTTGCAATGCTTCATGTTGTAGAAGCAATTGAAGAGAAACAACAGAAGGCATTGTGTTTGCACTGTGTGTTTTGTTGCAATGCCTGCGTAGTGACAGGACTAAAACACATTGTGCTTCCCACATTCGAGACCTTTTAGATATATATTGTGGATCTGTACAGTTTACTCCAAACACTCAAGAGGATGCACAGGAGCTTTTATTGGTGTTGTTTGCTGTTTTAGAAGAAGAGGACATACCTGTTTATCAGTTATTTGGAATTATTCGTGGCACCTTGAATGCGAAGCTTGCTCACACAGATCAACTACAGAAATATAATCGGAGTGTTTTATTTATTTAACGTTACCAGATTCCAAAAGTGTGACTTTTGAGATATTAGTGAGAAAAGCTAGATAAAATAATGTATGCCCGAATTGTCGAACAGATCTTCTGTTGACTTTACGTGTAGCAAGAACTGGCAAGTATGTCATTTTAATGCTACAACAATGCCGAACAGATAGCACTAAATTAGATACTGAGATTACTAACTTTAAAGCAGGATAAATATCTATTTCTGGTAAAACATACACTAATATCGCTATAGTTTTTCATGAAGGAGTTAGTATTAGATCTGGTAATTACCCTACCTATCTAAAATGTAGAAGTGAATGGACAGAATATAATGATAGTAACCTTAAATTCAGATTGCCTTGGAAGTTACCAAATTCCTATCTTTTGTTTCTGGAACCAAAGTTCTAAGGAGGGTGAAAGTTGCAAAACTGGAATAGTTTAGGTATTGTACATGCATTATCAGAATTTATTACACCATGCAGCCTACCATGGGTTATGTTTTTTAAAAGGCTTTGCCTTAAAAATAGTAGTCTTACTGTAGCACTTCCAATGACGAAGTTCTCATTTCAGCATAGGATTCTTTGGATTAGTACTGCAAGTATAGATAAAATGATTGTTTAAAAAATTGCAGTGCATGTAATGTACTGTGTTGCTTATTTGCAGTGAAATACTGTGCAGTTTTTGTTTTTTTAATGCAGACTAAATGATTGTTTTTCCCCAATGTTCAAGGATGATTCTCTATACAGTACATCATTGATTTTGTATTCATATAAAATCTGAGAACAGTAAAAAAGGGAAATTCAAGTTTAATTTTATAAATTGTAATAGTAATTCATATCATCCTATTCACACACACACTCATTCATACACTGACACACTCACTTACACTCCGATTCATTGACACACACACTCACATAACCACTGCTGCAGCTTCCTCACAGACTTACACAGCCACTCGTGCATCTGCTTACACACCTATTCAAACATTCAGATATCCAGTCACATACCCATTCACATACATACACTCATACACCCACAAAACCACTAACACACCCAGTGACACAAATACACAGCCACTTACACACCCAGTCACACAACCATTGACACACACATACACATTCACATACCCACATAACCACTACAACACCCACTAACAGACTCACACTGCCACTTACACTGCCACTCACATGCCTAATTACAGTCCGACACCTACTCACACACCCATTCACACACTAACACACCTTCTCAGACACCCATTCACACACTCACACATCCACTGACATACCCAGAAAACCACTACTGCACCTACTCACACACCCACACCACTACTTATACAACAACTCACAAATTGATTCATACACTTGCACAACCCACTAACAAACCTATTCACACACTAGCACACCAACTAACACACTCATTCACACACTGACACACCCACTCACATGCCCATTCACACACTCAGTCATATACGCGATCAAAATCAAACTCCCTTTATTCGAATGTCTAAAACAATCATAAAATATAAACATAAAAAAATATAAAATCATACATGACAATCAATAATAGCAATATAGGAGTACATTGCTAAACAGCTCACTCTAAACCAAACATCGCTACTTGGCAGCAGTTGTAAAAACCTGAGGGCAGATGCTCATTCACACACTCACATCCACTCATACACCTATAAAACCACTACCGCATCTCCTGACAGATTCACACACCCAGTCACACAGCTATTTACACACTTACACAGACCCACATAGCCACTCAGACAACCACTCTCACACCCATGCAAACACTAACACACCCACTCACAGGGAAATATATGTAGACATGTAGCAGCAGGTATTCAGACATTTACAAACAAACACATAAAGTTTTTCTTTCTGTAAATCAGAAGAGGCGGTTTTAAAAAGAACCTTTTTGTGTGTTTTGGGAACTTTTTTTTCTTTTGTTGCAACTAGAACTATAAAAAATAAAGTCCAGAAACACACATAACTTGTGCAACAGTCTTCTAAAAAATAATAATAATATTAACATTTGTGAGTCATCACAGCCTGTGCAAATGCTGGAATGTACTATTTCCCAACAGAAATAATGTTCTTGCACATATGATGCAACCTTTAGCATCTGTGGCAGAACTGCAGGGAAATTGGCCATTACAGCAGCAGGAACTGAGTCCCCAGGAGTAATATGTGTGCTGCAGCAGATGATGTAGATGCCTGCACTGCATCCCACTCAATTTCTGCTCTTGCCTGGTGACAAGGGTGTATGGTTCGAAGATGCTTCAACATACTTTAGGTGCTGTGAGAAAATGTTTTACGTGTCCCACTGGACAGTTCTTTGCTGCAAAGGCTGTATTTCACCACCTTTGCAACTCCCTTTTTCTATCCAGAAGGAACAAAGAAAAAATACTACATGCAATGGACTCCTATTAAGGGACTTCTTATTGTTTTTCTTCTTTTTCTCTCTCCTCTTCCTCCTGCTGTCTCTCTCCTCCAGATGCCATTTTCAAAAATGGTTTAAAAAAACACCAAAAAATGAACAAGTTCCAACTCTGGTGGAGAGGTGTGATAATTAAAGAAACACACCCAAAGAAGAACAAAATCGGAAGGAACTTCCTGTTGAAGAGATTGGCAGGTGTTTTAACCAGCCATATCCATTTGTTGCTGTGTCACATGGGATTTGCGGACACCTGCTAATCTGGAAATATGTATTAAAACAACCTTATAAGCTGGAATTACTTATTTTAATATGTTTCTTTGATATTTTACTAAATCGCTTACCTCAAACTTTAATTTTATAGTGTCTGTTTAAGTTTTTAAGTGTTGTTAGAAATCACGCCCCAGCGGAGCACGGAACAGGAAGTATGCATCGGAAGGGCTTGCACGGATCATCAAATCTAAAACCCATTAAAAAAAACACAATATTTTGTTTAAAAAAAAAATCAACTTATGTAATTTAATATTTCTACATAGTTCTTTTTACATAAAATATTTCTAGATTAAAATTACTTAGAAAATCTAGGGTTAAAGTAATTTTATAGGTATGTTTTATTAATATATGTTTTGGAAGACAAAAACTCACATGTTCAGTCAAAAAATCGAAAGTTACAGACACATAATAGTTAGGAAATACCATTAAAAACTGTTGAAATTCACTAAAAAATTACAAAGGTTACATGGACGTTAGTTAGGAAATACCATTAGAAAACCATAGAAATTCACTAAAAAAACAAAGCTTACTGGGACGTTATAGTTAGAGTTCGATTTTACATAAACAAAACCATAGAAATTCAACAGTTCTAGTTATCTGAGCTAACTATAACTTATGTTCCCACAATGCACTGCTTATGACCTCACATATTATATCACTCATGATGTGGTCAGTGATATCACTGATGACATCTCAAATGGCATCACTGTTGACATCACTGATGACATCATCCAGCAAAGTAAACTTCAATATACTTCATAAAATACCATTTACATTTAAAAAAATAAAAACAAGACCCAGGTGAGAGACAAACTGTACAGAGCTTACTGTAACCTTATGAACTACTACATTCATTTATCAGGTAAGAGAGAGTTTTCAGTAGATACTCCTGTCTCCTCTGAACACCTACTCTAAACACTAATACCCAAAGTAAAAGATCTAACCGTAGAAGCTAGTCTATTGCAAACCACAGCAACTCCATTTCTGAACCTAGAAAGAGGTTTTGGTAGAAATATCAGATTTACACAGACCCCTACCACATCCAACCAGTAAAAAGGTCTTAGAAGAGAAGCCACTGTATCACAACCCACTAGCCAAATGAATCTTCATCCTGGACAAAGGTGTGAGCAGTGAGGTGAGTCTGCTGTAAATATTTACTACAGTGAGCCATCACCCTAGAGAAATGTCTGAGTCAAAAGATCAATTTATTGCAATCTAGTACTACAGTCATTGATTACAAAGGAAGAGGTATAAAGAAACAGGTCATTATGTTATAAAATTTAACTATACTCAGCCATCACTGTAGAGTGAAGTCTCAATGAACAACTTAGACTGTCACCAAGCACTACCATACACATAAATCAGCAGGGGACATGTGTTAGTGTAGAGGCTTGTTCACCAATAAATAGCACAAACGCATTATAAAATTGGATCATAGATGCTGAATTACTATGGTTTTGTGTGTGTAAAGTCTAACTATAACATCCCTGTAACCTTTGATTTTTTTATATATATCATGTGATCAAGGCCGTGGGCGGCTGAAACGCGTAATGGCGGACAGTTCGAATTAAACACTGCAAGCACTGAAAATTGTGGTCCGTATTTGTTTCTATTCACTTGATGGTATTTGGGAAAGCAGAGTTTTGGAGAGATATATATATATATATATAGCCCATGAGGAGTTTCTGTCCGAAGTTTCCAGGTGAAGCCTCGCATCAATTCTGGGTATTAGTTTGCCTATCACTGGACTTCCAATCATGCCGTGACATTTATTCATTTGACAACGCCTTTGATTTCAGTCGGCACACGAACTTTTAGGTGCCTATTAACTGGCGGGGCCATCCAGTAAATTGCAGGTCAATACACTGATGCATTATGGGATGAGTAGTCCCTGCGGGGGTGATTAGGCTATGCTGAGATCGTTTTCAGGTGATTAAGCATGTCAAGGGTGTTTCTAAATAGCGCGTTCACATTGGCATATATATTGCGTGCAATATTTGAAAAATCAACGGAGATTGCTATTGTTTTATTTGTGCCAAATCCTGATATCGCAGAGCATGATTGTAAACGCTATATTTAAATGAACATGCATTGAAGTCATTACGGACACTGACATGGGGTGCGTTCATGTTATGAAGGAAGTATAAATTACTCAGCAAGTCTCCTTTTTGGTTTATTTTGAATGCAGCATGATTAACTGTATTTTTAACTTTTTTGACTTTAAGAGTCAGCGCGACTTTTTTATCTTTATGATTTTTAATAAGTACCTGTTTCTGAACTAAATAAGGCAAAACTCCCTTTTTGCGCAGTGGTTTGTTCATGCACTAGGCACTAAATGTGAGCATTATGATGCACTATGCATTTTCAAACCCAGTTATAAAATTTTCCACGTTGCACATTGACTTTGCAAAAGTGTTGACAATGAATGCGCAGATGATTTAAAAGGAATTGTAATGCTTTATTATGTGTAAATCATAAACTCTTCTATGTATATGAAAGAAACTGGGTATTTAAGTCTAAGAAAAATGGCGCTGATTAGATTGAGAAAGGCTGCTGTGTCAGCCGAAACGCGTCTCTCTTGTCTGCCGGGTCGGAGGAGGCTCTACATAATAAAAAAAGCCTTAAACCCAGATGCCCTTGTGTGCGTGCTCTTTTCCATGTGGAGTAGAGGTTTTGTTGGATATATATATATATATATCAAAGCTCCAAGGTTCCCACCAGTTTGAGACGCACTCTGACATCCACTACAGCAACCTTCATGAGGTAAAAGCCGGATCGGCGGGTGGATCCAGTTTACAGCATGCCTGTCGATTCACGCCTGACGCGTTTCGTGCTCATTGCACTCTTCAGAGGCGCGACAGTCAATTTGGCATAAAGGGCACACCTCCCACTTATGATATGAGCCCTCCAATGGGCGACTCAAATGAGTCTGTGTTGGTTTGTGAGTCTTGTAGTGTGTGCCTTAGTTATGTGCCGCTGTCTGAAACATTCCAAGCCCACCAATGGGCCTCCACTCGCTCCTCCGGCTTGTCAATCCTCAATGGATGCCTCCACATTAAGACTCCGTGATTCGGAGCCCCGTGGCCCCAAATTTCCGGGTGGTGCGTCTCCCGCGGCTGGGAAGCCGCGTTGTAAATCAAAGCTCCAAGGTTCCCACCAGTTTGAGACGCACTCCGACATCCACTACAGCAACCTTCATGAGGTAAAAGCCAGATCGGCGGGCGGATCCAGTTTACAGCATGCCTGTCGATTCACGCCTGACGCGTCCCAACCTCCGTCATGGCTACTGCTCACTACACAGCGGGTGCTTCCAGCACGCGAGGACGGACTCGCGAAAGGATCATCTCCACAGAAAAACAATGGGCACTCCAGGCTTACTGCAGAATATATTTATTGTAAATTACGGCGTCTCGCCTTGGCTGACAAACGCGTTTCGGCTCTTACAAATGGCTTCCTTCTGCTTGAAGAATAATATATTTTTATTCTCAGGGGAACTGTATTGGCAAAAGCAAGGGTCGGCGATGGGCACATGCTTCACCCCTAGCTATGCAAACCTCTTCGTATGCTGGTGGGAGAAGCACGTGGCCTGGGCCGAACGGAATGAGGAATGTGTGGAGAAAAGCGTACTGTGGGCAAGATACATAGACAAATTATTCATCATATGGCGGGTTACCCAGGCAGAGACTGAGAAATACATTGTAGATCTTAATCAGAATTAATTCAACTTAAATTTCACCTATGAAATGAGTGCAATAGAAGTACCCTTCTTAGATCTGATGGTATTTATTGACAGCAACAAACTATGCACGTAATTGTTTAGAAAGCCAACCGCTGGCAATACAGTATTGTATGCAGAAAGTCAACATCCCAAATGTTTGATCAATAGCATACCCTACGGTGAGCTATTAAGATCCAAACGGAACTGTACACTGGAACCAGATTACATGAAAACAGAGAAAGAAACCCTACTCAGATTTAGGGAGAGAGGTTTCACAAATAAAGTCTTGAATGACGCCAGAGAACATGCCAAAGCAAAGAACAGGCAGGACCTCCTAGCATATGGGAGAGGGAGGAAATCCAAATGCAAGTTGGATTCAACCAAAGACAATACAAGGTTAATTCTAAGTTTTTTTGCAGAATCTAAACAGGTACGAAGAATAATAGAAAAGAACTGGGGAATATTACAGGCGGACCAGATTTTGCAAAAAGAACTGCAAGATAGGCCAAAAATAACAAATAGGAAAAACGTTTCTCTCAAAAATGTCTTTGTGCCCAGCCACTTTCAAAGCAAAGCTAGCAGAGACATGGGCATAGTAAGATTCTTCCCCTGCATCTAAATCTAAGGCATGCAGAGGGCGTGTTAAAATGAAGGAATATGAAATACCAGGGAAAAGGAAAACAAGAAAATCACAAACTTTCTCACCTGCAATTCCGACTTTGTAGTGTATTGTCTAATATGCCCTTGTGGCAAGAAATACATCAGTAGCAAGGTACATCTGGCCAAGAAGAGGGTCCTGGAACATGTACGTGCCATAAACAATCGGGATAATACTTACCCGGTGGCGAGGCATTTTGCAGAAATACATGAGAGCAAGGGGGAGAAACTAAGATACTTCTGCATAGACCAGGTACAGCATACAGAGAGAGAGGAGGGGACAGAGTGAGAGCACTTAGACAAATGGAATCAAGATGTATAGTGGATCTCAGAACTAGGATTCCCTTAGGGTTGAACACGGAGGAAGAACTGTGGATTCATGTGGGTGAGTGAACCAATCAAAGAAGATACAAAGGGAAAACAAATCATGGTACGAACAAAACAGCAGTGAACTAGAGGTGAAGAACAAAGGAATCATGCTCAAATAGATAGAAAGTACCCAAGTATCAGGATAGCCGACTTCTGCACCTAAACAGTCCCGGTGCTTACTGTTGAAATGAAGAATATTACTTTACACGTGTTTCAATTTTTAATTTCTAATTGTGAATTGAGTTATTACTTGTTTTAGCACAGTGAACATTATGGTTTCATTAAGAAGTACTTTTTGCACTATAAGGTATTTGAAAATCGACGTAATGAATTGTTAAGCTTGAGTGGAATTTACATGAAATAATTGGAATTGGAATTGAGGAGAAAACATGAATAAGTTATATCATGAAATCGTAGGCCCATCCAGGCCATAATTAATTTGGAGATCAATTTTGGAACAAGGCGAAATTTTAACATGTATATATACATAATGAATGAAATAGGAGACTATGATGTTGGTGAGATTAAGTACCATCATGTTATGAATAATTTATTAACTTATTGAAATGTATACAAACATTTGCAGCATATTCGTGTACAACATCAATCGCCTCAAAATGGCCACCACGTTTTCCATAGTATACTGAGGATATAATGAATGTGTCCTTCGTTTGTGTTGAGTATTGAATCACGTTGTGCATCACAGGGGTATTTAATTTACACAATAACGTGTTGACATTGATAAAGGCTAGGGAGCCGAAACGCGTTTGTCAGCCAAGGCGAGACGCCGTAATTTACAATAAATATATGCTGCAATAAGCCCGGAGTGCCCAGCATTTTTCTGTGGAGATGATATATATATATTATATATCTATATATATATCTCAACAAAGCGAGGTGTCTCTTCCGTAACCCAGGGCCCATGAAAGGTGGTGCGCTTTGCTGGAAAGGTGTTGCGAGACAAGCCGTACATCAAATTCCACAGCCAGTTCAATGAAGCTCACACTCAGGAGCAGATTGCAATCCAGAAATTATTTAATTATTCCTGTAACCAGTTTGGACCATAACAAAGTCTTGTTCACACACAGTATCAAGCGTCAAGCGCGATTATATACCCAAAGTGTAAGTTTGCTATACAAGTGGCGGGTATCTTGGAACATGTAAATTGCCTGATGTTTATACACTTCTCCAAATCCTACGTGAATGTACAGTTACACATAGAATACAATAATCTCTTAGTGAAAGTTAAGCATGTATATATTCCCTCATCTTGTTAAGATAGAGGTCTGGAGACATGTTCTAATGGAACAGAAATTACAAATTGAAACAGCAAAATAGTGTCAAATTATTTGGCGGCCATCTTTTAGCATGATCAGTATCCTTGAGCTGTCTATGTGTAAGCACTTTAGGTTCTGAGGCCGATGTGTATACATAAAGTTAACATATTACTCGTAGTATCAGCAGATAAGAAAATGTCACCCACATTGGGGAAAGGAAAATAAGAGAGGTGAAAGTTGTGAGATATGCCCCAAACCAAATCCCCACTTTCCCGTATCTTCTAGTATAAATACATGCATACGGTACACAAGTGGGTATATAAGGAAAACTGGATACACAGGACTAAATAAAGTTGTACCCCTCAAAACCCATAAAGGGATTACATTCTAAATAGATGTACAGTAAACAAATACATTGATAACTTGTCTAGATACAAGACATCCATTCACAGAAGACTTCAGATTCAATTACAAAAAACAATTCAGGAAACATGATCACATCAAAGGTTATGCACAGGGTACAAAATCACGTACAAAAACCATAAACCATAACGAATAGGAAAGCCCAAATGTTGAAAGATGACAGAAATACCAAAATGGAATATAAAATTAAAGAATCAAAAGTGTTAAATTGACACACAACATTATAAGAACTCCTTATCTCTGTGATGTTAATCACCCATTACAAGTGAGATCTTGAAGAAAAGGGTAGGGAACCCAGTGCCCAGTGACTCCATTCATAGGTGGGTCCCTTCCTTTCCTCCTGGAAAAAAAATAAATAAAAATTTCATATTAAAATCAAGCATAAACATGTTACCTCAAGAGCTGTAGGTAACTCTAGCAAAAAAACAGATTCATACATAGGTTAAAATGAAATCCGATTGTATATCAATACAAAGTGAAATACAGAAGGCAAGAGATCAGTACAGATGAGCATTGGAACTTTTGTATGATCAGTATACAATATTGACTATGTACATCCTGCAACCTTGGGTCACTTATTAGTCATGTAAGTGTATACTCAACTCCTCATCTTGGTTGTGTCCCCCTGGAGTTTTAGTTTCTAGTTTCCAAATGTATTTGGATTCCTTTTTGTGTAACTTAAGTACCCTGTTGTCCCCTCTTGGATCACCCTGTTCAACCGCAAAATACCTAAGAAGGGAACTGTTAGATAAGTGAAATTGTTCAAAAATGTCTTGCAATAGGGTAATGTACATCCTTATTGTTTATTGCCCGCATATGCTCCAATGTGCTTTTCTTCACCATGAAAGTCGTGCTGCTCATGTAGTGAAGATTACATGGACATTCAAGAACATACACAACAAAATTGGACCTGCAACTCAGAAATTGCCTGATGTTTCTATTGTTCCTGGGTATAGTATATTCTTTTTTCATGTAGCTACTGCGGCATGTCTTGCAATGGCCACATGGAAAAAAGCCCTGAATATTATGTTAATTGGATTGATATTTTAATGTGATATCACCATGCACTAGAATATCACGCAAGTTGCGGCCCCTTCTGTAAGTAACCATCGGTCTCACATGCAGGATGAGACCAATGACGGGATCACTGGTGAGGATACCCCAGTTCTTGGTCAGGATTTTATGTATTTCCTTTGAGTTGATACTGTACGTAAGTATAACCCTGGTGTTATTAGAATTGTCTTCATTTTCTCCAAATTTATGGTCTGTAAGGGTATGAGCTCTAGTTATTTTGCTGACCTTGGTTACAGCTTTGTTGAGAACCCAATTTGGGTAACCTCGTTCCTGAAATCTCCTAACCATATTAGTTTTATCCATGTTGTAAGCATCTTCCGTATTGCAGTTTCTCCTTGCGCTGAGTAGTTCCTCATATGGGATACTCAATTTCAAATTCTCCGGGTGGCTGCTGAGAGCATGGAGAAGACTGTTGCCTGCTGTGGTTTTACGAAAAAGACTGGTGTGTGTTGTGTTGTTCACTATCTCAATACCAACATCAAGAAATTCACTGGTAACCCTGCTCATATTGGATGAAAGTGTCAGATTGTAGTTGTTTTGATTCCATTTTTCAATAAATGCAGTAGCACTATCTTCACTGCCTCTCCAAATTATGAAGAGGTCATTGGCCATCTTCTCCCATTTCAGAGTGTGTTGCACGTATTTCTTCCTCCCAAACTCCCAGAAACAAATTGGCGAAACTGGGGGCAAAACACGTCCCCATGGCCGTACCGAGTACCTGTTTATAAATTATGCCATAAAACACAGTTGAAACAGTGTTTAATCATTTCCAACAGCATATTTGTGTGTTGTGGGTACTCTATATGTCTGTTTTTAAGAAAATTATAGCAATCCCTGATACCTAGATTGTGGTCTATGATCATGTAAAGGGAATTCACATCTAAGGTGATGAAGAGAAAATCATCTTCCCACATCACCCCTTCCAGTTTAGCCAAAAAATCTTTGATATCTTTCACGTGTGAGGGTAGAGCAGTGACGTAATCCCTAAGAAAATGATCTACATATTTGGATATATTTTCTAGTGCACTGCCTTTGGATGATACAATAGGTATTCTCGGAGGATTCACAGGGCCTTTGTGAATCTTAGGGAGGAGATACAGTATAGGAAGTTTAGGGTATTCATTTGTAAGGTAACAGTATTCCTCCCACTCCAATATGCTTTTGTCTTTCCATTCAGTGAGTTTCCTCTAAATTTCTAGAATGCTATTGCTATAGTATTCCTTAGTGATTTTATTGTAAAATCTGGTATCCTCAAGTTGTCTTTGTGCCTCAGTATAATATTGTTCCCTGCTACATAGGACAATATTCCTGCCCTTATCTGCTGGACGTACAATGATATTCTTGTCACCCGCTAAAGAATGAATAATCTCAATTTGGGCTAAAGACAGATTATGGTATTGGTTGTTCTTAAACCCTTTGCGGTGTCTGAAACTTATGAGGTCCTTCAACACTGTGTCATGAAAGGTACCAATGTTGTCATGCAACATATTAGGGACAAAGGTTGAGCGTGGTTTGAAGGTAGTAGAGGCTGCAAAGTCAGTGGTGATATCAAGTTAACTAACTATGTCCGTCACATTAGTGTGATCCGTACCTGTCTTAATTTGTAACCCATGTAATGCAAGGACTGTGTCCATATCCCCTACATTGAGATCTATACGGTGGTTAGAATCACCCTCCAACCCTGATGTGATCCCATCACTTACACCCCCTCCTCTGTTTGACCCTGTATGTCCAGTAGGTCTAAGGCTATGCCACTTCATTAATTTCAATTTTCGAATGCATTCGTACATATCAATCCGGGTTTCTGAATAATCGAAAGGTTCGGATGGACAGAATGATAGACCAAAGCATAGAGTTCTTTTTTCTGCACTTGATAAAGGCAGATTAGTAAGGTTGACGATCGTTTTATTTACCATTTCTTCATCCATTATAGTCTTTTATTGGAGCTTCCTGCTTTGTTCCCCATGTCCTCCTTTCCTCTTCCTCTTTTATTCTCTATGCTTGTGAGGTTTTCTCCTCTCCCTGCTTCCTCCTGACCTCATCCTTGCCCTCTGCCCCATTGTCCTCTTCCCCTTGCTTTGGCCTTGGGTGGCGTTGTTCTTACTGTCTGTTGGCCCCTCCGGAGGAGCCAAGATTCATCTAAAAAATTAGTTGGTTTGCCTATATTGTTGCTCCCTGAGGTTGAGCTAGCAGTAGTCACTGATGAATCTCTATGCGTGTCGATGCTATTCCTGGGTTCAGTATCTTTGTTTCCTGATGTTGCTGTAGTGGTATATGTTTCCGACCTCTCCATGTTGAATAGGTGATCATATTTGGGAATATATGTAAGTATTCTATCACTTTCATCGTCCCCACAGTCTCTGTGTAATTTCCTTTGCTTCTTTGCTTTGATATCATCCTCATGTTTTTTCATGCGTGACTTGAGTTCATCCATGAACTTTTTGATGGTGTCTTGCTCGCTTCTCAATTTCAATTACTCTTCAATCGTTTTTAATTCTTGGATGATATTCTCCTTGTCTGACCAGGCATTTTTCACTAGTATGCTCAACATATTTCTTGAGTGGTTGGCAGAGTTCTCAATCCATTCATCCAGCATTTTAGGGTTAGGTGGCTCGTAAAATGGTGCTATGTAAATCCTTAATCCTCGGGGAACCATTTTCTTATCTATGTAGTCCTGCAATGATATGGCTTCCCACCATTTTGATGTTTCTACTTTTTTAATTTTTCAAGTTTCCTCAGTTTGACTTTTAATGTAGTGTCCTGTATAGTTACTGATTTAGGAATATGCCCCTTGCCAGTGGCACGTGCAAATAGTGTTTGTGCTGCTTGTCTTCTTTCATTTTCTTCCTCCATTTTAAGGTATGCTGGTATTGCTCGATTGATGTGGTAAGCTTTGAGCTTTTCCTGCGCTATGGAAAAAATGGTCATAATGTTAGATTACAATCCTCCCCCCTTTTTATTCCTTTTCATAAAGGGTTCCTTCTGCTGTACATAGATAAAATGTGCAGACCGTCATCTGCACTGTGCCGAAGCCTCTGTCGTCTTGCCCAACTCCGTGTGTCAACGGAGTGAGTTGGATCACCAACCAGAGACGGAGCTACTTCTCCAGTGCCACAGTCAGCGAGTGAGGTGATGCACGTCCTCCAAAACTCGAATGGTTCCTCCCTCCTCCCCACCCGGAGCACCGCAAATACCGGGTCAGCACCTACCTCTGGGACACGATCCTCGGGCTTCAGTACACAGATCTTCCTCTTCCAAGGGAAATACGGCTGGCGAGTGAGTTACTCGAAAATGTCAAGAAAAAGAGGCGTCCCTTCCGTAACCTGGGGCCCATGGAAGGTGGTGCACTGTGCCGGCAGGACTAGCTGGACATCAAATTCCACAGCCAATTCAATGAAGCACAAACTCAGGAGCAGATTGCAATCCAGAAATTATTTAATCATTCCTGTAACATGTTTCGACTGTAAACACAGTCTTGTTCACACAATAAACTCTGAGTGAAAGTTAAGCATGTATATATTTCCTCACCTTGTTGAGATAGACGTGTGGAGACATTTTCTAATGGAACAGAAATTACGAATTGAAACAACAATATGAGGGAATATATAGATGCTTAACTTTCATTAGAAGTTTATTGTATTCTGTGTGTAACTGTACATTCACGTAGGATTTGGAGAAGTGTATAAACATCAGGCAATTTACATGTTTCAAGATGGCCGCCACTTGTATAGGAAACTTGCACTTGTTTGTAAGCATAGTCCATTTTTGATGTTCGTTCAGTGTATGTAATCGCGCTTGACTCTTGATACTGTGTGTGAACAAGACTGTGTTTACAGTCGAATCGCATTACAGGAATGAATAAATAATTTCTCAATTGCAATCTGCTCCTGAGTGTGCGCTTCATTGAGCTGGCTGTGGAATATATATATATATAATGAATAACAAATATAGTCTGCTAAATATTCAACTACTATAAAATATGGTTGTGGTATATATGCTTTACTAATGTTTGTAACGAACTGTTTTGATTTTGAAACACAGCCATGAAGTATTTCCACAGCTACTACAAATTGGCAAATAAGGCAATTATCCCTTGACTGTATAAAGGAATAACATTTAATATTTTGCCATGACTGATAAAGTGGTTGTCGTAAAAATGTTTTTTCAAATGGTAGTAACACGTTGTACAAATTAATGAGATTTTGCAATGTTATTTCATTTCAAACAGCTGCGTCTGTTTTTCAACTTTGGATTTCCTTCACGCTGTATTGTGACATGTACTACCAACATTTCTTCTATGTTTATGATATCACGTGCACTTACCTTTAAAATGCAATTCACGGGAGGCGAGGGTCATGTGACCAAGACCACGGACGTGGTCGAAACGCGTCGTCCTTGTCTGTCCTAAATAAACTGCCTTGACCGACCGAGTGGGCTCGCCTGGATTCTGTTCATTCTAGATCCTTTCTGTGGATATATATATATATATATATATATATATATATATATATATATATATATATATATATATATACACACACATATATACACACATTACCTACTGGCGGTCGCCAGTAGGTAGTTATAGTTAGGACCTTGTTTCTATTCAAAAAGTGTTTATTATTTTGCCAATATCTTTGGTGCTGTTTGAAGAACCTTTGTGAAATTTTCAAAACTAATGGCCCACTCACATTAGCTGCTACCTTAAAAGTTTCAGGGTGATCCATCAAACGGGGGCCGAGAAAAAGGGGGGGCCCAAAATGATTTTTCTCCATGTTAATATCTATAGGAAACTGTTGAC
Source organism: Calotriton arnoldi (assembly GCA_963921515.1). Classification (NCBI taxonomy): domain Eukaryota; kingdom Metazoa; phylum Chordata; class Amphibia; order Caudata; family Salamandridae; genus Calotriton; species Calotriton arnoldi. Next base: position 1,499,280 of record CAWUFW010003468.1, on the reverse strand, counting down.
GCAGCCCGAACTGATGAAAGGAATTACACCAAATTTGGCATAAAGGTAGCTCTTGGTCCAGAGTGCACACTTTTTTTAAATGGTGTAAATCTGTTCAGTAGTTCCTGAGAAATTTAAACATTTCTCAGATATACAAGTATGGCCACAGAGGATCCGTGAATCCTCCCAATCTCATGCCTGAGAGCTGATTGACTGCCAACACTTCAAACCAGGAAGTGTTGAAAGCCATCTTGTGACTCAGTTGAACCGAGTCACAAGAACAAAGGTCAAAAAATTTAAAAATCAAGAAAAGGGAGCAAGGTAGAAACACCCTGACCGCCTGGGCCTGCTCAAGGGGTACCACAGGGACCTTCAGAGCCAAAAAAAGCATTTTTTATTTTCAGCGGGATTTGCGTTGGATCTACGAATCTGGCTGAAACTTAAAAAACAAAATGAAGCGCGGGCTCCCACGCTTCATTTAATTAGGCCCCTGGGTGGGCCAGATCCCGGGGGCAATCAACAAAATACATGCGGACCGCCACCTCCCCGGGTCTATGTTCATCAAATGCGGTGGCTAAGCGGGTCCCCCGCAGCCCTGGGAACTGCCAACTCCCCAGGGCTTTTAAAAAAAAAAAATGCATGGGGAGACTGCTAGTTAAAAAACCATAGAAATTCACTGAAAAAAACACAGATTTCACGAACGTTATAGTTAGAAATTAGCATTTAAAAAACCTTAGAAATTCACTGAAAAAAAACACAGGCTTCAGAGACGTTATGGAAAAAGGGTTAGAGGGACGTTATAATTAGTCTGACATTTCACTTGTACAAAACCTGAGAAATTCAGCCGTTATAGTTAATTGAGCCAACTATAACTCGGGCCCCCACACTGCACTGCTTATGACCTCACATATTACATCACTCATGACTCATGAACATGGTCAGTGACATCACTGATGATATCACTGATAACATCTCAAATGTTATCACAGATGACATCAGTGGTGACATCATCCACAGTATCTCTGATGTACCCACTCACACCCCTCTAGAATGTTTTATACACCCACTGCCACTCTCACACAACCATTCACAAACCCATTCACAGGCAAATACCAGTACTTACACACCCACTCACTGATTCATTGATCTATACACACATCCACTTGCTCACCCATACTGCCACTCATGGACCCACTCACTCATTAATACAGCCATTGACATATCCACTCATACAACCATACAGGCGCACACATACTGAGTGAGTAACCCGTAGAACTACTCACACACCTAGACACTCACCCATACAGTCAACCATACAGCCACTTACTCACACAGTTACATACCCACTCACTTACTCATACAGATGGTAACACATACTCAACTATACAGTCACTGACAAAAGCATGCACTCATCTATATAGCCACTCTCACATTCACTCACTCACGCATACAGTCACTCATATAGCCCCTCACTCACATATACTGCCTTTCACATACTCAGTTACTCACCCATACTGACACATGCACTCCATCACCGACACAGCCATACAGACTCTCACTCGCCCATATAACTTTTCACACACACAACAGTACCCCATACAGCCACTGACTCACCCACACACTGATCCATACAGGCAGTCACACACCTCCTCACCCACAAACACAGACACCCAGACAACCATAGACGTAGTCAGACAAACAATCAATCACCCATATAGCCATTCACTTACCCACTAACACACTCATACACCCACTTAGACATTAACTGACTGATACACACATTCACACAACCAGTCACTAACCCATACATTCACTGAGACACCTAATCACTCACTTATACAATCAGTCATCAATTAACCCCGGGCAGGCAACTCCGCTCCGCCAATGGAGTTTGCAGATCTTTGCCTACTCCACACTCCGTTCCAAACGCGGAGTTTAGACAAAAACTCCCCTCTGTAATGGAGCGGAGTTAGCCAGCCCCTCCACCCTCCTAAATTAGTAAAAAATTAAAAAAGAAGGCACTTACCTGTGTGGCTGCCTCCTCCTCTGCCTGGTCGCTCTCCTTCCTGCTCATCGCGTCCTTCTTCAATGCAAATACACTACGTTGTGCGTCTTGCGTGTGCGCATGCTCAAGACGCACAATGTAGTGTTTTTTCATAGGAGAAGGACGCGAGGAGCAGGAAGGAGAGCAACCAGGTAGAAGAGGAGGCAGCCACGCAGGTGTCGTCTTTTTAAATTTTTTATTAATTTGGGGGGGAGCGTATTTCCACTGAGTTTTTTTCAAACTCCGTGGAAATACGCGTAGAGGCACTACGCCTGCTACGCCCACCCTTATCATCCATACAGTTACTCATACACCCACTGATTCACCAATACACCTTGGTATATATATTTAACACTCATAAACTTTTAAACAACACTCACAGTCACTGGATGATATCATCACTGATGTACAAGTGAGTGAGTGGGTGTGTGAGTGGCTCTATGGAGGAGTGAGTGGGTGTGTGAGTACTGGCATAGGTCTTTGACTGGGTATGTCAATGGTTGTACGGGTGTGTGAGTGGGCGTACAAGAGGTTGTATGGGGGTTGAGTCAGTGTGTGAATGGTTCTGTGGATAATTTCATCCCTGATGTCATCAGTGATATCATTTGATATGTCATCAGTGATGTCATGAGTGGTGTATTATGTGAGGTCATAAGCAGTGCCTTGCGAGGGGCGTGTTATAATTACCTCAGCTAACGTCCCTGAAACCTATGGTTTTTTCAGTGAATTTCAAAGGTTTTTAACATGATAATTTGTAACTATAACATCCCTGAAACCTATGGTTTTTTCAGTGAATTTCAAAGGTTTTTTAAATGCTAATTTCTAATTATAATGTTCATTAAACCTATCTGCTGTGCGATCCAAAAACAAGCTGGTGCTTGTAGTGTTGTAGACAGTGGACGCAACCATGTTACCTCAGGCAGTGGGGAAGATCTCGGTCATGAACCTGTGTCGTCGCCCCCTGTAAGCAGAAGCGCAGTGGGCTGGTCCAACGTACGCCACTCCAGCGTAGAAGTGTGAATAAATAGGCCGGGGTTCTGGGTGTGGTTCACTTGTGTGAAAGCCAATGTGTCTGCCAGAGCGGCGACCCTCACCCTGCCACGTGGCTGCCGCCATGACCGCGGGCCTCCTCGACACAAGCCCCCTGCGAACACAGCGGCACAGCACTGCACAGTTATGTCTGTACAGACTACTGCCTTCGATCTACACTGCGGACAGCAGGGCTCAGAATTCAGATTGAGTCGCGATTGCAGATGACGAAGTCCAGTAGGCAAGACACATTGCTCCCATTGCGGCCCGCCCGGACCACGCATCATCGCAGGCTGCGTACACGCTGAGCGCCAGAGGTACCATTAACTAAGTGCACCACAAGTAAACACCACGTGGCCTTATTAAGGCAGAATTCATTAAACAAAACACATTGCTACCAGTGCGGCCCACACGGACCACGCATCATCGCAGGATGCGCACACGCTGAGTGCTTCAGGTGCCACTAGCTCACTGCACCATATGTCATCGCCACGTACCCGTTAAACCTACATAATATCCTTTTAGTGTCCTTGCTTCAAGAACTTTTTTGATATCAATTATAGCTTTAGTACAATGACCAAATTCATCTTGCAAGTCCAAAGGAACACTGAATGGCAGTCTACACTGGGGATAGCAGAGCCCACAATTCGAATTCAGTTTTGATTTATTTATTGCAGAGTGAACTGTACTTTATGTCATTGGATTTTCTCAAGAGGAAGTCACAAAAAGCATTCCTCGATGTCTGTGCTGACTACTGCCTTCGATCTACACTGCGGTCAGCAGAGCTCACCATTCAAATTCAGCCTTGATTTATTAATTGGACAGAGAATTGTACTCTATGTCGTTGAATTTTCTCAAGAGGAAGTGACAAAAAGCTTTCCTCGATGTCTGTGCTGACTACTGCCTTCGATCTACACTGCGGACAGCAGGGCTCACAATTCAGATGGAGTTGCGATTGCAGATGATGCAGTCCAGTAGGCAACAGACATTGCTACCAGTGCGGCCCTCCCGGACCACACATCATCGCTAGCTGTGCACACGCGGAATGCTTCTGATGCTCCTACCTCAGTCCACCACAACTGATGGACCCTTTATGACAGAATCTTTTGTGTATGATTTCAGATCTGGTGCCCCTAACTTAGTGTAGCACAAGGCATGGACCCTTTATGATTGAATCTCTGTGTGTGATCTGATGATTACTGTTTTACTCGTTACCAGCACGAACCATTCCCGGAGGGCTGGCTTACACTCACCCCACACGCATCCAGCACAGACGTCACTGGACATGTGACCCTGGTAATAAAAAGGAGTCGAGTGCTCGTACCCAGTTCCACTATCTATCTGTGTCCGTGTGTTCATTATGTATGCAACATGCTGCCCCTGGGCCCTACCACATTACATTGTGCTCTGGACAGCGAATGCAACCAACTTACCTTTGACAGTGGGAGAAAACTATGGTTATGTAACTTTGTCTCGGTCATTGCACAAGTACGTACGTAGAGACTGGATGATTAGAGTACTGCAAGGAGAGTGTATAGTGAATTTATAAGTGCGTGGGGATTGGCGGAGTGATTGTATAAGTACATATGTTTGCGCACCCTAACTCCGACAACGAGCTTGTCTCTAATTGGCTGCCCTCCATGTCCCAAAAACTGAAATTTGGATTTTGCACGGCCCAGTATTGCTACAGCTCTGCAATACTCCACTGAATGTGCAATAAACATTCACACCCACACAGATGTGTCATGTCCACCATCTTTCTTGTGTGGAACTATGGATGAATGTAGGGTCAGTGATTCCCCGTACCTTCCATGTTGGCCATGTTCAGGGACTTGGCTCACAGAGTGACACATTGACGCTTGCGACCCGGGTGACGGCAACACTACAACAAGAACACCCGCATGCAGGTGTTGCAAGATTTTTTAAGCATTTTCTAGCCCAAAGACAACCAAAAAGTAGCCCAAACTAGCCCAATATTGCTATTTTAAGGAAGGAGGGGCAGGGACATCGTCAAGCAGGCGGTAAATGGATTGGAATTGATGTTGCAGCAGGCTGCCAAGTAAATATTTGTCTAATAAAGCGCTTTAACATACTAGTTTGCTGGAGCGCTGTATATATATTTATAATTTGGCAACCAGCACAAATCAAAATTTTACTGCACAACCGGGAAAAATATAGCCCAATTGTGCGTGATCTAGCCCAATCTGGCAACAGTGCCGCATCAGTTGATTCCTCATTCAGCTCACGATGGAGCCATGCCCATAGCTCCGGAGTCATTCTTCACAGCCTCACGCAGGACTGGCATACGTCAGGCCAGCCCACTCTGCTTACGCTTACAGAGAAAGACAACAACGCTACATGGCCCAGATTTTCATTGCAGTGATCTGCTGGTCACACCCTAGTTGTCAGTACGCCACAGCCACTCCCTCACGGCTGGTATACACCCACACCACACCCATCCAGCACAGGCGTCACAGGACACGTGACCCTACCAATAAAAAAGACCGGGCACACGTGCTCTAAACCATTTTAGAGTTGCTCCCACCGCATGCACTGTGATGGCCCGTCTCGGTGGTTCGGACACCTCATGTAGGCCTGAGCCACCGAACAGGGAGGCCTACCACCACATGCGTGGCCTCACTGTTCACTGAGTTAGTGGCATGGCAAGGACTGAGCGGGTGTGCAACCTGCGATGATGATAGGTGCACTAGTATGTCCTCTGCCATGGCAAAATCAAGACGCAGCACCAAATGTGAGACCTGTTGGCCTGTGGAGTGGGACTGCATGATGCGGAGGGTGCCCTGTCCGCGAAAAGGTGAGCAGTGAGGCCTGGGTGCGCAGCGGTGGGCAAATACGTCTGGGCGGCGGGAGTGGATACAGAAAGGCGGCACAGCGATTTAGGCGTACGCAGTCGTATATACTCTCCCATTACTAATTCTGTACTATGTTTAGATGTGGGAGCTTGAGGGCTCCACTAGGTCCCGGCACGTGGTTGGAGACACAGCACTCACTGTCCCTCTTCATCTCTTCCTTTCTCTCCTTCACACTCTTTCTCTATCTCTTCTTCTCACACTGTTTCTCTCTTTCTCTCTCTCTTCCTCTTTCTCACACTCTTTCTCTCTCTCTCTTCCTCTCTCTGTTTCTCTCTCTCTTCGTCTCTCTCACTCTTTCTCTTTCTCTTTGTCTTCCTCTCACTCTTTCTTTCTTTTTCTCTCTCTCTCTCTTCCTCTCACTCTCACTGTTTCTCTCTTTCTCTCTGTATTCCTCTGACTCTTTCTTTCTTTTTCTCTCTGTCTTCCTCTAACTATTTCTTTCTCTCTCTATCACTCTTTCTCTCTCCTTTGATGGACGCATGACGCACAATCTTATCTTGCTTTTTGTCTTGCAGGCCTGCGATTAAGCGTGGCCATCCTGCAATCAACACTCAACCTGAATTGTGAGCTCCGCTCTCCGCGTGTATACAACGGGTGAGCAGGTTTCTTCGGCACGTGGTGGACCCTCTTCGACACACGCCGGTGGTGTAAGGTGAGCAGAGAGGCTTGTTTGCGCAGAGGCGGGCAGTCACCTCCAGGCAGTGGGAGTGGTTGGGGTGCAGCAGCCTGGGTGCGCAGCGGCACGCAGTCACCTCCGGGCAGTGGGAGTGCATGGGGTGCAGCAGCCTGGGTGCGCAGCGGCTGTCATACACCTCTGGGCAATGGGAGTGGATGGAGTGCAGCAGCCTGGGTGTACAGCAGCGGGTAGACACCTCTGGGCAGTGGAAGTGGATGGGGTACACTAGCCTGGATACACAAAGGCGGGACAGCGATTTAGGCATACGCAGTTGTATGTACTCATCCATTACTGATTCCATTTTTATGTTTCAGATGACTAAGCTTGAGGGCTGCCCTATATCCCGGCACGTGGTTGGAGACACACCGGTGACAGAAAGGTGAGCTGTGAGGATTTTCTCCACAGTGTCAACACTCACTCTCACTCTCCCTCTCCATCTCTTCCTTTCTGTCACTCACACTCTTTCTCTCTCTCTCTCTCTCACTCTCTATCTCTTCCTTTCTCTCTCTCACACTCTTTCTCTTTCTTTCTCTCTCTTCCTCTCTCTCTCTCTCTTCCTCTCTCTCACACTGTTTCTCTCTTTCTCTCTTCCTTGTATCTCACTCTCTCTCTTTCTCTGTCTTCCTCTCTCTCACACTTTCTCTCTTCGTCACTCTCCCTCTCTCTCTCTCTCGCTCTTCCTTTCTCTCACTCTTTCTCTCTCTCTCTTCCTCTCTCACTCTTTCTCTCTCTCTCTTCCTCTCTCTCACTCTTTCTCTCTCTCTTCTCCTCTCTCTCACTCTTTCTCTCTCTCTTCATCTCCCTCACTCTTTCTCTCTCTCTTCATCTCCCTCACTCTTTCTCTCTCTCTTCGTCTCCCTCACTCTTTCTCTCTCTCTCTTCCTTTCTCTCTCTCTTCCTTTCTCTCACTCTTTCTCTCTCTATCTTCCTCTCTCTCACTCTCTCTTTCTCTCTCTCACTGTTTCTCTCTCTCTTCGTCTCTCTCACTCTTTCTCTCTGTCTTCCTCTCACTCTTTCTTTCTTTATCTCTCTCTTACTGTCACTCCCACTGTTTCGCTCTTTCTCTCTTTCTCTCTGTCTTCCTCTCACTCCTTCTTTCTTTTTTTCTCTGTCTTCCTCTCACTCTTTCTTTCTCTCTCTCTCTTTCTCTCTCCTTTGATGGACGAATGACGCACAATCCTATCTTGCTTTTTATCTAACAGGCTGTGATTCACGAATCGACGTCCCCCCCACACCACCACAGCTGAACGCGTGTACAAACTGCGATGATGCGTGGCCATCCTGACAACGCCTGACAAAGTTGCTTCAGCACGTGGTGCCCCTCTTACACACACGCCGGTGGCGGAAGGTGAGCAGAGATACTTCTTTCCGCAGCAGCGGGCAGTCACCTCTGGGCGGTGGGAGTGGATAGTGTGCAGCAGCCTGGGCGCACAAGAGCGCACAGACACCTCCGAGCAGTGGGAGTGGATGGGCTGCAGCAGCCTGAGTGCGCATTGCCGAAACAGATAATTAGGCGTGTGCAGTTGTATGTACTCTGCAATTACTAATTCTATACTATCTTTCAGATCACTAAACTTAAGGGTGCACTATGTCCCGGCACGTGGTTGGAGACACACCGGAGGCACTAAGGTAAGCTGCGAAGATTTTCTCCAGTGTCAACACTCCCTCTCCATCTCTTCCTTTCTCTCTCTCTCACTTTCTCTCTTTCTCTGTCTGTTCCTCTCTCTCATTCTTTCTTTCTCTCTCTTCCTCTCTCTCACTCTTTCTCTCTTTCTCTCTACCTCTCTCTCACAGTGTTTCTCTCTCTCTCTCTCTCTCTTTTCCTTGTATCTTACTCTTACTCTTTCTCTCTCTCACTCTTTCTCTTTCTCTGTCTTTGTCTGTCTTCCTCTCTCTCACTCTTTCTCTCCTCTCTCTGTCTTCCTCTCTCTCTTCCTCTCTCTCACTCTTTCTCGCTCTCTCTTCCTCTCTCACACTATTTCTCTCTTTCTCTCTCCCACTCTTTCTCTATTTCTTTGTCTTCCTCTCTCTCTCACTCTTTCTTTGTTTCTCTCTTTCTCCCTCTCTCTTTCTCTTTCTCCTTTGCTGAACGCATGACGCACCATCTTATCTTTCTTTTTGTCTTACAGGCTGTGATTCACAAATGGTCCAGCGATGACACGACATGGCTGTACATAGTTTTATTTGTTGTTGTTTTGTTTTAATAAAATGTTTTATATGTAAATCCATACATGACTAAGATTCTTATTTGTCCAACCTAACGTGACTGTCACATTTGTTTGTGGGGGTGAGGGGAGATGGCGGACAAGGAGCTCCTACTGGGGGATGTCGGAGCAGTATTGGGTGTCCGACCTGCATGATCGTTGCCTCCATTACATCTGTTCTCAGAGACTTAAGAGCCGGCGGTCTGGCTCGTAGATGATGAACTGCGAGCTAACTAGCAGGCTCATAGAGGGAGAACCACGGCCCGTCAGTTCGCAGAGGAAGAGTTGCGGGCCAGCTCGCAGAGGAACACCTGCGGGCCGACTAGTATAGGGAAAGGTGCAGGCCATCGGCTTCCAAAGGGATAGCTGGGGAACACTGATATGGGGAGAGGGAGCGTGAAGAGCGTATCTCGCAGAGAGACACCTCCGGTATATTTCCAGTATTGGCTTCACAGATACAACTGCGGGCCCGAGAACTCGCACCCGAAGAGCTGTGAGCCGACAAGTGGTTCGCAGAGGCAGACTTGCGGGCCCAAGTATGTTGTTGGAGGTATGCTGTTGATGGTGGAAAATGGTGCGTTACCTGCTGATGTAGGGAGACGCAGCGTGAAAGCGGTATCTCGCACAGACAGAGCTCCGGTATATTAAATTGCCCCCGGGACCTTTCTTTTATATTTTCACTCGATGCGAGGCACAAGATGGCTGCTTACACTTCCTGGTTTGAATTGTTGGCAGCCAATCAGAGGCAAGCTCGTGCTCGGGAGTTAGGCACAGTCCAGATATATATATATTTTTTTCCTTTAATTTTTCAAAAACTACTGAACGGATTTACACCATTTCCACAAAACCGCACTTTCTGCACCAAGACCTTTCTCCCTGCCAAATTTGGCGTAATTCCGTTCAGCAGTTTGACCTGCAGCCTTGTCTAAAGTTTCCTATGGAAAATGCATCGCGAAAACACTTTTTCAGACCCCCCTTTTTTCTCAGCCCCCCTTCACCAATCACCCTGTAATATGTCTTCGCAGCTCAATACACCCCTAAACTTTCAAGATACGAGCTGATCAAAAAAGAGAAACTTTCTGGAATATTTAGTAAAGATTCGTCAAACGACGCCAAAGTTATAAGCACATGAAGGTCTCCAGGAGGGGGGCCGTGCAACCCCTTCCCAACATGAGTGAAGCCCCGGGTCTGAGGGGACCCCAGCGGGCCCCCGCAGCCCCACCGAGCCCCCGCTATTATTTTTTAAGAAATGCCCCCGGGACCTAGCCCACCCCGGGGTCTCATTAAAATAAAACGCGGGACCCCGCGACCCCAGCGCGAATTACGCTGATATATATATATTTTTTTTAAAATGCTTTTTTTGGCCATGGGGTCTTTCTGGGACCCCCTGAGCAGGCCTAGGGGGTCACAGTGTTTCTACCCTGCTCCCTTCTCTTGGTTTATACCTTTGTTTCGCTGTTTTCTAGTGACTCACTTCTACCGAGCCACAAGATGGCTGCCAACACTTCCTGGTTTGGAGTGTTCGCAGCCAATCACAGTGAAGCTCGTGCACGGGACTTAGGCTCTGCCCAGATATCGAAACTTTTATTTTTCTAATTTCTCAGCAACTACTGAACAGATTTACACAATTTAAAAAACAGGTCGCTTTCTGATCCAAGCACTACCTTTTTGCCAAATTTGGGGTAATTCCGTTCAGTAGTTTCGGCTCTAGCCTTGCACAAAGTTTCCTATGGGAAATTGATTTTTTGACTCTTATTCTTTGAATTTCTCAAAAACTACTGAACGGATTTACACCATTTAAAAAAAAGGTCGCTTTCTGAACCAAGCTCTACCTTTCTGCCAAATTTGAGGTAATTCCGTTCAGCAGTTTGGGCTGTAGCTCACTCGCAAAATTTCCTATGGAAATTAACATGGAGAAAACGTGTTTTGGGACCCCCTTTTTCTCAGCCCCCGCTTGACAAATCACCCCCAAACTTTCAAGATAGGAGCTGACCTAAAAAGTGCAACTTTTGGAAAATTTCATAAAGATTCGTCAAACAATGCCAAAGTTATTAGCAAATCAAAAACGCTTTTCCTATGGAAACTAGGTTGCAACTATAACTACCTACTGGCGACCGCCAGTAGGTAATATGTATATATATATATATATATGTTTTTTTTGTGTTTTTTCTAAAGGGGCAGGCCCCAGGCCCTGAAACAGTCCAGGGAAGGGGGGCTACACTGCCCCTCACTAAAAAATAGATAGATACATTTTTTTAAAATCTGGCAACTCGTCAGTGGCCCCACCTCCTTTCTCCACCCCTCTGCAAAGTCGCCTCCTGGCGCACGGCTGGTTGGGGGATGAAGTATCCTTGGCTGCTGAGGGTCCTTAGGGGACAACAAGACCCCCTGTTACCTCCAGTTAGCTACACGTGGTGGGATTGCTGAGAGGTGGGCAGAGGTCATGCCCCCTTTCTCCACCACTCTGCAAATGCACCTCTCAGCGCCCTGCTGGTGGATGGATGAGGTCGTCTTGCCTCCTTAGGGCATTTGGACTAAAGTGGACTTCTTCCCCCAAGCAATAGTCTGCCAGGAGGCGTGTTTGCAGAGTTGCGAAGAAAGGGCACATGGCCTCTTATGACCTCTCAGCAATCCAGCTGTGTGGGTCTTACTGGAGGTAACATGAGGGCTAGTTGTCCCCCAGGACTCTCAAGAGCCTATGGGACTTCATCCCCCAACTAGTAGTATGCCAGGAGGTGTATTTGCAGAGTGGTAGAGAAAGGGGGCATGGCCACCAAAAACCTCTTGGCAAACCCACTGTGTGGGACTTGCTGGAGGTATCAGGAGGGGTAGTTGACCCCCAAGGGCCCTCAAAAGCCAAAAGGAATTCATTTCCCTACTGGTAGTGTGCCAGGAGGCGTGTTTGCAGAGTAGTGGAGAAAGGGGACATGGCCTCCTACCAGATCGCAGCAATCCTGCTGTGTGGGACTTACTAGAGGTAATAGGAGGGATAATTGGCACACACAGTGGGATTGCTAAAAGGTCTCCGGAGGACATGCCCCCTTTCTCCACCACTCTGCAAACGCAGCTCCTGGTGCAATACTGGTTGGGGATGAAGTCCAGTTTACTCCTGAGGGAGCTTGGGGGCCTAGAACCCCTCCTAGTACCTCCTGTAAGTCCTACATAGCAGAATTCCTGAGAGCTAGACAGAAGCCCCGCCCCCTTTCTCCACCACTCTGTAAATGTAAGTACTACTTAAACAAACATAGAAATTCACAGAAAAAAACAAAGGTTACTTGGGCGTTATAGTTTGCCTCAGATTTTATTCGTACAAAACCAGAGAAATTCAGCAGTTATAGTTAGCTCAGCTAACTATAGCTTACGCCCCCATAATGCACTGCTTATGACCTCACATATTACATCACTCATGACATGGTCAGCGACATCACTCATGACATCACTGATGATATCTCAAATGACATCACTCATGACATCACTGATGACATTATCCACAGAACCATTCACACACTGACTCACACCCCCATACAACCTCTTGTATGCCCACTCACACACCCGTACCACCACTGACATACCCATTCAAAGACCTATACCAGTACTCACACACCCATTCACTCCTCCATAGAGCCACTCACACACCCACTCACTCATCAATTGTACATCCACTCACACAACCATTCACTCACCCATACAGCTACTCACACACCCACTAATTTACCTACAAAGTCACACACCCACTCACTCACCCAATCAACCTCTCAACACAGCCACTCACTCACCCATAGAAGCCCTAATATACTCACTCACATAACCACTTACATACCGATTCATACATCCCTTTACTCACCCATACAGCCATTCACACAGACATTCACTGTCCAGTACAGTCACTCACACACAAAGTCATTTAACGAAACACCTACTCAAATAGCCACTCACTCACTCATGCAGCCACTTACACACCAAGTCACTTACTCATACAGCCATTCAGACACCCACTCACTCACCCATACAGTCACTACACACCCACTTACCCACTGATAGAGCCACTCACACTGTTACTCACCCACCCATACATCAACTGACACACCCACTCACTCACCAATACAGCCACTCACAACGCATCTCTCACCCACACAGCTACTTACACAACCACTTATACACCCATACAGCCACTGACACACACATACACACAAGGATACATAGTCATACAGCCACTCACATGATATATATTAAAAGTAGTATCACTCATTAGCAGTACACCTAGTATACTACTTTACGTTTTGTAGTACCTTAGTATATATGTTTAACAATCATTAACTCTTACAAAATACTCACACTCACTAGATGGTGTCATTAGTGATCTAATTTGAGATGTCATCAGTGATGTCACCGGCATGTGTGATGTAATATGTGAGGTCATAAGCAGCACATTGCGAGGGGCGTAAGTTACAGTTAGCTCAGCTAACTATAACTGCTGAATTTGTCTGGTTTTTTCATCTGGAACGGTACCAGTGAAGACTTGGTAGAATACATTGCATGGTTAAATTTAGGCGATCCAAATCTCACATTTACATCACATTGGAGCCAGACTAAAATTTACTTTCTAGACATCTGTATTAAAAACTGTGAGAATAGACTGTCAGTAGAACTATACACTAAGTCAACAGACAAGAATACACTTCTCCATTATGAAAGCAATCACCCCCAAGCACAAAGAGATAACATCCCCTTTGGGGAATTTCTGCGCCTCCGCAGAAACTGTACAACCCTAGAGGATTTTATGCCCATTCAGAAATAATGAAGAAGAAACTGGGTGACAGAGGCTATCCCAAAAAGCTCATTAAAAATTCGTTCAAACGAGCGAGATTTTATGATTGAGAATACATGTTAGACATGAATAGAGAGAGAGGTAAGAAAAAACAACTGACAAAATAGTATTCGTTAGTAAATTTTCACAAGTGAGCAATCAAGTCAAAAATGTTTATAAACAGAAACTGGAAAATTTTAAATGATGAAAGAGATCAACCCATTGAGAAACCAATGTTCGCTTTTAGATGCAATGCCAACCTGCGTAATTCTTTAGTCCACACCTACAAAGAGAATGACGAGAATATCCAGATGAACATGCATTCTATGATAGCAGTAGGGAACCACAAATGTGGAACCTGCTCAATCTGTGATCAATGTATCGTCACTAAGAACTTTGAATTCAACGGTTTTAAATCAACTCCCAAAGTCTTAAACAACTGTAGGAGCAAAAACGTTGTTTATCTCCTGATTTGCCCATGTGGCTTAGGCTACGTGGTTGAAACAGGCCGTGAACTACACTTTAGACTGGTGGAACACAAATCCGCATTGCGTAACAACAAAGTAAATGCACCTCTCACGTTACATTATATTCAACTAAACCACAAATGTGATGAATTTAAGTGGATCATTCTTGAAAGAATGAAAATCAACAGACGGGGAGGCAACATAGAAAAATTCAGAAAAAAGAAAGAACAATGGTATATGATGAAATTAGACACTATTAGAAAGGGTTTGAACTCACAAGAAGACTGGATGGGGCATATTACCAAGGATTTGCGTTAATTATCGCAAAGCGCGCTTAGCGCTGTTTTTTTTATCGCCGGCTATCGCTGGATTTCATTTCGGAGATAACGCGTTATTATCAACGCTTATCTCCAAGGCGATAAAAAATCCAGCGATAGCGGCAAAACCCAGCAATAGCGTGAGAAATCCAGCGATAACATCACTGCGCTAATGGAAAGCTTGCTAATAGGCAGGTGAGGACTTAACCTTACAATCCACCTCCCATTGACAAGATGGTTAAGTCAAGTTTTTATCCGGTGTTAAATTCCAGCGATAATCGCGGTTAGCGCGACATTTTATATCGCTTCGCGGGCATTGCTAATAGGGGGTAGTTGTATTAGCGGCTGTTTCTGTTGACTTTTGGTTGGGAACGCTTACTTTGCATGTTATTAGCGATAAATATCGCTGACATGCAAAGCGGCAACAAGACGGCCGCTATCGCCATTAAGCTGTCGCTAACAGCTGTTAGCGACAGCTTGCTAATAGGGCGATAAAAATATCACCGCTTTATAGGCAAAAAGTGCCGCTAAAGTGGCGATACTGCCCTTGATAATATGCCCCGATGTCTTTTATTACATAGAGGTAATCAGAATTGCAGGATGGGTAGCGGTTGGCACACTATCGGGCCGGTCGTGTGTCACCGTACCTTTACACTCCTGCTAGTATCTCTGTGTAGTTTCTGAATATACGATAAGGCAGAAGAACGTTAAGAGCTCTGGTATCATAAATGTTATATCTTAGACCACAGAACCAGTAAGTTAAAGCCGTTTTTGAATCATTACCAATATTTAGTCGAATTCCCAAATTTAGCACAGGTTGTGCAGCAAATATAAAATAAATACCCTCCTTATTAAATTTATATTATTTTAACCGATAAGATTATTAAATCCGAAAAGAGTAACCGTTTTTCTGGTAATGGGTGATAGAAATTTTCTTAGCAATGGCGGAATTAACTAGGAGCCCCTTAAGTTTGAGAATGTGCCGTCTTTTATGTCATGTCTTGTTGACCTGCTCATGAATGGCGGACATAATCAAAAACTCCAAAAGACTACAAATATGCCGTCTTCTATGTCGCTTTTCCAAAACATACTCAGAAATGGCGAATTTAGACAAGAAATTCAAGAAACTATCGGAAGCCGTCTTTTATGTCTGGTAGTGACCCGGAAGGTAACAAAATTGAGAGGAGCCTCACATTAAATTGAATTCACGGCTAAATAGTTCCAGGTGTTACTCGGAAACAAAACATATAAATAGGCTCCTCTCTAACAAGCTTTTATTATTCGAAACCGGACGACGCCAGAAGGAACGCGTAAAGACGGTTCATAGACTAAAAAGTAAGTGTGCGCAGCCGTATTTTAAGTAGAGGGACGTTCTGCACAAGGCTGACGATTTAGAGCACTAGTTTACATTACCGGGAGGGGAGGCCGATAGTAAATAATCTTCTACATAGAGCTCATAGAGTCGCTTTGAGTCTCCATAACGGCCCCCCTCTAAGACGCTAAGACGTCCCCTAAAGTATACAAGATTAGCAATGGGCAGTTCACGACGGGCACGCTAAGTCCGATTTGAATAATATTAATAAAACGCTACAAGCAATGCAAGAAGCACATAAATAAACGTAGAGCAAATAAATATATAGTTCAAGGCTGATTAGAAGAGTATCAACTTGTACGATTCTGATCGATACAGACACATGTACATTTCCATTTTTTCTTTTCTTTCATAGACCCTAATTATGAAAGGGATCTCTGACATTGCAACGAGAATTTATGAGTTGCAATAGAAGCTACAAAAAACAATTCTCTTATCTTTCCCCTTCAATAATTAACGGTATGTTACAAAGTATATTATCCATGATTTATTAAATGTACTAACTATGGAATAAGATTCAGAGATGGGTGATGAAAGGATAACCTGAACAGGTTTATTTAATCTTGCAGAACTATAAAAATCATCAGATCAGGGCTAACGACGCCTGTGACCCTAACAATTTTTATCCTGCCATATCTACAATCTGGGTCTGTCACAGACTGTTTTAAGGTGAGAAACAATAGCTACAATTGTAGGAACTTTATGTCACTACATGATATATCTTTTGAACATAAAATCAAGTCTAAATGCATACCATTACCATATATTTTTAGATATCCAGTACATTTTTAAACCTGGACTTGAATAGGAAAGACAGAGGTGTATGCCCTTGACTTCCATGTGCCCGAGATGTCCTCGTTTCCTCCTAACTGCAACAGGAGGTGAATTATTTTAATTTTATTTTAATATTTGCAGTCGAGGTCTAGTTTAGACATATTAGTTTGAATGATGAATGAGATGTGTAGTGGCAATTTAAAATGTGGTATGACTGAGAGGAGGGTAACATAACTGCTACGTGCTAAAAATCGTTTTCGATTACATGCAAATGAACTGAAGTTATGTGAACGTTTGACCCCAGTGGTCCTTAACGGTTATTTATTTAAAAAGAAAAATTGTTTATGTTCCTTATTGGCCTAGGGAGGCCTGTAGATTGCACTGTTTTCTATAAAACTTGACTCGAGATCCCCTTTAGACACAGTTTAAGCGAACTAAAGCTGCATTTTAAACTATTGTATTATTATGTAAGGTCCAACGACATTTACTGACACATGTGTTTTATTGTCCAGGTGGTTCTAATTGTTCCAGTTTTTAACCAGTATATTTGTGAGAGTTACAATAACTCAGTCTTGATAAAGATGGCCATATAAAGTTCCCATCGAAACGCGTCGACGCTTTGCTAAAGGAACACAATCTGTGAAGAGACTGGGACCTTCGAGTACTTATTATTTACATGGTATCGGGTCTCAGCCCTTAAATCAAGTAATCACGGATGTGGGCCAATTAATGACACAGTTCCCTTGTCTGTTGTATGTACTCTCCCTTTTTAATGTGTTACATGTTTTTTAATATGAAACTTACATGTTTTTTAATATGAAATTGTATGCAATTGATGTTTTTATTATGGAAATGATGTTCTGATCAAACAGAGGTATTGATAAAGCTTATGCCTCTTTTTTATAAAAAAAGATACACCTGGATAAATTTGATGAATAAAGTGATATTTTTATGAAACAATTTTTGTCGATTTACAAGTAATGGCTTTTGGCGTGTAGTTATGCTGTTCCCTCCACGAGCGATGTTAGCTTGAATGAGTGTGAGTTTGGTGTCTAGCTTGACATATAGTGAACAATATTAGCCTTAGAGTTCTTTCCAAAGGAAACACTTTCGTTAAAATGTTTGTACAAATGAAATCAGACCCTAACTATAACATCCCTGTAACCTTTGTTTTTTTCAGTGAAAAAAAAAATATATATATATATATATATATCCCTAACAAGTCTATACGCCGCACTCCAGGAGTTCCTTTTGTTAATATATGTATTTTAACACACCATCACCAACGAATTTCGACTATACAAGTCTTGATCACGGTTAAATTTCCACTTGGCAGATCATGAATTATTGCTGGATATGTCGTCTTTGAGAAAATACATCAGGTAAAAACATTTATTCCAAAGTGCACATTTAATATGTAATACTTTCTTTTGAGTATGTACATCTAGTTGGTGTGGAATTGGCTCAGTCTCATTCATTTAGTGATTTCCAAATACATCTTTTGCATGTCTTCTGGCGATTTCATCATGGCACTGTTGGTACATGTTTTTTGTGCTTGGAGATGCGTACTGTCTACTATCATTATTTGTCTTTTGTGTGTTTCGGGGGCATTAATATGCTAGGCTTTGTGCCCTATGTCCAAAGTACCTTCATATCTCTGTTTTATTGTGAGAACTGTGGGATCTATGTGTGTGTACTGTCCATAGAATGTATAAGTCTATTCTCCACTGTGATGCTGGGCTCAGTGACCACATCACGTCATATATATATATATTTTTTTCACTGAAAAAACAAAGGTTAGAGGGACGTTATACTTAGTCTGATATTTCACTCATCCAAAACCAGAGAAATTCAGCTGTTATAGTTAGCTGCGATAACTATAACTCGTGCCCCCGCAATGCACTGCTTATGACCTCACATATTACATCACTCATGACATGGTCAGTGACAGTCGCGTTTGCAGTTGCAGACTGGTGGAGAAAGGGGGCTAGGCCTCCAACCAGTGCTCAGGAATTCCGCTGCATAGGCCTTACAGGAGGCACCAGGAGGTCTTTTTGGCCCCCAAGGTCCCTCAGGAGTAAAGTGGAATTCATACCCCAACCAGTAGTGCACCAGAAGCCGCGTTTGCAGAGTAGTGGAGAAAGAGGGGCGCGGCCTCCAAAAACCTTTTAGCAATCCCACTGTGTGGGACTTACTGGAGGTAACAGGAGGGGTAGTTGGCCCCCAAGGATATCCTTGGGGGCCAACTACCCCTCCTGTTACCTCCAGTAAGTCCCACACAGCACGATCACTGAGTTCTGATACCGGGCCATGCTCCCTTTGTCCACCACTGCAAACGCATGCAAACGCGCCTCCTGGTGCGCTCTTGGTTGTGGGATGAAGTCCCCTTCACTGCTGGGGGCACTTAGGGGCCAACTAGCCCATCTGTTTCACCAGTAATCCCCACACAGTGGCATT
The DNA here is from genome assembly GCA_963921515.1 of Calotriton arnoldi. Taxonomy (NCBI): domain Eukaryota; kingdom Metazoa; phylum Chordata; class Amphibia; order Caudata; family Salamandridae; genus Calotriton; species Calotriton arnoldi. The sequence continues at coordinate 1,480,281 of CAWUFW010003468.1, read as the reverse complement.
GCTGAGAGGTGGTCACATGCCACGCCCCCTTTCTCCACCACTGGGTCGCTCTTGGTTGGAGGATGAAGTCCCCTTCCCTCTTGAGGGTCCCTGGGGGCCAACTAGCCATCCTGTTACCTCCAGTAAGCCCATACAGCTGGATTGCTGAGAGGTGGTCAGAGGCCACGCCCCATTTTTACACCACTCTGCAAACATGCCTCCTGGTGCACAGCTGCTTGGAGGATAAAGTCCACTTTAGTCCTAAGGTCCTCAGGACACAAGGGGACCTCATCGCCCCACCAGCAGTGCACCAAGAGGCTCGTTTGGTGTAAAAAGGGGCATGGCCTCTGACCACCTCCCAGCAATCCCACTGTGTGGGGCTTACTGGAGGTACCTGGTGGGCTAGTTGTTCCCTAAGGACCCTCATGAACGAAAGGGACTTCATCCCCCAACAAAGAGCACACCAGGAGGTGCATTTGCAGAGTAGTGGAGAAAGGGGGCGGTGCCTCTGGCAAGTTGCCGGTTCCTGTATTTTTTTTTATTTAGGAAAAGGGGCTGTGTGCCCTCCCCCCCCTTTGCTTGGTGTTTTTGGGACCCCGGGACCCCATCCCCTGGGGCCTGACCTATTTTTTTATTTTTATTTTATTAAAAAGGGAGGGGGGCTGTGCAGCCCCCTCCTGAGGCCGATTTGGCCTCTGGGATCCATCCCTGGGTCTGGGCCTATCTTTTATTAATAATAGATTGAGGGAGGGGGCCATGTGGCCCCCTCCCCTGGCTGATTTTGGCCCCAGGGACCCCATCCCCGAGGACCGGACAATTTTCTATTTTTTTAAGGGAGGGGGGCTGAGCAGCCCCTCTCCCCCAGGCCATTTTTGGCACCGGGGACCCCATCCCCCAAGTCTGGGCCATTTCTTTTTCTTTTTCATTTTCTTTATTTTGAAGGAGGAGGGCCACGTGGCACCCCTCCCTAGTCCAATTTCAGCCTTGGGAACCCCACCATTGGCCATTTTTTTTAAAAATAAAAAAGGGAAGGAGGCTCAGTGACCCCCACTCCCGGGCAAATTTCGGCCCCGCAAACCCCAGCCCCCACGATCCCTGCTGGCTGCCCACCCCCTGCGGGAGCCAGCATTGTTTTTGGACAGAGGGAGCTGCTAACATGCAGCTCCCTCTGCCCAAAAGCAATTCTGCTTCACTTCATGGAAGCGAGAGCATTTTTAATGCTCTCGCTTATATGAAGCAAAGCAGTGTTTGCTATGGCATGGTGGGAGCAGTGCTCCCGCCATGCCATAGCAAACTGCAATGTCCCAGGGGTGGGCTCCCCAGGACATTGCTGGAGCTGGCCCAGGGGTGGCGGTCCCCAGGGCCATGGAGGGCTCCTAGAGGGGTGCTGTGTGGCCTGCTTCCCATCTTCTGTATAGCCCCGGGGAGGTGGTGGTACCTGGGGCCAAGGGTCAACAACGGACCACCGCATTTACTAAATTTGTGCCCTTGGGAGGTGGTGGTCCCCGACGCTGCAGGTAGGCCGCGTGGACCCCCCGCATTTAATGAATATAGCCCCGGAGAGGTGGCAGTCCCTGACCTGCATGGGAGGGGCAGGACCCCCCACGCATTTTTTAAGAAATTAAGCCCCGGGGAGGTGGCAGTCCCAGGGGCTGGGGTGCCTGCATGCCCCCCTCATTTAATGAATATAGCCCCGGGAAGGTGGGAGTCCCTGGGGCTGCATGGGGGGCCGGAACCCCCTATGGATTTTTTTTTAAAGTCCCGGGAGGTGGCGGTCCCCGGGGCTGTGGGGGCCCGCGCCAGCCCTGCATCATTATTTGTTAATGCCCCCGGGACCTGGCCCATCCCGGGGCTTAAAGAAAACGAAGCACAGGATTCGAGGACCCAATGCGACTCCCACCAAAAATTAAAAACAAAAATACTTTTTTTGGCCCTGGGGGTTTCTTCGGGACCCCCTGAGCAGTCCTAGGGGTTCATAGTGTTTGTACCCTGCCCCCTTTTTTTGATTTTCAACCTTTTTTCACCTTTTTTCTTGTGACTCGGTTCAACCGAGTCACAAGATGGCTGCCAACACTTCCTGGTTTGAAGTGTTGGCAGCCAATCAGATCACAAGCTCCGGATATATGGATATCTGAGAAATGTTTAAATTTCTCAGGAAGTACTGAACGGATTTACACCATTCAACAAAAGGAATGCTTTCTTGACCAAGAGCTACTTTTTTGCTAAATTTGGTGTATTTCCGTTCAGCAGTTCGGGCTGTAGCCGTGTCTAAAGTTTCCTATGGAAATTAACATGGAGAAAATGCGTTTTGGGACCCTCGCTTTTTCTCAGCCCCCGATTGACGAATCACTCCGAAACTTTCAATACAGCAGCTGACCTAACGGACCCACGAGTTTTGAAAATTTCACAAAGATTTGCCAAACTATACCAAAGATATTGGTAAATCAAAAAAAGCTTTCCTGATGGACACTAGGTCCAAACTATAACTACCTACTGGCGAGTCACTGTGATTTGGTGTATTGTTCTGTAGTTTTTAAGAAATTAAGCTTAAAAATATATATATATTTCACACAGCCGAGGATCCGCTGGGCAGACAGATCAAAAAATAGGATCTGATTAGCTGACCCAACATTAACAAAGATGTTGGGGCAGTCGTTTTAGGATTCGGGGGCTCAATAGGCAGGGTAGGGATACTCGGACTCCCTACCCTTGGTGTTAGGTGGTTCCAGAGGGACACCTCTGTGGCAAAACAAAAATAAAGGCGGGCTCTGGCCCTTTTTAAATAAAGGCCCCTTTAGGTTTGGCCAGGGCCCTGGGGAGTCCGTTTTATGGGGAGGGAGGTGTGCTGGCCCCTCCCCATACCATTGGAACGCCCTGGAGATCCCATTCCCCACGGCTGATATTTTATGGAAAGGGTGACGTGTGGTCCCTCTCCCCGACCACTGGGGACCACTTCCACCACTGCCAACTGTGTTATTTATTAGGAAGGCAGCGTGGGACCCCCTCCCTGAGCTATCCACAGCCTTAGGGACCTCATCCCCTGGGCTTATACAATAATGGTGTCCTATGGACCCCATCCCCCAGGACACTGTTCCCTGTCCACAAGAGCGCAGGCAGGGAAGACTTCAATGATCCCACCTGGTGAGAGTAGAACAGCCAGAGCCACTCATTGATTATTCACTGCACCTGGCAAGAAGTGCCCCTTATTGCCCTTCATGGGCTAATATATGTAGCTTCTGCATCATGGGGCACCAATCTGGGCATACGTTTTATGTGGGCTGCTGGGATTGAAGCACCCCTCAGAAATACTTAATGAAAACAAACCCAATGCTCCCTGGGGTCTATAGAACATGACCACATGAAACATTGATATTTCTAAGTATTCCCGGAGCTGGAGATTTTGCTCTCCAGCTTGTGAATGCGGGGACCCCTTGTGGTTAGTCTAATGGCTGCATTACATGGCTTGAGGAATGTAAAAGAAAGACTTGGACATGTTTAATGTGGACTTAAGTGCAAATACTTTATTTAAATGTTTGACAGGCATTGCAATGATGACTTAACTACTTGACAAAGCCAATAGGATTGTCCTATATAGTGAAGTAGTCACCCCTTGACGCAACTAAGAGGCCTGCCTTTTATATATCGACAATGAAATACATTAAAAAAACATGTTGACTGAAAAAACAAAGGTTAAAGTGATGTTATAGTTTGGTGACAATCAAAATTACAAATTATGATTTTAAACTAAATGCTGAATTTCAGCAGCTATAGCTAACTAAAGTAACTATAACTTGCACCTTCATCATGCACTGTTTATACCCTCACATATAACATCACTCATGCATCGAAAACATCAGTGATGGCATCTGAAATGAATTCATTTATAACACTGCGCATTTTAGGTGATGGATAGAATCTGAATTTTTATAGCACTATGTAATTAAGTAATGTTGTGTATCCTCAGAGAGTGAAAAGTTCATAGGCCCTAATGTCCTTGATTCAAAGACAAGATATCTAGCCTTGAAACTTAATCGCATAGGCTTGTGGACCCATTTGCTACAAATTAGTATTCTGGTAGTGATTTCATTCTGATTTCTGGAGGAGTAACTCCAGCATCACTTACCACTTTTGGAGGATCATCTTTTCAAACAGAAAGGAAGAGGAGGTTGCTGCACAGTCAGAAATGTGAGGAGGCCCATCCCAGAGCGCACCATCGCAGACTGCAGTTTCATCAGCAAATGTAAGGATTGGAGGGGATCTCTCATTTCCTGATGTCCCCTTAATCGCCAAATTTATGTTGCTGGAGATTTTGGTAGTGCTATTAGACTCCCCCATACTGGGTGTCCCCTCTAACCCAGAAGGTAACTATCAGGAGACATTTGAGGGACATACCATAGCTGAACTTTAACAGTGGTTTTAATGTACGTTTTACACATGCACCAATAGGGCCCATGTAGTAAAGTTTAGGTCTGACTTTCCATTGAAAACATATTTTTGTGTTCTTAATAACCATGGAACCATCCAATGATTTGCACACAACTATCCAAAAAAAAATAACATTTAATTTGGGTTTGGAATGGTCTTGTGAAGATCCATCAACCAATGGACAAAAGAAAAGAGGGTCAAAAAAGGGACACTTTCCAATCTGACTCCTAGAGGAATATATTCTGTCTTCAACAGGAAAAAAGTGCACAAAAGTAGAACTTTACTCAATTAAGTGCCTTTATTTGGCTTGATCTAATTTCGTTGAGTAGTGTGGAGTAATTAGCATTATAAAAGTCTGTCAGAAGAATCTGAAACTCATGTGACGGGTCAACCATGTAAGAGATACCTGAATTATTAATCCATTAATTTTCTGTAAACCAAGGTTCATGGACCACTCGTGGTCGCAAATGTTAAAAGATACACATCTAATTGTAGAACAGAGATTTTTTTGCAGGGTCTGGCCAAAGGCCATATGCTGTGGCTAACACCTCGGGCCATATTACAGACGTTTGCACCTGCTTTGTGCACCCCCAGGGCACTTTGGTATTACAGAAGGGGCTGCAAAAACTTGTGCGCCCCCTTCTGTAATACAGATAGTGCTGATGCACATGTAGAGTCACCGCTATCATCAGAGGACATTCCCTCATTTGTTTGGGTGCCCTCATGCAAATGAGGGAGTCACTTTGCCTCTGCACCCATGTCATATTATGGAGGCGGGTGCAGAGGAAAACATGCCCTTAGGAGGTGCACTGAAAGTGTGCCACAAAAAGGTGGCACCCTGTTATGGCGTCCCTGAAGGTAGCCCTCTCAATGGATAAAAGAGGGTCCCATGGACTCCCCAGACATCCCCCTGCAGGAGGGTGCAGTCACTCACTGCACCCGCCTGCAAGGGGATCTCTAATCCCTTTTGAAAGTGCAGGCGAGTTGCCGCCTGCACAGAGAAACAGGGAGCAGCATTTGAACAGCTGCTCTGTATGTCTCTCTAATGCGCTGAGTGCAGCGCGAGTTCACAGCTGCCCTGTGTGTAGCATATTGTATCACCCTTCCTTAATAAAGTAAGTACAATCATGCGTGGTAGTCTTCAAAGTAATTTATTGGCTCTCACAGAAATCATGTATATATCGTACGTAGAGCCTGGGTCAACTGTCGTCGTATGGAATCTGGTGATATGAGGTATTCCATATTCCATACAACTAGATTGGCCAGAATATAACACATTCCCCTTTGTTAATAACAAAATAACATTAATAATGAAATATGAATAATGAACACATACCTAAATAAATACCTTTGCATACTTATATTGCTTTACTACATATTCCTACCAAATTTAAAAGTTTCAAATTAAACACCAGTAAATATTTTACTTCAATAATATATTATACACCTACAAACACAGTTAGCTCATGAAAAAATGTATTTCATATATACTTAAGACAAATTCTTCTTCCATGTACTTTCCCGGATCACCCATGACCTCTCTTATATAATTCTTTCTTTGTCTGTTATCTCCACTCATACTTTCTCTGGATTTATTTCTATTCTGACACATCCTAGCATAGTGTCCTTTGGTTTTACAATATCTACAAACCTGTCCCATATCTGGATACCCTTCATCATTAGCCAAGTGTCCTGGCAAACCACATTTTTAACATACATATTCTCTTTTTTCACCATTCGAGTTGCTTTGAATTATAAATGTTGTCTCACTGCCCGTGTTCTTATCAACATTAACTTTCTTTTTAACCACTTGAATTTCAGCCATTTTCTTATCCGACAATTCCTTCATACCCAATTTCATTTTCTCAAAGCAGTGCGCAATCTCAATAGTTTTGTCTAGCATTAAATCCTCTGCAGATAAAAACCTTTCTTGCAACTTGCTGTCTGCTATCTTGTGTACCATTTAGTCATGCAACATTTGATCATGAAATGAGGCATAGTTACATTTTGCTGCTATTATTCTTAAATCACTCACAAAAGCATCAATGGACTCATCTGGCATTTGACCTTTACTTAGAAATGTATGTCTTGCGACTACCTCATTGACCTTTTTTATATATAACTTATCCAGCTGTTCTATTGCCACTTCATATACATCACTGTCATCTTCATCTTCTTGATGTACTATTATGGGAGGTAAATGGCTAAGAATCCGTTTGCCCTCTGCCCCCAAAGCAATGTTTCAATATGGCCAATTTACGCTTGTCTGTATCATCAGCACCACCAACTGCTTCAATATAGGCTCTTAAACCTACCTTCGATTGTCTCCATTCCAACGCAGGCTCCCCAGGTGTAGGTAGAAATGGTATGGGCGCATTAATTCCATCCATATTGACTTAAAGAAATCAATATTCGCTGAGGTGTGCGAATCACCGAAGTTTTTAAATATATACAATATAAATAAACCCTTTGATACACTTTGTATAATATGCACCTAGATGTTTCCAAAGTTCTCAATTACCCGCATTCACAATTCTAACTTAAAGTGCGTGAATCACAGAAATAAGTGTCAATAAATACACCGTACTGTGCGGATCACCAAATCCGCTGACTTGCACTCCAAATAATTGCCACAAGGTCACCTTGTCACATTTGAGATGTTGGGCACTAGATTTTATGATCGGAGTGCCCGCAACCACATAGCTGACGTTCCCAGCAGCCGACATAGGCAACACGCTCTAGTTCTTATAGATAGGGCGTCATACAATGCAGCGTGTGATGCTTTGCGCTTCACTTTACCCAAGGCTGTGTCGCATTCTAGTCTTTTTTTACTAGAGCGTGCATGCTGTCATCATCCTTTGCAGTGTGTGAAGCTTTGCGCTCCACCCTGCCCATGCGCACTCTGCTCACAGGGAGGTAGAAATCCACAGAAATTAATATATTTCAAAAACTTTGTACAATACCAGTACCAATGTGTCTTCACCGCACACAGGAAGAAGACAACTGAACGGTATGCGTGAAGCCTCTGTGATCCTTCAGTTCCTTGACAATGCTCCATTCTGTGATCTGCAACTTAGCAGGACTCCAGGCTCCTCTTCAGTATCCCATCCTAGTCACCAGTGTATCACCCTTCCTTAATAAAGTAAGTGCGATCACGCAAGGTAGTCTTCAAAGTAATTTATTGGCTCTCACAGAAACTATGTATATATCGTATGTAGAGCTTGGGCCAACTGTCGTTGAATGGAATCTGGTGATAAGGAGGTCTTCCATATTCCATATAACTAGATTGGCCAGAATATAACACATATTCTTCCTAAAAGGGCAAACTTTCCCTGTTTGCACCTGGCGCACCTGACTTAAGGTGTGCCATGCCGCAAACAGGAACATTGTGCCCTATCTGTAATAGGGACCCTAATGCGCACAGCCAAAGACTGCTCAGCGGTGGCGAGCTGCCCACAGCAGGTTGCATGCAAAATACAGCCAAAGACAAGGTCTAGTGGCTAAGGGCCTGATTATGACTTTGATGGTGTGGAAGCGTGGCTGCCACGTCACCACCCCGCTCCCATACTGCCAAAGTCCACCGCTGGCCACCTGCCAAATTATGAGTTTTCTCATTGTCTGGAAGGCGGTCCTTTGTCGGTCCCACGGTGGTGCTTTCGAAAAAGGCACCGCAATGGGAGCGCCAAAGCCCGTTCCTGTACAACATGGACTCTGCAGTCCATGCCATGCAGGAAAGGTGGTGCATGCACACAGGGGGGGTACAACATGTGCCCCTGCATGCATCTCCATGGCCAGAGGCACCTGGGGGCCCAGTAAGGCCATCTTAGTTCCCTCACTGCCAGCCTTTTCATGGCGAGCTCACCGCCATGAAAAAGATGGCAGTGGGGAAACTCGTAATATTTGGCGGTGCTGCAAAGGCATCGCCAGCATATTACTGCCTCTCACCGCTGCAGCATCAACGGGTAATGGAGGTTTCCTGGCGGTTGTAACGGGCCTGCGGCAGTCCGACCACAAAACTCAGAATAGGGTGGTCGGACCACTGGTGCGGCAGAAGCCGCAGTGCTACCATAGGTCTGGCAGTCTTGTGGACTGCCAAAATCGTACTCACCCACTAAGTCTGGCTGTGCAAGGCCATGTAAAATGTTACCCACTTGAATTTCAAATCTAAACATGGTAAAATGCTGCCACTACCGAGGGTGCCAGTAATAGAAGTTACCAGCAACATTCGGAGGGCGATTTGTGGTGTTTCACATGGAGATTTCGGCTGCTGAAACAAGTGTAAGCACTTTGGACTCAGACCATGTTATTCTCCAAAAACTTGTAACACTAGTTGTTTTATCATCCACTGAATTACTGAGACACCTTGCATCGGGTAATTTTGGGACCAAGGAAACAATGGGGATTATTTTGGGGCACTCATAATGAGGACCTTACTGGCGTAAAATGGTATTGAATATAGCAGCCGGATGTGCTACTATTCTCCTAGAGTAACCATTATCCAAAGGAGCACAATGAAAGAAAACCCAAAAAACTTACGATGTGCAAGAGTTGGGATATATATGTATGTGCAGTGCCATCTTAAGGATTTTGGGGGCCCGTGCAAGACATATTTTGGAGGCTCCCATTTGGCACAACTTTACATTTTATTACCCATTTTCTGCTTATTTAAGCCCTATGTCCCTAACAACATTGAATTATTTATCGAAGGTTGAGATCCAGAAATCTATCGAAGTGAGATAGAAAGGAAGTACACTTTTAAAGGAGGACCTCTGTACATCAGAAGCTGAAGTACTGAAAATGAAAATTATTGCTGAATAAAAAACGTTTCTGATCACTTGAACATGATACCTGCAGGAAAATGTTCACGACTGCACCATCCAACTGACAGGTTTGGCCAATTATAAAAGGATCTACAAAGGGAGTAGAATTCGTTAATCCTTTTTGAGACTACTATCCGTCGAGAAATTCGGTCATTTTGTGTTCCTCTGAAAATGGCCCAAGGCAGTGATCTGCGATGGTCTTGCCCCTGGCGGCCTCTGTTCTAAAAGGCACTGTAAGCCCCAGAGTTTATAATGCATTTTTTATTTTATTCTCCAGAGATTGGAAGTCTTACTCCAGTTGTCCTGTTGCTAGTTTTGTCTCCATGCACGCTAGGGTGTTATATTTCTGACGCGTTTAAATTACTTTTATTGCCTTCTGACTGGATTACCATTTGTTTCACCTGAATCTCACTGTGTGCATTAATATATTTTGTCAGATGTTAGCACTATAATCATCAATGTATAAATGCAGTAATAAAGTCCCTTACTTCGTTAATTGGAAAACACGTTTTCTAGCAATCAACAGCAGTGAAAACAATAAAACAAAACAGAAACCATTTCAGAGGACAGTTTATCCAAATGTGATTTGGCATCTACACTTTGCTATTCAAAAAGCACAATAGAGCATGCAATTTGTAATAAACTGCTTTAATCACCAGACCGAAAATGTATTAAAGTAAATAACGTCAAATGTTATTTTATTTCACCAAGAGACTTGCACTGCTAAAAGGTTACCCTGTTCTACTGTGGTTGGTATATCAGGAAGTACCACTCGCTGTGAGTGCAATTACAGGCCTGATGCACATAACCCTTTTGCAATCTTAAACCTCTTTTGTAATGACTTTCCGAAACATAAATGTGTTTTCTCTGACCTCTCAGAAATGCAAATTGGAGGGTGGAATAAAATAGGGTCCCCCTCCTATTTACAAGTCGAAGGTATGTATCAAGGCTTATTCCCTCAATTGCCTTCACAAACCTTTGGTCAGTTTCTAACACCCAAGTTAAGATAATACTAGATTCATTCACAAAGGGGAAGCTATACCTATGAAACAACTTACTCTTTGGGAACCACTGCATGGCTCTCCCACCCCCAATGCACTCCCAAACCCCAACAGGAAACAGTTTTTTAAAGCAGCAACTGTTCCCTTGCAATCTGTTTGGGAATACAAATGCAGGTACAGAATTCTGCTATAGCTTGCAAGCTTCCATCCCCAAATTTACAGCCAATCACAAGTGGTCACAAACTGCGAACTACCAAACTAAAATCCTTGAATTAAGGTAATGGATAATTTGAACTTCACCTGTTAGTGCACAAGTAGCATCGCAAATTTCCTCTGCGTTTGTGAACCAGTTGATGTGCAATTTGCATAGCTCTGGTTTGCAAACAGGATTGCACATCAGGCCCAAAGAGAGGTATTTCATAATATTATCTTTTCTTGTATGGATTGTAGCTATTCTAGCCCCTTTTGATCATGGTTTTAGGAATACTATGCCCTTTTTAGGTCAAGCCTAGGAATGCGCATGCGCTGCTGGAAGAACTGTTGTATTCTGTTACAAATGGGGGTCTCTAGTTGACAATGGTTTGCACCTTTGTCCAAGTAGGGACCCTTCTTCCTAGTCAGGGTAAGGGGGATACACTCCTAAAATAACGCCTGCTCACCCCCTTGGTAGCTTGGCACGAGCAGACAGGCTTACCTCAGAGGCAGTGTGTAAAGCATTTGTGCACACATACAGAAATACAGTGAAAACACTACAAGTGGACACCACACCAGTTTAGAAAAATAAGTAATCTTTATCTAAACCAAACAAGACCAAAACTACAAAAGTCCACAATACAGTAATCAAAATATGACTTTTGAAAGGTGGAAACAGTTCTGTCCATAGCAGACAGTAGATGCAACACTTTCAACACAAAGTACCTTGGATGCGACAAAATCATAAACAAAAATAGCCGCAGGGAAGGTGATGCATCGGTTCCTTACGCGCAGGGAAGGTGATGCGTCGGTTCTTTACTCCAGGGGGGGTGATGTGTTGGTTCCTTTTTTTAAAAAAATTTATAAAGTTTTATTAAGATTAAACATAATACATCTGCATTATGTCCGGCTGTTAGAAGTGGGGGTCTCTATTTGGCAGAGGTACCTTTGTCCAAATAGGGACCCTTGCTTCTAGTCAGGGTAAGGGGGTCACACTCCTAAAATAACCCCTGCTCACCCCCTTGGTAGCTTGGCACGAGCAGACAGGCTTATCTCAGAGGCAGTGTGTAAGGCATTTGTGAACACATACAGTAATACAGTGAAAACACTACAAATGGACACCACACCAATTAGAAAAATAAGTAATCTTTATCTAAACCAAAACAAGACCAAATGCCAAAAATAAATCCACAATACTGTATTAAAAATAAGGCTTTCGATAGCAGAAATAGTTCAGTTCAATGCAAGTTGTAAATGCGACACTTTTCTCACAAAGTACCTTGGATGCGTCACACAAAACAAACAAAGTGGCCGCAGGGAAGGTGATGCGTCGGTTCCTTACACGCAGGGAAGGTGATGCGTCGGTTCCTTGTTTCGGGGGAGGTGATGCGTCAGTTCCTTACTGCATTGCAGGCGAGGTGATGCGTCGGTTCCTTACCGGAGAGGAGGTGATATGTCGGTTTCTTACTGCATGGGGAGGTGATGTGTCGGTTTCTTACTGTGTCCCCCAACGATGCAACAGTCTTGGCGCCTCGATGCGATGTGTCAATCCGGTACAATGCGTGGCTTCGTGCAGCCGCACAGCAAGCTTGCGTCAGGATCGGTGCGGTGATCTCGGACTTTGGAGAACGTTGCACCCATTGCATCGTGCAGCGATTTCTCGAGCCGTGGCAGGCGCTGCGATGGTTTCTTCGACGATGCGTCGGAAACAGGTGCGGATGCGAAACGCTTCTTTAATCTTGCGTTGATTTTCCGCTCCCAGCGACAAACAGTTTCTAGAGGTCCTAAACAACGGCAGGCACCTCTTTGCAGGTTGGAATTCCTAGCAAGGAAATTCAGGGGAGCTGGTGGTGAAGTCTTTGTGTCCCTGAGACTTCAAAACAGGAGGCAAGCTTAGTTTCAAGCCCTTGGAGATCTTTTCTTCAAGCAGGTGACAAAGCAAACAGCAAAGTCCTTTTTCTCCTTTCCTTGGCAGCAAGTAGCCACTGCAGGCCAACCACAGACAGCAAACAGCACAGGGGCAGTATTCCTCCTCAGCTTATCCGGCTCTTCTCCTTGGCAAAGGTTCCTCTTGATTTCCCAGAAGTGATCTAAAAGTCTGGGGTCTGGGCCCCTCTTTTTATACAACAAAATCCGTTGTTCTCTGAAGGCAGAGAGTGTCTGTAACCAGCCAAAACCAGTTCTGTCCTCACTGGTGCAGCTTCCTGGCAGGAGGTGGAGACAGCATTGTTGAAGGCAGACCAGGCCCATTCAGGTGAAAGTAAATCTCCTCCCCCTAATCTAAATGCAGCCCTGGTCTATTCAGCCCAACCTTGACTCATCAGACTTCTGGAGCCGCTGCCCCTCTCCAGCCCCTGTCATCCAAAAGCCAGACATGAAATACACAAACCTAGCAGAGGCACACTGGATGGTTTGGCAAGAAAATACCTACTTTCTAAAAAATGCATTTTAACATTCTGAGTTCAGGCATACTAAACTTTTTTTTCTACCTTGTTCCTAGGGCCAGTTATGTTTATAAGATGTTATAAACAAACTCCCCATTCTGTCCTATGGGAACAGGTATCCTTGCAATAGTGAAAAACGAAATTGGCAGTATTTCACTATCAGGACATGCCACACACATCAGGGCATGTCCTACCTTTCACATACAATGCACCCTGCCAACAGGGGTACCTTGGGCCTACCTTAGGGGTGACTAATATGTAGAAAAGGGAAGGTTTAGGGACTGGCAAGTGGGTGCACTTGCCAAGTCGACATGGTAGTACTAGATTGCACACAGGCTCTGCAATGGCAGGCCAGAGTTACATTTTAGAGGCTGCTTCTGTTGGTGGCACAATCAGTGCTGCAGCCTACTAGCAGCATTTGATTTACAGGCCCTAGGCACACACAGTGCACTGTACTAGGGTCTGACTGGTAAATCAAATATGCCAATCATGGGATCACTAATCCATAACAACAATTTACAAAGGGAGCACTTGCACTTTGGCACTGAACAGCAGTGGCAAAGTGCCCAAAGCATCAAGACCAGCAAACTGAGCCCAACACACAGCAAAAACACAGGAGGCAAAGGCAAAAAATGCAGGGGAGACCCACACCAATGGTGCCAGCTCTAACACCGGCATTGACTTATTCTGTATGGTACATATTGTCAATAGCTAGTTCAATACAATATATTTTACATCTATGTTACAGTAATCACACACCTCTTGTCTATTGAATCATGCCATAACTTTCCCCCCATACAACCTTTTTATTTGACAATAGACAATTGTTATCGTTTGGTAGCATAGCCAGTTTTGCAATCTTCCTTTGGGCTATGTATGTTAGTGTGTGCTTGTCTGTTTTAGTGCCCATATTCTGTCCATCTTTACTTATGACGGCTTCAGGTTTGGCCTTCAAATGCATTTAAAGGATTTTTGATTGCCCAGTCTTGTGTAAGTCATTCATTTACACAACCGTGCTTTCCGTCATTGATCAGAGCCAATATGTGAATGGGGCCCATATGTCCTTATGGCGGGATCTGATTGGCATAAGTTCCCAGTAACATGTTAGTTGTTCTTTACAGTATGCGACATCCTTTAACCATGTTTGTATGTCTGGTGTGGACTCCCCACCCCAGTGAATGGCCACTCAACGTTTGGCCAACAGTAGCAACATCGCCGTGAGGCGTGAGCTAGTCTTGGGTTTGCCCCGCACATAGCCCAAGAGTGCCATCGGGGGAGATTGCATTACCTCCTGACCTGTTATGTTTCCTATACTATCACACACCTGTTCCCAGTATCCGGTAATCCGCAAGCAGTCCCAGGCCAGATGTAAAAAGTTCGCCTTGGGCGTCCCACATCTCCAGCATCTATCATCTGCCTGCACACCCATGCAATGTAATTGTGTGGGGGTGCGGTATGTACGATGCAAGAATTTGAAGTGTATTAGTCTTAGGGGGTAGTTGTGGGCAAGCTGCTCCAGCTGCCCGCAGCAGAAAGCCCATTGTGGATCTTGCAAGGGGGTGTGTAGCTCGGCATCCCAGGATCTGTGTGCTTTAGGAGCCACTATCGGGTAGGTTTGTTGTGTGGTAGTGTATATACGCGTTATTAGTTCCCGTGCCAAGGATTCCGTGATCATATGCTCTAGTACGGTTAGTGCCTGTGGAGTGTCAGAGAATGTATCATGAATCGCACGGCAGGCGGCTCGCAATTGAAGATATAAGAGTGTGTCCAATGGTGTCGCCTGGAGATTTCTGGTTAGTTGGTGCAGGGAAATAAATTTGCCTTGTGGATAGAGATCTGAGAATGTGTTTATGCGCAGTTTATTTTCACGAGCTATCATACCTCACTCCATCATCGGGGGTATTTGTGGATTGTGGGCCAGTGGGACAGATGGCGCGTATAGTCTGCTCAGTTTCGCTCGCTTCTGCAGTCCGTCCCATGGCCATCTTAGTGTTTCCGTTGTGTCAATTTCGTGCCTGGGGTGCTGAAATTCTTTATATATAGCCGTAGATAGTGGTAGGGGGGCTATTCTATCGATCTCAATGGCCACACGCGGCTGAAATGGCGTTGGGTGCTGCCAGATATGCGGGAACTGGGCTTGTGTGCAGTACGCATATAGTGTGAAGTCAGGGGCGCCTAGGCCTCCCTGCGCTAGTGGTAGTGTGAGGAGCTCCCATGATACTCTAGGCTGTCTGCCTGCCCATACTAACTCTATCATTGCTGATCTGATGCGTCTCAGAAATTGTATGGTGAGTGGTATGGGGATATTGAAGAAGAGGTAAAGTAGCTTAGGAAGAATTGTCATTTTTATGATGGCAATGCATCCTACCAGCGATAGGGGCATCCTCCACCAGATGCAGATCTTTTCCTTTATCCATGCCATTACTTTCCCATAATTTGCATTCCAGACCTCCTGCACATCTCTGCTTATCCAGATGCCTAGATATCGCGTTAGGCCATCTGCCCATGGTATCGGAAATTCGGAGTCAAACGTGGCTGTGCCCTCAGTGAGTGGGAATAATGAAGATTTAGTCCAATTTATATTGACCCCTGATAGGCCCCCAATCGAATAAGCTCGCGCATTACAGGTGCCAGGTTCGCCCCAGGGTCTTTTATGTAGAGCGTAATATCGTCAGCGTACACAGATACTATCATCTCCCTGGTTGTGAATCCTATGCCCCTGTTAGTATGATGTTGCCGCAAGCGTGCCGCTAAGGGCTCCATTGCGATAGCGAAGAGCTTTGGGGATAGCGGGCATCCCCGGCGTGTGCCTCGCATAATATCTATTGGGTCTGATATTAATCCATTCACCCTCACTCTAGCGGTGGGTAATACGTAGAGTAGTTTAATATGTTGTATGAATGTGCGACTTATTCCCAATCTACCGAGGAGTGCGAATAGGAAGTTCCACTTCAATGAATCAAATGCTTTCGTAGCATCTAGTAATGCGGCTATCGCTTGGACATGTGGGGCGAGGTGGTGCATAAGTGCAAAAATGGTGCATAGGTTGTGGGATGTTGCTCGGCCCGGAACGAATCCCGACTGGTCTGGTCGGACCACTAGCAGGAGCAGTGGTCGCTAGTAATTTAGCAAAGATTTTGTTATCTAGATTTATTAGTGACAGCGGGCGATATGAGTCATATGATGTTGGGGCCTTGCCAGGCTTTAACAGTGCGATAATGGCAGCTTCCCTCATGGATGGTGGAAGTACCCCTTTTTGGAGCACTTCCTGGAACACTGCCAGTAGGCGGGGGCCAGGAGTGTGGCATACTCTTTATAAAAGGCCGACGTGAGCCCGTATAGACATGGTGCCCTATCGCCTAGTAAGCTTTGTATTACTTGCTTTATGTCATCAGTAGTGAATGGCTCATCCAAATAGTCGCAACGTGTCCTGTCTAGCCACAACAGTTCGAGAGTGTCGAAGTACTCCATTAACTCGGAGTCCCCGGGGGCAGTTGCTTCAGTGTATGGTTGGGCATAGAAATGTTTCATTGTCTCTAGTATATCTAGGGACATGTGGACTGTAGTCATACCACCTACATTTAGTTCAGTGATATATGCGGAGGCTCTTGAGGGTCTAAGCAAGTTCGCCAGTGTCTTGCCTGGCCTATCACCCTCTCCTTATCTCCGAGCTTGTGCATGCCTGTGTAAGAAATCCATTTCTCTCTTGGCTTCCTCTTGGAACGCAGTCAGTTTCCCTCTGATGTCGGCCAACAGGTCAGGATTTTGGGATAAAAAATAAATTGACTTTCCATCTCGCGGATATCATTTTCTAGTTTTGCTAATGTGTTACGGATATCTCTGAGAACCCCAGATTGTGTGGCTATACACGCCCCCCGTATCACGACCTTGAAGGCCTCCCATAATGTACCTGCTGAGTCTACTGAGTTTTTATTCAGCTAAAAAAAAATCTATAATGTGTCTACGTATATCAGCCTTGAACACAGCATCTAGTAGTGCATTTGGAGGTAGGCGCCAGGAGAATTACCTCACTGGGGTCTGTGGGATTTGGAGCATGATCAATACTGGCGCATGATCTGACAGTGTGCGTGCTAAATGTGTGGCTGCTGTGACCCAAGAGTGAATGTCTCTGGTCAGCAGCAAGTAATCCAACCGAGACCAGGCATCATGTTGGTGTGTTATACAGGTTCCGTCCCTGACTTCTGGGTGCAGAAGCCTCCAAGTTTCTGCCAAGTGATTATCATCAATTAATGTATGGAGTGTGGCTGTCATCTGCATATGATGGCTTCTGGATACGCCCATCCTATCCATCTCGTCGGAGAGGGCAACGTTGAAGTTCCCTCCGCAGATCATAGTGTGAATTCCTAGTGACTGTATTCTCTCCCAGAGACGTCTGAAGATATCAGGATCGTCGCTGTTAGGACCATAAATATTTACTATAACAATCTGCTTCCCGTATATTGATCCCTTAAGTATAATATACCTGCCTTCTGAGTCGGTAATGTTGTGTTCAAGTTCCCATGGGAGATCCTTACGGATCAGTATTGCCACCCCCCTGGCATAGCTAGAATATGTAGATGCATATATGGCTCCCCATCTTCCAGCCTTTAACCTTTCTACAGATGTTTCTTTCAAGTGCATTTCTTGCAAAAGACAAATGTCCACTTTGTGCGGCGCTAGGTAAGAATGGACAAGTCACGTTTTTCTGTGGTCATTTAGCCCTCTGATGTTCCATGTAACACAGGTTAGGATTGCCATATTACCAGTCTGACGGCATGCAAAGGATATTATTCAGGGGGCTAAAACCTGTTAACAAGAGCATATACTGGGTGCCAGTTGAGCAAGGGTGCACCCAACAGTTGTAAAGACAATTGTAATACCATTCTGTGTTTTGTGTACTGTAAGTTACATATGCTACGTTTTCGTTCAAAGCCAGACACCCACCAATTTACCCAAAATCTGACTATAACGGTAAAGAGCCCAAGGGCAACATGGGAATTATCCCGGGGGAGCTGGGTTAGCCAGCGAACGCCCCTGCCAGTTACGGCTGGGTGGCTGAGTCTAAGTTATGTTGGTTTATATTGCAGCTCATCAATATATATAATGTGGCACTTTCATATCAATGTGTATTTACTGTATCTAGGGCCAACATGTAACAGGCCCGGCTCACAAAACACTTAATATACTGCTTGTCATAACAATACTTTCTTACTTAGTAGTACATTTAAACGATTATAGATACTAAAGACCAGTTCACTTAGTGGTTGTCACATAGATGTGATTCCGTCGGGTCTCCACTTCTCGGTGAAGGGGATTTATTGAGTCTACCAGCTTGTTTGGCGAACTTTAAAGCCACTTTTGTGTCTGTGAAGTAATGGGTTTTCCCTTAAATTGTGACTCGCAACTGTTGCAAAGTCATCCTGTGCCCTGGGCACCCCCAACGTTTTGCTGACTGGTACTGGTGGTAACTGACTCTGACTGACCCTGGGCTTTGCCTAACCAGGCCCAGGGCCAGTGCCATGCTGAAAACACTTAGAATACAGTGAAAACACCTACATACACTAGGGTACACTATGGGTTGGGGTACCCCTGTGATTGGCATGACCTACCCTATCAGCCCCTAGTATATAATAGGGCAGAGGAATTGAAACTACCTATCAGTCCCTAGTATATAGTAGGGCATGGCAGTTTAGAGGCCAGCAGCCTTCTGCACTTGCATGTGTGCACTGCTGAGGCCTGAGGTCAGTTTTAAAAGCAGCCCTGGGTGCCATGACTGCTTTTAACAAGTAAATTGTGCCCAAACTCGACTTTGGTGTTTGGGGCACTTAAAAATGGATAACCTACAATGTTATGGCATATTAGGAACCCCCAGGGTCTCCCCTAGGTGTCCCAGGGGTGGGGTGTCAGGTATCTATAAGGTAGACCCTTATAAAATGAGTTTTATATGCCCTGGGTTAAGTGAAACTTCACATTTCACTCCCCACATTGTGATAAAGTGCTGCCCAAATTCGACTTTGATGCTAGGAGCACTGTGAAGTGAGGATCTGCAATATTTCGACAGATTCAGAACCCCTAAAGCCTCACCTAAGTGTCCCATGGGGTGGGGGTCCTGTAGATATATGCAAAGTACTTATAAAATATGTTTTTGTAAGTCCTTATGCTGGAAAAATGGGCCAAGTCATTTTTCCCATTGCAAATCCCCTGCTACATAGGTTAACATGGTAGGAAGTTATTAACTAATAACTCTTGATAGGAGAGGGCTAGAAGTACTATTTAAAGACTTCCCGAATGGTATTAATAAATCCCACAATATGATATTGTTGAATTTCTCCTAAAGTGTACATACAAGAAGTTATAAGACTTTCTTGTTTGTAGGTCCAGATTCAGCCTTCCAGTGGTCTGCCCTGATTGGTCAGAGTTAAGTGGATTAGCCAGGCTGCCTTGAAGAGGTGATGAAGAGCCCCTGGGATTAACCAGCTCTGCTGGCAGGGCAGTGTTCGGTTCCACAGGAATGCCAGGCCAGGGGGAGGAGTCGTAAACCATGGTCTTCAAAGAGGAGAGCAGAAACCAGTGTCATTTACAACTCTGAACTTTCCACCTCAGGCAGATAGTAGGATTAAGGAAGGTATGACCAGATGCAGGGGGGAGAGTCTAAGTAAATTGGCCATCCTAGGGGTGTGTTTAGCCAGCTCTTACCTCCCTGCTGAAAAATCAGCCATTATGAATTTGGAAGATGTGAGGCACTCTGGGACAAACTAATGCCACACTCTACAGGATGTGGTCATATCTTTGAGGAGTTACCCTGCTCCCATTGGTCAGGAGTGACCTTCTGCCTGACCCAGAGAACTTGGAATAAGTATCTGAGAGGGGCAGAGCCCTCCAGATCTGCTGCTTGAAACATAAGGAAGCAAGACGTTGCCATGCTGAGAAGTAGGGGGTGCAAAACTCTAAGGCCTGTCCTCTGAAGACTGCACCAGCTGAAACTACAGCCCTGTGGATTACCTTGCTGCAAAAGAACTAAAGAGTGGACTCCCTGCAAGCTACAGGTTTACAGAGCTCATCTGGACCATCACCACCAAGGATCATCAACTGGAAGAACTACCAGTGGATTTGTAAGGCTGACGTCCAAGTGGATTGTGGGAACTGAAGTCCTCAACTTTCAAGGACCATCTTGGAGCTTTCAGACCCTTGGAGTGAGTTTGAGACACTTTGGGACCCTTTGGGGAACTTCAGGAAGAAGTTCCAGAAGTTTGGAGAACTTTGGAGGAACTTTGAAAAAAAGCTCCATAGAGGGACCGACTCAACCTGGTCAGCCAGGCCGCCTGCCTTCAACCGCGAGCCGGCCAAGCCATCCAGGATCGTCCCGCTAAAAGCTCCGTCGGTCCAACTTCCAGAGTTTGACCGGGAGTAGAAGAAATCCGAGGCCGGCGAACCCTCATCGAATCCGGCCTGGTGAAGAGCATCGAGGGACCCCGTGAGAAAAAGCTCCGGAAAAGATTCTAAGTCCGCTCGAAGAAAAGGTGACCGGGAGCAACCGCGAAAGCCAAGCCGCCTGCCTTCAACCGCGTGTCGGCCTGGAGCCTGGATTTGCCCCGCTGGAACCGGACTTCCATAAGTTTGACCGGGAGCTCATTGCAAGGCTATCCGGCAAACCCTCACCGGATCTGGACTGGTTGAGAGCTTCGAGGGACCCCGGGAAGAAAAGCTCCAGAAAGGTTTCTAAGTCCGAAGGTAAAAACTGTGACCGGGACCTACCGCGAGGTGTAGTCGCTCAGGGCTCCATCACAGTCGGCCTGAAACTTTGACTTTGGGTCGGTCTATCGCGAGCCTGTATCCCAATATGGTGCTATAATTTCTAAGTGCTATATTTTGCTAAATCTTGGAAAATTCATATCTCCGGGGATTTCTGTCGTTTTGGTGTTATTTTAAAGATAAACATATTTCCTATTTTTATAAATTGGTGTTGGATTCTGATTATGTGTTGTGTCTTAAATATTTACTGAATTGGTGTTTTTAAATGCTTTACATACCTGCCTTTGAAGTTAAGCCTGTCTGCTCGCAGCCACGTTACCAAGGGTTGAGCATGGGAATAATTTTCTAAGACCTATGCTGAGTCCTGTCATGTGTTAGTGGCCTTATTGCCAGTGGCAGACCTACATTTGCCCCTACCAATAATCCACTTTCCAACATTTGGTGGCAGCGGTGGGATGAGGTCTTGTGTTCAAAAAGTACACCTTTCAGTAAAGTGAATTAAGATTATAAAAATCCTCTAAATTGCCTTAGAACAAAACTTTTGAGTTTGATTTTTGGAATTTGGACTAAACTGTTTTTAATCCATCGTTTAATTTTTCCAAATTGTTCTAAGTCTGTTGTGCCTAGTTATTGTGACCCAAAACTAGGGAACCATGGAGCTGGACCTGGCTAAACTGTCCCAGTTTAAGATAGCTGATCTTAGGGAACAGTGTAGGCTTAGGGGGCTGCCTGCTACCAAGAAGCTTAGGAAGGCAGGGTTGATTGAGTCCCTAAAAGCCTGGGCTGGGGGAGCTGAGGAGAGTCAAAGGGGGATAGAGGGTGTCCCCCCAACATCATCCAAGAGGAGGTTGAGGATGATGCCTCTTCCATTTTATCTAGTGTTTGCCATGTGAATCCAGATGGTGGGAGTGGGGAAGGGTCCCTTACTCAGGGACCCCTACCATCCCTTGCAGAGAGACAGCTTCAGGCTCAGTTAGCTTTGATAGCTTTGGAGCAGAGGAAACTGGAATTGGCTGAGAAGAGATGGGAGAGGGATGAGGCGTTGAAAAGAAATGGTGGCAGTGAAAAGGATGAAGATTTTGAAATGTCCAGGGGTGGTGGATTTGATCCCAAACTTCCCAAGGGTATAGTACCCAAGTACACTGAGGGGGATGACATTGACAAATGGCTACCAGCTTTTGAGAGGACCCTTAGAATGAGTAGGGTTCACTCTAAGTATTGGGGTGCACTCCTGTGGGAGTTGATTCCAGTAGCTGGGAGGGATAGGCTCCTGACCCTGAAGGGAGAGGATGCTGAATCATACCAGCAGATGAAGGCATGCTTAGTCAAACGATATGGTCTGACTCCAGAGCAGTACATGGTGAAGTTTAGAGGCACCCAGAAATTGAGTTCAAAGTCTTGGGTAGACTTTGTGGACGTTTCAGTGAAGGCACTGGAAGGCTGGATTGTTGGTAACAAAGTTGACACATATGAGGGATTGTATAATTTGTTTTTGAAAGAACATATTTTGACTCATTATGCAGAAGAGAAGTTACGCCAGTATCTAGTGGACTCTAAGCTACAGACCCCAGAGAGCTGGGGGAAGCAGCTGATGAGTGGGTGAGAACCCGGGTTTCCATACAGCACCAGGGGGGTGACCAGAAGAAAGGGGGACAGGTCCCTCCCCAGGGGAAAGCCCAAGGGAAAGAAGGTCAATACTAGAAGGAGTCCTCCAAAGACCCACAAAAACCTGCAGAAGAGGGGGGGCCCTGAGCCAACCCAAATCCAAAGGGATGTGGAATCAGGGAAAGAATGGCAGGTTCTTTGATTCCTCAAAAGTGGGTAAGTGCTTTGACTGTAACCAGCCAGGGCACAAACAGGGAGATGCTGTCTGCGCCAAGAAGCTCCCCCTAAGGGGCCATCCACAGTGATTTCCAGTGTAAGTATAGGGGTGGAGAGTGGTTCCCCAGAGAGGGGTAGTCAGGTGGAGGAAGCAACCTTAGTGTCCCTGGGTGGGGTGAATATTGCAACCCTTGCTGCCTTACCTCCAAACATGGACAAGTACAGGCAGATTCCTAAAGTGAATGGGACTAAGGTTGAGGCTATCAGAGACACTGGGGCTAATGTAACTATGGTCCTGGATGAGCTGGTGCCTCCAGAGAGGTTGTTACCTGGTGAGTTTCACCAGGTGACTTATGCAGACAGCACTACCAAACTCCATCCTATGGCTGTGGTGGATTTGGAATGGGGAGGTGTGACAGGCCCTATGAAGGTAGCTGTGTCAAAGGTGCTCCCAGTCCAGTGTTTACTGGGCAATGATCTTGAAGCCTCTGTGTAGTCAGAGGTGGAGAGATGACTCCATATGAAAATATTGGAGCTCCCTGAGTGGGTATGTGCTGTGACTAGGTCACAGACAAGCCAGAAGGGAGGGGCTGGACACTTGGACCCTGGAACAAAGGGCCAAGCATCCAAGGACAAGGGCACTGGGCCTGGTGAGCCAGCCCAGGGAACTCCGGAGGTGCAGGAAGAATCTAACCCTGATGGGGAGGATCTGGCCTCTGAGGGAGGTACTCCATCCCTGCCAGAGCTGTCAGATTTGGCAGAACTGACAGGAGTAGGTGGACCCTCCAGAGAGGAGTTCAGTAAGGGACAGCGTGACTGTCCCACCCTTGAGAGCTTGAGGCGGATTGCTTCTAAGCAAGAGGAAGGGGATGACAGTGGGTTTCACAAACTCTACTGGGAAGATGGACTGCTTTATACTGAGGCCAGAAACCTCAAGGAGGGGGCCACCAGGAGGTTGGTGGTACCCCAGAGGTACAGAGAGTTCATCCTGACTTTGGGTCATGATATCCCCTTGGCAGGACATTTGGGACAGACAGACATGGAACCGGTTGGTGAACCATTTCTACTGGCCCCATATGTCTGAAAAGGTAAAGGAGTTTTGCAGCTTCTGTGTCACCTGTCAGGCCAGTGGCAAGGCAGGGGGCAAGACAAAGGCTCCCCTAATACCACTGCCAGTGGTTGGGGTCCCTTTTGAAAGGGTGGGGATGGACATTGTTGGTCCCCTGGACCCACCTACCTCATCAGAGAATAGGTATATCTTAGTGGTAGTGGACCATGCCACTAGGTACCTTGAAGCAATCCCTCTTAGAACCATTGATGCTCCTGCAGTGGCTAGAGCACTGCTTGGTGTGTTCACCAGAGTCGGTTTTCCAAAGAGGTGGTGTCAGATAGGGACACGAACTTCCTGTCCAGCAATCTGACTGCTATGTGGGATGAGTGTGGTGTCAACTACAAGTTCACCACCCCTATCACCCACAAGCAAATGGTCTTGTTGAGAGATTCAACAAAACCCAGAAGGGCATGATAAATGGGTTGTCAGAGAAACTCAGGAGGAGATGGGATATTCTCCTCCCATGCTTACTGTTTGCCTACAGGGAGGTGCCACAGAAAGGGGTTGGTTTCAGTCCCTTTGAGTTGTTGTTTGGACACCCTGTGAGGGGGCCATTGAGCCTGCTGAGAGTCTTTAGAGAAGCCTCTCAAAGAAGCAAAGGACAATGTGCTTGACTATGTGCTAGGCCTGAGATCTAGAATGGCGAGTACATGTACAAGGCAAACAGGAAACTGGAGGCCAGCCAGGAGCTCATGAAGCACTGGTATGATCAAAAGGCTACTATGCCCGAGTCTACTCCAAGACAATTGGTATGGGTGTTGGAGCCTGTGGCTCCCAGTGCCCTCCATGACAAGTGGAGTGGGCCCTATTCAATCTTAGAAAAGAAGAGTGAGGTTACCTATTTGGTTGACCTTGGCACCCCCAGGAACCCTCATAGGGTCCTGCATGTGAATAGATTAAAACCCCACCATGACAGGGCAGACATGACCATGTTATTGGTCACTGATGAGGGTGTGGAGGCGGAAACTGAGCCTGTGCCCGACCTCCTCTCCACTAATGTGCAAGATGGGTCAGTGGCGGGGGTGATACTCTCTCCCAAGTTGACAGACCAGCAGCACAGAGACTGTAAGCAAGTGCTGGAGCAGTTTGCTGGCCTGTTCTCTTTGACCCCAGGCATCACTGAGTGGTGTGTGCACCACATTGATACTGGTGACAGCCTACCTGTCAAAAATAAACTGTACAGGTTGTCTGACCATGTCAGAGCCAGCATTAAAGCTGAGGTTGCTAAGATGCTGGAATTGGGGTAATTGAACAGTCTGAGAGTCCATGGGCCAGTCCAGTGGTACTGGTGCCTAAACCTAATCCTCAGGGGGGACCCAAGGAGTTAAGGTTCTGTGTGGACCACAGAGGATTGAATGCAGTCACAAAGACTGACGCTCACCCTATACCTAGAGCTGATGAGCTCATTGACAGGTTAGTGGCTGCTAAGTACCTGAGTACTTTTGATTTGACTTCAGGTTACTGGCAGATTGCCCTCACTGATGGAGCAAAGGAGAGGTCAGTATTCTCCACACCAGAGGGACATTATCAGTTCAAGGTAATGCCCTTTGGCTTAAAGAATGCACCTGCCACCTTCCAAAATGTTGGTGAACAGGGTCTTGTCTGGGTTGGAACAGTTCAGTGCAGCTTACCTGGATGATATAGCTATATACAGTTGTACCTGGGGGGATCACTTAAGCCACCTAAGGGAAGTGCTTCAGGCCATGCAGCAGGCAGGCCTGACTATTAAGGCAAGCAAGTGCCAAATAGGGCAGAGTTCTGTGGTGTACCTGGGCCACCTGGTAGGTGGGGGCCATGTACAGCCTCTCCAAGCTAAAATCCAAACTATTTTGGATTGGACAGCTCCTGTTACCCAGATTCAGGTCAGGGCATTCCTTGGACTGACAGGCTACTATAGAAGGTTTGTTCAAAATTATGGGACCATTGTGGGGCCCCTAACAGAACTCACTTCTAAAAAAAGGCCCAAGAAGGTAGATTGGACCCCAGAGTGTCAGAAGGCTTTTGACACTCTGAAAGCTGCTATGTGTTCAGCACCAGTGCTACTAGCCCCTGACTACACAAAATAATTTGTGGTTCAGACAGATGCTTCAGAGCAAGGGATTGGGGTAGTGTTGTCACAGCTAAATGAAGAGGGCCTTGATCAGCCAGTTACCTTTATTAGCAGAAGGCTTCTTCCCAGAGAGCAGAGGTGGAGTGCCATTGAGAGAGAGGCTTTTGCTGTGGTTTGGTCCCTGGAAAAGTTGAAACCATATTTGTTTGGGACTCACTTTCGTGTTCAACCACAGGCCTCTCAGATGGCTCATGCAGATGAGAGGGGAGAATCCCAAGCTGTTAAGGTGATCCATTTCCCTACAGGGAATGGACTTTACAGTGGAACACAGACCTGGGGTTGCCCATGCAAATGCAGATGGACTTTCCAGGTTTTTCCACTTAGCTGATGAGGACTACCAGGGTGTAGGTTAGTAACCGATCACAAGGCCACTAACACATGATAGGACTCATCATAGGTCTTAGAAAAATATTCCCATGCTCAACCCTTGGTAACGTGGCTGCGAGCAGACAGGCTTAACTTCAAAGACAGGTATGTAAAGCATTTAAAAACACCAATTCGGTAAATATTTAAGACACAACACATAATAAAAATCCAACACTGATTTATAAAAATAGGAAATATTTTTATCTTTAAAATGACACCAAAATGACAAAAATCCAATATAGGGAACCGGAGATATGAATTTTCAAAGATTTAGCAAAATATAGCACTTAGAAACTTATAGCACCATATTGGGATACTGGCTCGCAATAGACCGACCCAAAGTCCAAGTTTCAGGCCGACCGCAATGGAGCCCTGAGCGGCTACACCTCGCGGTAGGTCCCGGTCACAGTTTTTACCTTCGGACTTAGAAACGTTTCTGGAGCTTTTCTTCAAGGGGTCCCTCGAAGCTCTCAGCCAGTCCAGATCCAGTGAGGGTTCGTCGGATAGCCTTGCGATGAGCTCCCGGTCAAACTTATGGAAGTCCGGTTCCAGCGGGGCAAACCCAGGATCCAGGCCGACACGTGGTTGAAGGCAGGCGGCTTGGCTTTCGCGGTTGCTCCCGGTCACCTTTTCTTCGAGCGGACTTAGAAACTTTTACAGATCTTTTTCTCGCGGGGTCCCCCGATGCTCTTCACCAGGCCGGATTCGGTGAGGGTTCGCCGGCCTCGGATTTCCTCTACTCCCGGTCAAACTCTGGAAGTTGGACCGACAGAGCTTTTAGCGGGATGAACCTGGATGGCTTCGCCGGCTCGCGGTTGAAGGCAGGCGGCCTGGCTGACTAGGTTGAGTCGGTCCCTCTATGGAGCTTTTTTTCAAAGTTCCTCCAAAGTTCTCCAAAGTTCTCCAAACTTCTGAAACTTCTTCCTGAAGTTCCCCAAAGGGTCCCAAAGTGTCTCAAACTCACTCCAAGGGTCTGGAAGCTCCAAGATGGTCCTTGAAAGTTGAGTACTTCAGTTCCCACAATCCACTTGGACGTCACCCTTACAAATCCACTGGTAGTTCTTCCAGTTGATGATCCTTGGTGGTGATGGTCCAGGTGAGCTCTGTTAACCTGTAGCTTGCAGGGAGTCCACTCTTTAGTTCTTTTGCAGCAAGGTAATCCACAGGGCTGTAGTTTCAGCTGGTGCAGTCTTCAGAGGACAGGCCTTAGAGTTTTGCACCCCCAACTTCTCAGCATGGCAACGTCTTGCTTCCTTAAGTTTCAAGCAGCAGATCTAGAGGGCTCTGCCCCTCTCAGATACTTATTCCAAGTTCTCTGGGTCAGGCAGGAGGTAACTCCTGACCAATGGGAGCAGGGTAACACCTCAAAGATATGACCACATCCTGTAGAGTGTGGCATTATTTTGTCCCAGAGTGCGTCAAATCTTCCAAATTCATAATGGCTGATTTTCCAGCAGGGAGGTAAGAGCTGGCTAAACACACCCCTAGAATGGCTAATTTACTTAGACTCTCCCCCCTGCATCTGCTCATACCTTCCTTAATCCTACCATCTGCCTGAGGTGGAAAGTTCAGAGTTGTAAGGACACTGGTTTCTGCTCTCCTCTTTGAAGACCATGGTTTATGACTCCTCCCCCTGGCCTGGCATTCCTGTGGAACAGCACACTGCCCTGCCAGCAGAGCTGGTTAACCCCAGGGGCTCTTTATCACCTCTTCAAGGCAGCCTGGCTAAACCACTTAACTCTGACCAATCAGGGCAGACCACTGGAAGTCTCAATCTGAACCTACAAACAAGAAAGTCTTATAACTTCTTGTATGTACACTTTAAGAGAAATTCAACAATATATTGTGGGATTTATTAATACCATTCGGGGAAGTCTTTGAATAGTACTTCTAGCCCTCTCCTATCAAGAGTTATTAGGTAATAACTTCCTACCATGTTAACCTATGTAGCAGGGGATTTGCAATGGGAAAAATGACTTGGGCCATTTTTCCAGCACCAGGACTTACAAAAACATATTTTATAAGTACTTTGCTTATATCTACCGGACCCCCACCCCATGGGACACTTAGGTGAGACTTTAGGGGTTCTGAATCTGTAGAAATATTGCAGATCCTCACTTCACAGAGCTCCTAGCATCAAAGTCGAATTTGGGCAGCACTTTATCGCAATGTGGGGAGTGAAATGTGAAGTTTCACTTAACCCAGGGCATATAAAACTCATTTTATAAGGGTCTACCTTATAGATACCTGACCCCCCCTCACCCCTGGGACACCTAGGGGAGACCCTGGGGGTTCCTAATATGCCATAACATTGTAGGTTATCCATTTTTAAGTGCCCCAAACACCAAAGTCGAGTTTGGGCACAATTTACTTTTTAAAAGCAGTCATGGCACCCAGGGCTGCTTTTAAAACTGACCTCAGGCCTCAGCAGTGCACACATGCAAGTGCAGAAGGCTGCTGGCCTTTAAACTGCCATGCCCTACTATATACTAGGGACTGATAGGTAGTTTCAATTCCCCTGCCCCATTATATACTAGGGGCTTATAGAGTAGGTCATGCCAATCACAGGGGTACCCCAACCCATAATGTACCCTAGTGTATGTAGGTGTTTTCACTGTATTCTAAGTGTTTTCAGCATAGCCCTGGCCCTGGGCCTGGTTAGGCAAAGCCCAGGGTCAGTCAGAGTCAGTTACCACCAGTACCAGTCAACAAAAAGTTGGGGGGTACCCAGGATGACTTTGCAACAGCAACTTCACTGGGTATAACATAGAGTACTTTGTCCCCGCCTTTTGGAATAGTTTCTTTGCTGGTATGAATTATTTGCGGGCCGCCTGGACCAGCGGAGTAAAGTCAGGGAGGAAAGAAATTGTGTTGCCCTGGTATTGCGTAGAACCAAGTTCCTGTGCCCTTCTGAGGATGGTATCTTGGTCCAGGTAGTTTAGAAGGCGAGCGATTATCAGACGTGGCAGAGCCCCCACTGGCGGCCTCAGATTCAGAGTACGGTGAGCAAGCTCCACCAGGAACACAGCGGATAGATCCTTGTAAAAAAACTCACGGAGCAGATTTTCCACAAAAGTCTCAATGCTCGTTATGTTGGTTGTTTCTGGTATTCCCGTTATTCTGATGTTCTTACGCCTGGATCTGGCTTCTAAATATTCATTTTTTGCTTTGATCAGTTGCAGTATTTTGTCCATTTGCAGCATGTGCTCTTTGATTCTGTTTGGATGTCTTCTGCGTCTGACACTCTATTCTCAAGGACGTCAATTCACGATTCATGTTTCTCTACACGCTGCTTAACCTGTTCCAGACGAGCTGTGAGGCCATCTAGTTTATAGTCCATTGCTAGCAGGCTTGTCTTGATGTCTTTTAACATTGTGCGTATGTCTTCATTCTGCGATAGATTTTCCCCTGTACCTTCTGCACCTCCCATTGTGGGATCCCCTGTGTATCAAACATCTGTGTGTCTGGTGGGACGTTTGTCGAATGATAATGTGGCTTGTTTGGCATCGTTCTTCCCCATGCATCTGCCACCTATCAGCAGGGCTGTAGATTATGTGCACACAACCCTTGCTAATGCAGCACCGCGTCGTGTGGTTTCCTCGACCAGTTGTAGGTGTTTGATCTAGAGAGTGTGTCAGCTCACGCTGTCCAGACAAGATAAAAATTGATGCACGGCTGGGAATACGTTTTATCTGCCCCAAATTATCAATTATTGTGCACCTTCAGATAGGGTGTTTGCTTCAGTTTATATTTATTCGCCCGCTCACATGATATGGGCTTGGATCTCAAATTTCCTGGTATTTAGGGGTTGCTGTTGTGATAAAATTGGGCACAGCACGAGTTTATGCGTTTGTTGAACAGCCCACTCATTTCGATCCATTCAGGGCTTCAGTGCGCTGTGTTGTCCCTGGGGGGCGCCCCCTCGTGCCGCCACTCAAGGCCTTAGGTTCTGCCGGCACACATCCCTGTATGATTGGGCCTGCCCACCTCCCACGGCTGCACGCTATTGTGGTGCTATGGCCCTCACAGGCCCCACCCGGGCTCGACGGCACCTCAATCCCTGAGTGTCAAGGCCCCACGATGGCCCCACTCCGGAGCAGCCGTGCGGGCGAAATTCCTGAGTTCTAGGCCCCGTCGCAGGACTCACAGATGCCACAGCGTCTCCAGCCGCAGAGGCTCCGCCCAGCGCTTGCAGCCTCGGTCAGTTTACTGCTCACTGGAGGTCCGGCCCCCCGGCCACAACAGGATCTTTTTCCTCAGTTCTCTGGTGTGCTGCACGTAGACTCGGGCCCAGAGGAGTCGCGCCGCCAGTCCAGTGCGAATGGAATCACCCAGCCCCCAGCCACTCCTCTGGATCGCCGCGAGGTAGGCCATTGCAGGTCCGACACGTCTCAGCCCAGCTATGGCGGGCGCCTTCCTTCTCAGCCCCAAAGAAATTGGTAGTCACCTCCAGCCACCAATAGGTTAGTGTGCAGCACTTTGTGGTTATTTTAGCATCAATGATCTGGCAGTATTGGGCAGAAGTTTGGACTCGGCCGGCAGAGCCCCCTTAATGAGCAGCCATCTTGCTACTCGGCTTAGCCCTGATGTGTCAGTTCCTTACTATCACACAGGGGAGGTGATGCGTCAGTTCCTTACTGGGGAGGTGATGTATCGTTTTCTTACTGTGCGGGGAGCTGATGCAGCCCCAGCGTTGATGTCGACGTGGCGCCCCGCTACGATGCATGAGGATCGGGATGCGTCGGTTCTCGATGTGGCTGCGGCAACGGTGCTGCATTGATTTCTTCAGCCGCAGTCCCACGATGCGTTGGTCTTGCAGCCGCACAGCAGGGCCTGCGTCGGAATCGGCGTGGTGATCTCGGACTTCGTACATCGGTGCACTAGATGCAGCATGCAGCAATTTCTCGAGCCGCTGGCAGGTGCTGCGTCAGTTCCTTCAGCAATGCGTCGGTAACAGGTGCAGATGTGTCGCGCTACTCCTCGTTGCGTTTCTTTTCCAGTTTCCAACAGCAGATACAACCTCCAGAGGCCCAGAAGAGCAGCGGGCACCTCTTGGCAGGTCAGAACTCCCAACAAGGAAGTTCAGGGGAGCTTGGGGTAAAGTCTTTGTGTCCCTGAGACTTCAGAACAGGAGGCAAGCTCTACTTCAAGCCCTTGGAGATCTTCCTCAAGCAGGGGACACAGCACACAGCAATGTCCTTGTCCTTTCCTTGGCAGAAACAGCCACTGCAGGCCAACCCCAGACAGCAAACCGCACATGGGCTGTAGTCCTCCTCAGTTTCTGCAGCTCTTCTCCTTGAAAAAGGTTCATCTTGATTCCCAGGAGTAATCCAAAAGTCTGGGGTCTGGGCCCCTCTTTATATAATACACAATCCTTTGTTCTCTGTGGCAGAGAAGCTCTTCGTCCAGCCAAAAGCAGTTCTGCCCTCTCTGGTGCAGCTTCCTGGCAGGAGGTGGAGACAGCATCGTCGTTGGCAGACCAGGCCCATTCAGGTGTGAAAGAAATCTCCTCCCCCTACTCTGAATGCAGCCCAGGTCTATTCAGCTCAGCCCTGACTCACCCTGGAAAGGCAGGACACACCTCAACCCCCAAGTGGCTGTCTGAACAGAATGCACATCCCAAGCCCCTGTCACTCTAAAGCCAGACAGTCAATACACAATCTAGCAGAGGCACACTGTATGGTTAGACAAGAAAATACCTCCTTTCTAAAAGTGTTTTTTTCAAACCCAGAATGTAAAAATCACCCTCACTAAAAAGATGCATCTCAACATTCTGAGTTCAGGCATATCAAACTTTATTTTCCCATCTTGTTCCCATGGGCTGTAGTGCTCATAAGATGTTATGAGCAAACTCCCCATTCTATCCTATGGGACAGACAGCCTTACAATAGTGAAAAACGAAATTGGCAGTATTTCACTATCATGACATGCCACACATATCAGGACATATCCTACCTTTCACATACACTGCACCCTGTCCACAAGGGTACCTTAGGCCTACCTTACGGGTGAGTCACATATAAGAAAGGTTAGGGCCTGGCAAGTGGGTGCACTTGCCAGGTCGACATGGCAGTACCAAACTGCGCACAGACACTGCAGTGGCAGATGTGAGATATTTTTACAGGCTGCTTATGTGGGTGGCACAATCAGTGCTGCAAGCCCACTAGCAGCATTTGATTTATAGGCCCTGGGCACACAGCGCACAGTACTAGGGACTGACTAGTAAATCAAATATGCCAATCATGGAATCACCAATCCATAATAACAATTTACAGGGAGAGTATATGCGCTTTAGCACTGATCAGCTGTGGTAAAGTGCCCAGAGTTAAAACCAACAAAAACAGGTCTGAAACAGAAGGCCAAAAAGCAAAAAGTCTGGGGATGAACCCGCTAGACAAGCCAGGTATAACATAGTCAATAAAGGACTTTGCTCCCTCCTGCTGCTCACCATTGGTGCAGTCTAGTGTCTGTCTTCTTTGCAGCCTCCTAAGTGGTTCACGTAGTGATAGCTCACTTACGTTTTTCCTCAGAGGAGCACCACCCAACTACAGTTTCGTTCCCCTTTCATTTTTTATCTGTTGTTGGGGAGAACTCCTTTTTTGGTTGTTCTTGTTGGCTTTATATTTAAGAATGGCGGCCGCGCCTTTCTTTTGTTCAACACAGCACAGCTTTTTCCCACCTCTTCTTTTAATGACTGTAAACATATTTTAACTATCAGCGCCGCACTCATTCCATGGGCGCCACACTTTATATTTTACTTTCTCGTGGCATATTTTCTTCAGGCGCAGCATCTTCCCTTGAAGTGCCCTTCCTGGCACAGAGGGAGCTGTGTCGAGTTCACACACCTGTGACCAGAACTTTCTGTTTTGGTGCCTTCTCCCCGGCTCACCAATCCTCACACAGCTGGCCGCGCTCTCAGACTGGGGACCTTTTCCCCATAAACAGGCTTATAAACTATTTTTTGTAATTGTTAGCTTTCAGTGGTGGCAGACATGCATCTGGGGTGGCGGGGGGTAAGGAGGTTTTAAAAAAGAAAATACACTTCCCTCCTGCCACGTCTTTCCCACATCGTGTCTCCTCCATCGGGCCAAAGTCACGAACAGGAAGAACATCCAGGCTCCCCTAAGCCAATCTGTTGGGTTCTGTATATCTTTAATCTTGCACATGCCACCATGATTGCGTGTTCCATGTTGGAATGGTGGCATGTGGAATGGTCAGAAGAGCAGTTGGAGTTCGCTGTTGCCCTGGCCGGTCGTTTACCTTGGATCTCCTCGTAGTTTCAATAAAAGAAATTGAACTTACCTGACGACGCATCCTCTTCTTTTCACTGGCGACGACTTGATTTGGACCCTGGACCGGCAGAGAGCATCTTCTTCTTCTTTGGAAAGCGTTTCTGTGATCCAACTCATCGATTTCTGTTGCTGACAGCCACCGTCTTCGTATTTGCATCTGGAGTCCCTTCGCTTTCCATTGGACTCTGGTAGGATTTTCACTTTGTCATTTTCGTCTATTTTGCCGCATTTTGCTGTTTTGGCCGTTATCAGCTCGCGTTGTTCCACGCGCTGTCCTCTAATTTCTGAGCGTGAGGTTCCCCGCGCTGATCACGAGCTCCTGTCTGTGACGTGCGTTTTTGTGCTAGGTGCATTACGTATCTGTTCCTTCATCCTGCCTAACGCGCTCACGTTATCTTACGACGTATGGCGGCCATTTTGGCTCTGGATATATTTGCTACTAAAGTCCTCATCTACGTGCTCACGCTACGTGAAAAGTACGGCGGACATCTTGCTTCTGGATTCAACCGATTTAATTCTCGTCACAATCAGCTGATTGCGCATCACGGTGATGCGCACACCTATCATTACTTAATAATCGCATACTTATAGCTTGTTCCGTGACACGCACACCAGCATCATCTTTAAATTTCTGCAACGTCTACCCATCGCGCTCCATTGGTATTACGACGTACATGGACAGCGTCTTTCTTGTTGTGTATCGGTGATACACACACCTAAGCTGTTTTTCCTCATTTACATCCAAGTGCACGTCGGTGACGCACACACCAGGTACTGTGTTTAATTTCTTTTGTTTGCAGGGTTTCATCCATTCACATTCAAGTGCATGTCAGTGATGTGCACACCAAGTTCTTAATTAAACTGCATTTTCTCCTCACGGCGCATCAGTGATGCGCGCACCTTAATTCCTCACAAAATTGTGTTTTCATTTCAAACAGTTTGCTGCTGTTATATTTGTTTTGAATCCACCTTTTAGAGTTTTAAATAGCTATAATGCAACAATCTGTACTTCCTCCGTCTCCGTTTCT
The DNA here is from genome assembly GCA_963921515.1 of Calotriton arnoldi. Lineage (NCBI taxonomy): Eukaryota > Metazoa > Chordata > Amphibia > Caudata > Salamandridae > Calotriton > Calotriton arnoldi. Next base: position 1,445,940 of record CAWUFW010003468.1, on the reverse strand, counting down.
CTCTAGTCCAGAAAATCCTCCTGTGGAGTGAGAGTTGTGGCTAGAAGGTTTTGAGGCTTATCTAGAAGCCATTGAAGCAGAAGTATTTACGCAAAAGAAAAAACTAGCTTTATTGCGTCACTCTTTGGGCACAGAAGGAAGAAAAGTTTTAAAACATTTACCCCCAGCTTTAGTTATGGGGGAGGGCGATGCCATCGATGAATATGCCTCTGCCATAAGGATGATGGATTCCAGGTTCAAGAAGAAGCGTAACATCATTATGGAAAGGCATACGTTTTATATGAGACAACAATTACCTGGTGAACCTGTTGAGGCTTTTGTGAGTGATCTAAGGGTTTTAGCATCTACTTGTGATTACAAAACTTTTGAGGATGAAATGTTGAGAGATCAGTTAGTTGAGAAGACCAACAGTAAAAAGATTCCAGAGAAATTGTTAACAACGGAGAATTTAACTTTAGATAAAGCTTTGAAAATAGCTAAAAATATAGAAACTACAGCAATGTACATGGACCAAATGGCTTTGGAGACCAAGGTCCATGCTGTCAATTTTGACAAGGTTTTGAACAAGAAAGAAATTAAGTATGACAAACGCAGACCATTAGAATGTTACAGGTGCGGTAGCAGGAATCATTTAGGAAATGCTCCTTTTTGTCCTGCTGCCGATAAATATTGTGCCAAATGCAAAAAGAAAGGGCATTTTTCGAAGGTTTGCAAATCTAGACCTGCTAATCCGAACTTCAAACCTCAACTAAAAAAGTCCTTTCGATTGATACCAAATCCGAAGTGGATCTTAATTCAGACAGTGAGGATGGTAATGAAATTATGATGATATCTAATGCTGGTCAATATCAGGTTAAAGAATCCCTCAATGTTTTGCCTGTTCCTCATAATTCTAGTTTTGTGGTTAATGATCCACAAGTGCTAAAACTTCAACCTGCCACTGTAAAGCTACCATACTGTCAAGTTGGGGTAAATGGTAATTACATTTCCATGATGGCTGATTCTGGTTCGTTTTTCAATTTAATTGGTCCAGAGGAATGGAGTAAGTTCACTGATATTCCCTTGAGAAAATCCCTAGTCAAACCGATAGTTTATGGGGGCAAACCTGTTCAGGTTTTGGGAGAATTTGATTGCTCTTTAACTTTTAAAGAGCACTCAACTCCGGCCACTGTCTATGTAGCGGAAGATGGATCTTCCCTGCTTGGGTGTTGGAACAGAAAAATGTGGGTATTATTTTGGCTGATGAAGGCTGATAGCCTGAAACCGGTCCTAGGATGCTTGATTCCAGTCCAGGGAAGACATGGCTTGGCAGATCGGTCTGGACTGTTCCCATGAGGCACAGGGTCAAGACTGATTTGCATATGGCTATGTCTGAACTGGGGTGGCGTGGTGAAGCAAAATAACGATGGATTAAACCCAGATCTGTGACTGGGGGTGAATGTTTGCCAATGTGCAGCATTCCGTCCATCATATTGTGTGTTTTGCATTATTTTGGATCCCAACAGTCCTGAACAGGTTCTCCTTAAAGATGATTTTAAACCTGTTTTCAATGTGGGGACACATAATTGGAGAGCATCGTTTCCCCGTGTTTTTAGTGAAGGTATTGGGAAAATAAAAGGTTTTTCCCATCAAATAATTCTAAAGCATGGAGTTCAACCCATTGTGCACAAAACCAGATGAGTACCGTTAGCTATGAGAAAAGAATTATCTCAAGAACTCAAATCTCTTTGCAGTCAAGGCATCATTGAGCCCATAGAAAGCTCAGAATGGTTGTCCCCCGTAGTTTTAGCCAGAAAACCTAATGGGGCTCTTAGAATGTGTATAGACTTGAGAGATCTAAATGACAGGATATGGGTGGACAGACATCCTCTGCCCAACATCACAGAGATGTTGAGTTCTCTTAAAGATGCAAAAGTATTTACTACTTTAGATATGTCCTCCGCATATCATCAGATTGTACTTAAGAAAGATTGTCGTCATCTCACATCCTTTGTCACTCCGTCTGGCGCCTACAGATTCAAAAGGATGCCTTTTGGTCTTGCGTCAGCTTCGGCTGTATTTCAAAGAGTCATGGAGGCCATGTTTTCTAATGTTCCCAATGTCAAATGTTTATGGTAAAAATGTGGAATGTCATGACAAGACTTTAGCCATGGTGTTATCGATTCTAACAGACCGAGGTGCAACTTTAAAAGCAGAGAAATGTAAATTTGCTGTTGATGAGGTGAACTACATGGGTTACAAATTATCTGCCAAGGGAATTGAACCTAAGGAATATTTGGTTATGGCCATAAAGGGTTTCCCTACTCCACAGAACAAAGACTAACTTCGATCCTTTTTTGGAATGTTAGAATTTTATGCCAGGTTTATCCCCAATTGCAGTAATAAAACACATAACATGAGACTACTTATGAAGAAAAATCAACATTTCCTATGGTCATCAGATCTAGAGTAGGAATTTCAGTCGATAAAGTTAGAATTGAGTAATGCTATTCCTTTACAACCGTTCGACACACATGATCAATCTATCGTTGTCACTGATGCTAGCCAGTATGGTTTGGGTGCTGTTCTTCTTCAAAAAAGAGAGGGGAAGGAGGAAGTAGTGGCTTTTGCCTTGCGTGCTTTAAGAGGCGCCGACTCCACTTACTCTGTTGTGGAGCGTGAGGCCTTAGCTTGTTGGTGGGGTGTGATTACTTTAGACAATTCTTATGGGGTTCAGAGTTTACCATTCGTATGGACCACAAGCCTTTAGTTAATTTATTCTCCATTAAAGGTGCTGGCAATGCCACTCCTCGCATTGCCAAGTGGCAGTACAGGTTGATGGAATTTCATTTTCATTTGGAGTACATTCCTGGTGTTAAAAACATGTTTGCGGATTGCTTATCCAGATTGCCTCTTTCGAATGAACAATCAGGTGAACAATTGGATGATGAATTTTGCATTGTGGCTTCATTGATGGATTCTGGTTTTAATTGTATTTCAGAAGAAGAGTAGAAATTTGCTGTCCAGCAGGATGAATTGATTAAAGAAGTTGTTGCCATGTTAGGTAAGGGTTGGTTACCAAAGTATGGTAAAGTAAGTTCATTTAAACATGTTTTTCCTGAGTTAAATATGCATTCAGGTATTTTGAAGAGAATAGATTTAGTAGTAGTGCCTGTTTCTTTGCAGAACAAGGTTTTGATGCTTGCCCATGAAGGCCATATAGGTATGAGAGCCATGAAGAGAAGACTTAGAGAAGTGTTCTGGTGGCCTGGAATGGATCGTTCGGTTGAACTTTTTGTAAGCGACTGTATTTCATGCGCTGTTAGTGATAAGACTCAAATCACGTTTCCCAGTCCTATTGAGGCTGTTCTGGTTCCTGACAAACCATGGGTTAAATTAGCTTTAGATATTATAGGACCCATGTTTGTATTGGATGAACGGAGTAGGTAGGGTTTGGTGGTAGTGGATTATCGTTCTAGGTGGCCCGAGGTGAAATTTGTGAGGTCGGCAAACACTGAAGAGGTTGTGGATTTTCTCCAGTCTTTATTTTTAAGGGAAGGTGCTCCAATCGAACTCGTCACAGACAATGGGGTGCAGTTTATGTCAAAGGAGTTTCAAGATTTTTTGTGTCATTGGGGCATCAAACACATCACTACTTCTTTATATCATCCCCGCAGCAATGGTTTAGTGGAGCGCTGCAACAGGGTCATAAAAGATAGCATTCAATTGTCCATGGCCAATGGTTTGCTTTGGGCTTTATGTACTACCCCCAATGCTGTCCCCAAAGTATCTCCCTTTGCATTGTTAAAGGGTAGGTCAGCCTCCACTAAATTGGTTAGACCGTGGATGCGCGATCTAAATGTTTCTAATGTGAAATTTGAGTTAGTGAAAGACAATTGTGACAAAGCTCAGAGCAAGTATGTTACTCATGAACCAATTAAAGGACGACAACAAGTGGTTTTCAAAGAAGGGGATTGGGTCAAAGTGAGACTTCCTGGTTTTGTTGCCAAAGGTCATTACAAATGTTCTTGTCCTGTGCAAATCATTGCATTGAGAAACAGATCTGTTTAACTGAGTGATGGAAAATGGTGGAATATGGAGAGGTTATCCAAACAGAGATTTGTTGGTGACCATAGCATGGGTTCCACTTCTCAAAGTGTGCCAGGTTCCATCATTCATGGTGAGCCTAGTTCTGATGTTTCTACAAGGGAACGGAGACCACCTGTTTGGTTTAAGGATTATGTTAAATCTTGATGCTAGTATTATCCCTGTGTTAGCTCTTAGTATATTTTATTTATGTATTTTTGTTTTTTTTGTTTTTGTTCTTTTGGTTTGTTTTTCAATTGTATGTATTTTGCATAACTTTTCTTTTCTCGATGTTTTAAGGGAAGAGATGTGTTGGGTTCTGTATATCTTTAATCTTGTACATGCCACCATGACTACGTGTTCCATGTTGGAATGGTGGCATGTGGAATGGTCAGAAGAGCAGTTGGAGTTCGCTGTTGCCCTGGCCGGTCATTTACCTTGGATCTCCTCGTAGCTTCAATAAAAGAAATTGAACTTACCTGACGACGCATCCACTTCTTTTCACAATCACAATGCTGCAATGCAGTGTTGTGATTGGTTGGAGCACTGTGTTTCAGCCCTCAGACGGGGACTGGAGACCTGGGCATGTTCTCCATCCAGGCTTTAATGCAAACAGGGTGGAGACATGCTAAGTGCGCATGACTGTTTGGCTGGCCCAAGAGGGCCAGTCAAAGCATCATACACATTTTAATGTGCCCGCCACTCCTCCCCACTCCTCTGTCAGAGCAGCACCACCCCGCCAAGCTGCCAAACCAGGACAAAATAAAATAATAATAACAGCAAGTTATCATTTTATTTTTTCTTTCTTGCACTGCTTCAAGCAGTGGGGCGACGCTCCTCTGCCTTAGCGGAGGAGCCGCCGATGTTGGCTTTATCTTTAAGTATAGCGACTTTGCCTTTCTTTGTTCAACACGGCGTGGCTTGCCAACCTCTATTTTTAATAACTGTAAACATATTTTAACTATCAGCGCAACACCCGTTCCACGAGAGCCAAGCTTTATGTTTTACTTTCTTGCATCGTACCACTTAAGTCACTGCCTGAGGAACTTTCCCAGGATTTTGTTGGCAATAGAGTCCCTTTTAGGATACATTTATTTGGGATAATGTGTGCAGCAGAAGTGTAATCTTAAGTTCTAACCTTAAGCCTAAAGACAAACTTATATTTTAGTCTACAATGTACCCTTAACTAATCCAAAACTTGATTGTTAACCTTTCCCAAATCCCTACCTTAAATGTAACCTTCTCTTGAAGCCAACCCTGTAGTTACCACAAAGCTCAACCCACTCATCTTACCTGTTACCCTAAAATGACTCCTTACTATACACTTAAACATTCTAAGTAGTCGTATACTTAATAGAAATAAGTATTTATATAGCGCCCCATATGTAACCATACATCGATGCAGTACATCAACGGTAGTGTTGGGTCCACGTCACTTGTAACATCATATCCATTTTTCAGCCACTCTTTATGTGCTGGACGTTTCAGCTTATACGTAACACTGTTAAAAGTGGAACTATAAGTCCCAGAATGCAGCATGCAGCTGGTGAAATCTGGGACTGACGTCAAGTGCCACACAAGACTTTCGATCCACATTGCAGCTCTCGGAAGAGTGTACTGGTGCGATGGTCAGTTATGCAAGTCTCTGCTTGAACAGCTTTGAACTTCCCTACTTTCCATGCACTCCTTGGGCTTGAGTTTCCTTCCTGGTGGACTGGATTGAATATTTTTATTAGTTCCATGTTTGCAGCCGGTTTTATGATAATGAGTTGTTTCATTCTAAGGCGTTTTCGTGGGAGCGCAGTGTTCCGTTTTTTCTGTCTTTAGCTATAATTCTGTTCAGCTGGCACAGGGGATGCCGTAGCAGTTTCTTATTGAGAACAGCTCCAGGTTTCGTATAGTTCATCAGTGGTCAATTTTAGAAAACAGAGTAGGTCGTCTTCATTTCCAACAGCTTTAAGAGAAGCAGAGCTGGGCATGTTGCAGTTCTGTATTCTAGACAGGAAGGCTTTACAGCCGAAACAACTTTACCAGTTAGGAATTTAAATGGACAATAAATGCAAAGATCTTGCTTGGAGAGTAAGCGTTTGTGGGGGAGTGATTTCAATGCAGGGAGACATTAAACAAGACATTATGTAGAGGGCCCTTAGTGAGGAATTCCTTAATGCAAACTGGCAGTGACACAAGTGTGTGCAAGAGGTTGTTTCATGTGGGCTTCCTCTGTGCTCTGAGTAAACCGTCTAACCACCTCGTTGTGTCTCGTCGCCCCCCTCATTCCCTCTAAACAGCCACCTCCCAATCTCCACCTATTGTCACTTTTTTATTGTCCCGAGATATGAGCAAAATTGCTGGACTTGTTCCTTACATTGCAAGGTCAGCACCTTTCGAAGATGTACCTAAAGGCCTGCACATCCTGTGTGTGCTTTAGGAAAGCTTGCACTGCAGTTCCCTATCTGTCATTGTTTGTCAGTGAAGCATATAAAAGTGTTTCATTATTCCAAAGCCCAACCGATTGGCTTTGTTACTGCTTGGCTAATCCTTCATGGTGCAAAGCGGAATTTTGCTGGCTGAGGTGATGTTAGCGTTTATTTCACTTTAAGTCAGGTTCACTTTTTAACAAGGTCCTGATCATGTCCTCAAAATAAATGTTACTCAGCACTGGCTTTTTATCCAACAGCATCTTTTGTGCTGTGCTGAAGACTGAGAACTTTGCGCTCTTGATAACAGTGGCCTCTCCAATTAAAGAACGGGCAGAGCAGCCGCCTTTGGAGCTGGGGAACCAGGTTTGAGTCTCCGCGTCAGCTCAACATCACATTATTCTGTGCAAATCCCTTAATCTCCCCATGCCTACCAAAAATGGTGGTGTCCTTGTGCAATGTAGGTAGTGCTCATGTAAAGCGGTCTAATACCTTCCGGTCGAGTTCGTACTATATACTACACAACACACAATTATGCAACTAACAATTGCAATGCAGCCTAAATAATTCTACTCCACACCATATCAATCCACTGCACCCCAAAATAAAACCCATAGGTAAGAAACATTATCATTTACAACTCTCACTGATGCAAGACCTATTGCATTGCAAATGTTTGCTTCTTGTGTGATTTCTGTTAAAGCTAGTCCTTTTCATGTGTGTGGGTTCTAGCTACTCTACCCAGCTTCTTGTGAAGGATCAAACCATGTTAGCTCCTTACTTGGGTTGTGTTAAAAAATTGGGTTCCTGATTGACTGGAGTATAAGCCCTGGTCAAGCAGAAACCACAATCCTAGTCAGGGTATGGCACAAGCACACCCTAAATTAACCTCTGCTCACCCTCTGGTAGCTTGGCACAAAGCAGTCAGGCTTAACTTTAGAGGTAACGTGTAAAGTATTTGTGCAACACTTCAAACAGTGAAACAGTGAAAACACCAAACAAAAAGATTACAAAACAGATTACAAAAATATAGCTTAATTTTATATAAAAAATTAAGACCAAAAAGACAAACATCCAATAAGTAGAACTGAAGTTATGAATTTTTAAAAACGTAACTGTAAAATAGAGCTTAAAAGCATAAAGCACCAAGAGGAAATATCCGGTCGCCCTGAAATGGTTAATTCCAAATGTTCAGGCCGACCATGCTGGTGCTCATGCCCCAGATTAATCCAGCTGAAGTTTTACCTTCTCAAGGTTTGTGCCAAGAGTCCCATTTGCAGGGGAGAAGTTCACCTGTAACAAGCAGAGCCGTGCCTGTAATGGTTGGTGGGGCGCGAAGAGCACGCTGGGCATCGTGGATGCATGGGCTGGGACTTCACAGTGACAGTCCACGCCAGTGGACATTGCTTGCTTTGCAAAGAGATAAACTTGCGGCGGCTCACACTGATTCTCAGTGCAAGTGCCGCGGTTCCAGAGTGAACAAGCCGTTTATGAAGAGCCCAAAAGCTCGAGTTTAAGAGCTCAAGACCTACACCAAGGGCCCAGGGACATGAAAGGCACCTCTTGGAGGCCAGGAAATCGTTGAATATAGGTTCAGGAGCTGTGGGGAGCCTGTTATGGCCCTAAGGCTCAGATCTGGAGGTCAGCAGACTACACCTTTGAGTCTCTCTGGGATACTGGGATCAAGATGGGTTCCAGGTCCAGTTATTCCTCTCCAGGCAAAGATGCAGCAGGTCAGTCCAGCAAGCAACAACTCCTTCAGAGTGGCAGTCCTTTCAGGAGCACAGCAGTCCTTCTTCCTGGCAGAGTATCCACAGGCCAGTGGTGTTCTAAAGTGATGGTGTCAGAGGTCCAGTAGTTACACCCAGTTGTGCCTTTTAAGTGGGGGGACTTCAAATACATGACTTTGAAGAGCACAGAGATCCTCACTTCCTGCCTGGCTCCAGACTCACTTCAGTGGGTATGCAGACCTTTGTGTGGGGACAGGACACAGTCTATTTAGGTGTAAGTGAAGTTGGGTCCAGCACCTCCCTCCACACCTTGTTGGAAAGTGGATTATTAGTAAGTATAAGAAGGGACTTAACACTAGAAAAAAGGCCACAATCACAATAAAAGTTCCAATCAAGGTCTCAATAATTGATTCACTTGGTAGCTGGCAACGAGCAGGCAGGCTCAGCTTAGGAGGCAGGTGTGTAAAGCATTTACAATACATTAAATAACTGAAATATAATGCACAATAAACACCCAACACCAATTTATGAAAATAGGATATATTTTTAGGACCAAATAGACACCAAAGTGACAAAAATCCAATGTAGGGAACCAGAGATATAATTTTTTTAAGATTAAAATTAAAACCAGAGCTTAGAAGCAAATAGCACCTAAATGGTTAAACAATGTTGTGCTGGACCAGGACTAAGTAAAGAGTTCTTTAAACTTACTTCCAGAAGTGTTCCTTGATGCAGGAAAGTGGTCCACAGCACCAGCCAAGAGTTCAGATGCCCTGGTTTGCCTCTTGGGGTCTGGGACTACAACTTCCACAATGCCCCTGGTCAACTTATGGAACCTTTTACAAACGTTACTCCAAACTTCTGGAACTTCTTCCTGAAGTTCCTCTTATGGGTTCAAAGTGACCAAAACACCAATCCAAGGGTCCAGAAGCTGTGAGATGGTCCTTGGGATGTTGGGACTACAATTCCCAGAATGAACCTGGCCAAATCCTTAAACGTTCACTGGACACACTCCAGGATGGGGACTTCATGGTAGAGATGATGCAGGTGGGCTTTGATAACCTATAGCTTTGAGGGAGTCTACTCCTTAATCCTTGTAAAGCCAGGCAAAGTCCTTAGGGCTGTAGTACCAGATTGTGCAGCAGGTGCAGTCCTTCAATGTGCAGTCCTTTGGGTGCAGATCAGTGTTCCAGCAGGGCAGTCATTCTTCTCCTTGTTGTTTCAGGAAGCAGATCTGAATTTCTTGGCAACTCTCCCATATTTATTCAGTGTTCCTGGGCATCGAACTTGAGGGCACCCCTGACCAATGGGATGCAGGGTGCCACCCAGGTGTATGACCACTTCCTCCAAAGTGTGGCATATTCCTCCAAAATGGAGAAAGTCTCTCCTGAAGAGTTAGATGTGGCTAAGCCAACCCACTGGTGTGGCTAAGATTCAACAACAGTCCCCTTCCAGCCCTTTCACTAATCTAATTACTGGGGCTCCTGGCTGGCTGGGGTGCAGGATGTGGGGGTGAGGCTGTGTCCTGTCTAAACTGTCATTCCCTCTTTGAAGACCAGTTTGGCCCCTCCACCTTCATCCTGCCTTTTGCTTCTGCAGCTGCAGTTCTCTACACACAGGAAATCCTTTGTCTCTCTAGCAGGCCACTTCACACCTCATTAAGACAGCTTGGCTCAGTCTGGCAGAGGCTGGCCAATCAGGAGAGGGCAGCTGGAAGGCTGACAGAAAAGAAAGTTCTATAACTTCTTTTCTGTAATAGTTATAACAAATCTAACAATGGTTGTTGTATTTATCATAACTATTCTTATAAGCCCTTGAACTATATTTTCAGCTCCTTTCTACAAATAGTTATACTTTATTAAAGTATTTCCCATGTTAGTCTATTAAGCCAATGTATTACCATGGAGAAAAACAAAATTGGCAGTTTTTCCCTTACCAGGGCATATAAAACATATTTTATAATGTTCCTGCTTATAGTTACAAGGCACCCTTCCCACGGGGCACCTAGGGGAGACCTTATGTGTGACTTATATGTAAAAATAAGGTAATTTACTACTTTGGAAGTACTTTTATTTCTACTTTAAAAGCATCCTGCAAGGCAGGACTGGCTTTTAAAATGACAGCAGGCACCACAGTAGTAAACACGTGAGTGCATTAAGTCTACTGGGCCTCTAAACATATATGCTCTACAATATACTAGGGACTTACAGGTAGGTTGTCACTAATAATCGTAATTATACCTAATTAACATGTACATTTTATAAGAGCACAGGCCCTGAGTCTGGTTAGCAGAGCCCAGGGCACAATCAGAGTCAGAAAACCAGCGTCTAGTAGTCATAATGGGGAAAAAAACGGGGGGCCTGCAAACAGGTCCTGGTTTCTCATGTTGCTCAAATCTGAATTTACTTTGAAGAAATTACAGACAAGAGGCGTTTAGCAAAACAGGAACAGTTGGTTTAATAAAACGCAGTGGCTGAGAGAGCAGGCAACAGAGTTTGGGTCTGAAGACTGTCTCTAAGCACATTGATTTTGGCCGTCATGTTATACATCACATGAAGATGCCTAAAGTTATTTATACATTCCTTTGGCACAGAAATCTGGGCTTAGCCATGAACCCTAAATCTGGTCATTTGGTAAGAAGAGCAGGTGAGTCTGGACCTTGCGTGGAAACAATGTGGGGCCAGATGTCCAGCATGGGGAGCACGTGATCGCTGCATGTCGTGTGCATGCTGTATTCTGATTGGATGAGTGTTCCTAATTTAGTGTGGCATTTGAATTTATGGTGTTTTGGGAATGCACACCCCTCCAGCCAAACGTGTTTTATTGGGGCCAATCTCCTTAGAACATTGTAGTGTCACTGTCTATCTGTGGGACCGATCTGGGTTTTCCAGTTCGCACGTTTGTCTAAGGGTTACATGTCACCCCACCTGTGATCTGTCCATCAGTTGCTTCAGGCCTAGGTCATAGGGCCTGCCAGACCACGTACTTCTGACTCGGGGTTGAGGGAGAGGTCATGCCGGGTGAATTCAACAATGGTGATGCAAGTTCGTTATTATATGTACATATATCGTGACATGCATTGATATCGTATTTCCCAATATTAACATTCAAACACATAAGCTCCCATTGTCCGTGGCTGTCTAGGGGAATACACAAACTGCAACTGTCACCCACCCCAGACATGTGATCAGAGACAGGCAGCAGGCACCAAATGGCTAAAGTAAGAAAATGCCAACTTTCTAAAAGTGCTGTGGCAACAAATGATGGACAGAATGCTGTATAAATCAAACATTCAGCCCCAGTCAAGAGATCTGGCTTAAATCCATCGCTCTTTTGCTCACTACACCACCCCAGTTTGGACCCAGCCATATACAAATCAGTCTTGATCCTGCTCCTCATGGGAACAGTCCAGTCTGAACTTCCAAGCTGGGTCCGGAAACAAGCATCCTGGGACTGTTTTCAGGGTATCACTCCTCATCAGCCAGGCTAGCTTGAATCCAGTGGCACAGTTAACCCAGATCTCTTGACTGGGGATGAATATTTGATTTCTTCAGCATTCCGTCTATCATTTGTTGCTGCTGCAACTTTCTAAAAGTAGCATTTTTAGAATTGCAATTTAAAATCCAACTTCACCGTTCAGTTAGGATTTTAAATTAGGATTTCAGATACACCAGACTTGGAGGGTCTTATTTGTTTCCAACTGGAAATTATCCTTATAAAATGTAATAAGGTAATCCCAATGTTATCCTATGGGAGAGACAGGTCTTGCAGTAGTGAAAAACGACTTTGGGAGTTTATCACTAGCAGGTAAAACTTAAAAGTATATGTCCTGCCTTTTAAATACATTGCACCCTGCCCTCTGGGTTGTCCACGGTCTACATTAGGGGTGACATATTTATAAAAAGAGAAGGCTTGGGCCTGGCAAAAAGGTTTATTTTGCCAGATTGACACAGCAGTGTAAACTGCAACCAAGTGCCCTGCAGTGGCAGGCATGAGGCACGGTTAAAGGGCTACTTAAGTGAGTGGCACAATCAGTGCTGCAGGCCCACTAGTAGCATTTAATTTACAGGACCTGGGTACCGGGGGTATGATGTTACTAGGGACTTATAAGTAAATTAAGTATGCCAATTGGGGATGAATCAGTGTTACCATGTTAAGGTTAGAAAGCACCCGCACTTTAGCAGTGTAAAGTGCATAGATTCCTGGTGCCAGCAAAAGCGAGCTCAGAAAAGTGGAGGAGGCAGGCAAAAAGTTAAGGGACGATCACCCCAAGGTTGTCAGGTCGAACAGGTGGGAACTAGATAAGCTAGCACTTGTTGCATCTGGATTGTAGCTACCAAGGGGGTGAGCCGGGGTTATCTTAGGTGTATAACTCCCTTGCCCGGACTAGAGTGGTGGGTTCTGCCTGGCTTAGGTGCATACCCTAGCTAACCAGAAACCCAATTTCTAAAATTGGTTGTTTGCGGTGAAGATAGGACTTGCGTTTGCACAGTACCACAGTGACTCATTGTTGCATTACAAACTCTGCACTTAGACAATCACGTGTTTTATTTTCCTCCTGATTTTCTCTCATTAGTCATTTTTATTGTGTACTACTGCTGCAGCTCTTTCACCTAGATCTCTTGTGTTGCACTTGTGTCTTAATACCTTGCCAGAATGTTCCTGAATCTCAACAGCATAGTCTACTACCGTAGGGCACAGTTAAAGGGTTTCTGTGAGGACAGGGGACTGCCTGTGAAAAGGTGGACCTCAAAGAGGGATCTGATGAAAGCCCTGAATGCTTATGAGGAGACATACTGGATGAGGGAAGCAAAGGAACTAGAAGAAGAGGATTCTGGGGAGGAGTCTGAGAAGGAGGACCCCAAGATCAATGAGGTCTCGGAGAGTGAGGTTCCCCAATCAGCACCCCTAGAGGGCAGTGGCCCTAGAGAGTCTGAACAGGAGGGAGGAAATGACTGGGTAGGGATGCCAGTAGACAGAGAGGACCCCGTGGAGAGGGAGTCCCTTGCTGGGTCTAGTGCCAGGAGTAGTGTCATCTCCCTTTCTCTGTCCTCAGAGGAGTTGGCGGACAGGAGGGAAGAAAGGGAGCACCAGCTAGCATTGGAAAGGCTCAGGTTGGAGCATGCCAAAGAGCTAGCGCAGCTGGTTGTGGAGGAGAGAAAGGCTGATGTTGAGAGAGCCTTAGTTCAGGAGAGGATGTCGGAGGCAGAGAGGTCCTTCGCCAGAGAGAAACTAGTTCTTGAGGATAGGTTGTCCCCTGAGCACAGCAAACAATTTTGAAGGGTTGTTCAATCTGATTGTCAGAGAGCACATTTTCCGTTGTTGTTTTCCAGGGCTACCCCAACACCTGTTGGAGTGTGAGTTCTCTGATCCCAGGGAACTTGCACAGGAGGCAGACCTCTGGGTGAGTGCCAGAGGGTCTGGAAAGGCATTTGGGAGTGATCCTAAAGGGAGTGGCTCAGGTATTTCCCAACCAAGGGTGGTGGGAGAGGTTTGTTGTAGCCCAGTTAGGTCCCAGTGTAGTGCAATGGGTACAGGGTCCCAGATCCCTTCTCGGGTGAGGAGTAAAGGTGGGGTGGGCAGAAGCCCAGGTTGCCTAAGCCCACAAGAGCCTGGTTGGTTCCATGAGTGAACGCCAGGAGGGGAGCCTAGTCTGTACTGGAAGGCCAGCCACTGAGGGGGATCTCCTAGTGTCAAGAGAACGTAGGGGGGCATCTGTAAGCAGTGTTCCACCAGTTCTGGTGTCTGGCAGCACCACCACTGAGTGGAGGGTGCGGAAGCACAGATGGAGGGGTGAGAGGGGGAGACAGTCCCAAGTGGGAGAACCAGTGGGTCAGGGGCCAGCTCTGGGGTAGAGCTCCCCAGGCATGACCCTGGTGACACAGCTTCTGGTTTGTGGGCCTTTGTGCACTGTCAGATGGGCAGGGTCGGGAGATCAGTGCCAGGCAGACTGTCGCACAACACATGAGGTAAGTGTTACCCTTGGGGGGCAGGTGTGCTCCCCAGGAAGTCCTGTCTTGCCAAGCAAAGGCTCAGCCTCAGGGTGTAGTCCCTGGGTTGGGAGGCCAGGTTCAGGATGTAATATCTGACCTGGAGGGAAGGAGAACTGCTTGCAGTGTCCCTACCATTTTGTCTTCTGGGGGTACCACTCCTGGTGGGAGGGTGCAGAACTCTGGAAGAGGGTGCAGGGGGAGGGAGTACTCACCTCTGGCCCCGGTTCAACCAGAGGGTTTGGTCCCTGGGTTGGAAGACCAGTTGCAGGGCAAAAATCCTGAACTGGTGGGTGAATTGTGTGGGAGGGATGATATCAGAGCCCTGACAGTTTTAGGTTCTGGGGGGTACCTCTCCTAGCAGGAGGATACAGAACCCCAGAAGGAGGGGTAGGGGGAGAAGAGTTCCGCCTGTGACCCCTGGTCAGCCCTAGGGTGCAGACCCTAGGTTGAGGGACCAGTGGCAGAGTAGAACTCCAGCACTGATCAGAGGTAGAGTGGAGCAAGGATATTATGCACCTGGGGCTACCGCCCCCCACTCTGCGAGATGGCAAGGTCCGGAAACCCCTGGATGGTCTGGTTCTGGCCTTGGACAGATAAGGAGTCCCCATGGGTTAGCTTAGTTGGTCCTGAGAGCCTAGACAGAGGGATCCACATGAGTTCAGATTGGTATAGAACTGAAATGTGCCCCTGGAGTTGCGGGCCAGGGTCCATGTTCTATCACCCCAAGCAGGGAAACCTATCAAGGTATTAATTAGTCTACCCTGGATTTAGGCTGGAATGGGGTTGTGTTGGACTTGGCCCTTTTTGCAGGGTCATCCCAGAACATTTTGTCTTCCTCCTGTATTTTATTCTGACCTGTTTTTGTTGGTTTTATGACTCTGGTCACATTACCACTGCTGATCACTGCTAAAGTGCAGGTGCTCTCTCTTGTAAACATGGTAAGATTGGTCTACACCTGTTTGGCACATTTAATTTACCTGTAAGTCCCTTGTACAGTGGTATCCCATATACCCAGGGCCTGTAAATTAAATGCTACTGGTGGGCTTGCAGCGCTGCTTGCGCCACCCACAGAAGTAGCCTTTCAAACCTGTCTCAGGCCTCTGCCGGGCTACATGTGCAGTTTACTGCCGCAGTGACGTGGCATGTAAAGTTGTTGCCACGTCTGCAACTGCCCTTTTACTACATATAAGTCACCCCTAAGGTAAGCCCTAGCTAGCCCTATGGGCAGGGTGCTGTGTAGGTAAAAGGTAGGACATGTGCCTTAACTGTGTGGCATTTCCTGATGGTGACAAACAGCCTATTTGGTTTCTCACTGCTGTAAGGCTGCACTCTCATAGGTTTGCATTGGGGATTCCCTGATATGTGCTTCAGTGGTAATTTCTGATATGGGAGGGGGAGTGTGATCATGTTTGGTATGTTTGGAATAGTAGGGATAAATCCTGCTTATTGGTAAAAGCGGGTTTGTCATTACTATTTTAGAAATGCCACTTTTAGAAGTGGGCATTTCGGTGTGATTATGTGTCTTTGCACCCTGCCTGGATGTGTATTCACTGTCTGGTTTTGACTGACAGGAGAGAGGGGATGCATTCACTCAAGACAGTCGCAAGGGGGTTGAGGTGAGTCCTGCCTTTCCTGGATGACTCAGCGCTAGGCTGAATAGACCTTGGCTGCATTTAGAGTAGTGAGAGGAGTTGCACCTGCACCTGAATAGGGCTGTGCCTGCCTTTTACAATGCTGTCTCACCCCCTCTGTGGTGTGTCTGGAGCCAGGATCTAGGATGTGAATGGGGGTGTTGTGCACTTCTATACAGTGGTTGAAGGCCCCCTCAGAATAGAGACATTCTGACTATAAGAACAGGGGCTGTGACCCCATGAAGACATAAAACTGCGTGAGACTTAGAAACCAGCTGCTGCTGGCTCTCCAGACTTTTTGATATACCTGAGAGGGCAAGGCACTTGCGCCGGACCTCCCCATAGGAACGGGGTTAGACCTCAACGGAGGCCCCCGATTCCTAAGTTGGAGGGGATCTCCTCAACATTACTGTATTCCCTGTGGTAGGCGGGCAGGTAGCCCAGGAGCCTGTGAAGGGAAAGACAGTTACTGCATAATATGTATTAAGAGCGCAGGTGCCGCTCTTAGTAGTGTGGTAACCTATGGTGATGGATATGCCGGTAATTCATGTGTTATGCCTCACTATAATTGCCTCATATTCGTGCCCTGATGTTATTATGAATGTGGCGTTACATTGCCAGGGTTTGCACCATAGGTACAGTGATGTGATGGTGGTATATATAATGTCAGTAATGATATTTCTATGATGTGTGCACTCTACAAGAATTTACTGTAGTGCACTGCTGGGGTTGTTATGACAATTGCCCGATAAGCAAAGCAATTTGTGTAATCTAGGTGACATCATGGCAAGTGCCTAGTGGTGCAGTGATTTATGGGATTGTGGTCTAAAGTGTTTTAGGAATAATACAAAGGATATGTTTACATAGCCTTGTGTGAAGTCTCTTTTTGTGGTGTGCCTAGTGTGTCACTGGTGTGTGTGTTGTGCAAATGCTTTACACATTGCTTCTGGGAAAAGCCTGACTGTTCTTTCAAGCTAGCAAGGGGGTGAGCAGGGGCTATCTTAGGTGTGTAACTCCATTGCCCTAACTAGAGTGGTGGGTTCTGCCTGGCTTAGGTGCATACCCTAGCCAACCAGAAACCCCAATTCTAACACTCTGTCAGGGTAGATGTGGTATGCCTCTGCTTGGGCAATAGCAGGCAACAATCAGCAGAGATTTAGTAAGGTGATGCAAGGCTGTTGGGAAATGCAATGGAGAAGAAAACTCACTGCCCAGTTTAAAGGTACCAACCTTGTCATAGAGCGTGCTAAACATTTAAATAGGAAATTCTTACATGAAAAAAGCATTCATACACTCACAAATAATGTGGAGTCCTGCTACCACTCAATATACATACACACTGAACATTGCCACTGGACATAGAAACAGGGATGTCAGGGAAGGATAGGGGCATGACGTGCCATCCAAAATTTACATTCGTGGGCCTTTAAACATCATGCTCTCACTTTGGATCAGGTAAAATATCCAATACTATAGATTCAAAAACAGAATGCTGCCACCATTGCTATCAGTACATCTCAACTGACATAGATATTAGCCTAGAGTCTTCTAGACAGTAGGCTTTTGGAGTCTTGCCTAACCTTAGAGCCATGCCTTGTGTATTGTGGTAAATTTGGGGCCTAGGCCACAGCACACATGGAGGATTTCATGTATGCTTGGGCCAAAATAAAACCAGGATACATGTTTCACATGATGTTTCAAAGAGACCCCTTTTGGGTGAGCACCTGCAGTTTTTCTTTTTTTTTTTGGGACCCTCTTGCTGGAAATCTTGAACTAACACTAGGACACTGCCATCCAGTTCCCAGTGAATGTGCTCCAACATGTAAAATATGTCAAATTTGGCTTAAAACCTGTTTTGCAACGTTTAACTTTCACATAAGGCCATAAAGTATGGTGCAGAAAGTTGGCATGGAAAGTTATGTATCATTTATGGACTGCAGCACCTATTGTGCCATCCTCTACAGTAGCACTGAAAACATGGCTTTCAGCTACCCTGTGAGGCCTGACTGCTGCAGTTTAAACTCTGCAGTACAACCTGTCAAAATAACCTTTTTGAAAGGTAAAGATCTACCCTTTAAATATTTATAAGTCACCACTATGTAAGGCCTTGTAAACCACGAGGAAGGGGGCATGGTATTTAACACTAGGGCATGTAGAAAAATAATGTTACCATGACCCTACAGTGAAAAGACCCCAAAAGCTATTTTCACTGTGGCAGGCCTAGTAGTGCTATGTAAAAAAATAGCATGCAGATTAAAATAGTAATACTTATATCTTGCGAATGAGACTAGCTAGACAAATATTTTAACCACTATTTTAATAGTTAGTAAAAATTCAATTCAATGGTTAGGTTGGTTTTTAATAAATATTAAAGACAAGTAACTTTTATAAAGTTACATTTTCTCTGGTTGAGCCTTCAGGGGGCTAATTAGCAATAGCCTCTAACAGCTGGTCAGCCTGTACTTGCCCTGAATCAGGTGCAACTGAGATGTGACCTTCCTCTCAGGAGCTACACAACCTCAATGGGCGAGGACGACTCCTCTGAGCTCAGCTGAAACTTCAGGGTGAGCCCTTAGGACATCCTGTTAGCACAGCAGTGTCAATTCCTGCCTGTCAGATCTGTCTGAGGCACATGTAAAACACTTGCTCTCTTGAAAGGGATCAAACATGAGCAGATATCAATTATTGTGTACCTACTGTTGGGCCACTAAGGGACCCTGTTTTGTTTTGCTCAACTTCTTTCTCCTGTTTTGTTGTAGGTCCAGGGCGGACTGCAAAATAGATTTTAGTTAGATGTCGGGGAAGATACTGGTGACTTCGCTACACACCCTAAGCCCTCAGACTCAAGTTTAGTGAGGCTTTGGCACATGGCATTGTGAGCCTAGTTTCAGTAAGTCAAACAGGAAATACTGAAAATGTAGGTAGGCCAGGGCCTGGGAACATTTACTCCACTGGCTAGAGTGGAACCTAACTAACAGGCTAGAGCGGAACTAGAAGTGTCTTAGGGTGTTCCCTCACTCACAGGCTAGTGAACTCTACAAGGCTGGATCATCACTCAGACTTTTTCAGAACACTTTCTGGACAAGTGAAAGATCGGAAGAGAATTGAACTTGCTGTCTGACCTGAGAGGACTGGACCAGATCTCTCTTGTACCCAGTGGGCTCCAAGGGTCATTTGGCTTACCTCCTGTTGGGCCACAAGGACACAACAAGCTGCAAGAGTCTTTTTCTTGGTAATGCGCAGCTGGCCTGAAGTGACTGGACTTTGCTGTATGCCTCAGACTGACACCCTGAGAGGCTGTAAGTGCCCTCCTCTGTGGTCCTGGGAGCTTTACAAATGTACTGCTGGGGTTGTTTGGGTACCAGAAGAAAGTTTGGAATCTTTTGAAAACTTTTCTGCTAGATCTCGAGAGCCTCCGCTGGACCCACTGGAAAAAGGATCTTGCTGGCAATTACATAGCATTGGATTGAATTTTAGGTTCCCTGAACAAATGACTATGTCCAAGTCTGCGTTAGGAACATTTTCAGCAAGAAATCTCCAAAGCTCCAGTGTTTTTTCAACCTTGAACTAATATCCATAAAATGTAGTTGTATTTTTGTATAAATCATGGTCTGACTACGTGTTTTTGTTGTTTTATTTTACCTGCACTGTTTATTTCTGCATTTATAAGCAGCTCGCACACATCGTTCTCTCTGGAGCCGACCGTGTTGTTAAAGATCAGCTTTGAAACAAATAACACTTAGTGAAACATGATCATCTCTGTGTACTTGTCAATCATGCAGCCTTAAAGATCAAGACTGAGATTTCTTTCTTCTATAGCTCATCATGCAATATTCCTACAGCGTAATTGCAGTTATGGAGGCAGCACATCAAATGCAGCTGGATTGAGAGGGTGTTAGGAATGCAAAAGACATATAACATTTTCTCAACTCTAAAAATGACTTCAGAGCATTGAAAATGGAACGATAATTGAAATATAGAAGTCATGAGAAGGTTTATTTTTTATGCAATTAGACAAGCAGAGCTTGAATCTAAGAGCCTAATTGAATTGATAGCCTCAAGGAATTTCTCAGTTACATAATAAAGAACCAAATATGTTGTGAAAAATGTTATTCCACCAGGGAAGTTTTACGACTACGAAAGTCACTTGTAAGCAAAATTTCCAGCATTGTTTTGTGTTAAAATATTCCCCACTAAAAATATTTGTTTGAGAATTTATTTGCACAAATATATGGTTTGCTATTTTATACCACAAAGCATACTTTTGCAGAATGTATCTTATGCAATTTGTATTGAAAGAAAACTATATCTACTCTGTGAAGCATGCAAACACCACAAAGTTGGCCACTTCCAATATAGCATATATCTATATCATACTCTTCCTCTTCCTGAATGATTACTGCTATTCAGAAGCTGAGGCAGTAAAAGGATTTATTAGTAGAAATTCGCAACCCTCCATTTTCCATCCAAAATACCATTTGTTATATATTAATCGAATATTAAATGATTCATTGGGATAAAAGTTCTCCAATACTCTTCTGAGCCTATTTTCATAATATTGCAAGCTACGGTACGTTTCGTTTGCAAATCAGTATCAAAACGAAATAATTGAAATGTTTAGTTGAAATATCCGGCTCTATTGCAATGCAATGCTTTGTCTCAGTTGTTTAGCAAAGGTAAAATTACATATGGCAGAGGAGGAAAAACGTGCCTAGGCCTAAAAGGAATGTTAATGTGACGAGGAAAAAAAATCCTAACAATTTCAACCTTAGTCTCTCTCAAACTGTTTTCCTGTTACAAAGCATTGACAGCAAATGAAGGAAACAGTGTCTACTAGAATCCATGATATTTTCAGGTACCTCTTAAGGTTGGCATTATACAGTGGATTCAGTTTGGTATGATTGAGTCCTAAATATTTTAGACCTTTTCCTATACATCTAAATAATCTAAATTGCAGCATCTTCCCATACTAACCTCGCATCAGTGAGAAAGTGCCTGTAAAGAAGTAATAATTCAACAACTGATATACAATAAATGTAAATATAAGCAAAACAGCCCATATGGGGTCGGACTATAAATGACAAATTTTAGACCCTCAGAGCCAGAGGAAGATTAAAAAGCAACCAGCTTTTACTGCTCTAGCAGCATTCATTATAATGGGACAATGCCATTGGGCCTTAGTTAGAACATCACACGGCACTTCCACATTTTGAGGGAGATTATTGTAGATGAATTTCTTTACTGCTACTCAGATGTGTGAAAATTCACATTAACGGGCTTGGAAACAATAGTAAAAATGTAGTCAAATATATAAGTATGAAACAGCAATTGTGCGTGGATGATACACATACAAGCACTGCAAGAGTAAAGATAAAATGCAGAGGTAAGAATAAATAAGTTGTTGCTCAAATTGGATTTCTTTAAAAAACAGAAGGCAAAAGGTGTTTGGCAAAACAGGAGCAGTTTGTTTAACTATACAGTTCGGCCAGGAGAACAGTTACAGGCAATAGGTCTGAGGATTGTCTAAATTTACATTGAAGTTTAAAGCTTCTTTACATACAATATTACAACAGCCATAAAAGATTTCTGGCATAACATATATGGGGAAGAATGTTGGTTGCTGCCTTTAGGGTCATAAATTAATGGTCAATTGTTACTACAGGTGAGGCTTGACCTGCGTGGACACAGTGTGGCCAGTGGTGAATGTGTCCAAATGTCCGGCATGGGGAGTGCATGTTCACTACGTGTGCTAGGCCCTGATTGGCCAAGTGTTCCCAACTCATATGGCATCTGACTATACGGTGTTTCTTAGGAGCGTGTACCACACCCAGAGATGTGTGCTTTATCTGGGCAAACTCCCCTGACCATTGTAATGTTGCTGCGCCTATCTGTTGAATTGATCATAAGTTTCCTGCCTGAGTGTTTTCCTGCCAGCTATACACCCTCCCACCTGTGGCCCATCAATCCATAATCATGGGCCTCGGTCGCAGGGCCGGCCCGACCACATACTTGTATGTCGAGGTGCATGTGAAGTTCAGAATTGGTGATTCTATTAATAAGGATGATACACAAACGCATCGATATCTATATTAACATTTCCCCCCTAGTTGATTCTTTACTACACTATCTAGCTCAGGCATTTTTATCACTATTTTATTTGAGTCCTGTTCCCTATTCTCGCTCTTGACTATGACAACCTTCCTAATTACTGGCATTTTACCTCGTTTGAGGACTGCTTTTTTATAGCAGGTGATCCCCAATTGTATAACCCCACAAACCAATAGCAATACAACGATAAATGGCAACAGTGAATTACACAGACTGGATATGCGCTGTGGGAGCCGGGAGAACCAATTCAAGATCCACTCCTGCTCCAGGGCACCTCCTTCTTCACGCATGCTTCTCTATTGGTTATGCAGCGCTTGGATGTCAACTGTCAATATTCCATTGTCAATATAATTCCCTGAAATAAATATGCAACACGTCCCTCCATTGCGGTTATGTCCAGCACATATTGGTGCTGCATTAGGACAGCTCACATTTCTTCCATGATCAAAGTGTGGCTGAGCTTAGTGCTGTTCATCATCTTGATCATTTCCCACTGGGTGATCTGAAGCCAGCGGCGGTTTGCTTTTGTCTGTAGGGTGAAGAAGGAAATCGACCCCCTGCCTCGAACTGGACTTCTGTGAACAGCCTGAATTCTTTTGGAGTGTCTTTGAACTGACTGAACTGAGCCCAGCCAAAAAAGTCTGCCGTTCTCTTTTTGTGATCTTGTTGGTCTTTTTCTTTAATGGGGCTGGTACAACTCTGTTAGTTCTTCTCCAGAAATGACCAGGGTCGGGGTTGTACATGGTCACAAGGGAGCACACTCTCCTCCAACTGGGAACTAGTTGGTTGTAGGCATGTTCATCGCACTGCCAGTAGAAATCCATCAGTGTGGAGGTGCCCCACTGCATATCCGGAATGTGCAAATAACTCCCCAGTTAGCACTTGTGCTCATTGGAAACGTTCCTTTTCCTCTGAAACATAAGGAATACAGTAAGTTTCTGGACCCTTCCCTTCTAGTCTAGTTTATCTACCCACCCCTGTGTCCCAAATTTTCTGACAAGGGTTAGGCATACTTTCATTGAGGTAGGCCTGGGAGGAAAACTCCACCCCACTTGTGGAGTTTGCAGAGATTTTTTCCGTTCATGCGCTGGAGATTTGTTTTGGCGCTTGCGAGCACCACGATAATCTCAGGCCACTAGCGAGGTCTAGCAATACTTCACGCTTGCTTGCATGGCTTCCGGCCGCGACTGCTCCAATGTAGTGCGAATCGCGAACGCAGTGCTCGAGCAGATTTTGTGCTCGAGAAGAAGCAGAGAGGCTTTTTTGAGTGGATTTTCTTCTCCAACGGGCCGTTTGAGTTTTCTTTTGTGCAAGAAGCCTTTTTTTTCCCTGACTGGAAGGAAGTGCCCCACAGACTCCAACTTCCTGTTCCTGTCCAGCGGGCTCCTCCCAGTGCTATGTCCATCTCCTGGTCACTTTTCATTTGGATTTGGAAGGATCCCTCTCCCTGTCTGCTGAATATATACCATTGGATTTAAGGACTTTGTATTTGAGATTTCACAAGTAAGTTTATAAACTGTTGTATAAGGGTGCTGCTGCTTATTTGATTGGGGGCATGCACCAGGATTTATTTGTACTTTTATTCAATTTTTAAAATTTATGGTGGACAGTGGCCTGCAGTTTCAGTACGGGCCTAGCTATTTTTTTGCATGTGATTTTTCTTCTTTTGTAAAGGAAAAATGTCGTACAGTTTAGTACATTTTCTCCATGTTTATCAATACATTTGCAATATTCATTTAATTCACTATGTGGCCTAGTCTGCCAATGGTCCATCCAGCCAGTAGGCCCAGTACTAGTCATGGGTGCATCGAACAACTGTTTCTGTCGTGTCTGTTGAATTTAAATATTATTTAGGCCATGGATGGCATTGGATTAAAAAAAAAGTGAAATACACCCAAAAAACACATTTTGTATTTTAATCCAATGCCATCCATGGCCTAAATTATGTTTTTGGGGGGTATTTCACTTTTTTTTATGCAAAAAGTGTTTAGGTGGGGTAATATATTTGATGCCTTTGGAGGATGTTTGTTGTTGTAAAATGTTTAGCCCAGTTAATTTTCATTTTTGGCATTGCTGAATTAATGCAGTTTTCTACTGTGTTATCATGCCTCCATTGTCTGGCCAGTGTGTGAGTGTGTTTGCCATAGGCCACCATTTGTCTTTGTATCCAATGCATGCGGTCAGAGGCCACTTTTTCTATACTCCGTGTCCATATTTGTTCTTTGTTTTCCATGCCTCCTGCTTGTTGGTTGATCATGTGGCTGGAGGCCATTTGGTGTAGCCAGCCAGTGTGCTTTTGCCATAGGCCTGCATGTCTTCTTTGTTGTGGCCATGCATCCTTGCTGGTGGTTGTTATTGTTTTACTATGTGTCTGGTGGCCCTTTTGCATAGCCAGCCAGTGTGCTTTTGCTATAGGCCTGCATGTCTTCTTTGTCCCCCATGCCTCCTTGCTCAGTGTTGTTGTTTGACCATGTGGCACTGGCTGGCAGCCATTTTATGCAACCAGCCTGTGAGTCTTTGCATGAATGGATGATATCAGTTCAATAATATGCTTGAGGATCATTGTAGTATGTATATTAAGAATATGATTTTGATGAACAGTGCTTATATATTGCATGCTTTTTTTTGCATTTTTTTTATTTTGCACCTCCAATAGGTTTCTTCTCATCCTCCCATATAAACATCAGCAATTATTTTTTTATTATTATTTTTATTTTATTTGTATTTTTTTATTCTTGATTTTTTTAATTTCACTTATTTCTAATTAATTTATTTTTTAATTTTAATTATTTTTTAATTGTAATTTAATTTAAATTACATTTTTTTCATTTTACCTTGGTCAGTCCATCATCCATCCATCCATTTACGATAGGATCACAGCCATGCAACAACATTCATTTTTTTAGGGATATAATTCCATTTCCTCCTGGAGACACTGGCTGTGGTGCACTTTAGGCACATCAGCATTATTCATTTAGAATAATGATTATTCCATTTCCTGCCATAGGCGCCCACTAACATCCATTTTTTAAAATATTACTATTCCATTTACCCATGCAGTTTCCTGAGTGCCAAAGGTGTCTCCTTTAGGATATATGGACATAAAGGAACAAGCTCTATCATTCTGTATATTGTGCATTATTTTGATGGGGAATTACATTTTATGGTATGGTGGTGTTGTTTGACTTTAAAGTGGTTATTATTACCCAAGTAAACAACCACACTAATGCTGCCTTTGTCTTTACTAATTCAAACTGCATCAATGCCACATTTCACTGTAAGGGCCCAATTACGAGTTTCGGTAGTGCGAGGGTGAGAGGTACTCCACCGCAGCACCCCCTCACTGCTGAGACTTGCCACCACCCACCCATAAGTTTTCAAGTTATTTGCAATCTGGTGGGCGGGTGGCATGGCGTTCCCAGGGCAGTGCCTCTTTCAAAGACTGTGGTGCCTTTGAAAAAGGCACTGCAATGGTAATGCCTCACAAAGTTCCTGCAAGGCATGGACTGAAAAGTCCTTTCTGTGAAGGAACGCTACTGCATGCACACAGGGGGGACACATGTTATGCCCCCCTGTGTGCATGCACAAGCGGAGGAGGCACAGGGGGCCATTGCCAACAGAGAGGACACTGGTAATATGCTTGGCAGGACCACAGTGATCCCACCAAGCTTATTGCAGTGGCTGACTGCTGCGCCACCTCCAGGGAATGGCGGTTCCCTGGCAGCAGCGGTGGTCTCAGGGCAATCTGACCACCCAACATGTAATGGGGTAATGAGACCACCGATACAGTGGTGGCTGGACTGCCACTACTGCGCCACCATGAGTCTGGCTGTCCAAAGACCACCAGACTCGCAATCAGGCCCTAAATGTTTTTGTTGCTTGTTTGCTTTTAGGTGTACAAGAGAAGAGACATCACCCACAGTACTGCCAAACAGAAGGCCTGTGCAGTCATACATCAGTCGTGCAATCTCTTCTGCTTCTTAGTGCAACTGCCAACTGAGAGCTTTAAGATGGCCCCAAAGAAAGATGCTTCCAAGAAAATGGTCAGTGAGAAGCAGCAGCTTCCTACCAGTGGTATGTCGCCCCAAATACTTTTTTGGACCACCACGTCATGTGCCTGCCGCACCGTCCTCTGGGGAGCAAGCTCAGAGCAGCACTCCAGCATCAACAGCAGCACCCTAACCTAAGCCAAAGAAGACCATGTCTGTCAGTGAAGCAGCCAATGAAATCATGATGATGCCAACAAGCAGTGACACTGAATTTGATGTGTCCCTTTTGCAAAGTAGTTCCCTATCACTTCAGGAAATAGAGCAAAGTGGATAGCAGCCGTAGCCAGCAATAGCACATCTTCCTGATTTTGGAGCAGAACAGGAGGTTGAGCTTCCTTCCGAGCAAGAACCTCCTCTTTTAGAATCATTGGCTCCGAGATCTCCAGAGAAGGAAAAGGAGGGGTACTACTCCACCATCTTTTCCAAGCACCACTTCTGATGATGATGATAGGGATATGGAGCGGACCCCGGCAGAGTCCAGGAGACAACAGGAGAGGCAAGGGAAAAGAAAAGTTCCTGAAAGCCTTAAATTCGTATTTGTAAAGCGCGAACTACTCACCCTTACGGGTCTCAAGGCGCTGGGGGCCGTCGTGGAAATTAAGTGAGCTATTGCCCAGAGTCACAAGGTGCTGAGCTGAGCTACCGGCAGAGCCGGGGATCGAACTGTGAGCCCTGTGCTCCGAAGTCAGCTGCCCTGGCCGCTGCACCACACCTCTCCACCTTAGCCTTAGACTTATGGAACAGGATGATGAGGAGGATGACAAGGCAGTCATTGTGGAAAGTGTCACAGAGGAGTCTGACATTGCTATTCATCCTGCTCCAAGGGATGTGGCACATGTAGCACCACCAGCTCCCATATTTGCAAAGCCCCAGCAGAGACCTGCCCTAGTAGCCACTACCTCAGTAGAAGTGTGCACTGCAGAGAGACAATCGACAACATGCCCACCTACCTCCAGTTCTTCTACAGGCTTTGGCAGTGGCACAGTAAAAATGTACTCCTCCCTAGTTTGGGACTTTTTTACGGTTAGCACACAGGGAGAGCACGTTGTAGTATGTAGGATTTACAAAACCCATGTTATTCGAGGTAAGCCTGGTTCACATTATGGTACTGGTGGCCAAATGACCCATATGAAAAAACACCACGCAATCCGGTGGGTCAAGCATCCTAAAAAAAATTGATGAACGTGGTTGTGAAGGTGAGGAGGCGAGCCGGGTAACATCAGCTACAAGTGCAATCACAGTGGCAGGTGATGATGAGGAAGAAGAAGGTTACATCCTCAAGCAAAGCAGACCTGCACGCAGCAATGTACCAGCAGAATCACCCAACTCAGCGACTTCACAATGGCACAAGATTCGGAGTCAACTGGGGACACCACGTCATACAATGACTGCCCCACTATGACACACACTGAGTCTACCACCACCGATTTCTCTAACGTCACCTTCGTCAGTGGACCCAGAAAAGAAGAAACAAATACAGGCTACTATTATGGGCATATTCAGGCAGGAGAGGCCCTATGAACGCGACCACCCAATTGCACGTTTGTACAATGGGAAGCTGGCAAAAATGTTAGAGCTAGACCTTCTCCCTTGTTCTTTTGTGGAATGAATGAGATTCTTAGCATTTGGGGCAGCCATCTGCCCAAAATGGAATTTTCCAAGTCAAGCCTATTTTTCCAGAATTGCTGTTCCAGAGCTTCATCACAATGTGCTGCAGTTGGTTGGACAAACTTTGCAGCAAAGTGTTGTTCACACTATCCACCTGATGACAGACATGTGGACGAGTTGTCAGGTGACTGATTAAATGTGCATCGCTGCACACTGAATCTCTTTTGCCAGGGTGAAGGAAAAGATATCTATAGGTCTTGGCCATAAAGAAAGTTTTAAGAGCGTCTGCGGCATGCAACACTGGCCATATTCACCATGGAGAAATCAGATACAGCTGCAAACGTCTTGGATGAATTTAACAGCAGGGTGTATGAATGGCTGCAAACCAGAGGTCTCAGAATTGAATTTGTTGCCCCAGACAATGGCAGTAACATAGTCAAGGCCATGTCAGACTGTGGGAATTTCAGGGTTCTGTGTTTGGCCCATTGCATCAACCTGGTGGTGCAAGACTTTCTCAAAAAAGAAGACATAGTCCCCAACATACTGATGACCTGCAGAAGAATCTGCACTCATTTCAGCCATTTTTTTTAAAGCCCAGAGGCAGTTGCGGTTTATTCAGTGGGCTTATAGAGCACTAGTTAAAGCCCTGATACAGGAGGTGCCAACAGGTTGAAACTCAAACTATTACATGTTGGAACGTCTGTTTGAGCAGCACAAACAGATCAATGACTATGCCATTCAAAGATGAGGGGATGCAGTTGGGAAAGCTATGACCATGGATGTGGACGAATGGGGCCTGGTCAAATGCCTGACACAGATTGAGGTTTTCACACCCCTTTTGAGGTTGTCACACAGGAAGTTAGCAAAAAAACAGTACGATGGGCCAAGCTCTCCTGTTGTTGCATCTGCTGCAGGATCAGGTAAAGAAGGTGTCTGAAAGTTTCACCCTAGCAGATGTGAATGAAAACACAGGAGAGCATGCCTTGGTTGAAAGCCTAATCCTTTACTTGGCTTGTAATTCAAGGTTGCAACATGACATCATCTCATCCAAACAGTACATCCGTGCCACATTACTTGATCCATTGTACAAAACAATTCTGACCACTTCCATTCCTTTTTCTGAACAGGATGTTTCAAAATACAAGAGGTGGATTGTTGAGCAAGCCAGAGACCTGAAAGAAGAATGGCTGTCCGTTAGAATCCCACCCTGCAGTTTGGGGGGTGTTGTCTTCAACTTCCTGAGAGGTCAGTCTTGTCTCACAGCAGCCAACCCCATCATCCAGAACACCAGCAACAACAGAAGGACTGGACCTAACCTCTGCATTGTATTGGTTTCAATTGGCAGGGCTTTGGTCCAGTGCAGAGGCGATGGCAAAAGAGGTTGAGCAAGTGGTAGCAGCAATGACCATCCATTGGATGTTCCAGGAGTATCTGGATGATCCAAAATAGGTCTATGTGGATCAACACCCATTGATGTATTGATATGGGAAGATGCGCCAATGACCAGTGCTCAGCAGGCTGGTGATAAAGTATCTGGCTTGTCCTGTTTTCAGTGTGTCTGCTGAGCATGTGTTCAGTGTAGCTGGTGTTGTTACAGTGAGAAGGACCAGTCTCTCACCTCTAAACATGGAGAGATTGGCTATGATCAAAATGAACCAACATTTCATACCACACAATTACACCGTTCCTGTAGCAGCATAGGAGGAGGATTGGCCAGATTCAAGTGTGTTAGCTGACCAACTTCTCTGTGAACCACCTGAGTGTGAGGATAAACTCTACTTCCTGAACTGAGTATGCCAGTGCCCCCATAAAACATTTTAATTATTTTCCGTTGAACTTCCATCTTTGCACCCAAAAAGTAGCTAGTGGAATATTATTATTTTTGTATCAGATTTATGCTGCCCCGCCATTTTTTAATCACATTAATATTGTAGGATTGTAGTTGAACCAGTGTGCATTGAAGAAACCTTCCCAATTCCTTCATGACATTGGAGACGATGCCTGCCTCCCTCACAGTCCTGTTTACAGTTGGGGGCTCTTAAGTGCTGCAATGTTGATGCATGCATGACTTTAAATTATTTGCATCACATCGCAGGGCCTGCCCAGAAGATCAGTGATTTACAAGAGTCCCAGTGTCAAATTCCAATGTGTTGCCTGTATCAAATATGAATGGTGTACCTACTACCTAACCTGCCCATGCTTGTATTGGAAGAGGTAACTACAACTATTGCAAAGGTGAGTGAGTGATTGTGAGTGATGATTGATGATGATTCATGTGGTGGCAGACAGTGAAGGAGGGTGTTGAACTGTAATCTGGGAACTTGCTGGAGATGATTTGCAATGTTTGGGCCCGAATTATGGGTGATCATTTTTTCCTGTAAGTGATTGGCCTTTACAAACTTACTTAGTGAAATTTAAATAACCTGTACAGTACACTCCTATGATCCTTCTGTTTTTTTATCACCAAGGAGGGCTGCCCCAGGCGACCATTTGATTTACAAGACTGCCAAATTCTAATCTGTAGCTTGCATCAAAGGGAAGATAGTGTACCTACCACCATGCATGGATTGGAACAGGTAACCATTGCACCATTTAGTGATTATTGAGTGATTGTGAGTGATGATTCATGTGGTGGCCGACAATGAGGAAGGGTGTTGAATTGTAATTTGGGAACTTGCTTGAGATGATTTGCAAAGTTTGGGGCCTGACTGAAGGGCAGTCATTTCTTCCTGTAGGTGATTGGCCCTTTCACACTTAGCGAGAGGTCCTCTCCTTTTTTTTTTTGGTTCAACAGAGACCAGTACAGTCACTTTAGTTAACAAACAAAAACCTGTACAAACTACTGCAATTCCGTTTCTCTACTTGTTCTTCAACAGAAAGGCACTAGATGTCTATCTTGCTCGGGTCATGACTGGGACGGAGTTATTCAAAGTCAGGAGTAGGATAGAAGAACTCACGGCAGGACTAGTTCATCAACAGCTAGAAGCAGGAGGTTATCGACTTTAAAGGGAAACCATGACTCTGAGGCCTTGTACTCAGCTATGCGAAATGGAGAGGGGGGGGTGTTGATTTGTGAAATGCTGTTGTGTGTGTTGCACTGGTTGCAAAACTGAAACTCTTCCATCTTGTTTTTTTGCTCTGCCTTTGAGTCTTTTAGGCACACTCCTCATGAAGCTTACATTTCTTCTGTCCTTCTCCTTGAATCTAAAATACAGTTTCTGTTTTACAATCTGCAGGCCTTCTAGTCTCCTGCATGACTGAAAGGTGAAAGTGAACTCAACACTCCTGCTTACCTACCGGACCAGCCCAGACAGGCACCCAAGAGTGATAGACATTCCCAAGGAGAATGCAGATGCACCACCTAATTTTGCAATACAGTATCATTTTTTTTTTAACAATCATATTTGGAGAAGTGGGTGGGTTCACTGCTCCATAATTTTATTTTTTTCAACTTAGAAGACAAAACATTTAGATATCTGATTACTTCGGTCTCAGGGGAAGAAGGACTGTTTGCAATGCATTTAACTATACTGTGTCAAACTCACCCCTTTATTTCCTTCCACAACAGATTGATGACGGTGATGTGCTGCTCATTGCTCAGATGAATGCTGTCCTTGTGTAGTGTTTGTCTTTGTCAAACCTTTCCCCAAATTCCCTTTTGCATTCATTCATCAAACCGCTAACTGTCTTCCCCCAGGCTGTGAAATTTATTGAGGTGTGGCTTAATTTACAGCATCATTGGATCACAAACTTCGTGGGGTGGATGTGGTGAAAGCAACACCAACACACTGCAGGATTTTCCATTACCTAGGCTATAGCCCACACTGGCCCCATTTACCCACCCAAGCAAAAAAGTGATCCATATTTTTAGATACAGAATGAAGAACATCAGTCGCCAGCATCATCATTCAGGCTTTGGGTTGCATAACCATAAACACCTAACCTGATCTTCTCCACTTCAGATTTGAGTCCAGTTTTCATGGCTCGAGAATTTGGTAACTTTAGTTTTAATTAAATAGTAGCTTCCCATTGCTCAAGTTACTACTATTGCTATTTTTTGTTATTTTAACACCATCAGGAATTCTTTGTTGTGTCATCATGTAGTAGTCTGGTCACAATTCGTTCTGAAGCTTTGATATAATTTATAACCCACTAACTCAATGTTTTTATTTCCATTTAGTTGGCTGCGATGGATGATTCTTCCGATTAATCCTACAGTTGGAGCTCATCTGGGGGGAACTCACTTGTGAAGTTGTGATGCCTTCCCTATTATTGCTTCATCTGAATTCAGGTAAGACAACTATGGAGTGAAGTGAACTAGTTAAGTTAGTAAGTAATTAACTAATTGCTACTGCAAGTAATCGTTTATCTAGGTTGTTGTAGACAATATAGGTTATGGCAACATCCCCCCTAATGGTCAAGATAGTTAGAGAGGTATAACTTTAACTAAGTGGTATAATACACTCCTACAAGCAGATAAACAGGCTGCATAAAAACTAGAGGTTCATAAACAGAAGATTAAACAAACAATGAATATACACTTAATCAGTACTATATTTGAAGCTGTCCAGCCGGACAGATACTTTAATATTCAATTAGTTTCCAAAAAATGAACGAAATACATTTGAAGTGGGACACAAGCCTGCATCCAACTCAGCAAAATAGGACGAACAACTTGTAACAGAAAGGCTCAGGCAGAGTAAGTTGTTCGTATGTAGCACATACTGATGTTACAAACAAAATATAGTGGGACACCATTACACGAGCGATATTTAGTTGAGAAGTGTACATGGTGTGCATTAAGTCGACGGCGTTTCGATCCTTACAAAACATATTAGGATCATCATCAGGACATTTACATAAGCATGCCTGGGTACATTTGCCTTCATCCCCGCGATTGATGCTGGCAGGAAGCACGCCCATGCAGCAGTGTCCTCATTACTAGGCCGATTCAGACCTAACCATTCTAATTAATATAGTCACCGCGCACGCGGCCCATCTCCACCAACCTCTTGCAGCTCTGACCGCACCAGGTACGGATGCTTAATCTGCCCCAGCCCTGGTCGCTCCCACCCCCATGGCGTATCCATGCTGCTCTCTTCAGGACATTAGGCAAATGTCCAGAAACTAATTGAATATTAAAGTATCTGTCCGGCTGGACAGCTTCAAATATAGTACTGATTGAGTCTATATTCATTGTTTGTTTAATCTTCTGTTTAGGGACCACTGTGTTTGAAACTAGTAAACTACCCAGGGTCCCTGACCAATAGTAATTGGGCCCCCTTGTCTTTCAAAGCGCGTAAAAACTAAAGGCAAATGTGCAAAGTAAAACACAAAAAACTACTTCAGGCATAAATTTCAATGAAATATAATAATTTTCCCTTTTATTTTTTTTTACCAACCCACCCTCTCCACTCACAACAGGCACACCCCTGATCCCAAACAAATTTACCCAACCACTAATGTCCAAAAAATAAAAAATAAAATGGCTTCAACTCCCTTCCCACCAAATCCACCAACAAGTCCCTCCCACCAAAACAAAAAATGTAAAAAAGGACTAGAAGAAGCATTGTCCATTTGGGTATGGAGCTGGTCAAGGCACTGCTCCTTCCTGATGAGCTGGCTCTCCATAGCATCCAGCAGCTGCGGGGTGTGCCACAGCAATGGCCTGTCAGAGCAGGAGGTGGTGGCACCAGTTGTTGTCAGGGCCCCTATCAACTGGCGGCCACGCGGGGGATGGGATGGCCGGGAGGTTTGAGGCGGAGGGTGACTGGCTGCACTGGGGACCGGCTGAGAGGGAGCGGTTTCCACCTTTTCATTTTCCAGGGCCACCAGCTGCCGATATTCCTCTTGGATACGGTCCAGCCACTGCAGACGGGCCGATATCTCTTGTCTGTTGGGTGCTACAGGTGAACCAGCAGGAGTAGCTATATTGAGAAAAACAAAAAGAAAAAAGACAAATTGTAAATAATGCTCTTTGCAAACAATTGTTTTAAATTACTAGGTGGTACAGTAGCAGTACATTTCTGGTCCCCTAGGGTCATTGGAATTTGATGTGATTATGATTAGGAGAGTCACAAGGCCAATTTTATATTTTACCCACACATGCCTCGCATAAAAACCACTGACTCTGTGGCAGAAAATTATTAAGGTAGAATAACACCTGATTAAAAGAACTGTGATCTGATTTATTTTTCCTCCAATGGCTTTTCAAGTAACTAAACAGACTCTTTGAGTGGAAAAATAAATGGCCTCTCATTAAAGAGTAAGGCATTATGCACTATGGAGCACAAGTTGTGTGTTGTGCTAAATGAATGGAGCCATGCTTATTACTAGCCAGCGCATTGGGTATTTTGCTACTGTCTGCAGCTGGGGCAGCTGTAGTTGAAAATTACTTATTTTTAATTCCAGTGGCCCTGCTCTTCTCCAAATGCCTTTCTCTTTCAACCCTAACGCCAAAGAGGAAGATGAATGATAAATAAGATACTATGTCACACACCTCACGTATGAGATGCAGATATTATCGTGTCTGCCGTAAGTAGACATTAGGGAAAACGATGCACCGCACTACAGGGAAAGGAACGGGCTATATAGATTGTATTTGATACGTTCATCACAGCGTATCCCATACGCCAGACTTTACATCAAATCATGCCCTTACTCCCACTTTACTCACTGACCTTGCTCACCACCAAATATTATTTCCCCAAAATTCATTTGCTGGGCAGTAAGGAAAGGAAACTTGACTTACTCTACTGTAGGGTAGAGCGATTAGGCGGATAGGGTAGAGCTTTTGATAAAGAATAGAGGAGTCACTACACTGATCATCTATTCATCATCGTTGGCTTATTCAGTCACTGTAGTAGTTGACGGAAGTCGAAAGGGAAAAATCTTTACAGGCATAAAATAAATCTGCAATGGGAAACCATGAAATATATTTTGGAATCACTTCAAATGGCATTAAAATCAAACGTGGCAAATGTCAAGGATGGATTTCTTAATTTTTTGGTAGGCTGGAATGGAAGAACTTAGGAAAAAATAAAGGAGTGAAGTACTAGGAGGTGACTGAGTGGACAAAGGGAAACACACCTTGTGTGCTCGGTTTGCAATGCATTGAAAACTTTGTAAATGCTGCATTAACTGAAGCAGAAGCACATTGCACAGCCAACACTGCAGTCACTAATTGAACCATACTGCACTTTGGTCATGGGTGGCAAAATGTCCTGGGCGGCAAAATGCCATGGGCGGGGAGGGGGTGATGAATGTTATGTTATGTTAAGATGTCTTGTAGAGCGCACAGCTGCCCCAGCAAAGGGGCGTCCCGGCGCTAAGAGCAATGATAGCAGCTAACAGCATGGACCCAACATAACGAGAGACAGAAAGAAGGCCAGTGGGCCATTAGGCGCCATAATGGCAGACAGAAGGGAGTGGACTACAGAAAACCTAATGGGAAGGGAACAGATGAGTTTAGTGCTTTTCGAAATGCCAGATAGTTATCCATACTTCGGATATGTACAGGGAGGCCATTCCAAAGCTTAGCTACCAGTGTGCGAAAAGAGCGCCCACTGGCGCGAGCCCTCCTCACTCGCGAGATAGATACCAGGTGTTGGCCTGCTGAGCGAAGATGACGAGTGGGAATGTAGGCGGAGAGCAGGCCCGCTAGGATACCGGGGGTGGGGGAGTTCAGGATCTTAAATGCAAAGCAGAGAGACTTGAACTCCACTCGTCTCTCCACCGGTAACCAGTGTAACCGACGAATGGCACTGGAGGTGGAGCAGCATCGGGGCATAGCAAGAAGAGTTCTGGCTGCAACATTTTGGACTCTCTGCAGTCTCGAAATCTCCGTCTTGTTGACCCCCAGATAGAGCGAGCTGGCATAGTCCAGTCTCGACAGCACAGATGCCTGGACAATCATCTGTCGGATGGAGGGGTCAAAAAAACCCAGCAGAGGTTTGAGACTGCACAGAATACCAAAGCATGTTGCCGCCACCTTCTTAGTTTGGGTTTGAAAACTAAGCGCCGAGTCAACCCAGATACCAAGGTTTTTCACCACCTGTTTGGGGGTGGGTGCAGGGCCCAGGGTGGTGAGCCACCACTGTTCACTCTATAGCTCAGGATCTTTCCCTTCCAGCAAGACCTCAGACTTACTGGCATTGAGCTGGAGACAGTTGGCAGTCATCCACCCTGCAACATCCGCAAGACCGCTCCGAAACTTAGCAGCATCATTCAGACAGTCATTGGAGAAGGCGACTACTAATTGTGTGTCATCAGCATATGACACAATAGTCAGCCCTCTCCTCTTGGCTATCGCGGCTAGGGGCTGGACATACAGGTTGAAAAGCGTTGGACTTAACGCAGAGCCCTGCGCTACTCCCTGTTTGATGGAATGCACCCTGGATGTAAAAGGGGGGGCTGACACCTGAAAGGACCTATCCGAAAGGAAGGAGGTAAACCAATCCAGGGCGAGGCCCACGATGCCAGCCTCCTTCAGTCTCCGTATCAAAATCTGGTGAGAGACCGTATCAAATGCGGCACTGAGATCCAGTAGGATCAGTGCCGAGGTACGTCCCTTATCCAGAGTTGCTCTTAAATGTTCAGTCACAGCTAGGAGGGCGGACTCTGTGCTGAAACCCGGGCGGAAGCCGCACTGGGAGGAGTCCAGTATATTATTCTCCTCCAGATAGCCTGACAAGATGGAATTAACATAGGCTTCAGAGATCTTGGAGGTCCAAGGCAGCAGGGAGATAGGGCGAAAGTTCTCCAGTTTCGCTGGATCTAGGGTGGGCTTCTTTAATAGAGGCATTACCCTGGCCTGCGTCCATGACCTAGGAACTGTAGCCATAGA
Organism: Calotriton arnoldi; assembly: GCA_963921515.1. NCBI lineage: Eukaryota > Metazoa > Chordata > Amphibia > Caudata > Salamandridae > Calotriton > Calotriton arnoldi. The sequence continues at coordinate 1,409,494 of CAWUFW010003468.1, read as the reverse complement.
CAAGGACATGTTAATAACCTGGCCCAGAGGTGTAAGTAGCACAGGTAACAGTCTCATTGGATATTCAGGCTTCATGGGGTCAGTTGGGGATCCAGATTTAACCTTCCTGCAGAGTACACAAAGTGCTTCTTCAGTGATTGGCGGAAAGGTGGCCAATATATGGGCGGGGGATGGGCCCCCAAAATCGGAGCCCGTAGCCACCTGCGGGAAGGTCTTATAGATGTTATCCACCTTATTTATAAAAAAGGTGGCAAGGTCCTCACATTGTTCATCTGACTTAACGGCGGACGCCACAGGAGCCCCAGCAGTTTTGAGATTTTTAATGATGGAGAAAATCTTCTTGGAGGGATTATGGCTGTTTCTGATCTCATCAGCAAAATGGGTAGCCCGTGCCTTCTGAACCGCCCTATGATATTTCTTGATGGCTGACTGATAGCGGCCCTTCAGGATAGGATCAAAGTCTCGTTTCCACTCCCGCTCCAACCGCTTGCATGTTTTACGCATAGTGGAAAGATTGTTATTATACCATGGGTTAGACTTAGTGCTCCGACACTTAGATTGTTTGGCCGGAATCAAGTCATCCAGAGGATGCCTTAACCAGTCAGATAGTGCTTCACTGGCGGTATCTGGATCGTCCGGCCAGCTGGGCACACTCGACGAAAGGATGCTACTAAGATGATCAAAATTTAATTTGTGCCAGGGGCAGCGGAGCGAGAGTTTCTGAGGTGACTTTCGAGAGGGCACTACCCCGGAAAGCGTCATAGGGATCAGATAATGGTCAGACCAACATAGCGGAATGGGGTTTGAGACAGAGAGACGTGAAGGTTGGAAAAAACTGGATCAAGTAGGTGGCCCGCAGAGTGTGTAGAACCATGGACCAGTTGGAGCAGCTGGCAGGCCGCTAAGTCCACTGAGAAGTTGGCCACTTCTGAGTCATGGGGATTATCAAGGTGCAGATTTAGGTCGCCAATGACAGAGAAGTTGACGTACCTCGCGACCAGAGAGCCCACTATGTCAGCCAGCGCAGCCCTGCATTCCTTCGAAGGGCCCGGGGGACGGTATACCAGTAAGCCAGACATGGTATAGTTGGAATTAAAAGAAATCCCAAACCGTCCGCACTCGCAACCCGCTACGGTTTCCTTAACAAATGTGCAGGTATAGCATGATTTAAAGACAACTGCCACACCGCCGCCTCTAGCCTCTCGATTAAGGATGGTGATGCTATAGCCCGGGGGAAGTGCCAGGCCTGGTTCTGCCACCGTGTCTGCTGACAGCCATGTCTCCATCAAGAAAAGAGCATCCGGAGATTCGTCGTGTAGTAAGTCATACACATCCAGGTAGTGATTAACTAACGACCAGCAGTTAAGACTAAACAGTTTAATATCTTGGCCAGCGCCAGAAAGTTGGATAAGGGGGAATGGAGTGGTCGCCAGTGAATTGAAGCTGCAGTTCCTGCAGCAAAATGGACCCACAGGAAGGTTAGAAGGGGGAAGGCAGCAAGTGTCCCTTGTTAGCCTAATGGCCAGAAGTTTGTCACGGGAATATGAAAGCGTTTTTTTCCCAAAACCGGCAGAGTGACTGGCGTCTGGCGACGTCCAGGTGCGGACGGGTTACCTTTGGCGCGACGCCGGCGCTCCCGCGCGAATGATGATGGGTGGGTTACATCTGCTTCACTTCAATACAGTGAGTCAAGGGAGTAGAACAAAAAATTTAATAATACCCCCACTTTGAACCATAGCTTTCATAACCATACATAAACAAAGTAAGTGAACTAGGTGATCAGCATGCCCCTCTTCAGGAGAAGAGCTGCCTTGCTTATTCATCTAAGCAATCCAAATATTCATTCATTCTTTCATTCTAATTCACCCATAGCCACCCTGATTTAAGCTTTACTTTCTCTCATCCAGCCTTTCACCAAAATTTCCAATCCATCCATTCAATAGCCACCCTTTCTTCCATCCATCCATCCTTTCAACCATCCATCCCTTTCTATCAAATAAATACAACCCACAATACATCACTACAGTTCGGTTAGCACTGCAGTATCTTCTAACAAAAATACCACTCTGGACATTTGTTTGGTTTACAATGTTAGACAAGCCAGGTAGTAAAGCCGACCAAAAACATTTCGTAATAGAGGGGCAGAGCTTTAACCTATGATGATTATGATGACTCAGAGTCATTGAAGCGCAATGAAGGGGTGGAATAATAATCAATGAAAGACGTTTGGTGTTGGTTGGCAAATGCAATGGGACCTCATAGTTTCCAGCCATGCTGCACTGTGATAGAAACTGCTGGTAAACTGTATAAATGAAATACATAGCACAAAAATGGCCACTCTTGTTAACTCAACTGTTAGAACCTGAGCAGGAAAAAGAAAGCCTACTCAACAAACATACATGGTGAATATTATTTATATTACTAGTTTACTTAGGCCTGCAATCTACACAGTAGACAGAGTATCAAAAATGCTTTCTTAGTCTTACAGTACGACAAGTTGTATAGGAGAGAGGGAAAGATTATTACCAACAAAGCAGAAGATAAGTGAACTAGATACTAGTACAGACGGGAAAAAATCAGCTGACAAAAAAAAAAACATGTAATAAGAAAAAAACAATAATGCAGTGAGAACAGGAATGGAAAAAAAAAAAATAAGGGAGTTGGAAAAAAAGGATACAGTATAAAAAAATAAACAAGGCAAAATTTTAAAGTAGCAGTGTGGGCAGAGGAAAGAGAGCTAATCCACTGTGCTTTCCACAAGTGGTTTCGTAACCAGTCCTCATTGCCACGTGACAGAAAGACGGCAGGTAAGGGTGTCAGAGCAACTTTATTTCTTACCAGCAACACCAGTCTCAGGGCTGCAACTCCCATCCTGGACGCCTGCACCAACATTCCAATACCCCAAATTCTACCCTAAGCCTACAACAATAATAAAACTCAACATTAGGGACTAGGGTTAGCAGAGCCCTCGGCAGCAGCGCTGGTGGTCGGCACCTCCTACTGACCAGCTACTCCTGGATCCGACTCCTCAATATCCCTCTTCTTGCCCTTGGGTCCAATATGATAAAAAAATAGATTAGTAATTCAGTTAATCTCCACAAAAATATCATGTCAGGTAAACGCAGTCACATTGCACTTCTTTAATACAGATCGCCCATGCTACAAGTTTCTAAGTCTATTGGCTATTGCTGAGTTGCCCATAGTAATCCTAAAATCCCTATTCCAAATTTCCTTAACAATACTACATCTGGAACTAATGCATTGCAGTGAATGATATTTGATTCTATTCTCATTTCTCAACTCCCTTGATGGACCAACTCAGTCTCTCTTTTTTGTAATGCATAGATGCATACTACACATCGCTCTGAACTAGCTTGGAACTGGACGTGCTACAAAACAAAGTCACTGAGAATGCTAACTCACTGATTGTCTATGGTGACAGGAGGACAGAAGAGTCTGCAATGGCTTCTTAATGAATCAGCCAAGTGAGTGCCAATGATGAGTACAATTAGGTAGCACTGAGCACCTGCCTAGCAGAAAGTGGATCACGTAATATTCTTAACGTAAACTAAATGTAACTTACCTCCGAGTGTGAGCTGCTATTCAGAAACAAAATGTTAGCATTGCAGAACACAATTAATATTCACCCAGCCCTGGAATCTCTACACTGAGCAGGTTGAGCAGGTCTTGCTCCCTTTCAAGAATATCTGGACAGAGGTGCGTCAGCTGCTGGATGGTGTACCAAACCTGGCTGGTGCACCACATGCACCGGTGCACCCTCCCCCAGCACAGCTGCTGCTCCTGTATGGGCTATCCACTGCTGGGCCTGCTGCCACCATGGTGGGGAGGTGGCGCTGGACAGAAACTAGTGCTGCCACCTCCTCCTTGCTGAAAATCGCCCAGGGCTGCACACCTGGGTGGTGACGTCACCCACAAAGTAGGTGACCCTGCTCTGCCATGGTGCTGGGTGGAAAGATTAGAAAAGAAACAGGAAAAGGAAGGAAAGGAAAGAACAAATAAGGAAGTAAGGCAAAAAATAAAATACACTCTAATACAATAAATAAAATTGAGGTGTAGATTAATTAGGAGGGTGGAGGATTGAAAAGATTATGGAGGGATTGAAAATTAGGCCCAGCACTACAAACAGAGTAGAAAACAAGATGGACGTGCCCATACAAACTGCGTGATGCCATTCGCGCATGATTTGGAACACGAGGACGCACTGCACATTGCGTTTGGTGGAAAAGGCAACACGAACAGGCGCACCAGAAAACACCACCCGCCCACAGAACTCCACGTAGCATGCAAGAGTTTTCAGCTACTCCGCAAACTCCGCCCAGGCCTACATTGAACTTTGCCCCATGCGACCCATTCCACTTTTTATCCCCTAGCTGGATGGTCCTACACAGAGATTCCATGTCGTGAGATGTTGTCAAAGAAGACCACCCCGGATACGCTAAGGGCCACCCTTGGTCCACAGATGGATGCTGAAACTGACATGTTTGTACACTGAGTTGGGGGTTTTGCCACCTCCAAGAATTTCTTCTCTGGGAAATCTCAGGGCCGAACAGTATCTTCTCCTATGGTGCCCTTACTGTGCATTCTATTCAGCTCAGTTTGGACATTATTGGGTTCAGTGAAGAGGTATAACTCTGTTGGGTTGGTGTCGTATCGGGCCACGTTTACAACTTCCCTATGTGATTCTCTCTTGTTAGGCTGGATCTTGGCCCATATCCTACGTAAGTAAAGGTGAATGAGGCACTTGGCTTTTTCAGGGGTTACCACTTGGGTCAGGAAAAGCCTATCTGCGTCTACCACATGTGGGATAAGCGAACAGCAATGACATGTCCTAGCTGATGCTTGCGATCCGACTGAGGTCATGTGTTGGTACCAAGTGTTGTGTAGGGCGCTATGTAGTGTGTGCATGATACCGGTGTTCGGTTTAGTGTCATTGTAGGTGACATATGAAAGGTCCCTACGCAGGGGCTGTGGTTCCCCATTTTTTAATCTCTTTTGACCCGGCAGTTCCTCAATGGTAGGTAGGTGTGGGACTACCCAAAGTACAACATTTGTCGAGATATTAAAGCTTGTGGTGTGGGTCACCTAGGAGACTTCTGTGCCCCTCCAATAGTGGTATTGTTACTGGTCACTTCCAAAAGAAATTTTTTGTTGTTTTTAGTTCATGGAGGGTTAGTCGCGGAGGGCTTAAACTGGACATCCGAGAGATGGACCCACACACTCTTTCCCTCCACTTTGAGGGCTGTGGTTGTCATGACAATTATCTGTTATGGCCCCTTAAACTTAGCCTCTCTCTATTTTCTTACAAAGTTCTGAATGCAAACTTCTTGTCTGTACTGAGGTTTATGATATGGCAGGTTAGCATTGGTGCACTTGGGTGTTCAGTGGCTGACCTGTTTGGATAAGAATCTAGAGGTTTTGTTTAGTTCTGTCAGGTATACATGCAAAGTATCTCCTAATGCTTTAGAGCTAGCCTCAGAATTTAACCTGCCCTGGTTTTCAGAATGGGCATCCCCATCAGTCTATCAGTGGCCAACTTGTGTGGTGTGAGGTGGTGACCGCCGCTAGGTGTGTTTCTTATTCTAAATAAGGCTAGGGGCAGACAGTGGAGCCACTTCTTTTTAAGGGTGGTGGAAATGTTACTCATTTTAATATTCTAACATGCCATTGAGCCTTTCTATGATGCCGCTACTCTGATGGTGGTAGGCTGATGCTAATTCATGGTCTATTCCTAACAGGGTGCAGATATTGTCAAACTTGGTGTTGACAAGGTGTTTCTCATTGTCTGATCATATTACGTCTGGCACCTCCCACCGGGGTATTACTTCCCTAACCAGGAAGGCTGCCATTGCTTTGGCAATACAGTGTACACAAGGGCCGGCTTCGATCCATCTAGAGTATGGACAAACAACTACAATCAAATACCTGTAGTAAGCACATCGATCAATCATGTCAATGATGTAAATGTGCAATGCCTTAGAGGGTCCAGTTGGTCTAGAGATAGATGATACTATGACCTTGAGTGTGGGTTTGGGTGAGTATAGTTGGCAAGCGACGCACTCGTTTACATGCATCATTACCATCCCCATGATGTTGGGGATGAACAAGTCGGTCTGAAGCTCGGCCAACATGTTTTCTTTTGCAGTGTGTGCTGGAAGGTGCAATTAGGGCAGTGCTATGTTTACTAAGCTCTGGGGCATAACTGTTTTTTCCACGTGTTTTTGTTGATATATTTGGTTGTGTGATGTCTCTGTGCAGCCCCTGGCTTCCCATAACTCTTTCATGTGTGATAATGCAGTTTCTTGTAACTCCCTCAGATATAATTTTGCTGTCTCTGTTTAAGGTCTGTCCTGGGTGAGTTTTGTCTCTGCTTCCTGCTGTAAGAAGAGTACGTGTGTCTCCACAACCACTCCATAAGCTGCCCTTCTTGCCATTTGGTTGGCACGTGTATTTCCATGTGAAACAGCACATTTCACTACAGCTCCGGTTTTTAGGTAGGATCAGTTCATTGATTAGTAGTTCGAGGACGTCCTTATGCTTGACGGGAATACCATCCAACAGAACTTGAGCACAACAAGTAACTATGGAATTTACCTTCACCAGATAGGCGATGCATGGTTTCATCCCACAACAGCCTTGACTGTTAAACATCAAATAGCTCCCATTAGAGAGCAATCTGAAAGCCGGACAAATCACAGCTGCTTGGGAACCTTTCAGGTAACAAGACAAGCTTGCCACAGATCCATTACAAGCCCCATGAAGCGAAATGACCTTCTAGACTAAGGACCCACTTAAAGTGTTCTCACAGTTGGAAACGCTGAGAAAGACTTCAGCTTCCCCATTTCTACATCTATCCTTGAAAGGTAGTTCCCAATACTCATGTGCGTACCCTTCCCCTAACGTTTCATATCTGCCTACTTGGTGGTGTTGCAGACAATTTTGGAAAGGAATGTCGAAACTGCCAAAGTAAAATACCATGGATTATCCAATCCGCGGATAGTGTTTCCGTAACAGTGAAAGGTAATTTCTCTAGTTTTTCAATATGTAACATGGTGTACTTAGCATCCTATCATGTGATGAGTATCTGTTGTTCCATCAGTTGATATGGCGAAAACAGACTAGTGGTCTTAATATGTTGCCATGGCACATGGCCGGAACTTAATGTTTGAAGAGTCCATCTCAATAGCATATTAGACCTAAGTTGTGACTGCCCATGTTGTAATGTGGACATGTCTTGCTGCATAATGTATATTGCCGACGACACTATGTTGTCCAAAGAATATATTCTAGATGATAATGTGGTCATACCATTCTTTACCACTGCCAAAGCCTTTTCTAAATCACTGAAAAACCTTCCATATTTTATTGTATATTGAATACAAGAAGAGCTTTTGATGTGGCTTCTGGGGACCGAATAAAAAGTCCCTGAGATCCAGGTATTCAGACAAAAGGGCCAAGTATTGTTTCACCTGAGACAGTGTCAAGGATTTTAGCCAATTAATACACAACTTCCCAACACTGTACATTGTCACCACCCCCGAATGTTCAGATTGTACATAACACGTCAGGTCTATTAGCCTTGAAACTCTACCTAGGAATAGTGACTGACACCTGTTAGTGTCCAGTACCAAACCAACCATCCCTTCCAATTGGGGTCAGATGAATTGTACGTGCCATTATGTAACATGGCAACCAATGTATCTTCACTGTAATGTGTAAATTGCTACCAATTGTCATAATGTGCTAATGTAGGAATTTGTAGTGTCTTCGAGTCATTTTGGCGATTCCAAGACATGATGTTTTTTGCAGTTTTCTTCAGGAAAATCGTTTGTTGCAGTATCAAGCATGCTCTGAACAAAGCCTCAGTTCCCTGAACCTGCCAGTCTCTTATCCCTCAAATAGATTTTACATCTATACTGTCCCTCCAGAAGCGGAGACCCCGTACAGACAGCTGGGAAAGAAAAGATGCAGAATATATCAGCTTGGTGTCAGTTAGCATATTTTTCTTTGCAGGTGTTGGTGCAAGCCCATAATAAAATGAGGTCAGAGCAGATGTGTCATAACCAGAAAAATAAGCAAACGTCTGTGCAAATGTTTTTGAACTACCCCGTGTTGTTTTCGGGCAATGTTCCCATTGAGTGTAATTATAAACAGCACAAGGAACACTGACTTTATGCAGGAATGATGACCATAATGTGGAAAACAAAACATGTCATCATAAATAGATGTATCATCATACAATTTATCAGAGGAAAACACAGTAGAATTTTCTAGATTTTCTAGCAGTTCATGCACTGTTTCATTGTCACAATCATCAGAAACAGTACTAGGGGTAATGACATCATTCAAATAAGTTTTTAACAAATATGGAATTTGTAGCAGTTTAGGGGAGCCATTAACATCATACGATACCCTATTCCATACAATCGCCTTTGGAACAGGAACTGCTGTAATGTTCACCAGGGAAAGGTCTCTCTGTTCACGGTGTGACGATGCATGTGGTTTGGGTACCAAGTTCACCAGTTGTACTGCAGAGAGTTCCGGATGATAGTGTTGGTTTAAAAACAGGAAAAAGACAGTTACCAAACCAATTCAGAGGACCAAAAAAAACAACCCAATTGTAATCCAAAGATGTAACTAAGGAGGAACAAAATATGTCCTATTCAACCAAAGGTAGAAAACATGCACTTTCAGTCTGAAAGGGAGGGACGGTAGTGGCGGAGGCGGTGTATCAGTTGAATCCAATGAGAAGCTATCAAAATCGATGAAATAGTCAGAAGCCATCTGATCTATTTTTTGCAGCATATCAGGGTTTGTAGAACTGGGAGTCCACTCGCTCTGTGGTACATTGACGTAGACTTTATTCTTGTTTCCAAATTGAAATTTGTGTTTCTGTACTAGTTAATTGTACAGTTGTTGTAGTTGCACCAGGTAGAAGATAAACTTTGTTGTTGTTGGTTGCTGTCTCTGGTGCGAGAGAGGATGCTTCTACTGAACTTCCAGAACAGTGGCAAGAGGAGGCAGGTAGCTACCCTGGAGACCGCATGGCGTTCTGTTAAGAATCGGCCACATAGTGTAGTTTGGTCAGATCAATGGAGACAAATCTTTTGTCTTTGTGACTCACAAGGGGCAGAACAAGTACAGTTCTGACACCTTGAACAGACAGGGCAGGTACAAGAGCTCTGTAGAATGGACCTAACTCTTTTTTGTCCACAATTCTCTCCCTTACCAGATCCCTAAAATTCGGAAGCCAGCCAGGTCTTGTCGGCACTACCTTCACTTCGCCAGTGGTGGTGCGTTTTACTTGGAGGTTGCTTTGTTCATCCCAGAATTCATTCAGCTCCTGTAAAACAGGCAAATGTTTATTCATGTTAAATGGAGTTTCTGATGCCACTGTGTTGGTACTGTTGAGGTCTGGGACTCACATTTTTACCCCAAACAGGATTTCATAGGAAGTCCCACCACCCAGGGAATTTATTGGCATGTTAAATAAAGCCCTCCTGACCCCATATAGATGATGGACCAAACTGCGACTTAATCCTAGGACTCTTGCTGTTAAAGACTGCTTTAAGTCACTGTTTTACCCTCTACTATAGAATTTCCCTCTGAATAATAGTGGGAGGAGTAACACGAGGTCACACCCAGACTTCCCATGGCCTCTTTGTAAGCCCTAGAGATAAACGACAGACCCTAGTCGTAGTGTAATGTGCCAATTGCGTATGTAAAGACTCGCAGATCCTTTAGAAACAGTTCGGGCATCAGCCGACTGCTGTGGCCATACCAAAAGGAATCGAGAGAAGGAATCCACTGCTACCAAGATGTACTTGTAAGCCCCCATCTGATAGTAGAAGGCCACAGTGATCCAAATAGACACAAGCCAGTGGCTTGTTTGAAATCAGTAGAGGTGACTGTGGTGGACGTGCTATGGTGGAACCCTTCATCTGCTGGCAGATCTCGCATATAAGGACAACGTCCTTGGTCTGTTTGTAAAGACCTGGCCACCAATAGCGCTGCTGCAATGATGAAATTGTAGCAGACACTCCCGCATGTGCAGAAGCCAGACCCTCGTGTGCTGCTAGTGTCAACCCCAGTCTGCGATCTGTGTTTGGTATTACTCTATCCCCTACTTCAGGAATTTGAGCATATGGTATATTTTATGTGGGAGTACTTGAGTGAAAAGCCTTTTGACAGTTGGGTGCAGTCACGTTGTGATTGCAGCAACTGCAGCAGTGCAAACCGTTGCTTTTGTAGCTTCATCAGCCATGGAATTCCCTACAACGTGAACACCCACAGGTTTATGACAATGTATTAATGACATGAGTCCATGGCAAGCTATCTTTTAGCTTTTCTACCTTCTCCCAAAGCAGCTTGCGCTTAATTGTACAACCCTTTGAATCTCTGAATCCATTCTGGCTCCAATAGTGTAGGTATTTATTATAGGACTGGACACAGTAATAAGAATACATGAGCCGTATTTTCTAGTGCTAGTACTAGAGCTTTTAGTTCTACCAGCTGCTCTGTGCAATCCCCTAGTGACTGCGTGTAGGTTTTTCAGGCTGGAATTCTCCATCATGCATGTGCTGTTTTATGATTGGGCACACAGCTAAGTATTGGCTCCCACCTGATGGGAACTTTTCCAGTGACTGCATTTAGCGTTTGTTGCCTGATGCTCAGGGTAGCTAATTGTGGTTGTGCAGCTTGAGCAACCCAAGCAGGGTTAAGTGCCAATGTATGCATAACAAACTGTGTAAGACTTCTGTATATTGTTACTACGTCTTTATAAAGTGTTCAAACTTCTGCTGTTGGTAAATTATCAACATTAGGATACAGTGTGTATTCTGCTAATACTGGTCATGTCACTCCCTCTAATGGGGGCTGATGTGTGTGGGAGGGTGCCTTTAACCAATTTATGTGTTCTTGGTAAGTGAGAGATATCTTGATTTCTTTGTATCGAGTGTACTCATCCAGTGTTTCATCCTCAGTGTAGGTGTGAAATAGCTGTTTAACGTTGTCTGTAGCTGGGAATGTAACCGAAGAATAGAGCACCTCTGTCCTAAATGCTTTGTGTGCTTCAACCATGAAGGTAATATCTTCAGCCCTGGCTGGAAGACCATGGTGTAATACTTTCTGTGAAATTGAATTACAGAGAGGGTAACACAGTGGCAATAATAGATCCTTTCAAGCTGTACTACTTAAAGCCAATACATAGGTGTTACCTACTCAGCTGAGGAGGATTTTCCCTACCACCACGGACGTCCCCAGTTTGGAGATAAGTAGGGGTCTCTGAGAAGACACGATTGAACTACTCAGGTGATCCATTAAATATGAACCTAACCAACATTGGCGGTGCCATGTCATGTAGTTTCACCCTACGGTAGAAACTGCGCATTTATGGACACCATAAACATTGGGATGGTGCCCAATTCTATGCACCCCCTCAGAATATGTTGTCCTATAGACCAGCTAGCTCACAGTGCCACCATAAGCCCCCCCTAAACCTAATCGGGCAGCAAATGGTTCAGAAAACCACTGAACATGGAAACCCTCATTCCCCCAGGAAATGTGGTGACAGTTAAAGAACCGTTTTGCTCAGTCACTTGTGCTCTAGCGCTCTCCAAGAAATATACAAGGAATACATAGAGGAACGTTTTCAATATTTAATGAACCAGCATGACTCTTGCATGAAATATATGTGCTGCAATGATCAATAGAAAGAAGCAAATTAAAGTTTTAGAAGCACCAGAACTGTGAACAGACAAAAGTTCCACCATGGTGGTAAAACAATGTACATATGCAGGCATAAAAATAATATAGAGAATCGGTTGTACTCCAACTATGCAGTCCCTAAACTAAGTGTCTAGGGTGAGTGTGTGTGTATGTACAGACCAGACTCCTCGTACTGGATGATTCAACCCCGGTTACTTAATGTGAAAGAATGTAAGTCCCTGTCGTGGTCACAAGCTGGACACCCTTGCAAGGAAGTAAGCAAGTTGCTGGGCCAAAGCATCAGTGTGTAGTGACCTCGTAAATATCAGCAAAGGGTTCCTCGGCCTAAACCCAGAAATGCTTGTCGATTTATAATAAAAAGTATCTTTGTGAGTCCTGTGCAAGCCAGCATTATTTTGGTCAAAAGAAAGCCATGTCGCCTCATGGAGGAAAAATAGAACGACATTTGTATAATGTGTGGCGAGGCCTTGTACTTGGTGTTCAAGGAAACGTGATAATGTTAGGCAAAGCAAAATCTGTAGGCAAAGCAGTTTCAGAGAAACTAATTCAACATTGTCACACATGAAAATGTGTGTAAAGGAGATTGTGTGAAAAGGAAGGCAACTTAAGAAACATGTCCATGATAAAAGATGGCATCTGTTTTCTGTGGACCTACCGCTGACACATAAGATTGTGTCCTGATGACATATTGCTTTGGAAGGACTGCAAATTAAGATGTCATCCACATATTGTATCAGGGTGCTACTCGACTGGAAGTAAGTGAGGTCCCTTCTCAGTGTTCTATTAAAGATACTTGGGGACTCACAATATCCTTGTGGTAAACTCCGTAATAGCAGCTGAACCCATCAAAATGTAAATGCGGTCAGGTACTAACTGTTGGGGTGCAGCAGGATGCTAAAGAATGCATTCTTGATGTCTATTCTATTAGAACTCTGGGACCATGATGTCTTTGAGGGGGCATAGGTCTTGTATCAAGTGCCATGCTCTCCCTTTACTCTTTTTGACTGGGAATACCTGTGCAATACAGGGGGATACTCCCATGCATAGGACCCCTTGATCAATTAGTGCTTGGATAGTGGGTGCTATACCCTTGTTGTCTTCCTTAGAGAGTGGGTATTGGCACACTCTAGATAGGTTGGCCCCTTCTCCCAACGTTATTTTCACGTTCAGCTGTATTAATGAGACCTATGTCATACGGCCCCCGCGCCCATAGTTGTGGTGGCACTTTTGACATGTACTGCTCCTGGAATGTTGTCACTATCAACAGGGCCCCATTTCGTAGATCCACCCTAACCTCAATTGAACAGCGAAAATAATTCCTGAAGCTCCCGGGCAGTTGCCGAACAGCTGGTCATCTGTTATCTTCCGTACAGTGAGACCAGGTGTTACAAAGAGGACACATGCCCACATCACGCTCACCCGATCGTTGGCTAGCAGGACCCCGCACAAGCAGGCCATATTTCAACTGCCTCTAAGCAGAACAATACTTCCTCTTGGGAATCCCATTCATGGTGTCCCTCCCGGCAGAATACGAATTTGTTGGGCAGTTGTAACTTCTGTCCCAGCTATTTCGGCATGTTAGCGACAATAGGCAGCAGTCTGGTCGGCGGGTGGCGCTCTCATCAGTTCATCTGTATTGTGGGGGTGTTGCTCGAATATGAATTTACCTTGAAAAAACAAAGACAAGAGGTGGATGGCAAAACAGGAACCGTTGGCTTAATTAAACACTCAGACGGTAGTACAACTCACAGAAATTGGTCTGAAGACTGTCTCAAAGTACAATAAATTCATACGGGCTTTATACAGTTTTGGGTACAATAAAATACATCCGGCGAACCTTGTTTGGTAAAGGAATGTGGGCCTTGTCCAAGGAGTCACAAATAAAGGGTCTTTGAAAACAATGCAGGTGGCTCGACCTTGCGTGGACACAATGTGGGCCAGTGGGTAGTGTGTCCAGATGTCCGCCTGCGGGGTGTGTCAGAGTTGCATGTACTGTGTGTGCTGTGTCCTGATTAGCTGTGTGTTCCTAACTACATGTGGCATCTAAACTTATGGTGTTTGGGAATGTGCACACCCCTCTGGCAATGTGATCCTTATTAGGGCCAATTTCTCCATATCATTGTGGTGTTGCTGCGCTTAGCTGGGGGATGGACCCGAGTTTCCTGTTCGTGCGTTTGTCTGCCAGCTACATGCCACCCCACCTGTGACATGTCAATCAGTTACAGCAGGCTGGGGTGGCAGAGCCTGCTTGATCACGTATTTTTGAGTCGTGGTTGATGGAGAGTTCATGATGTGTGAATTTGACAATAGCAATGCTATTTGATTTTTATGTGAGTGTACCATCATAAGGATTAGCATAATTTTTATCAATGTCAAAATTCCCCCCTCTAATTGAATTTTCAAATACATTATCCAACTCATACTTCATGAGAGTCACATTATTGGGGACATTTTGTTCTTCAGTCTTGACTACTACTACTTTCCTATTTACATGCACTCTACCTAATTTGAGGACTGTGTTTTTAATGCAGGAAACCCCAAATATAGGAAACCACACAAGAACAATGAATAGATGAGAATGGGTAACAGTGACATGCACAGTCCAGTCAGCCACCTGGGGAGCCAGGCAAACCAATTTAGATAACATGCCTTCTCAGGGGCACCTCCCTCCTCCAGCTTGTCTCTTTGTAAGCAGTGCAGTGCTTGGATGGCAAGAGTCAGAGTCCCGTTAACCAGGTCATTACATGGGGTAAACGTGCAGCAGGATGCACCGATACTGGCACACACCACTCCTTCCATTGCGGTCAATAAGCCCATTACATAGCGATGTTGCATCATCATGAGGCGGATGGCTCTCAGTTCTTCCTTGATTGCATTAAGGCTGAGCTCAGTGCTGTTCATCATCTTGAGAAGATCCCACCTGGTTATCATTAACCAGCGGGCATTCACTTTCGTCTGCACCTTGAAGACTGTTATGGACCCCCGTGTTGATTTGAGTGTCAGAAAACAGTCTGAATTTGTCTGGAATGTTCTTGTACTGAGCTCAACCAAAATATTCAGCAGTTCTTTTCTCTCGAGGCTGATGCAACAAAGTTGTCTTCTTCCCTAGAGGGTGTTGATGCAACTCTGACAGATCTTCGGGAATGACCAGGGTAGGGCTGTTTAGGGTAACCAGACACCCCAACCCCACGCCATACAGGGATGAGCTGAGTGTAAGCGAACTCGCCTCACTGCCAATAGTAATCCATCAGCGTGGAGGTGCCTCATTGCATGTTCGGACAATGCAGCACTGTACCACAATTCTCATTTGTTCCTTTGCCTCTGAAGCACAAGAAATACAGTGTCAGTTTCTGTACAATTAAGGGTTGCCCCTTCCCCTCTAACCACGTATATCTATTACTTTAGTGTTCCAGATTTCCTGACATGGAGATTCTATGCTGTTATTCAACCTTCCCCTACGAGACTCGTTTCCTCTGGCATCATCGAGGTGGATGGCCCTACATTGGAACTCCATGTGTGAGGTTCGTTTGTTATTAAAGAAGACAGTCCCAGAAATGCTAAGGGCCATCCTAAGACCACAGATGTAGGCGGGAGCAGACATGTATATGCATTGTTGTGATGGTTTTGCTGCCTCCAAAAATCTCTTTTCTGGAAAGTCTCAGGGCCAAACAGTATCCTCCCCTAAGGTGCCCTCCTGGGCATCCTGTCTAGCCCTGTTTGAATGTCGCTAGGCTCTTTGAAAAGATACAATGCTGTGGGATTGGTCTCGTATCGGGTTAGATTCACTACTACTCCACTGGGTTCTACTCAGCAAGTCAATTGGTGTAACTTTTTTTTTATGGGGTAATCTCATGAACATGGCGTGTTATTGACGAATATGGAACTACAGGGGCGTTGCCAGCCCCTCTCTCTATGGTTTACCTGGGAGGTGCTATCAGTGCGGGGTGGTGTTTTGACCTACATGTGTGCGGGGTGATGTATAACAGAGGAAGTGTTTGCAATTGATTGCTGCTTGTGATCACAACATGCCCTGAGGTCACGTGTATACCCCTCTAATCCTGGTATGTGATGTGACCCTCCCAGTGGCACCAGGTGTCTTGACTACGCCTCTCATCTGGAAACTTTCTTCTAGGCTAGCTGTGGGCTTCTTTTTATCGGTCTTTGGGCTCTTCCCTAGATCTCTCGTGACTGGTTATCCCACTTTATCAGAAAAATGGAGGTGGTCAGAAAGCTGTTCTGGGGCCTCAGTGTGTTTCTGATACTGCAGTGTCTGAGATTGGGCTTACTGTTTCCTTCAGATGGTGTGTGCAAGGCCTGGTGTGTTAGCTGACTGCTAGGCCTGGCGAGGTGGTGAGCGCATTCCTGAAATCTAATCTCGTACGGAGCTTTGATGGACTTTTGTGGACCCCTTTTCCCCGGCACCTCTCTCCCTCAGACCATTAAAATTGATAGGGAGAAGGGAAGAGAAAACATTGCTGCTTGGACAACCAGGAATCTAAAGTCAAGAACTCGAGTTTTTTGTATGGAACATTATGGACTGGGGTAGTTGGCTGTTTGGGCAGACCTCCCCTCCTGACTTGACTCGGCGTCTTACGGTGCTTTGCAAACTGTCAGATCCTATATGGTGGAGGTGATGGGGTCTTTATTATCCTGAGCGAAAGAGAACCTTGGCTCCTGACACTGGAGGACAGCTTTGTTTTGGAACATAAAAGGGGGCCTCTTTTGGCTGGAGGCTTCTGGCTTTAGCGACGCTGTTGTTGGGGACAATGCGGCATGAAGGAATTTTGATACCAGGCTCAGTGCTCAAGAATGGGGTCCATTTGATTTGGTAATCGGAACCTATCCCAATTTGGACTTGGGTGTGGGAACCTTGGCGCCTGCATTTTAGGGACTTGGATGGGGGCCGCCCTGCCCCCTTATCAGACTGCCCTCCCCTTGGGGTGTGATCAGCCAGCCCCGCCCTGGGAGCTCACCAGCATAGTGGGGCCTAAGCTTCTGCAGGCACCCAAAATGGCAGACTCTAGTCAGGTTACCCGATCGACCGGACATGTTCAGCAGCCCTGACTTCCTTAATGCAAGTGAAGGCTTAAATTCTCTAATATGGTCTCATTGTTTCTTTCTTTTGAGTTTTTGTACGGTGGGTTTGTGGGGTGTGCATGAGATGGATGACTTGTTAGGAGTTACGACTTACTGTATGTTTGAGTTCTGTGTTTATGGGAAGTCCACTGCCTCCTCAGACAGTTACTACTCCCTGCTGTGGTTGTGACCCTGGTCCCTGTTTGGCAGGGTTCCCTGTCTGTGGCTGCTGTTGCCACGCGCTTGCTCAATTACATGATCCCTATTGTGGTGGTGTGGTAGCTGGCTGACTTCCCTGAGAATGTGTGTATTGTTGGTTCAGGTCACCCTGCGTTTGGTTTTGTGGATGGGGATTTGCGGGGACTGGCCCATGTCTATCGACCTCTGCACATGATATGCTTTTAACTGGCATTGGTCAGCCGAGTGGCACGTCTGCTGCAGTAATTACATTCTCCGAGGTCTGGTGATGGCCAAGCTCCCCGACTTCACCTATTGCAGTTGGGCTGAAACCCCCTGGGGTTTTGAGGTGGAACCCCCTTCAAGACTGGTGCCATGTGCACACTCGTGGCCAACATGGGCCCCCGAGGGAGGGCTTTCTCTATTTGCATTGGATTAGTCTAGTGGTGTCACCCTGGGCTTGTTTCTGGTTGGTAATTTTCCTAGGGAGCTGCTGAGCAGGGGGTATGTGTGGTTGCCTACACATTTCCTGCTCGGGTGCCATACCTATGTGGTCAGCGGGGTTCCTTCCTTGTTGTGTTTTTCTCTTTAATTTTCGGGCCGTATTTTCTATGGTGGCAATATGTCTGGGTGCTCTATCCAGCTGCAGAAATGGGGTCTCGGGTGTATGGTATGTACCATATAGTGCTAGGCAGCCTCGTCTGCACCATTTCCTCACATGCAGAGGTGTCATGATGGAGGCAGAGGATGGGTTCGCTGGTCCCAGAGGTGAGTAGGCTCTGGCTATTACTGCCACTGCCCCTATGCTTCTTGGTCCTGCTCCCCCCCTAGCCTTGGGAGACCCGGCATGCATGTGCATGTTGCAGCCTCGAGTCTCGTGCTCCATACATACCCTATCGGCTAACAGCGTCCTCATCCTTCTGGCTGTCTCAACTAAGAGTCAATGCATGCAAAATGCCCACTGCTGAGCAAATCCACATAGCTCAAAAAGGTTTTCAGTGTATTCCAAGACCGTCACAGCGCAGGGGGTCTTACTTGTGGGGCCTGTTTGTACTTTGGTATGTGAGATGCAGGAGGGTCTTGATAGCCTGGGTTCTGGGGAAGGAGATCCAGGGGGTAGCAGGTTATGGTCCAGTTGTCGGTAAATTGGATGGACATTCTCAGCTTGGTTATCAGGGCTCACCCTAGTCTGTTAGTCGAGGATGAGGGACAGTATAGTAACTGCTCCCTCATCCTATTACCTCCTACCTCTAACTCGAGAGGTTCCGTATAGAGGACTCCTGTCACCATGCCCGAGAATCCTTGCACTACTGTGGTACTTCTTGATATCCTTTCCCTCAGGCAGGACCTCGTCGCCCCCATGTCTACTAAGAACCTGTAAGGTGCATTGTGCATAAGTGATCATTGATTCTTCCTCTGATCAGTCTAGGGTGGGCCATATGGTGTGTGTCTCTTAGGGTACTGCTTCCACTTCTGGCATGGATTCCCTACTCTCCCTCATGGTCAGCTGGGCCAAATCTGCAGCTTCATTCTCGCCATAGGATCCTGGAGCACTGAGCTCCGCTCCTCACCCCCACTAGTCGTATCAGTATCCTGAAAAGCTACGAACCTCCCTGTTACTTGAGTGTGTTTACCTGACCCGGTGACAGTGCGCAGTCCTTGCATTGTTGGGGCTGGATGCGACGGTGGGAGTTGAGCTTCGGGGAGCCCTAGCACTGGATTGGGGTGGTGCCTGTGCCTGCTGCCCTGTTAGCTTTTTGTGTCTCGACCTAACAGCTTTCTGCTCGGTAGGGGACCCTCTGGTTCTCAAACGGTGGGTTGGTGAATCCTAAGGAGGGAATAACTGACATTGGGGAGAGCACCTCCATTCCTACATATGGTGGGGTTGGTGCTGACGCTTTGCTTATCGATTGTGGGATAAGATTATTGGTCTGGGCCTCCTCGAAGATGGCCCAGAGCTCTAATAGTGCCTCTTTCCTGTCCTTTTTTCCTGCATATTTAGTCCAAATGTGTGTCCTTGTGTGTTCTATTATGTTTGTGTTGTAGGTTCCCTTTTCTGGCAATGGAAACGTGTGTGCATCAGTGTGTGCGGTGCATTTGTGGCAATACTTGTGAAGGGTTTTTGCCTGTGTGGGAAATCTGGTTTGCATGTGTTTTATTGGCAACCCCATGATGAATTGGGTACTTTTTAAGGTTTTTTTTTTATTTGGAGGGGAATTTTTAAACTACACTTTGGGTGTGGGGAACAACTATACACGGGGATTGTTAGTCCTAACCACTACCTACTATGAGCTCAAATACTAACTAAGGTTGCATCAGTATGTACAGTTCACAAACACAAAGAGAAATGCATATGAAGGGTCACAATCTAGAAGAAAGTGCAACTGTTAAAACGTCATGAAATTGGGCAAAGAATAGCAGACTTTATATGGCACATCAAGACATCGACAAAACACAATATTCAGACAAAATACAGTTGCATTAAATTACTACCATCAAAACATCAATGACCCCACAACAAGAAATAACTTGCATTAATTTGAATTCTAAAAAATAATTAAACAACTGACCGTGAGAAACTGATGATCTTTGTCAAAAATACCTTGGCCTGCTCCTAGCGCATGCTATCCTGTGACCAGGATAAGTCCTGCGCAGTACACGGGACCAAGTGAGCTTGATAGTCTGTCAATATCGGCTCCGGGACAAAGAAACACAACAATTGTTTTTGCAGAGAAAAGGAATAACCGGAAGAACTACAGGCCCCTCTTGGCCAAACACAAGCAACACCTGATCTTCCAGATCCAAATCCTTCCCTAATGTCCGAATTGCTCCCTGTTTTACACCCATTGACTTAGCGTGCCATCTGTGTCACTCCTAGTGGCCCAAGCGAATAACACCTCTCACTTCTTTCAGACAGCAGCAGTGTTTCAGAGACCGGTAGTACTGAGAAAACCCCTTTAGACAAAAAAAATATGATTGAGGTGGCAGCCCTTAATCACACCCAGAGCCCATGTGTACCATCTGTATCACGCCCAGCGGTCCAAGCGGTAGCCCTGTATCACATCCAGGGACAAGCCTACCATCTGTATCATGTCCAGTGGTCTAAGCGGTAACCCTGTATCATAGCAAGGGAAAAGCGTACCATCTGTTTCACGCCCAGTGATCCAAGCGACTGCCAACTTCATCCTTCCTAGCCTGTTGACTATCAAAGAAAAGTGACCTCCACAGGATCGCCTCCGAGGCTGCCTTGCGACTACTCAGTTTGGACACAAAGTAACAGGGTGCTCAGATTAAACTTTTGCGCTTCTTCCTAGTTTGCCATATGCCAAATGCTGGAGAATAAGGATCAGATATGGTCTCCTACCCTTCTGACGGCAGCTTCAGGATGGACCTCTGACCCGTAGATTCAGCAGAACTTCCAAACAATTGTGGTGTCTGCTCACCTTCCTTGCTGCACAGAGGAGAATCCGTCCAGGCAGGGTCCTTCTCCTGCAGCTGAAGTCGGGCTCAAGGTACCAATCTCTCCTATTTAGCTCACCAAAATGTTACTTGAAAAAACAAAGACAAGAGGCTGTTGGCAAAACAGGAACAGTTGGTTTAATTAAACACTTCGGCCGGGAGTACAACTCGCAGAAACGGTTTTGAGGACTGTCTCAAAGTACAATCAATTTGTGCGGGCTTATGTACAGTTTTGGGTAAAATAAAATACATCTGGTGATGCATATTTGGTAAAGGAATGTGGGCCTTGTCTGAGGAGTCAAATATAAAGGGTCTTTGATAACAAATGCAGGTGGTTCGACCTTGCATAAACACAATGTGGGCAGATATCCGGCCTGAGGGATGTGTGATTGCTGCGTGTTCTGTGTGTGCTCTGTCCTGATTGGCTGTGTGTTCCTAACTCCATGTGGCATCTAACTTTATGGTGTTTGGGAATGTGTGCACCCCTTTGGGCATGTGTGCTTTAGTGGGGCCAATTTTCCTGGACCACTGTGGTGTCGCAGTGCTTATCTGGGGGATGGACCTAAATTTTCTGTTCACACGTTTGTCTCCCAGCTACGTGCCACCACAAGACTGTGACCTGTCAATCAGTTACCACGGGCCTGGGTTGTAGAGCCTGCTTGATCACATATTTTTGTGTAGGGGTTGAAGGAGATGTCATGGCGGGTGAATTTCACAATAGCAATGCAATGATGGTACACTCGCATATATGAACGAAATAAGTATTAGCATTGTTTTTATCAATATCAACAGGGGCATTTTAATGACATGAGACTTAAGGGTGAAACCCCAAGGGTGGAGCAGGTCATAGTCCCATTATCAGAGAAGTGAAAGTTTATGTTTAATTTGGCCTTTAAACCTTGTCCTAATAGGTTAGTTGGGTATGAGGAATGATATAACAGTTGCTCCTGCATGCGACTGCCTCCTATGTCCAGCTCTAGGGGTTTTGGGACGGGGAACCTCCTCATCGTTCCAGAAAATCCCTGTGCCTCCATGGTCTTTCTTGATAGGGGGACTATTCCTTACTTTAGGCGTGATTTTGTTGCCCCTGTGTCTATCAGATAGCTATAAAGAGTGCTATTTACTAGTAATGTAATGTAGGTTCTTCCTCCTATTGACACATGACTGATAATGCCAGGCATGTGTGGATGTATGTGTGCTCCCCATCCACTGGACATTGGGCTGGCCATTGTTGTCCCCGTGACCTATCTACTTCTGGGAGCTGAGGAGGAACTGTTACTATTCCTTGTCATTGGGAGTACTGTGTTGTCAGGCCATTTCTTTCTATCCACTTTGTACTATATCCTTGGGTCCCTCTACCACATACTTCATACTTTCTGAATCTCTGCGGTGGTACTCCCATCGTTACTGCCGCCTCCTGTGCCAATATGGCTACAGCTGTTCTTCCCTGAACCACACGTTCCCATGTGCTTTGCAGTGGTTTTGCATTGGTACCCTGGTTCTGTATCAACTTCTTTCTCCATTTTCTCTCCCTCTATCTATCCCTCTCTTGCTTCTACTTGTGGTTGTGAAGTATATGAGCTTGTATCTCCCGCCAGGGTTTGGTGTCTAGCCCTACTATGCTGTCCAGCCCACTTTGTATCTCTGTGGGTAACCCTTTTTAGGTCTCGCCTAGGCAGCGCATGCGCGGTCTCGTCGAGAGATGCTGTATACAGTATGGTGGGGGAAGCTCCGCCCACTTTCCTCCTAGCTTTACCTATCTTTTTGATTGGCCAAAATCTTAAATGCTGCATTGTGATTGGTTTTCGGCAAGTTAGTCCCGCCTCCTGACGACCATGTCGTCATTTTTCTCCTTCCATGGCTATCAGCCCCTTTACTTTAAAAACTCTTTTGTTCCCCTGCCTCCCCCTGTTCCTTCATGCAGTCCGTGACTTCTCTGCCCACGAACCACCCCACCCCCACCTCCCGTTCGTGCCTTTTTGGACGCCCGCACTTTTGTTTACAATGCAATAGGGCTCTCGTAAACACGAGTCCTATTGCATTTGTAAATGCTTGTTTGAACCTGGGATTGGCTGAGTGCATTTGCACTCTATTTTGCCTGACTTGTCCTGAACACATGCGCAATACAGACTGTAGCAATCACAGCACACGGACAGCGGGACGGGAGGCCAGGTTTCTGCCCAGACCAGCCCTCTCATCGGAGCATGCACATCCCTTGGAGCCTGGCCCCCACCCCGAGTGAAAACATCGACTGTCTGTCTGATTTCTGTGGACGCGTAGTGTATGCAGGCCGGTGGGGCAGAAGGGACCCCACTGCATATAAAGAAGGGTGCCCCACCCCCTGTGAATACGCTGCCTTTCTCCTGTGCCCGCGCTCGTTGTCTCAGCATTCCCCCAGCGGGGCTTCATGCCTAAGCGCCTCACCGCCTAAATGCCTCCCGGGTTTGACCAGAGGAGATGAATGTGGCAGCGCAGCGCAGGGGCCAACAAGTGCCAAGTAGCAGACTGGGAGGCCATGAGACAGCGGAGGCAGCAGGGGCCTGAGGCGGCGGAGGCCGGAGGCAGCGATTCTCAGTGGCTCCTGCAGCTCTTGCAGTGGCTCCCTCGGTTAGCAGGGCAACGTTGGCGTCAGCTTCCTGGAGCCTTCCCCCGGGGGCCAGCACTCAGTGCCTTGACCACCTACTGCCTAAGTAAGCTGCAGTGTGGCACTATGGCATTGGGCCGACTCGCCAACTCACCGACAATGAGTCCAAGTTGGCACCTCTTCTCCGACCACAAACCTCCCCCTCCTGCATCTATGATTCAAGTCGCAGGGGGGGAGCAGTAACAGCGCAGCAGCGGATTTCAGCTCTACGTTTAGTTTTGGCTTCAGGCCACGCCCACTCACAAGTCGGAATATATTTAATCTTTATTTAATAATTTTACTATATTGTATTGTCTTTTATGGTTTATATATATACCAAATCAAGTTTGAGTTGGCTTGAGTATGTTCATTCATGCATAATACGACCTAGAAAGTTCGGGGCCAGGGGCCGTAGCTCTCCCTTCCATAAGCGTTTGTAGCTACTGAAGACAATTTTGGAAGGGATACTATATCACAGTGATGACGACAAAAGGGATTGACTGACGGCCTTTATGGGTGGTTTACCCACATATCCACCCACTTGAGAAGGCAGGAGAGTGTAGAGGCATGTCAGACTGGCTACGGTGATAACAAACATATCGCCTGTAGAAGTCACACGAGAGAATTGTTTCTTTAAGGCTAGGATACATATCCCAGAAACATGTACTCTGCACTTCGAGGTTTTGCAGCTTCTGCATATGGATGAAAACGTCTGTAAGCTCAAAATCTTTCTGTCATGTTGCTGCCCTGCTGGAGGTAGAATTATGCCATACGAGGGAAGTAAGATGAAGCTTCTGTGCGTAGTGTATGCAGGCCGGTGGGGCAGAAGGGACCCCACTGCATATAAAAAAGGGTGCCCCACCCCCTGTGAATACTTTGCATTTACAGGAGTCATGTGCGGGGCACGGTGCAAGGAGAGTGGCAGAACTGATGTCCCTGGCACTATTCTAACCCGCATTGTAATATCACCCCCCTCCCCCGGCCCTATGTAAACAAGGGTGTCCTCCTCCTGTGAATATACTGCATTTACAGGTGTCCTGTGCGGGGGCATGGTGCAGGGTGGCTGGCAGAACTGCTGCCCTAGTACTATACTCACCCGCATTATAATATCAACTCCCCCCCGGCCCCAGTATAAACACATGGGAATTCTGAAAACTTGAGAGCAACGTACCCAGAAGCACACTGTGCCATTCTCACACAGAGACACATAAGCGAGGGGGCGTAGTGTCTCATCATTAGGTGCTTGCAGGTACCAGAGATCAACATGCCAAGCACTACAACACCTTGCCATGGGTCGTAAACACTATATAAATCCAGTTGAAGTTGCAGTACTATACAACACAATGTAGAGAAGAGGCAAAACAACGTGTTTACTTTTTATTATTTTTATTAATGTCGATGTTTTTAGGGTAAGTTCTCGTTTTTGGTTCTCTTAGTTGTGGCTCGGGTATCTGGATAGGCGGGGTGGAGCGGAGGACGTGTAGTGAGGTACACTGCACATGCACTAGCCTTTTTTCTCATCATGTGATGCTTGTTTGCATGTTATTTTCAGGACATTACAGGTTGACTCTCGTGCAAGAAACAACCTGACACTGTGCGCAGATAGGAAGAATAAAATACAGATGATTAAAAAGTAGTTGTTATAACCATCTCAACGCTCAGAGAGTTGGTAGCTCTGCACTGCAGCTGCTACACGAGTGCCTGGGAGCCTCGTCTGAGTGCCCAAGGACATGCCGGAAGTGCCTCTTGTTCCCCCTTGCACTGCAGGCTCAGACTGCCCTCCCGCAGTTTTGATGGGTGTTCTGTTGCACATGGCGAGGTGTTGCCAGCCTCACTGTGTTGGCAACCGTGGTACATACTGATGTTCATTTTTGCAAATGATGCACCCGGTGAGCACAGCTGATGGTCTCTGCCATCCTGGCACACTTTCCTCATCACACAGGAATGCCTTCTCAGTATTGGCCCAGCGGTGCATACATGCACACCAGTGTTTGCTGCCCAGCATGTGAACAGATTTCTGTCCCATCCAGTGCTTTAAAACGGGCTACAACATTTCAGCAAACCGACCAGCACTTCCTGTGATTACAGGAGATCCAGCTCCACTCCTGTCTGCGTTTATGGCCTTCATACCCCGTTCTGGCAGAAATGACAGCCTGCCATAAAACTGCAGGTACTTCTCAACGCAGTGCTATGTTAAAGAACAGTAGATGTGGCAGCACCCAGGATAATGTGATTCATGGCTAAATACTTTATAAGGTCCCAAAGGCCGATTGCATTGCAAATGCTTGTTTAAGAATATTGTAGAAAATTGTGACCTGTGGGCCTGTATCAGTCCACGGCTGTCCAGTTTCCCGTCCTCATCTCTCCCTCATTCTATTCAGAAATGCTTTCTTCTGGCTTCATGGTCTCTGCCATAAGTCCCCCTACATCTGGGCGGTCAGGGAATATTTCCCTAAGGGCAGTCCAGATCCAGTGCAGGTGCATATTAAATGCGGCCCCATCATGCTGGGTGTCTGTTAGTGTGATTGCTGGAATGCGAGCTCGGGCGAACACCATCTGCTCCCCAATTAGACTGCTAAGCAGACTCTTAATATCTCCTATCGCTAGGTTGATACCTATGGTGTTCTTCTCGAAGCATGTAATCCACTTCCCTGCCCCATCTAGCAATGGCAGTAGCTTGGTTCTCATCTTCTCTTTATCCATCTTGACCCATGGTGCGTATATAATCCCTGCTGCGCACTTCTGTAGTAACGAGCACTCTTTCACACTAGGTGACTCTACGGGTCTACCCTCAACATAGCGTTCCAATCTCGCAAGGCTTTGCTACATGTAGAGTCCTCCACCACCGCCATGTCTTCTGACTCAAAGGATCCTTCCCGTGACCAAGGCCTGTCATAGTGGTCCCTCATAGTCCAATCAGTTAACTGGTCGCAAAACGAGTACACAAAGGTCTTAGCAATTATTTCCCTTGCCTGTCATGCACCAGTGAGGAGCAACATGGATCCTCATCGCTGCTACCAGTGCCAAGATGGCAGTGGTCCATCTTGTTTTTCGTCAGTCGCGGGTGAATAAGTACCTTTCCTATGCTTGAACGATGCACCACTGAGCCCTGCTAACAGACTTTCATCGACCTCTGACTCTTCTGAGCATGGCACCACGTACCTGGCTCTGCTTCCCTCATGAGGAGAGTGCACTGCCCTGTAGCCTCCGTGCTTGCCTCTCTTCTTCGCGCCATGTGACGTGTTCCCTTTGCTCATAGCACCATGCTGTCTTAGTCAGTCTGGCAACATCCTCAAATTTGCTTTCCATACCCTCATCGACTCCTTGGGCAAACCCTGTGGCCACACCCTCATCGTCCCAGGGGACTGGGTCTCCTTTCATCTCCTGAGCTCCCTCTATCACTGTTGAGGACTGCCACAAACTTCCCTGACAAACTTTTGTACTCGCCTGACCTAGTGGGCATGCCTATTTTACCAACCTTTAAGGTGTGGTGTGTCAGGTGTGGTTGACGGGGAGTCCAACTTTTGGGGACCTTGCCTAGAAACATGGGTTGTGCTGGTGGAGTCTGGGCTTGCTTTTAGATTTATTGGGCTTGGACCTGTCTGACCTTCTTCCGGTGGGGGGTGTTCGTCAGCTTCTACTACTATTGGGTTTGAATATTCTAATGCAGGGGGAGCGGGTGTGAGCACACCCATCCTTGCATACACTGGGAGAGGTGCAGATGCCTTGCTTGTTAGCAGCATCATGGAATTATTGGATGAAACCTCTTCAAAGATAGCCCACAATTCTAACACTGCCTCTCTATTGTCTCTTTTCTGACCTATATATCTGGTTTTTATGTCTGTTTTAGTGTGCTCAATTGTGTTTGTGTCAAATCTTCCCTCCATAGACCAGGGAAATGTGTGTGCCTTCATGTGTAGATGGCACTCTTGGCATAATGTATTAAGTCTTTTTATTTGTTTGGGGAACCTAGTCGCCATGTGCTTTAATGTGGAATCCTTGGCAATTTTAGTAATTTGGAAATTTGGATAATATAGTTCAATTGATGTCATCCTAATTTTGGTTACTCAAATCATTGGGGCAATTTGTGTACTTTTTACCTCAAAACAGTTCAGAGGAGCATTTCTATAAAACACGATAAGACTGCATATGTAACACAGGGCGAATATGCTATATGTTAGAATAAAACCTGCATGAACTCAAATTGTCAAGTGAAACAGTTTTCAAAGACAAGGCAATATCATCACATACAATAACACATACAACAACACATTTCAAAAACTGTTGACAGAAAAAATTCCCTTGTTAAAAAACTTGGTTGTTCATTGCAATTTATCCTCTAGCAAGAAAGGACTAGCATGGAACACATTCCTAAGTGAGCTGGATAGTCTGCCACTTTTCTCTCCTAGACAAAGGTGGTAATCAAAGACACCGTTTTAGTAATAACGCTGGAATCACCAGCCTCTCTTGGCCACACATGAGTTATGTCAGGTTTCCTGGATCCAAGTTTTCACTAAATGAATTCTACCCTGTAGCGCCCAGTGTCAAGCAAGATGCATCTCCCACTTCCTTCCAGGTACTATGGGGATTAAGACACCACTTTAGCACTGGGAAACCATTGAACTTAAAAGCTATGAGTTCATTTTTATCGACAAATGCATTGATATCCATATTAACAACGTGATCACTACAAGTACAGTTTTTATACTATATAAGTTTTATGTCCCGCATAATTCCCAATTACAAAATATGCACAATTGTTACTAAATTGTAGCTAGACATCATTTTACTAAAATATAAAGAAGTTTTGCAGAACGTTGATGGAAGTGCAGAATCGTGCTTTATTGAGTATGTATTGATGATAGTGACAAATTTAGGAGCTACAAACTATAAAGAACCCGATAAAGATTAACTTCTAAAACATAACACCGTATAATATGGAATTTCATCCATTTAATTCACCAGCCATCAAAATCAAATTGTTCGTAACCATGTAAACAACGGTGAAATGTTCCAAAGTATAAGTATATCCCAAAAGGGTTGTTACCGCTACAAACATATGCCTTTTGTCACCTCAGTGTAGGCTCCAATTTGTTTTTTCTACGAACAGCTAGGCTTCGTGACCCTAACTACTGCAAGTTGTGACTATAATGGCAAGCCCATTTACTCGCAGTGCAGCACTACTACTAGGTGATTGTTCTTTGTGTAATCCCGGAACTGGGCTAGCACTTCGATGTAAAGCATATTATTAAGTGGACTATTGAAAGGGAATTGTAGAAGTAGAGACTGTTCCCTAGAGTTGTATTGTACAGTCATTTATACATAGCTTTCCATACCACTTGCAAGACATTAGAACAGGTATTACTTAGTTATTGGTCTGTAAAGTATAACGTTAATGCTCACCATCTAAAAACAGTCTGTTTGCTATACAGGTTAACTGCCTGCAACAGTGCTCTGCAAAATGATAAAATAATCTCTGCGTCATAACTTCAATTTTGGGTCAGCAAACAGAGCAATTATTTGAGCATATCAGTAGGTTTGCTTTAAAGGTAGTTGAAAAAAGATTTTTTAAATTTGTTTTACTTTCCTAGGTACTGTGGTTTAATATTTTATTATTTTATGCTAATAGCACAGCTGTGATTTGCGCCAGTACCAACATTTATATTTATTGATGTTATAAAGCCCAACTATCACCCTACAGGTGATATCCTGGTGCTGAAACTTTCAAGACCTAGTGTGCCAGTCCAGATAAAGCCTGCAGACATCTATTTGATTTTTAGGTAGAGCCACAGCTTCAGGCCCTTTCTGAAACTAAGAAGACTGGGTTCGCAACTGGGAAAACTCGACTGCCCAAAGATACATGTTGAAAATGGGGGAATTCCAAAAATGCTTCATTTATGGATTTCAGAGAGTGTGAAGGCAGATACCAAATGTAACTGACCCAAAGGGCCATAAATGTTGTAGAGTGCAAACATTCATGTATCAGACATAAGGACAAAGACTCCCATGAAGAAGTATAAAAGGAAGTGACAGAGAAGTTAGGTATTGGATCGACTTTTCAAAGGAATTGTCGATCAAAATATTTTTGCTGCGGAGAACTTCCAAGCCACATTGACATCAGCCTATATGAAAGAAGGGAAATGGGGAATGATTCTGTTTCTCCTACATGGCTGGTTTGTGTCTGGGAACTAGAAAGGATTCACACTTGTGAGAGAGCTTTTTTATGAAACACAGGACAACAGTCATTTCTACTTTTACCCAATGCAGGCCTGCCATCTCACACAGTGCTGCTGTATTACTTACACCATGCCTGATTACATATTGAAGTGACACAATCTCATAGTGAGCTGGGAACATTTGTACAGAAAGGGTTTCTAGCTCAGTTGTGAATGATCTACATGGCTGGACTCCAAATAAAAAGCTCCACAGGACAAGATAAATGGCACAAGCATAGTTCCTTATTGCTGTGGGTGAGGGTAGCTGTGGCAGTTCAGGCACAGGAGTGGATCCAAAGCCCCGCTTGCCATGGCCCCGCCCTGTTCTCCCTGTTCACTTGCACAGTGATAAACAGTCTTGGGTTGACAGGTCTGCCCATTTTCTGTCTGAAACTGGTCTGGCCAAAAACTAAATTTCACAAAGCTTCACTTACAAAGTACTTAAGTAAAACAGAAGATATGGCGAAATTGCCCTGACATCGGTCTGGCAGGATTTTTCTCTATAGTACAATCTAACTCACTGGACCAGAAAGGGAGACTAGCACAACCTTGACTCCATCCCTATCGGCAGAGGAACAGTAACATAAGCTTTTTCCCATTTTGACCTCCCAGTGTGACTGAGTGCTGTAACTGCTGTGGGCAGTGTGCATTTCCTGTTGGTGAACTAGCACTTGGAAGTTGAGTTTCTTTAGAAGGTCTGTTGTATCCAGAAGGAGTTGCTGGCAATTTGGAGTATTCCTAGTTAGATGAAATGCTAGGAATGGTGATGGCATTTGCACTAGCTGGGTTCTATGTGTACATGGGAATACAGAAGACTTTGGAACAGAGGAAGAATGTGACCACTGGGAGAGCGTCCATCTGATGTGCGCACTGGGAGAGTGTTGATGATTTGTTGAAGTAGAGGGATCCATACCAACAACTTTTCCAAGACACTGATCCCAGGAGATCAGTCTAGGTGTAGCTAGGAACCACTGCTGTTTATAAGATTCTACTCCTGTTGAAATACAGTGTTACACATCTAAATGCCACTACAATTGCTACAGAGAAGCATCTTGAGGTGCCAAGCTGACTTGCTTAATCCCATCCTTACTAGCTTCTGTGAACACCTTTGAGCTAAGTTCCTGTAGAGCTGATTATTTCTAATTTCAAATCACCTGATAAGCAAATGTCATTTTAGCACATCAAACTCGTATCATTCTTTTTGAACATGTATTTTTTTATGCTCAAACACTATGTAACAAATACGTTAGGATATGCTTATCCCTACAGAAGCCTTTTACCCTCATTATCCACATTTCCTTTATTTTCAGCTTGTTCTTACTTTTTTTTTTTTTACTTAACAGTTATGTATACATTTCAATCAATGTCTTTTTAAAGGCATTTCTGTAGTGCTCTATGGTTGTACGTGGCACACAGCATCTAAATGTACTTTTCAGTCAGTATCACCTTATATTTCACGCAAAGCTGTAGGTGCCTGTGTTCAACCTAATGGTCATAGGTTCAAATCCTGATGGGTCCACTCAGCCTTTCATCCTTCTGAGGTCGATAAAATGAGTACCACTGAGTTAGGTAACAATAAACATCTGTTATTCAGCGCCAAGATACCCTTCTGGGTGAACGTGCGCCTTACAAATACATGTTACGTTATGTTTATGTTAAAGCTACCAAAGGTAGGCTAGACTCGTTTGAAAAAAAGTGTACCTCTAAGAATAGAATTGGTTGGGCAGTGAGGGCGCTCCCTCACAACTCACATTAGCACTGTGATTTCTGAATCTCATGGCCTGGCAGGGGAATTACCTACACGAAACGTTCATTTTTCTGCTCTATATAACTTACAGTTTTAACCCAAACAGCCACTGATTCACAGCAATTACGCTTAGTTTTTGCAAAGAGTTCGGTGCTTCCTGATTCTGTAAAACTCGAACAAACACATTCTTCTCAAATAATTGTCATGATAAACTTATAGCAATATTTTGAAATGAAGCTGGAAAACTGCATTGTGCTGTGTAAAAAAAAAACTTGCAATCACGAGAAAAATTAATTAAAAATGTGACATTGATGGAAAACCTCCCGTTGTAAATTGATGGATTTAATGTTCCAGGCTGGCAGCGTATGGCACGTGTGCCGATTTTCTAAAAGTTCCTGTTTTAAAAATCGGTTTACATTGCACGCTTTGCCACGCAGAGAAAATACCAGTTGTAATGTTATAAAAACTATAGTAAAGTGAAGGAGTTCTTTGAGTGTACAGATCTTGAATTCGTTTTGCAGTATTTAGCAGACTTTGCAGTAGCAGACTTTGGACATCCATGGATTTTGCTTTGGATCATCTAAAGAAAAAACAGAAAATGAAAATTAAATTTTTTTGTTCAGATACTGTGTTGAGTTGTGTTAATTTTTTACCCGGCAAAAATCTATCCTGTGTGAAGGGGACCTCGAGGTGAGAAGACAGAGCTTAGCTAATAGTGACAGTTGCCTTTACATTGACATTTAGTTTTTATTACAGACGGCTAAATAAAGGAGACAAATAATTCACATTCTGAGTTTCAGATTGCATATTAGGAAAATTACAACTGCACATAAATTATTGCCACTCAAACACACAAAGCTTTTTATCATGTGTTCATTTTGTAAACTCGATCTCTTCCAACATTTTGCTGCAATCGGTTTGTGTGGCTAACTGGAATGGGAAGGAAATGCTTGCTGCAAAAGATCAAATATAATGTTAAGAAAAGTGTCACATGGCTTAAGCAGTCGATCATTTGAGGCTAGCTGTAGAAAAAACAAAAAATGCCATTCCCCATTTAGGTTGTCCTTGAAATATGAAATTCTGAAAAGAACGTCCTAAACATGGAGACAGGTATAGAGTTCATCCATGGGTGGACTGAGGCCCATAACAGAAGGCTTGGTTAGTGATCATAGGCAACATGGGTATTTAAAAGTTTTAAGTTTTAAGAATAAAGTATTGAAATTGAAGACAACTTGGAAAGCTTTGGCAGCTCTTTAATTTCTATGACCAGCACAAATGCAGGGAATTGGTGGTGATCCTTGATGATCCGGGTACTTAATTCAGGGAGGAAAAATTAAAAGTTGTTGGCTCATTACATATGAATAGGGGCCAGATGAGTAAAGCTTTTTTGAGGTCACAAACAATTTGATTTGTGCTATTTTTTAATGTACAAAAGCCAAATTGTGATTTGGAAACTTGTTACCGAATCACAATTTGGGTTTGCGATTTGGTATATGGAAGAGGCGTGTTTAGGGCTTCCCTTCCAAATATTGATTGGCAGTGGTATGTATTAATGTTAAGTGACCAAATTATGGTTGCAAAACATCATTTTTTTACCTACATCTTGAATAAGGTGGTAACCATTTGCAAATTGGAAGGAAAACGGGCTGCATTTCAAAGAAAAAAAGTTTGCTTTATCAAAACGTAATCAAAGGCATGGTGGTCTGCTGACCCCAGCAGGTCACCGTCCGTGTGACTCCCAGTGGGCCACAAATTGCATCCTACCTCATTAATATTTAGGAAGTAGGTTGATTTGCGACCCCAGTAGGAATCAAAAGATAACAGTTTCATACATTAAGAACAGCGATTACCAAATAATGATTCGGAAATAATTCTATTTGGATATCACTAATGTTAATATTCGTACATCTGGCCTTAAGTGACCAGACTTAGTGCAGTGTTCTGAACCAGCTGCAATAACTTAAACAAGCCAACGAGAATCCTCAAATAAATAAATATCCATATTGAAATTCTGAGTCCACTAAAGCCTAATAAAAGACCAGGTAAAATAGAATCTGGCAGAAAGAATGACCAAAATTATGTTGAAGGTACAGCCTAGATCTGGTTATGGGGAGAGCCATCTCAAGATCAAAACCCAAATGTATCCCCATCTTCACAAGTTGTGGCAACATTCTTATGTCATGTGAACAGAAAGAATGGTGCCATGAGTCCTCACTACCTTGATCTTCAGCTCTGTTATCGCTGAGTTAACTCTAAGCCAATGTATGACCATTCATGTTTGTGCCTCACATCTGCAATGCCATAAGCTGGTAGATGCCAGCCTCTAGACCTCATCCATACGGGAAAGGACACTCTGTGGTGTCAGCTCACTTTTAGAAGAGGAATCTCCTGAGGGAGAATGAGTATTGCTAGTGGCTCAACATGCATATTAAGGTGGGTATGGGCAGCCAGTAGAAACATTGCAGGTCAGTTGTCTGGAGAGGGAAATGGAGGAGGCTTTCAATAACGACTTTGTGAGTATTATGAGAAAATTGCTTAAAGGATGCACTCCTTTTTCTTACCTACCATCTTACTAGTGACTTAAGGACTGCCTGTCAGGCCGCAAACCAAAATTGGGGGAGTGAGGTGGGGGGCTTAGTATGTTCCCAATCATGTTGAAGGATGAGATGCGGACACATAGTAGCTCATAAGTTTTCTGCATGCATTAAAACATGTAGTGATTCCACACATGATTAGTAGTTCACAGAGGTGAATAGCAAGAGGAAAGGTCCAATTTAGCCTATTTTTGATTGAATGATCCCATTGATTGAGGGGGACTTTCTTTGCAGATGGGAGTCATAGTTTCAAAGTAAATTCCGCACAGTGGCATAGCAAGGAGGGGCCAGAGGGGGGAAGTTTGCCACTGGCAGTACGAGTTGCGGGTGCAGCAGACCCCCCGCTCTTACCAGCGGCCGTCGTGGGGGGCAGCAGGGGTCGTCGCCCCCCCCGCTCTCACCTGTGGCCGTTGCGGGTGGCAAATGCCCCAACTGCCACCGGTGCCACAAGGTCTAGCTACACCACTGACTCTGCAGTAAACACGCCATTCTGTACAGTTTATAATGCCTAATGGTGCACAGACCAAAATATTTTCTGCTATTTCCTTTACTATCAAATGGACTTGTTTTGAGAAACTATTTTAATTTTTGCATCACATAAGTTTCGTGTGAATCATTAACCTTTAATTTGAATAATTTTCCACTTGAGGACGAATTCAGAACACTTTCTGCTAGTACAGTGTAAAGGGAAGGTACATGATTAGGTACAGACATTCATATTCTAATTTACACATTCGTCAGAACTGCTGCAGGTGTACTATTGGCAGAACAGCTCTCTTGCTTTGCTATTGCAACACAGAGCTGTCAGCAATGCTTACTCTAATAATACAATTTTTACAAGTTTCCTCAGAAAATCTGCATACCCCTGTGGCCAATGAATTTTCTAGCAAAGCAGCTTTTTAAATCCCTTTGTTTATCCCTGTTTAATTTCGACCTGTTACATGTAAAAGGTTTATCTTGGTATTCTATAGGTAACTAGATGAGTAAGCCATTGTGAAGAGGAACAGGTTTAAAGAAATAAGAGCTGAGGTGTACAGGCTGGCTACATTTCAATTCGGCAAATAATTATGTTTATCAAAATTAGGATAAAAAAGTGATGAGTCGATCGGTGTACAGACTGAGTATTGCTCACCTGATACATAGCAGGAAAGAGAAAAAAGACATTTCTACACCTAAAAGTGTCAAGAATTGAAATATTATTGTTCTTTTAAAGCCTTAAAGAGAATATTAGTACCCCCAGTATGTTTTCTATGTCTCCTTTAACCACAATAGGAATCAGAGAAAGTGATGTTGAATGAGAAGGCAAATGGAAGCAAGTGTTCTGTAAAAATGGAAAGGTGCAAGGGAAGTTACTACGATGGGACGGTGGAAAGAGGAAACGGTGTGGAAACTATTTAGTTTAAAACATTTTTAGAGCACAAGGCTGGGAAGGGATGGAGCTAGGACGTGGGTGGTAGAATATAAAGAGAGAATGTGTAATAGCGGTAGTGATGGCAAATTGAGCAGCAAACACAACCTGTGCCAAAAGCAGAGTAAACAATAGGGCTTGAGGGGGTTTCTGTGATTTCTCCCAATAAATATAGCAAGGGTAGCGAAAAAAAAGGCAAAGAACAGGTATTCAATAATAGGAAATCGGGAAATGAAATGGAGAATTAAATGTAAACAGCAAGCGAAGTGGTTTACCCTATAAAAGACAAGAGAAATATTACCTGTAATGCATTTTCATGGATAATACATGCATGAAGAAGGATTCAATGAAACTCTCCTGATAAAGCAAAAACAATTAGATATATGTGCCTTCAACAGGTCGAATTAATCAGGAGATCTGTATGTCGGGCTGACATTCATCAGCATTACATATAGCTGTAGTAGGATCTCATGCTAATATCACTAATGTTCCTTGACTGGGAAACTAAAAAGCTTGTATTCCATTCTTTATGTCATATGTATACAGAGGAGAAAATTCAGGGCTGGTTCATGTGGTCTGATCTGTGAAGCTGTAGCCATAAAATTACATATTGTTTTTGCGCCTCTTATAGTTTACAGAGTTGTTTCTTTGGGTGTATATATTACATTCTGTTGCAATATTTATTCGAGATGGATTGGTACCTTCTGAACCTGTTCACTTTGTAATGTTCTTTAGTGGTAACAGCACTGATTTACGAAATAATTTAGGAATGAACGTGAC
The DNA here is from genome assembly GCA_963921515.1 of Calotriton arnoldi. Lineage (NCBI taxonomy): Eukaryota > Metazoa > Chordata > Amphibia > Caudata > Salamandridae > Calotriton > Calotriton arnoldi. The sequence goes on along the minus strand of CAWUFW010003468.1, from coordinate 1,373,670 downwards.
TTAGAGTGGATGGCCACAACTCCTGTCTCGGTTCCTAACTTTCCAAGCTAGTAACAATAGAAGCCCGAACAACTGGCACTAGCGAAAACAGTGGGTCTCCACTTCTTGAGTTGCCCTTGAGTAGATTTTGCACCATGTCTGTAGAGGAATAATTTTAATGAAACTAGATTTGATGAATGTTATACCTGACATCTTTCGTGTGGTTTCCCTAACATTTTGCCTTCTGACCGCCTGTTTTTCTGACTTCATATTTGCTAGCTTTACGATTCTGGGCACTTTACTACTGCTAACCAGTAATAAAGTGCATAAGCTCTGTACCCAAAACATGGTAACATTGACTTATCCACAGCTGGCATATTTAATTTACATATAAGTCCCTAGTAAAGTGCACTATATGTGCCCACAGCCTGCAAATTAAATGCTACTAGTGGACTTGCAGCACTGCTTGTGCCACCCACTTCGGTATCCCTTTAAACATGGCTCATGCCTGCCACAGCAGAGCATGAGTGCACAGTTTAAACTGCCATTTCAACCTGGCAAGTTAACCTACTTGCTAGGCCCAAACCTTCCATTTTATTACATATAGGTCACCCCTAAGGTAGGCCCTAGGCAGTCCTATGGGGAGGGTGCAGTGTATTTAAAAGGTATGACATGTACATTTTAGTTTTACATGTTCTGGTAGTTAAAAACTGCTAAATTCCTTTTTCGCTACTGCAAGGCCTCTCTCTCCCATATCCCATAGGTTAACATTGGGATTTGCTCAAAACATCTTTTAGGTGTAATTTCCAATTGTGCAAAGATAGTGATTAGAAGTTTGGTGTCTCTGGACTCACAATTTAAAATCACAACTCATGATGAAGTCGGATTTTAAATTGTAAGTCTGAAAATGGCACTTTTACAAAGTTGGCATTTTCTTACTTTAACCATTCTGCGTCTCTGCCTGTCTTTAAACACACGTCTGGGTTGCATGATAGCGGGGCTTGCGCATTCCCTGTAGACAGTCACACAAAGGGAGAAGGGGTGTGGCATTTGCGTTCTGATGGCTCATCACCAGACTGATGGGCCTTCCCTAAGATAGATTGGGAGGGAGGAGCTGACACTTGCACTGGTCTGCCCACGTCTGGAGAGCTACATACCCCTCTGTAAAGAGTCTGAAGCCAGGGCAGTAAAGGCAGGGACCTTGTGATCTTCAAGACCTCTTTGAAGTCTCCCCCACTTCAAAGTCACATTTGGGTATAAGTACTGGACCCCTGACACCACCAAAGCAGACATTGGCTGGAACGAAGGACATTTTGCCAGGAAGAAGAGCAGCTGTGTTGCAGGAGGGACTACCACTTTGCTAACTGCTTTGCTTTGCTGTGTTGGCCTGCTGATTATTGTGATGTAGGACGGACTGCCACTTTGCTACTTGCTCTGCTGTGTTAGCCTGCTGCTTCTTGCCTGGGAATGAGAAGGACTGGACCTGTTCTTCATATCCTTGAACCCAAGTTTCTCCAAGGGCTTGCTGGCTTGCCTTCTGTTTTCTGAAGTCTCAGGATCATAAAAGGCTCCTTGCAACTCTGTTGGTGCTGCTGGGCTCTGCCATCTGTAGGTCCTATCCTTGCTTGAGGTACCCCCTTCTGTCCTCTGCCTCATAAGTGGGGTCTGCAGCTGTTTTTGCAAATATTTATGCATCGTCACCACTACATCGACCGGAACCGACTCTGTGCCCTCTGACACCGATGCAGTGCCAATTCGATGACCACGCAGGTCCCTACTGTGAGGTATGATGACAACACAGCACCAATCCAAAGAGGCCACTGTGAGGCTTGACGCATCGCCTATCCTTTGACAGCACCTGTGAGGCAGATTCGACCCATTGACCCGGATGCGTGAATCAGAACCGATGCATCAAGCCATTGATGCAGATGCTTGCTCCATTCAAGGTACTTTCTCAGCGGACCCTGTGAGGGTCCCATAGCGGCCTACCCTCCATCACAGTCAGCCTGGAACTGCGAATTTTCCCCAGTCTAGCGTTACCTCTAGTACCTTTTAAGTGTTATTGACTTCTAAGCACTGTTTTTGGATTTAATCTTCAAAAATTCATGTATCAAGATCTACTTATTGGATTTTTTGTCGTTTTCATCTTGTTTTACTCAGATAAATATTCTCTATTTTACTAAACTGGTGTGGAGTCGATTTGTGGTGTTTTCACTGTGTTACTGTAGTTTCAGTGTTGCACAAGTACTTTACACATTGCCTCTTAAGTTAAGCCTGGCTGCTCTGTGCCAAGCTACCAGAGGATGAGCACAGGTTAATTTAGGTTGTGTATCTGACTTTCCCTGACTAGAATTGTGATCTCTGCTTGGGCAGGGTACAAACCTCTGCCAACTAGAGACCCAATTTTTAACAATGAAGGTGATCTTCAGGATGTCTGCACAAATTACTTCTAGTTGCACATGTATTTGTAAATTATCTGGTTGCATTTAAAACAGAAATCCATGGATCTGGATTACTTGTGATAGGCGGTATATCCATGTGTTGCAAAGCACCCATGATAAAGATGAGATTTGGGCAGCTTGCTTTAAAAGTTTTTAAAGATTGAAAACGGGTCATAATAGGTTATTGACTGACATCCTTTTGGAAGCATAATCTCTGATTTTGTGCATTTCTGATGCCACTGATCCCTTTCTCAATGTTCCTAAGAGTATGTTAATGTCCAAAATGCCTGGTGCTGTAGAAAACTTGTTAGAAATTTAATTTTTTAGGTCTGTAAAATTCTTCTCATTTTAAATGAAGAGTCTGGAAACCTATTGCCAGTCATGGAGAAGAGTACCTTTTTCCACATAAGCCGATAGTAAAATGTCCTTTCTTCTGATCTGCAATTGCTTATTGGTCATCCAAGTCCTAGGTGCTTTAATAGCTATTTTCAACAGAGGTGTAGTGAACGCATGTTTCATTGTACTGATGAGTGTTGCAATGATGCCTGGACACCAACCACGTCCCAAAAAACACCACGCCAAGAAAACCAAGACAGCCTACTACCAGCCCTCTCCAATAAAGAAAGTGAATATATAGGTCCCAAAAAGTGACTTCAGAAATGCAGTTCAAGCCCTTGTACTCTCACATTTGGATGGTGGCAATGCCTTGCTTCAGAGCCCACAAGATCAGTGTCAGAGCACACCTCATCAAGGGCCTGACAAAATATGACCACATTAGTGCACCCCTGAAGAAATTCCACTGTCTCCTCTCGCCATCCAAGCGAGCTGCATTGTCTACAAAGTCATTACAATTGGTTCATCTTCCTAGCTGGCTTATAAACCCACCATCTCTGCTCACTCTCTGCACATCCCCAGCTAGGACACCATCAGGCTGGAGAAAAAAGTGTAAAAAAAGAAAAACAAGGCAACTGGTAGTCTCCATCTATGCAGTTAGGATCTGGAACAAAAATCCTATATCTAATAGGACTGTTCTAATCCTGCTCCAATTTAGGAAAGAGCTGAAGACACTTATTTTTCACTACATCATGATGCAGTAACAGTCCATTTTCGATCTTTGAAGCCATCTGTCCCTCCAATAACAGGTTCATTGTATTGTTGCCTTTAACCCTATACAGTGCTCTGCTGCCTTACAGCTATGTTTGAGTTATAAAAACACCACATCTATCTACATACATAAGTATAATGAGAAATTCATGTTTGTGGATTAAGATGGGTCCAGTGTGTTGTTGAAGTATTTTGTGTAGGATATGGGATAATGAGTTAATAGTCATTTAGGTTACATGCAATTTTTATGAAGGTGGTAGAAGTAAAGGGTGGTGAGTTTTCTGAAGAGGTGCATTTAGAGTCTGGGTTCATCAGTTGACAGAAAATCTCAAACTGATCACTTATTTGATTAATTGGATGGGATGTTCAAGGACAGAAGTAGTCACAATCCTCCTAAGGTAATCCAGAAATGCACTGATACAACCTCGGGCTGGGAGATGATCATAGCTTTCGTTTGTAGGGAAGCCTCATGCACAGTTCTCCTAAGGTAATCCAGAAATGCACTGATACAACCTTGGGATGGGAGATGATCATGACTTCCATTTGCAAGTAGTAAAGCACATATGGGATCGCTTTTGCAGCCCAAGGAGGGAAAGCTACAGAGTTTTGCATGATTGCATAAACTGAAGAAGATACTGGGCTCTTAAGGGAGCTTGTTCTTCTCTTTTGTTTCCCTTACAGGGGTGTGGTCTCCCTCATTTCCTAATGAACGACGAGCTCTATCACTACTGGTCTCTCAATTTCTCTTGGTCAAGTCTTGCATTTGCAAGACAACATAGCAGTAGTCTCTCAACTATAGGGCAATAGCCAATGATGATTAATTTGTTTCAGAGCCCTTTCTCATCTTAAGCCAGGAATCTAAGGTAGTGGCACCATTATCGATTTTATGATTCTTCCCAATTCAGTATGGTGACTTCATTTCCTCTCATGTCTTTTTCCTATAAAAGGCACCAGGACCTTTAATCACTGCATTAAAATGCAGGCGAAAAATACCCTTTCTTTTATTTTTGTCCCTTTTTACATTTTTGTGCCCAATTTCAGTGGGTACTTTCAGACCTCTTCTTAACTCCTGTTATTCTCTCACACTTCCTCCCTACTGGATTGATGTCTGCAGCAATGCTTTTCCTGATAATACATTCATTACATATAAATGAGGCTTAATTGTTTGACAAACATGAGAATGTGTATGTGCAATTCTTAGGGGCGAGAGAACTATTACTTTGAATGATAATAGCTAATATAATGTTTGATGTTACCATCTTATGCTAACAAAGGTTGATATTAGCCATAGTAAAGGAAAAAAAAGCACAGTAGAGAGGAATCTTCAAAGCTCTGAGAGCTAGATGGAGCAATTAGCACTGCAAGGCCATCTAACTTTGCATAAAACAAAATGTGGAAGGAAGGAAGATTGGATACATTTGCTTTTGAAGGCATGTATAACTGAGACATTGTTAATTTTGTACAGTGCAGATACGAAGGACTGCACAGTAATTCTCCCTCTCCTCTCCATAGAGAAACATTGGGGGGAAGGTTTTAAAAAGACATTACATTTTTGGAGGGGCAGGCATGAGGACAATTTGATAGAGGGGAGAGGCTGCAGTGCCATTTTTTGACTGCAAGCCCTACAGCTTTCTAAGGTATGCAGGAATATATACATGGCTTGGTATAGTTTAGTTAGGGAAAATAACATATTACACAGTGGCTTCAAGTCATCTTACAATGGATATTTAAAGATAAAGTAACAGTAACAAACAGATTTTTAGGTTGAATTTTTAATATCTGGCGCCAGCTGAATTAGAAATCTAAAGCAACTTCACAGATCTTATGTGTATCAGAGACTCCATGTGCTAAAAAGCGGAAGATGTCTCCTGCTGCATTATCTGAGAGGAATGAGGAAAAACCAGAGGATTCAGGACCTTAATTAGCAATTTACCTGGTAATTCCACATTTCTCAGGAGACACTCAAATTGCCAATTATAATTGGCTAGTATTCTCCTGCCTTGGATTACTGGTAACCTGGCATCCATAATTCTGGAATGGGGGTTACCGGAGCCACTACTAGGGCACTCAGACGGAGTCGTATAAAGCAATATCATTTTTTTTAAATATACTTCGTAAGAAGGCCAATTCATGAAAAAGCATTTGTGGTGATCTGCCAGAAACTCATCCACAACACATGAGAATCCACTGTGAAATGTATCTTTCATACCGAGCTGCCGGCAACGCCGGACACACCACCACTGCATCGCAGCAACTAAAATAGAACCACCACGCATAAAATCCCACACAAAGCTCTACATTCCCATGAGCTCTGGTTCTGGCAAAAGTCTTTTAGCCAGAAACAATTGTCTAGGACACTACATTTTACTTTTCCCCTTAAACACAACAAAAAACTTAAAACATTCCAAAACTCCCCCCAACAAAAAACCCATCTTAACAAAAAAAAATAAAGATAAAAAAAAAAACTAGTAATTACAATAATACAAAACACCTAAAATAATGCACATTTCTTCTCCCATCTACCTAACAAGGAAAAGAAAAAAAGCCAGTTACATACTTACAATATCATTAACAAACAGATCATGAACCCCGGATTATTGCCTGAACCTCAAAGGAATCTGTACTAAACTGTTGCTTCTCTGCACACCAGATTCCACTACTGCCTCCCCCAACTCGCGCACCTCAGGTGCCTCATCCGCTTCTCCTTCAAATTCTCCAATCTCAAACCTTGAGAGAATTTGACCATCCTTGCCACATTCCACCAATTGATACTTGAAACTCTCGCCGCACTCCCACAAACCTTATCAACTACAAAAGGCCCAGCAAACTTTCTGCCACCCTTCTTAACATAACCTCCCTTTTTAACGAGCACACTATCACCAACACTCACCTTGACCATTTTGACCCGAATGCGACTGTCGAGATTCTCCTTTTGTCTTAACTTGGATTCTACCACCTTCGTCCTTGCCCATGTGTCCCAAACACCAACATCCATGCCAAACTTACCCACTTGCTCGTTCAACTCAGGCATACCTTGGTAGTACGCATCCTGCCTTTCAGCATTTCAAAAGGTGACACTTGGGTAGGTTAATGTGTAGTGGTCCAGTAAAACCACAACATACTCCTAACTTCATTAACCACTACACACCTGTTGTCATCTGCCCACTGAACACAACGAACTAAAACTTGGTTCATGCGTTCTACGGGGCCATTGGTTTGGGGATGATATAAAGACGTCCTCAAATGCTTGACATCACCAGCTTTGAGATACCCCTCAACCTCTTCATTAGCAAACTGAACCCCATTGTCTGAAATCAAGAGCCGAGGATAACCTTCCCTGAGAAAAAATTCCATGAGGAAATAAATTACTGTACTGGCATTGGGTTCAGGCACAAACGTAAGCTCTGGCCACTTCGAATATAAATCAACAGCAACCAATGAAAACTATACTGCCATGGTAACTTATTAAATGGACCGACCAAGTCAACGCCGATTTTTTTCCCCGGGTCTCACAGGATATTCAATCGGCTGCAGAGGAGGTTTCCTCACAATCAAGCCCTACTCTGAAGGAAGACATACCACACATTCGCCCACAAAAAGATTCAACCTCCCTATCCATAGAAGGCCACCATAAAGTTTGCCTCAGCCTTTTTTTTTGTAAACATGGCGTGTCCCTCATGAGCAATTTTTATGAACCTAAACCTTAACCCCATAGGTGTACCAACTTATCACCTCTGAGATGGAGACCATCATCCACAGAAAGTTCAACAGCAACTTTCCAGAATGGCTATCATGAATTAGAAAGTGGCCTTTCACTATGCCACCCCCTAGCAGCACACCCCAACACAATTTTCATAACTTCATCCGAAGCCATCTCTTCTCGCCATTCTCGTTCCGTAACTGCACAAATCTCCTCCAGATCCAATGAAGCAATAAAACAACTTTCCTCCATGGCCTCTACATCACCCACACCATCTTCCTGAATAGCAAACTGAGACAAAAAAAATCTACCCGCACATTCTTGCCCCCCTTGATATGTACGATATCAAAGTGAAATTGTAACAGCTTGAACGACAGTCTCGAGATTCTGGGTGTTTGTTCTTTAATTTTCTCCCCATACAAAACGGTGACCAGGTGTTTATAATCTGTTTTTGCAGTAAATTTCGTACCCCAGATATATGGTTTGAATTTTTGAATCGCCCACCAACAAGCCAGCACTTCCTTTTCACTGGCTGAATAAGGAGTTTCTGCCTCCCTCAACATCCTGAAAGCATAACTAATGGTGTTCTCTACCGGCCCATTCACCTGGGTCAAAATGGCACCTAAACCATAATTACAAGCATCCACAGTGCTGCAACATGCTAGCTTTGGGTCAAAAGGTTTCAAAATTTTAGAACGTGCCAATTTTTTCTTTATCCATTCAAACGATTCTTGACATGAACCAGCCCAACCAAACTTGGTATCTTTGTTTTACACATTTAGTTAGCGGTAAAATGTGAGAAGCGTAATCAGGAATAAAGCGGGAATAAAATTCACACATCCCCATGAAAGATTTAAGGGCTGTTTTATCACTAGGAGCCTGTACTTTACTAATCGCATCAACCAACCCTGGCCTGGGTTCGATTCCATCCCCCGACACCACATGACCTAAGTATACAAATCTGTTTTTGCAAAATTCACACTTGCTAATCTTTTCCTGGAGTATAGATAGAACCCGATTAAGAATGACTTCATGTTCTTCTTTAGTTTTAGCAAAAATTAATACATCGTCCTGGAAAGCGACTACACCATCAACATCCCTTAACAACTGGTACATAATCCTTTGAAAAACTAATTCTGCCGAGGCTAACCCAAACAGCATCCTACGATATTGAAAAGTGCTCATGGGAGAGAGAAAAGCAGTAGAGTGTCTGGACTCGGGTTCCAACACAACCTGGTGGTAAGGAGAGGCAAGGTTCAACTTACTGAACCACTTCGCACCCAACACTGCAGCCAACAAATCCGAGATCTTCGAAAGTGGGTGTGAATTGACCCAAATGGCCCTGTTCACCATCCCTCTTATGGGCTACTACAAGAGGGGATAAGCAAAGCTAAGATTTAATTGGTTCAATGACTCCATTGTCACAAAGCTTCACTAACTCCCGTTCCAAATCCTCCCTGACAGAGAACGGAACATTCTGCAGCGTGTGTTTGACAGGGATGGACCCCTTCCTAACCTTGATTTTGTGTTGAAACCCCTTTATAGTTCTTAAACTATCCAAAAACACACTGGGAAAACTTGCACAAACAACTTCTACCTTACAGCCACCCACAGTACTAGCTTCACCTACATCCACAATAGAGACCTGGTCTATTGTGCCAGATCTTAAAATGATCTTGAACAAACCCTGGTGAAACCAACTAAGAATACACAACCCTTAAACCGCAACATACACCTTCCCAAAAATCTTCCTTCTTCTGAAAATTTGCACATCCTCAAAAATAAACAGACAATTCAATACAACGCCCTTCATAGGATACAGGAGCTAAGGCAGGGGGATCCAATACTCTTCCAGGCCACAGTTCCCCAAATAACTCCTGTAGGAAGGTGGAATCTGACTATATGGTTGCCCCACTTTTTTTATGGTGTTTTGCTGGTTTATGACTTAGTTGGACTGGGATCCTGCTATTCAGGACCCCAGTCTATCTGCTTTCTCTGTAAAAAGGTTTCCATGTGCCTTAGGCACATCTCTGATTGGAATCTGGAGTGCCCTTATAAGTCCCTAGTATATGGTATACTATGTACCAAGGGCATAGGTACCTCAGAGGCCTACCAGGGACTGCAGCATGTATTATGCCACCCCTGGAAGGCCATCCAAACTGACACCACAGGTCTGCTACTGCAGCCTGGGTAAGGTGGTGCATGCACCCTTTACTGTGATATAGGTTACCTATATCACTAAATACATACACACATATAAACCTATAAGTCACTCCTAAGGCAGGCCTTATCACTCCTGAAGGCAGAGTGCATGGTTCCTATGTGAGAGGGTGCCCCTGCATGAGCAGGGCCCCTCTGCAGCATTCGGAGACCCTTCTCTGATACTGTTTGTAGTGCAGCCTGACCATATACTCTTAAGCGCATTATAACCTCGCGTTAAATGCTAACTTTGGAATGGCTGCACCTAAACATGTCGTGTTTGGTGTCAAACATCTTGGAATACTACCCCCCGCCAATTCTGGCGGCGGGGGTAGCATTCCACCCTTCTAGAGGGAAAGACATGTTAACTCTGGCTAGCCCGGTAACTTCTTTCCAGAGCCCTGGCATCACAAAATGGATGCTGCTGCCACAGACACGAGTCTGGCCTCCTGCTGCTGGACGAAACTCCGGCAGGGGAGGCCTGGACAACAGGTTTCCTGTCCCAGGGAGGTGTGACCACCTCCCCAGACAGGATAATGTGTATTGGGGCTGGGCGGGAGCACTTTCGGGTGCTTTGAAGTCCTGCACTGGGGGCACATTTGGTGTCCCTGTGCATACCCCAGTTCAAACCAGATCAGGGGCTTGCAGCCCCTGCTTTGGCGCGAACTGGACAAAGGGAAAGGGGTGTAGCCACCCCTCTGCCCTGACCCACCCATAGGTGGGGCCACAGAGTAGTCCAACCCCTATCCTTAGTATAAGTATAGGAACCCAGTCCTTAGGACTTTAGATTATCCCTGGACGAAACTCTGAAACTGAATCCTGGACCTTCTATGCTCTACTCACGATTAGAGGACAGAAGAATCTCCCTTGGGGTCAAGGAGTGACTCCCCTGCTTGGCAGGCACCAAAGAAGCATCTGTCCGGTTCACATTTCTGAAGCTCCCGTCGGACGCCGAAGTCATCGCATCACCAGAGGTGGATTCTCAGACTTCCCCAAGGCTACCCTGAGTTCCCAGCAAAGCTGAGGCCCGTGGCTATCGTGGGTGACTTGAGACTGTGACCCCTGGACACTGAGCACATTTGCAAGTGCATCCTCTTCTGGGTCTCCCAAGAAGTCGTGCTTTGGGCTCCGAGTAGCCCTAGCCTCCAGCACCACCTGCACCGAAGATCACTGGCCCCCACTCCACGAGTGTCCTGTAAGCCAGATCCACGTGCGGCGTCACGAGGCTCCTTTGCGGTCGCTAGCCAGTTGGCTAGTAGCCCTTAACGAAGGCCAATCCTTTTCTAACTTGGCATCCTGGTTGCTCCAGGCCTGCCCTCACTTACCCTTGCTGGGTGAGTTCCCCAGACCTTGCTGGTCTGCACCATCGACGATCTACATCTTCACCGAGACTTGCCGTTACCAAGGCTTGTTGGGTTCAATCCGGTCGCCGACACCTCAGCACTTGACAGACATCGTGTACCAGCCCGAATCCTGCTCCTGGTTGCCGACAACGCCTCCTGGACCTCGTGGCTGAAGAGTCAAGATGACTGTCAACGCACCTGAAGCACTCGACATCGGTGGGCATCTGTCCATCGCCTTCCTGGTCACTGGCTAGTGACCCAGACTCTGTCCCCTCTGCTTTCAGGTTCTTCAGAACTCCGATCCACTCTTGGATCCTCCCGGACACTTTTCTCTTGGTCGCCAGCAGCACTTTGCAGCAGATCGCCATTCGAATCGACGACGAAACCCGACCCCGAAAGGCACCCCGGCTTCCCTGGGTGAGGTAACACGAGTACTCCGGTGCTCCCGTGGGTAGAGACTCTTCAAAGTCCTAGATCTCAAAGGGTTTGGTCCAAGTCCTCTTTAAGTGTCCCTTTTCTCTAATTTCCCGATCACGACTTTCTCCATAGAAGTCAACGGCGTATCGCGGTTGTGTATTTACACTGCACGCGTCTCCCGTGGGTCCCCTGTGTCACTACCTTGGGTGGTTCCTTGTGGTCCAAGCACTTCTAGAGGCTCTAGGCCTAGTGTCTAGTTCAGTCGTGGTTCTTATACCACTTTATTGGTATATGGTTTGGTACGCCCCTAGGGCCCAAACGTGTATTTGTGCTATCACTGTGTTTAAATATCTTCTAACTTATGTATTTCGAACTCTAGCCTCATAAAGAGACTAGAGGGGTGTGTTTAGCAATAAATACATATATTTTGAATATATACCTGGTATGGTGCTCTTTCATTTGATCACTCAAGAGATTATAGACTGGTAAAACAAGCTGCTTTACATTCCTTCAAGACTTAGCCTGAAGGCTGCTCTCCATAGCTACCACTAGGATAGCTTTCAATAAGGTTGTCTTTAACCTATCTCCAATAAGGGGTTGTTTGGACTGGTGCAAGGTGCCCACTATAATTAGTGGACAGCATATGCCAGGCCAACTTCTCACATTGGTGTGCAGCGTGTGGGATTCCAGCTTGCTATTGTTTTACCAGATAATCTCAATTGAATTGATCAACTGAAAACCACTAAAGGTACCTAAGGTACATATAATTTAAGCTTAGAATACAGTAAGTTCTACTGAACTTAGAGTTGTGTGTTAAGGGATAGCACAACCCTTTCTACAACTCAAGAGAGTTTAGTAGGCCACACTAGAGTAGGTAGTGCATACACCACACCACACTAGTAATGTCTTTAAGGGCAGGATCCAAAGAATCCTTGCAGGAAGCCATTGAGCTTCCACCCTCCAAGTATGATACACTCCCATTCTTGGAATTGAGAGCTTTATGCAACTTGAGAAAAATAAGGACAGGCCAAAGTCCCACCACCCAACACCTCAAGGAGTTGTTGGTGGCTTATGACCTTAGTAAGCCCTTGGGGACTGAAGGGGTAGGAGCTGAGGGTGGGGCAGAAGATGAGGAAGGGACCAGGGGTACCAGTACCCCCAGCCCCCCTCTGAAACTGGCCAGGAGGGTGACAATGACCCTGACCTGGATAATCCAACCCCTCCTGAGGAGGAGGAAGAGGAGGATCAGAATGATGCACCCTTTGTCCCCCCAGGAAGGATTGTGAGTGTGCCCAGAAGGTCTAGATCTTCTTCTCAGGAGTCTAACCACTCTGGCACCTCAATAGGGAGCTCTGTCTCATCTCATAGGAGGGAATCCTCTCATGAGAGAAGAAAGAGGCTGGTTCTATATGAGGAAGCTCAGCTTGAACTCAAAAAGAAGCAACTAGCCATAGACAGGGAGTCCCTAGATCTCTTTAGAGAGAGAAGAAAGTTGGGACTAGAGTCCCATGGTGGCAGCAATATCCCTAGAGATAGGGAAAGGTCTTATGACCATAGAAACCTAAACAAGATTGTCCCTCCCTACCAGAGTGGGGATGACATCCACAAATGGATAACTGCACTGGAGAGGGCCTGTAAAGTTCAGAAGGTCCCCCAGAGGCAGTGGGCAGCAATCTTGTGGCTCTCCTTTGCGGACAAAGGTAGAGACAAGCTCCTCACTGTAAGAGAAGAGGATGCTGACAATTACACAGTCTTGAAGAGTGCTCTGATAGATGGGTTTGGCCTAACCACTGAACAGTATAGGTTGAAGTTCAGAGACACCCAAAAAGCTCAGACTCAAGACTGGGTTGATTTTGTAGATTGTGCTACAAAGGCTCTGGAAGGTTGGATACATGGCAACAAAGTGCATGACTTTTTAGGATTGTACAATTTGATTATGAGGGAGCAGATCCTTAATAATTGTCAAAACCAGCTTTTGCACCAGTATCTGGTGGACTCTGATCTGACCTCTCCCCAAGAATTGGGAAAGAAGGCAGACAAATGGGTCAGAACCAGAGTAAAAACTAGAAATCAGGGTGGTGACCAGAAGAAAGATTCTACTAAGTCCCAAGAGAAAGGTGGGGATAAATCTAAGGATAAGTCCCCTACAGGGCCCCAAAATTCCTCTTCTGGGGGTGGGTCCCAAACTCCTTCCTCTCCTGAAAAGAAACCATATTGCCATGTCTGTAAAAAGCCTGGGCACTGGAAAACTGATCCCAGTTGCCCCAGGATTGGCAATAAAGAAAATGTTCCTCCCACAACTACTACCACCCCTCCTGGTACTACCAGTAGTAATCCTCCAGTTGGGAGTAGTGCACCCAAAAGTTGGGTGCTTTTGCAAGAGGAACAGAGGTGAGCCCTAGTTTAGACAGGGAACCCTCAACAGACTCCTCTGACTCTGATGGTGGTATAGGATTTGCCACCTTTACCATGGGTCCCACAGCGTTGGGCAGGTACAGATTGGAGCCAATAATTAATGGTCAGAAAGCTGTGGCATTTAGGGACACAGGGGCTAGTGTCACCATGGTGGCAGGGAAACTAGTCCCCCTCACCAGTTTTTACCTGAGTTTAAGTACCAGGTGACCAACATTGATGGTGTCAGAACAGATCACCCCATGTCCATAGTCAATCTCAGCTGGGAGGGGGTCACAGGCCCAAAGAGAGTGGCAGTGTCCCCCACCTTACCTGTAGATTGCCTGATGGGCAATGATTTGGAAATTTCAGCCTGGGCTGAAGTTGAACACCAAACCCATCTTAGGATGTTGGGCGTCCCCGTAAAGGTTAGTGGGGCTGTGATGGCCACAGCCCCAGCCCAAGAATTTGGAGAGATGGAGCCTGGAAGAATGGCCCACTCTCCCCCAAAAGAGAGCACAAGGGTTGAAGAAAAGTCTTCTTCCCTCCAGACAGTAGGTAAGGGTCAGCCTCCTCAGGGAACTGACCCTACCCCTAGTGAAGGAACTGCCCCAGAGGTAGTCAGGCCTGGCCTGGCCACACCCCTGATGGCAAAGGACCCTTCCAAGGTGGTACCCAGTCTGGAGCAGGTAACCTGCCCCTCTCTACCCTGCCTCAGCCAGCCCAGGGCTGCAGAGGTCAGGGAGGTCAGTGGACCCCCAGGGCCCCCTGTCCAGAGGAACCCCCCATCAGCAGATTAGGGGCACCCAGTCTAGTAGCCCTAGCCAGGTGAAAACTCCTCTACACACTGAGGGATCCCCCATACCTTTATGTAGGGACCTCCCCCAGAAGGACTCTGGTAGGCAAGGGCAAACCTGGGACCAGAAGGTTCCAAACCTGCCATGTCCCTCCAGTAGTCCATCCAAAGGGACCCAACCCCAGCTGTAGGCAGCCAAAGGTTGACCCTTAGAGCAAAGTACAACTCAGTCATGGAAAGACAGGCATACATGGTGACCAGTGATCTGAGGAAGCTGAGGCCAACATTCCTAGGGCCTCACTTCCCTACTCAGACACCTCACCAGCCTTGTACTTTACCTAAGCACACCACAGGTAGTGATTCCCCATGGTGGAGACCCTCTCATACCCTTAGGGTGAGGGATTGCTTAGTGGACCATAAGACAGGGGGCAACCATGCTAGTGCAGGTGCTTCCTTATATGGCCACTTAGTCAATAAAGGCTCAACTGGCCAAGGTTAGCCTTATCTCCTTTCGTTTGGGGGGGGGGGGTTATGTAGGAAGGTGGAATCTGACTATATGGTTGCCCCACTTTTTTTATGGTGTTTTGCTGGTTTATGACTTAGTTGGACTGGGATCCTGCTATTCAGGACCCCAGTCTATCTGCTTTCTCTGTAAAAAGGTTTCCATGTGCCTTAGGCACATCTCTGATTGGAATCTGGAGTGCCCTTATAAGTCCCTAGTATATGGTATATTATGTACCAAGGGCATAGGTACCTCAGAGGCCTACCAGGGGCTGCAGCATGTATTATGCCACCCCTGGAAGGCCATCCAAACTGACACCACAGGTCTGCTACTGCAGCCTGGGTAAGGTGGTGCATGCACTCCTTACTGTGATATAGGTTACCTATATCACTAAATACATACACACATATAAACCTATAAGTCACTCCTAAGGCAGGCCTTATCAATCCTGAAGGCAGAGTGCATGGTTCCTATGTGAGAGGGTGCCCCTGCATGAGCAGGGCCCCTCTGCAGCGTTCGGAGACCCTTCTCTGATGCTGTTTGTAGTGCAGCCTGACCATATACTCTTAAGCGCATTATAACCTCGCGTTAAATGCTAACTTTGGAATGGCTGCACTTAAACATGTCGTGTTTGGTGTCAAACATCTTGGAATACTACCCCCCCGCCAATTCTGGCGGCGGGGGTAGCATTCCACCCTTCTAGAGGGAAAGACATGTTAACTCTGGCTAGCCCGGTAACTTCTTTCCAGAGCCCTGGCATCACAAAATGGATGCTGCTGCCACAGACACGAGTCTGGCCTCCTGCTGCTGGACGAAACTCCGGCAGGGGAGGCCTGGACAACAGGTTTCCTGTCCCAGGGAGGTGTGACCACCTCCCCAGACAGGATAATGTGTATTGGGGCTGGGCGGGAGCACTTTCGGGTGCTTTGAAGTCCTGCACTGGGGGCACATTTGGTGTCCCTGTGCATACCCCAGTTCAAACCGGATCAGGGGCTTGCAGCCCCTGCTTTGGCGCGAACTGGACAAAGGGAAAGGGGTGTAGCCACCCCTCTGCCCTGACCCACCCATAGGTGGGGCCACAGAGTAGTCCAACCCCTATCCTTAGTATAAGTATAGGAACCCAGTCCTTAGGACTTTAGATTATCCCTGGATGAAACTCTGAAACTGAATCCTGGACCTTCGACACTCTACTCACCATTAGAGGACAGAAGAATCTCCCTTGGGGTCAAGGAGTGACTCCCCTGCTTGGCAGGCACCAAAGAAGCATCTGTCCGGTTCGCATTTCTGAAGCTCCCGTCGGACACCGAAGTCATCGCATCACCAGAGGTGGATTCTTAGACTTCCCCGAGGCTACCCTGAGTTCCCAGCAAAGCTGAGGCCCGTGGCTATCGTGGGTGACTTGAGACCATGACCCCTGGACACTGAGCACATTTGCAAGTGCATCCTCTTCTGGGTGTTCCAAGAAGTCGTGCTTTGGGCTCCGAGTAACCCTAGCCTCCAGCACCACCTACACCGAAGATCACTGGCCCCCACTCCACGAGTGTCCTGTAAGCCAGATCCACATGCGGCGTCACGAGGCTCCTTCGCGGTCGCTAGCCCGTTGGCTAGTAGCCCTTAACGAAGGCCAATCCTTTTCTAACTTGGCATCCTGGTTGCTCCAGGCCTGCCCTCACTTACCCTCGCTGGGTGAGTTCCCCAGACCTTGCTGGTCTGCACCATCGACGATCTACATCTTCACCGAGACTTGCCGTTGCCAAGGCTTGTTGGGTCCAATCCGGTCGCCGACACCTCAGCACTCGACAGACATCGTGTACCAGCCCGAATCCTGCTCCTGGTCGCCAACAACGCCTCCTGGACCTCGTGGCTGAAGAGTGAAGACGACCGTCAATGCACCTGAAGCACTCGACATCGGTGGGCATCTGTCCATCGCCTTCCTGGTCACTGGCTAGTGACCCAGACTTTGTCCCCTCTGCTTTCAGGTTCTTCAGAACTCCGATCCACTCTTGGATCCACCCGGACACTTTTCTCTTGGTCGCCAGCAGCACTTTGCAGCAGATCGCCATTCGAATCGACGACGAAACCCGACCCCGAAAGGCACCTATGCACCCGGCTTCCCTGGGTGAGGTAACACGAGTACTCCGGTGCTCCCGTGGGTAGAGACTCTTCAAAGTCCTAGATCTCAAAGGGTTTGGTCCAAGTCCTCTTTAAGTGTCCCTTTCTCTAATTTCCCGATCACGACTTTCTCCATAGAAGTCAACGGCGTATCGCGGTTGTGTATTTACACTGCACGCGTCTCCCGTGGGTCCCCTGTGTCACTACCTTGGGTGTTTCCTTGTGGTCCAAGCACTTCTAGAGGCTCTAGGCCTAGTGTCTAGTTCAGTCGTGGTTCTTATACCACTTTATTGGTATATGGTTTGGTACGCCCCTAGGGCCCAAACGTGTATTTGTGCTATTACTGTGTTTAAATATCTTCTAACTTATGTACTTCGAACTCTAGCCTCATAAAGAGACTAGAGGGGTGTGTTTAGCAATAAATACATATATTTTGAATATATACCTGGTGTGGTGCTCTTTCATTTGATCACTCAAGAGATTATAGACTGGTAAAACAAGCTGCTTTACATTCCTTCAAGACTTAGCCTGAAGGCTGCTCTCCATAGCTACCACTAGGATAGCTTTCAATAAGGTTGTCTTTAACCTATCTCCAATAAGGGGTTGTTTGGACTGGTGCAAGGTGCCCACTATAATTAGTGGACAGCATATACCAGGCCAACTTCTCACAACTCCTGAATCCTGAGTTATCATAGTTATTCTTGCACCCGAGTCAACCCTCAATTTATGTAATCGATCTCCTATTGAGACTTCCAAATACAGGTCCACACAGGTAGATGGATCATCCGACTCCACCTTGTCTTCACTGACCACTAACACCATGTCCTGGAGATCTTCTTGCAGTCTGTCCAAATGGCTTTCAGAAACTTCATCTGCAAAATTATCAACTACAGGGTTGTTTCTACCTGCCTATTTCCCTTGACTCTGGCACACTTTGGCAAAGTGCCCTAACTTATTGCAAATTCTACATGCAACAAAATAGCTGGTTCGATGCATACAAATAGGCTGAAATTAAATGGAGGGAAAACGGAACTCCTTATCATCGGTGGAAATAACGGCCTCTGGGGTCCCCAGCATTGGCCACCTCAGATGGGTGACCTCCCCAACCCTTCACAATCTATCCACAACCTCAGTATAATCATTGATGTTCAACTGTCTATGAGACAGCAAGTGGTTAAGGTCGCCTCAACTTGTTTTACAATTTTAAAATGGCTCAAAAAAATACTATGGATGCTTCCACCTCCCACGCAAAAAACTGTTATCCAGGCGCTGATCGTGTCCAGACTGGACTACGGCAACGTCTTATATCTGGGCGCAAGTAAGGAGGTGTTTCGGAATCTGCAAGTGGTCCAAAATTCTGCGGCCAGACTTCTGTGCCAGTTACCTAAAATGGCCTCTATCTCAGGTCCACTTTGTGACCTTCACTGGCTCAGGATGGAAAACCGCTCTAAATTTAAAGCCCTCTGCTATATGCATAGGATCAAAGCGGGTACAGCACCACTCTATCTTAGCGCCTTGGTACACACGTACCTCCCTGCGCGTCTCCTGCGATCCTCTAATCAGTTAAAATTTCAAGTACCCAGGATCAAACGAGCATGCCTGGGCGGACGGTCCTTTGCTTTTTTAGCTCCCTCTTTATGGAATTCACTCCCTTTTCAACTACGCCATGAAACTATCTACCACAAATTCCGCAAAGGCCTAAAAACGTGGTTATTCAACCACTAGAGTTTTTTGCCCTTCTCTTTCTAGCGTCAAGTCCGTAGGCGCCGGGAAACCTCCGGGTAGCTGTTGCGCCATATAAATTTAAAAAATAAAATAAATAAATAAACATTTCTTGTCAGGCAAAACCTTCCGCTCTTAAAATGTGATGGATTGCCACACCTAAAACACACATTTGCTTGTTTAAAAAAATTCCTATCACCTTTGTTTAACTTGGTTGAGTACCATCTTTAACAGAAACTTTGACCTTCTGCTTAACAACGTTCACAGTTTCTGTCTTTCGTTCTTCCAATTCACTAACGGACATCTGCGACGTTTCAATGCTTTTGGCTTTACATAAGGTTTCCTCCAGCATAGGATTAGTTAAAGTCAACAACTTTTGTTGAATGGCTTTGTTAGAGCAATGACAAATAAACTAGTCATGTACCTAAGGGCTGCAACATGAATATCGACATTCCCCCCCCCCCCCCATCATGTGTTTCCTCCTAAGAAATTTGTGTCTTAAAAATACTATGCTGGGTTGGACATCAAAACGTTTTTCCTCTGTTTTTTACGACCTCTGTATAGTCATCTAATTGTTCCATCTCTGCACCTTCATTGTTGGGTAAATGTTTAAAAATGGCACACCCTACAAACTCCAGGGAATGCAGCAAAAATAAATTCTTACGTTCAGGGATGAACCTTGAAGCCCCTATAGTCCCTAAGTAGGCTTCAAAACACCATACCAGTTTTTCCAGCCTACTGGGGTTTCTCCAGGTGATTCCAAGAACGATGGAGGTGCACTCACGGACTGCATTTTATCCACCTAATAGAGAAGCAGAAATTGGCACTCTGATAGATAATACACTGTACAGTGGGAAAGCACATAAAACGAAGCAGAACAATGCTTCCCCCTACAAAAATGATTGAACCAACACAAGAAGTATCATAACATATATAGTGCCAGCTATTAAAACCAAACAGTCAAACCGTGCATATTGGTGAGAACAGTCTCCTTTGAAAGATGTGAAACAACAAATGAGCACTCAAAACAAAAGAGCCGTGGGTATCGGTGTTTAAAATGTGAAAATGACGACTTTCGCTGTACACACACGATGATGTAGCCATGTGCATAGGCGAATACCCTCCAGGAGAACAAGAAATGAAATAATGCCTTACTGCAAAACAACCTTGATGCTGCAGCTGAAAGCGAGATACATACGTGATATGTGAAGCCATGAGGATCAGCGAAGGGAGCCAGGAAGACAAAGCTGGCACGCAACATCACGTCAGTAACTAGGGAACATGCATTGCTAAGGCAGAGGCCACGCTCAAGAAAAGACATGGGCTAAACAAGGATTCATGGCGTCACTGCCGGATTCCCCTCAAATGACGGACAGACATGGAATGCATCTGAAACGCAGATGGCTGATATGGACAGGACTAGCCCAAAACCATAGAAGAAGTAAAGAGACTGCAGTGAACACCCGCTGAGTCATCAAACAGCACAAAACAAAACTGGAAATTACGTCAAAGGAACCCGGAACAAAAGTACTTGTGTTTAGCTCTCCGACCATTATGGGTCCTTTAGCAGCTCTGCCGCTCGTCGCCATGAAAAGTATGGTGATCTGGCAGAAATTCATCCACACCAGGTGAGAATCCACTGTCAAGTTTATTAGTCATATAGAGTTCCCCGCAACGCCAGACACCACCACCACGTCCCAACAGCTAAAATAGAACTACCACACATAGAATCCCACACAAAGCTCTAAATTTCAACAAGCACTGGTTCTGGCAAAAGTTTTTTAGCCAGAACCAGAAACAATTGTTTAGGACACTACAGCATTTCCTCCAGATAACTTGGAATGCTGATGAACCAAGAGAACTGATCATGATCTAAATTTCTTCATGGATTGTGTATATATCAACATTATGCAAATGTGTATGTTACTGAATGAGTTTCAATGTAGATTATGTACCTGACAAACAGGAAATATAACTAGAAATGGTCTGCAACTTTTTTTCCTTTTCAGGTAGGTCAATATGAAGGGATAACATTGGTCTATATCATTAATATATGTGGCAGTAAATAACCCTCTCCTCAAAAAGCCCCATTAACTAATATGGAGTTTAAATAAATGACGCACCTTTTTACAGTGTTGCATTGTTGCTTTTCTGATATGCTATGGTTGATACTCCACTGAATTTGCCATGGTCTCCCCCATAGGTGCAATATGCTGGTTTGCTACAAACTTTGAGGAATGTAATGACATATGAAATGAATGTATGAGGAATATCAAATCCATACCTTGGAGAATGCGTATAAAATTATTAATGCACATGAAATATTACAAAAATGTTTTTGATTTGAGATATGGTTTTTGTACTGACTTCTAATCAGTATATCCTTAAAATGTAAAGGGGACACTCCGGGTAGAGACCAAAATAGCTCACTTAACTGAGTTCAACATACCTAAGAAGCGCTAGCCTGTAATGGGCATTCTAAAATGTTGCTTTGTTTGACGAGGTCATCTGAGGTTTTGAGATGTATTGTGACATTACTCACTGGATGGCCCTTTAATGCCTAAGACTGCCGGAAAACAACGTCTATAGTTAAATTACACCGTTCTAGTCTTAAACCCTACAATTACTTTCCTAGTAACTGGAGTCTCTCCTCAAATGCCTTGCTGATTAGCATAACAACAAAAAACTTAGGCAGAAAAGCTTTTGAAGTACAGGCAACACATTTATTGGAATAGTCTGAATCAATCTTCATATGCCAGTAAACCCACTGAAAATTTGAAGAGTTATAAAAACGATTCATTTCTCCGTTTAATTATTGTTGTGTTGCTTATTGAGGGTTTAAATTATTTTTTTTCTTCCTGCAAATTTACCCCAAAAAGCCACTACTATAAGAAAAAAACTTGATTGTTTATATGGTGCCTATGTTTAAATTAGTAATCACTGTGAAGTCTCAAGCGATAGATAGAAATCGGTTTGAGAAGTAAAGACATCCTTCATAATGTCTCTATCGGGTATGTGCAAAGATACTGAAACAAAAGATAGCGGGGGCGGCGTCTACTAAATTGTGTGTTTTAGCTTTAACCAAAAGGGCAAAGCTTGAGGTAATGTCACCAGGCTCTTTCTTTTCTTAAACATCTTTTCTGTCAGAAGTCTCTTAATATCTTATCTCAAAATTTCATCCACACAAGAAGTAATAAATAATTCATGTGCCCGGCTCTTTGTTGTGTGTCCCTGGACTGCAGAGAGCTGGGAGGCTGACAGCTGCGTCAGGACAAGCACCGAAGATCTGACATGACAAGTGACTAACAAGTTTCTTTCAGTCTGCAGAGTAAGACGACAATGACACAGAGTGCAAAAAAAGCGAAATCCAGAAACAAAATGAAACTGTTTCTTTCTCTTTGCCTAAGTGTTGGCTATGAGCTTATTTCCGACCCATGACCCCTGGTCATTTTATAGGGCTGACCAGCCCCCATTATTCCTCACTCTTGCCTGCCCATTTACGCCTGTCCGCGGATCAATAAGAGCAATTCTTGGAGAAATGCGATGTCTCCATGGCAACCAAGCCACAAATTCTCAGTGGAAGGCAGAGAGACCTGAAGAGAAACCTCTAGAGGTTCCCAGACTTATAAGGCACGGGGTTTTAAAACGCAGCTATGGGCATGCGGCACAAGCAGGGAAATTCATTGTTTACAGCTGAGGTATCGGTAACTGGGCATAGACATTGTTTTGAGCGGCAAAACAGATTCACATCGTTTTTTTCCCAATGACTTAAGACATAATTTCTTGCATCCTACATTCCCTAATAGAGCGATACTGTGGAAATCCAAGCTTCGTTCCTTCATGTGTTTTTTTCTTTGGCGTATCCATTATTACTATCTTAGTTTAGCAACCTGGGCCTTAATAGAGGTTTAATGCCCCAGACATCAACAGCAAATGAGTAATGTTTCGTAATATTATGTGTTTTTTTTTTTTTTTTTTACCAACACACGTTTACGTCATTTGAAGGGTCGTTTTAGTTGCAGACAAGACTGTCCTGGTTGTTTGCTTTACAATGACGAGCCTGCGGGGTTGGATGAATGTGAGTGAAAATGAAGAGGCCTTATGCTGCTGAGGTTCAGGCTAGACCCACGTTAATACGCACCCTCGGCTGCCAATGTAAGATTGTAGTCTAAAAAATCCTCTTAGTTCCAAAAAGCAATCTGTGGCTTCATCTTTGTTAACAGGCCGCTAATTTCTCTCCATGCAGCAGTGAACTGCTGCTCACGTTTGGAAGCGAAATGAATATGGTTTCACTCGAGCACATGACAGCGGCTGAAGTCCCAAGGAATCTGCAGAGAGCGGCGAGCAGAGAAATATAATCCCGTAGCCACGGGTCCGATCTGGGTTCGTAAAATGACTTCGGGGACCTGACATGGATTTCTGACTGTACCCTTTCACTGAAAATTAAATCTCGGCAGCTCTCCTAGGGGAGGGATCGGGGACTCTTTGCAGCTGCCCCCTGTCAGCGCAGGCGGCGCCATTTGGAAATCTCTTAACTAAGCTGACAGGCCGCAGAGAGGATGAAGCAAAAATATGATACACGGATCAGCAGGCAAAGATGGAAGAGGGGGGCTCAGACACGAGACGACACAGGATGGGAAATTTCAACTCGAAAACAGATGTTTAACTCTTTAAGGAATGATAGTCAGCGCAGTTTTAAAACACTTTGTTTGTCACCTGCAGCAGGGCTATGTTTTACGTTTCCATGTGTGCACCGTTTATCAATGTCAATGTGTAAACCACATCTAAACACATTTAAAGATCCACGTGAGTGGGTGAGAGGAAGAGTTCTCTTTTAAGTAATGTCAACTCTACCTCTAAAATAGAAAAGCCCCGCAGCAAATGGAGACATTGCCATCTCAATCCATTTAACAGCAATCTCACTTTGGGCACCCTTCAAATAATGAATTAACCTACATGAGAACGTGTGACGGCCAATTTGCTGTATTAGAACTTTCATTTTTTTGTTAGTTTTCTAACCAGCAGGTGCATTGCCATTCCTACACCTACTTCATTGCGAAAGGTCAGAGGCTCATTATATACGTGTGTGTGTGTGTATATACATATATATACACACATATATATATTCACTGAAAAAACGAAGGTTAACATAACGTTATACCTTGCTGAAATATTCAGTAAAACGTAACATTTTAAACAAAAAAACCTCAGAAATTCCCCATTTATAGTTATCTCAAGTAACTAACTCATGCCCTAAGAAAACTATAACTCGTGCCCCCGCCATGCACAGTTTTCTCATCAATAATTTCATTGCAAATGTTGCAGGGATATTATCAGTTATGTCATAGAAGATGTCATGAGTGATGTAATATGTGGGGTAATTAGCAGTACATGTCGAGGGCGCGAGCTATAGTTACCTTAGGGCACTAGTTATAGTAACTTAAGGTAACTTTAACTAGTGAATTTCTGTGTTTTTTTATTTATTTTTTTTAGATTAAAACGTTACGTTTTTACTGACCATTTCACCTAACTATAATGTTACTTTAACCTTTGGTTTTTTCAGTGAATTTCTAGTTTTTTTTTTAACAGTGTAATATTTTGTTACCGTACTAAAGCCAACCACCCGCCATGCACAGCCTTCGGCCGTGCGCAGTGGGGGATTGGCTGCGGGGCCTGGCCACTGGTCAGTTCCTGTAGCCAACCCCACACAGGCAGCCAACCCCATGCTGCGCACAGCCTTCTGCCATGCAGCCAGGCCCGTGGCCAACCCACCTGCAGGCAGCCTAACTCCACGCTGCTCACGACCTTCAGCAGTGAGCAGTTGTAGGTTAGCCACAGGGCCTGTGGCCAACTCACCCCCAGGCTTCCAATCTCACACTGTGCAGTCAGATGTCAGGAACCCCATACCCTGGGACCAAGTTCTATTAAAAATGGGAAGAGGGCCACAAGGCCCCCCTCTGCGAGCCCCATTAGGTCCCGGAGGTCCTATCAATGGGGCCAAATTGAAAAAAGGGGAGGTGGCAGAGGAGCGGCCCTCCCCGAGATTTCATAGGCCCAGTGGACCCCCCATCCCCCGGGGCTGGAATACATTCAAATGGGAGGGTGCCACTCTCTGAGCCTTATTAGGCCCTGGGGACTCCATCCCCAGCAGCCTGTTGTTATTAAAAAGGGGAGGTGGCTGCATGGCTCCCCCATCTTCCCCAAGCCTAATATGATCTCAGCTTAGATCTGTTGGATCTGCGGAGGCTCTGCGTCCCTACATATACAAAGTTTTTGAACATTAATTGATCAAAAACGACTGAACAGATTTACTTGAAATCACAAAAGCACTCTTTCTAGACCAAGATCTAGATTTCTGCAAAATTTGGTGTAATTGCATTCAGTGATTTGGGCTGTAACTGTGCCTAAAGTTCCTATGGAAAAATGAATCGGGAAAACGCGTTTTGGGATCCCGTTTTTCTCAGCACTCGCTTGATGATCAACCCGAAACTTTCCATATGCAAACTAGTCACAAAGTAGTACTTTTTTGGAAATTTTTGTGTAGATTTGTCAAACAGCGTCAAAATTATTAGCAGCACAAAAAAGGCCTTTTTTACAGAAACATGCTCCTAACGATAACTACTAAGTGGAAACTGCCACTAGATAATATTATATATATATATTCATGGAGGAATCGTTTGTTGGATATATATATATATATATATATATATATATATATATATATATATATATATATATATATATATATGCGACCAATCTTGTTCATAACATCCAAATGACAGGCACTGACACCGTGTAAATCTGACACTGTAACTTATTTTCACAAACGAAAGCCTTGACGCGTTTCGGCGGTGGACCGCCTTGCTCACAATGTCGGGCGCCATTAAGATCCATCATTAAATGAACAGTCACCACACACGGTTGTCACAGCAACCACAAGTCATAATGGACATAAAGGTTTAACCACATAAAGGTGAGGGGTAGAAAGTTTGATAACATAAAAATGATATTGTTCTCAGTATGTGCAGTGAGTTGTTAATTAAAATGAAATAGCAATCAATTAAAGAAAAACTGAGAAAGAAAGAAAGACTCGACATCAGTCTACTCTTGGAATGTGGATTGCATGTGGGTGGAAAGGTCGCTAAAATACATTAATCTAGCACATACTTTTTACTAGGTAGGTAGGCCTCATGCATTGCCCAGAAGAACTAATGCTAGTTTAGTGCTTGAAGCGGGCTTGAAATTAATAAACAATGAAATATTGTTTTAACAGTTTACTAGGTGCGCGTTCACTTGTACAGTGTCAGTCCACAGTGGGCCGCATATCGCGCATATAAGGAGAGAGAACAACTGTATACTGCCCAAGTGGGCTATTAGAGGCTATCACCTATGAGTTTATGCTAAATGATGCAGGGACCCAAACCCACAAGAAAGGAGTGAGTAAAATTAAACCTAAGTGATAAATTCTAAACTTGTGACTAATGAAACCTAAGTGCACTATTTACAAAAACCCCGGAGGAGTCATACGAGAGAGAGAAAGAGAGGACGTACGCAGGCTACAAATGGACAAATAATGCCTCATCCGCGTTCATCCCAAACAGGATTTTAGAGTTCATCAGGAGAATATATCTGGATTCTAGTCTCCTTAGTGCCAATTGTCTATTGCCACCCCTGGGATTCTTAGGGATAGAATCAATTACAAAATAAGTTAGGTCTTTTGCATTTCCACCATGGCATAAATTGAAATGCCTAGCGACAGGATAACTAGGGTCGTCATTGGTGATTGTCCTGAGGTGCTGCAAGATCCTTACATGTACGGGGTGTATAGTACTCCCCACGTACTTTTTATTGCAGGTACATTGTAAGATGTACACCGCAAAATCACTTTTGCAGGTGAAGCTGCCACAGATTTCAAAAGGTGTTTGTCTAAGGGGTGTTTCTACCTGTTTGGTGTTTACGCCATGAAGGCAGGCCTTACATTTTGTGCACCTTTGAAAACCCCTATGTTTTTTCAACCAGTCTGTCCCTTTCTTAACTCTTGGTGCATTCCGTACTAGTTCACTGCACATTGACTTCGCTCTCCTGAAAGATATATGGGGAACTCTAGCTATGTTAGAACCAATGACAGGGTCGCTTTTAACAATTGGCCAGTTTTTGTAGAGAATTTTGCGCAGATTCGTGTGGTATGCTGTGTAGCCGGTAATGAGCCTAGGTGTGCCTGTTTGTGGGGTTTTCTTCTCCCTGTTTGCCTAACTAAAGAGCATATCTTCCCTCTTGATTTGTGAAGTCTTAATCTGGGCTGTCTTAAGTGTTTCTTGACTGTACCCCCGAGACCGGAGTCTCTTAAAAAGGTCGTTCGTAGCTCCACTCAAACTGTCTGCTGTACTACAATTACGTTTCATGCGGAGGCATTCCACATAAGGAATGCTCTCCTTAAGTTTTGTCGGGTGGAAGCTGCTAGCATGTAAAATAGAATTGCCCGATTTGGGCTTTCTATATGTTCTAGAATGCAACTGTTTGTTTTGTACGAATACTTCCAAATCAAAAAAATGTATAGAGTGTGTGCTCATGGTACAGGTAAATGAAAGGTTCAGGCTGTTCTCATTTAACTCTGATGCAAAATTGTATGCGGACTCTTGGGACCCTTGCCAGAGAATGAATAGATCATCAATATATCTGACATATAGAATAACATTTTCAGACATTTCCCTACTGAATGCGGCCTGGAGTACCTGCTCCTCCCACCAGCCCATGTGCAGATTCGCATAGCTGGGGGTGAAGCAGGTACCCATGGCTGTGCCTTGTATCTGTTTGTATGCAAGTTGGTCAAAGATAAAGATGTTATTGTCAAGACACCATTCAGCCAATTGAAGTAACATACTTGTATGCTGGAATAAATGCATAGGTCTCTTGCCTAGATAGTATGCCAGTGCTCTTAGACCATCTGTATGTTTGATGCTCGTATAGAGTGTATTAACATCTAGAGTCATAAGTAAATATTGTTTTTTCAATGCAATGTTATAAATCTTCTTCAGGAAATCTCCGGTGTCCCTGATGTAGGAAGAGAGTTCGCGGACATATTCCTGAAGAAAAAAGTCGATGTATCTGGAAGTGTTCTCAAATAGACCCCCTATAGCTGAGATTATCGGTCTTCCAGGGGGATTACTGGCATGTTTATGGATTTTGGGTATGAGATAAAGTTGTGGTGTAATGGGGCAATCCGTTTTCAATAAATCCAGTTCTTGTTTGGAAATCAGACCCAATCCTCTCCATTCGTAGAGTGCGTTATGGACTTTTTCCTTTATTCCCTGAATGCTGGTGGGACTTATTCTACAGTAACACTCCTTGGCTTGGAGTTGTTTACGTGCCTCGTTGTTGTACATGTATATATCTACTCCAAATGCCTGCCTTCGGATTAAGAGACTCCAGCACGCTCAAATTCGCTATGAACACGGGATTTATTTGGCAAAAAAACAACGGTGACGTGTTTCAGTAGCTTCAGCTACCTTTCTCAAACCAGTTGCAGTTGCCATTTTGGTTACTTATATATACACATGTTCCAGGTTTTTTTTTCCTCTTCCTTTTTCAACATTAAAGTGACAGTGCATGAATAAACATTTTTACATTTAAACTGACAGTGCTTTTTTTATAAAGTGACTATTGCATGCAGCTACGCCATTCTTTTTACCCACATCAAACAATGTTACAAATACAGTAACACATATCAATTTGATTGTTGCTGATATGTGATGTTTCAAACTATCCGTTCAGAAACAGGGTCAGTACCTGTCATATCTCATAATGTATAAACTCATGTTTCTATCGGGATTCAGACTAATCATGGGCAAGTGCCCTAATTAATCACAGATCTTTTTTTCCAAAAGAATGTCCTCAAGTTAATAATACTGTTTTTGTACAAGTTGGGTTAAAAATGCGTCTGCGGCTATACAGCACTAATAAAATCAAAACTAATACTAATCCCACATTTGCCCATACTAAAAACCTCTGTGAAAACTATATACAATGCATTTTACATGGTCTGAATTATAAAAAAGAAGAGGAGAAAAGGAGAAAAGGAGAAACATGATTACAGCAACAAATTCATTCAAAAATTTCTCTCGTGAAGATATCAATTGTGCATGATATAAAACTTCTCAATGTCTGATCCTCTACCAATATCCACAGTTTGCTCGTCTCCCCAGAAAAAAGCAATTATAAGCGACAGTCAAAATCACAAATAACACATTATGATGTTACAGGTGGACATGTAAATCCTCTTCTATATTCAGGCCCATTGGGATCTTTGTGTTAAATCTGAGAATATATCGAGATTCTAATTTTCTCAAATACCTCTCCCTGTTTCCGCCCCTTGGTCTTATTTGCACTTGATCCAGAACAAAATATTCTAGATTGCTGACATCACTGTTATGTGCTTGTTCAAAGTGTCGGGCGACAGGCAATGTTTGGTTTTTATGTTTGATGGCATGAATATGTTGTAGGATGCGTAGATGGGCTTTTAAAATGGTGCTCCCTATGTAAAGTTTTTGACAACTGCATCGCAGAGCATAAACCACAAATTTGCTTTTACAAGTTAATGGTTTCAGTATTCGCCAATTATTACCAGTGAAGGGCAACGGTAGTTCTGTAATATTGACCCCATACTGGCATGCCTTACATTTGTGGCAGCGTCGGAAGCCTTTGCTGCTACTGAGCCAGCTGTGTTGTGTTCTCGACCCAGGCATATTGTTAACTAGATCTTGTCTCATTGACCTGGCTTTCCGAAATGCCAGCATGGGTCTCTTGTGTATTGTAGGGCCCAGGATCGGGTCACTGCAGATGAGGTGCCAATGTTTTTGGAAAATACCTCGTATCTCCTGATGTTGATTATTGAAACCCGTGATGAATCTAATGGGT
Organism: Calotriton arnoldi; assembly: GCA_963921515.1. Classification (NCBI taxonomy): domain Eukaryota; kingdom Metazoa; phylum Chordata; class Amphibia; order Caudata; family Salamandridae; genus Calotriton; species Calotriton arnoldi. Next base: position 1,344,050 of record CAWUFW010003468.1, on the reverse strand, counting down.
TGCTTCTGATCTGTCTGTACCTTTTCTCGCTTTTTCTCTGCATATATAAGCTTCTCCCTAGGACTTTGATTTGCCCTTATCTTAGCTTTCTCCAACGTGGCTTTGTTGTACCCTCTCCTAGTGAACCTCTCTGTTAATTCTCTGTGTGCCAATTGTTGCTGGTCAGGTTCACTGCAATTTCTCCGCATGCGGAGATTCTCCGCATAGGGTATACTGTTTACCAGCTTTGCCGGATGTAAACTCCTGGTATGAAGCACCGTGTTTCCAGCCGTGCTCTGTCTAAAAGGTCTAGTTTGCAGAGTCCCTCCAGCCACATAAATACTTAAATGAAGAAACTCTACCTCTTTCTCACTGATGAATGACGTGAACTGGAGATTGAGAACATTATCATTCAGTTTCTCTACAAAATCTGTGGCTGATATCCTGTTGCCACGCCATACAACGAACAAATCATCAATATAACGCAACCACAGGATCTCATTATTAGACATTTCAGTGGCAAATTTTGTCGCCAGCACCTGCTCCTCCAACCAGCCCATATGCAGATTCGCATAGCTGGGGGCGAAGCAGGTGCCCATGACTGTCCCCCTCATCCGTTGGTACAACTCTGTTCCAAACATAAAGATGTTGTTACCTAAGCACCATTTCAACATGCTTAGTAGCATCTCTGTGTGCTTATATAATGGAATATGACTCATTACATCACATAGCAATACCACGCATGCCATTACAACGCAGGTATTACTACGCGATGTCAATTACGACATACCACTACAACGCAAAATTTTACCACGACTATGCCTTTACCACGCATGCCATTACAACGCAAAGGCATGCATGGTAAAGGTATACTCATGGTAAACGTTTGCAAGGTAAGTGACTCCACCCTACCCTACCCTAAACCCTAATGTAGTACCACTGTACAACCCTCCCCCGACCCCCAGTCCTCTCCCTACAATAACACTACACTACCCTGCACGACCCCCCGACACTACCCTAAATCCAAAAACACTACCCTACACTACACAAACACCACAACACTACCCTAAAACACTACCCCCAGCACGACCCTCCCCTACCCCCAGTCCAGTCCCTACACTCTAATACTACCCTGCATGACCCTCTGACACTACCCTAAACCCTAAAACACTACCCTACACAAACACCACAACACTACCCTAAACTCTAAAACACTACCCCCAGAACGACCCTCCCACTACCCCCAGTCCGGTCCCTACACTCTAACACTACCCTGCACAACCCCCCAACACTACCCTAAATCCTAAAACACAACCCTACACTACACAAACATTACAACACTACTTCGACACTACCCTAAACCCTAAAAAAGTAACCCCCACCCCAAGCGCAATTCCCCTTACCTCTCTCTCCTCGTGGTTCCTCTCTCCTGGTTCCAGCATCGTCTGAGGGGCGGTGCACGTCGTTGTGAGGAGACGGAACAGCCTCAGTCTCCTCACAACGATGTGGATAGCCATTACATCGCATGCGTTGTAAAAGCGCATGCGATGTAATGGTATGCGTAGTAATGGCTACGCGTTGTTACATCGCATGCGTTGTAACGCATGCTATGTAATGACTTGCGGGGTAACAGGCTCGTTGTAATGGCTGTTTACCTATATAATGTTATCAGCAGTAAGCTTAGAAAATATTGTGCTGCACGCAACCCATCTTGGTGCGAAATACTCGTATATAGGGAGGTCACATCTAGTGTATATATACACATAGATAGACAGCTAAAACAATCAGTTGTTAGTGCTCAAGTTAATTATAACAAAATAGTGGTGTCAGCTTTTCCATTCATCATAAAGCGGTTTCCTTTCTCAGAACTTTATATACCCAGTGCATCCATATCATATTGACCCTGTGAGAGGAAAGTTAAATGTATGGCACTTGCCAAAGCATAGGGGTGTAGCTGTCTTAATCTTCCACAGAAAAAAAATGGGCCAATCGGCCATATATGCCATTGGGCAGTTCCCCGTGGAAGCTAGAGCTATTGGAGGCTGATTTTTGAAGGTCGAGGGCCACTGCCTCTACCCCCAACTTCCCAGGTATATGGCTGCATACATAGCAGGCGAAAAGAGAGAGAGAAATAGAAAGATAGAGAGAAAAAGAGATAGTGAAGATCAGAAAGAAAAAGAGAGGAAAGAAATAGGCAGAAAGGGAGTTGAGCTGATTTTGAACATGTTTGCCAAGGTTGTTTTAAGCCCTGTCTAAAACTCTAAAATGCAATATATTATACTCTGTGGCTTAGTTGGGGCAGTGCTCACCTGGACTCTCAGAATCCTCAATGACGCGTCCATCTGGCAACTCTTCCTTCTCAGGGAGATTGGCTGCTTTTAAGTTGCTGTCATTCTTTGAAAGGGTGACTGGAGCATCTAAGCACAAAGGAGAAGAAAAAAACTGTAATGCATGCTCAAATAAAAATATTCTGTTCCGTTACATAAGAATTATGAATCGCAAATATATACTGAAAGGCAACAAGACACTAACTTCAGCGTTGGGCATATGAATGGAGAATACTGGCTTTATTGACACTTAAGTGTCAAAATCTCAATTCTGTCCATTCCCACTAGTTAAATTAATGGTTTAAGAAATTGATTTAGTATAGGAAAAAGTACCGGTCAGAAGAATAAAGTACATTCAAAACCAGATAAAATTTGTGACTTCTAATATTGTAATTGCGAACTATAAAGCAATTTAAATATAAAAACTAAATACAATATAGACATCAAAAGGTTAATACATCATAAAAGTTTGCCATTCAGAAAACACACTTTGTTACTTTAATTTGTCACAGTCTTTATGGCAATGCAGTAGCTGAGGACTAGCTTTTATAGTTAGTAGTTAAAAATCAAGTTTTAATCTTTAACCACAGGGTTGTAACTATCAATAGTGCAGCAGGTGCCCTAGCACCAGAGCCCAACGTATTGAGGTGCCCTCCAAACCCCAGTCATGAAAGTCTTTTACTAGAAACTAGGGACCAGAAGGACCATTCTCCTTCATAACATTAAGGCCTATAGCACCCCTAAAAAGAAGCAGGCCACCATCGCCATTTGTCCTGTAGCTCCTAGATTTTGCAAAATGGACTGGACATGGAAATTGATTTAGAAGCATTTCAAAATGCAAGTACACAATGTGACTTCTTGGTTGTGGAAATTCTTTTAAGGACTATCCCAACCCTTTCCTCATTACTTGAAATGCCTCACAATATATCCCAAGAGTATGCTGAGGCTGAACAAAGAAGTCTTGAAAAGGTCATATGATAGAAATAGCTCCATCAATGGAGAAGTGACATACTGGAAGGACAAGGAATTAAATATTTCTGAGACATCATTGCATATAGTCTTGCTGCCTGAGAATGCAGCAAAGTGGCAGTTCCTCTGGGAACATAAACTGAGAATGTTACTGGCAAAACAGAGGTGGAGGAAATGGGACTAGGTCTCACATTGTTTTTCACAGAAGGTCCCACAGCATCAAGTCATCTCAATGAGTGATTGTAAGGAAAAACGTGTAAGATGATGACAATACTCCAAGTAGAACATAGTGATGGAGATCAATGATTCAACCTGGGCCCTTGGATTGATATTTAATTCATTCACCGTAGCTTCTTTTGTGTGTAATCAGTGAGATAACTGAAGTGGGTGTGTGATGAAGTTGTGTTGTCCTTAATACGCTGCTCCCATTGACACATCCTCTGCAACAACTGGAAAAGCCATGTACACAATGGATCAGGTTAGCAGTTCTGAGCAGGACTCATAAGAGTGTGGTGTCTGTGTCTTGCTAAAGTGTTTTCTATGTCAATATGGTAGCCACCTCGTAGCATGTTAGCAGCACACTATGTTTCCCGACCTGTGCTTTCTGGGAGTTGCAGTAAAGGGTTACTTCAACTGAACCAACTGGACTGACACACCAGACAAAGGGATGTAATGGAACAGTGGTGATCTGACAAAAAGGAGCTAGGTTACAACCCTACATGGCTTTAATAATCAAAGAGGCTGACATTAGCCATGGTGCAGACAAGGAAGTGCAATGTGGAAGGCACAGTACTGATGAATCTGGCAGGAACTAGGAAAAGTACTCTTCTGAGATATGGCAAACCATGTTTAACAGTGGTTTTGAATAAAACTGGAAACAAATTACCATGCAGTAGTAAAACAAAAGGATTTCTGCTTTTCTCTGCCTGTATTTTTTGTTAAATAGAAATCATTCTGTCAGGTGTACAGGTCCGCAAAGGAAAATAAGAAGATTCTAGGTTAGCTTCATGTATGGTAGTTCCAGAATTGTTTGTGAGGCTTTGATAGTAGTCACTTTTCTTCAACCCACCCACTTCTTCTGAAATAGCCAGTACTCTTGGCAGACTTTTTTTCCTATTGATGCGGGGCTAAAGTCCCACGAAGGTTCACATTGAGTCAATCTCGCTAGCACATCTGAATATAAGAGGGAGTTCCAGATTGGAGCGTTTTTCTAATTCTAGAGGAGAAATATGAGGATTCTCTCCTATATGGAATAAGTTAACTGAGATGGATGGGGAGAAAATAGTTGTTTTACATGTACAAAATACCCACCGTACACCTGATGTCTAGTCTGCTCAACACCCAAAATCTGACAAAAATCAAATTAGTGCAGGTATAGGAAGCATTCCTAAATAATAGATTTCTCACATTCAGACACCGCCCTTCTATCTAACCATTGACATGTTCTTGTTAATATCTCTGAAAGGTTTAATTGACCACAGTGGAACATTGGGATCAAATGAGTATCCTTTTAGGATGATGTTGACTACCATCTCCCAAACTTGTCCCACCTAACTAGCTAGGGAAGTCTTTGTGGTGTATTATTCCCCAACATGAAGGCCACAAATGGAACATCAGATGGGTGTGTTTCAGTTAATAAATTCTTCTCCCAGGTATTATTGGTATCAAACTTGACCACTGCATTTTGTAATTGTGTTGCCACATAGTATAGGAATAGGTCTGCGGGATCAAGCCCTCTCCCTTTCAACCATAGGAGCTTGTGTGGTCCAATTTAACTTGAATATGTTTCCCATCCCAAACCGAGGAAAGCATCAATATGTCTATGTCGTGGAATGGGCTAGGACACATTGAATTTTGCAGCATATAGAGACATTGTGAAAGAAATACCATTTTCACCAGTGATAGTCTTCCCATATTCGTAAGTGGAAGCATTGTCAACAATTCCACAGAATGTGTGAGGCCTGTTATTATTTTCTCCATATAGAATTTACATTGGTCTGTTACCTCTTTCATTACTTTTAATCCCAGGTATTGGAAGTGCTTGATCTCTCTTGAGCATTTATATAACTAAGAACACCCAGTGTAAAGTGCTTTGACTTGTGCCAATTCATGTTTATTCCTGAAAATGTACTAAACGTGTTTAGTTCAATAAGGAGGATCGGTACTGAGCGCATTTTCTAAAAAAAAAATAATCCAAAGTATCATTGGCATAAAGCAACAAATAAAATTCCTTTAGTTCAATTTGTATGCCCTATTTTGTCACAGCTGTAGTTCATGAGTTCAATGGAAATAGAAAACTGCATGGGAGACAACAGGCAATACTGCTGAGCCCTCTCCAAAGCATCCAGCCATCTCAGAGTGTGTACCCTTGCTGTGGGACTCTGATAGAATAAGTTGATCCAATTAAGAAAGTTTGGCCCGAATCCCATTTTCCATAACTAGCCAGTTATGTGTTCTATATCTAACATCACCAGGGTATAGACCTCCTTTGAGGCCATCAGTGAATGCATATGTGTTAGCCTTCTGATGTTGTGTATTGTGCATCTGCCTGGAACAAAGCCTCACTGTTCCATGTATGGATTAGAGAGCCTACTATTGAAATTGTGCTATTGGCTAAGCCCTTACTTTGCACATTCACATAGGTGTTTAACATTAACAAAAGGCAATATCATGGTGATTGCACTGGATTCCTTTCACCTTTATGGATCAATGTAATCAGCATTTCTCTTAGAGTGGGAGGTAGTTGCTCCACCTAATGCGCCTCTTCAAAGACTTGTAATCATTTGTCTGTGGGTAAAGAAAGCATTAATTGAAATAGTTCTGCAGGTATACCGTCTGACCCTGGTGTTTTTGATTTATGTTCTCAGTAAACCATATAACTTCTTCCCTAATCCCACCCAAGGGCAGGCATGAATACAAGTACACCTAAACTACAAACTAGGCTAAATGGTTGTGAGTGTCCTCACCCGAATCTAGTGTAGATCAGCTCACTGACCTTCTCCCTGCCCCTTAACTACTCCAGTAACTACTACTAGACTACTGTGGATTGCTTTATTTAACTACGATAATAATAAACTAATCCTAGATCCAGATTTGTTGTCTCTAGTTTTTACCTCATGCATAGCCACCCCAGATTCATCCGTCAGATGGAAGGGTACTACTATGCCAGCAAGCAACCACCAGTTATCTGAAGAGCTTGTCTTATCTTCCCTTCAGCACATGTACCTTTGGTAGACAAACTATGCTCTAGTTATCCCCCCTCACTGTTTGCACTTTGTCTACCTCCCATATCCTTTTACTAGCTCTTGTAGATATATTCTATCACTTCTATGGCATAATGTGTCGATGCCACAATTTTGATATTCAGGTTTCTGGACGTCTTATTTGATTGTTCCAAATGTTTCAGGCTATTAATCAGCAATTGCCTACAAGTCTTCACCACAAGGGGTTATGATATTTCATTATGGGTGTGAAAGTCATCAAATGTATCTTCAATTCTCCTCTCACATGGTGCTACCTGCTTGTACAATTATTCAAGGTAATTGTGTTTCAAAGGGATGTGGGGTATGTGTTCCTTGTGGTCTTATGTTTTCAGAGTTCCCCAACCCCTTGCTGCCTGATCTGCAGCAGCTTCTAGCCCTTCTTCTTTGAGATGCTTTGTCCCACGTATTTAAGTAAGTTCACACTTCCTCTGGGTCTCAAAGAAGTTGCTCTTTACATTTGCTATTACTTGTAGGAGAGTTGAGAACACGTAGTTCATAGACTTGCTGCCATCAGCATGTTGTACTGCGTGTAGGATACATTCCTTGTCTCTGTAATTGAGCAATCTGGTATGAATGCTTTTCAAGATGCTCCTAGTGGGGGTCTGGAGACCAGGGCTCTATGTGCACTCCTTCTACTAACACAGTTCATTTTCCCCAGGTTTGAACACCTGTGAGAACCATTGTTTGAGGAATAATTTAGTTTACATTTCTTCTAATTGTTTGTGAAAGCCCAAAAATCTCAAGTTATTTTGTCTGGAGCAGGCTTCATGGCTTACGCTCTGTTTTCCAGGGCTTTAGTTAGGGCACTCAGCGGGACATTATTTCCCTTAAAGTGCCAACTTCAAGTTTCAATCCTTTTCCTTGAGTCTGCGCTCAATAGGAAGATATGTTTTTTATTGTATAAAGCAAGTGGCATTCTGTCCTGTCTTGTCTTCTCTCTTGCCTTCTTGGCCTTGATGAATCCCACATATTCTGGATCAAATAAGGAAGATGTGTCACATTTAAACCTGTAGTCTATGGTCTTTGCATATATTGTAGCAATGGGTCTCTACATAAGGTGCAGCACATTTCATGTGTTAACCAGTTTTATGAGGAAATTCAGCAGCAAATAAAAATAAAATTTTCTGTCGACCTGCCTAGTCAATTCATTGTGCCCTGAGCATGCATTGCACTGCTTGCACTTCTTCTTTGTAGACTTGAAAGTGGTCTCTTTCTAGGTCAGATGGTTCCTCTACCTCAGCCCTTTGAATAATATGTCTGCAGATGTTCTGGTCATGTTGTCAGCAGGGTAAAGCCACTTTTAGAATGCATGCAGTTGTCTGATCATATTCATTTTCCCGTATTACATCCTCCCCACTCTACTCTCTATGTTCTGTACATACTGGGTAGATTTGTTGTTTTCGGTCAATGGATAATAAATGTGTTCATTTTACTGCTTTATTTATCCAGCTTTTGTTGTAATCTACACAAGTAGAAAACACTTTTTTCCTGCCTGATCACAATTGCAATTTTAATGTTGACTGCCAGTTCCATCACTTATTCCCATATTATAGATTTAATCGCAAACCAAATCATTGCCTCTGAAGTCTCCTCATTGTCAGTCAGGAGATCAAACTCCCTCATCTGTTCTACTAACTACAAGCAGTTGATGGGACTGTTGATGAAATAACCTTGTCTCCACATAAAAGGCTTCTGTTCATTTGTTTCTAGCTCTACTGAGGAACTGAAGAGAGCTTGGTTTAACAAAGTGATAACTGCAATCTTTGCTTAGCATATGCTTCTATATCGGGACTGTAGAAAATCATATTTTAGTGTAGTTTTCTCTGTTATATACATGGATAGTTGATGTTTTGGGCATCTGAACATTGGTGAAATTGACATACTTGACATTTTTCTAAGTCCGCTGCAGAAGTGTGCACAAGCCATGCAGGTTGCTTTCAATGTCAATTATCACATCTGAGCTGGGAGGCAACTATTTGCCACTCACATCCATTACTTGAGGGTGAGAAGCAGACACTAAGCTGTGAAGGCCTGAGTGTTGGATGAAAACTGAATTCATTTTTTAAAATTAAATCTCTGAGAGGCAGAGCTAGGAGCCCGAGCAAGATGACGGCTCATACCTAGAGATACTGCCGGTGCATGACGAGTGGTTTGCCCCCGCTGCTTTCTGGGAGGGCTGCCGTGCTCAAGGCCAACCAGCACCTTCCACCGCCCCCACACTGCAGCTTTGCCACTGCTGTAGCCCTAACACGGGCCTGCTGGACCGTCCACAGTCCAGATACTGTTGCTGGGATTCTGCACATACAGAGAACTATGCGCAGGAATACGGGACCTCTGTGTATAGGGGCTTTGCCTTCCTACCGCCTCAGTACTCACAATTCCAGGCCCGACTAGCTTTAGTGTCTCACTCGCTCTCCTAAACAATCACGAAGATGCAAATGATTGGACACCCCAGAACACAACACTGCCCTGATCTCTCAGGAATCGCGGTAACAAGACACACCTTTTCGCTCTCTCACTCGTATATGTCCACAATAAGAATTGAACGAGACACGAATAAAGTTTAAAATGTTTATTTTAACTATCGTGCTCTAAAGAGCAGTATACGAGCCACAACCAGCAGCAAAATGCATAATATCAATACAGTTAGCATTGTAGCAAGGCCATATATCATAAAGGGAGATGTCATCATATAAAGACAGTGGCTAAAGGACTATAAGGCCTAACCATCCTCCCCTTGGTAAGAAGTTGTATTATTATATAATAGAAGATCTCTGGGCTTTGTCAGCAGACACCACACCTTAGTGCCTAGATGGTATATCTACATCATAGGAACCGCAGGGCTCTTCTCCCTGGAAAGATCCCTCTCCAAGTGTGTGTTAACCAAACATGCATCCCCATAATATCAAAGCACTAATTTCCAACAACAGCACCTGTGTTAGCGTGTTTTGTCTAGGTGCTAGGAACTGACCAGAACAGAATAACAAGGGGCATTGTTTATCGACCTTGCTTAGTGTTCAGACTAAACTCCAGGAACCAGCAGAGAACGCACGAAGCAGACGGTTCTCATGTGAAAGGCAGAAACAGAATCTTGCAAAAATAAAGTAATGTAGTAACGTGCGCAAAAGCAGCATCATGGCAGCTGGGCTCATGCTAACTTAACGATGTCGACAATGTCCCCATCGGCCATACTACAATACGTGAGGCCCTCAGCCTGAGGACTCCGGTATTGTGCCTACTGGCCCCCGGGAGGCAACCCCCACAACACAGCTGCCGCACAGAGCACAGTTCTGACCACTTCCTTGTGTGCCATGAGCCATTGGCACCCTAAGGAAGAGACTTGGGGGATGCACCCACCGTTGCAAGGCCTACAAGTGCCATCACAGGGGCCTCCTTGCAGCAACACTGCAACTACTGTGGCTCGGTCACATGCTGAAAGGCCACCCGAAGCCCGAGATGCAGGGCCCTAGATCTGGGGACTCCGGTAATGTACCTGCCAGCCTCTAGAAACACCTACAACACCACCGCTACCATATACTGCCAGTGCAAGGACTACAGGGCTTAGCGCAGTTTCTACTCACTTCCCCACACGCCTTCCTGCCATTGACGTCCCGAGGGCAGAGACATGTTACGCGAGGCTCAGGCCACAATCTGCAGGGGGCCCACACCGACACCAACCAGACACCGGGCCCCATTATTGTGGGCCACCAAGGCAGGCACTGAGGGGCCCTGGAAGGTCTGGGGACCTTATAGAATCCACCTCCTCAACGGGGGGGAACTGTTACTCCTCCCCGACTGGCCTTCTTATCACCTCCTCAGGACTTTCTTATGCTTGGAGTTGAGACTGCATACTCTGCATTTTGCTGGATACTCTCTTCTGGGGGCTGCCCATTCCTTTCTCACCTGCACCTACCATCTTGGATTGCTGAGCCCAGCAGGGTGCAGGCCACTTTTTATCCTCTCCTACCCTTTCTGGACTGGGAAGTGGAACTTTTGGGGGTGTGCTCTCCTTTGGGGTGTAACTGGCGATTCTGCCCATCCTAGGGACACGGCTAACGCTTGGACTGCCTTGGGGTCTCGTAACCCCAGAACCACAACTGCCTTACTCACCTGTGAGCATTGGTAGAATCTTGTATCTGCCTCGGATCCTGACTCCCCAGCTTCCTCACTGCTACACTCCCGCAACCAGGACCCGGATCCATCACCTGGGCCTTCACTTCCACCGGACACGCTTCTAGCTGTGGCCAGGTTGTGATACTTGCTGTTCCTCTCTACCGGCCCTTTGCTATGTCGAAACCAACCAGGCACCTTTGTTTCACTGAGGCAGTGACAGGGAAATCATCCAAGTCTGTAAAAGACATGGATCCCCCAACAAACCCCACTCTGGAGGTCACCCTGTGGGAGCGGACAGCACTTAAGACCACGCTTTTAGAGGTGGCAAATACAACCTCCAAAACCTCTGCGGACACACAGAGCATTTGTCAGAACATCGCCTTGTTCAATTCCAGGCTGGCTGCAATGTAATCGCGGCAGGACCAAATTGAGGGGAAGATTGCGAACTCCATTGACTGGTAGCAAGACCACTGGCATCTTCAACGTTAACTGGTGGCACTGGAAGATTGCTCCTGCTGGGACCATGTCTGTAACTCGTGGGTGGCCGAGAAACCAGAAGGGACAGATATTTTGGAATTATTGACCCGCTCTATCCTTTAACTCACCATTGAAGTTTCAGAGAGTCCACAGGATATGGCTCCGCTGTCCAACAACTAAATACGGTCCGAGGCAGATCATGCCTTTCCCTCACAAGCCAGATGCATAAGCAAGAGCTTATTGAATGAATTATCGCCATTTCATTCAATAAAGGAAATGTTCACTCTTCTTGTATTGCTCTGGATAGTGGATACATGTGTATATTCGGTTTCCAAGAGCCATTGCCTTTGGCAGATAATAGACACAAGAAATAGGGAGTTAAAATGATGTGCCCAAGAGCCCACAGTTTGGACATGTGGAATGGGGAAGTTGAGATTTGGGTCCAGGTTTTGTGGTTCCACAGATGGCAGTGTAGCTACTTTACCACCACCTCCTGCACACATCCCTCCCCCTTGCTGTGAATAGTCCTGAGGAGGGCATCCAAAGTCCACCGTAAGTGATTCTGCTCCAGCCTGTGTCCTTCTCAGGGGTGTTCACTTTTCAAGTCTACGATCTGATGAGATAGCTCTTATGAGCTCCACAGACACTCCCACCATTAGACTAACTAGACATGGAAGGAGACAAGCAACTCCTTACCTTGTGTGTTTGAGTACCTGCAGAACACACTTGTAAGCTCCACAAACTTAGCAAAAGCTCAGACAGCCTGTGCAACAAAGGGGAGTCATGTGCTCTGGTTTCACAAATTACTTTTAACAGATCACTTTGTCCAGCTGGTTTAAGTGAAGCAACCGAATACAACGAGTCCCACAATGCACTGATTTGTTACATGAAAGTCGATGACTTAAGGCATGGTGTAATGTTACTAACTCATCCAAACTTCAGAAAACAACCTCCATGGCTTTTGGCAGCTGCTGCTGCCTGCAGTGAGAGGGGGAGCTCCTCCTTGCAGCCACGTCTTCCTGACAATGGGTAGGGGGTGAAGAAGGGGTGTTTAACAATGACCTGTCACTGGCAGGAGTGGGGAGGGCTGTATAAAGTCCTGTGAAGAGGGTTAGCTGCTGAGGTCCTGGGAGGCAGGATGACAGATGGGGAAGATGTGTGCCCAGAGGCTGAGGCATGCCTCTTCCCTTCAGGGAGAGGTAAAGCAAAAGGCTGTCTTCATCCTAAGACCCTCCACCACCAACCTCCAAGGAAGGGGCGCAAAGTCAAGAGTGGCAGCTTTCTTCTCAGGACCCTACTTATTTCTCCACAACTTGAGCAAAATGAGATAAAGTTCAAAAATATTGAAAATGTTAGAAAAACATGCTAAAGGGAGACCCCACTTCAACCCCTGAATAAATGCACTCATGGGGATTATGCAGGCAGGTGTACAGTGTTTCAAGTCCTTCTCCCTACAAATGCTCTGGAACAGCCTTTCAACCACATGCTATGCCAAGCTAAACAAGCGGAAAAGAAAGTGAAATACCTGCTGCCCTTTACGGCTGCGGACGTAATCAGTGCTCTCTGTTGGAAGAAGCAGCAAAGGTTGTTCTGAGCTGTGCCCACACAAGGGGTAGTCTGCGGTGGTACAGGGTCTGGTGTGTGTGCGACGTGAATGACAATAAAAAAACAAGCCCGGTGATGCAGTCACGCGTCTTTATTTAATGAACATGGTGCTGAAAGTAAACAAGCATGAACCACAACAAATGTGTTTAATAGAAAAGCAATCTGATATGGGAGGATAATTGCAAGCAGGAATCTAGCCCAGTGGCATGCAATCATTCCGGTCAGATGTTTGAATCAATATTAAATGACAGACGGGGCAGGAGCTAAATATTCTGATGTGTTTGCTAGTCTTCAGGAGAACAATAATGCAAGTTTCTCAGAGAAAGTGACAGTAAACCTTGGGGAAGGGAATCCTACCACCAGCGGGAGTAGGTCTGGTGCTGAGCAGCGTCGCCATTTTCCTCACTGTGTCGGGTATGGGTTACAAAGGGAATATGAGCACAATTTCAGAGCCCATCTAAGTGATCTGCATTCACCCCAACAAGCTCCATGCAAAAAAGGGTATACGAAATACCAGCCCTACAAACAAAAGCTGAAAAGAAAGTTAAACACTTGCTGTCCCACACTCCTGTGGACGTAATCAGTGCTCTCTGTTGGAAGAAGCAGCACAGGTAGACGAGAGCCATGCGCCCACAAGGGGCAGTCTGCAGCGGCAATGGGTCCTGTGTGTGTGCGACGTGAATGACAATCAAAAACATGTACACTAAAAATAATGCCAGAGTACCTTGAAAGCGGTTGCTGTAATGAAATGCGATACGTTTTAAGCATTTATCCAATATAACATAATTAATAATCATCTGACAAACTAAAGCGTGACAGCCGTGAATCGGGCGCCGCGCTACGTAAAAAAAAAGTTCCAAAGACAGGACATACAATAACACAAGTGGAAGAGGACAAGTCCTAAAGGCAATCCATGGGAATTAACAATTGAGAAAAAAAGGTGGGACAAGAAGGAACCATTATCCAATTAGAAGCAACGTTCTTTTAAAGGCCACTGACAAAAGCCAATCAGAAGCTGGAGGTGGGCAGTAAGCCCACACATTGAATACAGCATGTCGAGAAACAGCGCATGTGCTGTCTCGGCTCAACCTAAAAACACAGGCCTCCTTTGAGTCTCAGTCAGCAAGATACTCTCTTTCCAGGTAGGAGGAAGTAAGGGATGCAGTATGTCTGAATGTGGTGTGGTTGTCTTCAGTACTAGTTGTACTGGAGCAGGTTGAACTTGGAAGGAGTTAGGTGAGGGAGAATTGGGACCATTGACGAGGTTTAATTCTGTGATCAGGCAAAGAAAGAGAACCAGGCCCTGTAAGATTGTTTTGGTCATAGGTCAGCAGTGGGAACCAGGAACCCTGTGCTAGCACAGTGAAGGGAAGGAGGAGATTTTGCAAGTATTCCAGTACTGATGGGCAAATTGAACCCTATAAAATGTTGTTTTCACCGCTTTTTAGTCAGAGTGCTCCTTGGAGGAGAAGATATTCTTTTCTTCCCTTTCCATAAATCCTGCTTCATCTGGAATCACTGATTACAAAAAGCTACTTTCAGAACCAGGAAATCTGGCTACTGATCCAGCCAGAAGATCGAGACAGTCTAGGTTTTTAAAACTTACAACTATAAAAACAAGCATACTTGAGAAACCAAAACCAAACATAATAGAATGAAATCGGAGATAGACCTGTAGTTGAACAGGTGTCTTTTCAACACGTTGACTTCTAAAACCAAAATAAATTATAATGGGGGGGAAATCACACATGGGGCCCGTTTACGATGTCGTCCGGAAAGCAGTCCAACCGAATCGGTTTCGGAATGCCTTCCAAACGACTCGGGTTCGGGGAGTCCAACCGACCAATTACAGTGTGTCCGAACACTGTTCGGTCGGACTCCCATTGACTTCAATGGGAGCCTGTGTTTCAAACGAGAACACAGGCTCACATTGAGAAAAGGGGTGGTTGGGGAAAACCTTGCAACCTTTTGCAGGCACCCCATGGTGCCTGTCACACTGTGCATGCAGGGAAAGGGGGAGACCCATGGATCGCCCCACGGGCCCGATTTGGAGGGCCCTGGGTGAAGGGGGGCCTGCTACGGGCCCCGAAAGTCTGATTCCAGCAGCCTATCCATGTTGGAACAACCATCTCGGAAAGGCTGTCCGAATTCAACATCTTACTCGCTCATCCAGAAACGGGGCCCATAGACCTGTTCGAGTCGGCTCCGAACTACACTGTTCCTCCGAATGCCATTCGGAACCGAGTCCAACAGTTGGAACGCTTTCAGGAAATCATGATCAGTCATCGGGAATGTGTCCGAGTCAGTAGGAAACAAGGCTTCAGAATCGGATTAGAGGGAATCGGATGCTGTTCAGAGCTTTTCCGGAGGGCATCGTTTAAGACCCCATAGTCTTATAAACGAACAGATCTCTTGCTGACACGTTAACTTCTCCTACTGCTCTCAGGTAAGCTTTCAGATTCACTACTCTTCAATTCCGGCATGACAGGATACTGTTTTGCAATCCAGCCAAGATTCCAAATCCAGTGATCCTCTGCCGCATTTTTATTTAACTTAATCACCTTCAACGGCTAACTGAATTTAGAGATCCTTCCATCTTTTCTGGGATTCTTGACTTTTACCCAATTAACCACACTCTGCATGCTTACCATTTGGGCACAGCACGTTTTTCACCCTGAGTACCAGGGGTGGAAGCTACCTAACAAAGATGTAACCTCGGAGTGAGAGATGTCCTGGTTTGTTCCAATTGAAGCATTTTTTGCAGCAAGAATCAAGACCTCGACTGCATCTCACGAACAAGGTATCCAACTTTGTGGAACCCTGACCAAGAAGCCTTCAAACTCTAACTTTGTGAGGGCAGGAAAATGCCCATGATGTGCAGGATGGTGATACAACTTTAAAGTTAAAACTTCAGGAGCCGTCCTGCTGTAAGAATTTTGCCACAGAGCTTGCAAATTCAGTAGAACTGGAAATCAATATATTCGTCCCAATGGAGCTCTGCTCAGCCACATCTTTCCTATGAACCCAAATGGCAGATTTTGATGTCCGGAAAAAGGATTAAGTCCTAAGATAATACCCCTTCCCAGCTCATGCCTCAGACCTTAACTTGGCCTTGATTCATTGTTGGTAAACCACAGAGATCGTGTTGGGGGCTGCGGAACTGGCTGATTTAAATACTTTTATATCTCCTCATCCCAAAATCATATATTTGTTGTTCTGGTGTCTCTTAAATTATTCAATTCATGTTACTCTTTTTAAACAAATTGGCGCCAGAACTTTAGCTTATTGTTTTCTTAGCCTTAATTCTGTTTTGGTATTCCTGTACCTATACAACATGCACTTTCCTATGAGAAAGGCCTTGCTGCTCGAGTCAAGCTACCATAGAGATGCTCACGACTCTTCAGAGAAACCTGATTTTTTTGGGACTGCGTGGGAATTTTGCTACAGCTCATATCAAGGCCTAGTCTTAGAAAGAACCTGTTGTTAGTGTGCTATTGTGCACATTACGTAGGTCTAATAAGTGCACCCATACTATATCTCTCAGAGCAATATTCCTTGGAAAGGAGCAATTCTCGCTCTGCGGGATGACTATCACTAAATTTTTCTCCTGTCCTTAATTAAACAAATGATGAAACACATTGTTTACATTCCAGTCTTATCGAACCATTTTAAAAATGTATACTCCTTAAGTAGGATTCAGGTTCACACTTACTAAGATCATTAAACTCTGCAGCTGGCAGGTTACTCAAACAACTGCATCACTACAGTATGAAACTGAATTGATCTCCATCAATACTAGTCTGTACATGTAACTGGTAATGTTCCTTGCAGCAAAACCTCTAATGGGGATAACCTCAATTATTACCAACTACAGCCCACTCCCGTCTTCTCCAACTACTGAAACACTCCAAATGACCAAATGCCTTAAAGAGACTGCAGACTGCGAGTGAGTCTTATGAATACAAGTGTTAGTCTAACATCTTGAGCCCTTATTAGAGACTAAATCCAGCAAACTCAGCAAATGAAATGAGCTGCCAAACCCTTTCACGATGCCATCTGATGTCCTTGGTCACAATTGGTGCTTCTACAGTTAGCAGACATTTCAAATGTGGTTATAGGCAGAGCCCATGCTATTTCCTTTCTTCCGTTTAATGGTTTATTGAAAATGTACTCTGAGTAAAGTACTGATGCACTCCTGTCCCCCAGCACTGCGCTGGTAGGCAGGATTGCCTAATACTATCTGTCAGCATTTGTGTTTTTTCAGGATTTTGGGGTTTCATATTTGTGACGAATAGTGAACTACCTCACCACTACTAATTGCCGAACCAGCTATTATGGCACTGTTGATCTCAGATTCAAGCTACCTTTTCAAGAATTTCCTGTTCATCCTTTATACTGCATGGCAGGTAAATGCTTTTTACCATTCAGAACTTTGAGTGTCATTGTTGGTTGGTCTTGAATGTAAAGGATTATAACTCTTGTCGAGCAGTGTCATATACTTTGTCTCACTGTCTCATTGTGCACGAGTATCAGCCCAAACAACAATGTCCGATTTGTAAATTGTCTCCTCAGCTAGACCAGTTTAGGAAATTGAGGATCAACAAATGTTTTCTTATTGTGAGAGAACTGATGCTATGAAAATGTATTGCATCTTTGCATTCCACAATGATTCTTCATTGCAAAATTATGGAATTTTGTTAAAAGTGTGTCTGGATGCAAATGCATTCTGTGGATGTCTGGGGCACACTTTGTAAACTCTGTCAGCACTATCTGAATAGTTCCTTAAGCATACTTGTGGTTTCTGACTCTTGTGATAGCAAGAATGTGTTGGCAAGGCTTAATCAGAAGCGGTGTGATGCAAATATGCACTGAAGATCAGTGCTCAATCAGATCTATAACTTAGATAACTAATAGATTTCCATTTGCATTGTAGATTGAAGGAACAATACCAATACTCAACAAAGCAAACCAGGAGGTAATAGCACTTTGTATTATAGTCTCACCACTGGAAGGCACTATTGACACTGTTACATTGAGATCAATTGTCCACATTAATTAGTAGAAATGTTGATCATAAGTAACCTGCTTTCAGCAATATCATGTAGGCCTGGGAATGCACTCAAGAGGACTTAATTAATTTCTGACTCTCAACTGTTCTCTCACAGATCAGATAATATCTTCCAGGTGAGTGCATGTAATTTGTAAGGCAGAAATCTGGCGTCTTAGCAATCGTGAATTCAAATGGGAATTGCCAATTGTTGGAAAGAGAAGCAGCAAACTCTGAGTTGCCAAATGGGAAAAGGGAATATCACTTGCCAGAGTCAACCCTGCATCACTTGATATTTGCAAACACCCAGCCAGAACATCTGTCCAAACAAACAACTGGACCCACTTCCTTTATAATTGTTGAAGGGCTTTGGAGAGTCGAGTCAGGGCTCAAGTAATCGGATTGTAAAGACGAGGACAAAATATATCCTTTTCAGTGTTCTGGAGATGTAGAGCTGCATATTTCAAAATTTGGCACAACACGGAAGCTCACGTGAACAACCATTACCCCTAATATAATTCTGGAGCCAATTTACAAGCTATATGTCAATCTCCAGATGTCTAAGTGGAGAGAGGGTAGAAGATCCTTATCTTGCTACTTACTTATCTTGCTAATTCCTCTAATTCATACCTTTACAGCACAGCAGCCTTCCTAAAAACAAGCACCAAACTGGGGAGGGTACTTTGAGTCTCTTCCATAGCAAGTGTCCCAATTGTTAGTGGTTATGCTTCTGGGCTGCACAGGGCAGCTCGGCAGATTATCTTCTGATCTTGGGTGGGTTCTCTCTCTTTGACTAGATCCTAATAGTAGATCCTTTTCAGTTAAGCTTCAGGCAGGAACCACAATTCAGAGATCCATTCTCTAGGCTCAGAGTGGTCCACCACTTCTCTCTTGCAAGACACAGCAGCTGAGCCTACTCTGCAGTCTTAAAACTAGCTCTGCCCTAGAAGTTCCCTCAACAAAGTAATTCAACTAATTGGACTTATCATTCCTTATTGCAAGTGCATAGAGCGTCTTCAGAATTCACAGAATAACATGGGTATTGGTTTGTACCACTAGATATCCATAGCTATGAAAACGGTAAGAACTCCATTGCCTTTTTTCATATTAAGATGGCTGGAAAGTGAATCTAAAGGTAACCATTTTGGGATTTGTTGAGCGAAAACAGGAAGGGGAATAATGAAACAACTAAATAGTGTATCGAATCTGAAAATATTAGATTGCCTTGTCCTCTGTTCAAACCCCTGGTGCTGGGCAGATTTCCCTGGCTCTTTTCACACACAAAGGAAAGCTGGAACAGAGAAAAGGACACCTATAACTGCTCAAAGCTTCTGTTTTTTGGGAAAAAAATCTAGGCTATGAATATGAAGCTCTAAGACTAGACAGAAGAAAAAGACAGACGTGGGTCAATACAAAGGAAATCTCAGGCATCTAGTCAACAAGGACACATTCCAGGGGAGAAGCCAGAATAGCATCCACTCACCACAATGGAAAACTCAATTTTTGGTCACGGTTACTCTGAACTTCTAAAAATACATCAGCATTAGTGCAATCAGAAAATACTCTACATACACATAATGATACCATCTGACACCCACAGGAAAGAGTAGTGTCTCATGGTGAAACAAATTACCACAATTGTCAGAAGTCTACTTGACTGAGGATGCAGAACGAGGCCTGTACACCTGCATATGAATACCAACTGTGACCGACCATCAATCTTCACCAAGCCTAAAGAGTGGGCAGTAGTAACCTTCAAGTATGTGGAATGGTACAATTTATGTGTACCACAGTTGAGCTACGTCTAGAACTCTGCTAAAGTGGGCAATCTCAGAAAACATGTGACACTGACATACCACTCACTGCCCCTGAAATGCAATTGCATTGGGCAGAAAAGATACCAGTTCAGATTGAGCTCCGACAATGAATGAAGTCTTACTGTGGTCATGATGCCATGAGCGACATTCGACCCAACAACCAAGCATGCAGATATGCAAGTCACAAAAAGTCAAATCTAGCACATTTTTTACTTCAAGCATCTCATGAGGTGAAAGAACATATCACTGGCCACTATTTTTCAGGTTTTCACTCCACTCACCAATATATACTTATTTATTCAGGCTCAGATAGAAAAAAGTGCACTTTTACGTGAAGCTGTCAGTGCAAACAGATCGAGAATACAAGCCAAACCTGTCCTCTTCAATTAAATACCAATAGTTTGATTATTTATATGTAAATGAAGGCAGCCTAGCATCATTAATTATGTAATTTAAATGTTAACCTGACCTGTGCACCTTGAACATGTATTTTGAAGAAATAGAACAGATTACTAAGAATAAAGTCTTCATACAAAGCTACGTTTAGGACAATGCCTTTGAAATCTATGCTCTAATAAATATCCAGGAGAAAACATATTATCCATTGAGAAACACAAGTCATTTTGGGTATTTGATAAAGCAAGAAGTGAAGAAGCGGCTTCATGCCTCTTTACTTATCCATAATCACCTCAAAAACACTGGGTTATTCATATCATTTAGAACCAACTCTATGAAGGTACAAAAAGCAATCTAATGGCACTTGTAGCTAATGCGTTTCACCCATTTAATCCCTCTGGAGTTTTCACAATTGACTACCCAGCGTTTGGACTTTTAATGTGAGTGAGTCTCATCACCTGAGTCTCACGGACTGTAAATTCACAGTAAATAGACTGAGTGATAACTGCCAATGTACGCCTGTTGGACTTAACCCTTTCTGCAGGGTCATCCCCAAACTTTCTGTCTTCTCTCCTCCTGTTTTTGCTGACTTCATTTTTGTTGGCCTTAGGACTCTGCGCACTTTACCACTGCTAACCAGTGCTAAAGTGCTTGTCCTTTTGCCTTAAAACATGTGATATTGGCTTAGACCCAACTGGCATATTTAGTTTACTCGTAAGACTCTAGTAAAGTGGCACTACCTGTGCCCAGGACCTGCAGTACTGATTGTGCCACCCACTTAAGTAGCACTTTAAACATGTGTCAGGGTTGCCATTGCAGCCTGTGTGTGTGTGCAGTTTTGACCTGCCTTTTCGACCTGCCAAAGTAAGCATTTTGCCAGGCCCAAACTTTCCTTTTGAATACATATGTCACACCAAGGATAGGCCCTGGACAGCCCAGGGACAGGGTGCTATGCATTTAGAAAGCAAGACATGCACTTGTAAGTTTTACATGTCCTTATGGAGAAAAACTCTTACATTTGGTTTTCAGTACTGCAAGGCTTACCTCTCCCATAGAATAACATTGGAGTTACCTTATTATATTTTAGAAGTGTAATTTCCCATTGGTGACAAGTAACCCCTTCATGGTTAGTGTCTTTGGAATTATAATTTAAAATCCTAACTTATGGTGAAGTGGGATTTTGAATTACAATTCTGAAAATAGCACTTTTAGAAATTTGACATTTTCTTTCATTAGCAATTTGGTACCTGCAGCCTGTCTCTGAGTCACATCACTGGGTGTAGTTGACAGTTGGGCTTTGTGTATTCCTCCTAGACAGGGACACACAAAGGGGAGCTTAGGTATGACTGGATGGGTCATCACTGGCAGGAAGGGAAGGCGGAGATGGACCTAGCCCCACTTACACTTGAATAGACTGTGTCCCGGCTCAACACAAAGGGCTGCTTTCCCCCTGTAGTTAGTCTGGAGCCAAGGCCAGGAAGTTAGGGCACCTGTACCCTTCGAAGGCATGCCTCTAGAAGCTTCTCCCCACTTCAAAGGCACAACTGTGTATATATGCTGGACATCAAACACAACCACTTCAGTACACTTCTGGACCTGTGGATACTATTCCAGAAAGAACAACTGCTGTGCTGCTGAAAGGTCTGCCACTCTGCCCGACTTCTGCCCTGAATGAACAGCTGCCCTACTGTGCTGACCTGCTGCCCTCTTGACTGGGTGAGAAGGGCTGGACCTGCATCTCTTGAACCAAGTGTGACAAATAGGGTTGTTGGCTGGCTTCCGGATCTGTAGCCTCAGGGACACAAAAGGCTTCCACCTGGATGCTGCCATCTGTGAGAGTACCCTGCCAAGTGGTGCCAACCCCAGTCCTGTACCCTTAGAAGGGGCTTAAGATGCTCTACCAGCCTCTGTGGATCCAGTGTAACTGACACATCTCCTCTGCTGCGTAGCACATATCAGAACATAACCAACGCATCGCCGCTGCAGCATGGATTGGACCCGTCGGAAAGATCTGCATCGCAGCCCTTTGGAACAGACACATCACTACGATTATGTAAATCATCCTTGTTGAAAGCCCTCACATTTCTTGTCTATGACAGCCTCAACGATGGCGCCGGACTCCACAATGCAGCCTCACAGCTTTTCGAAACCAGTGCCCTGACTGTATGCTGTATCCTCGACACCAGACTTCGTATCACAAGCACCGTTGATGGAATCCTCGATGAGAATGTAAGCCCTCACATTACAACCATGCCGCATCTCGGTCCCGAAGCGTTGCTTCGGGTGGGTGAAACATCTTCGATGCGGATCTTCGCAACGTTCCGCATACAAGGTTATTTGTTCAGCAGGCCTGAGTCCCTGTAACTGGTCCTCACTCGATCACGGTTGGTCTGAACTTGTGACTTTGTCCCGGTATCCACAGTTGGAGCTTTATGCTTTTTGGTGCTATTTTCTCTAAAATCTTTAAAATTGAATACCTTATTAGAATTTTGTCATTTCAATGTTGTTCTATTTATTAAAATAAGTTCTATTTTTCTAATTTTGCGTGGGATCCTTTTTGTGTGGTGTGTTCACTTTATTACTGATTCAAATGTTGCTCAAATACTTTACTCATTTCCTCTAAGTAAACCCGACTGCTCTGTGCCAAGCTACCAGATGGTTGAGCACAGGTTAATTTTGGGTTGGCTTGTCCCTCAGCCTAACAAGGATTGTTGTTGTTGCCTGACCAGGGCTCACATCCCAGTCAACCAACAACATAATTTCCCACACCGCCTTTTAAGATAAGGCTGCAGCTGTACAGCTACAGTAAGAGGCTTTAGGCTGGTTATACATGAATGCATGAGCATATGCATATATGCACATGTGTAGGCTGCGCATGTTAGACTACTGCCTTGCACAGCCCGATATCAGTGCAGAGGTAGCCTGTCTCCAAAGCGACCCTTTAAGGACTGGTACTGACCTGGAATAGGCCTTATAATGTGAGTGGACATAAATAGTGTAGGTCTATAGTGCTTACTGAAGATCTGTAGTGCTTAAACTGTATTAGAAATGTCATACGATATCGGCACGAAGTACAATTTTACACACCCGAGACCTATAGGGTCCAGTGAGGTATTGAACTAGGAATAAACAAGCTTCCAAATTGTAGATCCACTGTCCCTGACATCATAGATGCACTCCTAATGGCACTTTAAAATGTGTCCCATTCCCTTGCTGAGCTCATAATCAGATTCTAGGCCTTTGTCTCCCCTACTGGGCCAAGTTCATTACTCTGCCATCGAGCAGGAGGATCAAAGGACTCCCTAGCACAATACAATAGAGCTATTAACTATGCTTGACCAAGCTCCTGGAAAAGAAGGGGAGGGGAGGAAATCTGCATCTGTTAATTAGGTCTTCACTCTGCATCAGGCAGGGATAGCTGAGGCCCACTAAAATAAAGGAGGAGGGCCAGGCCTGTGCAGCGTAACACAGGAGGGACTTGGCTTTGAAGTTTTGGTCGAAATGGATCAGGCAGGTGAGGGCAGAAACAGAGGCTCACAGGAAAGCTCTTTAAACAAACAACCTGAAGTTGGAATGTCCCAGAATGCTGTGCAGGAAGATTGGGACAGGGTTGGAGTGATGATATGACATTCTAGCATCCACTAGGGGTGCCTGGCTTTTAGAGCATCCCACCCCTACTTAAAAGCACCTGCACAAAGCAGATGAGGAGACAGCAATGAGAAGACCGAGAATCTGGAAGCGACAACAGCAAAAGAATGGCCAGCCGGAATGAGAAGCCTCCTGATGCCACTGCAAGGATGAACTGAAGGACTTAAACTCTAGCTAACACCCAGGGCTAGGACTGCGAGTGCCACTGGCCTCAAGGGACAGTGACACTTGCCACCTTTGCCCCTCCTAGGAACAGTTGGGGCAATAGGCCTGCTGGGGGATCCTGAACAGTTCCCCAGGAACTTATCTGGAATGGCTCTGTTGTGTAGTTTCCACCCTACAGTAGGAACTGCATGTTTGAGGATGGCATAAGCATTGGGATGGTGCAAGATTGATTTTTGCACCCCCCCAGGATATGTTGTTCTATAGGCCGGTTAGCTAACAGTGCCACCATGAGTACCCCTAAACCTAGGCAGGTAGCAAATGGTTCTGGCAACCCCTTAACCTGACAGCCCTGATCCCCCAGGGAATGTGGTAACAGATCTATAACCCTTTTGCCAAGTCTATCATGCTCTTGAACTCACAGATATATATATATATATATATATATATATATATAAGGAATACCACAGTGGGACATTTTCAATGTTTATTAAACCAATGTGATTCTTGTATAGAATATATGTGCTGCAATGATCAATAAACAGAAGCAGATGAAAGTTATTAGAAATACCAGGAAAGTGAACAGAATAAAAAGTTCCACCATTGTGCTAAGACAATGTATATATGCAGGCATATAATAGAGTATAGAAATCTGGCATACTCCTACTATGCAGTCCCTAACCTAAGCGTTTAAGGTGCATGTGTGTTCTGTCAAGAATCCCCGTACAACTCAGGTTACCTAGGAAAGAATGTAAGTCCCTGTCTTAGTGACAAGCTGGCCACCCTTTGCAGAGATATCAGCAAGCTGCTGGGCCAAAGTTTAAGTGTGTAGAGACCTCGCCAATCTCAGCAGAGCACTCCTCTGCCTAAACCCCAAAAATGCTTGTTTATTTATAATGAAAAGCATCCCTGTGAGCCCTTTAGGCAAGCCAGCATTGTTATGGTCTATAGATAGCTGTGTTGCTTCATGGAAGAAAAATAGAACTACATTTGCACAATGTGTGTCGAGGCCTTGTACATGGTGTTCAAGGAGTTGTGATAATGGTCTTGTGAAGTGGAATCAGTTTCAGAGAAACTAATCCAGAATTGTTATGCACGCAAATATTTGTAAGAGGTTATTGTGTGAAAAGAATGGCAACTTAAGAAACGTGTTCATGGTAAAAGATTACAGTGTTTCTACATGGGCCTACCTAAGACACATGAGAGCCCTTGACTCTGCTGACATACTGGTGCACTGCAAGAGGCTAGGGGACATGAGGAGTATGGCAGGTAGGTTGTTTTGCTGGTTGGCTATGGAGAGGTTGTTGGGGACACCCCCCGAAGCAGAACACCAGGAACCCAGGAAGAGGACAGGTCTGGTGCAGGGAGTCAGAATACCATGCTTCCCACAAAAATTGTCCCGTTAGAAAATGCTCCTAGCTGTTATGGCAACCTACCAAGAGCAAAATGAGAGCAGAATCATCAAATTCAACCCTGCAGGGCCAAAGATATCTTATTTGAATGCTTAATCCCTCATTGGAACAAGCATGAGAAGGAGCGAGTAACACTCTGCTTGTGAAGTTCAAACTCCCTCAGGGAGGGTCAAGCGCCCAGGGGTTTATGCAAACTTTGTGAATATTATTCCCGTTGGAGAGGGGGGAATCATGCATGTAGCCCCCTCTCCTGATCCTCTTTCAGACACCAGAACCTCATCCCTGGTCCTGCTGCATTAAGGATTGTTCTGGGCAAAACATATCCCAGGACACAGAGGAGTTTAGGTGTGGGCGATTTGCCTGCCCTCCTGTGCCTTATGTCTGCAGAAGACCTGTTGCGCAGGCATACTGCCCACGGCCACCAATGTTGCTTTTCCCTGCCAGCAGAACCTGGAGGAGAGTTGCTTGCTCCTATCCACAATGGGAATAGAGAAGAGTGTTGCTGGTCCTGTGCTAGATCAGCAAAGGAGTGGGAGCCAGCAAGGGCCAATGGGGTATTGGGATTTTCCCAGCTTTCTTCAACAAGAAGAAAATACCTGTGGGCACAGTGCATCTGTACAAAAAAATGGAAATGCATTGCAAGGCCGCATTGCTAAAGGGGACCCTGGGCAGGCATGCTGCTCAATTATTTACCGCTCTGGCAAAGGAGCGCCCAATGAGCCACCATGGCATGGCCTAGAATTTGCATATTGAGCTTTGTGATGCCCTAGTAAAGACAGGGGCACCACCAACAATTGTTAAAGTGTTTTGGGGATTGCAAGGAGCACAGCAGCCCCCACCTGAGCACTCACTAAAAATTACTTGCCGTAAGTCTTTCAGGGTTTAAATGCATGAACTTGTGAGAAGTGTTTCCTGATTTAAAGCTCTCCCTAAGCGTGTACCTAGGCACATGGGCTGGGGAGTTCAGGCAGTAGTGTTGAATGACTCTACAGCTGAGAAAGCAGCATAGAAAAAGTAGAAGAAAGGCTATAGGATGCATGTTATTCCACTCAGTTATTTATTGACAAGGTTGATGGTTAGAAATATAAGGTTTTATAATAAAATGAATGCTATTGACTGTTGGTACTAGCAACTTTCACTTCAATTGGGGAGTCATAACAAGTATTACATGTTGGTACTGTCTCTCTTGGCTCCAACTTAACATGCTGTTGCTTTTACTGATGTGGTGACACAGTCAATAGGTTTGCCTTATTGATAATGATACCCTCTTTTAATGTGATATTGCATTTAGTATAGTTGAGGGTTATTGTGGTTATATGGTACAGAACGTACTAGGGGTACATTGTGAAATGAGGGTGCTACCAAAGCTATTTACAACTACCTTATTGTACATATTTAAAATTTAATGCATAGTATTTAGCAGCACATGTGTAAGAAAAGTACTTTTCCTTTTTATAAGAAAAACACTGATTGGACACCTCCTTTGAGTGGGCCTTAGCTTGCTCTGTTCTGCTATCCCGAGAGAGACAAGTACTACAATGGGGTACTTGGTTCTCAGTAAAAAGACAAATGTATTACTTGTCAAGGACTCTCATCCTTCCCAACCAGTAACCTAATGTCTTTTGGTACTCTATTCTAAAAAAATATTCTCTCAACTGGATCCAATTAATGGTGGAAGAACTGTTAAGAGTGGTATCCTTAAAAATGGAAACTGAAATTGAAACAAAAATCAAACAGACTGGCTGGCAAACTGTAATAGAGTATTTACACAAAATACATGAGAACTACACAAAAAAATTTTTTTTTTAAATGTGCCCAAATTCAAATGGAACACTGAGTTATAAATATCAGAGGTCTATGTGCAAGGAAACATTTACCCAAGTTGCCAGACAACTGACAAAATGAATAACACCACCATAGGCTAAAATAGCACTTCAGAGGAAGACAATCCAAGAACATAAAGAAAGATGGCATCATTAAAAATTAATGACACACTGTCATCTTCTAGTACAATAGCTACTACTATAAGTACCATTGGCCTACCAGCACCAATAAGCGGATGTGAAAAAACACTTAATTTCCACAATTTGGTGATAAGTCTTTTTAAGACAAAAGTCTAGCCCAAAATAAAAAACCAGATGTGGAAAATAAAAGAAAGTTTTGAAGATCCATACAAAATATTGGGGTTTTATTTAGAGTTTGGTAGATACGTTACTCTGTCAAAAATATGCTTTACCAGTTTATTATGACCGACAATCAAAACCACTGTTTTATTAGTGTTAAACTTCAGTGCATTCATCTCTGTATCGAATTTGTGGACTCTGATTAGTAGGCTCTGAAAGTGGTTCAACTACTGTCCTGGTTTCCAAGCAGCTGAAATTCGAGGTAGGTATTGTTGGACCTGACTCTCTCTGTAGGATTACCCCCAGACGTTTTGCTTTACCGCTTCTGTTTTCTGAATTTTGTGTTTGTTGGCTTTAGGACTCTGCGCACTTTACCACTGCTAGCCAGTGCTAAAGTGCTTGTGCTCTCTCCATAAAACATGGTAAAATTGGCCTACTCCCAATTGGCACATATAAGATACTTATACGGCCCAGTAAAGAGGATAGGCCAAGGGCCTGTAAATTGAATGCTACTAGTGGGCCTGCAGCACCTATTGTGCCACCCACTTACGTAGACTTTTTAAACATGCCTCAGGCCTGCTACTTCAGCCTGTGTGAAATGTTAAACTGCCAATTCAACCTGGCAATTACACCTTTTGCCAGGCTTAAAACTCTATTTTAATACACATAAGTCATCAATAAGGTAGGTCCTAAATAGCCCATAGGGCAGGGTGAAGTGTATTTAAAAAGTTGGACATGTACCTTCAAGTTTTACATACCCTTGTAGTGTAAAACTCTTAAATTCGTTTTTCACTATTGCAAAGACAACCCGACCATAGGATAACATTGTGGTTACCTTATTACATTTAATACGCTGCAACTTCCATATGGGAACAGCTAGCCAGTTTCATGTTT
Organism: Calotriton arnoldi; assembly: GCA_963921515.1. NCBI lineage: Eukaryota > Metazoa > Chordata > Amphibia > Caudata > Salamandridae > Calotriton > Calotriton arnoldi. The sequence goes on along the minus strand of CAWUFW010003468.1, from coordinate 1,315,818 downwards.
GGTGTCTTTGGAATTGTAATGAAAAATCCTCTCTTATGGTAAAGTAAGATTTTAAATTACAATTTTGAAAATGCCACTTTTAGAAAGCTGCATTATCCTGCTTTATCCATTTAGTGCTCGTAACCTTTCTCCGAGTCACATGACTGGGAGTACCTGAAAGTTGGGATATGTGTATTCCTCCTACATAGCCACACACAATAGGGAACTTAGGTGTGCCTGGATGGGTCATTACTGGCAGGATGGGAGGGCGGAGCTGGGCACAGCCATGCTTACACTTATATAGACTGTGTCCTACTTCCACACAAAGGGTTGCATACCCCCTGTGGTTGGTCTGGAGCCAGGGAAGGTAAGGTAGAAAGTCCATGCACTTTAAAGAGAATTTCTAGAAACTTCTCCCACCTTCCAGAGGAAAGGCACCAGGTATAAATATTGGAACTTCAGTACACTTCTGCACCTTTGGATTCTCTACCAGGAAAAAGGATTGCTGTGATGTTGAAATAAACTGCCATTCCACTGCTCTGAAGGAACTGCTGCCATGCTATGCGGACTCGCTGCCTGATGCCCTCTTCCTGGGTGAGAAGGACTGGCCTTGCATCTGTTGAACCCAGGACCCCAAAGTGACTCCAAGGGCTAGTTGGCTGGCCTCCTGACTAGTGCCTCAGGGGCAGAGGGTCCAACAACCTTGAACCCAGCACCTAGACTCTGCCATCTGTGAATCCTACTCTGCCAAGTGGTGTCACCCCAGTCCTGGACCTTTGGAAGCGGGCCTGAAGGTACTCTGCCAGCCCATCTGTTGACCCAGCAGAACCAAAGCATTGTCTCTGCTGTGAGGGTTCTAACAATGCAAAAGACACTGAATCAACCTTGCAGCAGGCATCTGAACTGCTGCCTGTGCAAAGCTTCCCTGATGCAGACCTTCACATCACAAATCTCTCATTGACGGCAGCCTTAATGATAACGCAGGTCCTCACATTGCAGCTCCTTGCTTCCTCGAACTGCTATATATTTATTTGAAAAGTTTTATAAAGCGCAAACAAGACCCAGACGGGTATCAGAGCGCTGTACAAACAGGAAAACTGACGTTGACGTGCATAGACAGTAGAAGTACAATACAATAAAGCAACATGAGAGGAACCTGAGGCAATAAGTAAATGAGGGTGCTAGGGGAAGAAGAGGTAGCAAGTGATCAAACAGGTAAAAGCCCACCTAGATGGGACCAAGCAGTTTCTTCATTGAGTTACTTCCAAAGAATGACGAAATACGTTTTAAACCCCAAGTAAAAATGATTGTCAAGCACATATTTCAAACACAAAGTGAAAATAATTGTCAAGCATACATTTCAACACACAAAGTAAAAATTATTGTCAAGCACGAAAGGTAAGTGTCTAGCAAATGACATAGAGGCTATTGCTGACGAAGTTCTTCCAACAGTAGCCATTTGACATGTTTTTTTAATGAAGCAGTCGAGGGGTTGGCTCTGATCTCCGTTGGAAGGGCATTCCAAATTCTTGGAGCCAGCCCTGAGAAGGTGCGATTGTAAGTTCTCTTTTTGTTGAATTTCGGTGGTTTCAGTAGTAGGGTATTGAAGCTTCTTAAGTTTCGCCTGGATCCGGAGAGCTCGAGTTTTTTTGCCAGGTAAACGTGGCTATTGAAATGTATAGCTTTATGTGTCAGACAGGCTATCTTGAAGCGGATCCTTGCTTCAATGGGAAGCCAGTTAAGCTGGATTAAGTCAGGTGTAATATGATCATGCTTTCTGGCACCTGTGATTAGTCTGGCAGAGGCGTTCAGAGTAGCTCTTAGCGGAGCTAACCTAGATTTAAGAAGCCCAGCTAGGGTCACCAATCCGTATTCTACTTGTGAGATAACTAAGGATTGGACTGCTGACTGGATGTCCTCGGGAGGTAGGAAAGGTTTAATTTTCCTAAGAGTGTTGAGCTGAGGGTTGGCACTCTTAATGGTTGCACTGATGTGACCTCGCATGTTTAGAAATTTGTCCAGGGTGACACCTAAAGAGCAAGCAAAGTCCACCATATGCGGGGTGCAGTTGAGTGCGGAGATTTTTTTGATCCAGTTTTGCGTGGGAGCCTCGTGGTTGCGGGGGGTAATCAGGAGTAATTCAGTTTTGAGGGAATTAAGTAACAGATGGTTATGTGTTAGCCATTGTTGAGTTTTTTGAAGTGCTCCATTAAGAGTTTTAATGTCATCTGGAGAGGAGATATTCAAATACAGTTGAGTGACATCCGCGTACATGTGGTACTGAATGTTAGAGTCGTTCAGAATGGCAGATAGAGGTTCCATGCATAGGTTGAAGAGCGTGGGCGAAAGTGCAGAACCTTGAGGCACCCCAATAGAGACTGAGGTGCTGGCAGCCAAAGATTGGTTGACTTTGATCCTTTGTGTTCGGTTATACAGGAAAGAGGAGAACCAATATAGGACAGGGCCAGTTAGCCCCATCCTATATTGAAGAAGGTTAATCAAGTTATCATGTTTGATAGTGTCAAAAGCAGAGGACAAGTCCAGAAGAATTAGAAGACGGGGCGTATCTTGGTCAAGAGCTCTCAAGGCGTCATCAACAATGTGAGTTAGAGCTGTTTCTGTGCTATGACCTGATCTAAAGCCTGATTGATGTTGGTCTAGGAGCTGAAATTTCTCGATGTGGTCGCAGAGCTGTGTGCAAAGACATTTCTCGAGCAGTTTCGCTAAAGACATGATGTTGGTGATCGACCGGAAGTTATTGGGATCTGTTAGGTCTGCATTGGGCTTCTTGGGGATGGGTGTGACTTGCCCCATTTTAAGACAGTCAGCAATCCTCCCCTGTAAGAGAGATTGTTGGATGATCCTGGACCAGAGAGGCAGAACGGCCACGTTGAGGTCTTTGAGCAACTTGGCGGGGAGTGGGTCCTTGAAATGATTGGATGGTTTCAGAGAAGCGAAGGAATGTGACAGCTCCTCCAAATCCGGAAGCCGGAAGGTATTCCAGCAGGCATTGTTTTTGGGGGTGTACTCTGTGGGGTAAAGCGGAGCACACACTGGCGTGGGTACAGGCAAACCCGAGGAGCTCATAGACAACAGGTTAGCAGCAGCACGTTGCAGTTCCCGCTCAATACTTCTAGACTTTTCAGAAAAGTGCGCTGAGAAGTCCTCCTCACTGGGTCCAGCAGTTTTGATTGCTGAAATAGGATTAGCCTGTTGTTTGGTTATATCAAACAGTTTCCTGGGACGGTTTTTAGCGCTGTCAAGCTGATCTCTGAAATGATCTGATTTAGCAATGCAAATGAGTTTGTTATAAGAGCTTCTCATCTTCCTTAACTGTTTGAGACTAGAGGTGGAGGGGGCATTTCTCCAACATCTCTCAGAGAGCCTTAGTTTGCGCCGTTCGTCATTAAGGGCACTACTGAACGAAGGTTTGGGTTGTTTGCAAGGAATCCTTTTGAGTAGCTTCGGGGCTGCAGAGTCGAGAACATTTGACATAGAGTTGAAGTAATGATCCATCAACTCTTCCAAATTAGTCATCTTAGTGGGAGGTTCCAGAAGATTCTTGCTCAAGTTGGATAGGTTAGAGATGTTGATATCTCTCAGATTACGAGTCAGTTGCTTGTTTCTGAGCGGTTGCCCTTGTCTAAGCAATACCTTTTCCTGAATGTGAAAGGAGATTTGGTGATGATCCGACCAATCACATGGTACTATGTCATCCAGTTGAATGATGTGCTCTCTATATATCCCCTCAACTGCGTGATGCATCCCTGACACCAGACTTCACATTGCAAGCCCTCGTCGATGGTTTCCTTGACGATGATGGAGGACCTCACATCATAATTCTGCAGCTCCTCGGAAATGATGCATCCTCAGCGCAGGACCAGGCAACACTACACAAACCAGAATTTAAGGTACACTTGTTCAGCAGGCCTCACTGGGTGCCTTTAGCCTGCCCGCGCTTCATCCCGGTTGGCCTGAATTTGTGACTTTGTGCTTTTTGACACTACATTTACTGTGATCTTTAAATCTACATATATCGGGTTCAATTGATTGGATTTCTGTTTTGTTGGTCTTGTTTTAATTATTAGAGAATAATCCATATTTCTAAATCTGATGTGGATCATTTTGTAGTGTGTTTTCACTGTGATACTGTTTGAAGTGCTGCATAAATACTTTACATATTGCCTCCAAGTTAAGCCTGACCGCTCTCTGCCAACCTACCAGAGAGATAAGCACAGGTTAATTTGGGATTTGCTAGTGGTTTAACTCTGACAAGGATTATGGTTTCTACTTGGGCAGGGTTTTACTCCCCCCAACCAGCAACCCAATTGCTTACATAGCCCTCGGCCCTGTGTCAGGTGCATAGATGGCTGTTTATATACAGTCGCGGAAGTGAGGAAGTAGGCACCGATGGCCCATCCTTATTTACATATTTTCATATTTAGGGTTCCTTCTATGAAGTAGATACAAGCGCGGCCCGGGACGCGCTGACATTTCTGATGGCCATCATATATCAACTGCTTCTCCAAAGGAAAAAAGTAAAGTAGGAGGGGGGGAAGCAACAGGAATGTGAGGGTCAAAGTAACATAGAATGCTTAGGGGATGTGGGAGGGAAAGCAGCACATGAGGGGCAGAGTTAGAAAACAAGTGCATGGAACAAAGAAAAAGAAAAAAGTACTTCCCTGAATATGAGCAGTGGAAGACGACAAGTCATCCAATAAAAAGGGTAGGCATAAACATAAAAAGATGGCAAGCCACTCAATATGAAGCAAGCAAATAAGAATGAAAATAAAGGCAACAAGTGGTAAGCAATGAATGGTTTGTCAGTCTACTATAAGTTTACAATGGGTGTTTCACAACCAGGACCTAAAATCCTCTTGTTGATGGCTTTACTGGCTCCTCGTGTGTGTGTGTGTGTGTGTATATATATATATATATATACTTACTATGTTTAGATATTTATATTTGCACCTGTTCAACTTTTTTCCATAGTGTTAAAATTACAAACAATATTACATAAATAACATCTCCTGGCAAAGAGATAGCGCACTGGAAATGCTCTTAACAACGTGCATATGAAAGTCTCCATTATTTCACAAATTGTTTGTGAACCTGCACTGTATTGCTCAATCACTCACGAATAAATTGAACATGGATCAATGAAACAAGGATTTCTTTCAACTGAATTACAGTGCTAAAAATGCAGTACGACGGTGACATCTCAAAATGCCAGAGTTGTGCATGTAACATTTCTTTAAACACACTGCGCATTATTCCCTATAATTCCCCTTATAAAATATCACTGATGATCTAAATTGGTTTACAATTAGTTAAAAAAACATTTGGTACACACAGTCATTATCAGTCTTTTAAATATACATTTAGCACATAATTCGCAGCATGTTTCTACAGAAAAAAACTGCAATAAAAGTAGGAGCCATCAATGCACCATGCGCTTACTTTACATTCCTACGGCTATGCTGTGACTGAATCTCAAAGGAGTGGCAGCTGCTTCTGAAAGTAATGAGTGACTGCCCTCCAACGGAAGAGGTCCAGTCCCCAGTCACACCGGGGATGTCCCAAGAAGAGGCTTCCTGGTGACTTTGACCTGTGATTGACAGAAGACGGTGTTCTTTTCAGTCAGCAAGCTACTAACCTATGAATGTGGCTCAAGGCTGACACGGAGATTGACTGGTTCACACTAATTTACTTCACACAGATCCCATTTATCGGAAAGATCAGCCCCTGGCAGGAGCGTATAATGGCGCATTCTAAGATGGCTGCCTGCATCGGTCCTTAAAGCAGCCTCTCTTGATGAATCTGAATCCGGAAAACAGTTCACAGATTGAGGACTAGGTGCAATCAGAAAATATCAAGAAACACAGCTGGGACATGCCAGCTTGCTTGGCTGGTTGAGGAGCTGTATATTAGGTAGGTCTGTCTTCCTGCTGGCAGCTGGTGGAGCACCCTCTGAAAAATAGTTCTGCATCAAACAAGTAATACCCACAGCTGCAGGCAAAATTAAGAAAAACAGTTTGAGTGACTACGTAAGTATTTTTAACAAAGGCCCACAACCACCGATTCACGTCGGGAAAAAAGTAACAATATGAGTTATTTCACTGTTAACTTAAAGTATAGGATATGAAAGGATATATTATTGCGTTTCACTTTAATCTGCTATAAAAATGAACTCAAATATTCTCCAGAAGAGCACATGATTCTTTTATTTAACATGTAAAATAACTATGTTGATTTTTGGGCAATGGTCTTTTAAAATATACCATGCAAACACGTACAATCCATCTTAAAGTTGTTAAAAATATCAGGAAATATGGTAAAGCGTTGAACGAGTTGTATTACCTAATGTTGCTACTGGAACCTCAAATTGTTAAGTACAATAAAGTAATATGGCAATATAAAATCTTGTCCTAATCGGTTTGCATTGTACCCCAGGCAAAGGGGAAGTGAAGGAAATCCTTTCTTTAAAGCCACTGGATTGAAGTGAGGCATGGAACAAATCTGATAATATTAGACATTAATATTTGACAGAAACTATATTGGGAAGGTTCCAAAGAAAATGTACTTACAAGGTTAAAGACTACGCTGTTGCCTGACTTGATGAAAAAGAAGGATTTAAACTGTACTATAGGTCTTGACATGGTTATGTTATCTGCCTGCTGTCTAAAGCTTCGAAAAGCAGCAGGGATCAACTTCTTAGGAAGTTCAACTCTAAAATAATTTTAAGCAGATCCCAATCCAATTAGAAATAGGCAAGTACCACAAAGGGGCGGACTGGGAGAAACCACCTCTATTTCAATAGAAATAATCCATAATGGTCCGTTACACAATCCTTAATTTAAACCCAACATACTCTTTCCTATTACACATGGCAGTTTAGTTGAAGATAGCGTTCTTTACTAATGTGCCTAATATTGGTCATTATCTGTTATTATGTTACATGTAATCTTTAAATCCAGTTATCCTTGCTGTGTTTGTCATTGGTTACAATTTGATACCCAGAGCTTCTTACTGCTACAAATGTGGGTTTAATTTATTTGAGAATGGATAGAATATATTTTATACATTTAAGATACATTTCATAGAAGCCAGCTTAAGCTTGTAAATCTGTCAAATACTTTAATACCATTCTTCATAAAGTACTTCATGTCAAAGGCTAACAGGCACATGCATCATCCGAAAATCGGGTCGCAAACGGGCAGATTCGCAGAATCTGCCCCTTTGCGACCTGTATTTTTGCATTTGGGATGCATCATCCCGAATGCAAAAATCGCAATTTAAGGAATCGCAAAATTGCGATTACTTAATTGCGATTGCTATTCCTTAAATGCAATGCACTAAACTGAAAAACATAGCGATTTCGCTAATAGGGGTCGCAAATTACCATCAATCTGAACTTGATGGTAATTTGCAAAACTTAGAAAAATGCACAAAAGTGCATTTTTCAAAGTGCCATGTGGCGCACACATATGCCCTTACGGCATATGTGTGCGCCACATGAGCCCAGATGCCAAATTTGGGGGTGCTGCAGGGTGGCCTTTAAGGTCCCCTAGCACCCTTCAAATTGCATTCGCAATTTGCGAGTAGCTATTTGGTACTCGCAAATTGCGAATGGCTTCCCATTCATTCCTATTAGGCCCATAGGAATGAATGGATAGGCATTCCTTAATTGCGAATCGCAATTTGCGATTCGCAATTAAGGAATTTGTAGGAATCGCAAATATTTTTGCAGAACCTACATGCATAGGCAATTGTGATTCCTTAATAGCGATTCCTTAATAATCGCTATTAAGGAATCACAATTGCCTAGCTTGATGCATGTGCCCCTAAATCATTGATTTTAACTGGAGAAAATGTAACAGTTTCAATGGTGCATTAACCATCCACAACTCAGCTACGTTTCCTATCACTTACAATATTTAAGCTTACCTTTGAACATGTACTGCACTCTGTTGCCGTTTGGCTTGGTTTGCACTATGGAAATACCATATACATATATGCAAACATACATACAGGACTGTAGTTGGAGTGACACATTTTGATAGGAAACAACACCAAAAAGTGAATGCGGTGTTTACTTCTTAAAACAAATCACACAGGAGTTCAAATAAAATGAGATATTTAGGCTTTCTGTGGGGCCAGTATGAAAAGCACCAATATGGGCACTTTCGCTGTGAAATAAAACCCTTAAGACCCTGTTAGAAATGGGGGTCTCTTGTTGACAGTGGCTTGCACCCTGTCAAAGTAGAGACCCTTCCTTCTAGTCAGGTTAAGGGAGCTATACACCCCTGCTCCCCCCTTGGTAGCTTGGCAACAGCAATCAGGCTTATCTCAGAGGCAATGTGTAAAGTATTTGTACATAACACACAGTAACACAGTGAAAACACTACAAATGGACACCACAGCAGTTTAGAAAAATAAGATTCTTTATCTAAATCAAAAAAGACCAAAATGACAAAACTCCAACATACATAGCTCAAAATATGACTTTTAAAAGATTTCAAGCAATTCTGTCCATAGAACTCTATGGATGTGGTGATTTTATACAAAGTACCTCAGACGCATCAAAATCCACAAGGCAAAACAGCCGCAGAGGAGGGAAGCCTTGGAAAACACCCTGATGCGTTGGTTCCTGAGTCCTTGGGGAGGAGATGCATCGATTCTGCTGCAAGCAGGAGAAGTGTTGCATCGAATCCAGACTGTAGGGGGAAGCGATGCATTGAAATCCAAGATGATTCTGTGTGCAGGTGATGTGTCGGAAAAACTTGGCGCACAGTTGCGATGCATGAAAATGCAAATGCGGTGGAGGTCGATGCAACGGCGGCAAACATGCACTGTGTTGATTTCTTCAGCCGCGGTCCAACGATGCGTCAATTCTTTCAGACACACAGCAGGGCCTGCGCCGGAGTCAGTGTGGCGGTCTCGGACTTTGGAGACACGGTGCACTGAACTCGGGCTGCAGTCGTTTCTTCAGTCGCTGGCAGGTGCTGCATCAGAAAAACAGGTGCTGGAAGGGTGATGCATTGATTTTGATGGTTTCAAGCAGGTCTTTGCAGAAGGCACAACCTCCAAAGGCCCAGAACTGGATGTGTCACCACAATGCAGGTCAGATCTCCCAGGAGTGGAGTTCAGGAATGCTGCTGATGAAGTCTTTGATGCCCCTGAGACTTCATACAGGAGGCAAGCACACACAAGCCCTTGGAGAAACTTCACAAGCAGGATGCAAAGCAAAGTCCAGTCCTTTTCCTCTCCAAAGCAGAAGCAGCAACTGCAGGCCAAACCAGCAAAACAACAAACAGCAAAGGGGCAGTACTCCTCTTCACAGCTATTCAGCTCTTCTCCTCGGTAGAGTTCCTCTTGATACAGAACTGTTCTAAACGTCTGGGGTTTTAGGTCCAATACTTATAACCCTTTTGGCCTTTGAAGTAGGCATTCTTCAAAGAATTGTCTTTGTAGTGCACAAGTTCTTGTCCTGCCTGGTCTTGACTCCTGGCACACTCCAGGTGGATGGAGACAGCATTGTGAGAGGCCAGGTACAGCCCTATTCAGGGGCAGGTGACAGCTCTTCCCACCACTCTAGCTCAGGAAGGCCCATCAGCCTGGTGATGGGTCATCAGGATATGCAGGGCACACCTCAACTCCTTTTGTGTGACTGTGTAGAGTGAATGCACAAACAGGCCCCTGTCAGTCTAAACAAGACGTTTTTTCCACAGGCAGAAGAGGCACGCAATGGTTAAACAAGAAAATGCCCACTTTCTAAAAGTGCCATTTTCAAACACACAATATAGATACCACCTTTACTAAAAGATGTGTTTTTAAATTCTGAGCTCAGAGAGCCCAAACTCCAACTCTCGAGCTGTTCCCAATTGAAAGTTACACTTGCAAAATGTTACAAGGCAGCTCCAATGATTGTCCTTGCACTAGTGAAAAACGAAATTGGCAGTATTTCACTATCAGGACATGTAAAACAAACCAGTACATGTCTTACTTTTCACATACACTGCATCCTGACCATGGGGGTACCTTGAGCCTACCTTAGGCTTTGGCGTAACAAAGGACCCCACAGCCCCAGCAGTGTGGGGGGCCCTGAGCTCCAGGGGAGGCCTCATCACAATACCCTGGCTAGGTACTCTGCAGGGAGGGCCTCTCAAGTTTTGTTTCGCCACTAACCTTATGGGTGCCTTACATGTAGTAAAAGGAAAGGTTTGGGCCTGGAAAGTGTGTGCACTTACCAGGACGACATGGCAGTTTAAAACTTCACTCACAGAAACTGCAATGGCAGGTCTCAGACAAGTTTACAGGGCTACTCATGTGGGTGGCAAAAGTCAGTGCTGCAGGCCCACTAGTAGCATTTGATTTACAGGCCCCAGGCGCATACAGTGCACTTTACTAGGGACTTACTAGTATATCAGATATGCCAATCATAGAGAACCAATCAAAATTACAATTTACACAGGGAGCACTTGCACTTTAGCACTGATCAGCAGTCGTAAAGTGGCCTGAGTACCTAAACCAGCAAAAATGAAGTCCAGCATAACATCAAAAGTACAGGAGGTACAGGCAAAAAGACAGAGGAAACCACGCCATGGATGCCAGGTCTAACAGACCAATTTTATTCCAAAGTGAGCACATCGACGAGTCGTAGTAGACCTTTGCTATGTGTAGATTTACTCATGTTTTGAAATTTAAAAAAAAAGGAATTCACCCATGAAATTGGCAATCGCCTGTGGGTTGTCTGCAGGTGGGCAATCCGCAAGTTTAAGGTTATGGGAAAGGTGCACTTGTGTAGATTTCGTCTGTGATTTTCTCCACATGAAAAACCATCCAAATGAATTCATACCCAACATCCAAATACTACGGAATGTGGATTTTATATTTGTGAATACAATATTTTGTTATTATGTCTAAGAACAATACACGAGAGAGGTAAGCCAAGCTAACTCAATATGTTCGCTCATATTTGAGACTCCCTCATCCTTGGCATATTCAAAAAGGAAAGCATAGTAAATAATTAAGGAGTGCAGTGGCCACCCATGGTGATGCTATAGACATACCTTATCTTCCCTCCCTGGGAGAATGCTGCTATACATGATATTTTGATTAGTAGAATCTAACAAATGTCAAGATGAGATTAAAGTGATTCACTAGATCCCCTTGATTATTCAAGGAGATTGTAGATTTGTGTGATCAATGACAGACCTGGACTCTCTGAGAGAGGTTGAAGGGAGTTCCTGTGTAGAAAAGATACTAAAGTACAACAACATTTTTCATTGTACAGGATTTGTGAGGCAAGGGAAAGGCTTTCATACAAAAGCATTTACTATAATATGAAAAAACTACACAAAATGTCTTTTTAAAAATACTGTAAGGGCCTTAATTAGGGTTTGGCATAGTGGGAAAACGAGCACAAATTGGTAGCATTATATTCATACCAAACCCATGGTGCTCTAGCTTCACTTAGAGGTGGGAAAACCACTGATTGATCGTTGGTAAAGCAGTCACTGAACCACCGGTGGGATCAGTCATAAGTCAGCCTGCCCACATTAATTTTCTGACTAAAGTGCCTGCACTTTAGAGATAGAGGCATTTTAGTAGAGATGAAACTGCCCCATGTGGCACTTAACTTTGATTAGGATGGTTTGGCTATGAGAGGGCAGAGGCTAGGTCTCTGCCATCCCAGTGACTGCAATAGACTACATGCTGAATTCTAAATGACCCCTAAGTTCCTAAACCTATGCTTTAGAACAAATGCCTAAATGTGGGAATGTATATAAATAGCTCTCATATTCAGAGAGCGTGTGGAGGTTAAAGGTTTTCTGGGAAAGTATTTTTGAAGAAAAGATAAAAACTAACAAAATATTTCGAAAATCCCTCTAATTTCTCATCCTAACACAGAGCATGGGTGCTATACTGTAGGTTTGGTGAGACAGAGGTTTTTACTCACTAAACAAACATTGTAAACTAAATATGAATTATCCACAGAGAGACAGACATTTCTATCCGTGATCTTAAACAAAGAGATAGTCAGTAGATGTATTTTGTCAGAAATCTTATTCAAATGGAAAGGCTTACCTCTACCAACTTAATAAATCCATTTTAGTAATTTAAAAACAGTTCTGAGAGAATATATGCTCAACCCTTGCTAGCAGTGAAATAAGTAGCAGGTAATCCCTATAGAAGTGCATGTTGAGTTATTAGTACGAACAATTTAAAGTATGGAACACAAAGCAAAATAATTCCCAAACCAATTTAGAAAAATAGAGACACATATGAGTATAAGGATACAAAGATCATTATATATATTAAGGGACACCACATATATAAATTTTTGAGCTGCAAGGCATAATGTGCCTATTAAATGTAAAGCTCCAATGAAAATAACAGTTTGTGGTGGATTGGTGCCTACACAGAATTTAAGGCCAACTGTGATGAAGTGCAGTTTGGATACAGCAGGTGCATAGTCCTGGTCAAAGATTTTACCTACATGACTTTTGGTCAGTCCTGCTGCCCCTAGCTCCACGGGGGAATCTTTTGGGCATCAGGTATCTTTCCAGCCAGGTCTCTTGCAGGTCTAGACCCATGTAGTCTGTTGGGCCCTCATGGAGTAAGGAGTCCAAGAGGAACTTGGACTCCTGAAGCACATAAACAGGAGGCCAACCACTTGACCCTTGAAGAGCAGTTCAAGTCCCTGGGTGCCAGCAGGAGACAGGATTCTTGACCTCTTTGGTGAGTCATCTGCTTCCAGTAGGAATCAGGGGTGTTCTTGTTTCCAGAAGGGCTATCTTCAGGTTGAGTCTTGCAAGGTCGAGGAAGGTTCTAAGGAGGTTGTGGATGAGACACCAGATTTATCCTGTGCAGTAGCCAGTGATTGGAGAAATTCTGCCACCAAATCCTAGCTATTTTCTCACAGCCCCTCCTCCATTTGGAGCCCTTCCTGTTTGCCTTAATATAAATCCAGTAGCCCCAATTTTAGTATGGCAGAACCATTTTGCCACCAGTCAGGTCTGTCTTGAGCTTCTTGACCACTCCCCTATTTAGATGAACTCTCCTCTCAACTGACAGGGTCCAAACTGGTACTCTTCCTGATAGAAATGGGGTTTCTAGTTGGATAGGGTATGCACCTACACCAGGCAGAACCCACCACTCTAGTCAGGGCAAGTAAGTTACACACCAAAGATAACCTGTGCTCACCCTCTGGTAGTCTGGCGCAGAGCGGGCAGGCTTATCATCAGAGGAAATGTGTAAAGCTTTTGTGCAACACACTCACACAGCAACACAATGAATACACCACAAAAGAGACTCCACACAGTGTTATAAAAAATATATTATATAGTATATTGTACATAAAATCAGACCAAAACAACTTGAACCATACGTACTGTGCACATTATGCAGTTACTGAGAGAGGACTCGTTATCCTGAACAAGTACAAAAACAAATTACATCATAACATTAGTGCACGTAGTAATGCCAGTTAGGTTAGGGAAACGAACATGAATCACCAAATATCTCCATAAGCACATGGATCACAAAGTCTTGCCCTAAGCACATAGGGTAAAGTGCATCTGCACACCTACTAAATTGTATATGGTCATCAGGCATCCAAATATAAGACACAGAAGCACCTGTGCGCCTACTACCGATAACATGGTAATTCACAGGTTTCTAAATAAGGAAATTTCCCAGTGGCGATTGAGGCCTCCATCCTCCATCGAGTAGCCACTCCATAATGCTAAACATAGATCCTGGGCACCCCAGGTATGTCCCAACAGGGTGGAGGGGGAAACATACTGCAGAATACGGTCCCCCGCGAGCAGGGAAGTCAAATGCGCCTCGCGCAAGTGTTTGTTGCAGCTGCCAACACACAATGTAGCCCCCTTTGAGGTAGGGCTACAGCGGGAGGGGAGCATGTGCTTGCAGGCACATGAGTGACCTCACTCCAAAATCCGAAAACCAGCTGCCTGCAGTCGCACGGTGCAACTGCAGGAACTCAATCACTTTTGGACTTAAGGAGGTCCACAGGGACCTTCTCGGCATCTAGGCGGTATAGCGCTGGGCTGGCTAGATCGCCCAAGGAGATCAGGACTGCCCGCAGTCACGCTGGTCTCCTCCCTGTAGCTGTGTCTTATGGGAAGACAGTTGCTAAGGCAACGCAGGCAGGCAGCCACAGGAGGATTTCTTTTGAGCTAGTGGCACTCCCCCTCGGCAAGTGCTGCACTGGAACACACACACCACCCTAAGACTTGAGCCCACACGGAGGGGAGGAGTGGAGCAAGAGCTGGGTTCAGTGGCAGAAACAGAGTACCTAACACACTGACTTTATTTAACATGGAGCCATCAGCAGTGCATGTGGAGCAAGCGATGGACTTAGTGACAGAAATAGAGCACTCAACATGTGCTGACTTGTACTTCTCTGAGAAAATGCCCACACTCCAGCTATTGGTGGCACACAAACCACTCCAACTGCACTGTGCTTATCAGGCAAGGCTCTTCACTCAGCACACTGCTGCCAGATTCGTAAGAGAATGAGTCCCACAGCAGAGGTGCTGCAACGCAACATTTATGGCCTTGCGGTTGCCAGAATTGGGGCGGGGGGCATGCCAACAGCCCTTAGAGAACACTTGGTCCAGATGTAGAGTGGCAGTCCCTCTATCAGCCCAGTAGGCAGCAGGTTAGCACAACAAAGCAAGTAGTCAGATGGTGGTTCCTCCTGGTAGCACAGCAGTCCTCTGGCATTGTGCAGTTTGTAGAGCCAGCAGCATATGGTTACACGTCCCCCACAGTGTCTAAAAACATGAGGGTCAGAGCCCCAGTACTTACACTCAAAAATGTCTTTGATGAAGGGGTGATTTCAAAGGAACCCTTAGAAGTGCGCAACAGTGCCTTTTAACCCAGCCCTGGCTCCAGACAATCAGTAGGGGGTAAATCTGCCCTATGTGTGAGGTGAGGATACAACCTATACAAATGTAAAGTGTGAACCATCTCTCCTTCTCCCAGCCCAGGAAGACTATCAGTATGTAGATGAATGCAGATGTATCTCCTGTCACACCAAGCCTTTCCTGTGTAATGGCTGTCTGTAAAGTATGCACCAAGTGTAGCTGTCACCTAGATCAGTTGAGTATTGGAGTCAGCCTGCAAAGCACAAGGGTCATAAGCACAGAGAAATGTCCACTTTCTAAAAGTAGCATTTCTAGAATAGTAATATAAAATCCATCTACACCAGTAAGCAGGATTTATCACCACTATCCAATATATACCAAACATGGCAACGCCACTCCTTTCTGAGCAGGAATTACCACTTAAAAATATATAAGGGAATTCCTAATGGTAGCCAATAAGAAGGGTAGGCCTCAGAGCAGTGAAAATGAGTAGGCTGTTTGTCACTACCAGGACAAGCCACACAAAAGACACATGTCCTACCTTTTACCTACATAGCATCCTGCCCATATGGCTGCCTAGAGCCAACCTATGTTGGGCTGAGAATATGCCAAGCTGACTCCTTCTAGCATTGTGCGAGTTAAGTTAGCATTTGCAGACCATTTTATACTTAGCCGCCATTTTTGTGTCATGATCGAAATGAAGCTTCTGTTCCGTACTGTCTGCCTCAGCAGAAAAGCAGCCTTGATTGTTTCTTTTATTCAAGGTTGAGCTTCGTTGCACTAATGAATAGCTTGTTCTGTGTTTGCATGCCTTTCCTTGTATGTAGCCCTGCTCCCACTCTCAGAGAGACGGGCATGGGCTGGGATAACCTTGAAGCTAAGATTATGTGTATCCAGTCTCAGGATGGTAGCTCATCCTTCTGTACCTCCTTTGTTCATCTGTGCCCAGGCTGGAAAATTCCAGTTTGGGCGGGTGTTAGGGGTGTTGGAAATGTATATCTGACTTTACCTTGTGAGCGGGAGGCAGTCCCTCGGCAGCTGTCTAGGGAGGCTGGTCAGACTGGACTCCGCTCGAGCGAATACTAATAAATAACTTGGTTTGTATTATCTACTGTCTGACCGACTCTTCATTTGTATGGAAGGCTGAGAGGTGGTCGTGAGTGACTCGGGTGGCCCTAATCGGGTCACTTCCTTCAGTTGGCACCCGAACAGGGACCCCATCGGGTGAGTGACCCATCTTTTCCCGCGGACGAGTGAGGAGGAAGGTGCCACGTCGGGTCGGACAGGCGGATCGGGGATCCCTGCATGATGGAGTCTCGAATTTGTAGCTGCCCCGTCTGTCTGACCGGGCGGTGCCTCAGCCAGCAGTCATCCCGGCTGGGGTCCTGAATGGCAAAACCTTTGGTTCTGACTATTTGTTCCGAAGAGTCGGCAGTGGAGAATAACTTAGTTTGACCTGTGTGCACCAGGTGAGTTTGCTTTGGGTCATGGCGCCACTTTTGTTTGAGTTTGGTACGGTCTGAGGACCATTTTTGGACAAGCGCTTGAATTGGTTTGAATTCTTTGTGAACATGGTGTTGTTCTGATCTGGTTTTGGTGAAGTCTGTGGAGCGATTTTAGTAAGATATTTGACATTATCCGCTTGGCATCGTTAGTGAACATGTTTTCGTTTCAAGATGCCTTGTTTTAGTCGATTGTGCTGTGTGAGCTGTCGTTGTTGTTCTACTGATGCTCGATTGGAGGAAAGGCAGCCGGCGCCCCCAGAGGGCACCCCAAACTTTGATATGTATGTCAAGCACGGCCTTGGCCCCATTATGTTTAGTACATTATGATACAAATATACAAGGGACAATGCTGAGTTGCAATGGCCCTTAACAGGTACCTTTGATTAACAAAAATTGAATTTCCTGCAGGATAAATTGTTTGCAAAATGGAGTAAGCAGTCGATGTTTGATTACCTTCATGTATGGCAGAAGGAAGCTAAGCAGAGGCGGATGAAGGCAGAAAAGGAGGCCCGTAAAGGGAGAATGCAGATAGTGACGCAGAAAGCAGTAGCGTATGATAGAGAGAAAATAGATAAGGGTATACAGTGTGCTGATAGAAAGTTTCGATTGCAATGTGATAAATCCTATGTTGCCCGAGAGGAAGGTGATACGTTTGTGGAGGAATTGTTAGACTCCCGACCTCCGCCTCCATATGCCCCACAGAGAATATACCCTGCTGTGCCACAGCCCCAGTCATCTGTCTCTTCTGCCCCTGCTGTTTCTGTTTCTTCTGTCATTGATTCAGTTGCTCTAAGAGTCGCAGCTCCTGTCCATTCTGTGGCTTTGCCCTCCACGCCTGCGATAACTGCTAGTGTCTCTGCTGTGCTTATTGTGCCCATGTCTTCTCTTCCTCCAGCCCTTACACCCACAACGCAGCCATTGACGACATTGGGGCCTACCCACTCAGTTAGTACCCCTTCCCTCTTCCCTCACTCCCCGACAGTACTAGGTAGTGGAACGCCTGTATGTGGACTGGGGGACGGGGGCTGGGCGACAGCTTGGGAGTGGTTGGGACGAATTTTAATATGATCTGATGTGGGGGAGGAAGAAAAAACAGGCAGTAGCAAATCAGGCCGCTCAGTGGGCCCATCATCCAATTTATAGTACTGAAGATGTGTGGAGTGTGATGAGAGATTATGAGCCGTTTCTGCAACAGCATGCCCTCAAGCACATGTCGGCTACATTTATTGGATTGTGGCTACAGTGCTTCAATGCTATAGCGCCCCAGTTTATTTATGATATTAGAGATAATGTATATGTAGCTGGTATGGCACCTGAAGAGGTTTTCAGAAATGTTGCGACATTGGTCGCTTACCGAGGTAGGCTGTTTGAGAAGAGCCTGAAGACAGTGTCCCAGTTTCCGATGAGGGAAGTCCACCCCATATATCACCCTGAGGTGCCAGAGCTTCGGGATCAGCATGATGCTGTCATTAGACCAAAGGTAGAGGCCCGCTTCCAAGAACAGTGGGTCTATACCCCATGGAAGAGGAGTGAGGTATTATCCCTTAAGACTCAGTTACCTGACCCCAGGAAAAATCACTGCATATTATAAGGAATTGACAGAAGCCGCTTCATCAACAGTGATGACACTTGCGGATATAGAAATTTTGGGGGGGTTTACTAGTGCCCGTCGACATTTGGAGACAGGTGCACACGCAGGATCACGCGGTAGAATTGGGTGGTATATGGGACCAGATTAAAGCATGGGATAAGGAAAGAAAGCCTGGGGAGAAGCCAAAGGCCGAGATATTAGCTTGACCCGGCCGAATCATTACGTATATGCACTCCCTTATTCCGCCGAGAAGGGTAGACTGTGACAAGTTAGCGGCATGTCGTCAGAAGAAAGATGAGAGTGTGTCCGATTCTTTCACGCGGTTTGAGGGTGTGTTTTGGGATTTTAGTGGACAGGATTTGTCAGTAGAAGGGGGTGTTCGATTGCTTGTCAATAGGTTTGTCACTGACTTCCACCCAGAGATCGCGACTCGGTTGCAGGCTTCAGAGAGCACTTGGACGACATCCTCCCCCTCCGTAATACTAAGTATGGCACAGTATTACGAGCATAGGGAAAATGAGGAGAAGGAGAAGGTGGAGAAGAAGCATAAGGAGTTAAAAACGAAGGTGTTGCTACAGCAGGCGTCTAGGGGAAATGAAAGGGGACGTGGTACTGGTCCAGTCCGGCAGCTTCTCAGTACTAGCAGGAATGCTGCGCCTGTAGGGCCGAATCAGTGCGCGTATTTCAAATAGGAGGGGCACTGGCGCAGCAAGTGTCGGGTGTTATTGCAGAAAGTTGCGGCCCCTCAAGGACAGGGTTCTCGTGGATGGGGTCTTGGAGTAGGTGATCGGGATAAAGCTCGGGAGGATAAGCCATCGCAGGGTCACTCTGGTCAGAACTATTTTGATGACCCTCAAGGAAGACAATACTACCACGATGATTATGATCTGGACGAGGTGACAGGGATGTCCCACAGCTAGGACAGCTATGGACAGGGCGAGGGACCAGTTCAGATACCTGTAGATCAGTGCAGTCCTTATGTCACCGCAGATTTGCGAGGCTCAGTTAAGAAATTCTTAGTAGACACAGGTGCAATGAATAGCTCTGTTTCTCGTTCGCTGGTCCCTGGGGCAGCTCTGTCTGGCCAAAATAATGTTTTGGTAGGCTTTTTAGGTGTACCGGTTGTGAGCCCCATTTCCAAACCACTTGCCTTGACTATTGGTCCCTTTACAGTGGATTCGCCCTTTCTATTGACATGAAATTGTGGAGAAAATTTAATGGGTTTGGATTTGTTGAAGAGGCTGCATGCGACAATTTTTTGTTCTCCGGATGGTGTCTATATGACAATGGGACCAAATGTAGCGAGTTCCAAGCAGTGCTTGTCCAAAGATGCGCCTCTTCCCGCTGAATTTAAAGATGTGCCACCCACTTTGTGGGCGACGGGTGATACGGATGTGGGACTCTTACAAATACCCCCAGTGTCCATCAAGGTTAAGGACATTGCTATTTTGCCTTGTATTCCACAGTACAAAATACCACAAGCGGGGAGCGAGCTTTATTACGCATTATACAGGATCTGATTAAATCAGGGGTAGTTGAGGAGACGGCATTGAATGTGTGTAACAGCCCTATCCTTCCTATCTTAAAGAAGACGTCCCCTGACTCATCCCCTGATGACAATGCAGATGTTTATCGTTTTGTGATTGATTTGCGGGCAGTTAAAATAGTGGTTCCTCAATTCCCGGTGGTCCCTGATATTACTGCCCTGCTCACAATAATTCCTTCTTCTGCCCAGTTCTTTTCTGTCATTGATTTGAAAAATGCGTTCTTCAGTATTCCAATTCATCCTGATAGCCGTCACCTATTTGGTTTTACACTAGCTGGCAGAAGCTTTAGATTCTGTTGCGCTCCTCAGGGCTATACTGAGAGCCCTAGTATATATAGCCAAGCTCTGAAAGCTCAATTGGACTCCCTCACGCTTTCCCCAGGTAATGTATTGCTGCAGTATGTGGATGACCTGCTGATCGCTTCTGACACTGAACAGGGATGCAAAGACAGTACGGTTAAGTTGTTGCTACATTTGGCTCACCATGGACATAAAGTGTCCCTTTCTAAATTTCAATATTGTCGACAGGAGGTCACCTATTTAGGTCACCTACTGTCGAAGGAGGGTAGGAGATTGACCCCCTCAGCGCATTAGCGCCATTGTAAAAATGCCCATCACTAAAACTCAAAGGGATGTACGCGCCTTCATTGGCATCACTTCCTACTGTCGACATTTGATCCCTAATTATTCATTACTAATAAAGTGTTTATTAGCACTAACCACTAAAGACGTGCATGAGCCCCTGCCGTGGACGCATGAATGCCAGCAGTCTTTTGAGCATTAAAAATTGCGCTTTGCTCCGCTCCTGTGATTGGCACCCCTGATTATGCGAAACCGTTCGTGTTGTATGTACATGAGATGGCTGGTTGTGCGCTTTCTGTCTTAACACAGGCCTTTGGAGGTAAGCAACAGCTGTGTGCCTATTTCCCGCTTTGCTTGACCCCGTCGCCAGGGCCCTCACGAGCTGTCTAAGAGCGGTCGCGGCTGTGGCCGTCTCTATAAGGCAATCGGCTGGGCTCGTACTTGATACTGACCTCACAGTCATGGTACCGCATGCTGTGGACACTCTTTTGAATAAGACCAAGACACAGCACCTTACCAGTGCACGTCTGACCGGCTACGAGCTAACTCTATTCGCCCCGCATATTACGATAAAAAGACGTGCCACTCTGAATCCTGCTCCCTTCGGAGAGTGAGGAAATAGACATACATGATTGTCTATTTCGGACGGAGGAGGAGATGAAGGGACGGGTAGACTTGACTGATGTTCCGTTATCTGACCTCCAAGGGGAACTATATGTCGATGGCTCTTGTTTTAAATTACCAGATGGCACCACCACCGCGGCGTATGCACTCACAACATTGCACACAGTAGTTGAGACATCACGAGTCCCTTATCAGTCCACCCAGGCAGCTGAGTTAGTCGCCCTCATTAGAGCCTGTGAGCTAAGTGAGGGACTGGCCATCAATATCTACACTGTCAGTATGCCTTGGGCGGCTCTGGGCAGAGAGGGGGTTCCTTACGTCCCATGGGTCACGCATTCAAAACGGGCCCCTAATACATAGGCGTTTGTCTGCCCTGACACTCCCTAGGATAGTGCAGTGCCCACAAGGCAATCACCGATGATGTAGGGAGGGGAAATGCATTTGCGGATCAGATAGCCAAGGAGACAGCCCGAACAAAGATGAAAAAGATGTTTGTAGCGGGTCCTGCTAGGTGGGTACCCGAGGCCACCATGTTTGAGGACACTTTGGACAATGTCAAAGAGATCCAGAGTGAGGCAACGATTGAGGAGTTAGCAGTATGGCAGGAAAGTATGGCACGTTTGGATGAGGATGGGTGCTGGACTGACAAGTCAGAGAGGCAGAGATGGATGCTACCGGATGCATATGTCCTTCCTGTGGTTACTATGGCGCACAGGCCAGCTCACATTAGTGCGAAGGGAATATGTAAGTAAAAGTAAGTAAAATGTATTTATAAAGCGCTCGATTGCCGCGGCGTCTTGGCGCTGAGGAGGTAAGAGGGGAGCTGCTCAGTTCAGACGTGAACTTAGTTGGAGGGAAACAACCAGGTTTTGAGCATTTTCCTGAAATGCTGTCTGTTTGGTTGCAGCCTCATGGCGGCCGGCAGCTTGTTCTACAATTTGGCTGCACAATGGGATAGACTTCTGCCACCCCATCTTGCTCTGCGTATTTTAGGAATCTGAACCAGACCCATGTTGGTGGATCGGAGATTTCTAGTGGGCGAATACCAGAGAAACAGTTTCTGCATATCCAGGGCGCCCCCTCCGTACAAAGCTTTGTGGACCAGACAGAGGGCCTTGAATTCCACTCGTTGTTGAGTTGGCAGCCAGTGTAGTAGCCTGATACTAGCGGAAGTGGGATGTCCTTTAGGAATGTTTAGTAATAGTCGCGCAGCGGCATTTTGTAAAGATTGTAATTTGGCCATCTGCGCCTTGTCAATGCCCAGGAATAGTGCATTGCAATAGTCTATTTTGGAAAGGATGAGAGCCAATACGAAAGTTTTCCTGAGTTCCTGTGGAATAAAAGACAGGACCTCGCGTAAGATCTTCAATAAAAAGAAACAGGATGACGTCAGGCGATTGATCTGGTCTGCAAAGTTTAGCTGATTGTCAAGAATCACTCCTAGATTCCTAGCCTTAGTTGTCGGGCAGGGACACTCGCCCGCCTCTATTGGCCACCATGTTTGATTCCATAGGGTTGGGCCCTTACCGAACTCCATAACCTCCGTTTTATCGGTGTTAATTTTAAGAAAGTTTTGATTCATCCAACTCATGATGTCAGTCAGGCAGTTATGGAAGCTGATGGCTGTAACCTCTGATTTTTGTGATATGGATATGACAATCTGAGTCTCGTCCACGTACAAGACCAGAGTGAAACCATGCTCTCTGAACAGTCTGGCCAATGAGGTAACATTAGATGTTGAATAGGGTCAGTGACAAAGCCGATCCCTGGGGTACCCCGCAAAGAAGATGGAAAATGTCTAATTGAAGATTGTCCCAGTGTATCCTCTGCTCTCTAAATGCTAGAAAGGAGTAGAGGAGGGTCAGAGCCGTCTCTTTAATTCCCACGGCCTCCAGCCGCTGCACTAACACCGCATGGTTCACTGTGTCAAATGCTGCGGATAGGTCTAGTAGGACAAGGACGGCTCTGCCCCCCCCAACCATCTGTCTGCGAATTTCCTCCATTGCCATTATCAGGGCAGACTCAGTAGAACGGCGTGGTCAAAAGCCATGCTGGCTAGGATCTAGATGATTGTTAGAATCAAGATGTTGGATTAGCTTGCTGTTTAATGATTTTTCAAGAATTTTAGCTGCTACTGGCAGGCACGATATTGGTCTGTAGTTTTTTACCTCAGTCGGATCCAGGGCAGGCTTTTTCAAAATCGGCCTGATACAAGCCTTCTTCCAGGATTGAGGGAAAATCCCTGACTTTATTACTTCGTTTAGGAGTGGAGCTAGATGGGAAGTAATCTTTTCTGAGTCTAGGTGTTGAGTGGCGGGGGGAGCAGGGATCGTTAGGAGATCCAGACTTGGTTAGTAGAAGGAGGTTGTTCACTTTCTCTGGGGTAAGGGCCAAAAAGCTGGTTAGTTGGCCCTGAGTTGAACTCTCCTCTACGGTCATGCTGTTGGATTTAGCAGCGTCAGAGGCTGTCATGAGGAGGTCATCGTAGATTGATTGCACCTTTGTTTGAAAGAAGTTAGCTATCTTATTGCAAAAGGCTTGGTCAGGTCTAAACTGATTAGCCTGCTGACGCTTAGATAGGGCTTGGACTGATTTAAAGAGCTCCTTAGATGAGTTTTTAGCAGCCCCAATTCTGGTTGTGTAATAGTCCATCTTGGCTTTTTTGATGGCCTTCTTATATTCTTCTAAGGTTAGATTATATGCCAGTTTATGTTCTTTACTATAGTCGGCTCTCCATAGACGTTCGACTCTTCTGCATTTGGACTTTGTTTTTAAGGTCTGGGCCATACCAGGGGGATGTCGGCTGTCATCTTCTTATTCTAATAGTTTTTTCTGGGGCTACCTGATTGACTTCTAATCTTATCAATTCCTCAAAATGGTGGACTGCCTCATTGTTATCTGCGGCCTGTGAGGGAGGGCATTTGTCAAGGGACTCTTCAAGGTCGTTCTTCTGTATTTTATGCCAGGGGCGGGTGTTTACAAGAAGTGGTCTGTTTGAAATCAGGTGGTTAGGTTGCTTTATTTTAATTTGGAAATGTACAGCTTTATGATCGGTCCAAGGTAGTGGTAAAATTTTGACCAGAGTAACGTCGGGGTTGTTAGTAAATATGCCGTCCAAAGTGTGACCGGCCGAATGAGTGGATTCCGACACAATTTGGGTTAGACCATGCCGGGCCGGGTTGTCTAGTAGTCTCGCAGTGTCTGGGTTATTATTTAATTCCAGGTGAAAATTAAAATCACCCAGACTAATAAACTTGGGAGATTCTAAGCAGGATTCAAGAAAGGTCTGGAGAGCTACAGTGAAGGCCGCTCTGGGCCCTGGAGTTCGATATAGGAGTAGGCCGGGAAAGGCAAGAATATTATTTACTTTAATGGTAAAAAGCATAGCCTCCGCCGGAAGTTGTATAGTGGCCTCTACTCGGACATTTAGGTGGGAGCGCTATATTATGGCAATGCCCCCTCCTTTTTTCTCTGTCCTGTCTAGGCCAGTCACTGAATATCCTGCCGGAAGCGCTGTGTTCCAGTCAGGCTCAGATGTCTGGTTCGTCCAGATCTCCGTCAGGAATACCATGTCAGGGGTATGTAAGCTGTTATACCCTGTATGGCAGAATGACAACATTCCCAAAGTTGCTGCTCACCTAGTGAAGTATGGTACGGTATGCATGATGTATAATCCTGTAAAAGGCACCCCTACACCTCCTGGTAATTTTGCACCGCCTTCCTTCCCTTTCAAGGTTCTCCAGATGGATTTCATCGAAATGGAACGAGTCAACAATCTGAAATATATGTTAGTAATTGTTTGTGTATTCAGTAAATGGATTGAAGCTTACCCCACTAAAGAGAACACAGCCATGGCGATGGCGAAGGCACTCTTAAAAGAGTTCTTCCCGCGTTTTGGTTTGCCCTGTTTGATTTGGAGTGACAACGGAAGTCACTTCAACTCAAAGGTTATTCAGTTGGTGTGCGATGGCTTGCACATCAAGCAGAAATTCCATGCTGCAAACCATCCCCAATCGGCAGGTTTGGTTGAGAAGTACAATGGTACTCTCAAACTGAAGCTGGCAAAGATCAAAGAGAGCACAGGATTGTAATGGCCAGATGCTTTACCATTGGTTTTGTTGTCTACAAGAGCCACGGCTCACACTAGGACAGGGTTGTCCTCGTACGAGGTCGTGTTTGGCTGCCCGGCGAATGTATGGGGCCTCCTGCGACCTCGTCATTTTTCTGAAATAGATTACCCGATGCTTGTGGACTATTTGTATGAGTTGACCAAAAGTTTGCGTTCTATTCACCAACAGATTCATGAAACATTACCGCCAACTCCCGAGGGGTCAGGCCACGATATCCGACCCAGTGATTACATCCTGGTGTGGAATTATCAGAGTTGAGGCAGTTTGGAGCCGTGCTGGAAGGAGCCTCTCCAGGTCCTCCTCTCTACCCGGACGGCAGTGAAGGTGGACGGTCGGAAGAATTGGATAAACTCTACCCACTGCCGGAGGGTGACCCTTCCATTGTCCTATGACCAGTGGACTCACGATGGGATCGGCGACTCTGAAAAGGAGCAGGTGCCGCGCTTCGTTCCCTTCTCAGATGCACGACTAACGTGGGCACCCACCAAGGAGGAGAGCAATGCAGTGTTGAATGAGGCGGTACCACCTGAGAATAAGGCCGCCCAGGAGCCCCAGCTTGTTGGCCCATCTGTGTTTGAGCCCCTGCCCACTGAGCCCCAGCCTGCTGGCTCATCTGTGTTTACACACCTGCCCATTGGTCCCTCTGAGTCTGAACCCCTTTTTGCTGACCCCTCTGTGCCTGGAGTAGTTAGGTACAATCTGCGCCCCCTATGGAAGAGCAGTGCACCAAAGGAGAAGTCAGATTAGCAGGGATGGACTGTGAGGATAAAGAGAAGGGTGTACCCTGCCTGTGGTACCAACGGTAGTTTAGGGAAAGGGAGATTGGTGCATTGTTCAGACATTGGACAGGGTGAATTTGACGTGCTCCCCCGGAAAAAAAGGGGTACATTACCCTGGACGACGTGGGATTTCTTCAAAAAGGGCTGCGATCGCGCAGCTCCACCGAAAGTGCTCAACAGCACCACCGTAAATGAACAATAGGAGTCTGCCAGCGAGACTCTGACGGACGCTGGAACTTTGCCCCCTTTCCTTGTTCTATCATCGTTGGCTCCATTGCATGTCCTTTCCTCTGATTCAAAAATGTACCCATTTGATCACCCCATTGTGGAGAAAGAACAGCCCTTTGCAGCCCCACATTGCGGGCAGAATGGGCCTGGTTGGTCTAGTTGGTCTGTCAAAAGTAAAATCGTTTTCGTAGTAATTATCTTGATCTTTCTGATAATGCTTGGAATAGCGTGGTTATTCAGTTGGTGTGCGATGGCTTGCACATCAAGCAGAAATTCCATGCTGCAAACCATCCCCAATCGGCAGGTTTGGTTGAGAAGTACAATGGTACTCTCAAACTGAAGCTGGCAAAGATCAAAGAGAGCACAGGATTGTAATGGCCAGATGCTTTACCATTGGTTTTGTTGTCTACAAGAGCCACGGCTCACACTAGGACAGGGTTGTCCTCGTACGAGGTCGTGTTTGGCTGCCCGGCGAATGTATGGGGCCTCCTGCGACCTCGTCATTTTTCTGAAATAGATTACCCGATGCTTGTGGACTATTTGTATGAGTTGACCAAAAGTTTGCGTTCTATTCACCAACAGATTCATGAAACATTACCGCCAACTCCCGAGGGGTCAGGCCACGATATCCGACCCGGTGATTACATCCTGGTGTGGAATTATCAGAGTTGAGGCAGTTTGGAGCCGTGCTGGAAGGAGCCTCTCCAGGTCCTCCTCTCTACCCGGACGGCAGTGAAGGTGGACGGTCGGAAGAATTGGATAAACTCTACCCACTGCCGGAGGGTGACCCTTCCATTGCCCTATGACCAGTGGACTCACGATGGGATCGGCGACTCTGAAAAGGAGCAGGTGCCGCGCTTCGTTCCCTTCTCAGATGCACGACTAACGTGGGCACCCACCAAGGAGGAGAGCAATGCAGTGTTGAATGAGGCGGTACCACCTGAGAATAAGGCCGCCCAGGAGCCCCAGCTTGTTGGCCCATCTGTGTTTGAGCCCCTGCCCACTGAGCCCCAGCCTGCTGGCTCATCTGTGTTTACACACCTGCCCATTGGTCCCTCTGAGTCTGAACCCCTTTTTGCTGACCCCTCTGTGCCTGGAGTAGTTAGGTACAATCTGCGCCCCCTATGGAAGAGCAGTGCACCAAAGGAGAAGTCAGATTAGCAGGGATGGACTGTGAGGATAAAGAGAAGGGTGTACCCTGCCTGTGGTACCAACGGTAGTTTAGGGAAAGGGAGATTGGTGCATTGTTCAGACATTGGACAGGGTGAATTCGACGTGCTCCCCCGGAAAAAAAGGGGGTACATTACCCTGGACGACGTGGGATTTCTTCAAAAAGGGCTGCGATCGCGCAGCTCCACCGAAAGTGCTCAACAGCACCACCGTAAATGAACAATAGGAGTCTGCCAGCGAGACTCTGACGGACGCTGGAACTTTGCCCCTTTCCTTGTTCTATCATCGTTGGCTCCATTGCATGTCCTTTCCTCTGATTCAAAAATGTACCCATTTGATCACCCCATTGTGGAGAAAGAACAGCCCTTTGCAGCCCCACATTGCGGGCAGAATGGGCCTGGTTGGTCTAGTTGGTCTGTCAAAAGTAAAATCGTTTTCGTAGTAATTATCTTGATCTTTCTGATAATGCTTGGAATAGCGTGGTTTCTTGTAGAAAAATATCCTGTGCATTCTTTGATTGGTGCAACACCCGTCCCCCCTGAGCACATGTTCGTTACTTTAGCCCCTCACAAGTGCGAGCACCGAAAAACATATGTAGATAATGCCTTTTTACAGATGCTCCACCATGCGCATCACACCTCGAATGTCACTAATTGTTGGATTTGTGGTTTGCTCCCTTCTGTGACACATAGAAATGATGTATTGCTGTCCTTACTGTTTTCATATCTGGGCAGTTGCGAAGCCTGGTTCCAGCTGTTTACCATGGTGTATATCCATTTCCATACTGATGCCATGAATATGACCTATGTCGATTATGACACTGTGTTAGAATATATACACGTCACTGAATACTTTAGGTCCTTTCAATCAATTTCAATCTTTATTTCGATTTTTAAAAAAACCCATAAAATATTACATAAAAACATCATACAACAATACTTCAAAAGGGTAACCCGCCCGATAATACGCATTTTAAAAACAATTATAACAATGGTTTAAAACCCAAATACAAAGCTCCACAAGGACCAGCTAAAATCAAACATCTAATTATAAATTGATTAACACTCACATATTCGTTAAAAATACCTAAAATTTCAGTCCCAATCTCTTTCTTGTTAAATCAACACTAAAAAGGTATCTACTTACACTAAATACAATTGTTTGTGTTGTGTCTGTTCGCAATAATCTTCCTGCCTCATTACATGATCTAATACCCAAAAGTTGACAGATGGGTCTAATCCACTTCCTCCTAGCGTTTGTGTAGGCTGGACAAAAGAATAACACATGCAATTCATTCTCTTTTGCACCTGTGTGACAGATATCACAACAACCATTGTTTGCACCATCTACGCTACGTACCCATTTCATAGTATTTGCTTTGATTTGCAAAATGCCGTAGCGAAATTTAAGATAAAGAGATTTGGCAAGTTGTGGTTGAATTTCGTCTAAAAGGACTCAAATTTGCCATTTGGTTTTGTTGTGAGAAACCTAGTGGATAAAGTACCTAATTTTGGACAATGTAACAAAGTATCTTGTGTAAATGCCCAAAAGTCTGTTTCAACAGCTTTTTTGATCCCAGAGACAAACCCTGAGGTTCCTCCCAAAAATGTTTTAGTCCTAGTTTATAAAACCAATCCTGTATATGATTCAGCCATAATAACCTTGTAGTATTTTTTATTCTAAAAATTTCCTCCAAACCTTCTCTATAGTGAGCAAGTTCATCTGTGGCCCACAAACGTACCCAAAATAGTAGTGGCCGCAAAGCCGCATGCTGGTCAGTGCGGCGAATATTTAAATCTATTACTACTGGTATTAAGGGTGTGCGTTTTGGCAAACATAACAATTTCCTTAAAAGGTATTCTCGTACACCATAAAACTATTCTTTGTCGCATGTCCCCACAATTCAGCCCCATATAAGCAAGCAGGTTGTACCCTATATTTATATAACTCCAACGCAGGAGAGACAGCTTTAGATAAGCTGCTCTCATGCATCCTTACTATTGGGACTGAATTTTGAATTAATATTGTTTTACTTTTATCCAGCTGTGGTCTCCAGTTTATTTTAGAATCTAGAGTAATACCTAAATAATTAAAATTTTGCACATATTCTATCCTCTCATTTTTTACAGTTACATTTTTTTTAAAAGATTTGTGCGGATTAACTGCCATATATTTTGTTTTAGTAGAGTTGATTTCCAAGCCCTTTATTTCACAGTAGGTTTCGAAAGTATTAAGTAAGTATTGCAGACCTTTGGGGGTTTGTGATATTAAAATTGTGTCATCGGCAAATAAAAGTGCCGGTACTGGCACCCCCAGCTTGGGAGAGTCATGCTCGCAGCCCAAGAGATATTCAGGGATATCATTGACGTACAACGAAAATAAGGTAGGGGCCAGCACGCAACCTTGCCTTACCCCCTATTTACTTGTATACGATCAGTAAGTTCGCCATTTGGCCCCCATCTAACCCTTGCAAAGTTATCCTCGTGTAACCTAATAATCTGCACGAGGATTTCCCCTGGGACACCCTGATCTCTTAATGATTTCCACAGGAGATTTCTGGGTATGAGGTCGAAGGCTGCCTTAAGGTCTACAAAAGCTATATACAGATGAGCTTTCTTAACTGTAATATACTTCCAAATTATACAGAGAAATCTAAAAACCTGGTCAATAGTGCTAGTTTTTGCTCTGAAGCCTGCTTGGTACTTTGATAAAATGCTATACTCCCCAATCCAATCGGTCAGTTTATTTAAAATTTGACGTGCGTATATCTTTTGTAAAACGTCAATTAGACTAATCGGCCGATAATGCGACGGATCGTGGCGGTTACCCTTTTTAAAAATAGTTGTGATCTCTGCACCCCTCCACGTTTCAGGAATTGGTGCACCCGATGCAACTGTATTACACAAAAGGTTAATATAGGGAGCCCAAATCTCCTTTTCATGCCTCCATAGGTCACCTGGTATCTTATCAGGCCCAGGGGCCTTCCCTTGTTTTATTGCATTTATTGCTACTATTGTTTCCGCTAAACTAAAATGTAGAGGGGTCTCACTTAAATGAATAGCAAGTTCTTCATAATTAAAATTAATATCATTTTTGGTGGTTGAGTATAATTGTGAAAAGTGGGTTACCCATGTATTTGCATCAAGAAAAAGGTCCTTATTACATTTCCCTTTTTGTTACCCTTAGATAATAAACGCCAAAAGGTAACTTGGTCGTTTAATTTACATGCTTTTATCAGTTCAGACCAAATATTGTCCTCCCAGCTTTTCTTTGCCTTAATTAATACCCCCTTATAGCGAGTCCTCTTTTCCCTTAGGGTTACTATATCCCTATCCTTTGTTGCCTGAATCAGATCCTTTTTGCATTGCGACATTCTTTATTGTACCATGGGTTCTCTAACAAGGCTGATTTAGATATTCCCTTTTTTTAAATTGTTTTGGGGCCTTACTTAATATTGGTTCAAGTCCCTCTACCAACCTATCATGCATTTCCATGATTGGTATCTCTGTTAATGGCAAGTTAATATACGGAGAGACTATTTCTATATAAGTTTCATAAATTTTTTTAATGATCTTATCATTCCCCAAAACCAAAGGCCATCTAAGTGCTCTGCGATTGTTCGATACCAGGGGCTCAATTAAGCTGTGACAAGGGTCACATCTCCTTAAATGATTTTGTTGAAATAGGGAAGCTGAGAGCGTCAAACATAGAGGACGATGATCACTCTCTATTCTATCTTCCACAACCAAGTCTTGCAACATAGGCCATAAAGGGACAGAAACCAATATATAGTCTATATAGCTTTTGGAATTACCCCGGATAAATGTTGGTAAATTTGGGTTGTCAGAAGACAATCGCCCATTACAGGCGCGTAAACCATGGGCTGAAACCAGCCTCAGTAACTGCGCTACAGCACATGTACACGAAACCGCTGGGGTACTATTCAGTGCTGGAATATTATTGGCCAAGTCCTCATCTTCAAAAATATTTTCAAGTCCAGCCACTGGTTCAAATTTTCGATTAAAATCACCCCCAATAATTATCAAAGCACTCTTATTTATTATAGTTAACATTTGATCCAACTGCTCAATAACTTGAACATCTCTACTTGCTACACTTGGTCTGCTATATATATTAAAAATGTAGACTTCCCTTTTATCTGGTGCTAAAAACTTTATTCCCAATATATCTTGACAAGGGGAATCAATTTGCGTAAACTCAGCGCCCAAAGTGATTTTTAACCAAATAACAAGGCCTCCCGAGGGCCTTCCTCTCACAGAGGGAATTGCAGCAATACTAAAAGTTTTAAACCCTAACTTATGGGGGGTTTCTATTGCCCAGGTTTCTTGGAGGAGGACTATTTCACTCTGACCTATATAATCCTGCCATATTGCATCCCTTTGGTTTTTCTTAATCCCTGCAATATTCCAAGAAGTCAACTTTATCTCTGTTATGCGTTCCTCGCTATTTTGATCACCAATTATCTTCTTACATCCATTTTCCAAACCTAATGTTTCCTCACTGTTATTACCAAAATTATTATTAGCAAAATTATCATTTAATGTAAGTTCCTCTCCCTGATAAACTGATGGATCTTTCACAATGTTCACTATATTTACATCTACTATATCATTTGTGAGTCCTCCAAATTTCCTACATGCATTTACATTCTGAATGCTATTAAGGTTAACTGTCTGGTTCCCTTCACGAGTACCAGTATACGCCTCAGAGGGCATATTATCATTTTCTATAATTCCCATCTCCATAGGGATGGTTAGAGCAACAGTAGATATCGATACAGCAACACCATCATTAGGTTTGGATCTTAGATCTTTGCAAGTAATTATCCTTGTCTTCTCCTGCCCTGTTTTGAATAGTTGTCAGTCCTGGAGGTCCAGGTCTGACAATGCTAAAAACCTATTAGATTGTGTAACCGATGGGAATCCAATAACTTTGTTCCCACCTTCCGGCTTATAAAAGTATCCTAAGGAGAGTGCACTAATATCGGTCTTGGGGGTAAAAGTTGCATCACAATACTGTAAGAGATGATGAACCATCTTTGGCCTGCGGAAATTGACCACAATGCAATCACCTCTTATACTCTTAATAGATTGCCCTATCCACCCTACTCTACGAACCATTATTATCTCATGAGCATCAGATGGATGGAAGTTCTTGTGTTTGGTCAGCCAATCAAAAGTTTTATTCCATAGATCAATCCAGTTTTCTTTCTGCCCAACCCTCAAAGGTGGAACCCCTGTCAAAATCAAAACATAAGGACATGATTCCGGGGGAGACACAATATTTCAGTATTAGGGGCTTTGGTAACATTTGATTCACTAATTCTCTGGCACCCAGCAAGAGAACTTACGTCATCCATTTTACCCATGGTTATTACATGTCCCTTCTGTACACCCTGAGAGACTATCACATCTGAACCCACGGACGGAGGAACCAACCTATTTATCCCCTTATTATTTGAAGTATTATTTGAAATGGAATTATTCTCGTTTGTTATAACTATATTCTCATCTTGGTTAGCTGGTGGACAACTGTCCATCGCTGACCTTTGGTCCTCCCTTTCTACTCTGGTAGGTAACACACCCACAATATTACTACTTAGGGTATTGATTGCAGACTCTAGGAGGCTGATTTTATAAAAACATTTTTCAACCAAGTCGCTAACACAAATTAAGGCTGCTCCTAACCCAGAATCATTCACTCCTGTAGAGAACTCAGTCATAACTCCCTTATTGCTAGCTACTTTCTGCACTGGTGACAATAAGGTCAACTCTGTTTGTGTACCAACAGAAGTATTTTTCGGTAAAGAGAAGATAAGTGCCAATGCTGCCCTTGCCCCTAGATTTACTTGTCTCTATATCCCCTTTTTTTTATTTAACCGTGGCTCAATCTTATCTTTGGTCACAGTTTTCGCGACCCTAGCCCTAGTAACTCTATTAGGAACCACTGAAGAACTTGAAATTTCTTCAGAGGAAGGTAAAAAGGAATAGAGTTCGATGGGGCACTTGTTGCAATATTCAGTGAAATCTCCTGATCAATGTCCCTCGGTACAGGTGAAGGGATACCAGTTGTTAAATGTCTCTGTAAAATAGCAGGGTCTAAGGAAAGACGTCTCTCAGTCAAGTGAATTTCATGGGTTAGGAGTGACTCCGCTCTTACTAAAAATGCATCTAACGTGCCAGCAACCCCCTTGCGTTTTTCCATTTTCTTTAGACGACTAGTTAAATCAAACAACCCAGGTATTCTCTATGCTTAGACTCCTACACAGTACCTTAGGTAATCTTTTGAATTAGGTATTTCCACAATGGTAAGGTGCACAATCTGAGCTTCTCAGAGGGATAGCCCAGCCCAGCCTCAAACTGTCTCGGACGGTCTCAGACGGGCCCGCCCTTGGCCCGGGCTTCGCCCGGCACGTCCCGCGCACGTCCCGCGCTGCGGGTGTAGAGGCTGCGCTTTATGCGCGAAGATGGTCCGGTGCCTCCCCCTCGTCAACAGGACCCGAAACACCTGGGCAGGCTCGCGTTGCACCCTGGGTGATGTAGTCCTCCAAAGGGTGATGAAGCGGAATACAGCGTCCAAAATAGGCGTTTAACAGCGCCCACAGCAAGGATCAGCAGTGACAAGCAAGAACGTTAGAGCAACAACGGGACCTTTCAGATGCGTAATATTACTCAGGATGAAGCAATGCCAGTGCCGGTAGTAAACACAACAGTTAGTTTTTGCCTTCAAGGCTTTGGAAATGTTCAAGTGGGACAGAATAATTGCAACTATACCTATGTGTTGAGCACAACAAGTAGCCCACCTTTACTTCCACCCCATGATGTCTATTTCGTTTGTGGGTCCCAGGCTTATGTGTGGCTTCCTAGGGGATGGTCTGGCATATGTTATGTCTCTTTCCTCCTTCCCCCGGTTTATATAGGTCTGTCCAACTACCATAGGGATCACCGATTGCAGCGTAGGGGTGTCCACCTGTCTCAGATCAGAAGGGTTATCAATACAGAAGACATTGATCAAACAGATACTACCTTGTAGCAGTTCACTGATGCCATGAAGGGCATCGTTACTTTTTGGGGCCCAATGTCCAATAGCCTTAATATCCACCGCCTCACTAGGGTGGTAGAGGCGGTCATTAATACCACTGCTGGGATTCTAACAAACATCACAGCAGAGCTCCAGGCTACGAGGCTTGTTGCTCTTCAAAACAGGATGGTGTTAGACGTCATCCTTGCTGATCGGGGTGGAGCCTGTTGCGTTATCGGTAGTAGCTGCTGTGTGTACATACCGGACCACGCTCCGAATGTATACGCTGCGATACAGAAATTGCACAGGCTCGCATCTGACATTCACCAAGAGAATGGTACTTGGCCCCTTTCTGGCTGGTTATGGGGTTTAATGGCAACATGGGGTTGGAAGATCCTTATCCTCTTGGTAGTAATTGCTGGTGTTATTTTCAATTGTTGTCTATGCATCCATTGCCTTCCTGCTTGTTGTGCCTACTGTATTGGGAAGTTAACGCCTACACCAAAGACTCCCGTGCATGATGTTAAGTCTTCAACTATGATGATGCAAGCTGTCCACGACTTAATGGCCATTGATGGGGGTATATTTGAGTACTGCTAAATGTGTGAATACAAAGGGTACAAGCAGCCTTCTAACAAGATCATTTATTACTATCCTATGCATTAGATCACATTTGTTAGCAAATGCTAAAAGGAGGGTCTGTTGGGCTGAGAGTATGCCAAGCTGACTCCTTCTAGCATTGTGCGAGTTAAGTTAGCATTTGCAGCACCATTTTATATTTAGCCGCCATTTTTGTGTCATGATCGAAATGAAGCTTCTGTTCCGTACTGTCTGCCTCAGCAGAAAAGCAGCTTCGATTGTTTCTTTTATTTAAGGTTGAGCTTCGTTGCACTAATGAATAGCTTGTTCTGTGTTTGCATGCCTTTCCTTGTATGTAGCCCTGCTCCCACTCTCAGAGAGACGGGCACGGGCTGGAATAACCTTGAAGCTAAGATAGTGTGTACCCGGTCTCAGGATGGTAGCTCATCCTTCTGTACCTCCTTTGTTCATCTGTGCCCAGGCCAGAAAATTCCAGTTTGGGCGGGTCTTAGGGGTGTTGGAAATGTATATCTGACTTAACCTCGTGAGCGTGGGGCAGTCCCTCGGCAGCTGTCTATGGAGGCTGGTCAGACAGGACTCCGCTCGAGCGAATACTAATAAATAACTTAGTTTGTATTCTCTACTGTCTGACCGACTCTTCATTTGTATGGAAGGCTGAGAGGTGGTCGTGAGTGACCTGGGTGGCCCTAATCGGGTCACTTCCTTCACCTAAGAGGTGCCCTATATGTAATAGAAGTGGAGTTTAAGGCTTGGCAAGTAGTTTTAAATGCCAAGTTAGGGTGGCAGTAGACTGCACACACAGGCCCTGCAGTGGCAGGCCTGAGACAGGTTTGAAATGCTTCTTCTGTGAGTTGCACAATCAGTGCTGCAGGCCCAGTAGTAGTATTTAATTTACAGGCCTGGGTATATGGAATATACCACTTTACAAGGGACTTACAAGTAAATCAAATATGCCAAAGAGGTGTAAACCAAGTGCACCATGTTTAAATGAGAGAGCACATGCACTTTAGAACTGGTCAGCAGTGATAAAGTGACCAGATTCCTAAAGCCAACAAAAAGCGAGGTCAGAAAAATAGGAGGAGGAAGGCAAAACGTTTGGGGGAACCCTGCAAATAGGGCCATTTCCAATAGTACCCAAATAGTAATATCTACAAACAATAAAAATCCCAAACTGAATGAGATGACAAAAATCCAATAAGGGAAACCAGAGATATGATTTTTTTTTAAAGATGTAAGGGCCAGATGTACGACTGGTAAAATTGCGCCTCGCAAATTGCGACTCATTTGAGAGTCGCAATTTGCGAGGTGCGATTTGCCATGCACAACAGTGTGTTTAACACTGTTTGCGATTCCCAATGGGGTCGCAAATTGCGAGGCTCATTAATATTAATGAGCCTCTCGCAATTTGCAAGCCCATTGGGAATGACAGGCCTTCCCAGGTATGGTGGCCTGCTGGGCTCAGCAGACCACCATGTCTGGGACTGCTTTTAAATAAAGCAGTGTGTTTTTTTTAAATGCATCCCGTTTTCCTTAAAGGAAAACGGGATGCATTTTAAAAAAAGAAAATGAAACGTTTTCGTTTCATTTTTTAAGGGCAGGCAGTGATCCCTGGGACCACTGCCTGCCCTTAAAAAATAATTTTGCATCCATTTGCAAAGGGGAAGGGGTCCCCTGGGGATCCCTTCCCATTTGCGAATGTATTACCACCTACTTGAAGTAGGTGGTAATTGCAAGTGTTTTGCTACCGCAATTGCGGTCGCAAAACATTAGTACATGGGTTTGAGACTCGCTATTTGGAAGGGAACGCCCCTTCCAAATAGCGAGTCTCTAAACACTTTTTTGCGAGTCGCAATTTATTTGCGACTCGTAAAATTGTGTTGGTACATGGCCATGACAATTTTAGCATGCGCAAACGGGTTGCTAACCTGTTTGCGCATGCTAAAATTGTTCGTACATCTGGCCCCATGTGATTATAATAGTGCCACTAAGCACCAATGATAGTTTATGAAAGTTGTAGACTGTGAACTAGGCACAATTTCAGCTGACTGCGATGGAGCGCAGGTTGCAAGCACCAAGCTGGTGTGTCCCGGAGAAAGCTTTCACCTTCTGACTTAGGGGCCAATTAAGATGTTGTTAGGAAGGTCTCTGGATAGCATTCGGTACTGTTGCATCCGATTCAGAACCCTTGTTTCCTACCAAATCGTACAGTTTTCCCAACAACCGATTACGATGCCCGGAACCCGTTCGAGCAGACCGAATCGGTTCCGAAAGGCATCCGGACAGCCCGAGTCTTTCAGAGCTGCTTCGTACAGCTCTATGGACCCAGGTTCCGGACGAGCGATTATGATGACCAATTCGGACAGCCGTTCCGATTCGGTTTGCCCGAGACTAAACGGTTTTTGGAATCGGACTTTGGGGGCCCATTGCAGGCCCTCCTTCACCCGCAGGCGTCCAAATGAGGCCTGTGAGGGTACCCAAAGGACCCCTCTTCACAACCACGCACAATGTGGCAGGCACCATGGGGTGCCCGCCACAGGGTGCAAGGTTTTCTCCAACCACTCCTTTTCTCAACTGAACTGAACGAAGTTCGTAGGCATCGTAATCGGTCATCCAGACTCACAGGACCCGATTCGTTTGAAAACTATTCCAGAACTGATTCATTTGGGACAGTTTCCAAACGACATCGTAATCGGCCCCTTAGTCTTTATGAAGCTCAAAGACCTCCAGCAGGGCAAGACTGAAGTTGAATCTGTATTTGCTTCACAATTGGACACATTCGCCACGAGAACCCTCTGAAAGCTTTGCAGATCGTGGAAGTTCAAACATTTTCTAAGTCTCACTTTTTCAGGATTTCTGGGGCAGCTCTTCGGGGTCACTTCTAAGGCTGCTGGGTCCTCAGGGACAGCACTAGGGGCCAGGACTCGCTCCAGCTTAGGCCACCGCAAAGCCCAGTCCAAATCCAGTTGGTACTGGTCACTTGAGGAAAAAGGCTTCTGGCAGCTTGTTTTGCCACTGTAGCCACACAGAAGGTCAGCCAACTGAACCATAGAATCCACTACTATATCCTGGATACAAGAGGGAGCAGTTCCAGTCCTTTGGGGCTCCTCAGGTCACAGACGGCAGGTCCAGACTGCTTTCATCTTGCTGCAGTGCTAGAAAAGGTTCTCAGGAAAGTGTCTTGGGAGTCAACATTTATGGTTGGCACTAGCTAGTGAGTGGAGTTGACTCCTGGCTCCACCATAACCAATGGTACAAGTTCAGAGGGTTAATACTTCCCACTTTTACATCAGTTTCTGTTTGCCCTGTTGTAAACAATGGACCTAATTACCAAAATCCAAAATGGGGCACTCCATTCTCTCTTGTGCAGAGCCTAAGTGCCCCTAGAGGTGTTGCAAGGCAAATAAGTAGTCACTTCCTTTGTGGTCATTCAAAACAGGTTCTGGGGATAGCTCGGCTCCCACTGGATATGTAACAGTCCTGGCTGGTGGAACAGAGGTTTGCCTTCCCCAGTTCTGGCCTTACATTTACTTGTTAAGGAGCAAGCCCTTTACAAGTTAATGAAGATCCTGGGCCTACCCTAACTGGTCTTCCTGCAAGGGGAAGAAAAACACCTCCACATACCCAGGCGATTGTCCTTGCTTCAGGAGCAATTTTCACGTCTTGTCATTTAGTGGCTGGTCAGCTGTGAGAGAGCTAATGCAAATTAGCATCCAGGATATTCAGGCAGGGAAAGGGGTGACTTTCCTAAAAAATACTTTTACTCTGTATTTTCCCCCTTGCAAGCCGCGCCTCCAACATGAAGCTGGGTTGCAGCGCTATGCGCCACCCGGAAGTTTTTTCTCTTAGAGGGAAGGTATTGTACCCTCGGGGTTCGGACGGGGGAGGCTGTCGGCCCCAGCGATGTCAAGGGTAGGTGGGGGAAGCATCAATGAGTATTGGCATGGGTCCCTACCCCAAGGGCCAACGTGCCAATGTCACAAAGGGACTACGGTGCAAAAGCCCCGGGAAGCATCGTAAGGCAAGCAGGAGTGCCGGTGAAATTACCATACCAAAAGTAGCAGGAGTGCAGGGAAGCTGCCTCCTACCGTTTCACGGTGATACCTGGTAACTTTTGAATACTGCTCCTAATGCTTTCATGCCCTATTTTTATGATGTAGGACTTATACTGGTCATAATAACAAATATTATGTTAAGGATCTCTATGATGTTTGCTGATGTTTTATAATGTGTACAACCTTACAAAAATTTACTTTTTGACACAAACTGTGATGTTAGGCAGCATGTTTTCGTGATGGTGTTTATGACCTGTGCTACTTATGAGTATTTATTTCAGTGCACTATATGTAATATTGTAACAATTGCCTAGTGGCAAAGTGACTTATGTGATTGTGGTCCAATGTATTTTGTGTATAATACAAAGTGTTAGAAATGGGGGTC
Source organism: Calotriton arnoldi (assembly GCA_963921515.1). NCBI lineage: Eukaryota > Metazoa > Chordata > Amphibia > Caudata > Salamandridae > Calotriton > Calotriton arnoldi. Next base: position 1,276,709 of record CAWUFW010003468.1, on the reverse strand, counting down.
TCTAGTTGGCAGAGGTGGGTACCTTTGTCCAAATAGGGACCCTTGCTTCTAGTCAGGGTAAGGGGGATACACTCCTAAAATAACCCCTGCTCACCCCCTTGGTAACTTGGCATGAGCAGACAGGCTTATCTCAGAGGCAGTGTGTAAAGCATTTGTGAACACATACAGTAATACAGTGAAAACACTGCAAATGGACACCATACCAGTTTAGAAAATAAGTAATCTTTATCTAAACCAAAACAAGACCAACGACAAAAATCCACAATACAGTATCAAGAATATCCTTAAAAACTAGGTTATTCACTCAAATCAAGCTTCTAGCAACAAATAACTCCACCTGGAGTCATTACGACGTCGTGACAGATGAAAATCCCAAAGAAAGGCGCCGACCGCGAGGTGCGCAGCATCAGGCCCGGAGTCAAGCAGGCCCACAAAGAACAGTACCTTGGAATTGATGAAAGCAAAGACGGTGCACGGTGTCGGGGAGGTGATGCTTCGTTGGCGCCTGCGGCGTTGGTTCCTTACGACCCCAGGGGAGGTGATGCCTCTGTTCCTTACTGCAGCGCAGGGGAGGTGAGACGTCGGTTCCCTACTGTGTCGGGGAGGTGACGTTACTGATGGCGGCGAGGCGGCGGTTCCTTACGACGGTGCGATGTCGATGGATTCGGGAGTCACCCACGTCGAGGCTCGGCTCCGCGTTCGTGAAGCACCAGTGTCGGTGAAGTCGGGGCTGTGGTGCGAGTCAGGACGTTGAGTCGTGGACGTCAGGAGTGGTGTCCTCGGCTCCGGCTCCAGTGCAGGCAGCGGCCTCGATGACGGCTTCGGAGTCGATGCGGCACGGCGTCAGCAGGCATCGGGCCTACGGTGCAAGTCAGGGCGGTGCGTCGTGCTCTTCAGGAGCAGTGCCCGCGTCACTCGCCGGCGTCGGTGTTGCAATTTCCTTCTGCAGCTGCTGAAACAGGAGTTCCAGATGCAGAGAGACAGAAGGGGTGAAGTCTTTGTGTCCCTGAGACTTCAGAACAGAAGGCAAGCTCAGTTTCAAGCCCTTAGAGATATTTTCTTCAAGCAGGTGACAAAGCAAACAGCAAAGTGCTTTTTCTCCTTTCCTTGGCAGCAAGCAGCCACTGCAGGCCAACCCCAGACAGCCAACAGTACAGGGGCAGTATTCCTCCTCAGCTTATCCGGCTCTTCTCCTTGGCAAAGGTTCCTTTTGATTTCCCAGAAGTGATCTAAAAGTCTGGGGTCTGGGCCCCTCTTTTATACACAAAAATCCTGTGCTCTCTGAAGGCAGAGAGTGTATGTACCCAGCCAAAACCAGTTCTGTCCTCACTGGTAGCAGCTTCCTGGCAGGAAGTGGAGATAGCATTGTTGAAGGCAGACCAGGCCCATGCAGGTGAAAGGAAATCTCCTCCCCCTACTCTAAATGCAGCCAGGCAATGCAGCCAGGTCTGTTCAAATGTTCTAAATGCAGCCAGGTCTGGCTCATCACACTTCTGGAGCCACTGCCCCTCTCCAGCCCCGTCATCCAAAATTCAGACATACAATACACAAACCTAGCAGAGGCACACTGGGTGGTTAAGCAAGAAAATACCTACTTTCTAAAAGTGGTATTATCAAACACAGAATGTAAAAATCACCCTCACTAAAAGATGTATTTTAGCATTCTGAGTTCAGGCATACGAAACTTTATTTTTCTACCTTGTTCCCAGGGCCAGTTATGTTTATAAGATGTTATAAACAAACTCCCCATTCTGCCCTATGGGAACAGGTAGCCTTCCAATAGTGAAAAACGAAATTGGCAGTATTTCACTATCAGGACATGCCACACACATCAGGGCATGTCCTACCTTTCACTTACAATGCACCCTGCCCAAAGGGGTACCTTGGACCTACCTTACGGGTGACTGATATGTAGAAAAGGGAAGGTTTAGGGACTGGCAAGTGTGTGCACTTGCAAAGTCGACATGGCAGTCCCAGACTGCACACATTCTCTGCAATGGCAGGCCTGAGTCACATTTTACAGGCTGCTTTGGTGGGTGGCACAACCAGTGCTGCAAGCCCACCAGCAGCATTTGATCTACAGGCCCTGGGCACAAACAGTGCACTATACTAGGGTCTGACAAGTAAATCAAATAGCCAATCATGGGAACACTAATCCATTACACAATTTAGAAAAGGGAGCACGTGCACTTTGGCACTGAACAGCAGTGGCAAAGAGCCCAAAGCATCTTGACCAGCAAAACAAAGTCCAACATACAGCAAAAACACAGGAGGCAAAGGCAAATAATGCAGGTGAGACCCACGCCAATGGTGCCAGGTCTAACACGCGTCCCCTCCAGCTGAAATGTGGGGAGAACTACCCACCCTCTTGGGAGTTCTCTTCACTAAGGCGGGAAAATCTGGACAGACCATCAGCATTGGCGTGTTCTTTACCAAGGCAGTGTTCCACCGCGAAGTCCATCCCCTGTAGGGAAATGGACCACCTCAACAGCTTTGGATTCTCACCCCTCATTTGCATCAACCATCTGAGGGGCCTGTGGTCTGTCTGAACCCGGAAGTGAGTCCCAAACAAGTATGGCCTCAGCTTCTTCAGCGCCCAGACCACAGCAAATGCCTCACACTCAATCGCACTCCACCTCTGTTCCCGTGGAAGTAACCTCCTACTAATGAAGGCTACAGGTTGGTCTAGGCCCTCTTCATTCAGCTATGAGAGCACAGCCCCCACACCATGCTCTGAAGCATCTGTCTGCACAATTAACTCTTCTGAGAAGTTGGGTGCCTTAAGCATGGGCGCTGTGCACATGGCAGATTTCAGGGCATCAAAAGCCTTCTGGCAGGCGTCAGTCCAATTCACTTTCTTGGGCTGCTTCCTGGGAGTCAGCTCTGTCAAGGGTGCAACAATGGTGCCATACCCCTTGACAAATCTCCTGTAATACCCTGTGAGTCCTAAAAAGGCTCTCACCTCTGTCTGGGTCTTGGGGGGTTCCCAAGCCAAAATGGTATCAATCCTGGGCTGTAGGGGGCGCCACCTGGCCTCTCCCCACGTGGTGTCCCAAGTACACCACTGAACCCTGCCTGATCTGGCACTTGCTTGCCTTGATCGTGAGGCCTGCCCTCCGCAGCGCCTTCAACACTTCCCAGAGGTGGTGCAGATGTTCCTCCCAAGTGGCGCTGAACACTGCAATGTCGTCCAGGTAGGCGGCACTGAAATCTTCCAGCCTAACCAACACCTGGTTGACCAACCTCTGAAAGGTGGCAGGGGCATTCTTCATCCCAAAGGGCATCACCCGGGATTGGTAGTGCCCATCTGGTATGGAGAATGCTGACCTCTCTCTTGCCCCATCAGTTAAGGCGATCTGCCAGTACCCAGATGTTAAATCAAACGTACTGAGGTACCGGGCAGCCCCTAACCAATCGATGAGCTCATCAGCTCTGGGGATGGGGCGCACGTCAGTCCTGGTGACTGAATTGAGCCCTCGGTAGTCCACACAGAACCGGAGTTCTGGCGTGGCACCCGGGTGCTGCAGCCTTCGGGACCAAGACCACTGGGCTGGCACAAGGGCTGTTTGAGGGCTCAATCACCTCTAGCGCTAACATCTTGGAGACCTCCTCCTTGATGCAAGCTCTGACCCTGTCAGTCACTCTGTAAATCTTATGTTTTACTGGAGGACTGTCCCCAGTGTCCACATCATGGATGCACCACTGAGTGACACTGGGGGTCAGGGAGAACAGATCAGAAAACTGTCCCAACAGTTGGGGGCAGTCACTCTGCTGTTCAGGAGTCAGGGCAGGAGAGAGGTTCACACCGTCCACTGACCCATCTTGCTCCTTTGCAGACAGGAGGTCAGGAAGAGGCTCTGTCTCCTCCTCCATTCCAGCATCTGTTGCTAGGAGCATACCCACTTCGGACCTCTCCCAGTGGGGCTTCAGGCGGTTCACATGCAGGACACGCAAAGGGTTCCTAGGAGACTGCAAGTCCACCAAGTAGGTGACGTTACTCTTGCGCTCCACCACCTCAAATGGTCCGGTCCACTTTTCCTGAAGCGCACAAGGCTCCACTGGGGCCATGGCCCACACCTTCTGTCCACGTTGAAACTCAATCAGAGTGGCATTCTGATCATACCAGCGTTTCATTTCCTCCTGGCTGGCTTCCAGGTTCGCCTGAGCGAGTTGCCTAAAGCGCTTAGTCTGGTTTCTGAAGGCCAGCATATAGCTATATACATCCTGGGGAGGTTTACTGGGAGCTTTCTCCCAGCCTTCTTTCACCAGACTCAGAGGTCCTCTTACAGGATGGCCAGTACAGCAGCTCAAAGGGACTGAATCCTAATGACTTCTGGGGCACCTCTCCGTAAGCAAACAGCAGGCATGGTAAGAGGACATCCCACTTATGCCTCATGGGTTCACCAAGACCCATATTCATGCCTATTGGCGTCCGGTTGAATCTTTCAACCAGCCCATTAGCTTGGGGGTGGTGAACTTATAGGTTACACCGCACTCCTGCCACAGGGACTTCATATACTTGGATATGAAGTTGGTACCCCGGTCGGACACCACCTCTCTGGGGAACCACACACGGGAGAAAATCCCCATCAACGCACGACCAACCACGGGGGCCGTCACAGTCCGGAGAGGGATGGCTTCCGGGTACCGGGTGGCATGGTCCACCAAGACCAGGATGAACCTGTTGCCCAGGGCTGTCTTGGGATACAAAGGCCCCATAATGACAATAACCACCCTCTCAAAGGGGTGCCGACTACAGGAAAAGGTTGGAGAGGAGCCTTACATTTCCTCCCACTCTTACCACTTGCCTGGCAAGTCTGGCAAGACCTACAGTGAGCATCAGAATGCTTGCGCATTTGGGGCCAGTAAAAGTGGGCGACAAGCCTTTCAAAGGTCTGATCTTGCCCCAAATGCCCTGCCAAAGGCACATCATGAGACAGACCCAGTAGGAAGTCTCTGAAGCACTGGGGTACCACCAGCACAAGGGCTGACCCAGGCACAGCAACCTTAAGCTCGCTATACAGGAGACCATTCTCCCAGTATATCCAATGTGATCCGGACTGATCACCTGCTGCCTGGTTTGCAGCCTGTTGCCGCAAACCAATGAGAGAAGGGCACGTCTGCTGCTCCTGGTAGAACTCCTCCCTGTTGGGCCCTCCTTCTTGCTGCCAATGGGTCAGCCCAGGCAGGTCCCCCAGTTCAGCCACTTGTTCCCCTGTAGGCTCCAGGGCATCCCCCACAGGGTCTACCTTCTCCTGGACTGTGGGAACTTCTCTTCCCGGCAGGCACCTGGGCCACTCTTTCAGGCTCCAGGTCCTCTTGAATGCCCCTACCGGCTGCCATTGACCGAGTGGTCACACATGCCCATTCAGACAGACCCAACATCTCTAAATGAGACCTCTGCTCCACCTTCGCCCAAGGGGAGCTCTCCAAATCATTGCCTAGCAGACAGTCAACAGGCATGGCTGGCCTCACAGCTACTCTCAAGGTACCCGAGACCCCCCCGCCACTCAAAGGGAACCTGTGCCACTTTGCAGAGGCACTCTGAATTGTCAGCTGCAACTACTGGGTAGAATGTGTTGGGGACCACCTACTCTTCAGACACCAGCCGACAACTGGCAGCTGTCACACTGGCTGCGGTGTCTCTCAGAGCCTCCACACTATGGCCATTGATGGTCACCCACTGCCTGTACTTTTTAGTGTTATCAGGCAGATGAGTCCTTGGGACCATCTCACTGTCTCCTAAAGAGACCAGGGACATCTCTGCGGGACCCCACCCAACTTGGGCACCCGACTCCTCCCCCAAGGCTACACTAGCCAGTTCCCGGGGTGGTGCACCAGTGGGTGCGGTGGTAACCGGTTTGGGACACTTAGGATCCCCCCGGAAGTGGCCCACCTGACCACAACTAAAACAGGTCTTGGGACCCCTCTGAACAGGCTTACCTGTCGGGACCCATGGTTTCTTCTCGGTGGGAGGCTGGGAACCCTTACCTTGGTTCCCTTGGGGATTACTTTGGGGCCCTTTTTGGAACTCCTTTTGTTTACCCGTGTACCCCCACTATTCTGCTGGGGACCCTGCCCACCCATGGCGGAGTCTCTCTCTCTCTTCACCTATGAAGCAGCCCCACAACCCTGCTCCCCAATCTCTCTCAGGGACCCGGTGGGACTTCATTGCTATTTCATAGGCCTGAAACCATTGCCCAATGTCCTCATGCTTCATGAAATCTTTGATCACATCTTTGGGATTGTATACTTTTCCTTCCCCAGGCACTGATGGTGTGCTGCCACCAGAGGGAGTGATTTCTAGACTCTTTGCTTTCAGCTCCAACTCCCTCAACACTCTCTCACGCTCTAAAAGCATCTTCTTTTCCTCCATGGCCAATTTCTTGCTCTCCAACTCCAACCTCTTATTCTCTAAGTCACCCTGGCTCCCCAGCGTGAGCTTAGCAAGCTCCAACTCATGCACTTTGCTTTTCTCCCTGTCCTCCAACTCTTCTGGAGACAGACCCCTTGAAGACACTGCTGCCTTCCCTGGGAGGCACCCCCCCTCCAGTTAGGCCCACTAGCCCATCCTGCTGCCCTTCTAAATTATCCCCCTCCACCATAGGCTCCTTGGTCTGCCCACTGGCATTCCTTGCTTCCAACCAGGCCCTCAGCGCCTTTTGAAACTCCTCCTTCCTGGTGAGGCCTCTCACAGAGATTTTAAATATTTTGCAGATGGCTTTAAGTTGTGGCACAGTGAAGGTATCAACCCTCTCCTCTTCAAATTCAATATCCACAGATGCAAGTGATGCTGCTTTACTCATGGTGAAAATTGGCAGTTCTCAAGATGCTAAAAATGCCAAGGAAAAACTCTACAAAAATGTATGTGGTTGCGTAATGGTCTGCACTCACTAGTAGTGTACACCAATCACTGTATGTAAGTCACATATGCAAGTCCAGGATCCTCACCGCTGACCATCAATGTTAGAAATGGGGGTCTCTAGTTGGCAGAGGTGGGTACCTTTGTCCAAATAGGAACCCTGCTTCTAGTCAGGGTAAGGGGGATACACTCCTAAAATAACCCCTGCTCACCCTCTTGGTAGCTTGGCACGAGCAGACAGGCTTATCTCAGAGGCAGTGTGTAAAGCATTTGTGAACACATACAGTAATACAGTGAAAACACTACAAATGGACACCACACCAGTTTAGAAAAATAAGTAATCTTTATCTAAACCAAAACAAGACCAAACGACAAAAGTCCACAATACAGTATCAAGAATATCCTTAAAAATAGGTTATTCACTCAAATCAAGCTTCTAGCAACAAATAACTCCACCTGGAGTGATTACGACGTTGTGACAGATGTAAATCCCAAAGGACGGCACCGGCCGCGAGGTGCGCGGCGTCAACCCGGAGTCAAGCAGACCCACAAAGAACAGTACCTTGGAATTGATGAAAGCAAAGACGGCACATGGTGTCGGGGAGGTGATGCTTCCTTGGCACCTGTGGCGCCGGTACCTTACCACCCCAGGGGAGGTGATGCCTCTGTTCCTTACTACAGCGCAGGGGAGGTGAGACGTCGGTTCCTTACTGTGTCGGGGAGGTGACGTCGCAGATGGTGGCAAGGCTTCAGTTCCTTACGACGGTGCGATGTCGATGGATTCAGCAGTCACCCACGTCAAGGATCGGCTCCCCGTTGATGAAGCACCAACGTCAGTGAAGTCAGGGCTGCGCTGCGAGTCGGGATGTTGCTTTGTGGACGTCACAAGCGGTGTCTTCGGCTCCAGTGCAGGCAGCGGCCTATAAGACGGCTTCGGAGTCGATGCGGCACGGTATCAGCGGGCGTCGGGCCTACGGTGCAAGTCGGGGCGGTGCATCGTGCTCTTCACGAGCGGTGCCCACGGCTTTGGTGCAGGTTACGTCGTCGCTCGCCGACGTCGGTGTTGCAATTTCCTTCTGTAGCAGCTGAAACAGCAGTGCCAGATGCAGAGAGTCAGAAGGGATGAAGTCTTTGTGTCCCTGAGACTTCAGAACAGGAGGCAAGCTCAGTTTCAAGCCCTTGGAGATCTTTTCTTCAAGCAGGTGACAAATAAAACAGCAAAGTCCTTTTTCTCCTTTCCTTGGCAGCAAGCAGCCACTGCAGGCCAACCCCAGACAGCACACAGCACATGGGCAGTATTCCTCCTCAGATTATCCGGCTCTTCTCCTTGGCAAAGGTTCCTCCTGATTTCCCAGAAGTGATCTAAAAGTCTGAGGTCTGGGCCCCTCTTTTTATACACAAAAATCCTTTGTTCTCTGAAGGCAGAGAGTGTCTGTACCCAGCCAAAACCAGTTCTGTCCGCACTGGTGCAGCTTCCTGGCAGGAGGTGGAGACAGCATTGTTGAAGGCAGACCAGGCCCATGCAGGTGAAAGGAAATCTCCTCCCCTACTCTAAATGCAGCCAAGATCTATTCAGCCCAGCCCTGACTCATCAGACTTCTGGAGCCACTGGCCCTCTCCAGCCCCTGCCATCCAAAAGCCAGACATGCAATACGCAAACCTAGCAGAGGCACACTGGATGGTTAGGCAAGAAAATACCTACTTTCTAAAAGTGGTATTATCAAACACAGAATGTAAAAATCACCCTCACTAAAAGATGTATTTTAACATTCTGAGTTCAGGCATACTAAACTTTATTTTTCTACCTTGTTTCCAGGGCCAATTATGTTTATAAGATGTTATAAACAAACTCCCCATTCTGTCCTATGGATGGGAACAGGTAGCCTTGCAATAGTGAAAAACGAAATTGGCAGTATTTCACTATCAGGACATGCCAAACACATCAGGGCATGTCCTCCATTTCACTTACAATGCACCCTGCCCACAGGGGTACCTTGGGCCTACCTTAGGGGTGACTGATATGTAGAAAAGGGAAGGTTTAGGGACTGGCAAGTGTGTGCACTTGCAAAGTCGACATGGCAGTCCCAGACTGCACACAGGCTCTGGAATGGCAGGCCTGAGTCACATTTTACAGGCTGCTTTGGTGGGTGGCACAACCAGTGCTGCAAGCCCACCAGCAGCATTTGATCTACAGGCCCTGGGTGCACACAGTGCACTATACTAGGGTCTAACAAGTAAATCAAATAGTCAATCATGGAAACACTAATCCATAGCACAATTTACAAAAGGGAGCATGTGCACTTTGGCACTGAACAGCAGTGGCAAAGTGCCCAAAGCATCTAGACCAGCAAAACAGAGTCCAACACACAGCAAAAACACAGGAGGCAAAGGCAAAAAAAAATGCAGGGGAGACCTACGCCAATGGTGCCAGGTCTAACACAAAGATATTTTTATATAACCTCGTGTGGAGTCTCTTTTTGTGGTGTGCCTAGTGTGTCACTGGTGTGTGTGTGTGTGTTACCCAAACGCTTTACACATTGCATCTGGGATTAGCCTGACTGCTCTGCCAAGCTACCAAGTGGGTGAGCAGGGGTTATCTTGGGTGTGTAACTCCCTTACCCTGACTAGAGTGGTACCTGGCTGCTGGGTCCTGCAGCTGAGGAAGGAATCTCTGTGAAGAGTTCATCCCCTCCCGACGATCCGGGATCCCTGAGGATTGCTGATGCCTATCGGAGCGAGTCCTGAGCGGCGTGCATGAAAGCACGGCTTCCAGCTGACCGGGTGCTCCCTACGGTGCATGCAAGCACAGCCCGGCGCCGTGGTTCAGCAAAGCACAGTTTCTTGAAGCTGCTGATGCCTACCGGAATGAGACCGGAGCGGCGTGCCTGAGGCTGGCTGATGCCTACTGGAGTGAGACCGGAGCGGCCTGCATGAGAGCACGGACTTCCAGCTGGCTGGGTGAGTGCTTAATGAAGTCCTGACCAGCCGCCCGTAATTATCCGTGGTGCGGCTCGCGCACCAAATCCTGTGCACCAAATCCTCAACGAATCGACCCGGGGCATAGAGAACCTTAACTATGTCCCCTACCATGGCCAGCGGACTTCTGGGGGGCTCACCGTCCTAGGAGGAGTCCGAGAAAACTCCCGATTCTGTGACGCAAGGAGCCCGCTTTTGATGCCTACCGAAGTTAGACCAGAGCACGGACTCACAGCGGGCCGGGTGAGTGCTTAGTGAAGTCCCGACCAGCCGCCCGTAATTGTCCGTGGCGCGGCTTGCGCACCAAATCCCCGCGCGCAAAATCCTCACCGAATCGACCCTGGGGCATACACAACTTTTGCTATGTCCCCTTCCATGGCCAGCGGACTTCTGGGGGGCTCACGGTCCTAGGAGAAGCTCGAGAAAACTCCGGGTTCTGTGAACACACGAAGCCCGCTTTTGTCCTTCCCCACAAAGGGCTCTAGGGGCGTTTGCTCAGCCCAAGGTCTCTGGCGGTTTCTTATCGCATATGCCAGGGATTTGTATTTGTATTATGACCGGGAGAGGATAAAGAAAGGACTGAGAAAAGGCTAAACTAAACTGTGATGCAGCATGGAACATACTAAACGTGCATTGCACATGTCATGATTTTACAATCATCCTGGGAGTATTTGGATCTATCACGCACGTCGCCTGAAAAGGGAGGCCCATCTTCCCACAGGCCATTACTCCTCTAACTTCACACAGGCCATTCCCCTTCAAACTTTCCAGCACTCAAAATGGCAGAATCCATAAAAATAAAAGCAAAAAAGGACTACCCAGCATCAAATTGAATGATTATGGAAGACAACTACAAAAGGGCAGCCTTCTTGTAACGGATACCAACAAAATGGCAGCCATCTTGTAAAGGCTCCCAACCCAGATATAAATAGAATGACCATGGAAATCACCCACAAACTGACAGCCATCTTGTAAAGGCTACCAACAAAGTAGCAGCCATCTTGTAACGGCTCCTAGCCCACTTTTAAACTGTTGTTCCCCTCAGCTCAGGAGTATCTGAGCTCTCGCACACGTCAACTACCCAGTAATAAATAGAAAGGCTATCGAAGAAACCTACAAAGTAGCAGCCATCTTGTAACGGCCCCACCTCAAAATGACAAACATCTTGCAACGGCTCCCAACCCACTGCTAAACTGTTGTTTCCCCTCCCAGAACAAGGAACATCACATAATGGATGGACCACATATGATACCTATAGGAAACAGCGCATTATCTATCCAATACCCCCTAATCTATCTAAAAATGACTCTAAAACCTTCAAACACAACCTTCTCAGAAAAAACCCTGAAACACTGTTCCTTGACCCCTCCTTCAACACCAAGAAAGGCGTAACAATCAATGACCTCATTTTCTTCACAAGAAAAATGGTCAAATGGCGAACCGCCTTCTCCAAGCTACTAACCATCCACAGCAAGAAAATTCCCTACGGAACCAGGATCACAACGACTCCCGCACAAAACCCCAGAGCCAGCCACAAAAATGGCACTGTCCTTATTCAAGCAGCTAATAAGGACCTCGAACTATTCGACAAATATTTTTTCACACTAAAAACCTACACCATCACTCCACCCAGTGTCCTCCAGGACCTAACTACTCCCTCTATCCCTATACCTCCTGAATCTCATCGACCCTCACCCTCACCTAGAGCCTTCGAAAGAAGCATTAACAATTCAACTCCCTTAGAACTCATTCCACTAACACCCTTAACTTCAACCAGCAACAGAAACAACAGCAACGCCCTTCCCTCAATACCCTATCCCGGCCCTCCTCATTACCACTTTCCTCCACCACCTCCATCCACATAACCCTCTCCCCCTCCATAACCCTTTCCAGGCTGCCGGAAAAATGCACTGCGACAAGGCAACCCCAGCGCAGCCCAAAAAAGCCCCCTACACGTGCATACCTCTCTTACTCTCGACTACCTCTCTCCCAGCCACTCAAACCCTTCACACGGCCTTCACAGTCACTGAACCCCCCAGCAACACTATCCCCAGCCCTCTCGGCTCATCGATCCAGCCTCCCCTTCTCAACAATCCAATCTAGACTCACTCAAAACCCATACTAACCTCACTTCCTGAAACCTACAAAACGTTATCCTAGAAATCAGAAACATCTTACAACTTGCAGAAAACTCACTCTCTAAACTCAATCATCTTCAAATCTCCCTAGCTGCAGCCAACAACATAATAAACACTATCCCATTGCCTCTGCCTAATCGACTTTTACGTACACGCAAACTCCCTAACTACCTTACGGACACGGAAATCCAAACTTTACTACTTCTCTACGATACTCCCACATGCCCCATCACAAATAAGGAAGAATTCTCTATTCTCCCAGTCACCATCAACCCAAACAGAACATCCCAACCGAATCACAGAACGATAAACCCGAACAACCTTCAAACAATAACCCCTACCTCTGAAAACTTCGAACCTTACTCCGAGAATGCTTCAAACCAGCTATCATGCCTCCTTCTAAACTGCCGTTCAGCCCCAAAACACGCCTCGGACATCGCGGACCTCATCCTAAACTTGAAAATGGACATAACCATCCTCACGGAAACCTGGCTCACTGACTCATCCTCCCCATACCTAGACCTTCTAGTCCCTCCAAATTACAACATCATAAGACTAGACAGATCCCACAAAAAGGGCGGAGGCATCGCTTGCATACATCGATCCGACATCTCCAACTCCAAGTTTCACTCCGAACCCCTGGATACCTGTGAATACCTAGGAATCTCTGTAAAATCCTCAGATAACCACTCCCACAAAGTACATATACTCTACCATCCTCCAGGTAATAACGCAGCTTTCACAGAACAACTTATGGAAACCATCACAATGAACTCGACCCCGCGCTCCAATGACATATTCCTTGGCGACCTCAATCTCCATTGGGAAAACCCCCTAGACAAGCAGGTCAACGCCCTCAAAATCTTCTTAGCAGACCATTCCCTGATCCAAGCCATCTCAAAGCCCACTCACTCCAAAGGAGCTACACTTGACTGGATCATCTCTAAAGAGAAAATGATTGAATCTATCTCGATCACCCCTTGTGATTGGTCAGACCATCACATTATTACTTTCCAAATCTCCTCCACCAAAAAGAAAACTTACTCGCAACAACTCAAAATCAAACACTGGATAAGAGACACGAAAAACCTCAACTGGAACAACCTAGCTTCCCACTGTGAGAAAGCTCTCACTCCTCCCAATAACATGTCTGACGTCAATGACCTCGCTCCTCACTACAACTCCACGATGACCAAGTAGCCCCACCAAAACTCAAAAGAATACCGAATAAAGACAAAAGCCCATGGTTCAACAGAGCCCTGAATGAAGAGAGGCGCAAACTAAGACTAAATGAACGGAAATGGAGACAACATCCCTCCCCCCTCCAACTACTTAGGAAATCTAGAAACTCCTATAACAAAAGCATTCTACAATCAAAAAAAGACTTTATCAGATCAGAACTAGACAATGCCAAAAACAGACCGAAGAAACTCTTTGAAATCCTAAAACAACAATCTAACAAATTGGCTAAAACTGCACTCTTGACTTCGACATCACAGCTTAGCAGTGAAGAATTTTCCTCATTCTTCTCAGCAAAAACCAACACCCTCCACCTCGAATTAAGGACGGCAGCAACTAACTCATCCACCCCAAAAAACACACAAGCTGATAATCCTAAACAACTCGATCTACCTTTGCCCAAGAATAACTCTCACTGGTCTACCTTCAAACTTTACGATCCCAGTGACATCACTAAAACATTAGCAACTATCAAACCCAACAACCACTTTAATGACCCTGTCCCCTCAAACTGCCTACCCAATATCTACCATATCATCACCCCTCTCTGGACTAAAATCATCAATACCTCACTAGCGCAAGGTCACATCCCATATTGCCTAAAAGCGGGTCAAGTCACCCCTATCCTAAAAAACCCAACAGCAAACACCTCCGACCCTAACAATTTCCGACCTATAACTAACATTGCCATGCTAGCTAAGGTCTTGGAAAAATGTGTTCAGCAACAACTGAACCAACACAACTCGAATTTCAAACTACTAAACGACTGCCAATCGGGTTTCAGACCCGGCCACAGCACAGAAACAGCCATTCTGCACATCGTAGACGGCGCCCTCCTCGCTCTTGACCGTAATAAAACCTGCCTACTAGTCCTGCTCGACCTCTCATCAGCCTTCGACACGGTCAATCATGACAAAATACTAAGAAGACTGGAAATGAGAATGGGTTTATCGGGCACAGTCCTTCAATGGTTCAAATCTTTTTTGGAAAACAGAACGCAATCATTCATGCTAAACAAAAATCTCTCCCCCTCTTCACCTAACCTTCTAGGAGTACCACAAGGCTCAACCCTATCCCCCGTACTATTCAACCTCTATGTCGAACCTCTAACCGAACTATTACAGCAGGCGAATATCTCAGACCACATGTACGCGGACGACACTCAACTGTACATCAAGATCTCCTCCGTGGAAGAGATAAAAATGATGAATCAAGCTCTCGAAAAGACCGTACAATGGCTAACGACCAACTTCCTAAAGCTAAACTCGCAAAAAAATGGAATTTCTCTTAATCTCACCCCCTGAAAACTCTCTGGAGATAAAAGAATAGACCAAGATGATCACTGCTCTGAATTGCACGCCGACTCTTGACGCTTGGCTCAAATCGCTTGGGATTACACTGGATAAGAACCTTAACATGCAAACACAACCTGTTGGCTAAAAATGCCCGCTTTCACCTCAGTTATCTCAGAAAAATGAAACCATTCAAAACGGCAGTGCTGGCCTTAATAATCTCGAGGTTGGAGTACGGATGTACCACCCTTGCGGGGCTTCCCAAAATCTCAACAGCCCCTTTAAAAGCCTGTCTCAATGCAACAGCACGACTCCAAACAGGATCTAGAAAATTCGACCACATCTCGCCACACTTGAAAGCGCTCAACTGGCTACCCTATGAAGCTAGAATCCACCTAAAGATGGCTTGCACCACCCATAAAACCCTACACCACAATACCCCACAGTACCTATCCCAAAAACTTACATTATCTGGAGGAAACAGACATTCAAGGAGCTCCGACAATTTACTCCTGAAACCCTCTCGTTTCAGCAAGAAAAAACGTCTGACAGAGCTTTCTCCGGAGCGGCACCAATAATATGGAACTCGTTACCGTCGTACATCAGAAAAATCTCTTCCACACCACTATTCAAAAGGGAAGCAAATTCATTCCTGATGTGCAAATTCCTCCCCTAACTCGGCACATTCCTCACCATATGGGACCTCACCTCCTCACCAGCTCTCACTGAATTGCATGGAACTGAACCAGTCTACGACTCCACATTTGTCCCTCCACTGCTCTTAATGACATCCTAGCCCCGTTGACTTACACATGCCCGAACTTGTTCATACTACTCCGAACAAATCGTCTCCCTTTTTGTGTCTGCTACCGGCCGAACGTTTTTTACAAATATTTTGATACCTTGTCTGCTCTGTCTGTGCAAAATGTTTCTACAATTACTGTGTTTCTTTATAAAGTGCTCTGATACCCTTTCCTGGGTCTTGTTCGCGCTATGGAAAACTCTAAAAATAAATAAATAAATAGAGTGGTGGGTTCGGCCTGGCTTAGGTGCATACCCTAGCCAACCAGAAACCCCATTGCTAACTGGCGTTTTCAATATTTATTGAACCAAAGTGAATCTTGTATAAAATGTATGTGCTGCAATGATCAATGATCAATAAACGGAAGCAGATGAAAGTGATCAGCAATACCAAGATAGTGAACAGGATGAAAAGTTCCATCATCTTGCTAATACAACATATATATTCAGACAGATGAAACAAAATATATACCTATATATATAGATAGATATATATCTATATATCTATCTATATGTAAAGATAGATAGATAGATAGATAGATAGAGATAGATAGATAGATAATCAATCAATCAATCAATCATGTCACTTATAAAGCGCACTACATACCCGCGAGGGTCTCAATGCGCTGGGGGAAGAGGGGGGTGGTGCTGCTACTGATCGAAGAGCCAGATCTTGAGGAGTCTTCTGAAGGCCAGTAGGTCTTGGGTCTGTCGGAGGTTGGTGGGGAGGGTGTTCCAGGTCTTGGCGGCGAGGTGGGAGAAGGATCTGCTGCCGGCGGTCGTTTTCCGGATGCGGGGGACTGTGGCGAGGGCGAGGCTGGTCGAGCGGAGCTGGCGGGTGGGGGTGTAGAAGCTGAGTCGTCTGTTGAGGTAGGCTGGTCCAGAGTTGTGGAGTGCTTTGTGTGCGTGGGTGAGGAGCTTGAAGGTTATCCTCTTGTTGACAGGGAGCCAATGCAGGTCTCTCAGGTGGGGTGTGATGTGGCTGCGTTGGGGGATGTCGAGGATAAGACGTGCAGAGGCGTTCTGGATGCGTTGCAGCCGTCTCAGGAGCTTAGCCATCGTTCCTGCGTAGAGGGCGTTTCCGTAGTCCAGCCTGCTGGTGACGAGGGCCTGGGTGACTGTTTTTCTTGTTTCGGTGGGGATCCACTTGAAGATCCTGCGGAGCATTCGGAGGATGTTGAAGCAGGATGAGGAAACGGCGTTGACCTGCTTAGTCATGGAGAGGGTGGGGTCGAGGATGACCCCTAGGTTGCGTACGTGGTCGGTGGGTGGCGGGGCTGTTCCCAGTGATGTTGGCCACCAGGAGTCGTCCCAGGCTGAAGGGTTGGAACCAAGGATGAGGACCTCCGTCTTGTCCGGAGTTCAGCTTCAGGCGGCTGGTCCTCATCCATTCGGCGACGGCCTTCATTCCTTCGTGGAGGTGGGCTTTGGCGGTGTGAGGGTCTTTGGTGAGGGAGAGGATCAGCTGGGTGTCGTCGGCGTAGGAGATGATGTTGAGGTTGTGCTGTCGGGCGACGTGGGCGAGGGTGCCATGTAGATGTTGAACAGCGTTGGGCTGAGGGAGGAGCCTTGGGGTACGCCGCAGATGATCTTGGTGGCCTTGGATCGGAAGGGGCGAGGCGGACGCTTTGTGTTCTGCCGGAAAGGAAGGATGTGGTCCAGTCCAGGGCCTTCTCTTGGATCCCGGCGTCGTGAAGGCGTGTTCGTAGTGTGTGGTGGCAGACCGTGTCGAAGGCGGCTGATAGGTCCAGGAGGATGAGGGCTGCTGTTTCTCCGTTGTCTAGCAGGGTCCTGATGTCATCGGTGGCGGCGATGAGGGCGGTTTCGGTGCTGTGGTTGCTGCGGAAGCCGGACTGGGAAGGGTCCAGGATGTTGTTCTCCTCGAGGTAGCGGGTCAGTTGTTTGTTGACGATTTTCTCGGTGACCTTCGCGGGGAACGGGAGCAGAGAGATGGGTCGGAAGTTCTTGAGGTCCTTGGGGTCTGCCTTGGGTTTCTTGAGTAAGGCGGTGATCTCGGCGTGCTTCCAGCTTTCCGGGAAGGTTGCTGTCTCGAAGGAGATGTTGATTATTTTCCGGAGATGGGGCGCGATGGCTGTACTGGCTTTGTTGAAGATGTGGTGAGGGCACGGGTCTAGCGGTGAACCGGAGTGGATGGTGTTCATGATCTCGCTGGTGTCCTCGTCGTTGATGTTGGTCCAGGAGAGCAGGCGGTTGGTGGTTGTGGGGGCAGTGGTCTCGGTGGTTGCCGGGGCGGTCGTGGTGTTGAAGCTGTCGTGGATGTCGGCGATTTTGCGGTGGAAGAAGGTGGCCAGTGAGTCGCACAGGTCTCGCGACGGCTAGATAGATAGATAGATAGATAGATAGATAGATATATAGATAGATAGATAGAGCGTACTTTGACTATGCATTCCCTAACCTAAATTCCTTGGGTGCGTGTATGTGCTCTGCCAGAAATCCCCCATCGGATGAGCCAACCATGTTACCTGAAGGGAAACAATGTAGGTACCCATCGTGGTCACAAATTGGACATCCCTTGCAGAGGGATCAACAAGCAGCTGGGCAAAGAAGTCAGCATGTGGTGACCTCACAAACGACAGCAAGTGCTCCTCTCCCCCCAGCCGGAAATGCTTGTTTATTTATACCGGAGAGCATCCTTACCCTGGACCGAGATTCTGGTTAGGCCACCATTGTTTATGTGTTATAGATAGCTGTGTTGTCAAACCGACCAAATCAAATAATCCCATTTGCACAATATATGTATAGACATTGTACATGAAGTTCAAGGTATCATGATAGTTTCATGCGAAGTTGATTTTGTAAGCAAGTATAGTTTCAAGGAAACTAATCTGTATTGTCATGGATGCAAATGTGTGTCAAAAGTCATAGTGTGAGAGTGAAGGCAACTTAGGAAAAGACCCCTGTGTATGTAAAATGGCCGTGTTTCCTTCTAGGCCTAATCGTGACACAGGACACACTGCACCGCTGAAGACTGCGACTAAGTTTGTCGCCGTTGGACGCTCCTCACTGCGTCCCCTGCCTCCAATGCGGTCTGGGGCAAGTTTTCCAACAATAGTTTGGGGAGAAAGGTGTTGGATAAGGGAACGGCTGCCGGGAGCTCACCTACAGTGCGTCCGCCATGATGGCCGGCCAGGCCACGCCAGGCTTCTGCCTTTTAAACTGTCAGTGCCACTGTTTTAATGAAAGTAAACATTGAATTCACGTTTGATGACTAAGCTTCGCAGCTCTAGTATAACGATTAGATCCAGGGAGATTAGCCTACTAAAATTCATCGATTCAAAAGACTGCTGTTGGCTATTGGTATTTTTGATTATCATCATTTGTTAAATTTGCATAGGCTTCTGAGAAGGAGATAACCAAGATTTGGAATACCTCTCTTAATTGAAAGTTACGTTTTCAGGAAAAAGGGTATTTTTAGCATTCTATAGGCTGCTCTTTTAATAAACGCATTAAAATGCTTGTCAAACGCACCAAGGAATGAAGTTGGCTATTTACTGTACCCTGTGTAGATAAGTGTTGGAAATGAATGCAAAGACATGCAAGTTAAAATATTTCTATACATAACTACCTGGAAATGTAAGTTGCATGGACTACTCCTTTTATAGTCAGGGTGCCATTCCAAAATTATCAGGTCTTCGAAGGCGCTGGTATTTTCATGCCTGCTGGGTGAGCGCCCTTTGCACGAATCAATGCTGAACCTCCCCAACGTGATCACTGCCATACATAAAACACTGAGCGCCATCAGCCAGTCCACAATATATGCTTCATTATGGAGAAAGCTTTCAGAATAGGCCAAATAAAGACACAGTAATTATGTTATCTGTGCGAGTTGCTGGCTTTGCTATCACCATAAAAATTCAGCCAGCGAGAGAACACCATCTTCTGACCTCGCTGATAAAGGTCAGAATGCAATATTGAATAATAAATGAGACCTCCTGACCTCGTGACCTAAATCTGGCAGGGTCAGTGCAGCGCTCTCCCCAGCTGCGGGAGGGAGATACGTCCAGGAAGCTCAGCTAATGAGCTTTAGTAATAAAGACTTTAGGAAGCTGGGATATTTACGTAAGGCTTACAGTAGTGCCGCGAGTATGACGTGTGCTGTGCTCTTTAGTGCTGCGTCAGTAGGGAGTACATTAACTGTTCAACTGCATGCTTGTATTTAAGTTCATAAATAATACCATATTATGCCAAGCACTTCAGATCACGTGTCGCTTCTAGGAGCTGTATGTGGCAAGTGTTACGATTTTCCGTTTAAGTGCACCTAACTAGGACGAACGCTGGGTTTGCGTTAGAGACATTCCTACTCGTGATCAGCAGATTAGAGTAGACGTCAGGGTGAGCCATCTTGCCTATTTCTAAAAACAGCCAAGATCTTTTTGGACTCCTTGTCATTCAGCGAGTATTCTTGTATAACCTGTGCACGTAGCAGGATTTGTTTGTGAGCAATCGTGATTCCTACCATACAACAACACTCTTAATTGTTAGCAATTAAACAGACCTATACAGCACCAGCACCTTACCAGAGAACAGGCTGCCGCTCATTAAGCTGTGTGATCGTCCCTGGTTAGCATGCACTTTGACATACATCCTTTTACAAAGATTTAATGCGGGGTTGAGAAATTGAATTTTTTGATTAGTCAGTCAAAGCTAAGCGTCCTGTTTACCTATCATTGTCTAAAGGTCATTATCGTTCGGTCTGATTACAAAAATCTGATGGCAAATTGTGCTCACAAGCAATCACAATTCAGTCGGTTGTGTTCAAGTCATGTGGAATACGTGTCAGAGCAGAGCGCCGAGGCCTGCCCCTGTCACACGCCCATTCTTCCTACTGGCTCTCGCCCTCCTCCTGACTGACCTGTTTTGCCTCCCCTGCTGACCCATACCTCCCCCCACGCCCCTCTAACCCAAATGAATGTGGTAAGAGAGGCTGCTGAACCTGACTCCGAGAGTTCAGACTACATCGCTGCCTCAGCGAGGACGAGCAGTGGGAGGACAGAGCGTGCAGATAACACGAGGCGTTTGCAAACCACGTTAGAAGTAAAAAGGTGCATGGATAAGCAGGACCCGGTCCATTACAGGTGCATCACCTGTACAAAAACATAAAAATAAAATGACACGTCCTAACCACAAATGATACCCCTAATGCTTAATGTTAGGTTCTGGAACACAGGGGAGACAAACATCGAATAAGTGTATTCCCGCTCAACCTATCTAAATTAATGCGTGGAATATATCCAACATTGTCACTAGCCCAAATGCGTTCCCTCAAATATATATATATTTTTTATCACATTATCTTTGTTAAAAAGGATTTTTTTAACCTACAAAAAATGCCATGCGGAGACCCCAGATAAAGACGCAATAATGGAAGACTAAATGTTAACTGGCCTAGTTATTGGGCCCAATTGAACAAAAAGAACTTCTTTCCGGGGTTCCTGGGAGAGAGTATGTCATGAGAGTGTATGAATGTAGCCTGGAATGAGTGACGGCGATTCAAGAGGGGTGGTGAGTTTTTATATTGATTTATAGCAATGATTTAATTGTTGCACTGTATTGTCTATTTGACAAATGAATTCAATGTTGATCGCGTTCTATGAATCATAAGAATACAAGGATGTACACATAATGAAAGATATGTTGTTGTAAGTTAAACAATGAACAAAAAAATACTTTAAAAAAAAAAAGAAAATGTGCTACAAAAAGAAATAAAATATAATTTACGGGAACGCATTTGGGTTAATTACTGTGTTGGATATATTTCACGCATTAATGTAGATAGGTTGAGCAGGAATATTTATTTCTTGTTTGAAATAATAACACGTGAACTGTGGGCGGAGCTTTAAAGGGGACGAAAAACTGTGGTGATGGCGGTGGTAGTGTGTGGGGGGGGGGGGGTTGTTGGTCTCTAACAGTGACCCGGCCAATTTAAATAAGAGTATTGCTTACACAATAAGCTACATTTCTCTGATTCTCAGAGTGCCACCCAATAGGTATTTTGGCTCCACGCTAAGCTTTATGATGTTGCATTCAGATTTATAACACAACTCACCTACACAGGGCTTTAAGTGGGAAAAAAACTGGGGGTGCTCTAAAAGGGGCGGGGCAAACCTCTTAATGGGGTGTGGCCTATCCAAGTAGGGGCGTGGACTAAATCAAGATAACTAGCATTGTGTGCTTAAGAAAATCATAAAGTCGCATCCAGCAAAGGATAATAAAATAGGCAAAATGGTATATTTATTAAGTATAAGCCATAAAAATACCAAACATTTTAAAAACATGTAAAAATTATTTACATTACTTAGAAATCTATTGCAAGATTTCCCAAAAGTAGGTCGATTTCAACTTTTTTTTTTTGCATTTACCAATGCTTCTTTTATAAAGGCACAAATTCATTAATTTTGGTAATCAGGTATATGCTTGTATTACTTTAATGTAGTAACAGTAGGGTGACCAGACGTCCCGGATTTGCCTGGAAAGTCCCGGTTTTTCGATGACTGTCCCGGTGTCCCGACACTTATTGCAAAAATAAACAAATGTCCCGGTTTTGAGAGAAGGTCGGGTGAGCACGCACATTTACACTGTGCTGTGAAGGCTCACCTTCACACTGGCCCTCTCAAGACACCAGGGACAGAGTACTGTTTGAAAGATTCTCTTACTGTGCTGCGTGACTTAACTCAGGCAACACAGCAGGGTTTAATGAAGGGTGAATCAACCCCTGCAAAGCACATCACCCGAGGCCAGAATCACAACGCTCCCCTTGCAACCCAGCTTGGCCGAGGAAGTCTTTTATTTTCGTGCTACAGAGGTATGTGCACGTACCTCTGTAGCATGAAAATGAAAGACTTGCTCAGCCATGCTGTGGTGTGTTCCATATGGCTAGCCTGAACACAAATATATATATATATATGTATATATATATATATATATATATATATATATATATATATATATATATATATATATATATATATATATATATATATATATATATATATCCGAAAATTCATTGACATAGAAATAGGACTAAATGTTGGCCAGTGCCAACACTTAGTCCTTTTTCTATGTCAATGACTGTCCCGGTGTTTTGTTATAAGAATCTGGTCACCCTAAGTAACAGGAGATCGATTTCAACTTTTAACTTCCTGGTGCTGTTAGGGCTGGGGCAGGATCACGCAGACTAGTTCCTATCTCTGGGCTTCACTTGTTGCTGGATTACACTGCAGCCTTGACGCTCAGTGTGAAAGGTCAGAGCAGGGTCGTGCCCGAGCAGGCTGCCTGTGGTCGTCTCTCTCCTAATCATCCCACGATGTCAAGGCTGGCACCAGGACGACGTTGCTCCTGCGCTGCAAAAAGAGGAGGGAAATCCTGAGAGAAAATTGCTCTCTTTAAAAAGGATTTCCCTCCCTACTACAACGCGGCTCACCTGGCATGACGTCATGCCTCGACCTCCACTTCTCAGTAGTGAGCAAAATGAGCATGAGCACATCGATGTGCATGCTCTTACTGCAGTCCAATAAAAAAAAAAAACGGACTCCCTTTGCGAGGCCCGAAAATAGAGCCCGATAGAGACCAGTTTCAAGGCCCCCTGAAAATAACTGCCGGTGCTCGTACCAGGACAGACCCGGCCCACTTAAAGCCCTGCACCTACATCGCAAACCATCCAGGGCTATTGGTTTTGTCAGTGGTTGTTAACTGTTCAAAATAAATGAGCACCAGCGATGATTTGTCAGTAAATAATGAATATAGAAATGCTACAATTCTGAAATTCTGAGAGTACGTACATTCTGAGGCCTGTGGAAGGGGTAGAGGTCTTCAGAGTGTCTCAATCACTCCCGTTATTTTCACTCTAGACAGGCATCTTACACCTGTTCACTTTTTTTCTTCGGCACCGCTTTTCACTCGCTCCTAAATGCACTTTCTTGCATCTTCTTCACTTCACAAACCCCCAAACACACTACACACCCACTCACCTGTAAATATGGCCAGCTTTTGGCGTGGGTGAGCTGGGCCAGGGCGCCAATTTTCAGAAGGGCACACATAGCTGTGTACATTAAAGACCTACAGACAGCAGGGTGCCTCTTACTTGACTCCAATGAATCATACTAAACTGCTCTTAATCCTTTTTATTAGGTCTCGCGCCTAGCGTTGCACTGCGCAGCAGTGCTCGCACAGCGCGAGACATTTAGGGGCCGATTCCGATTCGGGTCGGACAGCTCAAAAAGAGCCGTCCGGACGCTTACCTCCCGACCGACCCGTCCCGGGAGCCGGTCAGTCCTGCCGATCAAGTACGATGCGTGCATGTGCTGAAAACTCGACCGACACGAACTCGCCAAATAAATACTCAATTCACCCCTACGACCCGGTCCCGTAAACGCAGAATCGACTCGCACGGGGGCTAGGTCAGAGCTGTTTCCGGCCGGACAAGTACGATGGGCACTTCCTATGCGCCGAGCGAGTCGACACGTACGGCACGTCACAGCATCCGGAAAAGCTGCATGAAAGGAACGATTCGCGCCACAACACGATCCCCGGACACGAGACGTACAAGCCTGCAACTGGGACGAAACGAACCAACGACCAGTGCAGACGAGACGGTGTCGACATGAATCCCATCGCACAGGCCATACCGATCCTCTACATCCATGGACTGATCCGGAACAGACGCCAACGACGGAGACGGTAAGAGACACCCCCCAAACAAACAGCCGACACGTACCAGTAAACCTGTGACAAACACCCAGGCCCCCTTGCCCATCACCCCCACCCATAGGGGGCCTCTTACCTGTCACCACTACCACCCCCACCCATAGGGGGCCTCTTTGCTGGGACTACTCACACCCCCACCCATAGGGGGCCTCTTGCCTGCCACCACTTCCACCCCCACCCATAGGGGCCTCTTGGCTGGGACTACTCACACCCCCACCCATAGGGGGCCTCTTGCCTGTCACCACTCACACCCCCACCCATAGGGGGCCTCTTGGCTGGGACTACTCACACCCCCACCCATAGGGGCCTCTTGCCTGTCACCACTCACACCCCCACCCATAGGGGGCCTCTTGGCTGGTACTACTCACACCCCCACCCATAGGGGGCCTCTTGCCTGTCACCACTTCCACCCCCACCCATAGGGGCCTCTTGCCTGTCACCACTCACACCCCCACCCATAGGGGCCTCTTGGCTGGGACTACTCACACCCCCACCCATAGGGGCCTCTTTGCTGGGACTACTCACACCCCCACCCATAGGGGGCCTCTTGCCTGTCACCACTCACACCCCCACCCATAGGGGCCTCTTGGCTGGGACTACTCACACCCCCACCTATAGGGGGCCTCTTGCCTGTCACCACTCCCACCCCCACCCATAGTGGGCCTCTTGGCTGGGACTACTCACACCCCCACCCATAGGGGGCCTCTTGCCTGTCACCACTTCCACCCCCACCCATAGGGGTCTCGTGCCTGGGACTACACACACCCCCACCCATAGGGGGCCTCTTGCCTGTCACCACTCCCACCCCCACCCATAGTGGGCCTCTTGGCTGGGACTACTCACACCCCCACCCATAGGGGGCCTATTGCCTGTCACCACCACCAATAGTGAACTGTGTGAGTACCACTACCAATGCCCACACACATAGGATGGGTGATGTGTAACACATACCCCAACATAAGGACTACAAACCAAAGGATATCCACAACAACCTCATACCCACCACAGTGAACATGACCATGTACACACAATGTAACTCACAACACGTGTCTGCAATACCATAGTGTGGCTAACACAAGCCAAGCCTCACATGAGCACTGCAGTAATGTCCTCAACACCCATCACTTGAGTGTACAAAAGGTAACTGTGTGGTACTAAACAGCAGCATATGTAGAGCACTGTGCTAATGGGGTCTCAACCCCCATCAGCACAGGGACATGAAGGTAAGTGTGGGGATCACACATGCAGCATATGTAGAGCACTGTGCCAATGGGGTCTCAACCCCCATCAGCACAGTGACATGCCAATGGGGTCTCAACCCCCATCAGCACAGTGCCATGAAGGTGAGTGTGGGGACCACACATGCAGCATATGTAGAGCACTGTGCCAATGGGGTCTCAACCCCCATCAGCACAGTGACATGAAGGTGAGTGTGGGGATCACACATGCAGCATATGTAGAGCACTGTGCCAATGGGGTCTCAACCCCCATCAGCACAGTGACATGAGGGGACTCCACTCCTGTGGAAGGAAAGCTGTGCCATATGTTGTCCATGCAGGCCACCAGCATGTCAGCAGTATACTTTGTCACACAGCTAACATATACCACACATTGGTGGCCCTGGTAACAGCAGCCTGGGCACGGAGGGTCCCCTGAGTCAACTGCACAGAGTCAACACACATGTAGATGAAGTAGCACTGAGGACACAGATGAGTCCATCCACATAGATGCATACACTTGCATGTCCATTGGAGATGGCCACACAGTCAGTGAAATGGGCCAATTGAACCATGCTAAGGCCAACAGGTGTGCATGTGTGTAAGACACTGATGAGACATTGCTAGCAAAAGATAGATAACACATTTCAAAAGACCATAATCATGACCCCATCGGATTGCTGCAAAGGATGACATGGATACACACCCCAACAGGACATACCCCCCATGGGCCACATGGTCTCCAGCACAGTGACACTACATTTCCCAGCCATGGAATACACCATCACTGGAGCAAGGGCATGTCAAGTATCAACAACATCATGTACATCTGAAGCAAAACCACTAGTGAACAAAAAGGAGCTTTTATTCAGACGAGTTATTTGTGAAATGGAAAATCAAGAAGAAAAACATGAAGGCCTATGGCCAGTCCATAAACAGACCCAACAGGGTCAAGTGTCCAAATGCCACATTTGGCATGCCTGCACTGCCAACGGAAGGGGTCATACCCCTGGGAGGGGCATACATAGAGGCCAGCCAGGCACCGCAGGTACAGGATCATGGGTCTACAGAAACAGGCAGGGAAGGGCTGGTGGGTGCAGGAGCGGCAGCTGCAGCGGAGGAGTCTGACAGGGTGGGTGCCGGCACGACTTGGGAGCACAAGTCAGGATCAGTGGGTGCCGGCACAACTGGGGGGCACAAGTCAGGAGCAGTGGGTGCCGGCACAACTGCAGTGGGCAGGTCAGAGGGAGTGAACACGGAACCCACTGCAGTGCCCAAGACAGACCGGGAGGGCAGAGACTCCACTGCAGTGCCCATCCCCAGGGGAGCAGGAAGTGGATCCGGTGATGTGGGCAGGACGGAGGGGGAGGGCACGCCCTCCACAGCAGTGCCACACACAGGCTGAGTGGGGTGTGGGGTGCTGGAAGAGCAAGAGGCAGGTGGGGAAGGCCTGAGCATCTTGGGGATGCGGTAGCGGTGGGTGGGTGAACCTGGGGCAGGGTGTGGTGGTGGGACCTGTGGAGTGGGAGC
Organism: Calotriton arnoldi; assembly: GCA_963921515.1. Classification (NCBI taxonomy): domain Eukaryota; kingdom Metazoa; phylum Chordata; class Amphibia; order Caudata; family Salamandridae; genus Calotriton; species Calotriton arnoldi. Next base: position 1,249,930 of record CAWUFW010003468.1, on the reverse strand, counting down.
CCGGGGGATGGCGGGTGGAGACTGTCTGGTGGAGTGTTGGGCCGGTGGTGGGGTCTTGCTCTTCCGTGTGCGGGGGGACCTGCGGCGTGGTGTCTCAGCCTGCCTGTGCCTGGGGGAGGGTGTCTGGGGGCTAGGGACACCCCCCTCTGTGTGGCCGGACCCCCTCTTCCCCTTGTGTGCTGGTGTGGATGGATCAGTGGGGAAGAGTCCGAGGTCGACCAGGAAGAGCCTCTTTGCAGCTGGGGATGCAGTTGAGGCAGTGGAAGGGGCCGTGGAAGGGGCTGTGGAGGGTGAGGCATCGGAGGACTGCAGAGTGCCTGTGGATGCATGTGTGTGTGTGTCTGACCCATCCCCGGTGAGTGTATTACCAGTCCCCTGAGTATGCGTGCGTGCATGTTTAGACTTTGGCTTGGGGGTGTGTGTAGTGCCTGGGTCTGTTGTGTGCAATGATGGTGCAGGTGTGTGTGTGAGTTGGACAGGTAGGGTGCTGGGAGTAGGGGATGGGGCAGGGGCAGGAGGAGGGGAGGGACTGCTGGAGGAGGGACACTGCTGCCGTCAGTGAGGAGGCCATGCCCTGACTGGTCCTCTGTAGGGCAGACATGGATGATGACATGCCCTCCATGTACGACACCAGCTGGTTCAACAGACCCGTGTGCACATGGAAGACACGCAGCATGGATGACTGCCCCACATGGATCTGCCGCAGCAGGTCGACAGCCTCCTCACTCAGGGCTGCAGGGGACACAGGGGTAGGGGTGCGGTGCCTGACTGGAAGGAGACATGCCCATGAACACGGGCGCCTCCACGGACCTTAGATGTGGGAGCCATGGGGAGGGCAGTGATGGTGGGGGCGGGGACAACCTCAACAGGTGTTGGATGGTGGCTGCTGCCACCCGCCTCCACAAGGAAGTCCCCGTCACTGCTGCTGTGGTCCTCAGCTGCGGTGGTGTTTGCCGAGGAGCCCACAGACTCACTCCCCTCGCCCTCCGTGCCACTGGGTCCCTCCGACTCCTCAAATTCCGACCCAGTCTGACTCTCTGGCTCCCCCTGGTCCGTGGAGCGGTCTCCCTCTGTGTCCGTGTCTGTATCTGCACAGGGAAAATAGAATGAAAACACATTAGTCATCTGCACTGACCACACACACCACAGAAAGTACAGCACATCAGTGGCCAAGTGCGGGCATCAATCAGTTGAACTTTGCTAGGAGTGCTCACACAGATTTGCATAGGCCAATGGTTAGTCTGAGAGTCGAGCATGGCATTCACATCCCTCCTGCCCTTGCACCCATCTGTCTTGCGCATGTAGGATCCCTACACCCCACTGCAGACACATGCACCACCTACCCATCACTTGACAAGACCTGAACATACCTAGTGGTCTGTCAACATGCACACATCACATCTGCTGACAATGGACCAGTACATTTGCCTGGATGTAGGGATGGCCAGTGTTGCATCTGAGAGGCTGGGGCTGAGTACATGCACCAGACATCCTGATCCCCGCAAGTCCTGCATACCTTGGCACAATGGAGTGCATGTTGCACATGACACACTCCTGCTGGATCACCCCTAGGGAGTGTAGTCCCATGGCTCAGCCATGCCTGTGAGATCATACATCACAGTCTCCAGTCACAGGGGGCAGGGCAGCCCTACAACAACTGTCACCACTGTGTCACATTCCCAAGACATGGGGCCTGCAAACTCCGTAGCTGACAACTACACATTACCATCCACAGTAACAACAGCGTCTGGATTCTGATGTGCCCACCCCAGATCCATTGGACGCATGAGAGACATGGGACAGGGCACTCTGAAGCTGAGCAACTCGCACGCTGCTGTGAATGACACCCAGCTGCTGGAACTACCCGGTTGCAGGCACCATTGTGCACGGTCAAGTCATCACATCCATACATGTCACAGAGGTATTGTCTCACATGGGCACATCTCAGATTGCATGCTGACCCCAAACCCATGTACACACCAGTGGGCCTGACAATGGTGCCACAGCACAATGACACAGGGGCAGACACCTGAGGGAACTGTTCACCTGGCACAAAGTGCCAACCGAGACACGGGAGTGGGAGTACAGACTGTAGCATGCCCTGGACTAGCCATGACTGTCCTGCTCCACGTGGAACAGGTGATAGCCATGGACAGTAGGCAGGTGGCTGTGCATATGTGACACACTTGAGGTACATGCTCCAGAGGCCCCAACAGTTTACCCAACCAGCAGCATGGGTGTGTGCCGAATGCCCCAGGCACATGTGGTGAGCCCGAGCTGTCAATTGGCCACATGACAGGAGTACATGCAGATAAATACCAGGACCCTGGCATGTACTGTACAATGGTCCCACCCTTGAAGCACAACACTGAGTCCCCTGAAGCAATGCTGGCCCACATCCCATGCACCTTCACATGTAAGGGCACAGTTCCCACGTGACACTATGTCCAGACAGAAACAGCAACACCTGGCAAACAGATGAGAAGGGGGCAAGTCACCAGAGAGGGACATGGGTCCTGGACTAACTGAACAATGTACTGTTGAGGTGTTACCAGGCCAGAGGGGGCACATAGCATGTCAGACACAGCACACAGTGCAGTCATGTACTCACCCCCTCCTTGCTGCTGTCTGGCCTTCAGCTGCCCATCCAGGTCCGGGAAGACCACCGCCAGGATCCGGAGCATGTGGGGGGTCAGGGTCCGGTGTCCGCCCCTCCTGCGTGGAGGCGACAGCTTCAGCTGGACCCGTGCGATCCTCCGGGTCCAGCCCCGAAGGTCCTGCCACCTCTTTTGGCAGTTGCGGATCCTGCGCCTGTAGACCCCCACGGATCTCACCGCCCGGACGATGCTCCTCCAGATATCATGCTTCTTCTGGGCAGCAACCTGTGAGGATGACAAAGTGCAGAGGACATTACTACACTGGCAACATATTAGTGCAACACACAGGCAGTCACACATGTGGGCATCAGCAAGGCTAATGAGGTACACAGGTGGTGCAACTATGGTTGAGGGACCGGTGTCCAGCACTCACAGCTTTGAGACATGGCCTGGGAAGGGGACCTAGTGACAATACACCTTGCACTGCAACTGTGCAGTACATGTGGGTGCCCCATTTGTGACAAGAGCAGTAGTCAGTGGGCAACCAAGCCACTGGTGTACACACTAATGCTGCTGCTGGTCAGACCAGTAGCACAATTAGCAAAGCAGTGGACAGCACACTCACCTGCTCCCCTGGTTTCCCATAGAGCTTGGTGTACTGCGGCAGGAGCCCGTCCAGCAGGGCCTGGTTCTCCTCCTCACTGAAGGCTGGGGCCCTCTCCACAGTACGTGCCATCATTGAAGCCAGAGGAAGCAGAGACAGCAGCAGTGATGATCTTGATGTGCTCCAGTAGCATGTGGTGCAGGCAAGTGGGTTCTCTGGGGGCCAGTCAGCCTTATATCTGTGCTGTGGAGGCATGTCTGCCCTGGGGTACAAAGGGATAGGTCCAAAAGCTTGCATCCTATGAATTAGGCCAATCCATGGGATAGCACGACTCGTACACGCCTTCAGCATCATTTAAAACATCACCTCCATGACACACTGGCAATTGCAACAATGTTGTACGACTCCAACTGAATTTCCTGCACACGCCTCGTTCAAATTTCAGATCCGCGTCCATCACCATGACAGCTCATGGCCAATGAGGGTGCAGGGCCCGGCAAATGACTGTACTACGCGGATTTTGAATGGCAACACACACCCGTCTCCATCAGATTCAATGGGCAAGACGTGCGCGCGGCTCGGCCATACACGACGGACGCGTCACACGCGTCCATCGCCATTGCAATGTGTGTCCCTGACATGCGCGCAGCTCGGTCATGCACGACCGACGCGTCACACGCGTCCATCGCCATTGCAATGTGTGTCCCTGACATGCGCGCGGCTCGGTCATGCACGACCGACGCGTCACACGCGTCCATCGCCATTGCAATGTGTGTCCCTGACATGCGCACGGCTCGGTCCGAACAAGTTATTTGGGTTTTGGGGACATTGAACGTGTCGGTCAGCCTTGCTGTCAATTCCTGACAGATGACATCCTCTGTCACTAGCTAGGGACTATGGGGCACACCAATGGCACCACTGCCTGTGCCACAGTGTGTCCCCAGTCATGTATGGCTGCCTCTTATGTGTATGTCTGGGGGCACAGGATGTGTTTGGTCGTGTGCCACTTGTTGACAAGCACTCCCAGGCTGGACCCGGATGTGGGTGGACACATACATGTGTGGTGTGCCCATTGCCACAGGGGGTGCAGCAATGCAGTACAGGACATTGGCAATGGACACAGTCCCAGCCAGGATGTGCGTGTGTGTCGTGTCACATGTACCCTGTCTCATCAGTGTTAGTAGCTTCAACGCAGGGTGAACCAGTGTCGACATTGTGATGTCCATACACTATCTGTGTGCATGTGGTGTGATCCAATGTGAGCTGATCCACACATCACATTGGTTTGTACATGCACAGTGTTGTTGTGTGGGGGTGGCACAGACACCTACATATGTCCACTTGTGGCGACAGGGCACATGGACTGTGGCTAACATGCTTGTTGTGTGTAATGTCAACGATACGTCACATCATGCCTGTGTAACTGTCAGTCAGGGAGCTGTGATGTGGAGAAAATATCTGTCCTCACTAGTCACTGTGGGCTTTGTGTGGTAGGTGGCAACAGGGCAGATGTACTGTGCTAGGGCCCATTGCTTTGTCATGGCACAACAGGGGCCCTGTCATGTGCACATCTTGGGCTTCAATGTGCGTTGATGCCATGTATGGGACATTAGTGTCTGTAACCTGTGGCAACCACCTCAGCTCATTGTGTTATGTGTTAATTTATGATGGGCTGTGTTGCTGTGGCTTTGTGACATTGCTGGAGGGTGTGCCTTCATCCTTTGTTTCTGTCTGTACTGCAGGGCCCCAAATGTACCTAGGCCATTCCCGGACCTGGCAACGATGGTGGAACGTGAGTCCATCAGAAAGTACCGTTTCACCAGGGCAGTGATTGAGGAGTTGGCAGGGCAGTTGGGCCCACACCTGCAACCTGGCCGGCCATACCCGACGGCACTGACCCCCAAGGTGAAGGTGATGGCAGCCCTTCATTTCTTTGTGACGGGTACCTTCCAGTACACTGTGTCTTCTGGTGGAGGGATGTCGCAGACAATGTTCAGTCGGGTGCTTCGGGATGTGCTGGAGGCCATGTTACATTTCCTGGACCTGTACATCGATTTTCCCACACCCCAACGACTTGCAGACATAAAGGGTGACTTCTATGCCCTGGGGAGGATGCCAAATGTCATAGGCTCCATTAGCGGGACACATGTGGCTTTGGTGCCACCACAGGCACATGAGCTGCCATACAGGAACCGCAAGCATTTCCACTCCATCAATGCTCTGGTGGTTTGTTTGGCGGATATGACAATCTCCCATTTGTGTGCCCGTTTCCCTGGGTCTGCGCATGATGCCTATGTGATGAGGAGTAGTCGTGTCCCTAGACTGATGTCACGGATGCAGAATCTACGTGCCTGGCTTCTTGGTGTGTACTGACTTTTCCTCATTGTGTGTGCCTGCCAATTGTGTGCTACCTGTTTTTCTCCAACTCCTCTAATGTGCATGTGTCTGTATGTAGGTGACTCTGGATATCCCAACATGCCATGGTTGCTGACACCCCTGAGGAACCCTGTGACACCAGCCGAGATGCGCTACAACCAGGCACATGGTCGTACCAGGAGGGTGATAGAGCGGACATTTGGACTCCTGAAGAGCCGCTTCAGGTGTTTAGACAAGACAGGAGGTGCCCTCCCGTATGCCCCTGCTAAGGTGTGCCGGATCATCATCGTAGCATGCATGCTGCACAATCTGGCAGTGCGAAGGGAGTTGCCCCTCATCCAGGATGACAATGACCAACATCCGCCACCTGTGGAGGATCCTGGCCTGGGCCAGGATGCCAGTAGCGATGATGAGGCTGCGGAGGATGTAAGCACACAGCTCATCAACAACTTCTTCTCCTGAATGTGAGTATACAGTGATGTGTTGTAAATGTGTTGTGTGTGCATGTTTTGTGTGTGTGGTGCACCTTGCGTGTGGCTGTGTGCTACTTGTGTGGATGCCTGCAGTGATGTGTCCATCCAGTTTACCTGTACTCCCCACCAGTTGTGTGATGATTAGTATTTTGGGGTGGTGTAGTCTGTGATTTGTGTTTGCCATGTGTGTTGCAGTTGTATGGCGTCATGCAGTGTTAACAATTGTGTTTCTGTCTGTCCTTCACAGGGTACTGTGGCTGTTGTTTGGTGTACAGAGACCCCTGATGCCCATGCTCCACTGCCAGGATGGAGTCGTTAGTGTCCGGACGAGTGATGTGCCAGGCACCCCAGGACTTCCGTAGTTATCCACTTGGTGACCTTGTGCCCACTGTCAGGTGTTGCTAGCTTGCATGTGCGTAATAAGGGACATGTGGCAATTGCCTGACAATAAACTGTGCTGCACCTTCTGATGTGTGTTGCTTGTGCCTACACATCAGACTGACATTGACGTACTGCACTTGTGGTCCTGTCACCACTGACTCAGGTTGGCTGTGTAGTTTGTGCATACCACAGGCTTGCTTGTCAACATTGATGTTGGCAATGAATTGGTTGGACGTGGTGGGCATGTGTAAAGTAGACCTGGTGGTGTGTCTCCCACATATGTGGCACATTGGCCTGACTGACATGACAGTGTACTCATCACAGTACAGGTTTGCATGCACAGTGTTCTTCGGCACATCCAGATCTACATGCCACTGGCAACCTCTCAATCACCACAGAGTCACGTCTTGTGTTTAGGTGAATTTATTAGCACATAAGTGGGGATGGTGCTCAGGATTGGGAGTGTTGTCCGTTGGCTTTAGAATCCAAAGTTCACAGATAACAAGTTAGGAGTGTTGGTAGATGAAATGTCTAGAGTACAGTCCACAGTCATTAAGCACATTGTTCCAACTCAGACCCTCCATGTCATGTGGGGGAGTACGATGTCGTACAACAAGGTGAACGGTTTGCACACAAAGGTCACTGTCCAGAACAGGTGTTGGTTTCCTGGGGGATGTGCATGGGCATCTTCGTCTCACTTGTTCCTCACCGGACGACCCCTCTTCTTCTTCTCAGGGGAGTCTCACCTGCAGGCTGCTGCCGTGCACGGGGCTTCCACCAGACCCCCTCACTCCCTGTGGCAGTGGCAGATGTTGTTGCCCGAGATGTAGTCGTCGCACAGGGAGGTGGGCTCAAGTTGGTGCTGATCTGGCGGAGGCAGGTCAACATTTCCCGGTGCACCACTGCTATATCTTCCATGGTATCCCACTTGGACTCCATATTTGACAGGTGTGTTTCAACACGGGACATGTGGGAGTCCAAGCGGGCATGGTGGGCAGCCTGCTGTTCTTTGATGTCCGTGAGGATCCCCACTACCTGGCTGAACCCTCCGGTGCTCTCCTGGTACGCATCCATGATGCGTTCCAGGTGGGTGTCATCCTGCAGACCCGCACCCTCAGTGGAGCCTCTGCTCGGCCTCCCACCCTCCCACCACCCTCCCACCACCCCTCGCCACACGGCCAGCACCTGTGGTGTTCCGCACAGGTGTCACAGGGGACCTTGGATGTTGTTGCTGTTGTCAGGTGCCCTGGTGCCCTGTGACTCTGTGCCGTCTGATGGTTCGGTGGGTCTGTCCGTGTTGGCAGGGGTGGCTTGCGGTGTATCAGCAGTTGCAGGGGTGGTTTCAAGGGGGCAGGTGAATGTTGCCGAGGGGCTGCATGAGGGCCGAGACCGGAGGGGCCAGCTTGGGTGTCGTCCGACGAGGTGTGAGACTGTGCGCCACCGGAGCCAGGTGGGTCCACCGGAGCCTGGGACTGGGACTCTTCCTCGTCTGTGGTTGAGTCCACATCTGCCCCTGTGTTTGGAAGGAAGACACAATGTTAGTGATGTATTCATGGACATCAATGGTTCATACACATGACATTGGCCACTGTGGTTGGTGTTGCATGCCTGTCCATTGCATCATCCTACTTTGTCACTGCGGGAGATTTCCATTAGTGTGGTGCATTCACCTGACACCCTGAGGCACTTTGGTTGTCAAGTCTAGCTGTCTGCCTGCCTGGCATCTTAATTGCACGCTGGATTGTACTGTGCCATTCCTGCACTGGTGCTGACGCATGCCTGACACAGGTGTTTCATCCCTGTCAACATTTGTGCTTTGACGCTGGCATCCTTGCAAAGGCACCTAGTTTGGGATCTCTGTTTGGGGCATGTGTGATGCCAGTTTGTGTCAGTCAATGTGCATCACATTAGTGTGTCTGCACAACCTGGTCACAGTCCAGCATGCCCGGGTTGTCCTGATGTTCTCTTCTGTGTTGTCTGTGTCCCCAGTCCACATCCCATTTCACACAGGTGATGGTGTCACTGTTGCTAATGGAGTTGTGTGTGAGTTTTGTGTTTGCACACATGCTTTGTGATGTCAATGTCCTCCATGGTGGTATGGACTGTTCGCTGCGGCTGTCTTTCTTCACTAGAGTCGTGACCAGAGGTGTGTGTTCGGTTGCTTCAGATGTGACTTGCATGCCTGCTCCAGTGCAGCCCACGTTAGTCCTTGTGTCCCCAGTGTCCATGTCAGTGAGTGCTGTGTGGTGTGGATGATGCCTACAATACTGGACAATGTCTGCGTTTCATGTGGCTGACAACGGGTGTTTGAGTGTATGTCAGCATGCTACAGTGTGAGGGATGTTGGTAGGTCCATTGTAGTCAGTCAGGTGTCCCCTGTCACTGCTGTGTATGTGAGTTGCTGTGTGTTTGGGTCTCTGTGGTAGGTCTGCATTTCTGCACTTGTCAACTACAATCCGCGCCTACCTGTCCAGGCCAGAGGGGGTCCCTGGGACACTGCATCCCCGGAAGTTGAGTGCAAAGGTACATTTGCAATAGCTGGCAGTGTGACTGTGATTGGGTTGGTCGATGCGTGTGTGTGACTAGCAGCCTACTCATACATTGTATCCATGTGTCAGCCATCTTGCCCTGCTCTTTGGTTTGGCAGTGTGTGTTCCCAGGGCTGCTGTTAGTTTTTGCTGGATAGATGTGATTTGCAGCTGCCTCAATGGTTTTCAGTGTCATTGCAGTACCTCCTCCTCCCCCAGGGGCCAGGCAATTCACACAGAGACATGCTTCAATGTCGGTGAGTGTGGGTTGATGTTGAGGTTGTGAGTCAGTGGTGTAGTGGTGGTTGTACACAAGTGGCAACAGTCCCTGTACGTCACACAGCAGTAGCCAGTATGGTGGGTCTTGGGTGTTGTTTGCATGAAGTGTGGGTAAATGCCTTCTCCCAGGTGAGTTGTGTGGAGTTTGTGTTGAGGGGTGTGTGACAGCACATGGTGGTGGGCATGGTCAGAGCTGGCAGTGCTTCTCCCTCCATGGCCAGATGGGCCACTATTGTGTATGCTTCCCTTGCAGGGAGTGGCAGTTGACTTTCAGGATGTCAGGCATCAGGGTCCTGCATTTGGTATGTGCACATAGCCCATCAGGGCCTTGTGCTCCCCACAGCAGGACCCAGTGTCAGCCATCTTGAGGGTACATTTCCACTGCCTGTGAGGTGCGCATGGTTAGAAGTGGTGTTGTTGGTCCATTTGTGAGGGGGCTATTGGCTGTGACTACAACTCCCATCATGCTTTTGGCTACACTGACTTCCCCAACATCCCAGAGCTTCCTTCCTGTGGGTCAGGTTCCCTGTGAGGTGGTGTGACAGTGGTGGCAGACTGTGTGGCAGTGTCTGTTGGGGTTTTGTGGCACTGAGTTGCTCTGATGTTTGCTAGGTTTGTACACATGATGACATAGTTCAATGTTGGTATGCGATAGCAGGTGTTGTGTTGCTGTGCCAGGCATATGGCTGTAGGGATGACTTTGTTTGTGTTACTGTGGCTTTGTTGACGGAAGTTGTTTTGCCTGTCCCCTTGACGGTGACATGTGTACATGGCCCCACAATCTTGAGTCTCTTATTTGTGTACTCACCAGGCTCTGGGATGTCAGTCAGACCATGTATGCTCTCCGGTGGTAAGATGGCCTGCACCTTCTCCTCCCAGGACCGGAAGTAAACGGGTTTGGCAGGGGGCCGCTGCCGGTGGCTTGCTGAGCTTATGGTCCTTCTCCAGCAGCTTCTTGACCCTCCTGCGCACGTCATACCACCTGTTCTGGCAGTCGTCCTTTGTGCGCAAACAAGGTGCTTGTGCGTTCACCTTGTTGATGATTCTCTCCCACATCTTGGCCTTCTGGGACATGGGGGTCTTCTGTACCAATGTGCCAAACAAATGTCGCTCTACTCTGATGATTTCATCTACCAGCACTGTCAACTCACTATCTGTGAACTTTGGATTCTTCTTGGGGGGCATGGTGGTGGTGGTGTCGAGGGTGGTGGTGTGGTGGTGGTGGTGGTTGTGGTGAGGGGGGGTGGATGTGGGAGTTGGGGTAGTGGTGTTGGGGTGGGGGTGGTGGGGGTGGTAGTGGTGAGGGGGGTGGATGGGGAGTTGTGGTAGTGGTGTTGGGGGTTGGAGGCGTGGTGGTGGTGGTGGTGGTAGTAGTGGTGAGTGGGGTGGATGGGGGTTGGGGTACTGGTGTTGGGGTGGTGGTGGTGGTGGTGGTAGTGGTGAGGGGGGTGGATGGGGGAGTTGTGGTTGTGGTGCTGGGGGTGGGTGGGTTGGTGATGGTGAGGGGTGAGTGGATGGGGGGTTTGGGGTAGTGGGGGGTGGTGTTGGTGGTGAGGGTGGGGTGGATGGGGGGTTTGGGGTCGTGGTGGGGTGGTGGTGGTGGTGATTGGTGTGTGTGTGTGTGAGGGTGCAAGTGAGGTTTGTGGGTGTGTGTGTGTGTGTGTGAATGCTGTTGGTGAGATGGCAATGGTGTGTGTCAGCAGAGTTGTGTGTGTGGAGGTTCTCAGGAAATGGCAATGGCTCATGGGAGTGATTGGTGGCCTTTAAATATGTTGAGTTGTGGGTGTGTCTCTCTTAATTGATTTTTTTATTTTTATATATTTTCGTTGTCAGTGCTTGTTTGGTCCTTTTTTTGTGTTTGGTCAGCTGTTGTTTGTGTGTGTGTACGAGATGTTCTTCTGACCGTGCCGGACGCTGCTGGTGAGTCGTACAGGCTTCTCCGAGCCTTTCACGCTGTTGTTATGCTGTGTTGTGTATGTCGTGTGCGACTCGGTCAATGGGCGTTCGACTCGGTCGTGGGCGTTCGTTTCGCTCGTGGGAGTTCGAGTCGGTCGCGGGCGGAGTCCGTTGGTTTGAGTGTTTGTATCGTGTGCGTGTCGGTCGTGCGGCTTGTGCTCCATGCGAGTCGTTCTTGTTTCCCACGTATGGCATCGTACTTTGCAACTCGTACGTCACGGCTATGTGTCGCTCGGCTCCGTTCCGGGAACGTGTCGGACGGTACTGCTCGAGGGCTTTTTCTGGCCGGAGGCTATTTTTCCGTACGGCTCCGTCGTCCGGTTCATATTCGGGTGAGTCGGTTGGAATTCACAGGCTTTCCATCGTACTGCGCGGGTCGTACGGCGGCGAGACGTGTCGGTCGGTACTTTATCCCGGGACGTGTCGGTCGGTTCACTTTACAAACGGAATCGGAATCGACCCCTTAGTAGTTAAAAAACGGGGATTTAGCACTGACCTATTAATCGCACACGCTCGTGCGTGTGCGGTTCCTTTTGTGCTACCCCATTGGCCTTTTCGTGCGTCTTTTTATAAAAGACTGCACGCAATTGGCCAAAGGCGGGCGCATTGCTCCGCCCATGGCCTATTGGTGTCTATTACGCGCTTGGTGCGCGTAATAGACACCAATAGGCCATGTGGTTTCAATTATCGTGCCCAGACACGGGCGTGATAATTGAAATCACATGCCTAGCTGTGGCGCGCGTGCGCGCACCACTTGTTTTACCCTGGTGTTTGTAGTTTTGCTGTGAAATAGTCACAGAACCGAGCGCCCGCTGCCCAACAAAAATGCAGCACTTCAAATGTTGTGTTCTGAAAATGGTAGAGTGGATATTTCAACCGTCCGGTGTTTTTAAAAAAAAATATATATATTGGGCAGCGCGTGAATAGGGTGGGAGTCGGAAACTGGGCGGATTCTTCTGCACCTGTAACAGCTCGGGGTTGAGGGGCGTTGATATTTGCCGTTTTCGTTTTTTTGTTTCATCCGGCCCCGTTTTTGTCTTCATTTGGAAGCCCGACGGGAGGATCTCGAGAGTCAGCATCGAGCGAGAGGACGGAGGCCTCCAGGGCCCAGTAAGTGGACTCCAATGCCGCATTCCACTTAATTACAGCACCTCTCCCCCGTCTCAAAACTATCCTTTTTTTAATACCATTCCCTGCCGCACGTGCTCTCTGCCTTCTCATCAGTATGGTGTGTGTGTTTTTCTCTATCCACTGTTGCAGGTTTCGTTTATTTCTCTTTTACTTTTCGCTCCTCTTAATGTCGCACCTCATTTTCCCTCCTGTTTTTCATCCATCTCTTTAATACTTCTGTCTCATTCCACTTTTTTTCTCATCACATTTCCTTTGTTTGCCTTTTTCTCGTTTTTCTCTAATCCTGGTGCTTGTCGCTCCTTTAACAGTTTCGCTCTTGCCTCCCCTATCTTTCTTGTGTCCTATTCTATGCTTAATCATTTTACATCGCTCTCATTTCCCTTTCCTTTTCTTTTGTCTCGTGCTTGCTCCATTCCCTTTTCTCTTCCTAGTACTGCTTCTTCATCTTCTCGCCCTTTAACTCCCTCTTCCCAGTGTTGTAAACTTATGCATGAGACGCTTCCAGCACTTGGCCATCTTTCACTCGCGTTCACAAATGGAGTTTGTAGTACTTTTTTGTGCGGAAATGCAGTAGTAGTGGTAGAGAAGTAGCTACTGTGTAGTGCTAGTATCTGGGTTTTTTCAGTGCGCTTGCTGATTAATGGAAAGTAAAACTAAAAAAAAAGACTGAGCAAAATGTGTTCGTTCTTGTTGCTGCCATTAGCTCAAGTACATATTTTTATAAGTGATATCTCAGGCATTACTCTATTTGTATTTAAGACTACAGTTCTCGAAAAAACACATAATGTACTTCAATGGTTATCTTCCCTGTTAAAGTGGTGAAGTTTGTTTTACTATGGAATCGGAATGGGAATAAGGAATGCCTTGTAATGATGTTTGAATGAGATCGGTTTCCTCAGAATGTTTTTTTAAAACTTATTTTTAGAAAACATTCTCAGTTGGGATGGTCCATGTGAAATGTGGCGGCCTGGGAGGTGAAGTCAGTTTCCCAGGACTTAAGCATCCAGACAGGGAGCGGGCTGGGACTGGTGCCAAAGAACTCTTAACCCATGGTGTTGTCTCAAGATGTTGATGTACTGGTAGTGTTCAATGGATGTTTAATCCAGTAACAGCTTGGAGCGCATCACTTCGGGGGGAGCTTCAAACCGTTTGCCCACCACTTCCCATATGGCTTTTTAATGAATCCACTTTGAAAATAATACAAGAATAGCACAAAATGCCTATAGTTTTGAATTTCAGGCAGAAATACTGATTGGATTCATCAGTATTTTGCATTAAAGGAAAATTAATTTCTTAATAAAGTCAATGTGTTGTTCAGATGATGACACCAGCTATTCCCCACATCAACTGTGTCCATGAATTCAGTGGTGTATTCAGGGGAGATGCTGTTCACTGGCAAACCGGTTGACCTGAGTTCTTACCCTATGTGCCCCAGTTGGTGAAATTGTGTGCTCCTGGGCAATTCTGCTTATCACGGCTGTGCCTCTGTTCCTATAAGTGATAAAACCTGGGATGCTGAGATCTATAGTCTATTTCCATTATAGCTTGTTATATCAAATAAAGGACATGCATGTACACGTGGGGGGTTTTCAAGTGCCTCAACAGTTTATGCGATGCTGTTTCAGTGGCAAGATAAAGAGAGGGATTTTAAACAACCGACCACAGACTCTTTAGGTTATTCTCTTATTAGGAATAGAGAGAGACATAAAGCAGATGAACATGCTATTGGATAATTGTGATGTTGTATCATAATGAACACTTTCTTTGAGAAATCTGTGTAATCTGTAGGCCATTTTGTGTGATTTAGCTGATAATTTAACATGTCTCTAGAAAATCCCATTAATGCTTATAAAGTAGGATGGTTCTCATAAAAAGGATGCCCTGCTGTTCCATATAATATTATTTTAACATTCATGAAATTTCTAGCAAATATTTTGAAAACTGCTTGATAGGAATATCTGAACAGGAATCAACTCTGTAGAGGTGAAATGAACATTTTCTTAGACCATCACAAGTGATGTGTGAACGTTACATGTTTATGTATTAAGCTATCCGACCCTCTCAGGACCCTACCTCTAGGGAATGCAGAGGCAAGAGTCTGACCGAGATTGGAGGCTGCTCACAGCTAAAAACCAGGTCTGCTTAATGGGACCTGGTTCCGCAGTAGGTTAACTTAACTGAAGAGCCAGATAAGCCAGTTTTTATGCTTTTGGAAGTTATAATTCCTTCTAAAAAGGCTCTTTTTGCACCCTTGCACTGGAGTAGAAGTGAATCGAAAGGGCAAACAGTTGTGCTGCAGAAGTATGAGAGAAATTCCAGCCTGTCTCAGCTCATCAGCTAAGGGCAGTAACAACATTTATTCTCAATTATCCTACTCGTAAATGTTTGTACGAGTGATACACAAAAGTGCTCAGTCACAACCAGTTGTTTGATAAGGAAGGTCTTTTGCACAGTGCTTACATGTCACTTCACCACTTCAGAGTTTTGCATCTAAGGGAAGCGCATTCAGTTGATGTTGACTGGCAGCCTTGCGTCTTCTTGGAGGGATGGATTGTGGTTTGGTTGAGTTCTTCACGTAAGGCATTGTGAAATTGGGGGGCAGGGGTGTCACCCTGCTGTCCATTAACATGTCTGTGTCAGGAATGCACATTGGAGGGGTGAGGATGGGCACTACTTAAAGGGGTTTCACCCTGCTGTGGCATGTTAAGTTTTGAAGATTTTTGAGTCTAAGGCTTTTTCCTGCTCTCTCCTAGATTGTGGGGTGCAGCTAGGCCCTCAGTGATGGAGCCCACAGCAAATAAGGCCCCATATTACATAATTAGACTTGGCTAATGCACCCGCATTAATGTTGCTGGATTTTCTGCTTCTAGAATGATATATATGTTCTTGGATGGTATATTGATATTGTAAGGCCTTGCTTCCTGTAAAAATCTGTCTCTGGGAGTTCTACCATTTTTTTTGGTTTCCCAGAATTTCTTTATCGTAGATCCCTAGTTAGTTACAGAGGCTTTGTTGTGTTTACGCTGTCACCTGGTATCCCAAATGCAGAATTTGCAGTCTTTGTACCCGTTTTGCACTGTTTAATCCTGGTATCCCCAATGATGAATGCCTAATCCCTATAACCGAGAGGCAGAGTTTTATTGTGAACTTCAAATCCAGCTATTCCAGATGTAAAGTGTTTAGCCCCATTCCCAACAATGCTGTGTTTATTCCTTTTAACTGTAATGCAGAATTTGTTTTTATGTTTTTAGTTTTACTACACCCTATTTGTTGTTCTGGTAACCCCTGTGGCCAATTTTATTGTTTCACTCCCCCCCAATAAAGTTTTTTTTAATTATTATTATTTTTATTAATGTTTTTGGCCCCAATCTCTCAACCTTCCCCTCCGTATTTCCTCCTCACTTTCTCCTCTCCACTCCAAACAAAAACACATACATTAAACACATTGGGCCCGATACACAAAAGTAATCTGAGACAAAATCCTAACTTTACGACTTTCGGTGTTCACAAAGGGCATTTAGGAGTAGTAAAGTTAGGAAAAGTTAGGATTCCTAACTTTACTACTCCTAAATGCCCTTTATGAATACCGAAAGTCATAAAGTTAGGATTTTGTCTCAGATTACTTTTGTGAATCGGGCCCCTTTTCATTTACAATGCCAATAGCTCTAACTCTCGCAATGCGAGACCTATTGCATTGCAAATGCTTGTTTTACTTGCTGCGGGTGCCGTTTTATATCCCATTAACCCCCTTACCCCCTCCGATCTCCCTCTCACCCCCTGCTGACACCAACACAGACATTCACACCACCAACAACTTGGCACTAGCTGATGCAGCTATGATGTGAGTGAGTCAGAATGTTTGGGGGAGTTGCTGCAGGGCTTAATTTGTAAGATAATAAGGCCAGGGCCCTGACCAGGAGGCCACTGCAGCTTGCACCACCCATCCCCGCCAAAACAACGATTAATCATTTCTGCCGCCTGCAAGGGCGACAGTTCAGATTATTCCAGGTCCCCAAAGCTAAAGTAATGGCTGGGGAGGCAAGTATTAGTAATTTTTTATGTATATTGTATTTGTAAACAACCGTTGTTCTGCTCATCTCTAAATTTGATGAGCAATGCCACCCTGTGGCAAACTGTCATAAGTGCTGTGTTGACAATTAAGTGCCAGTGCCAGCACCGGAAACCAAGTAGGTGCTGTTGCCCAGCACCGGAAACCACTGGCTCAAATTAAGCACTGAGTTGCTGAGAAGTTTGTGCCTCAGAGATCAGTTACTGCTTTGATGTGTGATGACCAATAAACACAAAATGGACCCCCTGCTACCTTATTTGATTCACCAGCTGCAGTGGGGGCGCCAAATTTCTTCAGCCCAGGTCGCTATCCAAGCAAAGGCGGGCTCTGCCTGTAAGTACTGAATTTTCTTCTACTTTCGCCTTGTCAGTATTTTGATAACTGTGTACCTCCTTCATACACATTTGCGTAGAATCACAATTGCAACAGGAATACGTGCCCATTTCTCCATGCGCTCTTATGGTTCCCGTTACAACAAACGCAGCCTTCAGAAAATGTTTCAAAATAACACAGATTGCTGAAAGTCATACCAAATTAAGTATTCTAAAACTGAAAGAACCCCAAGCATATATTGACCAATTGAAAATGCATAATAGGCATGGAGTGATGCGTTTTGAATCCGGTCCATTGTTCAGCAATGGTCACCGTAGGACTAAGATTGGTGTAGATTAACAGTACCTAAACATGGCCCTTCTGGCAGACATTGGTGATAGCAGACACCATGAGGCTTCTATACCTCTTGTACACTGAATCGGAGGACTAGCCAGCATGGGCATCTGTGCCTAGTAATAAGCTGAAACAACGATTAAACGTATCCGCCAACTACTCAACATTAGGTCCGGACTGGCCTTAGCAGGTACTGGGCATTTCCCCAGTGGGCTGGAGGGGTGGGGGCCAGTTTTGTGCCCGTGGGGGCCGATTTTGTTACAGGGGGCTGGGTTTGCAGCAGTGCTGCAATATCGGCCCCCTGTATCAAAAGCAGGAGCGTTGCGTTTCACTAAATTCTCCCATCCCCCACTCCCAGGGCTGGTCGGGCAGCAATCGCCAGGTCTGGTTGCTGTTCCCAGTCCGGCCCTGCTCAACACCCCAGAAGCCTCTATCAGAGGTAGTGCCACGTCATGATCCATGACTGTACCGAGAAGGGCTAGGTTAGGTGTACTGAAATCTACTGGTAAGTAATCCAGCATTTATGACACATAGAATAAGGCATCACAATCGGGATTAAAAGTCATTTTCTTATGCAAGCAGACACTGAACAGAGCTTTCTCAAACGTGTGCATTTAGTCAGTTTAAATTACATGACTGCACATGACGTGACAATTCTTCACTGCAATGAATTGTGGTATATGTAGTCTTATATCAATTTCACTTACTTCACATTTCCGGTACTGTATTTAGATTAAGCCAATGTCCACCAGTTCTCTAGCAGTTCAGTCCCCCCTATGCACGTTCATTTTCATTCATAAAAGTAGAATATTTTTCAAATTGGGGTGAGAGGGGCTTGTTTCCTCATTCGTGACACCAGTAAAATGCTTCAAGTCTGTGGTGCAAGGCATTAGAGTTGACGAATATCTCACATTAATGTGTGGCTGCATTAGACATGTGATACCAGACATCATGCACTGTAATGCTTTGATCATATTTTATTTATTTGCAGTTTTTGTTTTTTAACGTCATGTGAAATCTCCCATGTATAAAATGTAGGTGGACCCCCCCCCCTTCGAGTCGGTTGGGTGCTCCATGTTGATGACAGAAATTATCTGCAACTAAATATAGGAAGAACACTGTTATACTTGTGCTTTCTCTTTCCTTACCTTGTGAGGAATGTGGAATGCGGTCTGCACTCATGTTCCAGATTCCAGCTAAGGCAGTCATGTTCCAGTGAAGTCAGTTGGAGACTGGCTGGCAGAAGGACAGCTACTCATATGTTGCAGGGGGGATATACAAATAAAGCTTGCTTCCTCCTGTGCCAGGTGTGCAGTCAAACATCATACCATCGCAAGAATTTGGCGACGAGTTGGCCAGCCAATTCCTGCGATAAGCAAGTAGCTGTCGACCCAGAGTGCGGTCAGGAACAGTCGTGCCCTGTGAGGATCGATACCGCAGGCACCAAGAAGGATATTGGTGCCTATCCGGTTTTTGAGAGACAAGGATTAATTCCACTTTAATGACTTTTGGGTGAGTGCAGCGCAAACTTTGGAGTGAGCCGTCGGCACGCGGTGAACTGGATGCAAGCTAGGCATGAGATCACAGCGAGCGCAAGCAAAAGTTGGAAGCTGCAAGCTAGTGACTTCACGCACCTCAGACGTACCTACCCTCTTAAAATAAGCTCCACCGCCTCTCGTTGTGCTGCACGACATCGGAGGCCATTTTGATGTTTCCCAACGTCGAGAGCTGGATTAATACAACTTTCCGCCATTGTTCATTGGCAATCGTTAAATTGTACAGTGATTCTCACACTTTTTTCGCTAATCTTTCCCTGATCTTCGGTGACTCACACACCACTAACTCCTCATCATTTATTATTTACTCATTATTGTTTACAGTGACTTGCACGCTTATCTTGTGAGCCATTTTTCCGGTGCCTCACACACCATTGCTTCCGGGTTGTTCAGTTCAGTAGAACATTGCAGCCATTGTTCGTTGGGATTCATTAAACAGCACAGTGACTCGCACACTTGCTTTGTGAGTCATTTCCTTATCTTTGGTGACTTGCACACTAATAATTTTTCATCATTAATCATTTCATTGGTCACACTGCCATCGTTATTAATATTTTAATTCTTGCTGCACCTGTGCACCAGTATTTTATATACTGTAAGGGTAAGGAGTGTTCCTACCTCCATTCTTCATCTTAGTCATGCAATCTCATGGTGCCATTTGTGCCTCCTCTAGAATTTCTGGCTTCACCAGGTCCTCTTTCTATTGAATGGAAGGATTGGTTAACTATGTTTGAGACTTACATGGAGGCCTTAGATGGTGTACGATTTAGTGTTTCCCATAAAAATGCTTTACTTGTAAACAATCTAGGCAAAGAAGGACAATATATGTTTAACTATTTACCACCTGCTACCCAGCCCAATGGGGACCCAATTGATGATGTCTATGTAGAAGCGAACAGGAGGTTGGGAATCAGATTTGCTAAGGAGATTAATTTGGTTATGAATCGTTATAAACTTCTACACCCACCAGCAAGAAGGACAATCAGTAGATAACTTTGTCTCAAAGTTAAGAGAGCTCTCCCTAAAATGTAAATTTGGGGCCATGACTGATGAACTAGTCCATAATCAGTTGATTTGGTGCAAGAAGACCCAGGAATGTCTATGGGCAGCAAAAAATCCTTCACTTCGAGATGCCATGGACATTGCTAAAGTAGTTGAACAATCGCAAAATTGTTTGCGTGAAATCGACAAAAAAGGGAACACTAATGGGGATTATGTCTCTACTGTTGTCAGAGAGGGCTGTGATGTGGCTGCTGTACTAAAATCTGACTGCAATGTACCAAGAGTTAGGCAATCAACTAAGTCTTGTTATACGTGTGGTACTACTTTCCACACTGCAGACTATCGCAGGTGTGTTGCTATATATAAAAATTGTAGGAAATGTGGCCGCAGAGGACACTTTGCGGTAGTATGCAAGCAAACGGGCACGCCCAGGGTAGCTAATATAGAGGACGATAATAGCGTGGTGGGACAAGAAGCTAGGGTTTTAAGTGTGGGTGAAGCTAAGGAAGGACTGGGAAGGAGGAATAGACCTAAGGCTGAGTTCATTATCAATGGGAAAATGGCACAACTTATGGTAGACTCCGGTTCTATGTATACAATTATTCCAAGAGTAGTGTTTGAAAGACTGTCATTGGTAGTATGTTTGTAACCAAAGGATATCAATCCAGGAGGGCATCAATGGGAGGTCATTGATTTGTTGGGATACACGGAGGCAACCATGTATCAAACAAGGGAAGGTTTATGTGGCTGTGGATGGGCTGTCCGTTTTAGGCTGGATGCATCAATACAACCTTTGTATTGTTGTGAATCCCAAGGCTCTCATTCATATAATGGTTGTTAAAGACATCTGTTTGAAAAACATTTTAGAAGAAGCTAGGGAAGTCTTTAGGGAAGAGCTGAGGTGCTTAGAGGGGTGTGTTCACAAAATAGTATTAAAACCTGATGCAGTACCTGTAGAGCACAAAGTAAATAGAATTCATTTTGGGGGCTCGTGCGGGATTCAAAGAAATGCTCAAGGATATGGTGTCATTGGGTGTGATCGAACCTGTTGAAAACTCTATGTGGGTATCCCCTATTGTTATTACCACAAAGTTTGATGGTAAACTCAGATTTTGTATTGATGAGAGATCGCTCAGTCAGAATGTAGTAGTGGACATATATCCGTTGCCTAACATAAATGAGCTAATTTTGGCTGTGAGTGGTGGGAGATATTTCTCCAAGCTGGACTTTAAGAATGAGTATCATCAAAGCAAACTGCACGAACAGTCCAAGCCACTCACCACATTCTTTACTATGGAGGGGATTTTCCAGTGTACCAGGATGCAGTTTGGTTTATGTTCGGCTGCAAGCGTTTTTCAATGCATGATGAGTGAATTATTTAAGGACATGACCAACATTGTTTACTTTCAAGATGACATTCTTGTATTTGAGAGTTCAGTGATACAATACAATCTGATTCTCAGACAAGCCCTGCATGAGATAAAAGAAGCAGGTTGTCACTTAGACGTGAGAAGTGCACATTTTTGGATGATAGGGTGGAGTATTTGGGATATGATATATCTGCTGGAGGTGTTAGCCCAAAGCAAAATCTTTTAGATGCCATTGGGTTGGCTACCATGCCTGTTGACAAAGATAAATTCATGTTCTTCTTAGGTCTCATAGAATATTATTCAAAATTTGTACAAACATTTTCTGAGAAGACCTAGGCTCTAAGGTTGCTCTTAAAAAAGGGCACCACTTTTGAGTGAGGAGAGCAACAACAACATTGTTTTGATTTGATCAAGAAGGAAATTTGGGGGGTGGTATTCGTATACCCTTTGACACTAAATTAAAGTCTATTCTTACTGTGGATGCCAGCGTCACATGTCTTAGAGCGGTGCTAGTGCAAGTTCATGGTAGACATGAGAAAACCATGGCGTTTGCATCCAGAACATTAACCAATTCTGAGAGGAACTATTCCGTTATTGAACGGGAGACCTTAGCAGCAGCCTGGGGTTGTGAGTATTTTAGAACTTACTTATGGGGTTCCAAGTTTATTTTATGATCTGACCATAAACCCCTGGTGAAGGTGCTGTTGCCAAGTGGAACGGGTAAATGCTCGGCGAGATTTGGCAGATTGGCTGCCCATTTACAGGAGTACTGTTATAATGTGTAGAATATCCAGGGATGGAGAAACACTCAGGCGGACTGTTTATCGAGACTGTCTTTAGAATGCTAGAAAGTGAATGGTTTGTCTGTTGTAGCAAAAGAAAGTAAAGGGGCTGTAGCTTCAGTCCAAAATGTTTTGAGTGTGGTGGGGGCGCATGCCATTACCAAACAGAAATGTATCAAAGAGATGGAGGCCGATGTTACTCTGTGGGAAGTGAAGCGTTTGGTGTTGCAAGGAAGTAGGAGAGAGAGCACTGTGTCTCTCTCTGTCAGACTTATCGAAAATATTTGGATGAGTTGTCTGTGTATGACGATGTCTTCGTGAGAATAGGTGAACAATTCATACCACCTCAGGGCTTAAGTAACAAACTAATTGAGATAGTGCCTGAGGGGCACTTAGGTCAAACTAGAACAAAGAGCAGGTTGCGTGTGGACTGGTGCTGGCCCGGGATGGATGTTGAGGTGGATAGGTGGGTGCAAAAGTGTGGGGTCTGCAAGGAGAGTGAGAAGTGTTTGAGAGTGGGAGCGCAAGCAGATTTTGGGCGTATAATTTATCCTGAGCGACCATGGCATACTATTTGCGTAGATTTTATTGGCCCTATGAATGAATTGAGAGGAGATTTGAGATTTGCCATGGTAGTTGTGGACGTGCATACCAAGTGGCTAGTTGTAAGATTTATGAAGGAAATTACCACCAAAGCGACTGTGGCTGATTTGAAGGAGATTTGGAGTGAGGAGGGCATACCGTCTGTCATCATTACAGATGATGGCATGCAACTGACTTCTCAGGAAATGCAAGGGTTTCTGGTGAAGCATGACCGCACCTCGCTTTACAATCCTCAAGGAAATCATGTAGCTGAGAGGGCACACCGCATGGGTAAAGGTACTGTTGCAGGGATTCTGCACATACACAGAACTATGCGCAGGAATGCGGGACCTCGGTGTATAGGGGCTATGCCTTCCTACCGCCTCAGAACCCACAATCCCAGGACCGACTAGCTATAGTGTTTCACTCGCTCTCCTAAACAATCACGAAGACGCAAATGATTAGACACCCCAGAACACAACACTCCCGGATCTCTCAGGAATCGCAGTAACAAGACAATCCTTTTCGCTCACTCACTCGTAAATGTCCACAATAAGAATTGAACGAGACACGAATATAGTTTAAAATGTTTATTTTAACTATCGTACTCTATAACGCAGTATACGAGCCACAACCAGCAGCAAAATGCACAAACCTAACACAGTTAGCATTGCAGCAAGGCCATATATCATAAAGGGACATGTCATTTTATAAAGACAGTGGATAAAGGACTATAAGGCCTAACCACCCTCTCCTTGGTAAGAAGAGGTATTATTATATAATAGAAGATCTCTGGGCTTTGTCAGCAGACCCCATACCTTAGTGCCTAGATGGTATATCTACATCATAGGAACCGCATGGCTCTTCTCCCTAGAAAGGCTCCCTCTCCAAGTGTGAGTTAACCAAACATGCATCCCCATAATATCAAAGCATGAGTTTCCAGCAGCAGCAGCTTTGTTAGCATGTTTTGTCTAGGTGCTAGCGACTGATCAGGACAGAATAACAAGGGGCATTGTTTATCGACCTTGCTTACAGTGTTCAGACTAAACTCCAGGAACCAGCAGAGAACGCACAAAGCAGACGGTTCTCATGTGAAAGGCATAAACAGAATCTTGCAAAAATAAAGTCATGTAGTAACTTGCGCAAAAGCAGCATCATGGCAGCTGGGCTCATGCTAACTTAGCGATGTCTACGTTGTCCCTATCGGCCATATGACAGTACCATTCAGATAGCGTTGGCATGTGGAAGAGATATTGGTGGTATGGTTTCGGAAATGTGGGCATATCGCTCGAGTGAATATGGAGTGTCTGGTAGGACACCTTTTGAGTTGCTGCATGGTAGATTACCAGGCACAAAATTGGTTCCCATGTGCATTAAGGAAATAGTACGGCAAGCAGGCAGCCAAGAGTCGGTAATGAGGGGCATGTTTTCCCAATCGTCAGGGTGATTGAGTGAAACTACAGAGTCTCAGGAGTGGAGGTGGTTTGTCTAAGTTTAAAGGGCCATTCAAAGTAGAACGTACCCTACGTCATGGTGTGGTGCTGGAAAATGGTGAAAGATGGAACTATAGATGCGTGGCATTGCATCAAAGGGGGGTTCTTGTGATGTGGATGTGAGGCAGAACAGTCAGCCCTCAAACAGTTTCTTCATGCTAATGTCAGATAATGATTTGACTCTTTCTACATGTGTGAGTCCGAGTACACGGACACCTTCTCTGGACAGAGGGGATGCTCTTGTCAATTTGGATCACTATGATCCCACTGTAGAGAGGACAAGGTTTAGGAGAATTCGTCATCTACCAGAGTATCTTGATGATTATGTTTGCAATTGAAATTTCGAATGATTATATTTGGTTATTCATGTTTTCTCGTCTTATTTCTTTATTTTTGTTATTTGTTATAACAAATTGTTGTTAAGATATATTAAGGGAAGGGGATGTGTTATACTTGTGCTTTGTCTTACCTTACCTTGTGAGGAATGTGGAATACAATCTGCACTCAAGTTCCAGATTCCAGCTAAGGCATTTATGTTCCAGTGACGTCAGTTGGAAACCGGCTGGCAGAGGGACAGCTACTCATATGTCGCAGGGGACATATACAAATAAAGCTTGCATCCTACTTTACCTGGTGTGCAGTCAAACTTCATTCTGTCATAAGAGATTAGATATTCCGGCTTTAAAATAATCTCTGAGAACTGGTCCTAACCATGATCAAGCACATTTAAGGAGATTTCTGAATTTTGAAAGAACTTAATAAAACTAAACAATACAAGGAAACTACGAAGTATGAGTTTTGGGATCCAAATTAAACATTGACCATAATGGGGTAGAGCAACCACAAGTATATCTTAAAACGTTCAAAGATAACTTGAATAAAACTGGCCTTAATTGTATACCTCTTTTAACAATGTGTGGAGAAGATCTTGGAATGGGGTTGGATTACAGGTTTATGGAAAGCATTAATTTTATATTCTATTATGCAAATCAGGCACAGTGGAAAACACTGTGACCAAGTATCAAACAGTGAAATGCAATCATCGACACGATGATGCATAAAGTTAAATAACAATATGTTGGACTTGGCCCTTTTTGCAGGGTCATCCCTGAACTTTTTGCCTTCCTCCTCTATTGTTTCTGACCTGTTTTTGTTGGTTTTATGACTCTGGGCACTTTACCACTGCTGATCAGTGCTAAAGTGCATATGCTCTCTATGGTAAATTGTTGTTATGGATTAGTGATTCCATGATTGGATTATTTGATTTACTTGTCAGACCCTAGTACAGTGCACTGTGTGTGCCCAGGGCCTATAAATCAAATGCTGCTGGTGGGCTTGCAGCACTGGTTGTGCCACCCACAGAAGCAGCTTGTAAACTATGGCTCAGGCCTGCCATTGCAGAGCCTGTGTGCAGTCTGGGACTGCCATGTCGACTTGGCAAGTGCACTCACTTGCCAGTCCCCAAACCTTCCATTTTCTACATGTTAGTCACCCCTAAGGTAGGCCCAAGGGCAGGGTGCATTGTAAGTAAAAGGTAGGACATGCCCTGGTGTGTGAAGCATGTCCTGATAGTGAATTACAGCCAATTTCGTTTTTCACTATTGCAAGGCTACCTGTCCCCATAGGCGAGAATGGGCAGTTTGATTATAACATCTTATAATCCTAACCGACCCAGGGAACAAGGTAGAAATTCGAGTTTGGTATGCCTGAACTCAGAATGTTAAGATGCATCTTTTAGTGTGGGTGATTTTTACATTCTGTGTTTGAAAATACTACTTTTAGAAAGTAGGTATTTTCTTGCCTAACCATCCAGCCTGCCTCTGCTAGGGTGTGTATTGCATGTCTGGTTTGTGAGTGACAGGAGGGCTTGGGCTCCAGCAGTCTGATGGGTCAGGGCTGGGCTGAATAGGACCTTGGCTGAATAGAGAGTAGGGGGCGGGGAATTCCTTTCACTCCCCTGAGCCCTCATAGACTAGAGAGTAGGGGGAGGAGATTTCCTTTCAGCTACCTGGGCCAGGTCTGCTTTCAACAATGCTGTCTCCACCTCCTGCCAGGAAGCTGCACCAGGGAGGACAGAACTGGTTTTGACTAGGTACAGACACTCTCTGCCTTCAGAGAACAAAGACTTTTTGAGTATAAATATTGGGGCCCAGACCCCAAGACTGTAGATCACTTCTGGGAATCAAGACAAACCTTTGCTGAGGAGAAGAACCAGGAAACTGAAGGAGGAGACTGCCCCTGTGCTGTGTGCTGTTGGGGTTGGCCTGCAGTGGTTACTTTATTGCCAAAGAAAGGAGAAAGGAACTGTGTGTGTACTTTCATCATCCTGAAGAAGATCTCCAAGGGCTTGAAGATTGAGCTTGCCTCCTGCCTGAAGTCTCAGGGATACAAGACTTCACAAACCGGCTCTCCCTGAATTCCCTTGCTGGGAATTCTACCTGCAAAGAGGTGCCTGCTGTTGTGTTGGGCCCTTTTGAAGACTGCGTGTCGCTGGGAGCTGGAAGCGCGACGCAACGAAGGAGAAGTGTGTCGCCGCAGCAGCAGTTGCCGTCGCATCGCCGAGGAAGCGTGCCGCCGCCGCAGCTGTTCGCATCGCATCACCGAGGCGCGTCGCATCACCGGAGAAGCGTGCCGCCGCCGCAGAGGTCGCGTCGCATCACCGGAGAAGCATGTCGCAGGGCCTGTCGCGGCTCAGAAGTTCACAGAGTCGCCGCACGGCCGTCGGGCGTGCACGCATCGCATCTACGTTGTCGCACCATAACCAAGATGCCATTTTGTCGCATCGCATCAAGGCGCCATCTTGTCGCAGCGCACCGGATCGCAGTAAGAAACCGACGCATCAACTCCCCACACAGTAAGGAAGCGAGTCTCAACTCCCCTGCGCAGCAGTACGGAACCGACGCATCCACTCCCCAGAGTGTAAGGAACGGCGCATCACCTTCCCTGCGACCCTTTTGTTTGTTTTGCGTTACGCATCCCAGGTACTTTGAGAGTAAAGTGTCGCATTTACCATCTACATTGAACTAAGCTATTTCTACCATTTTAAAGACTCATTTTTGATTACAGTATTGTGGATTTTTGTCGTTTGACCTTTTGTTAAGTCTAGTAAAGATTACTTATTTTTCTAAACTGGTGTAGTGTCCATTTGTAGTGTTTTCACTGTATTACTGTATGTGTTCACAAATGCTTTACACACTGCCTCTGAGATAAGCCTGCCTGCTCGTGCCAATCTACCAAGGGGGTGAGCAGGGGTTATTTTAGGTGTGTAGCCCCTTACCCTGACTAGACGCAAGGGTCCCTATTTGGACAAAGGTGCAAACCATTGCCAACTAGAGACCCCCAAATCTAACACAATATCAAAATGATCTACAACCAGGCATACGTTTCACTGACTGTGTTCAATTAATACTCCTTAGGCATATTTGCAAATATTTTGCTAGGTACTTCAGAGGATTGTGAACTGCATCTTTAACACTATAGTATGGGAACAGCCTAGGGATAAATCATTTTACTGTTATGATTTGTTTGTAATACTTCGGAAGAACAACTGCAATAGCAGACACAAGTAAATATGGCTATTTGCACAATAATACAATTATCCTAATCATGGCTGGTGAAAAAGGGGATTAGTGGAAAGGATAATGTTATGAGAATGGGAGAGGTTTGGAGTAGAGGGTGTATCAGGAACAAAGACACAGTATCTCTGAAGGGACTGCTAATGGTGAAGAGAACTTATGTAAATGTACATAAATCATGTATTTTGTGTAGCAAGCTGCAAAAATGAAGGCAGTTTTCATTGTCCAATCACGAGAGTACAGATCTGACAATTTGGTCTCACTCCACCGAAAATGTCAGAACAAGAGGTTTGGAAAAAATATCTATAGCAGGAATATTTGGATTCTTAGTTCTTGTCAAAAGTAGGATCATAGTAAAAAATGCAGAACAATTTTTCCGACAAATTAAACATTTTAACTTTTTATAGAACCCCTAATTCTGAAATTAGCTTGGCAAGTCCTGCTTCTAACCTGTATTATAACCATAGGATGAAGTATTACTTTGGTTAAGCAGCACCAACATAATATAGTGCCTTGTCTTTGGCAGTCATGTGTGAACTGGTTTTGCATGGAAAGGACTTAATGGTCATCTTCATGTTGTAAAATGTATGCTAATTAGCTATGCGATATATCATTCCTCATAACTTAGAAGACGGCTGACTTCAAGCCCACCAAGTGGGCTCCCCCATATGTTCTGAGTCAGCAATGGCTTATGCTATGAAACAGTAGGTGAGGCGTCTTTGCTGTTCTGTGATGCCACAATGTATAAAACAGACGTACATCAGTTTAGGACCGCTTATGTTTGATACGGTTTATACCTAAAATATGCATTACCAGGGAATAGGATTCTTAATGTTACCTTTTTACATGCCTGTGAGATATAACATGTAGGCTAAAGAAATAATGACATCTGTTCTCATTTATTCAAAGTTCAAGATGGACTGAATATCATATGGCTGGGTCCAAACTGAGGTATCATGGTGAGCAAAAGAACGATGGTTTGGCGTGCTACCCTGAGCAATTGCCAGTGGTTAGAGTTATTGCAAGCAGCCTCCCATCAAATTTTAAGTGTTTCATGTATCGCCCTAAGTAGCATGGGTATGCCCAGATGTATGTCCCATGCTCACCGTGTCACTGGAACCAGGCTGTCCCTGGCCAATGAGCCCAGACCTAGGGCGAAACCTGTCCTTATTTGCTTGTGTTCTGGTTCAGGGAGATCCTGGCTTGGCAGCTTGGGCTGGACTCTTCCCATGAGAAACAGGGTCTAGACTGATTTGCATATGGCTGGGTCCAGATTGAGGTGGCATGGTGAGCAAAAGAACGATGGGTTGGAGTGCTACCCCGAGCAATTGCTAGTGGTTAGCCTTATTGCAAGCATCCTCCCATCACATTTTATGAGTTTCATGGAGGGTCTCGGTGAACCAGAAGCCTGGGGACTTTAACAGCACTGATGCCAAGAGCTGTATGCTCCCTCCTTGACCCAAGCCTGGACAATAGGAGCGGTCTGTGATCATTGTATAGAAAATGTATCTATCTTATCCGAGTGTGTTCAACAAAGAGAAAGACGATGGAACGTTGTCTAGGTAGTATTGCAGACACCATCTTCACAGCCCTAAGGTGTAAAATATAATAATATTAATTGGAGAAAAAACTTTCAAGAAATATTATAGGACTGGAATTAGCTGTCACCACTAGCCTGAAAAAGACACAACATCCCAGGATTAAAAAAGTTCAAAAACCCCTTCCTGTAAAAGGCCCCTCAACCTATACTGAGGCATGATCATCACTTTTTAGCCTTGGGTTACAGCTTGAACCCAGCAGAAGAATCCTTGAGCGTGTCCAATGTTTAAATGAATAATAAAAAAAAAAAACCTGTGCAATGGCAAAGCCAGTAGGCCTGACCTTGCCTGTGTCTTTTATATGGTAATGTTGAATGCATCATAAATTTAGTAAAAGAATGAGAATGTATGTATGTTTCTAAGATTCACGTGTAATGGTCCTTGCACCAGTATTAAGTTTTGTGTGTATAGAAACCATTCACCATTCTTTAAAAATTGATAAGCACATCTTGGATCATCCCACTGTAGCATTTTATTCTCACATCTTTCTGTTAGTTTAGATGTGTTCTTTTACTATTTGTGTAATGAATGAGAAACTATTTTATATCTAAAAGCCGGCTTTCTCATCACACATTTAATTCTTTATCTCATTCATCAGTTCAATATAGAAAACAAATGTTCTGTTTTGTACTGCAGCAGAAACTTTTTATTTGCTTTTGTCATCGGCGAATTAGGAGACATGAGTCTCAGAACAACACAAGGATGTAAAAGTATGGTTCTCCTTTTACCCAGTGCACCATGAGGTTTCTACTGGAAATAAATCCAAGACCAGGAAAGCTGCAGTTTAAATATGTTGCCGGCAGATGTCCTTAAAGGAGTATACAACTGCTTGAAAGATGAAGTTGCACTATGTAGGCAAAAGATATCCTAGCAGAAGGATACAATGGAATGGAAAGCTGAAGTTGTACTGTACTACCGATAGATGTCCTCATAGAACAGGGATACTCAAAGTATGGCCCGGGGGCCGCATGCGGCCCTTCTGACCTTTGCATGCGGCCCCCGGTTAACAGCAGCACTGGGTTGCTGTTCACTTGACTCAGAACGAACATTAAAAATATGCTAAATTAACAGGCAAGCCATTATATAGGGGTTAACTGAAGTTAAGAAAAGGAAGTAACTAGGCTGTCCTGCACCAGTTAACTTTAGGAAGACTTTCATTTTCAAAGCCATCTTGCATCAAAATTGTAAAAATATGATAAGGTCTCTTCAGAATTCAAAAACTGTATTTCATTAATCCACAGAACCAATTCACCTTAGTGTATCAGATAATATCAGTACATTGAGAAGTATTTGTTTAAAGTGATAGTTTTCAAATATGAATGTAGAAACATTCATCCCTCCCCCCCACACACACTGAAACAATGCCAATAGTGAACGAAGTGGCACGTCAGTTATGTACACTCTTAGGGTCGCCTAGGTTCCTAATATACGTGTTTTTTCTTTCATCAACAAAACCTGCTTATGTCTCGGGATCAACATCATGAGCATACCCCAAACCCATTCATGGTTAAACTATTTCGGTACTAGCTCAACAATGCTGTACACACTGGGTGCTCCTATCCCTGTTTAAAATTCTCACAAGTGTCTATCTCCCCCAGGAATTAAATTGTATGTGTTTCTCTCACCCCCCACAATTTTCTCACATCCAACACCCAAAAATATTTGTGAAAGGTGTGAAGGCACCTCACGGAAACACCAACCAGGGAGCTACTGATAGGTTCTCATCAGTGTGCTCCACTTATCATCATTGGCAGCCTCCACACCAAAAAGAATATATGTGAAAGGATGTACACAAATAAATGAAATGAAAGTGTGAAAAAAGGTAAAATAAGCACCCAAAGATATTCATGTGCCTATCAACCCTGACCCCTTACTACAAGAGCAATGGAGAGAATTTCTCTAGCTCCTGCACTATAAAAACGAGCTAAACAATCACTGGCACTGTTTCCAATTTTAATCACTGCTGTGCGTTTTGCTCACGTTAAAAACCAGACCTACTGTCGTGCTCCATCAGTTTGATAAGAGAAGCCAACATGTTTCATTGCCTTTTAATGCTTTTCGGCAAATTCTTCAGGGCTAGGGGTCAATCCTTGCCACACTATAAATTGCAATCAAATACCTAGGGATAATAGACACAAACAACACAACATAAAACACTGAGTTACACAATGCTCACAGAGATCGCTCCACGCAAAGCGTGCATTTCTTTATATCACTGCTCACACATACGGAACGTCAGGGATATTTACCCGGTGGCTGCCCCCTTATAGCATACCGGCCGCCACCTTCCTGGGGTTTGTGTACGCGTCCACAATACTCCCGTGTATTTATCACAGTTGCTCTTCGTCAACCTGGAGATAAAATATGTAAAATATATATGTACACCTTTAATCGCTATAGTTGCTCTTCGTCAACCTTGAAGGTCAAATATGTAAAATATATATACACCCCTTCATCGCTTTTCAGGGAGGCGCAGCTTGACTAATTAAAGCGCGACCCACAGGTCATCTCATTCTGACATGCACCGCTCAAACGGGG
This sequence comes from Calotriton arnoldi, assembly GCA_963921515.1. Lineage (NCBI taxonomy): Eukaryota > Metazoa > Chordata > Amphibia > Caudata > Salamandridae > Calotriton > Calotriton arnoldi. The sequence goes on along the minus strand of CAWUFW010003468.1, from coordinate 1,218,374 downwards.
ACACTCACACCTCTCACCCCCAGTGGTCTGCGTCTATCACACCCCCTTTCAAGTGAAGTGCTTCTCGCTATCTTAAATAGAGGCATTTCTGACCTCCTTGTCTAACTCACGCTGCCACCCATCAAAACTTCTCCCGCTTACCGGTAAGTCACCAGCATTCGGCTTACTCACTCCGAGCTCGTCTGTGTTGAGCATTCCCGGAGTATTTGAAAGCCCGGGTGTGTAGACACACCCATAAACTTCCGGTAGAGGCCGATCACCCGGCCTCAACTACGGGCGCCATCTTTGAATTGTGTACTCCTCCATAAGCCTAATAGCCCCTGATGATTAATGCCTCACATCCGGCATTTCTCAAGACAGCGATAATTAATTCAATCATTTCAAATTTAATAATTTCCAATTTGAAAACTGAAAATTAAAAAATACAAATTAAAAATGTGAAAAATCAGACAGCATGTACTTTGGGCCCAACGTTCACAGGCAACGAATAAATCCTGCTTCAACATCCAAAAGGACCTGGAGTTACCCATTCATTCTCTCATTCTTACTTCATTTTTTATATACAATGACAACCCTCCTTTTCATGTAGCTGTAACCGCATTGGATTGGTTATCACTTGCAGCAAAAAGATGTATGGCAATAACTGGAATTCACTATAATTTCAATATCTCCCCGCACAGTGCTAGGCCTCAAAAGGTTGACTCCACCACCATTCACCTATATGTAAGCAGTCTGCAATATACCTCACAATATTAGGCAAATGCTTGATCTCTGCTTCTAGGTTCTCACTGCAACCTTATTCCACTCAATGACATCATTCAGGCTCTGTTGGTCAACCCGCTCCTGGTAGAGCCAACGGGCCTCTTTAGTGGCCAATCTGTTCTCGATATTGAATATGTCTCCCCACACCTTCTCTAACACAACCCACTTGATGTCCTTGTAGTGGTGTTTCTGTTCACGAAAGTGCCCCACCAAGCGAGTAGTCAGTTTGCCCGCCTTGATAGTGCTCAGGTGTTCCTGAATTCTAATCTTGATCTTCCGGGTTGTTAATCCGATATAATGCAACCCACACGGGCATGTCAATTGGTATATAACGTTTGTTGTGTTACAATTGGTGAATTTGTTTAGATACCACATTCTCCCATTCACCAATTGAATACTTTAATCGTCCCTGTGAGTTCACACACAGAACACCCACCGCATGGATGGTGGCCTGAGGGGAGCCCTGATGTCTTAGGTTCCTGCCTCGGGCGGGTATGTACCAATTGATCCCGTAGGTTTCTCGATCTTTTAAAAGCAAACCTCGGGGGTGGCATCACAAAACTGCTTGTACTCAGCAGAGGCCAATGTTTCCTGATACTCTGTCGTATTCTTGTGGATAAAGGGTCAAATGTTGTAACCACCAGTAGGCAGTCTCCTCTCTCCTTAGCATTTCTCTCCAGCAAGGCTGCTCTAGGTGTATTTAATGCCCTTTTCCTAGCTTTGTTCACAATTTTCCTGGGATATGACCGATTTTCAAGTTTACCTGCCAATTCTGCTGCCTGCTCAACAAACTTCTCAGTAGAGCTACAGTTCCTGCGATAACGCAAGAACTGTCCCACAGGTAAATTATCCCGAAGTGCTCGGGGGTGGAATGACCTATAGTGCAGGAGAGAATTTTTATCCGTAGGCTTCTGATGTACATTTGTGCACAATCGCTTACCCACTGCACAAATGTCCAAATCCAGATAAGTGGCCGTGTCCCTACTAATATTCCATGTGAACTTAAAACATTCATCAAGTCCATTGAGCCAACTCAGAAATTCCCGGGACTCGATGAGCTCTTGTAATTGTGAGGTCGCCCTCGAAATCGGGCAGGACTGTCTGCTTAATAAATGTGTTGACCCATTGTATGGGTTGGGAGCCTTCTATTCCTTCAGGAACCCCAACGATGCGGAGATTAGATCTTCGCGAATGGTTCTCGAGTTCCTTTAATTTGTTCTCGAGGAAGTTTTTTCTTTTTGCTGCCTCTTTTGCCTCTCCCATTACCACATTCATTTGGTCTTCCAGGACAGATATTCTGGTTTCCGCCTCTTGTACTCTAACAGGGAGCCCGGTCATCACTTCTTCAATTTTCCCCAGCCTCTGGTGCAAGGCGGCAATTTCCATTTGCTGCTCCTTTTTCATTTCACGTATTTCCTCTAGGATTAAATTCAGCATGTCTCTGATATCTAGTTGATATGCCCCCTTAGTCTCCATATTCTGGCAGGAATTCCTTAACAGGTCATCAATATCTGTGCTTGTGTTTCCTATCTTGGGATTCGCCAGTTCAAAAGCCACATCTGACACTACCTGTTCTAGAGGTTGATGGAACTGGGACTGTACCAGAGGCTGTGATGACACCGAGTCTGACGGGGTTTCACCCATGCCTTCACCGCCTTTGTTAGCTGGAACTGGCAACTGAGAAGGTTTTAGACTAGACAGAGATTCTACTGGAAGATTCAGAGAGGTTGAAAGCCTTGAAGGTGTTACCGAAGCTTGTCCTTGTACTTGGGTCTGATCCTGCTGATCCTGCTGATCCTGCTGCTGCTGTCGCTGTATCTCTGGATGTTCAATTTCTGAATACGGTTGTGCTGGTGTCTGGCCTCCAGGGACTAAGGATCCTGGAATAGTCGGTGCGATCTGACCTGCCTCCGGGAGAGAGACATTAGAAGGTTTTGGAGCTGCTAAAGCTATTGGTGTTGCTATTGGTGTTGCCAGCACCTCCCCCTTAAGATCTCGAAGGGACGGGTACATTCCCCATTTTTCCCGTAGCGAACAGATGCCGAAGCGTCAGAATATAACTGACGTATAAAGTTGATTAGAGCTGATTCAAAGCCCATCTCCTCCATTATGTGCCAGAGCTTGGCGTGGGACACGCAATCAAATGCTTGCTAAAGATCCATAAATGCAAGGTAGATTTTCCCACCCTTCGCTCTAGTATATTTATCCATAATTAGAGAGAGGTTCAGACACTGGTCTACGGTACCTTTTCCCTGCTGAAACCCGTATTGTGGCTGCATTTAAATGTTCCTCTCCTGTGCCCATACCTCCAACCTCGATAGGAGAAGTCAGCCCATCAATTTAGCTGTTGCGTCTAAAAGCGAAATTGGCCTATAGTTCTTGGGACTTCCCCTATCACCTTTCTTATATATTGGAACAATTATACTGGTTTTCAGGGGCAGAGGAGGGCCTACTAGGGCTATATTGTTGAAAAAATTGGTCAATAGGGGTACCCAGAGATCTATCTTGGAAAAAATCTATCGGGACCCCATCAGGGCCCAGGGCCTTCCTGCAGCTGCAGGCTGCTAGCCCAGTCCTTACTTCTGCAAGCAAGAAGGATAGTTTATCCTGGTCACTAAGATATATGATGGCAGGAGGTAAGACAGGAGAGATAGTGGGAGAGAAAATACTCACAAAATGAGCCACCCAATCCTCTTCACCTACATTGGTGTCTAGGGTGGGGTTCCCTATTAGATTTAAAATAGGGTGAGTCAATTATCTCCCAAAACTCTCAGATATTGCCCGTGGTTGTTGCGTGTTCAAGTTTGGCCCAGGTTTCCTCCTTTAAAAGTCTCTCCCTTCTCCTTCTTGCTACTGTGTATTCAGTACGAAGTGAGATAATTTAAACCGTGTTTCTAGGTTGGATTTTCAGGGCTTTGATGAGGGCCTTCTTGCTTTTTGTGCAGGGGGGGTCAAACCAACCTTTACTCTTTGCGGTGTTAAATGATTTGTAGCGAGTGAGTGCCATCTTTATTTGGTCTAACAGTTCTCCAAAGGAGGTCATCAAAACTGCTGGTGGTAATTCTAGGTCTAGACAGTTATTGATGTTATCCTGAGACTTCGTTATCACCTCAGGGACCAACTTGTGCTTATCAATTTGGGCCCACTTTAATTGATAGCCGTTTTTCCTAGCCAGTAGTGGGGATCCTATTATCTGATGGTTAGTCACCTCCCTGGATGGCAAAAATACCTCACAGGTTAGTATGGCATGGTCACTTAGGGACGTAAAATGCACATCTAGATGGATGATCCTACCCCTAAGGGAATTAGAAGTCATTATGAAATCAATAGTTGATTCATGAACATCCCGACGAAAGGTTTTCTGTGGTCGGGGTATTTAAGTTAACGACTAATACCATATCCCTAGTGAATAAAAACCTATTAAGACTGCTTCTGTATTTGCTGTGGGAGAAGTGGTAGACCGGGGATCATGTCAGGTCTTCCAGACCACAGACACGGTGTTGGCTATACTTGCATGGGTTAATATTAAAGTCACCCACCCAGATGATACTTAGAGGTTTATTTTTCCCTATTGAGCTTAAGGCCTCATCAATTGTCCTGTTTACCTCATCTACAACTGAATGCATGTTTGAGCCGAAATTGTTGTTATAATAGTTAATTAGGAACCAAACGCCTTCATTCGCCATTTCTAATATAAGGAGTTGAAAGTAAGGGCTAGTGGCCTCAAACTTCTTGACTTTCATTTCCGATGTATTAGGGATTAATGTTAGGACGCCCCCCTTTGCCCTCCCTGATACTGATGGAACTGCATTTGTTTGGAAGGAGAGATAGCCATTTATGAAAGTGGAGCCTGCTGCCCATGTCTCCTGGAAGCACAAGATATCTTGGGCTTCCCAGAGTTTTAGCCAATTTGGATTGTTCAACTTATTTGTAATACCTGCAATATTCCAGGGCGTTATTTTAAATGCGTTGTTTTGCCCCTTCCTGCTTTCATAAGTTATGGGGTCATCAGGATATCACGGGGTGTAACTTTCAGTGTGGCGAGCCCCTCGTTTATGGGTGCGTGTAGTCAATCACATTGTTCCAGATCGGAGAGAGGGGCAAATCTGTTCTCAAGGGTTACCCCTGAGTTACCTATGTTGCATAGTACGTTGTCCCTCATTTGCCCCCACTCCCCCAAAGAAAGCTCTAGTTTCTTTGGTCAGTGCAAAAGAAGGCCTAAAGAAAAACTCATAGGGTAATGCTCTGATTTGTGTGCCCTTCGGTGGGTTCCTGCGTAGATGACCTAGGAGAGATCTTGATGCATGGTGGTTGTTAAAATTTATAATCACACAATCGCCCTCCATTGTTGTCATAGTCGGGCCCAACCACTCACCCTTCTGGCCATGATCATTTTGGTTAGCCAATGGAACACCCTCATTACCCCCTACAAGATGTGTAGCGGGACAACCAATGCAGGGGTTTATCCATTAATTGGGTAGTGGTTTCAGCCTGGTCCTCCCTCAAAATCGGAACATTTCCCAGGATCAGTACGAGAGGGGATGAAGCCTGTGAAAGGTGCAATGGCTGATGTGCGTTAACTGGTCTCCCCAAATTCGATCTTTGCTGCCTTAAAATGGGCTCCCTCCCTCCGACCCCCTGTGATAGTGGTCTGCATTAGTAACTAACCCCTTTGGAATGCTAGTGAGATGCGACTGAGGGTTTGTATCTCCACCCAGAGTAGGAGGTTGCTCGTTTGATTGGGAAGGGGGCAATCGATGACAGTGTTGAGAGGTAGCTACAGTATTGCTTGCATAACTGTTCATATTATGTAAATGGTGCCCCTCATTATTACACTCCCTTGGGCGAGCCCTCCCCCCTTGAAGTTCTGGAGGCCCGAAGCTCCTCCAGGGCATGGGCATGAACCTTGGTGGGGAGTAGGTCTACCCAAACCCGATGTGTGACAGTCTCTCCTCAATTTCAGATAATTTGTTTAACAGGAACAAAAGTACGGTGACCAATGTCTCCAGTCTTTTCCATGTGTCGTCATCACTCCCCCGGACAAACGAGGTAGCGGTATTGTCAATATCAGTGGGTCGCAAGATTGAACTTAAGCCCGATTCCGTATCTCCATTTCCTCTTTCTTTAGCAGTTTGTGTCTTTTGTTTTTGAGGGCCACCACCCCTTCTTCTTTTTACTGGTGGCTCACTATTAGTATCTAATGAAGCTTTTGCAGCCTAGCCCCTTGTGACTATTTTTGGTCTAGTTGTGACCTCAAAGGGGCAATGAACGGGTACAACAGGCGTCAAGGGGGGGTATTGGCAGCACTGAAGGGACAGCCACAGGTTATCCCTTCAGTGGGATACTGGGGTACTCTCCACGGTTTTGCAGCCAAGAGAAGAACGCTTCTGGGCGATCAGACAGTCCAGAGAGAGACGCCTCTCTGTTAGTTCAATTTCGTGGGTCAAGACTGACTCAGCCCTCGTTAAAAAAGCGTCTAATGCCCCCGCTTCTCCACCCCCGGGTGCTTACTAAGACCTTTGCGCTTGGCCATTGTTCTTATGGTAGGCTTTAGAGAAGGAGCAATATTGAATAAAACAGTACCTCAGGGCGAAAATCCTTGGGGTCCCACAATCCTGATATCAGAGAGGGGGCCCAGCCCAGCCTCCGACGGGCCCCGCCCTTGCCCCGGGCTTTGCCCGGGCACAGCACAGGCGCGTCCCCGTGCGCGTCCTGCGCCACGGGCCGGCGTCTCAGTTTTAAGCACGTTGCCAAGCGCTAAGGGTCCTAGGAGTTGTGGTCTCCTCCGTCGCGTGTACTGGGTTCTCCTCCGGCTTCCCTTCCTGGCAGTGGGGACAACAGAAAGGCACAGAAAGCACCAAATGACATGGCCGTCAGGAAAGTAGGTAGGGAAAGCAGCTACACTAGCCGCAGGCCGGCGTCTCAGTTTTAAGTGCATTGCCAAGCGCTAAGGGTCCTGGGAGTTGGAGTCTCCTGCATCACATGTACCTGGTTCTCCTCCGGCTTCCCTTCCTGGCAGTGGGGACAACAGAAAGGCACAGGAAGCACCCAATGACCGGGCCGTCACGAAAGTAAGTAGGGAAATCAGCTGCTAATCATTAACTCCATTTTACAGCTCTCGGGATGCCCTACCAACTTCCCTGCTCCTTGAACGCAGCCTGCCCGACCAGAATGTAGCCTGTTTCCCCGAACCTCTGTTCACCACCACGGCCACACCCTTCAGAGGCACTCCTCTAGCTGGTACATGGAATACATAGGACACTACTCCTATTACCATCTGGATCCATAACCCTAGCTATTTACTCTTCCTAGCTCTTCCTAGCTGAGATTGCTCTGATATGGAACCAAAACCCTCAAGTTCCATTTCTACTAATCTGGAGCGGTCCGGACAGAATGCTTTTATGATCAAATATCCCCCTAACCTATCAAAAAATGCCGCAAAAAGCTTTAGACATAGACTCCTTAATTCCCACCCTGAAACCCTTATTTCAGATCCTTACTTCTACCTAAAAAAAGGTGCTACAATAAGTGATCTCATCTTTTTCACAAAACGACATGCTCAGTGGAGGAAGGCCCTCTACTCACTGCTCCAGATCACCACTTCCACGAAGACTCCACATGGTCTTCGACCTACGGTTGCCCCCTCACCGGTATATAGAACAGAAGCTACCATCTCCCTTTACAAAAATGGGACTATCATTATCCAATCCTTAGACCTCAACCTAGCCATGTTTCTCAATATTTTCCCCATCATCAAGAATGCAGTGACTAGCATTACATCCTCCCCCTCCCTAGGAGGTGCCAGTTCCTCTGGTGACCCCCAAACTCCTCAAAGTGTATCATCTCACACCCTCAACTCCTCATTTGACCCTACCTTTGCCCCTTGTGGCTCCCACTTAGGGACCACCAATACATATTAGCAACTCTCCTTCTACTCCTGGCAGGACTGAGTCCTCTGTGCATTCACCAAACTAGTATGCACGTTCACCTCTCCTTTAGCGCTACGACCATCATCTCCTTGTGTTTGCTTTGTTCGCCCTAAGTTGGCAGGGTATGCCCAGCGGTGGGTCCCTTGCTCACTTTGCCACTGGATTCAAGCTAGCCTGGCTGATGAGGGCTGGTAGCCCGAAACCGGTCCCAGGATGCTTGTTTCCGGTCCAGGGAAGACATGGCTTGGCAGTTCAGGCTGGACTGTTCCCATGAGGCACAGGGTCAAGACTGATTTGCATATAGCTGTGTCTGAACTGGGGTGGTGAAGTGAGCTAAAGAACGATGATGGATTCAACCCAGATCTGTGACTGGGGGTGAGTGTCTGAAAAGTTTCAGCGCTCCGTCCATCATCTCCTTGTGTTTGCTTCACCTCTCCTTTAGAGCAGCTAGCTCTGACTTGCTAAGCTCCCTAAGTCACACCATCACCCCGGTTCTTCTCTTGACCTCCAAACCCATTACTGCGGATACTGCGAGTGGGTCTCTCCCTATATCAAGATCGGTGACACCCCCAAAATCTGAACGCCCGAACTGGGCTAACAATATGCCTCCTACGACCCCAGTATTGCCTCATAGCCAAGGGCTGCACCTCTCATCCTCTAACTTCTTCCACAAACATACCCTGCTTCCGCAGGTTCTTTCGGGTCAATATCCCTCTAACCCTTCTTCCACTAACTCACCCTCCCCTCCTAGCCCCCATCCCCAAATACCTGAATCCCACCCCATCTCGCATCTGCAGGCTCTTCCAGGCCAGTTTCTTTCTATCCCATCATCCATTAATTCACCCCCCTGCCGGGCCCACTGCTCCAAGCCACGGAAACCCACCCCCACACCTCATTGGAAGCCAGACTAGATGAGATCACACTTTTCCTCCAACAACTCAAGGTGGATGTTCAAAGCCTATTACACATCACCTCCGAGCTGTCCGTTAATCAGAGGTTAAGCTGGTCCTCAAAGACTAACCGCCTTAACCACGCGCTCCCATCCAACTCCGGTACCAGGCTTCCAGCACGCCCCCATCAACTAGGTCCTCACCAAACATGGCCTCCCCGCTCCAAAGATGGAAAACCGCACCCCACCCTAATGACCCCTCTTGGCCCTCTAGACTTAAAGATCCACTGTCTGTCAAGGATATTTATTCCCTCCTACTCTCATATGATCCTACACACTCCGCTACCACAACAAACATGTACCAAATAGAAGCAATCCAAACGGACCCTTTCCGAGAACCTAGGGTAAACCCCAGAGCCTTAAATAAGAACAACCTTACTAGAGTCACCACACTTTCTACCACAGTAGACACCAATCCAAAACTTAAATGCATGCTTCTAAACTGCAGATCAGCAGTAAGACATGCTGCTGACATTGCTGCCCTCATCCTTGCACATGGCACTGACCTCGTAATGCTGACTGAAACCTGGTCAAATTACTCATCTGCACCCATCCTGGACATACTAGTGCCTCTGACTGCTCTTTGTGATAACATCCTGCCCCCTCTTGTGGACATGTCAAATGTTCATGACTTTATTGACCACTATAACCGCTCCATGACAAGTGTTCTAGACTTGATGGCGCCTCTACAGCCAAAAAGATTGTCCTCCAAAGTCTCCAAACCTTGGTACATTGATAGTCTAAATACAGAAAGATGGAATCTGAGACTAGCGGAAAGATTGTGCAGATCTTCTCTCTCCCTCGAACATCTCAACCAGCTGAGATCATTAAGAAATATTTACAACAAACGCATCAAATACTCTAAACCCAGCTTTTCCAGAAACCAACTAGAGCAAGCAAAAAAACGACCAAAAAAACCAGTTTGAGTTCATCAAGCTTCAATCAAACAGTCAACCTAACCTTTCCTCATTGGGTCCGGGTCCGCAGCCTAACTGCGAAGAATTTGCTGACTTCTCATATAAGACTACTAAGATCGAATCTGAACTACGGTCAGCCTTGGAGCACCTATTGATTGCACCTCCTAACACGCTCCTTCCTCCTTGGTCTGATGTCGTCCTGCCTGTTTGGTTTTGCCCCCCCAAAAATATGCCTCCTGGAGCATATTCAAAACTTTGGATGAAAGCACTCTACACAAAACTCTGGCTACTCTGAAACCATCTAACCACTTCAACGACCCCTTGCCATCGAACTTCTTCTCTGACATCAAAGCCTCCATACTCACACTTTGGACTAAGATTGTCACTGCCTCACGACTGCAAGGTGCTATTCCGGACTGCCTAAAGTCTGGGCAGGACACCCCTATTCTAAAAAAACTATCTGCAGATCCCTCTCACTTACACAATTTTTGCACAATTTCTAACATCGCCGCGCTGTCAAAGCTCCTTGAGAAATGTGTTCACGTCCAGCTTTGTAACCACATTGATCAATTCTGACTCCTAGACCAATTTCAATCCGGTTTCCGTCAGGGTCATAGCATGGAATCCGTTTTCACTCACATTGTAGATGATACGCTAAGAATGCTTGATCAGAATGAATCCTGCCTTTTCATCCTCCTCGACCTATCATCAGCTTTTGATACTGTTAAGCACGACAACCTAACGCAGGATGGGGCTTTCTGGTCCTGTACTAAACTGGTTCTCCTCATTTACCCACAATAGAACTCAAAGTTTCAAGGTGAACCAGTCTTTGTCTCATCCCTCACCGGTCACTTTGGGGGTTCCACAGGGGTGCACGCTTTCACCCACTCTCTTCAACTTGTTCATAGAGCCTTTAACAGAAATTCTGAAATGATCCAGCATTAACTATCACATGTATGCCGATGATACCCAACTGTACCTGAAGGCCACCTCCCCTGAAGACATCAGGTCCCTCAACTCAGTCTTACAGAAAACACAAAGCTGGCTGACATGTAACCATCTGAAACTAAACGCTCTTAAAACGGAATTCCTCTTAATCGCCCCACCCAAAGAGTCACCAGTCATCGAAGAATGGATGAATCAACTAACAGCTCTTAATTGCACGCCACACATCATTGATTCCAGAAGCTCATTAGGAGTAATGCTAGAGAAGAGTCTGAACATGCAGAAGCACATTAGTGCGCTCACCAAAGGAGCGAACTTCCAAATCAGCATCTTAAGGAAAATACAACCTTTTCTCCCTTCATAGGACTTAAAGGTTGCGGTGCAAGCCCTAGTGATCTCTAAGCTGGATTATGGAAGCGCAACACTTTGCGGCCTTCTTAGATCGAAGACGGCTCCACTCAGGGCTGCCCTCAACTCTGCTGCAAGGCTCATAACAGGCTCTAAAAGAAACAATCATATCACGCCGGAGCTGATATCCCTAAATTGACTCCCATATGAAGCAAGGATACAACAAAAAATTGCATGCATGGGACATAAAGCCATTCATTTCAACACCCCAATATACCTCGCTCAAAAACTGGAGCTCTCTGGTGGGCCTACATCCTCTAGAAGTGCCAGCACATTACTGCTCAAACCACAGAAATTCCCAAAAAAGAAAACCTACAATCGAGCCTTCTCGGGTATCACCCAGAGGATATGGAACTCCCTACCCCCTGAAGTCAGGCTGAATCCTTCTATTGCCTTTTTCAAAAAGGAAGTTAAAGAGATTTTGATGAAGAAACTTTTGCCTTAGAACCTGAGCTTCCAAGGCTCTCTAGGACACGCTAGTTGCCATGAGACGGTGAATATTGTTGATCTGTTGGTTTTCTGTTACCTCCTCTTATTCCTTTTGCAAATGATATACTGTAAAGCGCTCTGATACCCCCCTGTGGTCATGTTCGAGATATAGAGTGAATCCCTCTATTGCCCTTTTCAAGGAAGTTAAAATGAAATTGATGAAGAAACATTTGCCTTAGAACCCTAGCTTCCAATGTTCCCGAGGACTCGCTAGTTCCATGAGCCTGTTAAGATTGTATGTTGTTTTGTTGAATTGCTTTTTACCTCCTCGTACCCTTTCGTGATTGCTGAATTTTAGAGCACTCTGATATTCCCTGTTGTAATGTTCGTGCTATATAAAACCTTTTAAATAAATAAAATAAAAATACTAAACAGTCTAAACATTCTTGTTAGAAATGGGGGTCTCTAGTTGGCAATGGTTTGCACCTTTGTCCAAGTAGGGACCCTTCTTCCTCGTCAGGGTAGGGGGGATACACTTCTAGAATAACCCTTGCTCACCCCCTTGGTAGCTTGGCACGAGCAGACAGGCTTATCTCAGAGGCAGTGTATAAAGCATTTGTGCATGCATACAGTAACACAGTGGAAACACTACAAATGGACACCACACCAGTTTAGAAAAATAAGCAAAACTTTATCTAAACCAACAAGAGCAAATATGCCAAACAAATCCAAAATACAATTCTGTAAAAAATAGATACTTTGCAAGATAAACTTTAAATTGCACAAATAGCTGAAAAACACAGTTCGGGGCTACCGCGATGCAGAAAACAAAAGAGTCTAACAGTTCTAGCCGACCGCATCGGTACGGGCCAGCTAAAGCATTGACAGACTCGTGAACAGTACCTTTCTGGTTGCGGCTGACATGTTGGTCCGAGTCGGTCGGGGCAACCATCGCGGTTGCGTTGCAAAATGGAGCGGTGCAGGGTGCAGTGCCCTCACGATGCAGTGCAGGCAGCGGCTCAGTGACGATCGTCCAGACGGCGTCAGTGAGGCCTAGGCTTACGGTGCTGGATGAGGCCATGCTCGATGCGGTGATGGCAGGTTGCAGTACAAGCGACGGAGCTAGTCGATTTCCGGGTCGGGTAGCGACGGTGTCGGTGACGTCCAGGCAGGGTGAAACGAGGCGGTGCGGTGTGCGGTGCCCATAGGACGTGGTGCAGGCAACGGCTCGGTAACGATCGTCCAGACAGCATCGGTGAGACCAAGGATGTGGTGCATAGTGTGCTGGTGCCTTCTGTGGGGCCTTCAGGACACAGAATCCTGCAATGGATTCGGTGACAGAGTCGGTTGCCCTTTTCTTCTGCGGCGAATGAAACCAGCGGTTCCAGAGACTGTGCCCAGAAGGATGGTTAGGTCATTGCTGTTCCTAAGACCTCTTGAACAGGGGGCAAGCTCTACTTCCAAACCCTTGGAGATACTTTCTCAAGCAGGATACATGCACAGTTCCTCTCCTTGGCAGAAACAGCTACTGCAGGCCAAACCCAGACAGCACACAGCAAAGGGGCAGTACTCCTCCTCCAGTTTCTTCTAGCTGTTCTCCTTGACAGAGGTTCCTCTTGAAGTCCACAAGTGATTTAAAAGTCTGGGACCTGGGCCCCACTTTTTATAGCACAAATTCCTTTGTTCTCTGGTGGCAGAGAAGCCCTTTGCCCAGCCAAAACCAGTTCTGTCCTCTCTGGTGCAGCTTCCTGGCAGGAGGTGGAGACAGCATTGTCCAAAGCAGACCAGGCCCATTCAGGTGTGAAAGAAATTGCCTCCCCCTACTCTGAATGCAGCCCAGGTCTTTTCAGCCCAGCCCTGACTCACCCTGGAAAGGCAGGACACACCTCAACCCCCCAAGTGGCTGTCTGAACAGAATGTACATCCACAGCCACTGTCACTCCACAGCCAGACAGTCAATACACAAACCTAGCAGAGGCACACAGGATGGCTAAGCAAGAAAATACCTACTTTCTAAAAGTGGTATTTTCAAACACAGAATGAAAAAATAACCCTTACTAAAAGATGCATCTTTACCTTCTGAGTTCAGGCATACTAAACTTTATCTTCCTATCTCGTCCAAATGGGAAGTTATATTTATAAGATGTTATAAATAAACTCCCATTCTATCCTATGGGACAGACAGCCTTTCAATAGTGAAAAACAAAGTTGGCAGTATTTCACTGTCAGGACATGCCACGCACATCAGGGCATGTGCTAACTTTCACATACATTGCACCCTGCCCAATGGGGTACCTTGGGCCTACCTTAGGGGTGACTCACATGTAAGACAAAGGAAAGGTTAGAGCCTGGCAAGTGGGTGCACAAGGAGCGTCAGCTCCGAAATGCGTAGATGCCATCACCTGTTAAATAAAATCGAGTGAGAATAAACCCCCTTGGAGTGCTGCATTATTGTCTGGAGCCAGAGGATTTTGAACGTGATTATATATATATACACACAAAGAAAGAGAGAGCGAGAGAGAGACAGTTTGGTAATGCGGGCTCCCATGCTTGCTTTAAAATAACCCCCGTGTGGGCCAGGTCCCGGGGACATAAGGTAAATATAGGAGGGGGCGCACTGGCCCCCCCTCCTAGGGCTCATCAAAGCCCAGGGGACCACCACCTCCTCGGGGCACTTTTGATTATGAATGCGGAAAGGCCCGCTGGTCCACCCGCAGCAACGGGGTCTGCCACCTCCCCAGGGCTGATTAAAACAATAGGGGGACCCACGCAGGCCCCCCCTGGGGACCGCCACCTCCCCGGGGCTCATTAAAACAATGTGGGGGAGCCACGCGGACCCCCCCTTGCCCTGGAGAATGCCACCTCCCTGGGGCTAATTTCAATATTAAGGGGAGCCTTACGGACCCCTCCTGCCCCGGGGACCACCACCTCTTTATGGCTACTATCAATAATAACAGGGGACCTCACAGACCCACCCTGTCCTGGGGACCACCACCTCCCCTGGATAAATGTGAACAAAAGAGGAGGGTAGCACGGCCCCTTTCCAGGAGCCCTACATGGCCCTTAGGAACCACCACCCACCAGGGCTGCCTCCAGCAATGTACCGGGTGCCCACCCCGGGACATTGCAGTTTGCTATGGCATGGCGGGAGCACTACTCCCACCATGCCATAGCAAACAGTGTGCTCCACTTTGAGCAAGCAAGAGTATTTTGCTCTCACATGCTCAAAGCAAGCACTTTGCGTTTTACACACAGGGAGCTGCATGTCAGCAGCTCCCTGTGTGTAAAAAGCAATGTCGGCTCCCGCAGGAGACGTGGAGCTGGCAGGGACCATGGGGGTCTTCAGGCTCTCCCCGCGGTCCCCAACAAAAAGGCCTGGCCCCAGGGGCTGAAAATGGCCCAGGAGAGGGGGCTTGGCCGCCCTCCCTTGAAAGAACATAAAAAAATAAAAAATAAACAGTTGGGCCCTGGGGAATTGGGTCCTGGGGAGGGGGAGCCACGCGGCCTCCTCTCCTATTAATATATATATATATATATATATATATATATATATATATATATATATATATATATATATATATATATATATATTTTAATGGCTGGCCCTGGGGCCAAAACTGGCCTCAGGAGGGGGGCCACATGGCCCCCTTCCTTTATTCATAAAAAGGAAAAAAATAAATTGGCCCGGGAGGGGAGCCGCTCGGCCCCCCTCCCTCTCAAATATATATCAAAAAAAGTAAAAGGCCGGACCCAGGAGATGGGGTCCCCAGGGCCCAAAATGGTCCAGGGAAGGGGGCCATGCGGCCCCCCTTCCTAAAAAAAAATGAAATCGAGAAATAAAAAATCCGGCAACTCACCGGAGGCCCCTCCCC
Organism: Calotriton arnoldi; assembly: GCA_963921515.1. Classification (NCBI taxonomy): domain Eukaryota; kingdom Metazoa; phylum Chordata; class Amphibia; order Caudata; family Salamandridae; genus Calotriton; species Calotriton arnoldi. Next base: position 1,203,163 of record CAWUFW010003468.1, on the reverse strand, counting down.
TTTCTCCACCACTTTGCAAATGTGCCTACTTGAGCGCAGCTGGTTGGGTGATTTAGTCCCCTTGGTTGCTGAGGGCCCTTAGGGGCCAACTAGCCCTCCCTGTTACCTCCAGGAAGGCCCACACAGCTGGATTACTGAGAGGTTTTTTAAGTGAATATATATAAAATTTAAATCACACCAGCGTAAATTTTGTTCACATTATGCTTATGATGCAAAATCTCTGACATTATGCCATTACGCCACTTTGCATACCTATACACCATTCACTCTAAAAACGTACCGCAAATGCACCATTTGTGTTAAAAATAAACCGTGAATACATCGGGACAGCAGAATGCAAGCAACGGTTGTGCACAGTACTGTTGTTTCATTGCCCTTTTTTTTGCATGAAATGCATTTTAGGTTAAAAAACTGATATTAAGCTGCATTGCACGCTAAAATATAGCTCTAAATGATAGAATTGGATTTCACATAATTATGCATATTTTCAGCTAATTTTGCCAAAGTAATGTGATGTGCAATACTCAGGTAAATTACTTTGGCAAAATTAGCTGAAAATATGCATAGTTATGTGAAATCCAATTCGATCATATATATATATATATATATGTGGTCCTCTGGCCACTAGCTATGTACAATGCAGAAGTACTGAGGCAATTGCAAGATAGGGACTGCTACTGCAGAGTGGGTCCACTGAGTCTCCAGGGCATTAAAGAAAAATATCATATGGAACTATATAAATGGAGAGGCCAGGGCCTTAATTCCAAAAATGAATTTGACCTTCTTAAAATTGACTATCCAGTAACCCCGATTTTGTACCTGATCCCGAAGGTCCACAAGGACCCGGACAACCCACCAGGCCGTCCGATAATCTCGGCTATTGGTGGGTTGTTTGAAAACACATCTAGTTTTATTGACCACTTTCTGCAAGAATATGTAGTGAATCTGCCCTCATTCATTAAGGACATGGGTGACTTTATGAGAAAGATATACAATGTGTCCTGGGAAGAACACTTCCTTCTTATGACACTAGATGTCTCCGCGCTCTATACGAGCATAAGGCATGTAGATGGCATGAGAGCATTGAAACATTTTCTGGGACAAAGACCTATACACTACATCAGCTTACTCTTATGCTCCTCAAAATGGCGGAGTGGTGCCATGATAATAATTTGTTTATGTACGACCAATGCACCTATAAACAAATGCAAGGGACAGCCATGGGTACCTGCTGCGCCCCCAGCTATGCGAATCTGCATATGGGCTGGTGGGAGGAGCAGATACTCAAGGTAAAACATGCTAAGGAATGGTCTGAAAATGTGGTATTACTAACAAGATACATTGATGACCTATTGATTTTGTGGAGAGGCTCCCCGGAGTCAGCCAAAGCTTTCTCACGTGACATCAACGACAATAATCTGAACTTAACATTCACATGTAACATTAGCGAGCAGGAGGTACATTTCCTTGATCTAGTGGTGTATGTGGAGGAGGGAAAGCTTCAGACTAAAACCTATAGAAAGCCCACATCAGGCAACTCGATCCTCCACGCTAGCAGCTGCCATCCTACGAGACTGAAACACAGCATCCCCTACGTGGAATGTTTACGCATGAAGCGTAATTGCAGCAACGAGACAGTCTTAGGTCAAGCACAGTCAGACTTATTCCTTAGAATGAAAGCCAGGGGGTACAGTCAAGAAGTACTAAAATCAGCTGAGGGAAAAGCAAAACCCAAGACTTCGAGGGGAGTTACTTTTTGGGGAGAGTAAGAGTGAAAAGCAGAGAAGGAAACACACACAGGAATGTCCTATACGATTACTTACAGGATACTCCGCATATCATGCCAGAGTCAGGAACATTTTGTTCAAAAATTGGAAAATTCTTAAGGGAGACCCAGTAATAGGTCCAGACATACCACATGCCCCACTTATATCCTTTAGGAGGGCGAAATCAATGAGGAGAGAACTGGTGCAAAATATGCCCCAAACTAGAGGAGGCTCTGACTGGCTGAAAGCCCAGAAGGGTTTTTTCAGATGCACCAAGTGCAAAGCATGTAGACACGGTCGCAACACCACCACCATCCAGTCCCCCCTCAGAACAAGTCCCATTGAGATCAGAGGCACATACAACTGCTAAAGCGACTTCGCTGTGTACGTGTTAGAATGCACCTGCCAAAAGAGGTACGTGGGTAGCACAATTCACAAAGTCCATGTACGGATCCTACAACACCTCAGGGCCATTGCCAATAACGATCAGAGTTATCCAGTGGCAAGGCACATCAACCAATGCCATCAGGGCAATGCAGAAGAACTAGCATACTTTGTCATTGACTCTGTTTCAAAAAGTCCCAGAGGAGGTAACAGACAACTTCAATTACGAAGATTAGAGTCTCGATACATACTTATGTTAAACACCAAGATACCCCTGGGACTGAACTCTGATGAGGAATTAACAGTGCATCTCTATTGATTGCATATCTCTCTCCCGTAGACAGGGTGCTAGGCGCACAGTATTAAGATTATATTAGTATTATTTATTTTGCTTTTCACATGATTATTTTTGAAGAAGTAGAATCACATTACACATGTTGAAACGTATATGCTACTTTAGGGTGATCCCATGTTTTGCAGGGCAGTACGCAATACTAGTGATGAATATATAGGCTTTCCAATTTTATCTACGTGACAAAGGAGAGTAATTTTGAAAGAAGTATGTGAGTCAGGGTGTTTTTCCCCACTTGGGCCGAACACGCGCCTGCACCATGACTCTGGTGTTAACAGGCATGCTAGGAGTGATAACTTACTTGAGATGATGTATTTTATTTTAATCCGTTAATCGGTATTTGTCTGATGTGATTGCACTACCCACATACTGACATGTATTTACTTTGTCATATACAGACAATGCGCCTTGCTACCAAATAATGCATTTTGGTCTAATATTGTTTCGTTTCTTAGACACTTGTCTTAATTTTATTAGGCGTCCCCTGCATCGTTTATATTACCGATTAATAATGGTTGATGTCACCCTATGTGTCTCACAATGCGACTGAATTTAAGACTTATAATTATTGTTTCCGTATGTCTCACATTTTTATGTCACTTTTAGGTCTATTTCTGAAGAGGAGTTCTCTTCTATGTCCATGCGGCATCAGTATTGCCATGACAATGTACAAGGTGAAAAGTACTTAATGGCCGATGACAATGGCGCTCATTATGTGATCAAGGCGGCTTGGCCGTCGAAACGCGTCAAGGTTTTCTCAGAAAAAATAAATTTGGTTGTTTTAAGCCCATGGTGTCAGCGCCTGTTTATGCAGAAAGAAACAGGATTGGTGTATATATATATATATATATATATATCGCAAGACAAAGGATGCGGCACTCTTAGCAGACTTTTTCGTGCAAGTTTATTTTCAGATAGTCACTCCATCAACGCGTTTCAGCCTCACTCGGCTTTTCTCACGTGAGAAAAGCCGAGTGAGGCTGAAACGCGTTGGTGGAGTGACTATCTGAAAATAAACTTGCACGAAAAAGTCTGCTAAAGAGTGCTGCATCCTTTGTCTTGCGATTTAATACATTGGGCATGGATCCGGCCCCCTTGCAGAGCACCCGCTGATGAGCGCTTTCGGAACCAAAGGATCACTGTTGGGAAATATATATATATATATATATATATATATATATATATATATATATATATATATATATATCTATATCTTAATGCTAATGATGAGCAATCTGGATTATCTTTCAATTAGTTGAAATTTTAAATACTGTCCTAACCATCATCCAGGCACAATCCAACAAGCTAATTCCTACAGAAATTGCAATTATGTCTTGTACACAAACTGTGCAGAGATACCCGACTTTGGTCTCCTTAAGCATGCCTAGGTCAAGGTAATTTAATTTGCAAAGATGCTTTTATTGAACGTATTTCATTGGAAAATATTTTCAAAATAATAACCACTTTAAAACTACAGTACCAAACTGGAAAGAACCAAATGAACTGCGAGTTTTAAATTAGAATTACAATTGTGATTGCATTTTATTTCTTCTCAGTTACAAAATGCTATTTACTTTCTTTTGAAACCAAAACTCTAGACTGGAATTTCTATAGGTAACTCTCATTATCCCATAGGTGTTGCTTCACGAATGCATTTGCTGGTTTAAGAAAGACTTGGAAAAATCTTTAAGTCCAGTAAAGTCAAACCTATTCATGCAACTGTGTTTTACATGTGTAAATTGTAAGCAGCAAGGACTTCCGTTCACTGCAGGCATAATGATAATGTGCGATAGTTGACAAAAGAAGGTACAGGCGTTGTCAAATTACAAGTCCTGTATATAAATGTACATATTCGATAAATTCCAACAAAGCAGTTAATTTTGGGGTATCCACAAATATTTGATAATTCATGTGCTGTGCTTATCTGAGCAGCAGCTAAAGGATACTCACACAGACATGAATTAAACTGTGCAAAAAGTGCAATTAGGTGGATTAATTATGCAGATAGGACACAATTTGACTTTAGGAATGATTCGTCATGCAAGAGAAAAGTAATAGGTGGAAAAATGTTAATACAATTAAATGAGTTAATTTCCCTCGTCATAAGTATAGGTCATGTGTACATAAAACTCAATTTTCAAATAAAGTGATAAATGTGTACTTGTGGGTCAATGACCTCACATGCAAGTGTGCGACTTTCACACAATGCAGGGTATGTGAGTAATTGTTAGCACCAAAAATAGAGTGTGCGCATTCTGTTTCAAGTAAAGACTAGTCTTACCTGGTATTCATTGTAAATGCTGCTTCGGTGTGCGTGTGTACTGATCCATGTTTACTTTCGTCCAAACCAAGGGAAAGGAACTGTATGACCACTCTGGGCCATAATTGGATGGCTCAGCTGTCACCCCTGACCTCTCACTTTCCAAGGGAAATCAATCTGTCATTCATTGTCTGACAGTCTCATTTTGGTTGGGTCATGGCCGGATTCTGTATTCAACTAGCTCCATCATTTTCCCTTGCGCCACAAAACTCAGGAGAGATATAAAGGCATGACAACGCCGAACTTCGAAATGACTCTAGTTGGGGGGGTCAGTCCACATTCTTATTAAGGTGTGGTAAGTGTAAAATTAAGTAGACAAGTAAGCTAAAATCCAGATAGTAACTGGCTCTGCTTCCCGAGCCATCAGTCTCCTTCGAAAAAAGACAAATATATTGCACAGTTTCTCCATGTTTTAGCTTTAATGTATGCTTTTACTGCACCCTCTAAAAGAGAAAATTCACTCCATCTCCATATTTTATTGCCTGCTATAGGGTATACTGTGGCAACCTGTGACACTCCTTCCTAACAATATCGATTTTCTGGCTACTTACAAGTGCACCCTTCTCGCAGCTCCCAAATCTCATCTCAACCAATAAAATGTATTTCCTTACAGTGCATGCCTCTATTTTGCCCAAAACGGATTCCTGCTCCCCTCTATTTCTCGTGAGAGAAACAAGCGTAACTCATTTATCAGTAGCAAAACAGGTAATAAGTAGAAAACACAACAATAAAAATCACATTCCAATTTATGAGAATAGTATAGATTTTAATCTTTATATAAACATCAAAATGAACAAAGTTGGATGTAGGGATCCGGAGATATGATGTTTCAGAATTTTAGATGCTTTTACCACCAGAAAGCACAACGTACCAAGCGCAGTTATCTGGTTGTGCTAGACTAGGTCAAAGTCAAAAGGTAAGGCTGACCCAAATGGAGTGTGAGTAGAATACAAGGACCCGATTTGGTTTGGTGGAAAGTTTACCTTCTGACTTAAGGCCTGATTACGATGTCAAGCAGACCACCACCGACAGGCCGTCGGTGGTGGTCCGCCCGACAAACAGCCCTTCGGTCTGACTGCCACATTTCGATGCATGCGGTCAGACAGTCAGCAGTCAGGGGGAAGACGTCCGCCTCCGCCAGCATCTCAGATTACAACAGGGCGGCAGTCGGAATCATAGTCCCGACAAGAGGCGGTCCTATCTTAATTGGGTGGTCGGACCACCGACTGCTTGTCGGGCGGCCTCCTGACTGCTACGATAGTGATCAATGGTCCAACCACCCGATATTGTAATCAGGGCCTTAGTTTTTTCTTGGAGAAAATGTGCAATTATGACATAATTGGCTTGTTGGGGTGTCAGCTGGATCCGAACATGGACTCATTGATGGTGGCCGGCTGAAGCGCAGGACCTCTGTGTGAGCCTTGGCTCCAGTGGGAAGTTCGAGCCTCTTGATGTCGAGTGACTGAAGTCTGCAGATCTTGCCGAGGAGGGCATCAACATCGACGATGGGGTGCTGCGAGGCGCTGGTCTTGGTGGAATCCTATATGTTCAGATTTAGAGACTTTTCTGGAACCCAGGATCCTTTCAGTAAAGCAAGCCAGCATGTTGAGTCAAAACTGCAGTTTGACGATGGCGGCTGGGGCTCTGTGGCAGTTCGATGGTAACCTCTGGGAACTTTTGTGAAAAGTTCAGGAAAAGTTTCAAAGTGTCCAATTTTGCAATTGTGGAGGGCAAAAGAGTACAATGTATCACAGCCAAGGGTCCAGTACCTTTTGGGCACTACTTGGGGGTTAGGACTCAATCTCCAAGAAGGCATCAATAGGGTCTAGGCCAAATCCAGTTGGAACTGGTCAACTTGGCTCAGCAAAATCTTGGGCTTCTTGGAGCTTTTGTGTTCCTAGAGCTGAACAGGACACTAGCCAACTAGCCATTGGAGTCCAAACTTCTGTCCTTGGCAGAAGTGTGAGCAGATCCAGCCCTTTGAGTTTCACTCCACAGGTTACAGAGAATCAATATTCTTTCTTAACTCTTTAGGGGTCATGCAGTGCAGTTCTTCTTCTGTCTTCCTCAGGTCCAGCAATGTTCTGAAGAGGGTATCCAGGAGCACCACCTTTATGCCTGGCACTAGCTTTTGCGTGGGGGGACCCCCCTGACCAGTAGGGAAAATCACTTCCTGGGACTGTACCTCCACACAATCTCATAGTGCACTGCTCTGCTAAAATCCTACATGGCAGAACGTGGCAGAACCTATATTTCCTTTTTAGAGCTCCTGGCACACCTCTGAAGGATGTCTAGGGAAATGAGACACCCCCACAATTGCAAAGCAGTTCTGGAACAGCTTCCCCAAATGGGATTAGTCCCTCTCTGGCTACTTGGACAAAGGAAAGGTCTGGCCTAGATGTGAGTAACATTTGCCTGTGGCAGGATATGCCCCTTTAAAGCATGAGCAGTTGGTGGACACATCCCTCAGGCTGTCCTATAAGGAGGAAGTCATCTCTCACCCCGAACAAAAGCTCTTTTGTTCCATGTCCTGGGAGCAGATAACATGTCCTCATAGGGAGCCAGCAGGCTGCCAGGTGACAGTTGGGGATTACCTCTAAAAGGCTACTAGAGACTTTCGGCAGAAAAATGCCAAATTTCGAAAAGTGGTATTTTAAAAATAGTAATTTAAAATCCACTTTACTATTAAGTTGGATTTGAAATGCCTATTCATTTGAGTCCTTGAACCATTGTTCTAGCTAGTGTAAAATTGAAGTTATGCATTATAAGGATTTCTAATGTTACCCAGTGATTTTCTAGGGGAAAACCAGCCACAGTGAAAAATGACTTTGGAGATTTTTCACTCCCAGGACATGTAAAACTTAAGTACACCTGCCCGACTTTTTAAATACCATACACTCTGCCCTGTGGACATTTAGGTTCTACCTTAGGATGACTTATAAGTATTAAAAAGGAAGGGTTAGTCCTGGCAAATGGTTTATTTCACAGTTTGTGACATTGCACACTCTAACTTCAGGGGCAGGCCTGAAGACCTGCTTTGCCTTGTCAGTTTTGTTGTAGCACATATATATAATATATGCTACAGTCCACTAGTGACATTTACCTTACATGGCCCAGGGTACGCAGAGTACCATATACTAGGGACTGGGGAGTAAGTTAAATATGCCAATATGGAATTAGTCAATTTTACATATTTTTAGGGGCCAGAGAACATACACTCAGTGCTGGACAGCAGCTCCCCAGTGTTCAGAGTATATACACCAGCAATAAAATCCAGCAGAAAGTGGAAGTGACCACGCAAAAAGGGCATTTTCTTACAGAAGTGTTTTAAATATTTTTACAATGAGATTTGTATGGGTGCATATATTTTTTTTAGGTTTAGGTTTGTGATTGTAATGTTATTCCCTGCCTCCACTAGTTGAAGTGTGAATTTCTTGCAGTATCTGTGAGAGGCCATGTGAGATGTCCAACTCACTTCAATGCTTGGCCGGAGTTTATTTGAGCCCGTATGGGCACTATTGTACTATAGACGAATGTATGACGGAATTCCGCATGCGTTTTTCACGCATGCCTTAGGAACTCCGTCATTTGAACAAATGCATCTTTAGCACACATTTGTTCTGCATGCAAGCCATTTTAACGACTTGCCTGAGGGGGGCCCTGGATATTGGAATAGTTTAATTTACTATTCCAACTCCGTCTGCGCAACAGTAGGGAAGGTGTTGGACTTTAATTCCAACACCACTCCACCATTACGCCCCCCTAATGCAAGTCGCTGTAATGACTTGTGTGCAGAACGATTGCGTGCTAAAGACGCATTCGTTCTGCTTGTGGCGCTGTGAAGGCACAGCGTGATTGGGGCTTCGTCCTAAAGGACGTTTCCCACTATAGACGTAAGTGTTTGTGTAACATTTGTGAATGCTGATTAACTTACCATTTTGAAGCTGTGCTCTTGTATTTGCATGCCCATCTTGGTTCAGGTTCTTTATATTCCCTTTCCTTCTCCCACTTTGTGGTAGTCCCCCTTGCGACTTCCAAATTTACAAGAACATAGATCTATGTGCACATAGTTGTAAGCCCTGTCAGCATCGAAACATGGATATAAGAGATAGAAACTGAGTCTATAACTTTGTGAAGTGCATTTATGAGTATGTAAGATAATAATACAGGAGTGCTACTATGCAAACGTCAATATAAATTTATGAATTGTCCCAAGTGCCTTTTTAGCTAAAAGCATAGAACTGATTATTCTCATTTTCTTGCAGTCCTTTCCCTATGCAAGTCCAGCCCATATGCTTTCACTATTATTATTCCATGGGCATGATTCACAAAGGTAAATATATATATGTATATTTACTCCTAAAAGTATGTGTGTTTCTCCACTTTTTTGCTATTCACCATTTTTAAGTGGAGGTTTGCATCTAGGTGTAGACTTTCATGTCCTCCCCCCTCGAATAAGGAGATGGAGAGTCCTACAACAAACGTTAAAGTTATTAATAGTAACATTACACCTGTTGGTGGCGTTATCAGTCACCAAGGTGGAGATCTCCCAATGCGCAAGTAAAGGGAAATTATTAGAGTTTATTACTCTTTAAAAATGAAATATTTTAATGTACAATATAAATGTAATTTAAGTTAAAATATTTATTATTTACTTGGCAATAATCAAATTTCACAGCATATCAGTGCATCAAATTAAATGTGTATTAAATATCAAAATACTTTTAATATATAAATGTAATTTATAAATATATATATTTTTTCAAATAATTAAATATGTTTACCTTCACTAACATTTTGATTTTCATTTAATGTCTAGGAAATGTATTACAGATATATATTTAATTAATGTAAAAATAGTTTGCTTTCTTTTAAAAAGTTTAAACTGTAATACTTTTTAAATAGTTTTTATTTTTATTATTCATATATAAATAAAAATCAATATATTTATAAATGTATATGTACACATATATGTATGTGTGTGTGTTTAAATGTCAAACGTTTATTTAATTAAAATCTGTTTCTTGGGGGTCTTATTTTGGTTCCCTACAGCCACTGCTTTCTATGGGGCTGTGTTGCAGTACGAGTACCAATGGTTGACCATGGGTGGAGCTGGACTTACTTCAAGGCTGGGCTGGAATACATTTGAGGTTGGTTGGCATGATTAGGGCTGTTGCAACTTTAGCAGTGTGTTTTGTGAACTGCAATGGTTTTACTCTTTTGAGGGCGTGTGATTTGTATTAACGTCTCACCAAAAACCCTCCTTAAATTTACCTAAATTCTTCCTGTAGGAAATTGGGTTATTGGTTGAGGGGGGTGAAACGAGCAAAATCTGGTTCAGAAAAAGAAGGAAAAAATCTGGGTTATTTAAGTGTGTGGCACAACAAGTGCTGCAGGTCCACCTGTAGCATTTGATTTACAGGCCATGGTACATGTACTACCACTTTACTAGGAACTTAAAGGTAAAATAAGTGTGCCAATTGGGTGTAAGCCAATGTTAAAAAAATTTAGGGAAACAGCACAAGTACTTTCAGACTGGTCAGATGCAGGAAAGCGCTCAGAGTCCTAAAGCCAGCAAAAATCAGGAGGATGGAAGGAAAAGTGTTGGGGGGGAAGCTATCTCAAGGATGTCAGGTCCAACACTTCCCATTTCATTGTGATTGATGCCCATTTTCCCACCATTCCTCCTGGTACACCCTACTTTTACTACCAAAATGTATACCTAAGTGAACGGAAAGAAAATATTATAGATGCTGAGATCTTCAGCCATAGGTCTGCAAATTGCATTTTGTAGTATTAGAGAAGTACTACTGCGTTTCTACATTACAGACTAAACATGCTCTATGTAAATCATATCCTAAGTGTTCTATAAAAAAAAGTGCAAATCTCCTTATTGCAATTCAATTCTTCCATTAAAAGCCTCTTCTGCTGACACGGGTATTACCATTCCCTTTCTTCCATTGTTAGTCTCTTCTATTACCAGCACAGTTTCCTGCAAATTCTCTTTTCCCAAAATAGATCCCTTTTATTTATTTCATATATTCAGATTCCTTTTCCAACTTACCATTATTTATTCAACAAGTTCACCATTCACCATAAGCCTCTGCTGATCCTCAAGCTCATTTCTTCTCCCTCGGTTTCTCCAAAGTTCCAAGTCTCTTAAACACCCAGCAGCACAGTATCTATTCCCCATACACCCAGATGCATTGGTATAGCTTCTGTTTCTTCTACAACTCACGTTCTACCCTTTACTCGCAGGTACTTTCTCATTCCATATGTACATACACCATTGCCGTTCCACAGCAAGGCCAGGGACGTTATTCTTTCAATGTTCTCAAAAGGTTGCAATTCTACACTCTTGAGCATTCCCCTTCTTTACCTTCCCCTTCACCATAAAAAAAATCCTTTCTCCCCCCCCCCCCCAAGAATGTCTTTCCTTATACAAAAAAGCCCTCTCTCTGCATCATACTTCTTGCTCGCCCCCATGCAGGGGCCTTTGATATCTCACAACAGTAGTTATGTTTTTCAATCAATTCAACAATGAAAGCAGCAGATGTGTATAAAACAGGACTCGATGGGCTACTCACTACTTATACTAAATGGCTTGAGCTTTCTACTGGGAAGGATGCTGTTTTCACAAGGCAGTACAGGGAGAAGTGGATACTAATTTAAATCAAACAGCTGCTTCCTAGGGTCCTGATTATTAAATGGGCTGCTGATTTAACTTAGGGTGCAATTGCTAGTTTATCCTGAATTTGTAATTCAAGTCTGATATCCATGTGCTCATTGCTTTTTACCCATGTGCAAATTATAGGCCCCCGCTACTCACCAAAGTGTTTTAGCAAGTAAACCCTACAAGATTCTTGTTGCAAACTTGTAGCAAAGAGTCTTGTGAATGCTTTGTCTGACCTTAACAGAGAGACTCTTAATTTCCCAAACTACATCTATTTTAGAGCCATTCTAAGGGTTCGATTACGGGTCTGGTGGTCCATTGACCGCCAGACTCGTGGGGGCGCGGCTGTGGTGGTCTTCCAACCGCCCTATTACAATTAAGGCGGTTGGACTACCATTGTCCTGCCACAGCCGCCAGGGAGCCACCGTTCCCTGGAGGTGGTGCGGCAGTGTGGAGGCAGCAATATGCTTGCAGGACTGCCGCAGTCCTGCCAAGCATATTACAAGTTTCCTCTCCACCATAGTTTTCATGGCGGTTCCTCCTCCATGAAAACCGTGGTGGAGAGGAACCAATGGGGGCCCTACAGGGCTTCCTTGTGCCTCAGGGTCATGGGGTGCATGCAGGGGAGCACATGTGCCCCCCCTGTATGCATGCACCCCAGTTCCTGCACGGCATGGACTTTCGAGTCCATGCCGTGCAGGAACTCTTTTTGACGTTCCCATTGCAGTGCCCATTTTCAGAGGCACTGTTGTGGGAATGTAAAAAAAAGCCCACCAGACACTAGAAACACTCGTAATCTGGCAGGTGCACCACCAAACTCATAATCAGGCCCTAAATAGCCACAGTTCCTGATATATTTTGCATAAGCCATCTAAAAGTCGGACAAAGTCAATTTTTCCTTACTCAAAAAAGGTCAGCGTTTATCACGTACTCATAAGCCATCATGTTTAAGGTTAGCTGATAAATTGGTATGAATAAAGAGACAGCACCACAAACATATACCAATCCGAGATTCCCACCTATTATATATGGGATAAAGTATCCCCTGCTGAACATTATGATGATAGAGCAAGTCACCCAGGAGTTCCTTAACCAAATAGAGGAACGAGGCCTAAGGCTAAGTTCCTTTATAAGGTTATGGAACTCGGAGTGGTCTTGCAATATCCTTATCATGTACGGAACGGGTTACTTTATACCATATAATACATGGTCACACCTTTCCCTCAAACCACTTAAAACTTTGGTGCGCAGCTCTTTAAATTAAAGAGACAGCATGTTTGCAAACATAGAGAATAAAAATAGAAGCTCTAGTGCAAAATTAAACACATCAAAATTTGTTTGATGTTTGTTGCAAAAAGCTATTAGAAACTGTTCAAAAGAAGCTACAGTAGCTCTGAATGTGTAGAACCATCCAGAAAGATTCTGGCTTTTCTATAATTATCTAGGGAGTGCAAAAAATAAACATTTCTGCTTGTCACTGTTAGCTGGAAAAATAAAGCAGAAGACAGAAAAGCAGAGTTTCATTTTCATTGCTTTAAACACCTGCTCCGTGCCCTGACTTACCTTTCACCCCAGCTGCTGGAAGCAGGCAATGTGACATTAGAATCCCATGTATTATGACACAACAATTGTTGTAGTAACTGTCTGCAGTGAAATGGCTGATGGCCACATTCTGTATCGTAATAATTATTGGCAACATGCTACTATTACAGGCTTTCGATCTGGGCTCAACTGGCACAAAACTTGGCCTACTAGCTGGCACATTTGCTGTGGTGTATATGTAGGTAGTCTAGCGTTCTGAAACACCTATTTTAGGAAATGTTAATTCTAGTGAATAGATTTTCAGTATTGTAACTAGTGTTTATTTACCGCGGAAAAGTCAATTTTCTAGATAGGTTATCAGACTATGCGCTTTAAACTATAATTTGAATGTTTCTATAAACGCATGTTATATAGGAATCTGCTTTGGTACCTAGATTGATGGCTATATTTACTTGCGTAGATATTCAGCTGTCACTCTACTTGCATAGCTGTTATGAGGGGTTGGCATATTCACCACTATTGAAAAATCCAACCTACATTTTCTAAGGCATATTAGTCATTTTCACTATATTTTTGTCAATTTTAAACTGTTGAAAATATTTTCGAGAATAGCAATTCTGTTTTTTTTTTATTTTAGGAGAGTAGCTGATGCCGATCATGACACAAAACGTCTGACGGGCAAATTGTCGGTCTCAAGATTTCTAATGGCCACCGAGGCACTGTCAATTCTGACATCATTACGTATTGTGGCTGGGGCATTGGCAATCATTTAGACAGCCCTAATGGTTGTGAGAACTCTCTCAACGCACTGAAAGTGAAGTTGGCTAAGGTACTGTCACCTAGGTTATTAGCACAAATTTTGATGAGGCTGAAAGGGGATGTCTCTGGTTAGACTGTCAATGCGTATGAGCTCGTGATTCAGTCCATAAGCATTGGTACATAAGACTGTGTGACTTACCTCAACAGGAGGCTCTGATACACACGATGAATGAGATCATTTTCAATTCAGATGTTTTATTTTAGTTTTGTGCTAATCTATTAGCATCAACAATGCCCTTGAGGGCATCAGACCGTCTCTGAGTATGGATCATTGGAGGATGGAGGTCTCCATTCTGGACTCTGGTAATGACATAGGACATATCGCCTGCCTCTGGCCCCTGTTTGCCATGGATAGACTCAATTAGAGTCATGAAGGCGCACCCGGCATATAGCAGAGGGGCGCCTTTAGTCACTCCACGGGCAGGAGCAGCCAAGGTGGAGAGTCGTCCTTCTTTGATGTCGCCACAACGGAGGGTCGCGCCCATGACGTCATCGGATGGCGCCCAAGGGACTACAGCTTATAAGGCCCCGCAAGGCGAGGGATCGGCCTCTTTTTCCCTTCACTGAGCACCGGGATCCATCATACCGGATTCGCACAACCACCCACCCACCCTGGAAGAAGGCAGAATGTGGCGGAATTTCTTGCAGCAGAAATGGGGGCTACCCCAAATGTGGACCGATTTACTGGACTTTCCCCTTGGAGGGGGGTTGATTTATGTGGGCACTGGGCAGGCAGGAGGGGGACTGACCTGCTGGTGGTCCTGGACCTTTCTGCCCTACCCCGGGATGCCAGAACTTGAACATTTTGGGGGATTTTGCCTGGTGGCAGGTATCCCATGGCAGGGACGAACCGCTATGCGGTGCCCTGGATGTTACTAATAAAGGTATGCCCTTGGTTGAAGGTGTGGGCGATGGATAAGGTAAAGGGGCCTGCTGGCACTTGGCATTATCCTTTCTTAAATGTTCCTCTGTGAAGGAAGGTAGAGATACTGATGTGTTGCTTGCACAATCTCTGAGCAGTTTATCTGCCCTATGTCCTGCTTCTCATAACAATTATGTATGATCTGGCTGATCTTATATTCGGTGTTCTCATAAGAATGTTTGCTTAACTATGACGATGGTTGTCACTTATCATTTCACAATGAGTTTATGTGTCTATGTGATTAAAAAGGCTACGCCCTTGGTTAAACCACATTAATGGCTGTTGTCCATCTCCTTGGGAGTGATGCAGTGGGGGGGCAGCGAGTTGCACGTGGTGAGTGCACTATCGGTAGAGGTGCCTTATGTGGCATGCTCTGGCTTGTGTTGCGGTCTATGAATTTTACAGCTGTCAAACTCTTTTTATAGATCTTGTATCCTTTTTGTAAGATGTCTGAAGAGCCAAATGTTATTGATTTGTATTATCTATTGTACTTTTCACCTATTTTTTCTAATATAAAAAATAAAACCAAATGGGAGGAGAATGGAGGAGTTACAATAATAAGATTGCAGTTTGAAAAAAACATATACAGATGGGTTTATGTGCTATTAGAATCAACAGACAATTAATGAGGAACACTACATTTCCATGTGTTTTGCCTAATGGCAATTTTTTATGGCTATACAAGAAAAAATAGTTTTAGAACATAATCTTTCATCAGAAGAACATTTTAAACAATGTGGATAGGCTGTATGGCGGAAACCTGCATGCATTTACTCTGCATACCTTTACAACGCAGTCACTAACCTGACTGCGATGTTACCACGCAAGTCGTTACAATGACTTACTTTTGGGGGTGGACAACTTTGGAATAGTATAAATTACTATTCCAACTCCAGTCTACCCAACAGCAGGGAAGGTGTTGGACTTAAAAATAATAATAACAACATAATAATAACCCAATATTTGTAAAGCGTGAACTAATCACCCGTAAGGGTCTCAAGGCGCTGGGGGCCGTCGGGGAGATTAAGTGAGCTATTGCCCAGAGTCACATGATGCTGAGCAGATCTGCCTCCGGCGCTGGGGATCGAACCGTGAGCCCCGTGCTCCGGAGTCAGCCGCCCTGGCCGCTGCGCCACACCTCTCCCACCAACACCAGTCCAACAACGCACCCTCTACAGCAAGTCATTGTAACAACTTGTGGGTTAAAGTAACGCTTGGTAACTTCACAGTCGGGGTAGTTAGTGACTGTGTTGTAAAGGCTGGTCGTTGTTGAGACTGAAGGGTAAAGGATGTTTCCCATGTGGATATCATAGTCAGAATCAAAATTAAGATATGTGTTTTTAAGTAGCGTTAGATGGTTAGGATAGGTGTGGCCAAAGTATTTCTCAAAAGGCATATTTTCATGGGGCACTTAAATTGGTTGAAAAACTGAGCTAAGCAAATAACTATAGGTAATGACTACCATAACGTATGTGCATGTCCTAAGAATGTTTGCGATCTCTACTGAGGTGTCCGATATATCATTGGTAAATTCCTGTGTTTCTAATTGTGCAAGAGCCCTTGAGATGGAGTTTACAAGATGGGCATTTTGTGATATTGACTGTGAGACCCAAACAATGTAGGTACTTGAAGTTGTGGGCAGGAGTACCATGGTGGCTCTTGCCGACTTCATGGCATTGGATCACTGGCACTGATTATGAAGAATACAATAAACTTGTATATTTAAATAAGCCAAGTCCTAATTTGATAAAGTCTTTTTTGAGGGTTTCTTTGTTTTACTATCATGTTAATCAACCTAGATGAAGATATTGTTGGCCCCAACTGGGGTCCAGTCTGCTAACCTTGTAAAGTTCTCCGAAGAGGGCAGCTGCGTTAAACACTGTGGGTTGTTGGTGAAGTTAACAGTGTGCATCGGAAAGTGACAGAATGGGCGAAAGGTGCACCCTCTGCCTGGGCTGTAATAAAGTAGCTGTTCATCTGCGGTCAGGGATCGTCACGAAAGTCCTTGAACCGCTTCACTTTATTTTGCAGAAAGGCCATCAGACAGCTTTGCATCATCTAACTCCATCAATCAGGGACCTCAGTCACTGCTGCGCTGAAAGCTTTCCTGTTTGGCTCTGTTTTTCACAGACAGCTCAATAATTCGTCTGTGCAGCTGTGATAAATGTAGTGTGCGCTGCTAAACGGTCTCTTTAACATTGGGCAGAATTTCAATGTGCAACCTGCGGAACCATCCCTCGCCTTAAAAGATGATGTGTTCATGTTCAATAATTATCATGGCACACGACTGCTTGGATTGTTTAATTTATTTTGAATTTGTTACAATGATATTTTAAGTTATACAGCTTTTATAAAGTGCAACGATTGCCAGCATTTTGTAACGGTAATGGTGATTTACCTAATCTTCAGGAACACAAATGATGTGAAATCCTGATAATATGTCTCAAAATGAATTAAAGTTCTCCAAATTCTGTTCCCTGACACTTTTAAAAGACAACTTCCACTTTCAGGTCCCCCACAGTATTGCGGTTATAGCATTTCCCAGTCTCTTGTGCTTGTTTGCTTCAGCCCTCACAAGCACCAGACAGCGCCATATTGGAGCACAATTGTCTGTCTCTGCAGAAGAGGGCAGAAATAGGGCAATTATTGGAAAGGAATAACTTCTGTCTGAAAGATGATGCCTCTTTCAGATCAGGTTAGAGGTCAATGGCAGGCCAGTGTGGACAGGCTCACATTGCAGCTGTCTGCAAATGAGCATCACTTTAAGCTACTGTACACAGTACATCACCACGAGAAAGAGTGTAAAACTATAAGGATCGGATGCATTTATTTCACCTATTTATCATGCATTCTTCTATAGCACAATCTGCCAAGTGGCGTCAGTGTGCTTTACATTAGAACAGAAGTGCAGAGACGGAAGGTCTCAATTTACATTAAAATCATTGTGCTTTAACATTAAAACATAGCCTGAAGACCGAATGGCTCAACTTAAATAAACATGGCAACATTAACCTAGAAATGTCGAGACAAAATGTCTTAGATTACAATTGTATAGCTGCAAGAAGTTTATACTGTATATAGAGAGCACTAGGGATGAACAACTCCCCTAACCTTAGAGTGGCAACAACAGAGATCTTGGTAGTGGTGGCTATAACCATTTGGGCCATATTAGTCGTGGGGAAGTAGAGTGCAACTGGAGAGTGGGATGGACCTAGCAAGGTTTGGGTGAGGGCAGTAGGCGGAAAGAGGAGGTTTTGAGGTATTATAGTCGCATGTTTCAGTGATGCAGAAAAGCAGCTAAAGAAAAAAGCGCGGAAAGAAGGTTTGAGTATGAGCTAGGACTAGGCAACATTTTTTTTATGCTGGTTCAATTCCAGGAATTTGACACTATGCTTATTACAAGACTTCCTGGAATAACACTATGTTGCAAAATTACACGCAATTTGCAATTTACAGCAAAGTGGGCCGCGGACACACGCACACAATAGAATACATTCTAAAATATAGCACTAAAGACGGATTTGCATTTTGTGTAATTAATATTATGGGCACTTTCACTCACGTTTGCCAAAGTTTCACATAATTACACAAAAACAAATTATATGAATTTCACACACCCCTAATATGTCAGCAAAGGAATATATTTTAGCAGAGCCAGACAAGAGGAAGAGAAGGTAGTGATGGGGAAAGGAATTGTAGAGGAGCCCAAAAGAGGTGATAGGCAAGAGTGTAGGAGAACAAAAGGCACAGTGTGTTAAGCGGAAGAAAGAGACAGAATAGTGGAGATATCATAAGGAGGAAAGCAAAAGGACAGGTAGGATAAATGTGAAGCAGAAGCAAAGGGGAGATTTGGAAACTACCATGGATAGATGTGGGGCATTGGTAGGGCAAAGGAAAAGAAAGAAGACCGAGCGTCTAGTTCCTGGTGGCTCCTAATTCAGATGTTGTTTGAAAGGAAAAGTTTTTATTTGTGTGTGAAATGTCAGTAGGTCGTCCTGGCATGTAATTTTGGATGTGTGTAAGTAACAGAGAAACGTGGCTGCTCCAGAAAAGGATTAGGACGCGGCTGAATGTATGCTGAGGATTTTAAATTCAAGTTGGTGAACATCTTTTTTTTTAAATTTAGTTCTCTGTTTCCTCCAGAGATTTTTCAGATGGAGCGCAGGTATTCTGGGTGTGTATAGGGAATTTGAATGTATGCTACACTAACCAATTTGATAGTATTCTGTCTCTAGTGGAAGCCAATCTAGCTCTTTCAGAACAGGAGTAAAACAATTCAATTGCAAGATAGCGGTGACCGGAGAGGGTGTAGATTTGTTACTCCCAAGGGCCCGATTCTGATGCGGGTTGGAAAAGCTTCCCGACCGAGGGCCTGATTCTGATGCGGTTAGGATGGCCTCCTAACGGCATTTGCTCCTTCCAAATCGGATCGGGAACGTGTCTTCCCGACCGAGGGCCCAATTCTGATGCGGTTAGGAACAAATGTTCCCATTGAAGTCAATGGGAGTTCAACCAAATCGTATCTGGAAGCATCCGGATGCATCCTACTCCGCCGGTCGGACTTTCCCGATCCGAGTGGGTCGGACACCATTTCCCAACCGATTCGGTCGGGAAGCTTTTCCAACCCGCATCAGAATCAGGCCCCAAGAGGATGCATTTCCGTTGTTGATTGGAGAGCTAACTAGCAGTTGGAAGTCAGTTGGCAGCAGAAAGTGTTTAAAGTTTTTTTTGGGGGGGTTGGGGAGCATAGTGTCACTCTCGGTAGTTTTACAGTGCGGTCCATCTGTGATGGTATAGATTGAGAGAAATCTATCCAGATTCCGAGCACTCTATCCAGATTCCAAGGAATTTTACTTCACTTTTAGCTGAGGCTGAGCCCATGTGATTTTAGTTCATTAAGACATTCCTTGGTAAATTTGGTTTCTTGATTTCTCCAAAGGTAAATTAATTTTGTTTTCTCAGAGTTTAGTCTTAGAAAATTTGAAGAAGTCTTATGAAGCACGTATTCAGGGTTTGGATTATTTTGACAGAGTTGGTTTCCAGGTAGATGTTGGTGCCATATGCATAGTGCTGCATCCTTATGCCCATCTCCATGTTTAGGTTCTTATGAGGTTTCGTGTAAAGATTCAACAGGATAGGTGTGAGGAAAGATCCCTGAGAATTACCACAAATGATTGCAGTTGCATGGGAGGTGGCTGGTCGCATTCTGGTTATCTATTTATGGTTAGTGAGAAAGGGGGTGAACCATTTGAGGACCTTGTCACAAAGGCACATGCAAGTTTCTAGTGTATTGAGGAGTCAAGAGCCATGTGTATTGAGGAGATGCAGTCCTTGAAAATACACCTGCATAGGTGCACACATTTTTTCACTCTACTCATTTTTTATTACATGCAATGATTATCTCTTTCTTAGTGATCCACAAAAGTAGAATGTAAAAATATCCCTTTAGAGAGTCGCTCGCCCGGTGTATTAATTGTTATAGGTCGTCATTAAAGTGTCATCCAAGAAAAAGCTTAATCTACATTTACAAATTATCCTAAGGTGCAAGTCTTTGATAATTCACGTTAAATACATATTTAACGATAATGTACGGTGTTCTTCATTTGCCTAGTCGGCATACATGTACATTAGTGACTAACCTTAATTTCAGTAATGTACATAATGAGTTTGAGTCACAACGATATGTGCACATTTGGCTTACATAAGCAAATAGATTTTTTTTTTTTTAATTGCAAAATCTGTTTCAGGAATTACAACTGTAGGCTTTGGTCATTTGAAAGGATTTTCTCAGAGAATTTTCATTTCTGTAAATCTACCTCCAGAAGTGGATAGTGAGCCGGAAATTGGCATTTCAGGTCTTGAATGGCCTTTATCTTTGTCCACCTCCACAAATGTTTTCTTTCAAGACTGCTTTCTGAACTTTTCCAACGCTGGAAAGGGCAGAGTTTACTCAGGACAAAGGTCGCAATAAATTTTTTCAGAATGAGAAGGGGAAAGAACACACCTAAATTTGCTGTGGGTTATGAAATAGGATTGTCCTAAAACATTTTCCCCGTTGGAATAAAACAATAAAAAAGGGGTCACTGCACAAAGGCGATAGCATTTCCACATCCCTTATTATACCACATGTCAAACTGACTGTCTTCTCAGAAATTGCACTTCACAAATGGGTATTCACAAGGAGTTTATAGAAGTACCCTTGGCATGTTGTAGGTTTTAGGGTGTATCTCTAAAAACAATTAACATGTTAAATAATATTTATTTTAGATAAATGAATATTTTTTTTATTTATGATTGCTTAAATAACTTTCCCCACTCCTGTACAAACTAAACATGCACCTGAAATATAACTTAACAAATATGATAAGTTCATAATTAACATAATTATCAAGTACATAATTAATAAAGTAATAATTATCAATACATTATTTCTTAATTAACTTCCCACCCTGTAACCCTAAAAGCACAAAACCCGCACCTAACATATAATTTAAAACTTTTAATTACAAAATTCACATAATTATCAATTAAGTAATAATAATTTAAATTGATCAAATAATTATAATTAATGTACTTCCCACCCTGTACCCCAACAAACCCAACAACCCACACATAACAATTTAAAAAAATATCTTAATTACACAATTTACATAATTGTCAAATAATTAATAACCTAAATTATTTATTAATTATTTATAATTAACTTCCCACTCTGTACCTCTACAAACCCCACAACCTGCATCTAAAACATAACTTCAAAAATGTAATTAATTACTACATAATTTACATAATTATTAAACAATTAAAAAAATAATAATTTAAATTAATTTGCTTCTCACTCTGTACTGCTACAAACCCCACAACCTGCATCTCAACCTTAACTGAAAAAATAAATAATTACACAATTTACATAATTAATAATCAATTAAATAATTAATAATTAAAAATGTAATTATTAATTCATTATAATTAAATTACTTCACACCCTATACCCCTACAAACCCACAACCGGCACCTACAACTTAACTGAAAAAATTAATTACACGATTTACATAATCAACTAAATAATTAATGATTAAAAATTAATTTTTAATTAATTATAATTAAATTATTTTCCACCTTATGCCCCAACAAAACTCACAACCCACTTTGACACTAAAAATTACAATAAACAATTAAATTAAACAACTAAACATTTACAAACTATATTAAAAAACAGCCATAATTATACAAACAATTTAAAACATATACAATTAAAATCTATACCAAGGGCTAGATTATGACTTTGGCAGTCCTCCTGTGGAGCACCATGCCACCGCTCTGCAGGAGGACCGCCAAAGCCGTTCTCACACCACCTACCGGATTACGATTCAAATCCTTGGCGGGTGAACGGTGCTGCGACAGTCCCATGGTGGTGCCTGCCTAAGGCTCATAGAAGAGTCTTAGACAGGCAACCCTGTGAGATCGCCGCAGCACATTCCTGCATGGGAAGTAATGCACCATGTCGTGCATTGCATCCCGTGCAGGAACTGAGGGTGCATATTTACAGGGGGCACAACATGTGTCCCCCTGCATGCACCCCCATGCACAGAGGCACAAGAGGCAGGATGATTTGTAGCAATAGCAAAGACAACTATGTGATGATTTGTGTACCTAAGGTGTGGATTGGCAAATATTTTATGTAATTCTTTCAAACACTCGGTTCTGAAAACCTGGAATGATCCATACTTACCAATGGCTTTATTAAGCCCTCCTGTCTTTTCTTCCAGACTCCGCATTGAACTTGGGCCTATGAAATTTGAAATTGAAGGCAAACAGAACCTAGCAATTTAGTTGTGAACAGGAATGGCCCCGTTCGTAGGGGAAACAGGAGGGGCAGGACAACCTGTTGTGAAATTATGGAAGATCATGGTTTGGTAGATCCTTGGCTTATCACACACCCAAGAATAGAGAGTACACCTTTATGTGTCTGACACATGTTGTCTCGATTATTTTCTGATCTCTAACTCAGTTTTGGGCTCCATCATCAGCTGCTTCATTCTAGAGAATGGGATCATAGACCACTTCCCAGAGCAGCAATCCATGGATTTTGGCCATGTAACACCAGCTTAAAAGAGGTGGAGAATGAATATTTACAGTATAAACTCCCAGCCTTAAAGGAGAAACTGCACAACTATTTAGACCTGATCAATGGCTCAGTCACCTCCAATTTGTTGTCTGCGGGGAGGGTATCTTGAGGGGTAATTTGATGAATGACTTAGCAAAACCATAATGGAGGACTGAGGAAACATAAACCACCCTGGAGATATAGACCAAGAACCTATCACCAGACTTGTGGTGCTTACATTTTACCCACGTCCATCTGACAATTAAGTGGTGGGATTAACATTCTAGGTCAACTTTATTCTGTTAGGAAAATCATCTTTGGATTGTTTTAGTGAAAATCTTTAACAACCCATGCAGAGTTTACTGATTCTCAGAATAAGGCTTACTAGGTTAAGAAGAGGAAGACTTCCCCAGTCCTTGTCAGGGTGAACCACTAAAGTCACTAAAATAAACTGAGCTCAACCCCCTGAGGAGAAAGGCATAACAAAGAGGCAATGTGTAAAGTATTTGTGCTGTGCCAAAAACATAAACCAGGCTTGACTCATTGGGAAGCTTTACCTTCAAACTTAGAGCTTCATTACGATGGCAGTCAGACGAGCGTCCGACCGCCATAGCAACGGGCAGGAGACCGGCCGACAATGAATCGGTGGTCCCACCCACGCTATCATGGTGAGACCGCCCGTGCAGGCGGTCGGAAAGTGCCTTTTTCTACTGCGGCTTGCGCTAAGGGCCAGAAAAAGAGCCACAGCAGATGCAGCAGTAGTGCTTTGTGAACATCCATGCACCGTGTGCCAGGCACCATGTGGGGGGGCAGTACATGTGCCCCTCATGTCACCTTGCTGTGGCCCACGGGGATGGAAGCCCTGCTTGGGACCTCCAAAGTCTTTCTGGCTGCCTTGCCATGGCATTAGGACCGCCATGAAAAGGCAGTTGGAAAGGGACATCCTAATCCCTACGGTGGTGCCTGCGCAGGCACCACCCTCATGATAGGAATAGGAGTCCGACCGCCACACCGACTGGATTCTTGATCCTGTCGGAGACTGTGGTCTGTCCCACAGGCTGTCGCGGTCCGACTGTCCACATTGCAATGCAGCGGTCAGACCGATGGCCTGGATGTCAATGGGACCCACACCAACGGCTTGTCGGTGGTGGTTAAACTGGCATCCAAATGAGGCAATTAGTCTTTGAAATGGAAGTCAGAAATCTTCAGTAGGGGAAGGCAGCAGGCTGTGGCCGAGAAGGGCTCCACAAGGTCAAATAACCATCAAAGGAGATCCCGGTGAAGCCGATGACTTTAGGCGGGATAACTCAGAGCAGGAGAAGTTTCATTTTTGTGCCCAAGGAAGATCTCTTGCCAGCCGGATACATTTGGCACATTTGCCCAGTGAAGTTATCTATGTTTGCTCTTAGTTACTTTTTTTCGGCTCGGATTCCTCCAGTGGGACAATGTGAAGAGGGCTCCATGAGGCTGCATCTGTTCTCCACTAGGTCCCAATGAATCATTGTTGCTGCTGGGGAAAAGTTCCAATAGTGAAAAACCTAAATCTTCAGCCCAGCAGCAATGAATCTTAGTTGGATTGGCTTGGCGGGTTTTTGGTGAACCTCCAGCCGTCTTTGGAGTTAAAAGGTTTCTTAGTCTCAGGTTTATCAGGATGTTTGGAGGAGTACACTCGCTTATGCTAGCAGCAGCCACCAGCAGGGTCCAGGGCAGGTTCAGTTTGAGCTGATCAGCTGGGCAGTTGCAGGAAAGGCCTCTTGTAGCTTGTTGTGCCCCTGTAGATTGAACAGGTCAGCCTTGTATTCCTTGGAGTCCACTTATATGTCCTTGGCACAAGAGGGAGAGCAGGTCCAGGTCCTCAGGCATCTTCTCAGGTGTCAGAAAGCAGATTCAGATTTCCTCCTCTGAACTTCCACAAAGCCTGTGTTCCCAGCCGAGAGATGTTACTAGCGAAATGAGAAACCCCTTCTCTGTGGTCACATCAAATCAGTTCTGGGGGTGGCTCAATCGCCACTGTGAATGTTATGTTTATGTTTATTGTGCACTATCACCTGTTATGGTATCCTCACCCTTTGGCAGGTGTGTGAGGCTAGCCTTAGGAGATTTACTCAAAGAGTCAGGTCTTACGCTTCTTGCAGATTTCAAGTAGGAAGGTGGTTGCTCTAATGTGGGGTTGGAGCTCTTTCCACACTTTAGCAGCAATGTATGAGAAAGCAAAGCCTCCTGATCTGCTTTTTGCATATGCATGGAACGTATGCTAGTGAGAGTCAGGCTGAGTAGAGGTGTGGAGAGGGTTGGGAGAACTTTATGCAGTTGTTCAGGTAGGCTGGGCCTGTGTTGTGTAATGCTTTGTATGTGTAGGTAAGAAGCTTGAATTGTACATAGTTATGTATTGTGAGCCAGTGGAGTTCCCTCAGGTGTGGTGTGATGTGAGACCGGTGTGTGAGGTTGAGAACCAATCTGGCTGCTGAATTTTGTATGGTCCAAAGTTGTTTTGAGGGTTGATTGGTTATTCCTGCATAGAGGGCATTCCTGTAATCCAGTCTTCTCGTGATGATATCTTGTGTGTTCGTTTTCCTGGTGTTGTTGGGCAGCCACTTCAATATTTTTTCAGCATGCTCAAGGTGTGGAAGCAAGATGTGGTGACTGTGTTGACTTGTGCGGACATGTTCAGCTTGTTGTCGATAATGATTCTGAGGTTTCTTGCTTGTGTGCGGATGAGGGAGTAGGTCCAAGATCTGTAGGCCACCAGGCGTAGTCCCATGGCGAGGCATCTTTTCCTAAGATCTCTACTTCTGTCTTGTCTGTGTTCAGCTTGAGGCAGTAGGACTTCTTATAGTCAATGGTTCTTTATTCAATTATAATATATAATCAGAAAAGTTCAGACAAATATTTCAAATATTGTGTTCCAACCAGCGGTAATTTCATTTACAAATTGAATATAAAATACTTTTAAAAATATTTAAATAAGAGAAAGAAATAAAAACACAATTAAGTGTAATACAAGTTATCATAAGCAAGTCAGTGCAATCACTAATCATCAATAAATAAAACTTAAAAAGTGGAAGAATTGCACCAATAAAGTGCATTTTTCAAAAAGGCTCCCACAGAATAAGTCACATAGTGATTCGGGAGCATCCGCAGATAGTGAAAGGAGGGACTATATTGATAAAAACTATTGTTAATAGGAAAGTTTTCCAAGACACATCATAAAACGTACAGAAAAATATAAAATGTGCCAAGGTTTGGAGGGATGATTCATCACAGGGACAGAGCAGGATGTTTTTTTGGGTCGAATTGGCCAAGGGGGTAACTCAAGTGCATCTCATGGTACCTAGATGGAACTTCATCAGTAATGCTCTTTCTCTTATGTTGTTTACCAACAGCAAATATGGCTCAATTCCTTCTGTCGTTTTTAGACTTATCAATTCTCTAATGTTGGGCCTCATGACCTCTCCATCTTCCCCATTAGACGCTGCCCTTTTTAGGAACAGGTCTTTAATTTTGGAAGACTCCCCATTTGAGATAGGGCACATGTTGGACAACAATCCTCGCCTTCCTATGGCTTTCACAATTTTTTGTATATATTTTAGCCATGGGATTCTTAGGCCATAATCACAAAACAAACAATCCTCTATAATCTCACGGTTAAAGGTAGCCTCTGGGTTGCTCCAGATGGAGATCCTTAGAAGAAGGGGGCAAGCCCCACTAAATCCGTGACATTCACCGGGCCCGGTCAAAGGCCAAGAAGTGGCCTTCAGAATCAATTTTCCTCCCTCTGCAGGCTACTACAGTCTCTATACCCCCATATTCCAGTCCCGTAAGTGAGAACAGGTAGGCAGTTGGACTTGATCTAGGCAGGCCCCTTTAGTCATGCACACATTGAAGTTGATCCTTGGTGTTTTGTATGAGATGAACACTAACTAGTGTGTTATCTGCATAAGTGAATAGGTTGATGTGTGCATGAATGACGTCTGCAAGCAAAGTCATATAGATGTTGAGACTAACTGGCTGACATTTGCCTGTGACAGGGGAGGCCCCCCTTTGAAGATAATTAGGTGCCTGGGGTCTGCCCAAATAGTCATCCTGCCAGAGGAACAGAACACCTCCCCACACCCATCCCTTCTTCTTGTGTTCTGGGACTTTTCTCCACATGGGATGACACCCTCGCCCTCGGAAACCTGCCCATCCAGACAGACCACACACGGAACCTTGGCATCCTACTTGATTCATCGCTCACGATGAACCACCAGATCAATGCCATATCCTTGGCCTGCTTCAACACCCTCCGTATACTCTGAAAACGTTCAGATGGATCCCACCAGAATCCAGAAAAACGGTCACACACGCCCTCATCAGTAGCAGATTAGACTACGGCAAACCCCTCTATGCCAGAATCAACAAGAAACTCCTCTGCAAACTCCAGACCGCCGCAGCCAGACTGATCCTAGACATCCCCAGTCACAACCACTTCACCCAACAACTCTGCGATCTCCACTGGCTCCCCATTGAAAGAAGAATAACCTTCAAGCTCCTCACCCATGCATACAAGGCCCTCCACAACATCGGACCAGCATACCTAAACAACAGCCTCTCCTTCAATGCACCCAAGAGACACCTCCGATCAGCTGGACTCTCTCTGGCCACCATCCCACTCATCTACAAGACCAGAACGGGAAGAAAGTTCTTCTCCTACCTTGCAGCCAATGTCTGGAACAACCACCCCTCCACCCCTGGCAATTGCCTACACTGCCCCAGTTTAGGAAGGACCTCAAGACCTGGCTCTTCAGATGACCCCAGCACTCAACGGAGCTGCCGCCCCAGTGCCTTGAGACCCTCGAGGGTGAGTAGCTGCGCTTCACAATTCCCTGATTGATTGTTTTATTCTCACAACGCATTCAAGGCTAAGCACCTAGAGGGCTGCAGCTGTTGGCTAATGCAAATTAGCCTCAAAAGGCATTAGCCAGGGAAAAGGTAACTTTCTAAAAGTACTGTTTCCTTAATATTTATTAGAAAGCTGACTTACCCAGTGAACTGGGGTTTTATTAACTTTTCGAAAGAGCCCAAAAATGAAATTTGGAGCTGCTTCCTACCCGGAGATAGCATTATTAAATAAAATATTGCATCCCTCTGTTTTCCTATGGAAGAGCCAAACTTGCTACAACGAAAATAGCATTTGGTGCTTTTTCACGGTAAAGATATGTGTGACATTAAATGTCTGCATGTCCTACGTTTAGATGCCATGCAACCTGCCTATTGGCAGCAAGGCCTACTTAGGGATGACTTATTAATTTTCAAAAGAAAAGTTCAGACCGCTCAAAAGGGTTTATTTTGAGAGATCGAATTGCAGTTTAAAAACTGTTTTAGCGAGGCTGCAATAGTAAACTTGAAGCCATGGCTTACACTGTTACTGTAGTAAATGACACAATGGGTAGTGCAGTCCACTACTGACAGTTAAATTACAGACCCAGAGTATCTTTTGTATGATAAACTAGGGATTTATAGGTAAGTTAAATATACCAATTAGGGGTACACTAATTTCATCGAGGTTACTAAAAACCTGGCAATATGTGTTTGCGCGCTTTGGAGGACTCTTCGCAAAGGTTAACTGGCCATGTTTCAGTTGCTTATTTTGTTGTTAAACTTGTATTGATGAGGTAAAATATTTGCCTAGACAGTATTACCATGTGTAAAAATTATTAAAAAATGAAGTAATACTATAAAAAATACGCTGCATAATGCTGCATAATTTGCCTTTTCTTGCCGCATAATTTAGTTAACCCTGCTGAATAATTTGGTACACACCTGCCGTATTATACCAGTGGCCCTGCCTATATTCTATGAAATTGTCAATATGTGAAAAAAGAAAAGATCTGCAAAGGCATTACATACGACTAACAACTATAACCTACCTTTATATATAGCTGTTTTTACATCTCTAAATGCTCTATTTAACAGTTATTATTATTATTTAATGGTATGCAGTTTATCAATTGGGGCAACAGAGTTGTTCTTGCCGGTAATAAAACACATGATCTGCAAGTCAAACAGATGTTGTAGATCATTTAACTTACTAAACAACCAATCTTGCCGGTGGACATACCCAAATAGAGATGAAGTCAATGAGGAAGCTCTGTAGCATTTGCAGACTAAAATGGATCTCGGTTGCAATCTATGGGGCGGGTGCCTGGGGGTAAATTTACATAGGTTAGAGCAGTCAGAAAAATATGTTTGTAGAGATTACTGCCTGTCCCCAACAGCTCTCCTTCAAAGTTGTGCCACACTGAATTGAGTATAACCTTTATTAAACATGACATTGCAACCACTCCTCTTATGGCACAGGGATTGGACTAAGCCAGGGACCAACTACATAGATTGATTGTAAAGGACTGGTCAGCTGCATAAATAGTTTATGCGGTCAGCTGATGCAGCGCAATATTTTGATGATCTAACCACCTTGGAGGAGGAGGAGCGGGTGGATCTTAAGTTGTTTTTATTGGAGAAAAAACTATGCGATGTATTCTACCCTAAGAGTAGATGTTGTTTCCAACCCTATCTGGTCTGGATAGCAGCCATTCAGTAGCAATATTAACTTAAACACTTCCGACAGAACATGGTGTACCACATACTTACATTTCCACAT
Source organism: Calotriton arnoldi (assembly GCA_963921515.1). Classification (NCBI taxonomy): domain Eukaryota; kingdom Metazoa; phylum Chordata; class Amphibia; order Caudata; family Salamandridae; genus Calotriton; species Calotriton arnoldi. The sequence continues at coordinate 1,173,638 of CAWUFW010003468.1, read as the reverse complement.
AGAAATAATTGGTCAAAAGCCCTTGATAAATGCCCATGCGATAGAAGCACTACTCAAGGGATGTTCCATTTTATGTTCCTCTGTCGAAATTTATAGGGTGCCAAGAATCAGATTTATTAAACCAGTGTTATTAAAATATCACTTAAGACAGTACAATACGGCACTGATCTTACAAAATCTACACTCAATGAAGGTTTGTGTTAGTGTTGTGACTTACATTAGGCACACCATACATATAAGGAAGTCTTTTAATGATTAGGGTGTAGACCACACTAAATTGTATTGATTTTGTATTGTATTCAGGCAGCATTATTTAGTTTTATATGATTGTAATATTTTTTTTTATTAAACAATTTTTATTGAAAAAGACAAGGTACAGTGCATTGATAACATAATGTATGAGTCCACTGAAAAAGCATGCCACGTACAGCCAATAAAGTGCGTCATGTACATAGACCATCACCACACCTCCCATCAAGAGCGGGAGAAACTTTAACAACATTGGCAACAACTTGCATACGGACATAAAGGTGTACTCAGTAGAGGTTCTCCCCCCCCTGCTGCATACAATGGGGCAAGCATATCGGTACATCAAGGTGGGAGTGTGTCCTCAAATCTGGAGACCTCTAGGAGGAGGCATCGATCTCGCTGCAATTCGATGGTAGGGGATACACACAGGTCGCCTCTATACTTGTTCCACCTCCCCAACTTGTGATCCCATTTTTTGGGGCACCCTCTATGCTTGAAGACGTCTTTCTCGGCAATCATTGCCCTGTCCATGTCGATTGCCCAGTCCCTTAGGCAAGGGGCCGTCTCCACCCCCCATTTCTGAGCAATGTTTTGTTTTGCAATGGACCACCCAGTTGAAGCCCATGTTTGTTCTGCCTGAGTGAGATCTGTGGCTTCCCACATGTTGAGGAGACAGAGCTGGGGGGTAGCCTTCAATATGATTGTAATATTGATTAATTGATTGGCCTGGTGTTTGATGCAAACCTGAAACACCCTATGAAATCGGACTCCATGGAGGCCGAAAGTTGCCACGTATGATATATAGCACAAATTAAATTTTTTGTCATAACGTGGATTTTGTTAATTAATACCCTAAAACCTGCTTGTTCTAGTAATTATTAGGCATTTTTTGCAGTGTAGATTTATGGCCTCATTACGAGTCTGCCAGTCCATGGACTGCCAGACTCGCGGGGGTACGGTGGTCTTATGACCGCCCTATTACAACCAGGGCGGTCAGGCTGCCCTGGGACCACAACAACCACCAGGGATCAGAGATCCCTTTTGGTGGCGTGGCAGTCTTGAGGCCGCAATATGCCTGGGGGGCTGCTGCAGCCCCACCAAGCATATTGGGAGATTCCTCACCGCTGCATTTTTAGGTCGAGCCCAGAGTCAGCACGCAAGCGCTGCTCTAGGGAAGATGTGGGGTAGTTCAGTATGTGAAGGAAGCCCCGCCCACTGCCCCGCCCATCTTTTTATTGACTTGAGTCTTTGTCCTTCTAAATGCTGTCTTATGATTCATTATGAGGCTTGTTAGTCCCTCCCTATGACAGCCATGTCGTCCTATGTCACCTCCCATGGCTACTGGCCCCTTTACTGCGAGTGTTACACGGTACGGTACGTGGACTGTGAGCACTACTTTGTCGCCCCCTTCTCCCCCCCTCCCGCCGGCACTCCCGTCGTCCATGCCTTCTTCCCCCCACCCTCCCTCCCGTTGTCCGTGCCGTCCCCCCCACCCCACCTCCCGTTGTCCGTGATGCCTTAGGTCTCGCGTAAATGCGAGTCCCTTATTAGGTGACTTGATTAAACACGGTCACGTAGTATTTAAATGAAGTCTGTTCACGAGCTGCGCATGCGCCCGAGCACAAGGAGATGGAGTCAAACAACGCAGAAGGGGTTCCAACAACCGAGTAAACAAAATGGGAGTCAGCGGCTCAACTTTTCATCTCCTTTCTAACCACGCCCGCAGCCGCCGCATCCCGGCGCAGAAACCTCCAGTACACAACTAAATACATTCAGGGCATAAAAAACGAGGTCACGCTGCCTACTACAGGGGATGGGCTGAGACCCCCAAACTCCCCTCCCTGCCTGATCCGAATATTGTTTACTACAGTACATGATACCCACAACAGCTGTGAGCAGGGAAATATTTCAAAAGGATACTTTTTTCTTTTAAATAAACATAAGCTCCTCCTGTCAGTCAGTCCCTTGGTTGCTACTGATTTTTAGAGAGGTTCTTCCGGTCTAATAAATCAGCAGCAGGATTCGAAATGTGTGCATTCAAAATAGTACATTCTAATCCTCTCTCGGTATTTACTAAACCACACCAAGAGAACGTGGCACTGGCAGCCGAAAGAGATGCTTCGGGAGGCAGCCTGAGCACATCCATTGATGCGTAATCCTTCTGCACGCGCCCTTTTCTCTATGTAGGGGTTTGCACATGAGGCAGAGGCGAGTGAAGTCTTGGTAAGTAAGGCATTAGATCCCCTAGGCCCTTATCCTGATCGCCAAGGTAATACTGAATCAGGATTGAGCTCCCTTGCAATGCGCATTTACTGGGTGCACAGTGCGCCATGCCACGCAATTCCCAGGCCTCCTGTAATCAGGGCTTAGATGTAACCTGCTCAGTGGTACTGGAACACTTTTTAGGACAAGCCTGTGCAGCGCATGCACTGCTCTGCGAGGCAGGGCTGGCTCTAGGGCGGTGCGATCGGTGCCACCGCACCGGGCGCTAACTTGGGGTGTGGGCGTCATTTTTACAAGTAATATTATCATTTTAAAAGCACCAATCTGCTGGTGCATTCCTGGCCTCCAGCAATTGTTGTCGGCATCAATTAAAACGTCAAGATAACTCCAGTGATATATCGTGTTCCTGGAAAGAGACCAGAGGTTTGTCTCGTGGAATTTTGAATCATCAAAAGGTAGCGCAGAGCGTTAAAATGCCTGCTGCTAAGAACGTGTACCCAACATGTACCATGCAGATAACAAAGTGCATGTAATGTAAATAGGTCAGTGGGTTACTGCTTCTGTAAGAGAACTCCTTTTGTTACTTGTTGTTTGTAAGTCAAAATCGTAATATGGAACATTGAGCTATTAACTGTCATCAAAGAGCTGTGTGTAAACTTCAAGGTATGTGTTACAGCTATATTTTTTTTTGCCACATCTTTCATTTTTCTAATCTTGCCAAAAAGGTTCATTTGGGTGGAAAACAATTCTTGTTATTAAAGAGAACCCCTAACAATGGTGTTACATTTTAAATTCTGAATTTGTGCTTTTCCAGAATAAGGACTCAAACTATATTGCCTACCAGTATCAATTACATGTTACTCCTACACTACACCTTGTAGTCCTGTCTGATATACTATTTCCTACACACTGATTTACACACATGATTGTCTCTGCGCCCATCCGCGTCCGGATCGCCGTCAGCGCCATCCATGCTGTATCTTTTGTCCCAGCTACTAGACTAACTTGGACCAGGGAGCAGCTCTTAAATTTGAGCACAACAAGATGTCCGGGCCCTCCTTGTATTGCTCTCAGCACCAATTTGGACTGCCAGGACATCCTAGGTCAAGTGCCTCAATGTAGCACCTGCACCTTTTCTTTGAGGCACAAAGAAGGGTGGAATAACAGATGTATCCCCCCAAAAAGTCACCCTCAATACATCATATGGCCACAAACCATGTACTCCAGGCCTGTTTGCTAAATTGTAGATCTTTATCAAAACATGCTGATGAGGTGTGGCTAGCACTGAAGTCAAACTCTTGGGACCTTATGTTCTTAACGGAAACATGGTTAAAAGATAGTTCTAATCCCGATATTTTCCTGGCAATACCTGGGGGGTTTCGGGTCGTTACCTCTAACCGGGTGGGCAACAGAGTGGGGGGCGGGCTCGCTGTAATTCTGAGAGATGAATGGGAAATCTCAAGCAAGAGAATAGATGGCTCTGGGATGATCGAGGCCCTGTCTTTCTGCATTAAAACCTCCCCGGCATCGTCCTTAGCAGGGTTGCTGGTCTATTGACCCCCGGATACTCCTTCCAGCCACCTGCTTGAGCTGTGCGGCACTATTGCAGACCTGTTTCTTAGACGTCCCAACTTTGTCGTCCTCGGAGACTTCAATGTCCATATGGACAATAGTAACTGCTCCTTGGCCTCTCAGTTGGCAGATACTCTTAGTGGCATGAATCTAGCTCAGAAGGTGTGTGCTCCCACCCATAAAGCTGGACACATGCTGGAACTTATTTTTACTAATGATCCCACTCTGACGGTGGAGGCTCCTCTTACTTGGTCAGACCATTGGTTAGTTCCTTTTAGCTGGACTACCCCTACATGGTTAAATAAAGGTAGTTGCTTGTATGAAGAGAGGAGAGATTGGAGAAAGATCTCCCCAGAGATCATGGATTCCATGCTACAGGCTGACCCACTTAAGCTGTCGGATGACCCCTGTAGGGATGCATGCTCCTTCAATTCTTGGGTTACCTCTGCCTTGGACAAAGTTGCCCCAATTCAGAATTTGAAACAGGCCTGGAGGAAACCCTCTGCCCCCTGGTTTACTGCTGCTCTTCGGGTGGAGAAAAGCTCTTGTGAGAAGCTGGAGTGCACATGGCGCAAAGCGTACGATCCTGAGGCCACGTGTGCCTACCGTACTGCTCTAAAAACATTTCATAAGCTTAAACATAATGCCATCAGAGACTACATGGCCTGCCAAATTAAGTCCTCTGACAATTAACTCAAAGAAGTTTTCAAGATTGTCCAGGGCTTTATTACCCCGACGGTGCTGGATAGTACTATTGTTCCCTCAGCTCCTCTCTGTGAGGACCTATCTCTGTTTTTTCAGAAGAAAGTGCAATCCATCTACTCCTTCTTATCCCCAGCTGGGACACTTACGATTCCTAAACCTACTCTTGACCTCCCTAGGCGATGGTCTGAGTTCAGCCCGTTTAGCTTTGCTGCATCTCTGCTGGAACTGAGCAAATGCAGATCCGGTTCTCCTAGCGATCCCTGCCCGGCTAAGTATTTTAAACAGCTGGCTGATGGGTTAAATCGGCACTTGAACCATATATGGAACTGCTCTCTGAGGACAGGTATCTACCCCGCTATTTGGAAAGCGGCCTACGTCCTGCCTATCTTGAAAAAGGCGGACGCCGATCCTTTGGAGCGCAAGAACTTCAGGCCTATTTCCCTTTTGCCTGTCCCGGCTAAGATCCTTGAGAAGGAAGTTCAGAAGCAATTATCTAACTTCCTTGAGTCTAACAACTGCTTGCATGACTCCCAATCAGGCTTTAGATCGGGATATAGTCAGAGACTGCCCTATTAGAAGTGACAGAAACTGTACGTGAAGCCTTAGATCAGGGTAGCTCAGCCATGCTTGTGCTGTTGGATCTCTCTGCAGCATTTGACACTGTGTCTCACCAAATTCTACTGGAGAGACTTGAGCACCTGGGAGTGACGGGCACTGTGCTAGCTTGGTTCCGCTCATTCTTAAAGGGCCGGTCACAGCAAGTTTATCTGCGCCCCCACGTCTCCGCTCCTAAACCCTTGGTGTGCGGGGTGCCCCAGGGTTCTGCCCTGAGTCCCACCCTGTTCAATGTTTATCTGGCCCCGCTGGCCTCCCTTGTTGAGCATTGGGGAGTGAAAGTGGTCTCCTATGCTGATGATACTCAGCTGGTGTTCACTTTCAAAGAGCATTCAGAAGCATCATTCGATAACTTTAAGACCTGTCTGGTCAATATCTCGACCTGGATGACGGAATGCTGCCTCAAATTAAATACTGATATAACAGAGGTGTTGTTTTTCAACCAACCCTCTCCTCCTTCTCCCGCTCTCTGGTGGCCTTCGGAGATGAATCCCCCTCCTTCCCCAGTTGAGGTGGCTAGAAATCTTGGTTTCAAATTCGATACTCACCTTTCCTGTAAAGCTCAGATCTGCCAAGTCTCCTTGGCTTGCTTTTGGAAACTAAAAGCCTTGCAGAAATGTCTACACTTCCTCCCCATGGACTGTCGGAAGACTGTAGTCCATGCCATGGTGACATCAAGGTTAGACTATGCTAATAGCCTGTACCTGGATCTTCCTGCCTATCTGACCCATAGACTGCAGGTTGTTCAAAATGCGGCAGCCGGACTTATTAGAAATGTGCCGTTTCATCACCACATCTCCCCCCACCTGAGGAGCCTTCATTGGCTGTCTGTCCTAAAAAGGATCGAGTTCAAGGCACTTACCATTGCCTTTAGAGCAACCAGGGATAGGGGCCCGCTATACCTGCGTCAGAGACTCCGGAAATGCCAACAAGCAAGGACCCTCAGGTCTAATCTTCAGCAACTTCTTTGGATCCCTCGCTTCTCTAAAACCAGGATTGGTGGTAGAGCTTTTTCAGTGAGAACCGCATCCTTGTGGAACTCTATGGCGGTCCACCTTCGGAAGACAGAGACTGAACAAGCATTTCGGAAAGCGCTGAAGACCTGGCTATTTGCCTGCCCTTAATATGCAGTTCTTCTCTCTCCCCTCCTCTGCAGGATCCGCTGTCAGCGCCGGGACACCTCCGTCGGAGGTAGCCGTGCGCTTTATAAGTGCACATGACTTGACTTGGCTCTCTGTGCAATGTGTGTGTGATGTAAAGTGCTCTGACACCTTACACTAGTATGAGTGGTGCTATAAAACTAAATGAATCCGAAAGACAGTGGTTCTGGAGACTTGAGGGGCACTGTTAAAGGGCGGTGGTGAGGGAATCCATGGCAGAGGTAGTCATTGGGGGGGTGCCAACAGACATTGTCACACAGGGCGCCACCAGCGCTAAAGCCGGCCCTGCTGCGAGGCATGCTGTATTAGAGAATAGACTTGAAGTCCCCCCACTTTCCGCCCATATTTGTCATTGGCTTGTGTCAATGTCCTTTGTAAATACGGACTTCAGATTCGTTAATAGGCTTGTCAATCCCTCCTTAATACCGCCTTGTCTTCATTTGTAACCTCCCATGAGGACTGGCCCTTTTACTTTTACTGTTACACAGTATGTCTTAGGCACTTTTTTCTTTAATGAGTTTCTCCTACTGCAGGCACAACATGCTTTCCGGAAACATTCAGCGCGCCATGCACGCTTTCACTTTCCAAGCAGCCCGGGACAATGGCGGCCACTTATTTTAAATGAAATAGGTCTCGCATTTACAAGAGTTTGAGCTATTGGCATTGTAAAAGACAATCAGGCACATGCATCAACCATTTTTGCGAGCGCAAACGGTGTGATTCGCAAAAATCGGCCGTTTGCGCCCACAAAAAGGGCATATGCGATGCATCAAGGTTCAAGGCACTCGCAATCTGAGAATTCGCAATTATTTGCAATTTCTCAAATTGCGATTGCATTTAAGGAATGGCAATTTGCGATTCCTTAAATGCAATGCAAGAACCACTTTAGAATAGCGATTTCGCTAATAGGGGGCGCAAATTACCATGAAGTTGAACTTGATGGTAATTTGCAAAAACTTTGAAAAATGCACCCTTGAAATTGCATGCGCAATTTGCGAGTACCTATTGGTACTCGCAAATTGCGCGTGCAATCTCCCATTCATTCCTATGGGCCTGTAGGCCCATAGGAATGAATGGGGAGCCATTCCTTAATTGCGACTCGCAATTTGCGAGTCGCAAATAAGGAATTTGTAGGAATCGCTATTTTCTCAGCGATTCCTACGTGCATAGGCATTTGCGCTTCCTTATTAGCAAATCCTTATTTTTCGCTAATAAGGCATCGCAAATGGCATGTTTGATGCATGTGCCTGAATGTCTTTTATTTATGTGTTAATTATCAAAACAGACAAATAAAAGGCATTGCCATTTACAATGCCAACAGCTTAAACACTCACCAATGCGAGACCTATTGCATTGCAAATGCTTGTTCATGGAGGTGCGATCGCCATGAAAAGTGTGGTGGTGAGGAAACAAAGGGGGCCCTATAGGGCTCCCCTCTTGTGCCTCTGCGCCATGGGTGGAAGCACGTAGGTCACATGTTGTGCCCCCCTGTATGCAGGCACCCCAGTACCTGCACGGCATGAACTGCAGCAGTCCATGCTGTGCAGGTGCTGATTTTGACGATCCCTTTGCGGTGCCTATTTCATAGGCAGCGCCTTGGGAACGTCAAAGAACCGCCCGCCAGACAAGACAAAACTCCTAATCTGGCAGGCTGTTCAACCACAGGTTTGGCAGTGCAGGAGGCGGGGGTTCCTGCTCCCTCACTGCAAAACTTGTAATGTGGCCCTAAGGTAGGTTGGACCTCCCGAAATTTACCGTGGAGTAGTTGTGTTGGTAAGGTGTAGCTTCAAACACAATTGCAGAAGGTGTAGTAAGAGGAATTACTACACATACCACAATTGTACTTATAAGGCGAGCCTTAGGGTACAGGATTGTAATTGTGCGATGGCCACACAGGGCACATTAGCCTGTTTACATTGCCAAGACAGGTAGGGGAGCAGGGCTGGGGTACTTTTTTTTGCATTTAATATTAGTCAGACTGGTCAAATTTACATTCCAAATGTCTCTGTAGCTCCATTTTTCAATCCACTGGACCAGATCTCTCTAATATTACTGACAAAGACAGGCACTTCAGGATTCATTTTCCTTGATAAGAGACAGGACCAGAGAGTGATGGCACAATGCAAGTAGGCTCCTTACTCGCCTACAAAAGAAGTTCAAATGAGAAGAAAAAATGCCCAGCTGCCTGGCGTTTAATGCTGGAGCAATGTCAAGCTGCAGTCATGTCAGGCCTACCCTTCTATACATTCTCACATGATAGAAAACTTTGCAACGGGTCCCCTTGGTAGTCTCTCCCTCTCTCTGCCAGAACCAGGTGATGTGGCAGAGAGAGGAAAGGGTCCCACTTCTTTTTCCTCCCATGGCCCCCGGCATCAAGTAGGAGTCTTGTATGGGGAGTGGCAAGATATGTCTATTAGCAAGTCACACGAGTGGAAAGATAGAGTAACTCCTTGTCCCACCGTTCGTCCTGAACAGACTTGAATTTGCTGCTGAAGGTTTATAGGTGGAATAATGGATGAGAACTTTGGAAAAGCATATCTGTTGTTACAGAAAATCTATTTTGTTTCCTTCCCTGGAGCAGCTCCTGCCATTTCAAAGTCCTAAGTCAGGGGTCAGGAGAACAGTGTCAGGGGTCACAAAGGGCATCCCAGCGGTCGCAGCAGCTATCCCTGACAACCCCACTGACGAGTATCAGCTAGACGATTTAGTCAAAAGACAAAACCTGACATTTTTGTTGGACATATTATGAATGTGGAGAGATTCCAACAAAACGACTGTGGGAAACAGGATCCATGTCACCGAGTCCTCAGGAAGATGCTTGAAGACCTACTTTTTCGTTGAAGTTAAAGTTTTTCTGGCATTTTGTATGTTGTGGGAAACTGACACTTATAGTTCGGGAAAAAGAACCACAGTTGCAAATTTCACATTACAGGGCCACAAAGCATTCCCTAAAAAGGAACAATGTTGCTGGACACAAGGACATTCATCGCTCTCTGGGATTTAGCATTGCTGCCAAAGTCAATGAGCTACGCCTTGAGCCACAGGTATCTGACTTTGAATCACTGGATACAGCTCTCCAGCTCGACCTGCTGATTCATATTAAGCTTCGGGGAACAGACAGATAAAAGATTGACAAGATGAAGGTCTCATGTGCATCAGACAACCTTGCAATGAATGTCAAAAGCCAATTTTTCTGACTCTGAATTTATTTCTCAGTATCTCTCGGACTCATGAAGGACACTGCTGAGCGCATGTGAAGAGCTGGTGCTCCTGTTTAGAAATACTGAGCTAATTTTCCTCACAGAAAACTTTGAAAGCTATAATTCAAAATTGTAAATGGCCCAAGCCGATTCTTCGGTCCGCAGACTAACAAGTCTAGTCAGAATAGCACGGTTGAGTAAAACATCTTTGTGGGACGTAGTCAATTTCATGGACTTTCTTAACCATTAGTTAACAATAACTTCCTTTTTCACATTAATTCCTATGGCCATAATTTGTATCTATTTGATAATATTGAACCCCCATATCGGATAATATTGATGTTGTTGGATGCTTAACTTTGAACATATATCGTTTGAATTAAACTTGGCTTGGGTTGTATGTTGTTATTCTTCTACCTTTTTTTAACTTAATTGTTTTTCTGTGAATATATCACAAATAACACCTCTCAAACAATACTCTGGGGGTTGGTTGCTACCAAATGTGAACTAGAGCTAACCTTTAGTAAACCTACTTCTCTTTTGTGGGTCCTTCTATGTTGTAGCAAAGTAAAAGGTCAAACCAAGACTCTGGCATCTGTCTCCCATGGCTAATGCTCAAGTTGTGCCGGTGGTTGCAGTGAACAGTCAAAGAAAGAAAGCAGGGACGAAACAACACTTGAAAGAGTGAGATGAAGACACAGGGAGTGCTTGGTGGTGTATTAAAATTGGTGTGAGGTGGAATCTAGGCTATACTGCCTTAGTTTTCAGTATTCCTAACAATCAACAGTCCCGGCCGCGGGCTTATTCTGCTACAAACCAAGCCCTACCCGCTGCCTGCCAGTTGCACTCCCTAAACTGCTGATTGCCACCACTACAGCCATTCCAAGCACATAAAACAATACTCAGTGTTATTGAACAGGCAGAGGGGCATTGCGCTGCGCTTAACATTATGATAACGTTTCAGATGCGCTTTAAAAAGGTCATTTTTACCTAGCTGCAGACACAGTGGTTGGCTTCAATCAAGGCTTGCAGGAAACCTGTACTTTCGAAGGCTGTTTATCCATTTAGATAAATGTAGTCTTTGGATTGTTTTTGTAGTAACTGGCCTGTCATCTGAAAATGTGGCGAGATTGTTTTTTGACATGATGTCCCTGCAGAGAGGCAGGAAGTTGGGTGGTGCGACATGAAGAGCACGGGTTTGCCTATCACACTGATTACTTGATGTAATGGTAAGCAAGCTTAAGTGAACTGTGTGTCTTCAATCTTTCCAATCACTTAGGGCTGGGCACCGAGGAAAGCATCCATCATTCCTGGCCTGAAACATATGGCGCATCAGCAATCTCGGCCTGACCTAAATGATAGTAAAAGCTGCTATGCTGTTCACAATAGGAAAGCGGTGTCCGCGGAATTACAGGTTTGTGATTAGATGGCGAACACGGCGAGCTTGATGTATAAGTGAGGTGTCCAGGATGGATATTCCCTGGGATACTTTGAAGATTAATTTATACCCTTGAAAGGTGCACCAATCACAAAGTCAAAAAATGTGTCAAGATATTTTTCTAGGGAACAAAAAAAAACACTGGCGCGGTAACAGCTATTAAATTATTTCTGGCAGTTTTAGATAACAGAATTCAATGAACAGGATTTTTAATGGCCTCTCTCGAATAGCAGGTGTTATGGTACCCATCATTTGAAAATACGGGATGTCAGGGAAGCGGTGATGAATATAGTGCAGAGCCAAAATGCTCTTATTCTTTTATATCCAGCGATTACTCGTATTAGATCCTTACAGACATTGTGAATAGGCAACGATTCTCCACATGAAAGGAGAGTTAACAGTAGCGTTATCTCTTCAAAAAAAAAAGTAGTGATAACAAGTGATTGGGTTTAGGAATATGACCAAACCACTAGGCAAAACACCGAATAGCATTAATTTAGAAATGCATTTAATTTAAAAAAAAAAAATAGTATTTAACCATTTACGATCTCTGCCACTTGCAAATAACAAAAAGCACGTAGATGCCATAACTGTATTTGAAAAAATACGATATCCTTGTTCGAACGTGGCTAGCAGCAAGAGGTTAGTGACCGTTTACTCTCTAGGGCACCCAATATTTCCTCTTGTCTCTCGTGAAATGAAGGACACAATATTGCGTGTGTCCCGTGTCAACACTAAATGGATTACTCCTTCCATGCGGGTAACAGACAGCAAAGCATAAATATATGACAGGGGTGCCAAGGACTAGAGGACATTGAAAAGGCTCCACGTTGGTGTAATTGAGGCTTTTATTACGAGGATGCTCCGAAGAACGGCAAGAGTTATGCTGGACTGTGACCGTCAAATGGACAAGTTATTTTTACTAGAACCATCAGTAATCTGATTTGTTTACTCGATGGATGTAATTACTCCGATGCATGTTTTGAAGAGGACAGTCATGTCTGCAAAGTTAGCACTGTAGCAACAGCTACGTCAATCTTCGCCACATGCACTCACCAGAGCTCAATTTCAGGTATTGTTTGTGGATAATTGGACCATAAAAGCGCATGAGATGGTGAGAGGCACTGAATTTTAATAAACATGCATAGAATTACTCAGACCAGGTAAATAACTTTCTCTTTTCTTCCATTCAGCTAAATTACTGAATGAGAAGAAATCATGGTAACGACCTTGTAAGAAAGTGTGGAGATTACACCAGGTTAGAGCTCTGCAGGTCTCAACTGACCCCTAAGAGTCTCATAAACCCCACCATTCTTCACTTGATCTTAAAAAAAATCGCCATGGTGCTTTTTGATATCGGTGTATAATCTTCCTTGTGTAGCAACTTGCACACAATACAAAATAATGGATTTGGGTACAAGCAGAATAAAGAATGTGTCCATAGTCAAATTTCGGTTAAAGACAACTCTGAAGATGTGACAACCAGGATAAATATCTGAAAACACTATTTTGTTACACATGGGACTCCAACTGAAGCATGCTATAAGAACCATAATATTGCAATGGCCAAGAGGACAGGGTTTACCGGTACAATTATCATCCTACAATGACAAGAAAACTTTTTCAGTTAAACATTACAAATCAGCAGTGGTCTTCAGACTCAAACAGGCCTTCGCATACTATAACCAAACACCCTCTATGGGTTCACCAGTTTACTTTGCACCATATGACAATTCACTCTTGCCTGAGGCTGTATTATCTTTTGTGAATGCCTTCCTAGAAGCCTTCATGACACCAGTTATGGCCGCACGAAGATTAGGATATTCAATCTGAACTTCTGAAATAATCAAACCATGAACTCTTACCCACACACATTGTGGGCAAGAGTACAGTACCAGCTCCTTCTCGAGGGGCACAAAAACATATTAGTTAGAGGGAACTGTATCAGTCTGATTAGCTAATGCGAATGAGAGGTCACTAGATGAATTGTAGAGCGAGCTCAAATACATCTCCTTGCCAATCTCAAATACAACGTGGGATTCAACTGAATCATACTGGGTGACCCATTCAGTATACAAAGAGGCCTCCCTCATGCTGTCTTCAGTCCCCCAAAAAAGTCTAAGGAGGTAACACACTTTAACCAAAAACGGGCTCCTCTATGGAGAGAAAAGTGTCATTTGTGTCGACATCTAAGCCTGTGGCACTGCATACATGCGGAGAAGGTAATTAGGCCAAACATACTATTTTTCAACAAGGCATTTGACCCTTTAAGAACTGAGAAACCTCTTTCTTTAGCGTAATCAAACAATTCACAAGAGAAAATTTTAATTTTGACCTGTGTACAGCATGCCCACAATTATTTGGCATTGGCATAGTGTGATATTCCACTAAAAGATAGGTAAGGCCTGTGTTTAACATAGTTGAAATCATTAGCTGAACCTAAGAAATACATCCCTAGTAGTCTGAATCCAACATGACTAGATAAACATGAGATATACTGATACTGCTCTCATGATGTTGGTCAACGGCCTTAGGATAGATGACATACCAAAAAGCAGCGGTCCTCAGGCATAGCTGAACAGAAAATATGCATCATCCCGGACAAGTCCTATGCCTGGTATGTATCCATATTGGCTGACCTTTTGAGTCTGAGAAAACGTTATTTACCAATAAATGAACTATTCTGTTTGAGATTCCATTGCATAGTTGGGGATGTATTGAATGTTTTATTCTTGCATGTGTTTATAGGTATTAACTGTATACTCAAAGATCAGATTTGTTTTTAAAAAAAAAAAAACATTTTTCGAGTCAAGTAGCTGGTAGCTTTTATATTTAGACCCACGGCAGGGTGGCCTTCTCAGTAGCAGCGCACTATGCCTTGAATAGTCTATTCAGCTCTACCCTAAAAAACACGTAAGGCAGATGGCATGAGAAAAACAGGGCAGTCTGAGCCAGAGTGGGATCCTGGGACAATCCGTGCTGGCCATACATAGAAAAATATAGTTATAGAAGGGATGAGCTATTAGTAATAGAATCAGTAAAACCAGATGCAAGTTTGGAGGTATGAAATGACTTAAGATCTTGAAGCACATTCTCGCTCTCAAAACCTCCAGTCCAACACAGTCTATGAGGTTCAAACGTATGTCTCTCAGTGTTCAATCTCTACCAGAGCATACTATTGATATGGGATTTACTCAATGAATAAGACTTAGACCTCCTGTTTATGGTGGTGGAATCCTCATTAAAAGAACACATGGGCCCAGATATTTTGGCAGCAGTTCTCACTGGGATCACCATTATTTATAACTTTCTACAGACTGGGCCGGACTGGCCGTAGCGGGCACTGGGCGTTTCCCCAGTGGGCCGCCAGGGTGGGGGCCGGTTTTGGGCCCCTGGGGGGCCGTTTTTGTTAACGGAGGCCTGCAATATCACCCCCCGGTAACAAAATCGGCCGAAACCGGCCCTTGCAAACAGCTCGGCCGCACCCCTTCAGCCCCCCCAGGGGAGCCGGCCGAGCAGTTTGCCAGGGCCGGTTTCGGTTCCCAGTCCGGCCCTGTCTACAGATCTCCTTAGAAGTGTTCTCCCAGACTCTGACCTATCATACCTAGGTAACAAAATGTCCAGTAAATCCCCAATATTCCTTTCTAATTTCTATCTGTTATCGACCTCTGGAATATGATTGTATTGTCAGTGAACATTTTTAGAATTCATGCCATCATGCTTCCAAACCACTAGTAAACGTATATTGCTGGGTTACTTTAATCTCTGTATGGATTTGAAGAGTTATGTTTATTTGTAAAGCGCACTATCACTCGCAAGGGTATTCTGGTGCTGAGCAGGTGTGTGCGTCTTTCCCTGCCTATAATAGTTTGGTTAATTGAAAAGCCAAGTCTTCAGCTTCTTGACAACTTCAAGAAGAGAGGACAAGGAAGCTCTGATTTGCAGTGGGACATCCTTCCACACTTTAGGAGCACTGTAAGGGTATGCCCGTCCTCCTGATCTGTTTCTGTGTATGTGTGAAATGTGTGCGAGTAAAAGTTCTGTGGAGAGGAGGTGTCTGGGTGGTTGGTGGAAGGAGGTGCAACTGTTCATGTAGGTGAGGCCAGAGTTGTGTAGTGCCTTGAACTGGGCATGTTTGTTTATGAGGAGACAATGAAGTTCCCTGAGATGTGGTGTAATGTGAGTTCTGTGTACAAGGTTGGGGAGAAGTTTGGCTGCTCAGTTCTGGGTGGTTTGTAGTCTTCTATTGAGTTGCTTGGTGATCCAGGCATAGAGGGCGCTAGATATGGCTCTTTTAACAATGCCTTGTAACAATGGCTTAAAAAAGGATCCTGTGTTGCAGTTGCAATTTGTCCTAAATATAGAAGTTAGACTGCTGTTGAAGGACACAAAAATCCATTTGGCCACAGTATTGCTCAGACAGGTTTTTGATCCTCAGAAGTCCTGTTAATATATTCAGACACTTCTGGCAAGATGCTGTGCATGTATCTATCTATGAATGGCAACAAGTTACCCTACCTGAGACTCAAACCAAAACAAAGACCATCGATTTTGTCAGCAGCTTCCATTGCTTTGATAGTGTTCCTCATGCAGACAGTTTGTGACAATCTGCAGCTCATATATCTGTTTATAAAAACCTTTGTCTAATGCTCAATACCGAGAATAGCGAAGGAGATAAGGAGATAAACTAAACGGGTTCTGCTAACTGTCTTGGACAAGTTTGTTTTAGTGACCTTATTAATCCTGTCAGTTTTTATTACAGTATACTTATTATAATGTTATATTATTAAGGGCTTAGTAAGTGCCACCGTTCAAGTCTCCGGTGACAAATGTCATGACCTCCAATGGTGAGTTTAAATAACGTTTTGATGATAATGCCAACAGAGACTATTTGAGGCATGTAAGAGTGGGCAACAGCCCAGGCCCCCCACCTTTCAAAGGGCCCCCTGGGACAGTGACTTTCACTCCAGCTCACTTCTGTATTTTTTGGTATCTCAACCCTTAACATAAAATTCAAGATTGTTTGGCAACACCAGACTAGAATTAGCAATAAAATGGGTAGTAAAATACAAACTTGCTCCAAACAGGGGCCTCCAAAATCTTTCTGGCCCAGCGCCCTCCAAATCCTGAGATGACACTAAATGCCAACAGTAATTGTTTAAGTGTACATTTTTGTCTAAAATAGGGAAATCAGTTACACATTGTTTTTAAATAACACAGTTATATCCGATATCTCTTGAGTGCTCTATAATAGTCATCATTAAACGAAGAAGGAGAAATTTAAGAAGCAAGAGGTAAACAATATTTTAGGGGAGAGAAAGCAATGCTTGATGCTAGGTAAGAGTAAGTTTCAATTAGTAGCATTAATTTCATAAAGAGTACAGAAATTAAGGTGAATGCCCTCTAATTCAAAATTACCTCCTCACATAAAAAGCTCTTCAGTTTTTCTCTCTTGAAGAGAGACATTTAAAACGTGTGCATTAAAAAACAACTTAAATACCTAGGACAAACTGAATTTCACTTGCAAAAAGGCATCCACCTAAATATCTGTACTCTGTTTCTCAAATTAATGCCACTCATTGAAACTTACTCCTGGCCTAGCATCAAGCATTGCTTTATCTCACCTAAAATATTTTTTTAACTCGTTTCCTAAACTTCTCCTTCTTTATTTAATAAGGACTATTATAGAGCACTCACGATATATTGTAGATAAAGTGGCTAATTATTTCAAGTCCTTGATTTTGCCTCTTTATTGGTATCCTCTTTTATTCATTTAATAATTTGATGTCTTCTGTAGTAACCAATTGTACATTTATCAGAAAATCCTATCTTTACATTTCTTTAATCAGCCAAACAAATCATACAAAATTGTGCAGATAACATTTTTAAAAGTTAGTTACATATGTATGCAGAACAATAACATTCAATATAGTTTTTACAACAATCCATTCACAGAATTAAGAGTGTATACCAAGTTAGACTCCATTATGTTGATATATTGTTTTTTTGCCTGGTGCATTATTTAAAAACTAATCACAGAGAAACATGTAAGCTCATCAGGCAACATTTGTAAATCTAGCATGGCTTTCTAAAGTATGCAAAATTTATTGTTTTAAGAAGTGGACTCAACTAGTGTTTTCTAGGAGCAGTATAATGCTAGCAGAACAGTACAAAGTGCATTGTAGAATGAATTGATACCTGATCACATGGGCTGGGAGGAAGGAAGTAGGTCCGCCATAGCCATGACGATTGGAAAGCTAGCAAGGACATGAACAATTCTTAATCGGAATAGTGTCAAAAGAAATCTGTGTGCCCCATACCTCTCACAAAGGAGAGATATGGATCAATTATTTTAACAGTCTTTGAAAAATATGTGATCACACTATTGGTATTAAAAGCTCCTTATCCTTTATCAAGTCCCCTCGTAAAGGAAAGCATGGGGCTTTTACCCCAGCCTTTTCTAGCTTCACATGTAATTTGGGGTCATGGATATACTTCTGGCCTACAATTCATCAATAAGAGAGTGAGGGAAAAGAAAAATAGGAGCCACTCTCAGTCTCCCAGATAACAACTACAAATAAACAACAAAAGAGTGAAGCCCACAAGAAAGGAGCCAGCAAGAGGAGTCACTCTCGTTTTCTAAAAGAACCCTCACTCGCCAATCTAGTTGGTGACATGCTTCATCATCGGGTCCCCACCAGAGAGGCCGAGTGCCTCCCTGGTGTGCTACAACGCCTGGCTACAGCGGAGCGGGTTTTTTGTGTTTGATGAATGTGAAAATAGTGGTGAACAAGTTAAAAAATGCCGCGATTTTATCCAGAAAAAAAGTTTATTAATGGAAAATCGGGCACAGTTAAAAACAATGTGATGGATGTGTAAGCTGGGTAAACTGGCCCGCTACATCCTGTGTAAAAGAGTGAATGTGGTCAACATGTTTCTGCCTCCAAAAAGCCCTTAGCGAGGCATTTGTCAGGACCTTTAACCACGGCGGTATGCGCGCGCTAAGGCGCACCCTAACCTGTGGTTTGTAAAATTTATATGCGAGACAACTTACAGTTTTTTATGTATGTGAGGCCCTCAGAATTTCTAAAAGCCAAAGTCGACGGGGTCCAGCTGACGGGAGTATCCAGGTACCGAGCGGGTGCCTGGCTTTGGAGTACGTGTGACTACAGGCCACCGCCCCCCCTCTGTGACCCATGGTGTAAGGCTGTCCTACACTGAATATTCACTTTGGCTTTTAGAAATTCTGAGGGCCTCACATACATGAGGGTTCTTTTAGAAAACGAGAGTGACTCCTCTTGCTGGCTCCTTTCTTGTGGGCTTCACTCTTTTGTTGTTTATTTATACTTCTGGCCTACGAAGACCATCACATACAATTTTCATATATTCAGGGCATTGAATATTACGTGTGTCATCCAGGAACAAACAATCTGAGATAACAGGCCTGGTAAACCTGTTTGGGCAAAACCGAAATCCACAATGACAATGGGCACAAAATTAACAAAATCTTCCAGATAAGGTAAGCCTAGTTCTGGTGGCATATTTTAGAGGAACAGCGGGAGAAAATAGCAAGAAATGTCTAAAAAATCTAATCATACATTTACATGTATTTATGCTGAATATTTCCTCCCTCATGCAACAAAGGAGTGAGCAAAGCAACGCAAGACATTAGAGCAACGCCCTAATGCTTTAGCTCCATTGTTATTCTTTCAAGTTGGGCAATGAAAAGATGTTGGCTGTTTCCAAAAATGCACAATGTCTTGCAGTGAAATACTATCTTGTAGACTTGAGTGATTTCTTTGAGATCTGGGAGGGGGTGCTATTTCACCACATAAAATAAATGTAAGACTGGACCTCCAGCCCGACCATAAAAAGGAGGCCACCTTACAAGGCAATGTTGCTGCTTAAAACAGACTCGCACTGCATGGCTGTGGCTTATTGCTCATCCATACATTAAGAAACAAACAATGCAATGGAGTCTATGAGAGCATGTTGCTAGCAAGATCTACACAGACCAGATGATAGTTTAAGATAATGAGGACTATGTCTACCCAGAATTAGAGCACACAGAAATTGTTGCCAAAAATTCTTCTACACTGCGACACAATATAAACCTGTGATAGAGATGTGCTTCTGCAAACAGTACTGCACTTTATGCTTCACTGTATGCTGTCAAACTCAAAAGCTAAGTTTTTTTTTTCTTGAAGACAAGTAGGGCCCACTTAACTTAAAGAACGGGTACCAAAGTAGATTGTTTTCGGTAAACATATAGATTTATTGATCTTCATTGTCAATATTAACATCAGTGGATATTCTCAGCACTCCTCTTGAAAGAATTGGAGTTTAACAGCAGCATTTAATGAACGCGTTAATGTATCAGCCAAACTCAACCCAACCAAATACTGACTTTTTTGAACATGCCAGCACCACGTGCCATTTAATTGGCAAAATGAACGAAAAGTAACGTAGCCGCAAGAGCTATATAATCGAAATATATAGGTAATAATACCTATACAAGAGTACAAGTAGACACATCAAGAGTGACCATGGAGATTAGGCAAAAGCTAAAATGGACCACAAACCACTGAGTAATTTAAATATATTATACATCCAGTCCAGCATTAAAATGTATTTTTATTTTCTTAAAGAAATCTGCAAGATTATCAACGAAATGTGAGATTTTTTTTTGCAATACTGTGTAATCCGTCCTATAAAGCCCTCTGAGGAGAAAAGATAATCCTGCACCACTTGAGGTGCACAGACATAATATCGAGTTTTTTTTTCCGGAGTACAAAAATATAGAGTTGGAAATATCGAAGGGACTGAATATCGACATCAAGAATATCGGTGACCAGAATATCAACATGAAGGTAAGAAATATCGTTTTTGTTAATATCGAAGTCAGTAATATCGTTTGTAAGATAATCGTTGTTAATAATATCGATGTTTATATTAGTGTTATGTATTTTAGTATGTATTTTAAATGTATGTGTTCTATATTTTTTGTAAAATATATGTATTACATTTTAGAAGTTATCAATGTTTTTAAACGTAAATTTTGCGTTTTAGTTTCGTAGCGGGTTGTGGGTTTATAGGGGAATAGGGTGGGAAGTAATTTAATTATAGTACATTTAATAATTTTTAGAAATTATTAATTGATTTTAATAAAATTTTGAGTTTTAGTTCTGTAGCGGGTTGTGGGTTTATAGGGGAATAGGGTGGGAAGTAATTTAACTATAGTAAATTTTATAATAATTTTGAGAAAATATTAATTATTTTTAATTAAATTTTGTGTTTTTATTCTGTAGCGGGTTGTGGGTTTATAGGGGAATAGGGTGGGAAGAAATTAAATTATAATAAAGTAATTATTAATTTTTATTTATTGGTATTGATATTTAATGTATTGTTAATTAATTATTAATTGGTAAATAATTTTTATTAATTGATTAATTGCTAATTATATTAATTGTGTTATTTTTTTTAGGAGCGGGTTGTGGGTTTATAGGGGAATAGGGTGGGAAGTAATTACATTTTAATAAAGTAATTATTAATTTTTATTTATTGGTATTGATAATTAATTTATTGTTAATTAATTATTAATTGGTAAATAATTTTTATTAATTGATTAATTGCTAATTATATTAATTGTGTTATTTTTTTTAGGAGCGGGTTGTGGGTTTATAGGGGAATAGGGTGGGAAGTAATTACATTTTAATAAAGTAATTATTAATTTTTATTTATTGGTATTGATAATTAATTTATTGTTAATTAATTATTAATTGGTAATTAATTTTTATTAATTGATTAATTGATAATCATATTAATTGTGTTATTTTTTTAGGAGCGGGTTGTGGGTCTATAGGGGAATAGAGTGGGAAGTAATTTAATTATAACGAAGTAATTATTAAAATTTTATTATTTATACATAATTTATTATTAATTAATTATTAATTGGTTATTTAATTAAAAAAATTATTTAATTGATAAGTATGTTAATTTTAACCCTCTGCTATCCAACACTTTCCCTACAGTTACACTCTCTGGAGTGGGAATAGTAATTTTACCCTTATGATATCCAACACTTTCCCTACTTTTGCATTCTCTGGAGTGGGAATAGTAATTTTTGCCCCTACGCTATCCAACACTTTCCCTACTGTTGCACTCTCTGGAGTGGGAATAGTAATTTTGACCCCTACGCTATCCAACACTTTCCCTACTGTTGCACTCTCTGGAGTGGGAATAGTTATTTTTACCCCTACGCTATCCAACACTTTCCCTACTGTTGCACTCACTGGAGTGGGAATAGTAATTTTTACCCCTTCGCGATCCAACACTTTCCCTACTGTTGCACTGTCTGGAGTAGGAATAGTAATTTTATCCTCTCCGCTATCCAATATTTTCTCTACTGTTTTAGTTAATGTAGTGTATAATGTATTTTAAAAAGATTAAAAATATTCAAATTTTTTAATTTGTTATATATATTTTTAATATTTTTATTTATATTATTGGTGTTTGTGTATATATATTTATATTTATAATTTTTAATATGTTTTTTGACAATTTATAAGTTATTAAAATAATTATTTATAAATATTATTAAGTATATATATTATATTTTATTTATATATGTTTAATTTATTTTTACATTATATGTATTAGTTATAATTTTAAACATTTTAAAATAATTTTAACTATGTTTCTTTTAATTATATGTATTATTTACTTTATTTTAAATCTTTTTTTAAACATTAAGAAAAACGATATTTTTAACAACGATATTTTTGACAACAATATTTTTTTTCCGATATTTTTGTACTTACCATTATGTAGATAGGACTTCGATATTCTTGACATCGATATTTTTGTGTCGATATTTTTGTACCTCGATATTCTGACTGTCGATATTCTGTCAGTGATCCCCACTTGCAGCATTTGAGCTCACGCTATTGCAGGAGACCATGGCAGCTATCGACTGCTCTAGCCTCCTCATAGCATCAAAGTGCTTCAGCTCTGGGGAACTGATGTGGAGTCTGGCAGACCCCTCCTGACGTCAGAAGGTTGGGGCATCTATCTGCTGGCCCTTCTGCATCTCAAGAGGATGGAGAAGAAAGTGGGAAACAGTTCCCTTCTTACATAGTGGATAGGATGCACGAGGGTGGCATGCACACATTTTTCCAAAGCCATTTAGCAAGCATTTTCGAGCTAGTCCGTGGAAAGTGTGGCTGAAAAGGATTAGCAAAAATGAATAATGGCTGCAACTTAATGCTCATACCCAGTCAACGATCACTTTCTTGCAGTTTGCGTGAGCCATGAAAGTTCAAGTGCTCACCATAAACAAAGCGCCAATAAAAAATATCCGTCTTTGCCAGAGAGTTGGCTTCCAAATTTGCACCTCCTCCTTTTTTGGGTTGAGCCTGCAAGATAATGCACTAGCGCACTGTATCCAAAAAGGGCTCGATGGCACTCTTCTTTACTGCCTCGTAATTAGTCGAGGCAGGCCTAACATCGTTTCCGTTCATCGCTGTGGAGCAGGGGCCAAGCACTGATTGATTCAACATAATCAGTGCCCGTCCGCGTCGCCCGATGTGATTGAGACACTAGTTTGTTCTGTTTTACTGTTAGTGCCCTGCAAACAGGAAGCATGTGACTGGCAAAAACTTGCCCAGCAGGACAAACAAAATTGCAAAGATTTATTTTCTATAGTTAATTTTCAATTATTTTGCCAAGTCTTCTTTACTCACTTTGCACTCAGGTTTTCTTTTGTTTTTGCTCGTGGGGACTGTTCTAAAAAGATAAGGATTATTTTATTGCAAAGCAACACTGTTTCTTTCCTATGTACCATTTCAAAAATGAAGCTTTAACACATAATCGTTCCCCGCTCCAATCCACCCCACTTCAATCCATGCAGATCCAGCCCACCTCGCCCCACTCAATCCAATCCAATCCAGATTAATCCAATCCAATCCAGACCAATCCAATCCACCCCACTCCAAACCCCTCACCCCAATACAGTTCTCTCCAATTCACCGCACTCCAATCCTCCCAATTCACCCCATTTCAATCTGGCCCATTCCAATCCAAAACAATCTGCTCTACTCCAGTCAAAACATACCGCCCCACTCTAATCTTCCACACTCCAATCTGCACCACTGTAATTCAAAACAATCTGCCCCATTCTAAAACAATCTGCTCCACTCCAATCTGCCACACTCCAGTCCAAAACAATCTTCTCCACTCCAATCCAAAACAATCTGCCCCACTCCATTCTAGCCCCACTCTAATCCAATACAATCTGCACCACTTCAGTCCAAAAAAACCTACTCCACTCCAGTCCAAAACAATATGCCCCACTCCAATCCAAAACAATATGCCCCATCTAATCTACCCCACTCCGATCCAAAACAATCTGCCCCACTCAATCTAAAGCAATCTGCCTCACTCCAATCTGCCCTACTCCAATCCAAAACAATCTGCCCCACCCCAATTCAAAAAAGTCTGCCCACTTCAATGAGGGAGAGGTTATGGCACAGCGGCCAGAGCGGCCAACTCCAGAGTGTGGGGCTCACGTTTTGATCTCCAGCGCCGGCAGCATCTCAGCACAGCACCAAGTGACTCTGGGCAATTGCTCACTTAATCTCCCCGACGGCCCCCAGTGCCTTGAAACCTTAAGGGGTGATATGTTCATGCTTTACAAATATGGATTATTATTATCTGCCCCACTCCAATCTGCCCCACTCCAATCTGCCCCACTCCAATCCAAAATAATCTGCCTCACTTCAATCTGCCCCACTCCAGTCTAAAACAATCTGCCGCACTAAATCTAAAGCAATCTGCCTGACTCCAATCTGCCCCACTCCAATCCCAGTCTGTCCCATTCCAATTTGCCCCACTGCAATCCAAAGCAATCTGCCCCCCTCCAATCCAAAACAATCCTCCCTACTCCAATCCAAAACAATCTGCCATTCTCCAATCCAAAACAATCTGCCCTACTCCAATCCAAAACAATCTGCCCTACTCCAATCCAAAACAATCTGCCCTACTCCAATCCAAAACAATCTGCCCTACTCCAATCCAAAACAATCTGCCCTACTCCAATCCAAAACAATCTGCCCTACTCCAATCCAAAACAATCTGCCCCACTCCAATCCAAAACAATCTGCCCCACTACAATCGGCTCCACTACAATCCAAAACAATCTGCCCCCCTACAATCGGCTCCACTACAATCCAAAACAATCTGCCCCCCTACAATCTGCTCCACTACAATCCAAAACAATCTGCCCCGCTCCAATCCGCCCCGCTCCAATCCGCCCCGATCCGCCCCGCTCCAATCCGCCCCGCTCCAATCCGCCCGCACCAATCTGCCCCGCTCCAATCCGCCCCGCTCCAATCCGCCCGCTCCAATCCGCCCCGCTCCAATCCGCCCCGCTCCAATCCACCCTGCTCCAATACAACCCATCTCACCCCAATTCACCCCTTCCATTACAATTCGCCCCACTTCAATCCACCCCATTCTAATTCAATGCACCCCACACCAATCCAATCCACCTCAATTCAATCTACCCCAATACAATCCATTTCCACCTCACCCCAATCCAATCCTGCCACTCCCTCCCCAATTTACCCCACTCCAATCACCCCCACCCCAATCCAAAATAATCTGCCCCACTCAATGCAAAGCAATCTGTCCCATTACAATCCAAAACAATCTGCCACACTCCAATCCAAAACAATCTGCCCACTCCAATCCCAAACAATCTGCCCCACTCCAATCCAAAACAATCTGCCCCACACCAATCTACCCTACTCCAACCCAAAACAATCTGCCCCATCTGCCCCACTCAATACAAAAAAACCTGCCCACTCAATACAACGCAATCTGACCCACTCCACTCCAAAACAATCTGCCACAATACAATGCAAAACAATATGCCCACTCCAATCCCAAACAATCTGCCCCACTCCAATCCAAAACAATCTGCCCCAGTACACTCCAAAACAATTTGCCCCACTCCAATCCAAAACAATCTTTCCCATTCCAATCTGCCCCACTCTTATCCACCCCACCATAATCCACCCCTCTTTTATCCAATCCACCCCACTCCAATCCAATACACCCCACTCCAATCTAATCCACTCCAATCCAGTCAAATCCAATCTACCCAACTCCGATCCAGCCCATCCCAATCCAGTTCACTCTACCCCAATCCAGCCCACTCCAATCCACTGTACCACATGCTAATCCAATTCACCCCACTCCAATTCACCCTATTCCATTCCATCGCACCCCACTCCAATGCATCTCACCCCATTTCAATCCACCCCACTCCAATCTAATCCACCCCATCCAGTGCACCCCACTTTAATCGCCCCTCCTCCACTGCTGTTGAATCCACTCCACTGTACTCTAATCCACCCCACTCTACCCCAATCCAATCCACCACACCCCAGTTCACTCCACCCCACTCAATGCAATCCATCCAGCCCACCACTCCAATCCAATACACCCCAGTCCAGTCCAATCCAATCCACCCCACCACAATCCAATCCACCCCACCCCACTCCACCCCTCCACTCTAATTCGATCGACTAAAAACCACCCTACTCTAATCCAATCTACCCCGCCCCAAACCAAACTAATCCACCCCACTGCAATCTACTGGTTCTAGTCCAGGGAGGACCTGGCCTGGCAGTTCGGGATGGACTGTTTCCATGGGGAACAGGGTCAAGACTGATTTGAATATGGCTGGGTCTGAACTGGAATGGCATGGGGAGCAAAAGAACAAAGGATTTAGGCCTAGATCTATTCCAGGTGAGAAAACACATGGTCCAGGCGCTTATTTGTTCCCGCCTGGACTATGGGAATGCCCTTTACCTTGGTGCCCCGAGCTCGGTCCTTGCTAAACTGCAAACAGTGCAGAACTGTGCCGCAAGGATTCTTGTAGGGATTCCGAGCCGGCATTCTGCAAAACCTGCCTTGACAGCTCTCCACTGGCTCCCGGTCCGGGAGAGAGTCCAATTCAAGGGCTTGTGTATCACCCACAAGATGATAGGAGGGAAAGGACCATCAAGTATTTCCTCTATGGTCCAGCCCTACCGAGCAAACAGGCGGCTGCGTTCAGACGAGCAATTTTTGTCCGCTGTCCCCAGAATTAAGAGGGCCAGAACCGATGGCCAGCTTTTCTCATACAATGCTGCCAAACTCTGGAACTCCCTCCCTTTTCAGCTACGTAAGGAACCTAATCATATGGCCTTCCGTAAGCTGTTGAAAACATGGCTCTTTCCCAAGTGATTCTTGACGCTTTAGTTTCACCGCTTAGCGCTGGGATGTCTCCGGGTAGCTATGCGCTCTACAAGTGCTATTTCATTCATTCATTATTTCATTCACTTGGGTGAATGTTTGACATTGTGCAGCATTCTGTCCATCAATTGTTCTTTTTACATCATTTTTGAGGATATGCAGGCCAGGGTAGAAGAAGTTGGAATTCCTCCATCCACACCCGGAAATACCAATACTTCTGTTTCCGGGTGCAGCAAGCGCCACCCACAGAGCAGCCAGCAAACCACTGCAGCCTGCAGAAGCTGGCGCTGGGAAACTTGAAACAGCTGCAGGGAGCACGCTGAATGAGACAAAGCGGGGGAATACAGGCTCCATCTACCAGCGAGGTCTGCAGACTAGAGCTGTCCGCGCTGAACCTCCTCTTGCAGGCGGGGGTATCAAGCCTGTAAAGGAGCACAGAGTCCGCAGGAGGTGGCTCTTGCCCTCCACAGGTGGTATGAAGACTCTGCGGCACTTCGTTGGGCCATGGCTGTGTGTTCAACGGGAAACAGCGTTTACAACACTGTCATTACATCGCAGTACTATTACAACGCGGTCGTTACAATGACCGCGTTGTTAGTACGCAATGCATTTACATCGCAAGTCATTACTACGACTTACTGTAGGGGGCGCTGAGGTATTGGAAATGAATTCCAACACCTTCCCTACTGTTGCGCAAACTGGAGTAGGAATAGTAAATAATACTATTCTTAAGTCCAGCGCGCCCCCTACTGCAAGTCGGTGTAAGGACCGCGTTGTAAAAGCACGCGATGTAATACATCACATTGTGATGTGCTATATTCGTGTTCAACGCTTGCTTCCTGGCCGTGGACTCGGAGGCGTCTGTGTGCAGACTGCGGAGGTGTGGTAAGGCTCTGTCTGTTACTGGCCTGGGAAGGTGGGTGATGGGTGGTTGAGACTGCCCCCCGAGGGAGACAGTACATACACATACAGTGTCCCCAGGCAGAGCCTGTGCCCAGGTCACACTTGTTGAGCTGCGATTACTGGCTGCGGTGAGCCTCAGGAGGCATTACCTCGCAGCAGCCCCAGGATCATACCCCTCATTGAGCTGACTGCAAGATGGGCTGGCCAGACAAATAAAAACTGCAGTGCAAACACAACATCTCATCCTAAGCAGAACCTTCTCCGTGGTCTGGTCGGGTCACACAGTTACCCTGCATGCACATCAGTTATAACACAAAAGTTTGATTAATTCCGCCTGCGTGCAGAACTCAGCGGTATTCCACAGAGTTTTTTAGTAACTCCATGGAATTCCGCCGAGTGCAACTTCGCGAGCTCTGCCCACCCCTATTTGAGAGCAGCTAGAAAAATCATTCAAAAAATCATTTTAATAGTAATATAAAGTCTAACTTAATGGATCTTATTCGATTTTATGTAACTAGTTTGAAAATGACACTTTTGAAAAGTTGGATTTTTATGGCCTAAAGCCAGAACTATTTCCTGCCAGTACCCAGCTGTCACCAGACCCCCAATGGTTCACCTGTAGTGAGATGTATATTGCTCCCAAACAGTGTACAAAGGGCTCTTGGTGTGGGGAAGGGGACTACTCCCTTGACAGGATGGCCTAGGAAAGTGCCCAGCCCCTTCCTGAGCTTCAAAGAATTCTTACCTTGTCACTAGCAGATGAAGATCACACCTAGGCCCGCCTCCCCTTTGTCTCTATAGTCAGGCTGGCACCAAACCAGCTGTTAGAGGAAGAACTGACAAGAACTGATTTAGGGGTAGACAATGGCTTGCTCTTCACCCACAGGCTGGCACTGGGCATTAACGTTAATCCCACAGACCTCTCAGAGCACTCTTGGACCTGTCAAGAATCAGAAGGACTGCCCTGCTCTCAAAAGAACCTGAAGAAGACCGGACCTGCTTGCCTTGAAATCAGGAATCCAGAAGTGACACAAAGGGTCAAATGGCTGACCTCTTGTTTGAGGTTAGGGCACACATAAAGCTTGCATCATAGACTGCACCTGAACTTCACTCTTCAGCAAAACGGCTGTCGCCAAACCCCACTTCAGTTCAGATCCAGCGTGTTCCACTGGTGACTCGTCAGCAACCACTTTTTCTCCATGACAGTTTCAAAGTCAAAAGGTAAACTACCAGGATGAACCTGGTCCCTGTATCTGACCTGCATTCCATTGTGGTCTGCCTTAACTTTTGACATGACCAGATAACTGTGGATGGCGCTTTGAGGTTTTTGGAACCTTTCTTAATTCAAACTTTAAAAATTCATTTCTCACATTGTTGTTGTACTTATTTGATTTTTGATGTCATTTTATTTCTTTAAAAAATGTTCTATTTTCCTGAATTGGTTAGAGACTTCTCTTGTGTTGTATTTTTACTTTATTACTATTTGGGTGCAGCATCATTACTTTACCCACTGCCTCTAAGATAAACTTGACCGATTTGTGCCAAGACACCTGAGGATTAAGCACACGTTAATTTGGGGGCTTATTTAGTGACTTTAGTGATTCACCCTACCCAGGACTGTTGCTGTTATTTAAGGTGGGTTCTCAACCCCCTCAACTAATGCTTCAATGCCATGTTTTAATTATAAAAATATCAAGTTTACTGTTACTGTAAAAGAAATGATTTCACTGGTAAAATGATCTCATCCTTCCAGAGCTGCAGGCCTGAATGGGCTACGACTAGATAAGCTAAAAACACCGCCCATCCTGTGGAGCTCTAAGTTATTCAAATTATTTCCCCACATGATTGCTGGAGGGTCTATTCCAGAGTCCTGGAAAAGCTCTATTATTCGCCCTATTTTTTAAAAACAGACAGAAGTCTGACGGCCAAAGTTATCTCTCAAGTTATGTTAGACTATGAAGGGGAATTATTAGCCAAGTACTTAATGTTAATTTACTAACTGACTGGGCTTGTGATAATCATACAATCCCATTTTGCCCTGACAGGATTCAAACCTGGCTGCTTGAAAATTGATAATATTACAGTACTGACCTTTTTAGCAAAGAACAAACAACATTGCCCTCTTTGTATAATCGATTACAGTTCTGCCTTCGCTAAAATTACCTGCAGTAGACTCAGGAATAAATTGTTAAAATGGAGGGTTGATTCCTCCCTTCATTTTTTGATCGAATTACACAAAGACACATGGGCAAGAGTCAAATTACCTGAACAAATATCCTGTCACCAAAAATGTATACTTCAAACGGCGTCAAACAAGGTTGCAGTTTAGTCCCTTTATTGTTTTTGCAGTGCATCATTCACCCACTATGGTACGTGGACAGAAAACCCCGACTATTTTGGGAATCTTAAAGCGAAATTATTGCAAACTAAATAATTTAAAGTTTAGCCAACTGCAACTTTTATTCTGTATTCTTCAAATCAAGAGATATTTTTGCGAGGCCAACATGCATTTCATGACACCATGTAGCTTCAT
Source organism: Calotriton arnoldi (assembly GCA_963921515.1). Classification (NCBI taxonomy): domain Eukaryota; kingdom Metazoa; phylum Chordata; class Amphibia; order Caudata; family Salamandridae; genus Calotriton; species Calotriton arnoldi. The sequence goes on along the minus strand of CAWUFW010003468.1, from coordinate 1,143,740 downwards.
CAGGACCATGAGATATATTTAATATACAAATGCATTATCATACCCAATTTGGACAAATAGCATTATGTTTTGAAGATACGGAGATCAATGATGTGTTCTTCATATGTATCACAAATTGCTTTTAAATTGTGCTCTGTATTCTGATGTTCTAGTGTTCCTACTAAGACAGAATTGAGGGTTTGTCACAAAAATGCAGATATCAAAGGATTAGGCACTTTTCAAATGCTGCTGATACTGTTTTGCTCTCTTTAACCCCACAAGTTCTGAAAAGCATCGCCGCCATGGAAAGGACTCCTAAAACCCACATCCTAATATGGCGGACGGTGCCTGCTAGGCACCGCCACCATATTAGTGGCCCTGCTCCGCCCGCCAGGCAATCGGTGCGATTGCCACCGGCGGAAAAGCGGCGTACGCACTTTCCGTCCGCCGCGATACCCACCGCCATCCTTATATGGCGGTGGGTAAATCTCAGTTTGATGGCGGAACAATCGCCACCGCCGATCGTTCCGCCATCGTAATCAGCCCCTTAGTGCTTACAACTTACTTACATGTTAACCTTTCAAAAACAAAAAAAAAGTTGTAACATTTGGGGAAAAAAGCAAAACCTATTGCCTGGGAGCTTGGAAATGCAATTATAGAACAAGAAGGCAAGCTATGCATACTTGAGAGTGTTAGACCGCTCAGCCTTAGGGTGGTCTTCCTCCAAACATATTGCCATTTTCCCTCCATTTGTCCTGAAATTCGGTTTTGTTGGCCTTAGGACTCTGTGCACTTTACCAATGCTGACTGATGCTAAACTGCTTTAGCTCACTCCCCAAGATATGGTAAAATTGACTTACACCTGTTTGGCATATTTAATTTACTAATAAGTCCTTTGTAGTGTGGTATACCATATACCCAGGGCCTGTAATTAAATGCTACTAAAGGGCCTGCAACACCTATGGTGCCACCCGCTTAAATAACCCCTTAAAATATATCCCAGGCCTGCCATTAAAGCGATGAATGCAGTTTTAATCTGCCAATTTGACTTGCAAATATTACTCCTTGCAAAGCCTTAAACTCCCCTATGCCTCAGGTCAGCCCTATGTAGCCCATAGGGCAGGGTGCATTGTAATTTAAAGGTTAGACATGTACTTTTAAGTTTTACATGTCCTGGTAGTAAAAAATTCCTAAATTCGTTTTTCAATACTGTGATGCCTACCTCTCCCATAACTTAACATTGGGTTGCCTCATTACATTTAATACGTGCTAACTTCTGTTTGGGAACACGCAAGTGTTTCATGATTGTTGTCTGAGAAATTGTCATTATTACCTCTTCATTGGTAAAGTCGTACTTTAAGTTACATTTTGAAAATGCCACTTATAGAAAGTTGTCATTTTCATACCCAAAACTATTTGGTGTCTGCAGCCTCTCCTTGGTCACATGACTGGGTGTAGTTGGACTTTGTTTATTCCTACCAGACAGCCACACAACAGACAGACTAGGTGTGCCTGAATGGGTCATCAACTGGCAGGATGGGGTGGGCGGAGCTGGACACAGCCCCACTTGCAACTGAAAATCTGTGCTCTGCCTTCAAACAAAGGACTTGTTACCCCAGCATCGCTCAAGCGGCCAGCTTCGAGCCAAGGCAGGGGAGTCGGGAAACTTCAAGCACTTCAAAGGAAATTCTCTAGAAACCTCTACTTCAAAGAAGGTACCATGTATAAAAAGGGGACCCTCAGACCCACTCTTTAGTCCACTTTCTGAAGCTACGGAAGAACTCTTAGAGGACTGCCTGCTGCCGTTGCATGCTTGGCACTCCACAAGAGTGCTCTGTTGCATTTGGAAGAAACAGTTAGTTGTCTGGAGCCTGCCTTAAACCATCGGCGGTCTGTCCTGCTGCATGAGCCCCGCTTCATCCCTTGAACCCAGGACTGCCAGAGTGACTGCAAGGGCTAGTTTGCTGGTCTCCTTATCTGAGCCTCAGGGACATAAATGCTTCTACCATCTTGGACCCACACCCGGACCCAACCTGAGTGAGTCCTGAACCCCCAAGTGGGGCCCCTCCAATCCTGGACCCTTGGTTGTAGTGTTAAAGATGCCCAGATAGTGAAAATCCAAAACTTAGGACTTTTTGGCTAAAAACTGCTCTGAGAACCAAGAGAAGACTGGAACCAACCTTCTCGTCTAGCCACCCAGGGTGCATCGCCGGTCAGCCTGACTTCACGGTTTCTCCACTACATTCTTGTCTGTGGTAGAAAATCCTGTTTAGTGGTCATTCGCTATAAGGGTACCAGTCTCCAGGAACTCTCATTGGCTACGGCCTCCTGCCTAGTCTAGCTGGAGATTTTCAGCTTCCGAAACAGTGACTATGTTCAAACACAGAAATCTTCACCGTGACTTTATTCAGCGGCTCCCCGATGATGACGCCTCCTACTCGGACACTACCTGCAGACATTGCCCCATTGGAATTTACCTTCTCAGAACATTTTCTACAAAAGTTCTTCTAAGTCCAAAGGTATGCGCCAACTGGGCCCAATCCACTTCTTATATCCGACCAGAGCTCCATTGCGGTCAACAATATTTTTTTACTCTGTCCCAGTTGTCCGCGGTTGGTGTGCTGATCTTTTAGGTGCTAGTTTTTACCTTAAACTTTAAAAATTCATATCTCTGGTTCTACAGATTAAATTTTTTTTCATTTTGGTGTCAAATAATTTATTACAATTTTCTCTATTTTTCTAAATCTGTGGTGTGTGCATAAATACTTTACACATTGCCTCTAATTTAAGCCTGTCTGATTTTTGTGTCAAGCTGTCAAGGGTTTAAGCACAGGTTAATTTAGTGATGTTTGTGGTTCCCCCTGACATGGATTGTGGCTGTGGGATTGTGGCTATTGCTTGAGCAGGGTTCGCACCCCCATTCAACCAACAACCCAATTCCTAACGTTTGATTTAAACATTTCCTGGTCACCCCACATGAAAATTAAGAAGCAAAAGTCTAACACAAGTGCAAAAAACATGAGAAGATTTTCAAAGCTCTATAGAGGAATAGCAATTAGCCATTCTATCACAACATTAACATCAAAGCTCACTCCTTTTCTGCTTTATTCATCTTTGGTATGTAACAGCAAAATATATTCAGAGCTGTAAAATATCTATATGCATAATATTAGGCAACTTCTAAACCTACGAACTTCCACAACTCAAAGCAAAATAAGGTTAGAATTAAGAATAAGACCCTTAGTAAATGTTCATAATGCTTCAATGTTGGTCCTGGTCGTTTTCACAGGGTTGTCCCCAAACTTTTTGCTTTCCTCCGCCTATTTTTCTGACCTTTTTGTTGGCTTTAGGACTCTGGGCACTTTACCACTGCTAACCGGTGCTAAAGTGCATATGCTCTTTCCCCATACATGGTATGGTTGGTTTACACCTGTTTAGCATATTTGATTTACTTGTAAGTCCCTTGTAAAGTGGTATTCCATATACCCAGGGCCTGTAATATACATGCTACTAGTGGGCCTGCAGCACTGCTTGTGCCTCCCACTGCAATAGCCTTTCAATCCGGTCTTAGGCCTGCCACTGCAGGGCCTGTGTGTGCAGTTTACTGCCACTTCAACTTGGCATTTAAAACTACTTGCCAAGGCACAAGCTCCCCTAAGATAGAACCTAGATAGCCCTATGGGCAGGGTGCTATGTAAGTAAAAGGTAGGACGTGCCTTTCTGTGTGGAATGCCCTGCTAGTGACAAACAGCTTATTTCATTTTTCACTGTTGTGAGGCCCACTCCTCTCATAGCCTAGCATTAGGAATTCACTTATATACTTTTAAGTGGTAATTCCTGATCAGAAAGGAGCGGCGTTACCATGTTTGGTAGGTTTAGAATAGTGGTGATAAATTCTGCTTACTGGTGTAGTTGGATTTTACATTATTTTAGAAAGGCTGTTTTTAGAAAGTGGGCATTTTTCTGTACTTATGACTCTTTGTGCTTTGCAGACTGACTCCAATACACGTCTGAGCTAGGGTGACATCTACACCTGGTGCATACTTTCCAGACAGCCACAACATAGGAAGGACTGGGTGTGACAGGGAATACATAATGAATACATCTGCATACTGATAGTCTTCCTGGTCTGGGAGAGGTTGTTCACACTTTACATTTGTATAGGTTGTGTCCTGCCCTCACACAAAGGGATGATTTTCCCACTACTGATTGTCTGGAGCCAGGGCTGGGTTGAAAGGGATTGTTGTGCACTTCTAAACGTTCCTGTGAGGTCACCCCTTCATCAAAGACATTTTTGAGTATAAGTACAGGGGCTCTGACCCCATGCTTTTGGTACAATACTGGACCTAGAAGAAACTCTGCTGGAGTAAAGGCTGCTGTGCTGAAGTATTGCCACTCTGCAGTGACTGTCTGTTCCCAGGGACTGATTTCCCTGCTTTGTTGAGCTGACTTGCTGCCTGCTGATCTTTGCCCAGCTGCAACCAAGAATTGTATCCAGAGTGACCCCAAGAGCTTGGTGACTTGCCCCCCTGTTTTTCCTTGAAGTCCCATGGCCATAAAGGACTTTCCATCTCCCCTGAAGTGGCTGCAGGACCCTACATTCTGTGGATCTCACCAAGGGTAGCCTAAATGCGGTCTAGGCTGCATCAGGGGCTTTATGGTGGTCCTGCGCTCTGCTGTTGAAACTGCAACACTCTACAACCGTCCAGTGTTTCACTTTTGGACCTGCACGTTCCTAACGATGATCAGATCAGTGCACCGCACCAACCTACATCTCCATGTGCGTCATTCTCCAAACGCCGTAGTGCGGAAAGAAGCCCTTTCTGCAGCTCCGGTGGCTTGCCTTAGCAAAAAGGGATCATCACTGTGCCGACGCTACTACCCCCCCTATGTGAGCAGGATCAATGTGCGGCATCCCCAGCTCGTCTGTGCCCAGAAGAAGATTGCACCAGTGAGCAGTTCGGATTGCCACATAGCCTGCCACTGCACCGCTTTCTGGACTGCAAGTCTACGCCACGCTGACAGCGTTTCACGAGGTCAGCTCCTCCGCAACTCCCATGTGAAGGTATTGTGACTAAGACTGTTCGGTCTTTTCAAACTGCACCCTCCCATGTGGCTGTGGTCTTCCCGGCTCCCCGATCCCGAGGGACCCGTGTCGCACTACCTCACAGGCGCTGTCCATTTGAAAACCCCTGAGAGGAATCCCTCACCTCCTGTTTTCACTTTGTGTGTGTGCCTTTCTCGCCAGATTTAAAATGTAACCGCCTGATTTCAAGTGCACCTTAGCACAGTGTTGAAAACCTGTGACACGCCTTATGAGGCGTGCTTATTAGATTATCCCTAATGCTACATTGGAGTTGCACTGTGTAGTACCGTAAAGCCCTGAGTGGTACCGCAGGTATTTCTTTGGCCTGCAACGGCTCGAGGACTGGTTAGGTAGCATGTTTATTTGTAAACCTCACCACTGCATAGCTGGGAAAATACTCAGTTGCTTTTTATTGTGTTTCATGTATTTGTCTCTAGACGAATTTGCATTATATGCACTACTGCTATGATATATATTGTTTTTGCCTTGCATTGTCCAGGATAATGAGTACTACCTAAGTACTATCTAAGTAATTGCATTGTATTCACAGTATTTATGATTCATGCCATTTTGGTCTGGTTTTATGTACAATATACTATATATATTGTATATAATCCAGTGTGGATTCTCTTTTGTGGTGTATTCATTGTTTTATTGTATGAGTGTGTTTTGCAAATACTTTACACATTCCCTTTGATAAGCCTGCCTGCTCTGGGGGCCAAGCTACCAGAGGGTAAACACAGGCTATCTTTGGTGTGTAACTTACTTACCCTGATTAGAGTGGTGGGCTCTGCCTGGCTTAGGTGCATACCCTAGCCAACCATAAACACCATTTCTAACACTCAATAATAACCTAAATGTGTGACTGTTTCAACGGCAACAACCTCACTATAAAAAAAGTTATTTTTTGAGGATCTGAAGTGAAACAAATATAAAAAGGTTGCCCTCAACTTAAATGAAATCAGTGTAGTAATTAGGCATCACAATCTTCCAGAGCTAGAAACACTTTCATGCTTGTCTCATATTAAACTAAAACGGCTGATAAAAAAAACAACTTTGAGGCAGAATTACCGCAATGAAGATCTTACATTTCATTAAAGATTTATAAACACAGTGATCTAATTTATAACTCCTATTTAAATTACAAGCAACCCTACCTCAACTCCAACATACACTCTCTAAAGAAAAGGAGATACTTGAGATTTACATTATATTATTTTCCTTTGGTTAAGTAAAAAAAACTCAGAATCCTCATCTGAAGAACGACGGATCATGTCACATATGTGACTTTAAACTTGAAACTATAGAACATATTTGTATTTGCCTCGAATTTTTATAAATTGTTTAATGAATCAAATATTTAGGCCAATAAAGAATCAATTAAATTTGGTTTTACTAATCAAACTTCCTTGATAGTGCCTTGAAATTCTCAGATTCAACTTATAGTCTTTTAAGGATCCAAATAAATGAAGCTTTTTAATCAAAATGAACATTCAGTTGCTGGCGGGCTCCTTTTTTTTTACTAAATTGTTTCTTTAATATAGTTTTCTATCGGTGTTTAGTAATTTTTCTCAATTTATGTGTATATATCTTAATCATTTTATGATTAATATGATAACCTTGGAAACTACCACATCTACTCCAATTTCTTACATTGATGTACATGGTGGGATCCAGTGTTTGTGCAACTCAGTGATTTCTTTAAAACCAAAAATCCATTCTTATAATCTGACATCAAAATCTATTCTTTGATTTTTTAAATGCTCCATCATTTTTTACTAGTTGTATTATTTTTTCTAAATTTCACTCCTATTTTGCACCTGCAATATTTGCAAGAATGCAGGTGGATCTCAGCAATATTGGAAGCTTCACTGTGACAGAGCTGAAAAAGTTGTGTAAGATTAAGGGGCTAAAGCTAACAAAAGGCTCAAAGAAAATGGATTACTAGACAGCCTTCAGAACATGGGAAGAGAGTTGCATGCTACAGTTTACAACTCAAGGGCAGGATGATGATGGTGCACAGGATGAGAATGAAATAGAGAAGGAGGAAGAGAATGACCTGGTAATGGCCCCAGAGCCAGAAAAAAGAAGGGCCCATAGAAATAAGTCCCGTGATTTGTCCTAGGCCAAGATCAGTGTATCCTCCCATAGCCTGACCCCTGCAGTGCTGCAGGACTGGCAAGCTGCAAGAGAGGTGAAGCTGCGACTGGCCACTCTGGCCATGGAAGTGAGTGGAAGAAGCTGCAGCGAGGGCCCTGGTGGAGAAAAAGACAGAAACCGAAACAGCCTTAGAGGAAAAGAGGCTGGCTCTACTAGAGGAGAATAAACTTTGTTGGCAAATGAGATTAGTCAGAAAGTACTAGACCTGAAATCCAGCAGTGTCACAGAGTCTAGTGAAGAAGACGGCAGTGACACAGAAGTGCCTAGGGAAGGTAAAAGAGTAAGCATTCCCAAAATCCTGATACCTTTGTGGTGGGGGATGGCATTGAGAAGTAGTATGAAACCTATGAGGTAGCTTTATGCATTCACAGAGTCCTAGAGGAGGATTGGAGTGCTAATCTCTCGAAGCACATGCCAGTCACCAGGAGGGAAATCCTACTGGCCCTATATAAAGCTGGCAGGATCAGGTATGCCTCTATGAAAGAAGCCCTTGTTGCCAAGCTTGGTCTCACCCCAGAGAAATAGTGCTTCAAGCTTAGGAACAGCCAACAACTGTCTAACCAGTCCTTGGTGAATTTTTATGGAGTCCCCACCAAAATGAGGAAGGGGAACAGGGAACACCAAAAGGAGCTCTCTAAAGGACCCCAAAAGAATTTTCAGGGGGAAGTAACCCCTGTCCAATCCAAAGAAGAAGAAGGGAGGTTTTAATGGGAACATGTTCTCAGTGGTATCTCCAGCTCAAGTGTCATGAATGTTGCCAGTATGGTCAAAAGAAAGGGGAATGCCATCTGTCCCCACAGGAAACAGTCCCGTATTGGTGGGCCTACCCCAGTGTAAGAAATTGGGGTATTAGTTAAGAGGGCTAATGACCCACCTCAAACAATAATCACAATCCTGGTCAGGGTGGACCACTAAAGACACTACTTAGACCTGTGCTTAACCCTCTGGTACCTTGGCGCCAAGCAGTCAGGGTAATGTAGAGGTAATGTGTAAAGTATTAATGCAGCACTCCAACAGTAATAAGGTGAAACTAATACACACAAAAATTCCAAACCAATTTAGAGAAATAGAGAATATTTTAATAAATAAAAAGACACTAAAACAATAAACATTCAATAAGTAATACCAGATTTACGTATTTTTTCAAATGTACGTTTCAAAATAATGCCAAAAAACGTTAAAAGCAAATCACGGTCATCTGGATCTACACCTGCCAGTGATAGGTAAGGCACTCTTTGAAGCACAGCAAGAAGCTGGGCGCAACCCCCCAAGGCCATCCTGCTCAAGGAGGAAAAAACCCTCTCCATGTCCAAGATTTTTGTTCATTGTCTGGAAGTAACCCATATCTCACCACAGGGGAGTCCTTCTTCAGTCAGGTGACATAAAGGCACATTTGGCTTGGGCAGGAAAATGACAACTTTATAAAAGTGTAATTTTTAAAATAGTAATATAGAATCTGTGTTTACCATTAAGTTGGTTTTTAAGTTACTATTTAAATAAAACCTTGAATTATTTTTCGAGCTGTTCCCAAACCGAAATTAAGCATTATAAGTTATTATAATGTAACCCAGTGTTTCCCTATGTGAGAGCCAACCTTGTAACAGTGAAAAACTACTTTACTTTGCCAGGACATGTAAAACTTTAAATATGCATGTACTAGTTTTTAAATACTATGTACCCTGCCTATAGGCACTTAGGGCCTAACTCAGGGATGATTTATAAATATTAAAAAGGAAGGTTTAGGCTTGGCAAAAGGTTCATCTTGCCACATCAACATGGTACTTTAAACTGTCCACTCAGGCTGTAGCCATGTTTTATGTTGCTCCTTTAGTGGGTAGCACAATGAGAGATGCAGTCCACTAGTAGAAATTAATTTAAAGGCCCTGGGTACATGTTTTACCATATACCAGTGACATACAAGTAAATGAGCCAATTAGGTATATGCCAATTATACCATATTTAAAAGGGGAGCACAAGCACTTTACTCCTAGTTAGCAGGAGTAAAGTATGCAGAGTTGAATGTCCGAAAACATGGGTTCAGTTGCAGAAAGCAAAAAACTTGGGGGAATACCATGCATAAGATATCATTTCCAACATCAGGGAATGGCCATTGTATAGCTGGGGGAGGAGGTTGCCCCAGTTAGTTTTGTGAGGAGTGCAGAGGTTATCTAGTTTCCCTGGATGACAAGGAGATGGTGCCTAAGGCTCACATCTCTGGCAATACTAAATGGTATAGACAGTGGCTCACCATCAATGGGCGGAGGGTGGAGGCTCTCAGAGGCACCGAAGACCAGGTGAGTCACTAACCAGTGGCTGTAGTTCACTTTGAATGGGAGAGAGGGCTCAGGTTCCTCGAAGGTAAATTTGAGTCCACACATGCCTGTTGACTGTCTGTTAGGAAATGACCTGTAACAAACCATCCGGAAATTGTTCAGGTCACACTTGAAGGTGGTGCAATTGCTTGAGTGGGTGTGCCTGACCACAAGGTATATGGCAGCCCGTCAGGGGAGTCAATAGTACCTCGAGCCTGAAAAGGTGGCCTTGGTGTCTGCCAAGAAGAAGAGGAAGGGCAGGGGATGAGGGAAACCAGCCCCGGAAATGTTCACAGTTTGGGAGGAGGCTAATACTGAGGGTAACACCCCGGAACATTTAAGGGAAGACGTGCTGTCCTGGGAAACCTACCTGAGTTAACCGGGTGGCAAACTGAAGAGGGCAGTCCCAGACAGAGTTTTGCAATGTGCAGGAGGTGTGCCCCTCACTCTTGAGGGACTTCAGCGGCAGGCCCAGGCAACTGGTGACACCTCTGGTGATCACCTCATTTATTGGGAGTATAATCTCCTGTACAGTGAGCCTAAGGTGTGTGGGCCTAGATCACCTGTGTGTTGGTGGCCCCCTAATGCTAACGGGCCTTCCTATTGGAATTGGCTTAGGACACCCCCGTGGCAGAACATCTGGTACAGGCCAACACATTTGACAAATTGGTGGCCCAGTTTTATTTGCCCCGGATAAAGATAGAATCGGATGCATTATGCAAATCCTATGTAACCTGCCAAACCGTTGGGAAATGGTGAGCAATGTAAAAGGCCCCCTTACCCCCATTTCCTGTAGTGGAAAACACCATTTGAAATGGGCATTGGTATTGTTTAGCCTTTGGACCCCAGGACTATCTTAAGCAACAGGTTTATCCTGCTTTGGTCTTGATGGACCATACCACCCGGTACCCTGAGACCATTCCTCTGAGATCAGTGACTGTGCCTGTGGTGTCCAAGGCACTGATGAGGATCTTTACACATGTGGGCTTCCCCAAGGAGGTTGTGTCTGACAGGGGGCACACGCATAATGTTCAGACATAAAGTCAATGTAGAATGGGTTTGAATGCCTGAAAGGCATGATTATGGGCTATCATAGCCCTTGAGGCATAAGTGGGACATGCCTCAGAAGGGAGTGGGGTTCAGGCCCTTTGCACTTCTGTTTGGCAACCCTGGACGTCAACTTCTCAGTCTTGTGAAGGAGGTGTGGGATCAAGCTTCCAGGAAACCCCGTCAGCTACAGGTTAACACTCAAATTTCAGATCAGAAAAAGGCCACTGAGAACCTTGAGGCCAGGCAAGAAGCCATGAAGCACTGGTATGACCTGAAGGCCACTCTAGTGGGTATCAGTCCTGGCCAAAAGGTGTGGGTGATGGAGCTTATGGAGCCCTGGAACTTTAAGGATTGTGATCTCTTTGAGGGGGTCACTTAAAGACCATGTGCCTGTCAGTCTGCACCTTGTTTGAAATTTGCATAAACCAGGGCAAAAACCCCGTCATCTTACGGTTTCCCACTACAAAATGACAGAAGAAAAAAATCTTGACTGAAGACCAATAATTGACTCAGCACAAATATTAAGTGCAGCAGCTAAAGCTACAATGCGTGGGTACATCTAGATAGACTCTATTAATATACAAAGGGAAAATCAACATTTAGAACTGGAAAGGGGCATACACAAGGGATGTCCCTGGTCATCTTCAGTATTCCTTATGCCCTTGGAACCCCTTGCAGCAGCTATACGCCAGCCGTCCAAGATATTGGGAGTCCTACACTAGCAAGCCCTTTAAATATTGTATTGTATGCAGACCATATGCTGCTCAGACTTATGAATTTAAGTAGCTCTCTCTGAGTGCTTATGCCAACTACATCAAACACTTCAGCTATATCAGGTTACAAAGTCAGCTGGGCCTTACCAATGTCGCGAGTGACAATGAAGGCTACTATAGTGAACTATATATTCCAGTGGAAACCAGACAGGCTCAAATACTTTGAGATATATGTCAACCGGGGCATAAAACAAATTATCCTGGATAATCTAGAGCCACTCATAAAATAATACCAACACAAATCAGAAATGATCTCAGAAGAATTTATCACTATGGGGCACTTTACATATGTATTGGGTATGTCACCGCTAACAGTTAGAGCTTGCTCTTGCAAACCATTAACATGGCCTTTGTTTGGGGTAACATGAAGTCAAGGCTGAAGATTTCCAAATTAATAGCTCCGAGAAAAAGTGGTTCTATGGGCCTGCCCTGTTTTGAATGTTATAATACAGTGCTCCAATTATTACAACTAGTGCATATGTGGTTTATTAGTAGGTCTAAGCAGGGACCCACCACTAGTAATAAGGCCACAAATTAATCATAATAAAACGTCCAGTCAAAGTCTCAATAAATTATTCCATTTCTCAACCCTTGTTAGCTAGCTATGAGCAGGCAGATTTAACATAGGAGACAGGTGTGTAAAGCATTAAAAGACACCAATACATTAAATAACACACAACACACAATAAAAATTCATCACCAATTTATAAAAATAGGAAATATCATTATGATTAAAATGAAATGACTCCAAAACCGCAAACATCCAATGTAGGGAACCGGAGATATGAATTTTTAAAGGACAAACACCTTCTAGTGCCTAAAAGCCAAAAACGCCACTTTGGGCAATCTGGTCGTGCTTCACCAGGGCAAAGCCAAAATTTCAGGCCGACCATGATGGAGCACGGGTCTTATGCACTTAGCTGTAGGGCACGGTCAAGTTTTCAACTTCTGAGGTAGTCAATTTGTTGGAGCTTCTTCTCTCGACGTGGAGCGAGGCTCTTCGTCAGGCCGGGTTTCGAGTCAATGACAGCGGCTTGGTTCAGCGCAAGGCCTCAGTGAAATCCTGCAAGTCTTGAGCTCCGGAGCTATCAGTGGGACAAACCTGAAATCCAGGTTGGGTCACGATGCAGGTGGAACTCTTTTAACCTGTTGCGTTCAGGTAATCCACTTCTTCTGTTTTTAAAGCAAAGCAAAGTCTGTATGGCTATAGTTCTCAAAGTGTGCAGCAAGTGCAGTCATCCAGATTACAATCCTTTTGGTGCAGGCCAGGGTTCCAGCAGGGTAGTCCTTTTTTGTAGTTTCAGCCAGGGATCTGAGTTGCTGGGAAGCTCTCCCATATTTATCCAGTGTTCCTGGATGACACGCAGTGGGGCACCCCTGACCAATGGGGTACAGGGTGACACCCAGATGTATGACAACTTCCTCCGAAGTGTGGCATATTATTGTGCTAGAAAGCACTATTCCTTTAAAATCCATAATAGAGAAACTCTCCTGGAGGTTAGGATCTGGCTAAACCAACCTACTGGGGTGGCTAAGTTTCCCTAACACTCCCCTTCCAGTCTCTCTGCTAATTCAATTACAGGGGCTCCTGTCTGGCTGGGGGTGCAGGAAGTGGGGAGTGAGCCTATGTCCTGTTGTAATTGTCATTCCCTCTTTGAAGACCAGTTTAGCTACCCAGTCCACTAACTCCTCCCCCCAGATGTCCTTTGTCTCTATGCAGTCCACTTCACACCTCATCAGAGCAGTTTGGTTCAGCCTGACAAAGGCTGGCCAATCAGGAGAGGCTGCTGGAAGGCTGGATTTTAGTTCATCAGAAAAGAAAGATCTGTAACTTCTTTTCTGCGATAGTTATAATAAATCTAACTTTGACAACTTGTTGGATTTATACTATCATTTTAATACTTTGAAGTATATTTTTAGCTGGCTCCTGTAAATATTTATACTTTATTAAAGTATTCCTATGCTAGCCTAGCCTATGGAGCTAATGTGCAACAATGGGGAAAAACAAATTTGGCAGTTTTTCCCTCACCAGGGCATATTATATTAAACATCTTTTATAATGATCCTGTTTATAGTTACAAGGGACCCTACCCCTGTGGCACTTAGGGGAGATCTTAGGGGTGGCTTATATGTGAAAATAGGGTATTTTGAGACTTTTTTAAGCACCTTTAATTCCAAAGTCAAATTTGCAGGTAATGCACTTTTAAAAGTGGCCTGCAAAGCAGGGCTACCTTTAAAATGACAGCAGGCAACACAGCAGTGCATACTTAAGTGCATTAAATCTGCTGGGCCTCTAAATCTACATGCCCTACTATACACTAAGGACTTACAGGTAGGTTGTCAGTACCAAATGTAGTAGTACCCAAGTACCATGTACTTTTAATCAGAGCAGGGCTCTGGTTGTGGTCAGAGCCCAGGGTGACATCAGAGTCAGAAAACCAACATCTAGTAGTAAAAACGGAGGCAAAAAGTGAGGGAACACTGCAAACAGGGCCTTGTATTTCAGAAGATGTGGCTGAAGTTGGCAGATAGGTCCCTATGTATCCATACAAAAGAGGACTTCATATAGGGGCAAGGACCTATAGCTGTTATACAACTATAAAACTCCAGCATTACAGACCATAAATCCTATGATTCAAACTATGGTTAAAATCTGGATACATTCTCATGTCCTTTTGAAGCGAGATGCCCAACTCAATGCCCGAGCAACGTTGTGGACTAATGCAAGCATGTGTGTTTGAGGGAAGACCTGTATGTTGGGAGGAGTGGAGGAGACAAGGAATTGTCACACTCGATCAGTTGTTAGCACAATATGAACTTAAAACTTTATGTTTCGGAGCATAGCCACATCAAACAAGCATGCAAACATCAAATCCAGTTAGTGAAAAATTCTAAACGCTAATAATATAAAAACAACTCTTAAGCTGATCCATTGTCAAGATCAAATACCATACTGTTTGCTTCTCAGACATCATGCTAAAAACAAATACCTTGAAACTCTGAACACAATCTCATTACTAGTATCTGATTTGAGAATTCTCAATGTGGTTACATGACTAGACATGCCCAATAAATGGGATATGGAGACTATCGATTTCCTGCGTGTGTTAACATAACCAGGGCAAAAAATAACACGTGCTTCAGTTTCCTTGCCTCATCAGTAAACTGGGTATGTGTCAGTAATATCCCAAGCAACTTTGGCTGCCCATTTGCAATTGAAAGTTTGTAGTGGTAAAGTTCCATACCAAAACTGCGATTAAAATTGCCTAGCAGCTGGCGGAGTTATGGTATCCAGAAAGGCTTCAAACTGTGAGATACCTTTAAACTCAAGGAACTTCTATGTTATAGTACCAGTCCTGTCGTCATTGCACCAATTCACTGCCATATATTCCTAATATATTCTCTTGAGAAGCAAACCTGAGGATCCTTGCATTGAAGTGCAGTTGTCCCACAAGTCCCAAAGTCCTAATTTATTCAGCCATGATTAGACATTTACAATCCATTTGATCGATCCTCTAACATCAAGATTCAGTATATCTTGTAGACCTCTCCTGTATACACGAGTACATTATGGATCTGAGTCAGGCTAAATATGCATTCCCTTTCATACCCAAGCCTAGTTGTAGAGGAATGTTGGACCTGACATCTTTGGCATATTTATCCCGTCTTTTTTGCTTTTGACCTCCTGTTTTTGACTGTGTGCTGCATTTAGTTTTTGAACTCTGGGCACTTTACCATTGCTGATTAACTAAAGTGCAAGTGATCCCTGTGTACATTGTAAATATGACTGGTGATCCATGATTGGCATATTTAATTTACTGGTAAGTCCCTAGTAAAGTGCACTGTGTGCGCCCAGGGCTGTAATTCAAATGTTATTAGTGGGCCTGCAGCATTGATTGTGCCACCCACATGAGTAGCCCTGCAAACCTGTCTCAGGCCGGCCACTGCAGTGTCTGTGAGTGCAGGTTTAAACTGCCATGTCGACCTGGCAAGTGCGCCCCCTTGCCAGGCCCACACCATCCCTTTTTCTACATGTAAGGCACCCCTAAGGTAGGACCAAGGTAGCCCCTTGGGCAGGGTGCAATGTATGTGAAAGGTAGGGCATGTACTGGTGTGCTTTACATGTCCTGATTGTGAAATACTGCAAATTTAGTTTTTCACTACTGCAAGGACTATCTCTCCCATAGGTTATCATTGAAGCTGCCTTGTAACCTCTTGAAAGTGTAACTTTCAATTGGGAAGAGGTAGAAATTTGAAATTTGCGGCGGCGGCGACACGCTTCTCCTTGTTGCGTCGCGCTTACAGCTCCCAGCGACACGCAGTCTCTCAGAAGGCCCAACACAACAGCAGGCACTTCAATTCCCAGCAAGGGAATTCAGGGGGGAGCTGGTAGTGAAGTCTTGTATCCCTGAGACTTCAGGCAGGAGGCAAGCTCAATGTTCAAGCCCTTGGAGATCTTCTTCAAGATGATGAAAGCACACTTAGTCCTTTTCTCCTTTCTTTGGCAATGAAGCAACCACTGCAGGCCAACCCCCAAACAGCACACAGCACAGGGATAGTCTCCTCCTTCAGCTTCCTGGCTCTTCTCCTCAGCAAAGGTTTGTCTTGATTCCCAGAAGTGATCTAAAGTTCTGGGGTCTGGGTCCCCCTTTTTATACACACAAATCCTTTGTCTCTGAAGGCAGAGAGTGTCTGTACCTAGTCCAAACCAGTTCTGGGTGCATTCTGCCAGTGCACAACTTCTTCCTTTGTCAGTGTGGGCCAGGGTCATCAGACGCACCACAGGAGGTGGAGCCAGCATTGTGGAAGGCAGGCACAGCCCTATTCAAGCCCAGGTGCTACTCCTCCCACCACTCCCTATGCAGTCAGGTCTATTCAGCCTAGTGCTGACTCACCCTGTCTCCTGGAGCCACCCCAGCCCCTGTCACTCACAAACCAGACAGGCAATACACAACCTAGCAGAGGCAGGCTGGATGGTTAGGCAAGAAAATACCTACTTTCTAAAAGAGGAATTTTCAAACGCAGAATGTTAAAACCAACTTCACTAAAAGATGTATTTTACCATTCTGAGTTCAGGCATACTAAATTCGTTTTTCCACCATGTTCCCTGGGTCAGTTAGGATTATAAGATGTTATAATCAAACTGCCCATTCTGGCCTATGGGAGCAGGTAGCCTTGCAATAGTGAAAAACGAAATTGGCTGTAATTCACTATCAGGACATGCCACACACTTCAGGGCATGTCCTACCTTTTACATACAATGCACCCTGCCCTTGGGCCTACCTTAGGGGTGACTAATATGTAGAAAAGGGAAGGTTTAGGGACTGGCAAGTGGGTGCACTTACCAAGTCAACATGGCAGTACTAGACTGCACACAGGCTCTGCAATGGCAGGCCTGAGTCACACTTTACAAGCTGCTCCGGTGGGTGGCACAATCAGCGCTGCAAGCCCACCAGCAGCATTTGATTTACAGGCCCTGGGCACACACGGTGCACTGTACTAGGGTCTGACAAGTAAATCAAATAATCCAATCATGGAATCACTAATCCATACAACAATTTACCATAGAGAGCATATGCACTTTAGCACTGATCAGCAGTGGTAAAGTGCCCAGAGTTATAAAACCAACAAAAACAGGTCAGAAAGAATACAGGAAGAAGGCAAAAAGTTCTGGGATGACCCTGCAAAAAGGGCCAAGTCCAACAGTTCCCTTAACTCAGAATTTTAAAATACATCTTTTAGTGAAGTTGGTTTTTAAATTGTGTGTTTGAAAATGACACTTTTAGAAAGTAATAATAAAGGAAAAGGGGTCTATTGCAGCACAGATACATAGAACAGATTAACACAGTGATATAATAAAGACTGTGTCATAGCATTCCTGTGGAGAGATGAACATTTTTATTTACATTACAAATAACATGAAGAAAACACAAAAGAAAGTGGGGTAGTGTTGAGAAATGAAGTTAAAAGAGCTCAGGCATAAACAAATATGGCCAAGATGCAATCAACAATTAGGTCAATAGCATAGTAAAAGCACCATTGCAAGGTGCTAAAGTCGACGGCGTTACGATCCCTCATGTAATAGTGGGATCATCATCAGGACAGTGATTATGGATGTAGCGGAGAGCCTGGTGAAATTTGAGGGTATACCCGTGGCATAACAGATTACTGGAGCTGGTCAGCGGCCATTGTTGAGAGGGTGTCAAAGGACTACCTGGATATATTAGATACCAAGGAGGAGGAAGCCAATCAGAAAGGGTATCCAGGGATTACTTGGAGCAGTTCAAAGTAGGTGAATACCAAGAATGAGGAAGTCAATTGGAGCAATACAGTCCAGCAGGGTGACCGGTGGGCAATTCCATGCAGCACGTGCTCTATCCATGTCTGGTTTAGACTGACAGTTGGGCTGTTTGTGCATTCGCTCTAGACAGTCACACAAAGGGAACTGAGATGTGCCTTGCATATCCTGATGTCCCACACCAGGCAGATGGGCCTTCCCGAGCTAGAGTGGTGGGAGGAGTTATCACTGACACCTGAATAGGGCTGTGCCTGTCCTCACACAGCTGTCTCCACCCCCCTGTAGTGTGTCTAGAGCCAAGTCAGGGAAAGGCTAGTGTCTTGTGCACTACAAAGAGTTTCCTTAGAAATTTTCCTACTTCAAAGGCAGAAACTGGTATAAGTACTGGAGCGGTGACTCCACATTTTAGAACACTTCTGGACTAAGAGGAGATTATGCCAAGAAGAAGAGCTGGAGAAGCTGTATTAGGGTTACTGCCACTCTGCTTGTTGCTGTGTTGTGCTGGCCTATTGCTTGCTGCTTCTGTCTTGGAGAGTGAAAAGACTGGACTTTGTTTTCATCATCCTTGCCAAGGTTCTCCAAGGGCTTGTGTGTTCTTGCCTCCTAGTAAGAGATCTCAGGGCCATCAAAGTCTTCATTTGCAGCCCATGAACTCCTCTGCTGGGCGTTCTGACCTGCCCAGTGGTGCCAATTCCAGTTCTGGGCCCTTGGAGGTGGCTTCTGCTGCAAGAAGAGAGGAAACTCCATGCGTCGACCTTCAGAGCCTGTTTTTCCTGCCACAGTCTTGTTGTGTGGATGAAAAACTAACACCTTGCCAAAGTGTTGCAGAAGAATCGACGCAGTGCCTGCAATGAAGCCCGAAGATTGCCACAACCCGGGTCCTGAGCACCGTGTCTCCGACGTCTGAGGCATCTGCTTTGAATCTGACGCAGGCCCTGCTGTGCGGATGAAGTTTTGACGCATCATCTGCATCGCGGCTGGGAAATCGACGCACACCTGTTACGCTTCATCAACCCATGCATGACCGGATTTTCCATGCATCGCACCTGTGCGTCAAGACTTCATTGACGTAACCCAGTAGTAAGGAACCAGGGCAGTGTGTCTGTAGCTCAATGCATAAGGGAATCGATGC
The DNA here is from genome assembly GCA_963921515.1 of Calotriton arnoldi. NCBI lineage: Eukaryota > Metazoa > Chordata > Amphibia > Caudata > Salamandridae > Calotriton > Calotriton arnoldi. The sequence continues at coordinate 1,124,950 of CAWUFW010003468.1, read as the reverse complement.
ATCAGCTACCCTCACAGCAAGGAATTGATGCATCACCTCCTCTGCACCGCAGCAAGAAAGCAACGCATCACCTCCTCCGGCAGTAAGGGATCAATGCATCACCTCCCCTGAGAGTAAGGAATTGATGCATCGCTTTTATTCGGCACCTCATCTCCCTAGAGCCTATTTTCGTCTTTTGATTTTGGTACTTTGCACTAAAAAGTGACGCATCCACATAGATTCCATGAACTGAACTATTTTGAACCTTTTAAAAGTGATATCTTTCCCTGTGTATCTTAGATTTTGTCGTTTTGGTCTTGTTTTATTCAGCTAAAGATTGGTTATTTTTCCAAACTGGTGTGTTGTTAATTTGTAGTGTTTTCACTGTATTACTGTGTGTTTTGTACAAATGCTTTACACATTGCCTCTGAGATAAGCCTGACTGCTTGTGCCAAGCTACCAAGGGGGTGAACAGGGGGTATCTTGGGTGTCTAACTCTCTTACCCTGACTAGAATACATGTCCCTACTTGGACAGTATGCAAGCAACTGCCAATCAGAAACCCCTATTTCTAACAAGGAACCAGGGAGGTATTCATCAGCAAGTATGTCAGAGCCCAAATAAATTTGCTGTCCACCTTTGCTAAGCCAGTTACATTGCTGAAACCCCATAGCTCAGCACCATAAAGGGACTAGACTCGTGGTTTGCCATGATTACTTCCAAGGCAGATAATATTTACCTTGAAGAAGTGGCTCTGAAAATCTTCAGGGCGGCTGCAGCATTATGTTGTAATGACTTATGAAATGCACCGATCCCACTTGCACTGGGAGCATATTGGAGACACAGCCATGATGATACAAGAATCCCCTGTTTTGCAATACCTGAAACAATAGGGACTGTATAAGTAGTGACTTCAGGGTTCTACAACCTCTTAATATATCAAATACATTTCAAACTCCTCGTAGGGCACTTATGTGATAAATGAAAGGGTTTTTTGCATACTGAATACATGGATGTTGAATAGGCGGAAGTAGTTGAGACTCTAAATAAAGGGAACAGAGAATCTATGATGAAGTATAGTGTTTTCAAATCATTACAAGACTTATACTGGACACCTAAGAGGGCTGCTAGCGGCAGGTCTTTTAAGTCACTCAAATTGCTGGTGGTGTAGCACTTCTGAATGTGAAATTCCCCACATACTTAATGATTGTACTTCATTGTCCAGGTATAGGGCATTATTTGGGAATACCATACAAGTGACTATAGATCTACACCTACCCCAAAGAAAGAAATTGGTCACACTGCAGGTATGTCAGACCTAACACCACTGGCATGCCACAAGAGACGTTGGCTGGAAACGACTCTGACAGTTGCCAAGCTATGCATATTACAACATTAGCTATCACCTCGACTGCCTACTCACAATGAATGACTAGTAAAAATGGACAAGATAGCCTTGTATGAATGTATTGTAAGTAAATTGCAGAATAAAATCTTCTTGTCTGTCAGGAGTCCGTTCTTTGCCAATAGTGCATAATATGCACCCATAACTTTCCCAGTCTTACAATGATGCTCCCTCTTCCCTTGCCCCCATCCTTCCAATCCTATGTTGTCCTGCTTAGAAATCATATCCACGCACATATCACTCTGACATGTCCTACTTATTATACAGCCAATCAATAAGACAAGGACGAATTATACCACATATGTCTCATGAGGTCTTTTTACAATGCCTCAGATCAAATGAAAGACAATTCCCACTCCTCCGCTCCCATTGTCCCTCTACTCCTCCACATCTGCCCTTTCTCACCACATTTTTTTGTTTTTTTTGTTTAGATTTTCCCCATAATACTTCTATGCACTGCGACTACTCTTTTACTTCCCCGGGTGGCACAGGTGGCGTCCTACACGATGGACTGCGTGGGAGATGGGATGTCTGGTACTTTCACTGGCGACTCGCCTTACCTTCTGCTTGTACATCTTCAACTTATACGTCAGAGCCATGAATATTTAGCACTTGCTTCCTACACAGTCCAACCAGTATAATTCTGTTGGGCATGTACTTTGGAGAACGAACAGGAATGTACGGAAATGTATAATAGATTCCATGCTTCTTGTTTTCTTCCTTTTTCTTTCTTATGAAGGATTGTACTTTTTCTGTTTGTGAATCAGAACATTGCTTGGGTATAGCCGTGTTTTGGGGGTGGCTCAACCTGAGGTACCCAGGAAACTGCATTTCTGCATATCTCATTTTTACAGCATGCAGAGTGATATACTATGCTATATCGTGATGTAGAATTTTGGTTATTGACCTTTTTTCTTTCTTTCTTCATGTTCAAATATGCACCACCTGTTGAGAAAATAAACTATGCATATATTTATGTATCAATGTGGAATTATCACTGATGATGGCTTCTTTGCAATGCTCTGGCACATTTCGGTTATTTGTAGATAAAATAAAAAATAAATGAAACAAATAAACGAAGTGGTGCGTCAGGCTTTGAGAAACCGTGCCAGTGTGCCACGTATTGCTTTCCGCATAGGAGGATTGGATATTTCAACAATCTGAAAAGTCGATTGGTTGCTCCGTTTCAAATGAGAATTATCACACATGAACTGACTGAAAAGACATGTACAATAAACAATATCACACCTCTGCCTCTACACTCAAACTGTTCAACATGGGTTGTAAGGCTGCCATGAGTCCTGCTTGTCAGTTTTGTGATACAGGGCAGAACTGGTAGAAATTGGTCAACACTATGTGAAATAGAGAAAAATATGAAATTGTAAAGTACTGTAACACTGTTTAGCACTGCAGTACTGTATTAAGAATCACTGTTGATGTGGACTAGTAGTATGTAATATGCTACCGCTTCATAGTTATCATCCATGTTAGACCTAATTATTTCATAATGGACTACATATTGTCGCATTGCATTGCACTATGCAATAATGGACTTCGCAGTGTCATTTGGGAAAGCACTGGGTTTTATACTGATGCATGCATCTATTTAACACGCCGGGAGCGCTGGACATGACCTCAACTTCCACTGCACTCACAATCGGGTGCTATGGATCTGGAAGTCAACTCCAGGCAGCCACCACCAGAGCAGCAGCTGTTGTGCACTGTGCCCCCGTTACACAGTGAGAGACTCTCTAACACTAGCCCAGGGCATATGGTGTCCTGCAAATGACACCATTATGGCATTTGCAGCACTGGTACCCAGGAAACAGTTTTCTGGATTCTCTGAAAGCACGGAGGGGCTGACAACAGCCCTATTCTATGCACTTGCATGGAACTCTGCCTAAACAGAGGTATTGTTGGAAAGTTGAGAAACTCCACTTTCCAGCTATACCTCTATTGTAGTGAAAAGTGCCAGATGATCACAATGATCGCCTGGTGCTTCCACTTGACACCAGGGGTTTTGTAGGGCGGGGCAGTCCCTTAGCCCAGGACTTGAGCTCTCCTAACCTCCCTAACAGTTTCATTCTTTCTCCCCTCAGAGGTGGATGAGGTTGCTTACCCCAAATTTGCCTCCCCCTGGGGAGACAAAAAGCCCATTAGACACCAGGGAAATTTTGAAAGAAGACACAAACTGATGTGGGTGGCCCACCATGCACAGGGGCATGCGCCACCCAAAAAAGGCATTACGGTCATTCTCCCCTTTAGGGGACACATTGGAAACTTTCCACTATCTGCCCCCTCCCACTGTGGGGGCAGAAAGCCCACTAGACACCAGATATTTCAAAATGGAGCAAATGTCAAACAAGCGTGACAGTGGTAATTGCTAAGGACTTCCATTGTTTCTAGTTGAATTTGTTTCTGTTGCAGGTACTAGGCCCAGTCACACAAGTGGAGTAGTGTTTTTAATGACACAAGTGGGATAACTCTGAGTAGCAGGAACATTGCGGTTCTTTGCAGATTCCTGGCATTTCAATCATAGAAATGCAAGGAAAATGGGTCTGTGGTTTGCAGGGCATTGTAGTCAAGAAAGCGTCATGGGATGCATACAAGGCACACCACCCTGAACTCTCTCAGCTATCTAGTTTTCAGAAATGTCTGGGTTTGATACGTTTTCCCAGGGTGCCGCCGAGCCTAGGCCCAAATGCCGCAGCTACCACATTGCCAAATCAGGTCATTTTTTGACAGGAAATGTTTATGTCTCTACATTTTGTTTTGGGGCCTTCCCTGTCACGGGCTCTAGGCCCACCCACACAAGTGAGGTACAATTTTTGTAGAAAGACATATGGCAATGCTGGGAGGTAAGAAATTTGTGGATCTCACAGATTCCAGAAATTTCCTTCACAGAAATGTCAGAAAATGTATGTTTTATGCCAATGTTTGAGGTTTGCAAAACCTTGTGAGATCCATGCAAGTCACACCACCCACCTCCCTGGACTACCGTGGGTGTCTAGTTCTCAGACATGTTTGAGTTTGGGATGTTTCACTGGAACACATCTGAGCTAGGTCCCAAATTCTGCAGCCACTCACACTGCAAAAATGGTTGGCTTTCAGTGGAAACTTTGAATCTGTCCATGTTGTGTTTTAGGCCCTTCCCTGGCTCGATCCAGCCACACAAGCGGGACACCATTTTTAGCAGGTTTTGTGTTTAAATACTAGGTGATAGGAAATTTGTAGATACCTACAGATTCCAGACCTTTCCTGCACAAAAATGAGAAGGAAATTGTGTGTTTTTAGCTAAAGATTAACGTTTGCAAGTGATTCTGGTTAAAAAAAAACCCTTGTGAGATCCATGCAAGTCACACCACCCTAAGTCTCACCTGAGTGTTTCATTTTCAGAAATGTCTGCGTTTGGTAGGTTTCCCAGGGTGGAGGATGAGCTAGGGCTGAGAGCTGAGTGAACTTATATATCTCCAGGTTGTGTTTTGGGCATTCTGTGTCACAAACACTAGGCCCAGGGACACAAGTGGATTATATATTTTAACAGGAGACATGTGGAGACACACAATAGCATAACATTTGTTACTACCAATTCGATTTCCTGCTTTCGTGGTTTCCAATGTAAGACAGTGTGCAAGAAAGAAAGCATTTTGAAAAATGCTCTTTAAATCACATGATAGTACGAGTAACCACAAATTCAGAAGTGTACAAATAACCAGTGTTCTTAAACTCAGTATCTTGTGCACATTTCAGAAATACCCAGGTTAACTTCACACCCATTTTTCTATCCTTATAATTTACCATATGATTTGCCGTAGAGTACGCACGCAATGAAAAATCAATGTATGGGGCAGCTCTGTTGTTGGCTCTGGATATTGTGTGTTTCTGGTGAACCTTCAAACCTTATAAATCCCTGGGACCAGAAGAGTCTATTGGGCATAAAGGTATCTTATTTTAGTACAGCTAACAAAAAAGCACAGATGGAAATGTTGTCACAGATGGCTGTTTTTTTCCTACTCACTTTTATTATTATTATTTTAGTTCAACGATAATTTCCATTGGAAATACCTTGAGGGTTCGACACAAATGACCCCTTGCTGCATTCAGAATGGTGTCTACTTTGAGAATGTATAGCTTGGGTTTCACACCTGTTTCTACAACAAACTTCAAGTAGGTTGCTGTCACAAAAATTAGGAAAAATTGACTACCTCTTCAAAAAATGCAAAAACTACGATAATTTATTTTTGATACAGCCTGTCCCCAGGTGGTTCAGCGTAGCTTGCCTGTCTAACTGTATGCTGACATTGCTGTTCTCATGGCTAGGACAGCAAGGGGATTACAATCTTTGTTGAACTACTTTGTTCACTTCATGGAGGATCTGGATTTGTTGGTCAATAACCAGTGGTTTAAATGGGCCAATACTGAGTACCAGCACTTTTTTATCTTGAGAGGGAGAGTACCGGCACTTCTCAAGAGAGACGTAATACTTTTAATTGGAGAGTACCAGCACCTCTCAGAAACAAGAAGGTAATCTGGTACAGAGTACCTGCACTTCTAATTGTCCATTTCAAGCACTGTCAATAACAGTAAATCATTTGTGATGCAAGTGGGTCTCCGCCCAGTTAAATCCTATATATTTATGGTAGGGTCCATGTCGGTCCCTAAGACTGACTTTTTTCATACTTGGGGGTAGTGTTTGATGCGGCCCTGAATTGGTGTCCACTAATAAGCAGAAAGAAAGGGGATTTCATCAGGGCTAATGCCGCTGTTTTTAACTTTGCCTCTAGACTGGGTAGTATACCCATCAGGTCCCTTTTGCAGATTTATAAGGCCAAATGCATTTGTAAGGTAATTTATGGCTGTGAGATCTGGGGCTATATCGAGCATGACGTGTTGCAAATTGTTGAAAACACTTTCCTGAGACGGACACTTTGCTTACCGCAGGGCACTTCCTCTTTCGTATCCCACTAAGAATTGGAATGGCCTTTCTTTCAGATGTGTTGGCTTACCGTCCTTCATCGCTGTGGATGAAAATCTGGCTCAGGAACGGAATTGCTCTAAGTAAGGTTATCTTAATTGATTGTCTTTCCCTTCACCACTCTAATCGCATTCCCTGGTTCAAGTATGTCAGTGAAAGTCTTACTAGTTTGGGAAGGATAGATTTATTTGTTAACGCAGAGAAAATCTGCAGGAGTGATCTATGCTGGGTGAAGGAGAACTTTTTAAAAAGGCGAATGTTGGCCAGAGAAGAAGTGGAAATGAGGAAACCGAGTGTCTGCGGGCATTCTATATTGAATAAAGTGGCCTTAACTGAGCCCTACCTTTTATGGTTTAAAAGCAGCCAGGTTCGTTTTTTACTGACTAGATTTTGCTTTGACCTTTTTCATTATCTACTGGCCCACCCTCGTGGGGCACCCAAAGGTCAGAGGCTTTAACCCAGTGGCTGCAACAGAAAGTCTCCACAGGATATGATGCATTTTTTTACTTTTTTTTTTTTTTGTAGTTTTTATGAGGTGCCAAGAAAGTCTTATTATCCCCATTCTTAAAAAAGCTAATTTTAAGCAGGTTAGACCTGCTTTTAATTTTTTGCAATTGCTTTCAAGTAACTCAGTACTTTAAGAGCCGCAGTTAGGCTCAGGTCCAGTTGTGATTAACCTACCAGGGTGAAATCCTGGTTACTGTGGTGAGATGAGATCTTTTATTTATAAACGTACCTGTTTTTGGCATAGTCCCTGTTATTAACTTTGTTTTTTATGGGGCCGTGATAGATGTATTGTATTGTTTTTTAGCCTCTGTGATGTATCCAATGTTTTTTTTTATTGTAATTGTTTGACTTTTTTGGTTTTCTTTGTAAAAACCGAATAAAGCTGTTGATGATGATACAACTCTACTTATTGATGCAAATTTTATCAAAACAAATATGCTTCCTTCCTTCCTTCGCCCCATTTTCCAGACAAAAACCAAAATGTAGCCAATTTTGCCTAGGCTCCCACTTGGCGAATCTACAAACCCTTTAGATTCCCCACAATGTCGGGTAAAAAGTATGCAAATTTGGCAGGGATACCTTTTGTGGAAATAACTTATGATAGTTTAAGTGTGAACGACCACAAACATTAAAAAAAAAAGGGCACATTTTTGTTCCCACAGCTGTGTCCTGCAATGATCCTTCCTTTTGATTCACACATAAGAATGTTGACAATTTAGACAGGAGGCACCTGGTTTACATGCCAAGTAAGACAGTTTTGATCTTTTTCTTGCTTCATAAATGAAAGCTAATGGTGAAATTAACTTCAGAAATAACTTCTGTAAATCTCCCTCTTCTCAGTTCCTAAATGCTTGGTCCGATATGCAGAATTGTTTTTCGTTGCTTGCCCTTAGGTAACTATTACCAAATAATATATTTACATGTATATGTAATATAGAGGTGCTTGTGTGTGTACATATATGAAGACTCCAAAAGAGAGCATACAGTTTAACAGCCTGGCTTTTCTTTGCTGAAATCCCACTAATCTCTGCTTCTAAAACACAAGGGCTGTCACTATGACAGCACAATTCTGCATGCTCTGGTTGGGCTTGGCCTCCTCTTTGGTGCTTCATGAAGGTGAGGTAGCAAAATTGCCATGCATAATTGCAGATAATTATGGGAATTAGGCACCTGAACGAGCGTGGGTGCATAGCACAGACAACAGACCTTAATTTATAGTGGTGTTCACCGGGGCTTAGCACTGCCACTAATATGTAAACATGGGCCCTTATTTCTGACAGTCTACCACATGGTGGCACTGCTGCCTGTCTATTTTTGAGCAGAGCCCCTCAACAGAATGATCAAAATACTAAAAAAAAAAGAATAAAAAAACATAAAAGCAGCGGGTCCAAGTTATGTGTACAGCACTAAGTCACCTGGCATAGTTAAAATGTAACACTTGTATTGTGTCATGGTTAGAATTAGTCTCTTCTGTCAGGGACCATGTGCAGTGTTAACCATGGTGGCCTGCGGAGAAAAATGTTGGCCCTGTCACGTACATTATTACAAATTAGGCAGACAGGAATTCTGGGAAACAAAGCTTCCAGAATTTAATACAGCCTTTGAGACCTCAAACCTCTACCTGGGCTACATGACTAGATGTAGCTGACAGTTGGTCCTTGTGTATTGCTCCCATAGTGGGACAAAGGGAAGATAGGTGTTGGCAGGAAGGGCCACTCTGACTTAACAATTGGGGGTGCAAAGCTGTCATCTACCACCCTTGTACATCGCAAGGGCCCTGCCTGAACACTCTTACAAAGGTTTTTACACTAGACTTTCGTGACCCCAGACAAGCTGGTGCCAGGGTAGGGAGGCAGGAGATTCCAAGCACCTCGGAGGGGGTGGAAACCTACAGAACCTTCTCCCAATTCCAAGTGAGCACCAGGTTCAAATAATGGTGCCTCAGGCTCAACTCTTCTGCACACATCTGTAACTGTGGAAGACTCAGAAGAAAGACTACTGTACTGCTTTGCTGCAAGAAGGACTGCCATTCTGCTGCCCTGCTGTGCTGCCCAGCTGTCCTCCTGCCTGTGTGAGAAAGACAGGACCTGCATCTCGAACCCAAGAACACCAGAGTGACTTCAAGGGCTAATCGACTGGTCTCGCGATCAGAGCCTCAGGGACATAACAGCCTCCCACACCCTTGAACCCAGCACCTGCCAGCTGTGAGCTCTGCCCTCCCAAGTGGTGCCAAGCAATACCAAAGGGGATGATGGACGGAGCACTAGAGCAAATCAAACACTCAACCCCAGTCAACTGATCTGGGTTTAATCCATCATCATTCTTTAGCTCACTCCACCACCCCAGTTCAGACATGGCCATATGCAAATCAGTCTGACCCTGTGCCTCATGGGAACAGTCCAGCCCGAACTGCCAAGCCATGTCTTCCCTGGACCGGAAACAAGCATCCTGGGACCGGTTTCGGGTTCAAAACCCTCATCAGCCAGGCTATCTTGAATCCAGTGGCAAAGTGAGCAAGGGACCCACGTCTGGGCATACCCTGCCAACTTAGGGCGAACAAAGTGATACCAAAGGGGATGATGGACGGAGCGCTAGAGCAAATCAAACACTCACCCCCAGTCAACTGATCTGGGTTTAATCCATCATCATTCTTTAGCTCACTCCACCACCCCAGTTCAGACATGGCCATATGCAAATCAGTCTGACCCTGTGCCTCATGGGAACAGTCCAGCCCGAACTGCCAAGCCATGTCTTTCCTGGACCGGAAACAAGCATCCTGGGACCGGTTTCGGGTTCAAAACCCTCATCAGCCAGGCTATCTTGAATCCAGTGGCAAAGTGAGCAAGGGACCCACGTCTGGGCATACCCTGCCAACTTAGGGCGAACAAAGCGATACCAAAGGGGATGATGGACGGAGCGCTAGAGCAAATCAAACACTCACCCCCAGTCAACTGATCTGGGTTTAATCCATCATCATTCTTTAGCTCACTCCACCACCCCAGTTCAGACATGGCCATATGCAAATCAGTCTGACCCTGTGCCTCATGGGAACAGTCCAGCCCAGACGTGGGTCCCTTGCTCACTTTGCCACTGGATTCAAGATAGCCTGGCTGATGAGGGTTTTGAACCCGAAACCAGTCCCAGGATGCTTGTTTCCGGTCCAGGAAAGACATGGCTTGGCAGTTTGGGCTGGACTGTTCCCATGAGGCACAGGGTCAGACTGATTTGCATATGGCCATGTCTGAACTGGGGTGGTGGAGTGAGCTAAAGAATGATGATGGATTAAACCCAGATCAGTTGACTGGGGGTGAGTGTTTGATTTGCTCTAACGCTCCGTCCATCATCCCCTTTGGTATCGCTCCCAAGTGGTGCCAGCGCAGTCCTGATGCCTTGGAAGTGGGCCTGAAGGTGCTCTGCCTGCCCAGCTGTGGTCCCAGCAGAACTGACGCCCCATGATGCATTGCCTCCCAAAACTCCTCATCGGAACCTTAGCATGATGCAACACCTCCCCAAACTCCGTACCGGAACCACTGCGCGACACATCCCCGACACAGGACTTCATATCAAAGCCTACAGCTTCCTTGGAACCGCCGCTGCGTGAAGCATCCTCGATGCAGATCTTCACATTGCAAGCCCCACAACTTCTTCGGAACCAGCCGGTGCATGGCACTTCTTCAACGCAGGACCTTGCATCACACCCTTGCAGGTTCTAAGAACGATCGCTACATGACGCATACACACAAGGACTTCATATCACCTCGGCTGCACAACAAATCCTTGATGTGGTCTCTCACAATGCTCCACAACCAGGATTTAAGGTATTCTTGTTCAGCGGGCCCAACTTGGTCCCTGATTCTGTTATATGGTTCTTAGGCACATTATCGACATTGCTAAGTTAGCATGAGCTTCGCTGCCATGATGCTGCTTTTGCGCAGGCTACTACATGACTTTGTTTTTGCAAGACTTTGTTTGTGCCTTTCACATGAGAATGGGTTGCTTTTCGCATACTCTGCATTTCCTGGAGTTTAGTCTGAACACGATGTGCAAGGTCGATAAACTTGCCCCTTGTTATTCTGTTCTGGTCAGGCCCTAGCACCAAGACATAACATGCTACACACAGCTGCAGTACTGAAGACTCGTGCTTTGATATTACGTTGTTGCATGTTGTTTTAACACACTTGGAGAAAGCCGTTCCATGGAGAAGAGCTCCGCTGTTCTTATGATGTAAACCTTGCATACAGGCTTTAAGGTATGGGGTCTGCTGTCAAAGCCAAGAGATCTTCCTTTATATAAAATAAACTTCTTCTAGCCAAGAGGAGGGTGGTTAGGCCTATGGGTCCTTATTCCACAGTCTTTATACAATGACTACTCCCTTTGTATTCTATGGAATTGTAACAATGCTAACTGTGCTGATTTTTTGCATTTTGCTGCTGGTAGTGGCTCGTATACTGTATTGTAGAGCACGATAGTTAAAATAAACATTTTGAACTATTTTAGTGACTCTGACAATTCTTACTGTGGACAAGTATGAGTGAGTGAGCGAAAGAGTACGTCTTGCTCCCGCGATTCCTGAGAGAGTCGGGAGTGTTGTGTTCTGGGTTGTCTAATCATTTGTAGCTTTGTGATATTTGGAGGAGAACGAATGAGACACTATAGCTAGTCGGTTTGGGATTTTGGGTACTAATGTGGTAGGTTGGTACACCCCTTTTCACGGAGGTCCGGTTTTCGTGCGCAAAGTTCTGTTTATGTGCAAAATCCCTGCAACATGGCGCCGCCAACGTTTGGTCTGGTTCTTATCTGCGAGACGCTTGAGTGGTGCTTGTCCACAATACCCTCACTTCTGTTTCCGGGGACAGCTGTGACGGTGTAACCTCCTATATTGATGTTTTATAGGTTCTTTCAAGCTTGAAGTTTTATAAAGGTTTTTTCTCTTACCCGTTATTGCGCTGCCTCACTTTATTTATTTATTTTTTAATTTTGCGGAGTTTTATATAGCGCGAACTTGACCCGAAGGTATCGGGTATCAGAGCGCTTTACATAGCACCAGTTGCGTTACATGAGGACACATTCATTTTTTTTGTTGTTGTTAGGCACGGGGAGATTAAGTGATTTGCCCAGAATCACAGGATGTTCAGCGTCATTGCCGAGACTCGAACACAGATCCCCAGATTCGAGGTCGACCGCCCTAGCCGTTAGGCCAACTCCTCTCCCCAACAACTTTAGGTTGTTGTTCTTTATTCTGTGTGATGGCAATTGCTATTCTGGCTCATAGTCGCGCCGCGCTTAAGGCATATTTAGCTCCCTATGGAGTGCCTGATGTGGGTGCAGAGCTTATCTTTGTTGTGGAGGCAAATCCTGCTCACCACTTTGAGGTATTTTACTCTTGGGTCACCTTTCTGGCGGTGGATGGAACAGATGGACTGTTTCACAAATACACTGCCACGGCCATTCCTCATGCTTATCAGCCTTATGGGGCTCTCGAGGTTCCGCTTACAGCTTGGCAACACCAAATTTGGCTTAATGGTGCCCTTCCTCACCCGGTATCCCCGGTCCGCTTAGGCCATTTATCGATTGATGGGGCCCCGTGGCCCGTTTTGGCTGGGTATACACCACACCCACGTTATTTAACTGTTGCAGTAGCAGACCTTCGTGTATTGCATACGTCTTTGATACTCGTACATAGGGCTGTTATATAGTATGTCACGTGCAATTTCCAGGAGGGACCACCTGGCTTTGCTGCGCAACCAGCCGGATATGGTGGTGTAACCATCAGTCCTCTTATGGTTAATTCAGTGATGGGTAAGCATCCACAGAATAAGGAGGAGTTACCTTATTGGCTTGCTGAAAAATTTGGACAACTAGAGGCTGTTTTTCCAAATACATCTACTGTGGAGAAACACAGGATATTGACAATTAGTTTGCCTAAAGACTTACTTCCGAAGTTAGCTGATTGTAACACCTGTGGTAAGGTGTTTGCAGCGGTATATTCGAAGTGTTTTGGCACTCCTTCCATGACCGTACACCCTTCCGTGATTAAGCGTGTTCAAGATGAACACGGAGCCGAGGCGGCTGTAGAGTTGGGGATGAGACTGGTGGGACTGTTCGCCGTGGTTGCAGATATGATCCTTGCAAATGTCAAGGGCAATGCGGTAAGCTTTCAAGTGGCAAATCGCTTGGAGGCTGTCCCTGATGTAGACAAACCACGCAAATTGCCAAAGATTATTGCGAAGGCTTATAAAACCATTGGCCGCAATAGTCTGGGAGTTAAGCCATTTACTCAAATGCAAACTCAAACACAACAAAAAGCCCAGACTGATAAAGATGGGCGTCCGTTCTTTACTAAAATGAACAGGAAAAATAAAAAACAGGGGCTGCAACATCAGAAGCAAGGTTTGCGTGCTGGTTCACTGACTCCTGAGTCTTCAGAGCGTACTTATGACTTGCGCGACAGCGCGAAAATTAAGACTCCTGATAGATTTTAGGTCCCTGATCAGCGTTCTCCTCGTTCTTCGCAGGACACGTCTGGCTCTCAAGTCGGTGGAGGGGAGCGGCAAGATCGTGGCAAAAGTCAACCTGCGTCACAGGGACGTGATCAGCCTCGACAGCTTGAAGGCAAAGGAAAACAAGTAGATCTACCTCGTTTTCGACCCCCGTTTCAGAAGAAAAAGGTTGCAGCTTTAACAGCGAGATATGCCTCAGACGGTGAGAACGCGACTCCTGAATTGGACATGGGCAGTGACTCTGCTCGACAGCGCGGCGGAGGTTACCATAGTGCAGGAGGCCCTGCGTCCCTGTCTGGAGGCGACAGCAACTGATACATACATTACAGTAGAGACAGCTGACAACCGGGTGGCCCCCCCGGATAGACTTTATAACGTTATTTTTCAAATTGAAGGTGATATACCGCGTCCAATCAAGGCGGTGTCCTGGGAGAATTTAACGTCCTCATATGACATTCTGTTGGCGGAGGCAGATTGGCCTCCACCTTCTGTGCTGGCAGCTCCTAGGGGGAAGACGTGATACTTCCGAGTTTCTCGCGTTACGTCCCTGAAGAGCATGGCCAGACTTTGGCTGCAGGGTGGGCTTGTGCCCTGACCCCGGCACTGTATCGTAATCAGGTGGGTTGGGATATTGATTCACCGGCTCATGAAATTCCCTTACGTTCTATGCCACAGCCGCAACTGCAATATCCAATCAGGCGTGAGGCGAAAGTTCACGTTTGTGACATTCTAACTCAGTTAGAGTATCAGGGTGTGATTGAACCATGTATATCACCAATGAATAATCCTCTCTTTACCGTAACAAAGCCTGATGGTTCATATCGGATTGTATTGGATTACCGAAATTTGAATAGTCATTGCGGCACATTTGCAGTGCAAAACACTCACAGCTCAGCGCTGGTGAACAGCCTTGTTCGTAAAAAATACAAAACTACCCTGGATATTTCCAATGGTTTCTACAGTCATAATCTCGCACCTGAGAGTCGTGACTTGACAGCATTTACCGCCGTCGGGAATCAGAAAAAATGTACGCGCTTGCCTATGGGGTATAAGAATAGCCCCGGAGCATTTGCAGCACGTGTCGTGTCATTGTTACACGACATAAATCCAGATGCATTCTCATACGTTGATGACATTTATCTGACGGATGATGAACTTCTGCCGCATCTCGTCCGAGTCGACAATATTATTTTGTCCTTTGCCGACTATGGATACAAATTTAATTTTGCGAAGTCGCATATCGCCCATTTGGCGGTGATCTTTTTGGGCTATGAGCTCAATAATGAAGGAAAGGGTCTAGCCCCCCATTTCCTGGAGAAATGTGCACATTTGCAACCACCTAATACGCTGAAGAAACTTCAGTCTTTGCTGGGTTTTTTGAACTTCGGGAGAACTTACATTCCCGATTATGCCCAGCGTATCAAACCGCTTTATGCGTTGATACAACCAACCTACTCTTCTGCCAGCTGGCTTCCGGAACATACCTCTATACTACATACTTTACAGTCCGACTTGCTTGCGACTAACTACTTGTTGACGCGTGATAACACCACAAACCTGGTGATATGTTGCATGCCAGGAACAGTGGGTTTCACATATTTAACGTTCAATGAGGGGGACACGGTACCTATTGCTTACAAATCACATTTATACACTTCGGCTGAAATGCGATTTTCTACTATTGAAAAAATCTTGACAGCAGTACAGATGGCGATCCTGAAGGAATGCTCTCTGGCTCAAGGCAAACGCATTCTTATGGTCAATCCACTTCCTGCTTTGGAAGACGTGACTAAGGCAAGTGTGCCAAACTCTAAAGCTTTACATCCACGTTGGATACAATGGGCTGCATCGTTGACATCGGCTGATGTCACGTTTATCTGCGATCCTTCTCTTCAGACACAGGAGTTCTTACAGTATGGACATGTTCATCCTCCTCCTCTGTCCATGCTTCCTTTGAAAAAATACGAATGTATCATCTATACCGATGGCTCGGCTCAACCGGCCGTCAGTTCTAAACACGCTTATTCAGCAGCTTGCGCAATTGTTGCAGGCTCAGTAGTAAAGGGAGCGTTTAAGTTAAGTCTTCCATTGTGCACACTCAGGCACTTGGAGACTGTACGGCGTAATTGGCGGAGCTGCGTGCTCTCGTTCTTGCTCTCGAGTTTGCTGATCCGAATGTGAATACTCTTATTGTGTGCGATTCTTATTACTGTGTCCAGTCTTTTAATGACAACTTATTCTTTTGGTCTAAGGATGACTATCGAGATTCTAAGGGCAGCGCAATCAAGCATAAGATGCTTTGGGTTCGAGTGGCAGATCTTAAACAACGTCTGCCCCTCACACATGTTATACATACTCTTGGCCATCAGCGTGTGGGAGCACATGCTCTTGGTAATGCTTTGGCTGATGAAGTGGCCAAGTCTGCAGTAGCCACGTGTTCTGTAGCAGCAGTTACAAGATCCATGACTGAAATAGATAATGATAGCTGCAACAAGGGATGGAACTATTCATCCTCAGGGTTTCCCTTCGAAATACTCTTATCATACAACTCCCGATCAGGTTCCTTATGCTTTGATTCCTTCAGTTGGGGATTGGATGATTCCCAACTTGGACCGCAGACCCGCTTTGATCAAAGCCGCACACGAGGGCATGGCTTCTGCACATGCCGGGGTGTCGGCGATGGTCTCGATCTTGCAGCAACGTTTTTGGTGGCATGGTTTATAGAAACAGACCCGTAATTATGTACTTTCTTGTGACATTTGTCAACAAATTAAGCCTTCTACGGTCACACGCCCACCGCAAACACAGCTGTGTATTTCTAATCAACCTTTTGCCTGTATTTATCTTGATCACTGCGGTCCACTCTCTTCTGATACTGCGTACAAATACATATTTGTTGCAGTTGATTCGTGCACTAGATTCCTTTGGGTTTGGCCACAACGCAGTGCTGACGCTCGAAATGTCATCAGGGATTTGCGTGTCTTTGTCGGGATGTTTGCCTGTGGCACCTTCCATTCAGACCAAGGTCCAGCGTTCGCCTCTAAGGCGTACAAGGATGCGATGAAGTCAATGGGGGTGCTGGTGCAGTTTTCGTGTCCATACAGGCCTGAGGGCAATTCAATTGTGGAGCGAATGAACCACAACCTTTGACGTAGATAATCATTCTACTGTGTTACAGGATCTTCAAAAGACACGTGACAGCTATGCAACTGAATATTTACCTTCTTCCACTGATGCAGCACTACTAATTCCAGTTGCTGGTTGGCTTCCTAAAATCGGAGATCTGGTACGAGAAAAGTTGGATAACAAAAAAGAATTTGATCCCTCTTATCTTGCACCGGTTCCAGTGCTTGGACTGAAGGGTACTCGTACAGTCATTTTACCACCGTTACCTGGTCGCAAAGACAACAGATACATTTCAGTGGACAATGTCAAGTTACACCATGTGGCCAATTCTGAATAGTGTCACACCTGCAGTTTCGTGCACCGCAATTTCATTGGATCCACTGACTTCAGGTATCTGGTTCAACTTGTATCAGAAGCGTTTTTATACGCTGAGAAGGAAGGAAGAAATGAATTTTCTTTTTAAATAAATGCGGTGACCAGCAAGCTATGGTAAGTGCATAGTGACTGCATGTTTGTATATCTGTGACAGCAATTATTATATGGCGCAGTATATCGTGGGGGATTGCTTGGATAAACAACATGTTGAATTCAGGGTACTGAGGTGAAATGGTCACAGTTTGCCAGCGGGTCTCGAATGAGGGTGGAATTATTGTGTAAACGGTCTAAAATATGGCTTGTGGTTTCTTATTAATATAAATGTTGCTTTCAAAATGTAATGAAGTGTTTCATAAAGTTGATTATGTCCTATTTTGGTATATTGTAGATGCCCCTGAAGAAGGGAAGTTACTTCCGAAATGCATTGGGTTGTTTTATTAAAAATCTTGGCATGTGGAACCCATTTTTGACTCCTGAGCTTTTTTGAGAGATCTACGCCTTGAATAGACTTGAGTAAAATGAATTGAGCATAAAGAAAAAGTAATGGAATTTAAAAAAACGGTTAAACACGATGAAAAACGAGAGTAAAGCAGAAATAATTGATTCATTCGATTCAAAACAAAGGTGGGCAGTGCAGCCTGGTGGAATCTGCAAAAGCGGGTTCCCTTTGTGGAGATACAATGATACAGCGCAATGGGACGAAGCGCAAGGCAGGTTTTTGCACGCCGTCAAAATCAAAAGGCAAAAGAGGATTAAACTAAGGATAACTAGGAGTGCATCTCTTCTCATATATTTCAATTCTGAATAGTGTCACACCTGCAGTTTCGTGCACCGCAATTTCATTGGATCCACTGACTTCATCATCTTCTATTGGACCGCGAGTGGCTAGAAATGTGATGGACACCGTAATTGATATTTCACCCGTCCGCCCTCTCTCTTACACTATGGATATCGAGTATATTTACCATCCTGATGAGTCCGTGGAGGAAGGCCAAACAGTCCACAAGAACATCTGGCGGACTCGAAATGTCCACCTCTGATTAATAGACTTAGGAGTGGCTACACTGAAGAACAAGCCAGCCACTCTTCCGGCTAGTCTGCTTCGACATCCAGCTTCCCCGAACCACCGACTAAATTAAGTATTTTCCTCTCTTGGTTCAAAAAAGACTTACCTGGTCCCTCCTTGGACCTACATTTGGTTGGTACTAAAACTTATTTTCCTTTTCACGTCAATTGGATTTGTGACAGTGTTCTTTTTGCTCATCAATGGTCATTATTTACCTGAACGCTCTGCTGTGAAGTTGGTCGATGGGATTCTGGCCCCTCACACATCATCCCATATCATGAAACGTGATCAGACACTAGTGAACATTTCAGCGTTCCCAGTTCCAGATGGCATAGTTTGGGACAAAGTAGCCTTCGAAATCCACGGTCCAACTGAGGTTCTCAGGGTACCTTACGTGTCTCGCGCCTCATTAGGAGATGTGATTACACGGGACATACATTCTGACGATTGGGATGTGCAAGCAGGGCATGCATTGTTTTCGGATTTAAAATATTATGTAGCTTTTGACGCTGAAGATTTTTATTTAAATTCTGCCAATTATGGGGATCGATTTTGTTATCAACATTATGGGCATCATTGTTTGCACAAAACTAGCACCCCACGTCCCGTTCTTAATTACACTCAATGGGAACATTGTCCTACTACCG
This sequence comes from Calotriton arnoldi, assembly GCA_963921515.1. Classification (NCBI taxonomy): domain Eukaryota; kingdom Metazoa; phylum Chordata; class Amphibia; order Caudata; family Salamandridae; genus Calotriton; species Calotriton arnoldi. Next base: position 1,106,371 of record CAWUFW010003468.1, on the reverse strand, counting down.
TTAAAGGAAGTTCAAAAACTCTTAGAGATAAATTTACGTATTTTACAGATTATGACGTATCCTACCCAGCATCCTATTTTTTAAAACTTCAGTCGTCTTCACAATCCAAATTTATGCTGACACATACTAAATTGATTTACGCCAACTCATTTCGAACTAAATTGGCTACACAGGGCTATGATCACTGGAAAGATACCATTGATTTAAAATATATCTGGGACACAAAGCCATGGCAGGTTCAGGGAACTGAGGCTTTGCATCGTGCCTGTCTGATCCCAGCTCAACTGTTATTTTTGAATGATACGGTGTACCAGACCACTTGTTTTGGCCTGGCTACTGCCAAAAATGTAAATACTCCATCCATTCCGTCCTTAGCGGAATATGACCATTGGCGCACCCACACAAATTTTACCATTTCGACACTACAAGCTTTGTTTCGAAATAAGACTTTCAATGTCTCTGGGATTGATTCTTCCGGGTGGCTAGTGTGGCAAACACATACAAATGCATGCCAATTGCGTTTTTATAATGTTACACCTGGTTACATTCAGTCTAGACCTGATCCCCGTTACCACTTAACACATTCGGTCACTACATACTCGGTGGGTAAATTATGCCAGCAATGGTTAGAACATTCCACCTTAGCATCTGTGAAACAATACCTTACACTATTGTCGGATGACATCAATTTGTCTGATTTCATCCTAGGCCCTAGGTATCCTAGGTCTAAGAGGTTTATTTATGAAGCATACAATGAATTTTGGAAACTTTCACAGATGGAAGCAGCATTTCGTCTGCGCCAAATTGATCAGGCCAATTTAGAAAAAGTCCTTGCTGTAGTGGACAATAGCATAATCACACTTTCCTCACGCATTTATACGTTTGATAATACTGTTTCATCTGTTATTGATATTGTTCAAAGTGATGTATCTGTGTTATATCATGGTCAAAATCAGTTAAGATCTGTTATGCAATTTGCTTGGACACTACAGACTCTTAAAATGGGAAAAGTGCCCTGGGATTACTTAAATTCCACTGCTTTATTTTTGCCGTTTAATTTAACTGATAAACAGCGATTTATGTCCATGAAAGATGCTGGATATACACTATTGCATATTGAACAATTGGAGCCCTTGATTCTGCTGTTTGGTTAATTCATGGGGTTATCTCTCTCCCTTTTTCACGATTTCAATTTAAATCATGTATGCAGCATTTTCTGATTGGCCGCTTCGAACCACTGGGCAGTGCATTCCTACACGAGTTGTGGTCCCTGCCTTTCACTTACAGATGTCTGAGGGAGGGTAAGGAAGTTTTCCTTACAGGGGAGGACTGCGATTCCACAGTAGGACATTCCCTTGTTTGTAAACACGTTAAATTGCACAGCGCTTGTAATGTGTCGGCGCCCAATCTGGCTTGTTTTTTAAAAGGGACCCCAGTACCGTCAATAATTCCCGCTTTCACCTTGCTTACAAATGGCAGTTATCTTATTTTGAATAACCAAAACTGCTGTGGTTTACGGGCAGGAGTCCCGTATTTAGTAACGGTTTCCCAGCGCGTAACTTGTTGTAGCAATGTGCTTTTCCGCCCCCGCATGGGGGTCTAGATAGCTCAATTTGGCCTTCCATTCCGACTTTGAAAACAGATTTCAACAAATTGAGCAGGCTCAAAGCGCTATTATTCCAACAGGAGGTGGCCCTCACTTCCGCCCGCGAGACCTTCCAGTTACAGGTGGCTAGGCACTTCTGGAGAGATACAGTCCCTTCTGAACACTAACCTACCACAACATTTTGGGGAGCTTATACACCAAATATTTAATGCGTCTGACACCACAGGCCTTGCGCATTTTTTTAAATGTGTGGGATCTGGCCTTGTGACTTCCTTTCAGACTATATTTGGAGTAATTCCAAGTTTTATTCATTCTATTTTTTCCAGGGTCTTCGGAGGGTTCCCCTTAATTTTGGTGTTAGGCGCTGGAATCCTGCTTCTCCTGCTGCGCAATGGCTGCTCATCTTGTGGTACTGCATGGACCAGGCCAGTTGCAGCTGTACCGTGATCGCATGCAACAGGTTTTCGGATGCTTGCCATTAGCCATGCTTGGCGTCAGTTATGGATTGACTTTTCGCTTTGCCTATTTCACTTGCGTGCAACCAGTCTTCTACTGTCAGCGATGCCCCCTTCTATTGGGCACTGGATATATGCCTTTCCAATACGTCCCGTCCAGTCCCGGATTTTAACCAGTTGATGGGTCCCTTAGAGGCCCATGACCAGGCTTGTTCTGGGGTTGGCCGTATGACGCGTGCGGCTGCACTTGGAGTTTTGGCTGAATGGGATGTCTGTGCGGGTGCGCAGACTGTCCTGCAACGAAGTTTAATCGAATATCACGCAAGTTGCCCGTTCATGCTTTTAGAGGCGTCTGATTACAAGGAGCACGTTTGTTCCTTCGATTTACTTCATTGGATGGCATCTCTCTTTTTACCAACGATAGGGATGATCTTTTGGAGGGAATGGCATTCCTCGGTTCACACACCTTGATGGGCTGACTACCTCCGTCCTATAACATCTTGATAACTTTGTTATCCTGGAGGCAGCTCCCATTCAATAAGCCACTATTGACATCTTTGAAAATATATGTTTGTTTCTTTTTGATAAATTTCGATTTTTTTCCAATCTGTTTTTCTTTTTTTTTTTTTCTCAAACGCTTTGAACTCTGCTTGACTGGTGAACTCTGTTTTGGTCCTTTGTTTATGTCCTATGGCCTTCCCAGGGGAGGGTGTTATATGGTTCTTAGGCACATTATTGACATTGCTAAGTTAGCATGAGCTTCGCTGCCATGATGCTGCTTTTGCGCACGCTACTACATGACTTTGTTTTTGCAAGACTTTGTTTGTGCCTTTCACATGAGAACGGGTTGCTTTTCGTGTTCTCTGCCTTTCCTGGAGTTTAGTCTGAACACGATGTGCAAGGTCGATAAACATGCCCCTTGTTATTCTGTTCTGGACAGGCCCTAGCACCTAGACATAACATGCTACACACAGCTGCAGTACTGAAGACTCGTGTTTTGATATTACGTTGTTGCATGTTGTTTTAACACACTTGGAGAAAGCCGTTCCATGAAGAAGAGCGCCGCTGTTCTTATGATGTAAACCTTACATACAGGCTTTAAGGTATGGGGTCTGCTGTCAAAGCCTAGAGATCTTCCTTTACATAAAATAAACTTCTTCTAGCCAAGGGGAGGGTGGTTAGGCCTAGGGGTCCTTATTCCACAGTCTTTATACAATGACTACTCCCTTTGTATTCTATGGAATTGTAACAATGCTAACTGTACTAGTTTTATGCATTTTGCTGCTGGTAGTGGCTTGTATACTGTATTGTAGAGCACGATAGTTAAAATAAACATTTTGAACTATTTTAGTGACTCTGACAATTCTTACTGTGGACAAGTATGAGTGAGTGAGCGAAAGAATACGTCTTGCTCCCGCGATTCCTGAGAGAGTCGGAGTGTTGTGTTCTGGGTTGTCTAATCATTTGTAGCTTCGTGATATTTGGAGGAGAACGAATGAGACACTATAGCTAGTCGGTTTGGGATTTTGGGTACTAATGTGGTAGGTTGGTACACCCCTATTCACTGAGGTCCTGTTTTCCTGCGCATAGTTCTGTGTATGTGCAGAATCCCTGCAGCAATTCCAGTCTGAGCTCCATCGCAGTCAGCCTGATTTTGTGACTTTGGCCCGGTCTGGCGCGACCTGATAACCACAGGTGGCGCTTTGTGCTTCTAGGCATTATTTTCTCTTAAATCATTAAAACTGCATATCTCCGATTCTACTGATTGGATTTTTGTCATTTTGGTCTCAAATAATTTATTAAATTACACTCTATTCTTCTAAACTGGTGTGTTTTTTTTTCTTGTGTTGTGTTTTCACTTTATTTCTGTTTGAAATGCTGCATAAATACTTTACATATTGCATCTAAGCTAAGCCTGACGTCTTTGTGCCAAGCTACCAGGGAGGTTAATTTGGGGCTTGCTTGTGTTTCACCAGTGGAGAGGTGTGGTGCAGCGGCCAGGGCAGCTGACTTCGGAGCACAGGGCTCACGGTTCGATCCCCGGCTCCGGCGGCAGCTCAGCTCAGCACCATGTGACTCTGGGCAATAGCTCACTTAATTTCCACGACGGCCCCCAGCGCCTTGAGACCCGTAAGGATGAGTAGTTCGCGCTTTACAAATACGGATTTATATTTTTTTTTACCATGACAGAGACTGTGGCTGCTGATTGAGTAGGGTTTCACCGCCCTCAACCGGTAACCCAATTTTCAACATTGCCAGAAGGGAGAAACCACCATTTTGGACTGAAAAGGATAGTAAAGGACAATGAATAGAGTCATTTTATAGTGGAATAAACACTTCACTTCCCGGATTAGTGTAAACTTCTGCAGAACTGCCGATGGGCACATGTAGTAGTGATAAAACCGTCTTGTTTGTCAGGAGGCAGAAAATTTAACATTTTATATTATGGTATAAAATTACATTTAGTTTGTGCAAAAAAAATCAAAAAATCATATACTCTGGTCCAGTATTTCAGTAGTAAAATCTACTGCATTTTGCTTTATTAGATAAATAAAGATATTAATGTTTACCATATACTTGCACTTAATGAAAAGATTTGGTGCATAAAAAAATATATATATATATATATATATATATATATATATATATATATATATATATATACATATATATATATATATATACATATATATATATATATATATATATATATATATATATATAAGTATAGGCAAAGGCCTCAATAATTAGAAGAAGAATTTGGCTAAGGTAGCAAGCTATGTAAGTCTCTGAGTTGCAGGTGGCAGAAAAGCAATAGAAGGAGGAGAGGATGCTGTGGAGACAAGATAGTGAGGAGCAGGCCATTCTTGGAGGCGGTAGGCCACAGGAAATGATTATCCTGAGTTTTCAGCTCAATGGGAGGCAGAGCTAGATGTCCACATGATGTGCTAGGGAAGGAAGTTCTCTGGCATAGTGGGAGACTGAGATGAGAAAGCTGGATGTCACATGGCACTATATAAAGTAACCTACTGCTATGGACCTGAATTATTATTGTATAACAATCACTCATGGATGTATAAATTAGAGTTTTATAGTGTACCCCTTTCAATGTTCTCGCAATTACTTTGAAAAGTATACACCTACATATCTTTGAAAAGTTTTTTTCATATCGATTTTTAATAACTTTCCTGTGTCTTACTTCCTAACAGTAGTTCATGTTTTGCTATTATTATTTTCCTTTGTAAAGTAGCCAATTTGGGTATAACATTTTCCCTGTTCAGGACGTCTTGTGCTTTGTTATTGAACTATCCTTCTAAAAGTATTACACGTTCCAGGAACATTTTAAGTTTAATAATTAAGGGCCTGTTCTTTATTGTGTGATGCCAGACATTAAAACTTTCAGCAGGCGCGTCCCCATTACAGACATTTGTCCTTATAAATGAGTCAAGTGAAGATGACAAAATTAATCTCACTTTGAAAGCCAGTCTGCTCTCCCTGCAAGAGAAGGGCATAGCTCACTTTCTGATGCCTAACAAAACTGTGACCACAGCATAGTATAAAGCCATCTAATGGTAGCATAAAATAACTAAATGGATCCTAAAATAATTGTGCTGATCGATAAGCCATGCAATTATTGCATTCATGTGTATTTTCAGTTGTGGAAGAAATATTTACTTTCTGTGGGTCAACAATATACTGTCTTTATTACTTTGGATTTTGTTTGCAATTGTGCATTGTGATATTGGCGTTAAACAGCAAACCTAAAAAAGTACCAAGTGCTGAATCAATATTATTACCCCTTCAATTTTATTGAAATCATAAGTATGCTGCTATGTGGTCCGCACACGGACTAAGAGAATCAATTCCTCAGAGTGTGAATTTTATTCCTGAAAGAAATAAGTGATTCAGGTGTTCACGCAGCTCAACAACAGAAGGGTCTCAACGTGTGCTTAAGACATGCTTTTCCATTTGCAGCATCTGCAAATACAGATGCCCGCTCCTTGCCGGGGTCCTTTCACTGTAAGTGAACAGAAAGTATCTCTCCATTTTCTGCATTGCACCTAATCTTTGTGGGCTCTCAGCTAAATGCTTGTAGCTGACCTTTGCTTTGTTTAAAAACAACGGGAGGCTGGAAAGTAAAAACACAGCTTCTGGGATGTAAAACCACTTCCTGGAGGCTACTCTGAACATCTCAGGAACCAGATGAATAGGGGATTAGGAACACAGCCCTTGGAACCGAAAAAGAACAAAAACATTGGTGGCAGAGACTCTTAGCCACCTGCGTACTGGCCCGCAGTTTGTTCCTAATTTGTCATGAACAGAAATGCTGGCTGCTGGCATCTGCTGCTCTTAACCTCTAAACGCTCAATGGCAAACTGTTGAATAGGGGCACACTTTCAAGTGTAAATGCACATTTAATCTTCATTGTTCATTGCATCCGACCCCTGGCTGTTCTTACTAAGGGGTATCTTAAAGCAGATGTTTTATTCACCGAATTCTTTCATTAAGTGCAAGTATATGGTAAACGTTAATATCTTTATTTATCTAATAAAGCAAAATGCAATTGAATTTACTACTGGAATACTTGTACAAAGTATATGGATTTTTTTGTGCACTAACTAAATGTATTTTTATACCATGATATGAAGTTTTCCATTTTCTGCCTCCCGACAAACAAGATGGCGTTATCGTTACTACCTTAATACAGGATAATCCTTCCTTCCGAATACATAAAAGTTCATCTAAAAAGTCACCTTACTGTGTGTGAGCAGATAAGCAGTGTATGCTATACAAGCTGCTTCACCGTGTGCAACTTTAGTTCCAGAAGGTGCAAACCTGCACTATCCACTTTTCTTGAGGGATAGCTCTGCTGTTGAAAGCATCCGCTGGTGGCGCATCTTTGTAACCCCAGGGAAGGCTTGGCTGTCTAATGTGTCAGACAGTAACATATGCGGGAGAGATAGCTCGACTGCCTAAGATGACAGCCTGAATCCCCAAGGAGCACTGCTAGTCAAGGATGGTACCTTTAACACTTATGTATCGTGGAGGTCACGGGTTGGATGAGAGCAAGGTCATTGTTCACACAGTTTGTTTGGATAACTGCCTGGCTGAGTAAGAATGCGCTTTGCACATGATGTGCAGAGCGTTGAGGGAAAAGAAATCCAGTAAGATTCTGGCACTCCACTACAGGCACCGACTGTTCTTTGTAATGGTGCTTTCCTACTACCTTGCATAGCTAGATATCTTATTCGCAATATTTATAGTAGTGGCCAATCTTGTTAATTAAGTTACAGAGAGTATTTGGTAAAGCAATTACTAGCATTTACTATATAGTTGAGACGTTTGCTCAAACTGATGTATATTCAGTAAATCTGCACTTGTGTAACTCATGAATCGACTTACTTTTATTGTACAATGGTTCATGAATACTATCTCTGCATGGAATGACATTTTAAATTAGATCTTAACAACAGATAAAGCAATGAAGACATGAAATAGAGGCGGGAAAGAGGAAAACTGCCACAACTCTATACAAATCAAACAAATCTTGCCAAAGGAGTGCAATCCGTTTGCAAGTGTGAACATATTTAACTAATCCTTGACTTCAGAGGACTCAACATAACGTTCAGCAAATGTGCTGATAAAAACTTTACATATGACCTCACCTATCGCTGGTATTTATGTCATGATCGTTTGCACAAGAGAGCATCAGAAGTCACCACCACTTCCTGGGTGACGCTACTCATTACCAAAAGACAACATCATTTGGACACAGACACACGTACATCCCAAAACAAACACTGGCACAGCCAACAGGTCTGGCGTTGGATGATTTTCTTTTGGTTTAGTCAATGCAAATATTATTTGTGAATGTTTTTTGTTAGAAAGCACACATTGCATGAAGTTTTGTCTAAAAGTGAATTACACACGCACATGCACAAAATTACACACACACACGTGTATGCATAAATATGTAGATACATATATATATATATATATAGATCTATATATATATATATATATATGTATATACATAATGTGTGTGTAGAGAGAGAGCGAGACAAAGAGACAGAGAAAGAATACATAACATGTAACTGAGTAATATGGGCCTGTATTGCACTGAGTCGTGTTGATCACATTTAAAACTACATGGCTGAAGACTGAGTGCTTTCTAAATGTCACTTGTACACCGAGATTGCAATATATGACCATATTACAAGTTACATGCTATGTATATTACATGATTTATTTGTTTATTTTATTATTTTATTTTAGAAACATTTAGAGCATTTGGGTATCATCGGTGTAGTATTCATTGTTTGACTAAGACTATAGGTATGGTTCTGAATGTTTTGAGGAAGGTATATACTCGTTGGGGATAATTTGCTAATCTTTAAAATGTGTTTTAAGCAACAATGTGTATTGTAAATCAAATTTTAAATGCAAAGCACATTATAAGTAACCCTGGGAGGTGAACTCTGTCCGCTCACAGAATTTGCGGTGTTTTCCGCACTCCGCGTTACACGGAGCTCTCGGAGTTCCGAAAAACTCCGCTCCGCAGAGTTTTTTTCCTCGCTTGCGCTCGTGAACATCAAGTTGGCGAGCGAGGAAAATCTACCCTCCAGCAAAAATTTTCCTCGTTCGCGATCGTCAACGTCAAGTGGAAAATCAACCTCCCAGCAAAATTTCTCAACGCGGGAGGTCAAATTTCTCATTGCGACTGGCTGTCTATGCTCGTGACTGCTTACGTTGAGAAACCATCCGTTCACGTTGACAAAGCTGCCGCTCGAGTAAAAAATCTACTCGAGCAGCAGAAAGGAAGCAGCACCCGCTTGCGCTGTGCATGGTGCCGTTCGTGATGGTTGCACTGTGCGGACAAACACCAGTCACGGAAAATCACAGTGAACGGCAATTATCTAACGCACTTCGCCGCTTTCGGAGCTCCGCGTAGCGAGGCGGAGTTTTTACGTGGAACTCTGCAAACTCCGCCTAGGCTTAATTATAAGGAAATTCAAAACATGCATTCTAAAATGTGCTTTTTCTTTTGTACTGCATTAGCACTATAGAGTAGGTTTAAGAAGACATATATAAAGAGAGAAAAGTGCAAAATGGAACTGTACAAACGTTTTGCTGACAGTTTCTGAGTTTAGTCATATAAAAGAGTACAAGGTCCCAAGAATATATATAGAAATTTTAGTAGGTCTGGATAGGAGTTCTATGTGGGTTTTCTCCTAAAAAGGAAGAAGGCCCTTACCCACTAAAGTAGCATGCTTCATCATCAGATCCTTCAAATTTATACATTTATGAAGAATGTGGTGGGCTCCAGCAAGAGCTCTTGACAGGGCTGTTTTTTTGTATGATTTTATTTATGGCTCCTTAGTTGTTAGGCGAACTGTGATCCTGACTAAAAAGGAGAGTTTAAAAGTGCATCAAGGGGAACTAGAATTTTATAGGCACTTCACAGTCATATTAATATAACCAGGAAATATTTACAATTTGTATTTTCAGACACTGGGGAGGATTCATGGGTAGATGTTTGCATCAAGGATGGGCCTGCTAGGATGAGCTTGTCGGGTGTGCGGATTACTGACCTAAGAACAGCACTTTCATTGTAAGAGCATTTTGTTTTTTTACCAGCACTGAAAGAAAGAGAAAATAGTATGTTTAATTTGTTTTATGTGTTAAGGGAAGCTAAGTATCCTGCAATTTATTTCAGCACTGTGAATTATGGGAAATAATTCACAGTTGGACCACATTTCTGTGAAATACAAGCTTTCAAACCACTGGCACACATTCAATAAGAACAGCCACGGCCTGTGCAGGTAAGAGCGGTGGGGTGCGGTGGGGGGATTTCGACAGATGATGAGGGAATATTAATTATTTATTTAATTTTCCCTCATCACCGTCCATCGAAATCCCCCCCCCACGGGCCTCACCACTCTTACCTGCATGGGCCGCGGCTGAAAAAGAATACACACTCACACAAAAACAATTAGCACTTCTGGAGGGGATTTTAAGTTTTAAAGTCTTAGTCATGCCATTTTTCTATTAAAAAATCTACTTTATTCATCCTGAGGGAGGCCTATAAAACAAATCACTGTCCATTCTCATAGTTAATTGCAATATATGTCTTAATTTTGGTAGCTGCACCACTTAAATAAAAGCACCGTGGACCACAGCTGTTCATGGTAAGCTTTTTCCATGGATGGTGCGCAATTACATGAAGTGGCATCATTCCGGGATTTTTAAGCAATATGCGTATAACAAAATTAGCTAAATTACGTGACTTACACCAGTGTAATTCATATTTTACCCAGATAGACGCTAAGACATTATTTAAGTAAAAAAAACCTCCCCACAGAAACTCACTGGAAAAAAACAATGGTTAAAATGATTTTATAGTTAGGTGTTGGAATGGGACACAAGCGAATGTTAAAAAAAACTAAAAACACCGAAATTGGCGGTTTTTGTTTAGTAAACCAACTATAACTTTTGCCCCCATTATACACTGCTTATGACGCACATATTATGTCACTCATGACATGCTGAGGTTGCAAGTTATAGGTAGTTGATTAAAATATAAGTAGTGTTATTTCAGTGTTTTTTTTTTTTAACATTAGCACATGTCTTGTTCCAACACTGAACTATAACGTCACTTTAACCTTTGGTTTCATCAGTGAATTAAAAACAAAAATGTTTTTAATGTCAATTATAGTCTTTGAACTTCACCTAACTATAAGGTCACTTTAACCTTTGTTTTTTACCAATCATTTTTCCAACATTTTCTAAATTGGACCAACATCCAACCCCTAGCATGCAGCCTCTGCCTATGTACAGCAAGAGTTGGACACAGGGCATGGCCATCACCAGGCTCTGTGCCCAACTCCTTTGAGCTGCCAGCCCCAGAATTCTCTCTCTCTCTTTATTTTTTATCCAGTACTGCTGTACCTGCCAAGCAAGCTGCCACTCCATTGTAGCACGGAACTGTGAAAGCTTTCTCAAGGAAGTTTGTACATTGTTGCGGTACCATGGGGCGTAAGCTTATCCACTGGCTCCTGCACCGCAGTAACTTGCGGAGAGGCCACTCTGAGCCCTACAAGAATACTGCGGTACTCGCGACCCAAGTACTGTAATGGCATCTGCATAATTGTTCTGCAATGTTGCAGCAGGCTAATCAAAGTGTGAGGCCCTGTGGTATGGTACCGGTTTCTGCAGGACCTCACTGGCTGATGGAAGAGAAGTCTCACTCAGCCAACAAGATTATACTATTTTAAAAATGTTACTTCTGTGTGACCCAACAGTTCAGATTTTGCTAAGCATTCTAGGAGGTTAACCCTTCCTAACCAGCATCTCTTTAAATGAAACTTTCTAAAAAATTACTAAATGATTTTACACATAATAATGAAAGGTACACTTTATGAGTAAAGTTTTAACACTCTGCCAAATTTAGTGTTCAACTGTTTTTTCTGTATCCGAGACCAAAGTTTCTTATGGGAATTAACAGGAAATTAATATTACGAACCCCCTTTTTTCTTGGCCCCTGCTTGACAGATCAATGCAAAACTTTCCATGAAGGAACCAAAGTGAGTGAATACATTTATGAAAATTTTTGTGCAGATTTGTCAAATGGCGCCAAGGTTGTTAAAGAAACAAAAATGCCTTTTCCTTGGAAATTGAGACCTAACTATGACTACAGTGGCACTAGTGCCACAGTGTAAAATTTATATGTAAAAGCATATTTTGCACCAGTGTTCCCAGACACTGAAGGGGACTACTTATTGTGTGGCTTTCCCTCAAACCGTTACTACAAGTTATGACAGTTAAACATGGTCCATCTCTGACATATGGTGTAGAATTTTAAGAGGATGTGCTGACAATATCATAGACAAGCTTGTGACAGGTACCTACCGTCGCCTGTTTAATCTTCCTCAGCAGACATCACCAGAGCAAATTCGACTTGAGTTCGGTCTTAAACGACAGAATTTAAACAGCTTAGGGGCATATTTGAAATTCTGTCACAAACTTAGAAGGGATAATAACGCCACACTAATGACAGTGGTCTGGTAGGCTATATGTGATAGCAAACATAAGCAGGCCCATGTATATTTCAAATAGGCTATATACACGTTTAAGGCTGAACAATTATGGGCTTTACCCCTCTCACAGGTGGCATTTAACAAAGTTATAAACGGGTGAAGTAATAAATGTCTTCCCTATTGGATAGAGCAGTATTGGCAAAGAGATCCCATGCGTGGACAGTGATTGCTTCCTATGGCATGCTCAAACCGCAGAGTTATCTAGGGGATCTGAATAGCCAAAGGGCTAAGCTGAAGTTTATGAGACTCCGATTTGGCAATAGCCAATTTCGTGGAGACACCCCAGCTTGGAAAAAGCTGAGTAGTGAAAGGTCGTGCCGTCTCTGTAATTACAAGAGAGAAGACATCTGCCATATTATTTGTAGCTGCCCAGCTTTAATAGTTGAACGTAGAAGACTGCTGAGGCTGGACTTTAATAGTCAACTGATACGAACATGTCGACAAGCAGTCATAGCCTGCTTGCAGGGAGAATGTTTACAATTCACTGGCAGATTTTTGAAGTTCATAGATATAGTAGAGAGGAAACTGATTAACAGTGGGTTAATGAAGAGATTTTAGTATTTATTAATTGACGAATAGTTTTTTTAATTTAGTAGTTTTTAAATAAGGGTATAGGATTGGTTACGTATGAAATGTAAGAAAATTTTATAAAGGTGTTTTATTGTAAGTTTTTATTAACTGAACAATACATTTTTTCATTCATTATTGTGTGGATGTGCATATTGTGCAGAATCAGAATGCTGTAACTCTAGTCAGGAGAGCCAATGGCTGAAGTAGGCTGATCCTGTGCCCTATGATGGGTGGAAGCGAAACATGAGTGACACTACAGTATTCCAGCAGACCAAAGCAGGAAGAAAGCTGGCTGAGAGTCCCTTTAATTAAGCATATACAGTATGTATATTTTTTGTAAAAATAAAAAATTGTGTCCAATGCCAGACTTAAAAAAATTAGCTTGTTTTCTTACTTGCTGCTTTACTGCATTGTACTCCTTTATGATATACAATAGGCTGTATGAGGTGGAAACTGTTTGCAGCTTTCATTTTCTTACTATGCATATACTTGAGCTTCAAAAAGAACATGCTAATTTAGGGCTGTCTCGGTTTCCTCTGCAGTGATAGGGGGCAGAGAAAACAAGCTCCCTCACATAGTAAACAATGTAGATGGGATAGGAATGGTATTTGCTCTTACCAGGACAGGTGCTTAGGGAAAATGACCAGGAGGGAGCTACCTCCTGTGCCACTTGTCAGGATAAGAGTGTTCATTGATAAGACAACACAGCTTCTATCACACAGTTTTTGCACAGCCTTTGTGATAGCCTACTTTGAAAATAGGGGGCAAAGGGGAAGACTTCACATAGTTCAATACCTCTAAAAGGACTGTAGAGACTTAACTAAAGGTTTATATATGGCCCAGTCAGGCTGAAGTGTGATGGCCCTTGAGTTCAAACCCTGTCTGAGGTGGATGAAAAACAAAAATGTTTCCCATGTATCACGTCACATGCCAGAGTTCTTCAAAGCCTTTTGCCAGTTTGTTTGCATTTTCTAAAATGTCCATTTATATCATGATGGCTGAATTAAATAATGCAATAAGAATTTAAATTAATAAATGGCTGATATAATTCCAAATGTGAAGGGATCAAATAATCTAGTAATTTACAAAGTCTGTGATGTTGGTTGTGATGTCATGTGTAATGGGATCCAAAATATCCACCAGCTTCTAACCATAAAATAGCATAAAAAGCTCTGCATCAATGAGTAGACAATCTTCAATGTCCGGGTTTTCTGTGAGTGTCCATTTCTCCGAACTTCTTTAGCAGAGAGCATGTGGTAGTGTATGCATGGTGTAATGCTAGTTAGAACATTGGAATTTTTGCATTTGGCTCGGGGATATAACACTGGTTCAATGCCTTTGACAAAAGTTATTGCCCTATAAAAAGAGCTATAGTACTTAAGTGGCTTCTCAGCACTAAGAGTCATTATGCTCAGCCAGTGGTGGACGGCACAGGTAAGAGCTGTGGGGCAGGGCGGGCGGGGTGGTGTGGTGGTCGGGGAAGTCGACATACGATGGGATAAGTTAAATTAAATAAATAAATAAAACCACTTACCTTGCGCTCACTGCATCCCCAAACCCCACCCGAATCCCCTGCCCCACCTCACCGCTCTTACCTGTGCCGGCCGTGACTGTGCTCAACCATATTTTCATGTCTATACTACAAATACCTGTTGGATTCCTATTGTGCTTTAACTGGACTCCTATTGACCCTGCAAGAGAATCGTCCAGTTTGAGGAAAGGCCCTTTTTGCAGCATCACCCTCGCATTTGTAGTAGATGTAGTGCTGGTTTACTGACTCGGAACACTGGGGCGCTGACGTCCAGCACCCAGTGTATGTGTTCTGACCCTAAAGCATATGTGCAGTTGGCTAATACCTGTTGGGCATACTTAACTTACCTATAGGTCCTCTAGCAGATGGTACTCTGTGTACCCAGAGCCTGTAAATTAAATATCATCAGAGGTCTGCATCACCTGTTGTGCCTGCCACTGTCGCCTAGCTTTGCAGTTTTTAAACTGAAATTCGACCTGGTAAAATACACCTTTTTCCAGGCCTAATCCTTCCATTCTAATACTGGTAAGTCACCCCTAAAGTAGACCCTAAATACCCATATGGCAGGGTATACCGTATTTAAAAAGTTGGATATGTGTTCTTAAGTTACACATGTCCTGGCAGTGACATAATTCCAAAGTCGTTTTTCCATGTGGTAAGGCTGGCTCTCCCATAGAAAGGCACTGGGTTACATTAGAACACCAATGTATAACTTCAGTTTTGAAACAGCTAGACTCATGATTCAAGGACTTAAATTAATATAAATTTAAATCCAATCTGATGGTCAAATCGAATTTTAAATTACTATTTTTAAAATGCCAGGTTTAGAAAGTTCAAACCACAATACAAATGCCACTACTGATGTCAACTATTTCTCTCACTCACATACCATGATCACACATCTCAACTGTCTTGACCATATAATTATTTATTCAAATGTAAAGAAAAAATATTTTCCCAATAAAGAAGCCTTATTTTTGGGAATTTGAAACCATTTTTTTCAAAAATGTCAATACACAGGGACCATTACTGATACCATGTTAA
The DNA here is from genome assembly GCA_963921515.1 of Calotriton arnoldi. Classification (NCBI taxonomy): domain Eukaryota; kingdom Metazoa; phylum Chordata; class Amphibia; order Caudata; family Salamandridae; genus Calotriton; species Calotriton arnoldi. Next base: position 1,091,068 of record CAWUFW010003468.1, on the reverse strand, counting down.
CAACAATGAACAAAACACATAGACAATGCACAACACAAATATTACATTACAAACAAATGTTGAAGCATCACTTTTTGCTCAGGTTCTGTTAAAGTGAAACCTTATTTTGAAAGAATGCCCTTGATGCTAGCATTACAATACAGTAATTGAATTGTTTCTTCAAGGGCAACAACCAAACAGTGATTCTACTGAGCTCATGGAAAACAGTCACCAATCTTAATCAAATCAGTTTGTAATGAACATCAGTGGTACTGCATATATAGAACACTTGTTTGGTGATTAGAAAACAGTCTACTCATTTGGAACCCTTCAGTTTTTCTTATTAGGGTTCTCCTCAGGACTCAGAACACAAACGAGCTCTTTTCTTCGAGACTTGTAATTCAAATACAAAATCAATTTCCACCTTTATTACACCGCAATATCCAAAGGGGGAATCGTTCTCAGATAATCAATCCGAGAGAGAGCCTTCTCTCTATCCATTGGAAAGTACCTTGTTTTTATCGCTTTAGTTGCTCTCGGCCGAAGCATACGTTCATCTGCAGTTGACATCAGTACTGGCACCCTACATAGTTGTGTAGTTTTAGAAAGTTGGCATTTTCCTGCCTAAAGCCTCTGGTAGCCTTTTCAGAGTTAATCCCTAACTGATGAGCCTCACTGCTCTGTGCCACAGCTACCCAGAACTAAGGTAAGATTTAAATTAAAGTAGCCTGACTGGACCTGATGCATAATCGTGACATTACTTAGTGACGTCTCACAACCACCCTCACTAATAATCCACTTTCTCACACCCATGTACAAGTTAAACCTGTATTTCTATGGCATACAGGTTATATATTTATATATATTGCACGTTTCTACTTCTTCTTGCTTACTTCATGCATTGATGGAATTTAGTATAGAGAATTAGAAGTACTGTAGAGTTCACTCATGGGTTCTGATTGGTCCAGAGAAATGCCCACCTACAAATATGCACGACTGTTCAGCACAGAAGCATATTGAGCCATGACAGAGGCAAGGCAGGTACTTTACAAACACACACACTTAATTAGGTGAAGATAGGAAATAATGCCCGGCACCCATACCTCCAGCAACCATCCCCACTACGGGGCTTATTTGAGTTCAAACTGAAATGCCATGAAGCTTCTGCCCAGGCATGGTCTTGCCTGAACCTTCACATGGTGCTGTATGCCTAGCTCTTCACTGATATCATTCTATTGGGGAATCATGATCTTCTGACACAGACTGAAATTAATTTGGTGATTGAACTCGGTAATTCTACATAAATGTCTTTCACCTTGAGAAAGGGCGTGGCCCCTAAACATGTGTTGGCCATATTTCCTAAAGACGAGAATATGAAATTGGACTGTAATAGTATTGAAATACTTTGAATAAAGGAATGTGGTAAAGAACCTTTTCAGAAAAAGTTCATCTGATAATATACTTTACGAACCCTCTTGTCCTCCAGGTTTTAATCTTGAATGAGACGGGTAATTAATAAAATACATTCTATTCTTCTCTAAACAATTTTTAGATTAGAAACCCTGTGTTATGTTTTGTTGTTTGTATTTGTATACTGCATGACTCAAAAGGGAGTGTATCCTGGTGCTGAAGCAGTAGCTGTATGGGCCAGGACAGGTCTTCAGTTTCCTGCGGAATTCAAGAACTGAGGAAGGTGCTCTGATGTGTAGGAGCAGGTCGTTCCAGGCTTCAGGAGCGAGGCAGAGGAAGGATCAGTTAACGTATCTATACGAGGAAGTATTCTATTCACATTAGAACTAGGACAGTCACACATTCAAAAAAACTTATCATGCGGAATTCATGACGAGCCTGTCAAAAACAGGCTGTTGCAGACAAGCAGCAACCCCCATGATGGAGCATCCCACTCACTGAGTGGTGGCTCTGCAACCTTAACCTATCCTAGCCCCAAGCTAGAGTACAGTGTATAATAGGAAGACAACCCCTGAAACCGTACAAATGTCTTTGTCTCTTAAGGACCACAGCCTTTGCATACGTGTTGAAAACGTTTGGCCAGTAGGTTGTGGTACATGGATGACTCTCAAGCACATTATGACTTTTGTTATTTTTACTTGAAATCTAAACTGATTTTCAAAGCTCAGGACAATCTAAGAGACTTTAATGGCACCTATCTAGCACACCTGGAGAAAACAAATTAACATAAAAAGCTTGCACTTATATAGATTAAAGTCCAGGTTAAAAACAAATGCATGGTAATACAGCATTAATTCATATTGATGTTTAATAAAGAAGTGATATGGCGCTCTACTGATTCTGTATGTGTTGTATTTTGAGGCATAATTTGTTTATACAGCAAATATTTACACATTGGTAAGGCAGGTAATCAGGTTCTGCCACCACTAAAGGTAATACGTTAGATATGTTGGGCACTGCTCCACCGTGGCATACTGGATGGAGTCGTCACAGGTGTTTCTGAAAAACAGCAAGTCATTCCTGAGGTCTTCTATGTTTCGTGATGCAAGCATTAGGAAATTCTAGTTAGCTGATCTTAGATTACAGCTAGGAGTGTAATAGGATAAAAAGTGAGAGAGGTAGTGGGGGACAGTGCTGTTCACCGTTTTAAATAGAAACTTGTATGTTGTCATTTTTAGTGGAGAGCCTTCCAGCTTGATCTTGATATAGTGAATTGGGAATATACCTTGGAATATTGTATAAAGTTGTAATGGCAAAGTCGAGGACTTGTTCAAGGGGGGCAAAGGAATGTTTTAGGAGTACGGCGAAAAGACTAGCAGTGTAATGCTGTCAATGAAGTAGGAGTGAGGTGATGATTGTATTAGCTGTAGTCAATGGGATATGTGGGGATTTCTTGGTTAAGTTCAGTTGATGAAATGTTTTCGTGCTAGATTAACTGCTTATGAAGGATTTTATTTCCATTAAAGAGCTGAAAAGGATTCAAAATTTTCAAGTCCACGAGCCAACATTAGGTTCTTAGGGAGAAAGCAGATAGAGTAAGGTAGCGTGTGATAGGTGCTGACGAGGAGAAAAATGCAGAATTTTAGATTTAAAGGGATTTTACAAGAGGGAATGTAGTGCCATCCATAGGTGGATGGCAATGAGACAATTAGATTTACATAACTGAAGGAGGGGCAAAAAAGTAGGTAATGAGAAAAAGATTTGTATTTTCTTATCAAAAATGGGGAAAATGCCCAAATAGCAGTCCTAAAAAAAGTTGTGTAGGAAAGGAGGTAGCTTTGGCCAGAATCCTGAATGACACCCACTGGAAATGAGACGGGTGTTGATAACTTGGAGGGAGAAGGCACTCCATTTGTGTGGTAGACTTGAGGTGCCTAGTGAGTTCACAGTAGAGAAAGTAGAATGATCAGCATACAACTGAGTGCCGTCTTAAAGTACTCAATATTAAATGATGCCTACTTTGGATGGCACGTCAAACATAATCAGTATGTATGTATCCAGATGCCAACTGGTTGGGTGTATCAATGATCTAAGACCTTGCACAACACTGTCAATGAAAATACAGTGACTATTTGCACATATTGTGTTATGGACCTTTTCTCTAGGGCACTATCAGCAAAGAAATGGATGTTTAACATGGTCGGCAAAACAGATAAACTAATATGGAATCAAAATATTTTTACAACCAGTCTAATGATCTTTCTGGATTTTTTTGGTATGAAGGAAAGGAGGCCCAGAGTTTGGACTTGATGACCACCAGCCATGCTGTTGCTGAATTCATGGATCAAAAGTTGCTTACCTGCCCTAAAGCATAAGGCTTTAGTCCAGATTTATAGCTTGAACCAAATTTTGGTGAAAAAATGTCTGGCATTATAAATTACCATATGCATCATATATAAAGTTTTGAATTATATTTGCTCTCAAATAAGCACCCAGTGTAATGCATGAAAAGTAAGAGCCACATGGTACCGGCATCCCAGCTGGCAAAGCATCTGTGCCACAGCTCACTACAAATTCCATCACAGATATTGCTGACACTAGGGAGTACCAAGATAGACTAAATTCCTTGTATTCTGTGCTAAAGAAGCTTTTCATTATTTAGAGATGGAAGAACCTTCCTTTATTCATGCTCAAAACCTCTGGATCTATCATTTGTTAAACATTCATTCTCACACTCTGGTTCTAAATCATGCCAGCTAAAATGTGAGAGTTACCCCATTTCAGATCAGACCAGCTGGTTGAGGGATCCCAACCAGTATAACTTCAATTCATGAGGGAAACAGGATTAGGCTAATTTGGGGTATCTGAACGTCACAAACTAGAAGAAACTGAGATAACTATTCCTTCTCTTTAGACAAACTTCACAGAGATTTGCATGCTATTTACAGAATTATATAACTATTCTCCAAATGAGTGGATAGAGCAAATAGAATTAAGTAGTTAGGCATTGAAAAAGAAAGGAAACAATGGTAATCTATGTGGAACTAGGCCCCTTTGATGAAAAGTGTGGTGGTAAGGGGATACAATCGACTTTCCATTTGCCAAAGATGAATGTACACGCTAGGGCTAAATCTCAAGCTCAAAGTTGACACCTTAGAATAGTATGGTTGGCAACACTGATACGTCAGTCAATATGGTTGTACCAACACTGCTTCAATCTTGGGCCCTCAAAGATTACATGCTCATCAAGGGTTTACCACGTGCTGGGTTAAAGCAAACAAGTAAAAGGAGATTAAGATAATTACACTTGTTAAGAACCTGTAGTTTCTTGTATACTTAATTTAATGTAGTAAGTAATTTCACTAGAAAGGGTTAATTAAAATTGCTATATAATTCGCAAATTAAGGAGTATCAGCTTATGGCTTTCTCCGGAATAGAGCTACCGCTGTCACCTTCACAGATAGCGGTTCAGAGCCTACAGTTAAACAGATGTAGATTGTGTCTTTCTAACAAGATTAAAGATTGGACTAGAGGCATAAGCTACCACAGTGGCCCAAAGTAGACCATTGAAAAGAGAGGCTAGCAGCAGCTTATCTGGGGTCCTGAAAGCGTTAACGAACTGCCCAATTGTAAACATTGAGCTGTGTGGATATCTTGAAAGTCTATAACCAATGGCGGGAGAGAGACTAAGGTATGAATGCTGTTGTGATAAGGAATTGTAAGGAAAAGCCTATTTTTTCATGATCAAGCCCCCCAAGTTTGTGGAATGATGCTGCTGGTTTGTCGACTCTGTTGCACTAGGGCCCTGCTAACCAGATCCAGGGCATTTGCTCCGTCCCCTAAAACATGTACACAATTGTCTGATCCGGGGGGGGGGCGGAGCTTGCCGCAGCGCAATATGGTCGCGTAGAAGAGCTCCGCGAGCCATCGGCGCCACGCTTCAAAAATCCTGGCAATCCTGGTGGTAAACTGCCCGCCAATACAAACATCGGGTGCCGCTAAGCACTAGGCACCGATCGATACCCCTCCGGTAGGGTTTGAAGCCGTGAAACTCTTGGTGACCGCGCCTGACTTGGGCCGCGGCGAGGAGGCGGATCGGAGGCCGCGCGCCCGCTAACCAACTGCTGGAGGCGCTGGAGACAGACTGCGGTGCTGTCACCTGCGGCTCCGTCCGGAGGGCTCTGGGGGTCCTCCGACGCCGTCGTCTACCCAGGATGCCTGTCCCTGACTACCGTGGAGAGTCTGCCGCTCCCGGTGCGGAGCCCTGCGATCCGGAGGCCTGGGCGAGCTGCGTGGTGTCCTGTCCTGAGGTGGGCCCAGCGGACGCCGTACGGAGTTCCCTGGGGGGCGGCGCTGGGCCCCCTGCTTCACAGGGGGCCTGTCTGATTCCTCTGTGCCCTGCGACCTCTTCTGGTGCCTCGCTGGTGACAGGGCGTGCCCCAGCTAAGAAAATCGACACAGGAGGTGAGCGGACTCCCTTAGGGCGAGCGGGGCACCGGAGCTAGCCCTTTCCTCTGTGGCGCGGCCTGCCCGCTTATCAGCGTCTCCGTGTGAGGAGCTGCCTGCTTTTGGGATGGCTCGGAGTGTTGGAGGACTTGCACTACAGGGAGGGGAGGCCGTATAAAGGGCCACGTGTGCGCGCCACTGTTGGCAGACCAGCGACGGGGTTCAACACACCCCCCCATCTTGCATCATCCTTGACTGGGTTCGCTCCTGGCATTTCTACAGCGCCTGGCCTGGTGTGGGGCCCCGGGGCGCGCACCTGATAGCGGAGGCCACTGCAGTCTCCTGGCCTCTCGGGTAGGGATATCCCCCCGCGGTGGTGGGGCGTGATCCGGCTGTGGCGGGTGCCCTGTGCCCCACTCCTCCATTGTATCCGGGTCGCGGGGGACTGAGGTGTGTGTTGTCTCTACGGTCCCCTCCGAGGGCCCTCTACTTGCTTGTTTCCAGGTCACTTCCCAGCGTGCTGCCGACCCCTGGCGCCATAGAGTTGGTGACGCACCTAGCGCCCGGACGCCTTGCTTGCCATCAACGTTTTGTGTGGACTGCTTCCACCGTTCCCGCACAAGAGCCAACATTATGGGTCGGGTAGATAAGACTCAAACCCGACTCTCATTTGACGCGAAAAGCACTAAATCCAAACGGAGAAGGCGCGCTCTGCAGATTCCGGTGCAGACCACTCAGAAGATGATCCGAACGAGGTCAAACAAATGTTTGCTACCATACAGAAAAGTCTGTCGGCGATGGATGGGAAGATCGACTCCCTGGTGTACCGAATGGACAGGATGTCTGAGCGCCTTGATAAACAAGCGGACGTACAGATATGGCCGAGCGCAGGATTACGGAGGTCGAGGAAGCCCAGACCGAGACGGACCAAGTACAGAAACAAATGGCTAAAACCATCTCCATACTTCAGGATAAAGCAAAGTATTTGGAAGCCCGATCCCGCCGCAGCAACATTCGTATAACGGGCCTGCCGGAGTCCACCCCAATGGGCAACGCGGAACAATTTACTGAAAAGTTGCTCATCTCCTTACTGGGCCGCAACACCTTCTCAGATCTCTTCGTGATCGAAAGAGCGCATCGATCGTTGGGCCCGCGACCCCCTCCGGGCGCCCAGCCACGCCCAGTGATAGCTAAGCTACTAAACTATCGTGATCGGGACTCTGCTCTGCGACGGGCTAGGGAACTGGGGGAGCTTCAGTATGAGGGCTCAGCTATCTCACTCTACCCAGACTTTACCGCTAAAGTTCAGGAAGCCCGCCGGCTCTTCAATCCCCTCAAGAGGCAGCTCCGAGATCACAACGTCACCTACGCGATGTTGTACCCGGCCAAACTGAAGGTGAATTTGGAGGGCTCTTCACGTATTTTTACAGACCCGAAAGCTCTGCAAAAGGCTTTGAAAGACATACTTAAGAAGTCAAGGCAGGAGATGACACGGGAGAACTAGACGGCGTCGATGGAGGGTGCACAGGGAGGTTCCCTCGAGAACAATGACTAGAATAACCAGATAAGTGAAGCTTCCACTCAGCAAAGTCTTGTCCTATAGTTCCTCATTGCCAGTGCTTCTTGGCCTGTTGTCCCCTTGGGACGGTTTGTTCGCTCCTCCTTTTGTACCTGTGAGTCCCTGGACTGCTCGCCCAATGAAGCCACCCATTGAACACTATGCAAGTATCTGTTGTATATGTGACTTTTGAGTAATAGAATAGGTCTCAATGCTTATTTGGTGCAGTTCCTCCCCTATTATGATTTCTACTGGTAGGCATTTCATATCCCAATGATTATCGTTTATTGCATTGTACCCGTTATATCTGCCTTATTCAGTTGCTCCTCCCTAATAACCGATTGCCTAATTATGCATAGTACTACGTGGCTGGGTGCCGATGGTTGCTCGTAGTGCTTTGGTAACATCTGCCCCTGCGTGTTACACACTACATGGCTAGTTGCCATATTTCTTTAGGGCTTGGGGGGGTGGAGTGGCTTGGTTCGTGCCACGATTGGGGTGACATGGCGTGGGAGGGGGGTGGAGGGGATTGTTGTAGTTTATTGTTTGTTTCTTTTGCTTCTATTTTTCCCTTTTTTTTGGCGTTATCATATGAGACACACATACAGCGGTATACACGACGCTGCCTCTACATGTTTAGCTAACCGGCCGGAGGCACTTATGGCATTTTTTACTTGCTTTAGCTGCACTACACCACCCTAGGTAATGGAGACTAAGTTGAGGTTCTTGTCCTGGAACGTTAGAGGCCTCAATGACCAGCGTAAGATCAGGAAAGTCATGTCATACCTCGCTAGACACAATATAGACGTCGCACTCTTACAGGAAACACATCTCCCGGTGGCACACCTCCCACAAACTCGAGGCAGGATCCGCGGCACGTTCCACGCCGCAGGCTTCACCTCACATGCACGGGGAGTCCTCACTTGGATCAACCCCAAGGCCCGCCTCACGCTCGAAGAGTTACACACAGATGACAATGGCAGGTACGTGGGGTGTAGAGGGAGGGGTTTAGAGTGCATAATTGTTAATGTATATGGCCCTAATCATGACTGTCCCCAGTTCTTTCATGACCTGTTAGCTCTAGCGCGATGCATGCCTGACACCCCACAGTCTCAACCCGGACCTGGACCAGTCAGGGGGCCCGACGAGGCGCCGTTCACAGGCGGCAGAGGCTATTTTAGACGCTTTGACAGAAATGAACATGGTAGATGTATGGCGCTCGCGTTCAGAGGTGGCTATACGCACTACTCAGCGCCTCACAATCTCCATACCAGAATAGATTATTTGTTCCTGGCTGGCTCACTCAGACACCATGTGCGAGAATGCGAGGTCTTCCCCGCACTTACTCGGACCACTCCCCTTGCTGCTTACACTTGCTACCTCTGCCAAGCGGCCCCCGTTTACATGCCACTTTCCCCATACGCGTTACTAGATGAAGCCTTCAGGGCAGAAATGGTGGAGGCAATGGAAACCTTTTTGCTACGAATCTGGGCTCTGTTCCGCAATTTACCACTATCTGGGAAACTTTCAAGGTGTACGTCCGGGGAATTGCCATATCCAAGCATTCAGGGGTTCTGAAATCAATCAGGGGACGGCTGACTCTTTTAGAACAGAAACTCACTGACCTAGAGAGGGACATGCGAGACACCAACGACCCTCTACTTCTGACCACACTTAAGGAAACACTGGAAGAATATCATGCAGAGGCGGACAGAGAGGTCAAGTTACTGGGTAAATATGCAGTTGCGAGGGTATACGGTGAGGGGGAGCGACCTGGCACGACCCTTGCGAACCTCATGAGGGGGCACCGGGACGCCACCCAACCTATACAGCTGACTACGGAAGAGGGGGAGACTATTGAGGACATTGACGGTGTGGCAGAACAATTCCGACGGTTCTACGCCGATCTATACAAAGCTCGGTCTCACTCTGCACCCTCAGACATGCAAAAGTACCTAGAATACATCAAGCTACCCTGGTTGTTGGACTCCCACAGAGAGTACTTGATGCGTCCTCTTGAAGCGTGGGAGATACATTCGGCCCTGTCCACTATGCGCTCGGGCAGCGCGCCGGGGCAAGATGGGCTCACAGTGGGATTCTATAAGGCATTCCAGGAACTCCTAACACCACATCTACTTACCTTATTCGAGGAAATGGCCGCGGAGGGCTCTATGCCTCCCTCGATGAGAGCGGCGCGCCTGGTTGTTCTCCTGAAGCCCGGGAAACCTCCACAACACTGCTCCTCTTATCGACCGCTTTCACTATTGAACGTGGACAGGAAAATCTTTGCTAAAGTACTGGCGAATAGACTAAGCCCCCTAATGCCAGTTCTTGTGGGGGCGGAACAGGCCGGCTTCGTACCAGGACGTACACTCACACACAACTTACGCACAGTTTTTGGAACAATTCAACATACCAAACCAGACACTAAGGCCTCTGCGGTCTTTTTGGATGCTGAAAAAGCATTCGATTCTGTGGAGTGGCGCTTTATGTTATTGACCCTGGAGAGAATGGGGTTGGGGGGAGTCTTCTTACGCCTGATCAGCACATTATACACGGACCCGGTGGCCCGAGTGCGGGTGGAAGATGCTGTCACTGCCCCCCTGAAGATATCCAGAGGCACTAGACAGGGATGCCCGTTATCCCCGCTACTATATGCGCTGGTGGCGGAGCCGCTGGCCTACGCATTGCTGGAATATCATAGCCACAGGGGGATCCGGTTTCCAGGATACAATCTTATTATTTCAGCGTACGCGGACAATACCCTACTTTATATTCGTGATCCAGCCCAAAATGTGTCCCCTGTCCTGCGCGAGGTGGTGAGATTTGGCGAATTTTCAGGGTTGAAAATTAACTGGGAGAAGTCGGTCATATTTCCTCTCACCCCTGTGACGCAACCTGAGGAATTAGACTTTCCCCTACAATGGTCCACGGACCCAGTACGCTATTTGGGTATTCAGATCCACACGGACCCTGAGCTAGTGTTCAGAGAAAACTACGGCCGCGCTATCATTAAGCTTGAGGACGATATTGCGAGGTGGATCCGTCTTCCCCTTTCCCTCTTGGGTAGAATATCCCTCATGAAAATGGTGGTTCTCCCCAGATTTTTATTTTTGCTCCTCAATATTCTGATGGTATTGCCTGCACATTTTTTCAAATCCCTACGAACGCTGCTGATTAAGTTGGCTTGGGCCAACAAACAGCCGCGGGCAAGCTGGAATGTCCTAGTTTTACCATACTCTATGGGGGGACTTGGTGCCCCCGACCTCGATCTATACTATCGGGCAGGCCAGGCCTCGCACGCATATTATTGGTTACATCAACAGCCGCCCCCTCCGCACCTGCACATAGAGTGACTGTCACAAGCCCCCATCCATTTGGCGATGGCATTGTTCCACGCACCGCGCCGTACCACCGGGGTCCTAGACTCGATTAACGCCACTACACATGCTTGGCGTAACCTTCTTAACCGACAAGCACTCGCAATATTGTATTCCCCTATCACCCCCATCGCTTGGTGAGAATGGCTTCTGACTCTCACTGCCCCAGAAATGATAGCAGCACTACGGGCCTGATTCACAGAACTAACTTACGTGAAATACGTAAAGTTAGTAATTTTCGGTATTCACAGAATACACTTGCCACTACTAACTTTATGTCCGCTCCCGGGCCGGAGATTCCGGCCCTGTGGCGAATTTCCGCCTCTGGGCCGGAATCTCCGCCTCCGGGCCGGAATACCCTCATTTAGGCCGTTTGAGCATTGAAACGGCCTAAATGAGGGTATTCCGGTCCGGAGGCGGAGATTCCGGCCCAGAGGCGGAAATTCCGCCACAGGGCCGGAATCTCCGGCAGGAGCGGACATAAAGTTAGTAGTGGTAAGTGTATTCTGTGAATACCGAAAATTACTAACTTTACGTATTTCACGTAAGTTAGTTCTGTGAATCAGGCCCTACATTCCCTGGGACTAGACACTATAGGCGATTTGTTTGAGGATGGGGTGGGTAAAGACGGAGACAGTTTATTAGTCGAACCCTCGCCACCAGTTTTAACCACATTTCACTATTTTAGGCCCCGCAGTGCGTTGCGAGAATTGCTTGGGGACGACTTACAGGAACCCCCTGAAGTGCACTCCTTTACTGCTTTATTACGAGCAAACTCCCCGAAGAGACTGGTATCCCAAATATACTCTAAGACTCAGGAACTGAGGCGATACCATTACGTCAAAGCTAGGCTTGAATGGCAGACTGACTTAGAGCTTATTATAGATGATAGTATGTGGACATATTGCTGCGAGGCCACCAAGCGCATTTCTCTTAATGGCCGACACCGCCTCATACAATTCAAATTCCTCAACAGGACCTATCATACACCTGTGCGATTGCGCAGATTTGGGCTTCGCGAAACGGCAGACTGTGAGAGATGTGGGAGGGGTGAGGCCGGCTTTATACACCTTGCATGGTTGTGCCCCGCTATCGCGACCTTTTGGCTACAGGTTTTTGCCGAAATAAGTGCAGTCACACAAGAAGCGCTCAGCCCTGACCCGCTGCTAGCCCTGCTCGGTTATTCCCAAAAATTGCAGAAACCTATCAGACGCCTAGTTGATATGGCCTTATTAGTTGCTAAGCGCGTCCTTGCAGTGCGCTGGTCCCGCGGCCCCCCTCCCACCTTAGCGCAGTGGTCTAGAGACATGATGTATTGTAGCACTCAAACAGAAGTGTATAGTGAACTATTACCTCCCCGGAACCAGCCCAAAAACTTTTGGAGTCTGTACACTACTTATATGGCGTCTCGAGCCCGAGAGTCTCCTACTCCACCTACTTCCATAGAGGGGTCATGATGGCTTGAATGATCTCTGCTGGTATAGGAGCGCCTGGGGCGGGCCTATGACTCAAACTTGGTGTGGTGTGTCCTCCATATTGAAGTGTCTCTATTATTCTTAGCTGGTTAAAGCTCTTTGATATTGTTAAGTGTATAGTCTTTGATTTTATTCAATTGTTTGCTATTATTTTATAGTTTTTAAATTTGCACTGTAATTTTGTATGATTTTACACTCCATGATTTTTGGTATATTGTTTGTACTTATGATTTCTTTGTGTTGTAGTAATAAAAAAGGAAAAAAACAAAACAAAAACAAAACTAAAAAAATTGTCTGATCCGTGATTGGCATATTTAATTTACCTGCAAATTCCTAGTATATGGTACCTGGTGTACCCAGGGAATGCAAGTTAAATGGCACGAGTGGACTGCAGCACTTGTTTTGCACCACTAAAGGAGCCATGTTCAAACATGAGTCTAGGCCTATCGCAGCAGCCTGACACTGCAGTTTTAAAATTGCCATACTGACCAGTTAAAGTCACACTTTTAACATACATAAATCATCCTTTTTGATACGTATAAGTTACCCCTAAGGTATACACTAAACGTCAATAGGTCAAAGCACATAAAATTTAAAATTAGGCTATGTGTTCTTACTTTTTACATGTCATGGCCTTAAACAATCTCCAAAGTCTTTTTTCACTTTGGCAAGGCTGGCTCTCCCATAGGAAAGCACTGGGTTATATTATAACACCTGATAATGCATACATTCAGTTTGAGAATGGCTAAAACCATAGTAAAAGGACTCAAATTGATAGGAATATAAAGTCCAATCTAATTGTCAATTTGCAACTTAAATTACTATTTTTTCTATTATCCTTTTCATAGTTAATCCCCAGCTGTGAATGGCTGCCAGGAAAGGGAACACAAGGGCCTTGGCTGGGAGGAGGTGCGACCTCCTTCTGACAGGATGGCAAGGGGGATGGGCCCACCAACTGCACAAATGTGAAAGAGACACCCGCTGTCACAGGCAGATGCATCTCACACCTAGGTCTGCTCCTGCCATTGTCCAAGTAGCCAGAGTGGCACCAATGCCAGTGAGGGGGGGAACTTGTTCTTAAAACAGTTTGCGGATGGAGTTCCACATTTCCCCAGACACACCTCCCTAGACACACCTCAAGGCTCTGGGCCCTTGGCTGATGCTAGAGTGTACTTTTCTCCTTCAAGAACTGAAAATCTGGAAACATTCTCCAAACCTTTTCCAGAAAGAACTAGAGGCTACTACCAGACTGCAACTTAGCCTCAGCCACTAACATTTCTGTCAGATTAAAGATGCTGGTTTGCCCTGCTGAAACAAGTTTGAATTTCAGAAAAGATTCCAAGTCCAAACGTAGAGGGATTCCATCAAGGCAGACATCAAGGAGCAGCTGAGAACTGACATGAAATTCCTGGGCACACAATTTGGACTTTGTCTGCTATGAACTTTCCCACCGTCAGTCGCAGGCCTTGAACTTATCACCAAAGTTGAGGGTCCCATCAGGGTCCTGCACTCCATACGATGGGCCACTATGAGCCCTTCTTCAGATTCAGCCTGCAGCTCGAGACACCAATGACCTTGTCGTCAAGATTTTCATCAAGAAAAATGACTAAGTCAGAAGGGAAACATTTTAGCAGGATGAACCTGGTCCTGTATCCAACCTGCACTCTATTGCAGTCGGCCAAAACTTTTGACTTCGACCCAGTCTAGCGTGACCAGATACCCGTAATTGACAGTTTGCACTAGAAACATCTAAATCTTTGAAAAATCATCTCTCTGATCCTACATCCGATTTTTGTCCTTTTTGGGGTATTTGTACTCCATTTTTAAAGATTGGATAGCGATTTTAATTTTGTTGTCTTTTCCATGTATTGACTAATTTGATGCTAATAAATGTTTTACACATTTCTCCTAAGCTAAGCCTACCAGCTCTGTGCTACAGCTACCAAAGGATAAGCTTATGTTTCAATTGAGGCCTAAATGGACCTAGTAAGTAATAGTGCTATTATTACATGAAGGGGAGTACCATCCACTTCAACTAAAAAGCCACTTTTTCTTAGGGATGGCAGTGCCTGGCCTAATGAAAGAATATATTTTGTGAATATTACACTTAGATGGACTATATATAGTTGAGTAGTACTCCAAACAAAGGTCTGGAAAATAGCTGCTTCAAAATATTGGACATTAGCATGACAAAACAAAGGCGTTTTGATGTATGGAAGTATATTCTTTGACAGAGCATATATTGTAGCATAAGCACAATATACAAAGAGAAACACTCTTAAGAAATTGGGTTACTGGTTGAAAACCTACTCAAGCAGGAACCACAAAACTTAGAAGCAATGTGTAAAGTATTTGAGCATCACTTCAAATAGTAATACATTGAAAACATGCCAAAAAAGAATCCCACAACAGATTAGAAAAATAATGTAATTTTGTATAAGTAAATTACGATCAGTAGAACCTGAGATATGCAGGTTTAAAGATGTCAGTGAAAATGGCGCCCAAAAGCACAAAGCGCCAACTGTGTATATCTGGTTGCACTAGACCAGGACAAATCACAAGCTTAGGCCTACCACAATGGAACGTGGGCCGGCTACAGGTCCACTGAAAAAGAGCACCTTAAATGCTGGTTGGAGAGCATTTCAGGATCCCGCGCCGAGGATGTGTCACGCAGCCCAGGTGATGCATCATTTCCAAGGAGCTGTGAAGCTGCGATGCGAGATCCTGCATCATCATCGAGGATCCTGTCACTCAGGGGCTTGCGATGCAAAGTCCAGTGTTGAGGATTCATTGTGCAGCCAAGGCAATGCATCGGTTCCAAGGAGCTGTGAAGCTGCAGCGTGAGAAGCTGCATTGTCGTCGAGGCTACCTTTGATGAGAGATATGTAATGTGAGGGCCTGAGTCTAGGAAGCTTTGCACAGCGGCGGTTTTGATGCAGGCTGCAAGGTCAATGCAGAGTGCTTGCACTGGCAGAATCCTCGCAGCAGGGGCAATGAGTCAGTTCTGCTCAAGTTACGCAGCACAGCAGAAGCGATCATTGGTTCTACTGGAATCACAGATGGGCTGGCAGAATACTTTCAGGCCCACTTCCAAGGGTCTGGGACTGGGGTGGCACCACTTGGCAGGGTAGGACTCACAGATGGCAGAGTCTAGGTGCAGAGTTCAATGTCGTTTGAGCCTTCTGTCCCTGTGGCTCCTTTCAGGAGGTCAACCAGCTAGCTCATGGAGTCACTCTGGGGTTCTGGGTTCAAGAAATACAGGTCCAATACTTCTGACCCAGGCAAGAGGGCAGCAGGTCAGCACAGCAATTCTTCAGAGAAGCAGTCCAGTAGAGTGGCAGTCCTTTCAGCAGCACAGCAGTCCTTCTTTCTAGCAGTCTCTCTACAGGTCAGAAGTGTACTGAAGAGTTGGTAGTTGAGATCTAATATTTATACATGGGTCTTCCTTTTAATTAGGAGAAGTACAAAGGTGTCCTGCCCTCCCTGCCTTGACTCCAGACTAACTACAGGGGCTATGCATCCCTTTGTGTGGAGGTAGGACACAGCCTATTCAAGTGTACGTAGGGCTGTGTCCAGCTCCGCCCTCCAATTCTGCCAGTGATGGCCCATCCAGGCACACCTAAACTCTCTATTGTGTGTGCCTCTCTAGGAGGAATACATAAAGTCCACCTCTTAGATACACCCACTCATGTGTCCCAGAGACAGGCTGCAGGCACTAAATGGTTAAGACAGGAAATGCCAACTTTCTAAAAGCTGATGCTGACTGTGGATGCAGCAGACCGCCGTGCGGAGCAGTGCCCGTCTTTGATTATTAATGTAAGTGATCTGCCACACCGACACTTGATAGTCCGTGTTTCAGTGGGCCACTGGAGGAGTGAATGCCCCCGTGAGCCTCACATTCCCGATACCTTGTGATTAGTTCTGTGTCACCGCCAGCTACTCAACAGCTGTGATTTCGACCTTGAACACGTTTTTAAAGGATTAGACTACATCAATTACTATAAGCTATGAATGTAGCCTTTTTAGGGTCATTCAACATATGAATTTACAGTCCTGAAGATGGTCAAGCAGATGCCTTCACTATATAGACCGAAACATCGACATTTACGCCTATTTCCTCTGTGCATTCTTTCACTAAAGGATTGTTTTCTGTACAATCAGTCACAATTTTCCCTTTGTACATATTATTTGGAATAGGTGACCGCATTAGTGGCAATGAGACAACTATAGCAACAAAAATTCTCTAAATCTCAGTCACAGTGTTGATATATGTTTATATATATATAGAATTTTTGTAACCTTTAATATTGTTGCAATATAAATTTATGTTTTAAGAAGCATACACCAGTTTGACGTATTTTTTTGCAGATCTCTTCACGTTGAAATAAGTAATTCAGCTTTGGAAATAACTTTCTGTAAGCTACTGTGTAGAGCTTACCACTGATGATTGCTTAAAAACATGAAAATAAGTAGAGAAAAGAATCCCTTATAGGCACGTTTACCCATTTAAACTTTCTAAAAGTGACATTTTCAAAATTGTAATTTAAAGTTCGACTTCACCATAAAAGAGGATTTATCATTCGGATTCCAAAGACACCAAACATGAACTATTTACCTGTTAACTTTTGGAAATTACAGCTTATTAAATGTAATATAATAACTCCAATGTTATCCTATGGGAGAGGTAGGCCTTACAGTAGCGAAAAACAAATTTAAGAGAGGACATGTAAAACTTAAAAGTACATGTCCAACGATTTAAATATACTGCACTCTGCCCTCTGGCCTGTCCAGGGTCTATCCTATGGGTGACTTACATGTATTAAAAAGGAAGGCTTCTATAGTGATGAGGACACACAAGTAATTTGGTAATAAGCTGGTTCAATGGGAATACAAAGGGAGAGCAAGCATATATGTCCTTCCTGATTCAAGTCCCAACCAACTGTCCCTACCCTCACAGTTCCAGGGTAGAACCATAATCATGTCACAGCTGTGACATCCACCACAACAACATATCCTAGCAACATCACACACCTTTCTCCTTCACAATAATAAAATAGCAAAGGTCAGATAAAAAAACTAAACATATAGTCACTGTGTATCCTTCAAGGAGGATAAATTGCAGTAGTAATACAACCTAAACAATCATGCACATTGTTGTACATTACAACACTGTGTATAAACAACAAATAATAAGTATAACAAGTGTAACCATTCTGAACATTGTAGTACATTACAACACTGTGTATAAATAACAAATAACAAGTGTTACCATTACCCTACCACAAAATCCTTTAACTTTTCGGGAAATGCCACAGCTCTTCCTGAAAGAGTCATTTTCGCCCCTAGATAGATTTATGCAGATTCACACTGTGAGTGGAACCTTGTTCCCTTTCACCCACACCACTAGTAGATGCATGTACATCTAAGGGTGTAATTACATTCTCCACATTCAAGGACAATATAGATGGAGTTCTATTTTGGGGAACCGGTGGACAACTGCTGGGTGGACAACCATTGTTGGTTACTTCATAGTCCTCTTCCCATAACCATTGTTTGGAACTTTCTGAACCACCACAATTCTACAACAAAATGTTGTTACATTTTGAGAGTTTGCCCAAATTTCTCATTACTTAACTTAGCCAAACAAGAATAAACCTTACTCACTTTGAGTGGTTCTGAAAAGTGACTATCACCCTTCTTTACTACTTTGTCCAGCTTAACACATACCAATCACGTTCCTTTAGAGAGACTTCTTTGACACTATTTTTCTTATCGGAATACCTTTTGTAGGGTTGAGGTGCCTCCACTAAGTTGACTCTGATAACTTCAGGGGACCACTTGCTCTGACATTCATGAAACATCCAAAACGAGTTATCCTTTGTGAACAGTTCATGTCCCTTTAAGATCTTAAAGGGGCCATAGCCCATTACTTTGGGAGTTATTCTGTATGCCCATACAAGTTTGTCAAACTCTTGTTCTCAATTTCTACCAGCATTGATGGCAGCCTGAATGTTACCCATGGTTACTCTATTTAATCTTTCCATGGCACCATTACTGGCAAGATGATACACAGGTGTCTTCTTTATTTTAATAGCATTCCTCACAAGGACATTTTTAAATTGTGGGCCATTATCACTCAAAAGTGACTGGAGAATCCCTTCCCCCAAAAATGTTTTCTCAAGGAATGACACTATGCAAGCCGCATCCACTCATCCACATACCTCCAACTCAGGCCATTTGGAGTAAGTATCAAATAGTACACTTATGTTCTAAGGATTCCTCTTTCCATCCAAAATCAGACCTAAAATATCAATGGTAAAACTTCCCAAGGATATAATGGAATTTCACTAAGGCCTAGAGGTGGTCTAAATATTGCATGGGTTTATCCGCATTTGTGCAATGTGCACAATTCCTTACAAAGTTCTCCATTTCGGAATCAATTCTTGGCCAACAATAGGAAATGTTTACCATCTGTTTGGACTTAATAATTCCTAAATGCCCTTCATGTACTATACCAAGAATTCTTTAATGGAGTGTTTGTTAAGGAACTACTCTATTCCCTCTGAAAAGGAAACCTGAGTCAGAGATGGACAATTCCTCCTTTAGATCTTAAAATTTCGTACAATCTTCAGTCAATTTACACTTGCCTGACTAACCCCGTAAAACATATTTCCAAAACCATGCCTGTTCATAACCAGTCTTCCATTCACTCTCTGAAATGGCATCGGTACCACAGTCTACACTGGCTACACTGTAACTATTCCATTCAATGGTTTCCTCTCCTTTCTTTTGTAAAGGTGTCCTGGTTAGATACTCCGCTATCTTGTTTTTCCTGCCTGGAAAATACTCAACTTCATATGCGTAGTCATACAGACATCCTGACTATGCAAGGAGTGGCTTTAGCTGAACCATCCATGGTCAAGTCCTTAACTAACGGTTTATGGTCCATAAGCAATGTGAATTTAGTGCCCCATAAGAATTGCCTAAAATTCTCAGTTGCCCATACACAAGCTAACATCTCCCTCTCTATGACGGAGTATTTTTATTCAGGTGATGTTAGGGAAAGAGAAGCGAAGGAAACCATACTCAGTAGCCTTGCTGGAAATTTAAGAAATTTGCTTATCTTTTTCCACTAGCATCTGTGGTCAGGACTTAGGGTCAAAACCTTGTAGCAGAATGGCCATACAAATGAAATCTTTAATTCTTGTTAACTCCATTTGCAAATCTTCATTCCACACTAAGTTCTGCAGAGCTTTCAAAATTGACTAAGATTGTATGACTTTTCTACAAAATTAATTCCAAATTAAGAGTAGAACTCAGAGTCCTAGGAATGACCTTACTTCCCCTTTACATGTGGGGGCAGGAGCATCCATGATGGATTCAATAATCTACCTCTTTGGGAAAATGTCCTTCTCGATACCCTCATGACCCAAATATGTCACGGAATTGCCTGCAGAATTTGCATTTGTCTAATTCAGCAGCTAATCCATATGCCTTCAGTTCCTCTAGGACTTTGTACAAACTGCAGTCATGCTCATTCTTGCCCTTCCCCATGATAAAAATGTCATCTCAGAAATATGCTATCTTGGGAATGTCCTTTAATAGTTGGTGCATCAGCCTCTGAAAAACCACAGTGGTTGATGCCAAACCATAGAGCATGCAGACCAATCTAAAACACCCCATAGGCATAATGAAGGCAGTCACATTCCTACTTTCTGGATACAACGTCACCTGGTGTTACGCCGAGGTCAGGTCAGTAGTGGAAAACCACGCAACTTCTTTGGTCATTGCAAGCAATTCACTTATCCTCGGCAATGGAAATGTGTCCATTATGATGTTTTTATTCAGCTCTCCAAGGTCGATACAACACCTTATTTTGCCATTTGCTTTCCTGGCGACCACTAGGGGTGCAAATCACTCTTCGCTGTCTATCGGTTCAATGATTCCCTTCTTTTACAATGTTTCTATTTCATTGCCAACTTCATCCCTGACATTCAACTATATGTTCCTAACCTAGTGGCAAATCGGTACAGCACCATCCTTTAGTACTAATTTATTAACAAAGTTCTTCAATTTGCCAAACTTGCCTGAAGATACCCCAGGGAAATCCCTCTTCAATTTTCCTACAAGTGTTTGTTCAGACTCTTCCAATAAAAGTACTTGGCCTACACTATTCTGGTGCAACAAGATGTTTAAGGCTTTTTGATCCACCCATCCCAAAACTGAGGGTCCTACCTCAGCAACATAAAACTTGTTAAATGTTTTACTGCCTTTAAACTTGAAAGGTAACAACCTTTACCCCAGCATGGGAATTCTCTTTCTCGTCAATGTAACTGGAAGTATATCTGTATCCCTCAAGTGGTCACCTAATGCCTCAATAAATCTTTCCTTTCACACCTTTTTCTTAATAATATTGTAAGGTGAGCCTGAGTCAGCTACAATCGCAATGCCGACTCCCTCAATGGTCATGTTACACACAGGTTTGCTTTTGGGTACCATGTCTAAGATTAACACTGGACACTCAAAACACAGCACACCTTCTGGTTCATTCCCATTGTCGTCATCTGAGTGTTCGGAGTCTGATTACTCTGAAATTAACCTTACACTCTGTGACTTCTTGTTCTTCTTCCTGCATACCATAGTGTAATGTCCCACAACTCCACCAAACAATTATTTGACTTTAAGGGTAGGACAATTCCTATCCCTAGCAATGTGATCCTTACTACCGCACCTGAAACTGCTAAAATTCTTGTCCCGAGAATGCCCTTTTGTCTTCCATTTACCCCTTTCACTTTCCTTCCCTTAATTTATGTGCGCATTAGATAACTTGCAAACTGACGTTCAGAGAGTGAGTCAGTTTGCAAAATATCTAATGTGTGCATAAATAAAGGGGAGGAAAGTGAGTTCTCGTTAGAGTCAGATGCTGTGGAAGTAGTAGTGGCAGCCTTGGCACACCTCCTAGGAAGCTTAGTATGTTAGACAATAGCAATTATATCTTTTAGATACATCCTATCCCTCACCAGCCCTGGTTTTCTCCTCCATTTGGTTAAACACCCATAGCCCTTCTGGTCCCAGACTGTGCAAAAGAATCTTCTTCTTCCAGGAAGCAGAAAATACCACCGACCCTTCATCCTCTATCTATGGCGGAGATGTAATTTAGGAAATACTTTTTCCACTCTGGCCATATCATTTGTGATTCTCCCAGACCAGGCAGAAAAGGCAGAGGTGGAATGGGAGAAAATGTTTGGGCACCCATAACTGCAATATTAATATTGTATAACTTATGAATAAATGAAGCGTGGGGCTAGTGCTATTCACATTAGTAAGCAATAGTTCACCAGTAATAATACACGTGTTACAATTACATTAAGTTCCTCCAAAATTACAGAATCCTAAGAGTAACGCCACAAAGGAGGAGCAGGCAGTTCAGAGTTGAGAAATGTGAGTATTATCATTCTATTGTTTTAAAGATTTTTTTATTGTTTTATAGAAACTTTAACAGTCACAGTTGATGCAATATCATTATCACCTAAAACACATCTGCATATGAGTCGAATTACAATTTTTGTATATTGGTACACCCCCATACACCTGCTCATAAATGTCTGTTCCATTGCTGTTCTCATATCTCCATCTCCAAGGTGGGAGAGGTACATATCCCCCCCGATAAGTGTTCCATTTGCCCCACTTTTTGTCCCACTTCTTGGGGCAACCTCTGGCTTAAAATACTTCCTTTTCGGCAATCATGCATTTATACAACTCCTTAGCCCATCCCCCCGTGGTCGGCATCTCAGTTGCACCCCAAAGCATTACAATAGTGCGTTTCACCAATGTGTAGCCCAGGGTGACCCATTGCTGTTCCACAACAGTGAGGTCTGTTGCCGCCCATATATTTAGAAGCCCCAGTCTTGGTGTCAGTTGTAAATCCTTCCCTATAGCCCTGTGCATGTGTCGTGTGGCTCCCTCCCATAGAACCTTTATGTGCGAGTAATCCTATATAGTGTGGTACAAGGTGGCCTCCTCTGGACACTGTCGCAGGCAGAGTGCATCTTCTCTGCACCTGATCTTTCTAAGTGTGGCCCTAGTAAAATACTTTCTGTGCAATATCTTCAGTTGGATGAGTCAAAATTTAAGAGGGATGGCTGCCTCCCTCGGGGACATGAGTGCAGATTGCCAATCTTCGTCCTCTATTGGACCTATGTCAGCTTGCCATTGTTCGCGAAGGTTCCTAAGTGGGTCAGGCAGGTTATTACTTAACTTGCGATAAGTCAGTGATATTGCTTTTTCCGGCAGGGCTTCAGAGAGTAACCTATCCTCCAGGGGGGGTGACTCCGGTATATCCCCAGTCTCAGGGAGCGCAGCAGTAAGGGCATGACGGATTTGTAGGTAACGGAAGACCTCCCCCCTGGCCAGGTCATAATCTTTTTTCAGTTGTGTAAATGGTACCATTTTCCCCTTTTTCCAAAGGTGGCCGATGTTGGAGATACCGATGGTGTCCCATCTGTCAAACCCTGGTTGATAGCATAGTGTCCCAAGTTTTTGGGTCGACCACAGCGGGGTAGCCTGAGTTAGGGTATCCAACCAGCTAAGTTTCCCATTGGCTTGCCGCCAGATATCAATAGTTTGAGCCGTAAGGCCAAAGTATCGGCCCCTCTTGGCCTTGGAATACAGAACCCCTAGATATCCCGCTCTCCCCATCTGGTATTTATCCAAAAGATAAGCTGGGTCTGTCGGGGGCGATACACCCAATGATTCACCACCACCAACTGTGAAGCCCAGTAGTAGAGGCGTACATCAGGGAGAGCAATACCCCCATCGTACCAACTTCTGGTTAATTTATGCAGGGCAATGCGGGGCGCCCTCCCATCCCACAGCAGGGACCTCACTTTGCTTTGCTCTTGACGTTTCTAAAGTAGGACTCCGGGATTTTATTCGGACAGTTCTGAAGTATATATAAAAACCAAGGGAGCGCAAGCATTTTGAAAAGGGCAGCTCGGCCCAGTAGGGAGAGGGGCAGAGTCCTCCAGTGTTTGACATCGTTCCGCAGCCTGCAAAAGGGCGCTACTAGATTTTTAGTGTGGAAGATGTTGGGATCCGGGGTGACGTAGATTCCCAGATAGCAAAACCCCTCCTCCGCCACCTCCACCTCACAACCCGGTGAGAGTCTCGGGGCCGGCCCATGTAGTTGGAAGAGCACTGATTTGGACCAGTTGATCGAGTACTCCGAGTATTTCCCAAAGTTCGTGAAAATGTTTAAGATTCTGTGTAGCGACTTTGTTGGGGATGCGAGATCGGGCAGGATATCGTTGGCGTAGAGGGATATCCTGTCTTCTTGTCCCTCTGCCCATTTCAACCCTCTTATAGTACATCCCCTCTGACCCATGTCGCCAGCTGCTCTAGTATCAGTGGGAAAATAAATGGAGACAGGGGGCAAACCGGTCTGGTGCCCCTCTTCAGTGGAAATATTCGGGATATGCAGTTATTAACTGTAATTTGGCCTTTGAGATCTGTATATAGCAGCCTGATCCAGCCCAGGAATTTTGGGCCAAACCCCAAGCGCTGTAACACCTCAAATAGGTATGGCCACTCGATCGAATCAAACGCCATTCCGACGTCTAGAGATAATACTATGGCGTCTTCTTCTATTACGTGTTTGCGGCCAATCACATTATGGAGCCTGCGGAGATTAAGGGCCGTACTTCGGCCCGGCATAAAGCCGGACTGATCCCCTTGTACGAGTGAGGTGAGGGGCCAACCGGAAAGCCAGTAATTTCGCAAGGATTTTAGCCTCAGCGTTGATCAAGGAAATTGGTCGATAGGACCCACAGCTGTCCCCGGGTTTCCCCAGTTTACGGATTACTACAATGGACGCGAGCCTCTGATCCTCGGGCAAAAGCCCCTTCTCATAGCTCTTATTATATATGTCCCTCAGATAGGGCGTCGTTATGGAGATGGTGGATTTGAGGAATTCGATAGGGATCCCGTTGGTGCCCATAGCCTTCCCAGATTGTATGTTACCTATTGCTCTGTGGATTTCCTCATCAGTGATATCTTCCTCCAGCGAGTCCCGTTCGCTGGGGGACAGGGTGGGCAAAGGTAAGTCCACTAGGAATCGACAAGAATCCTCTGTGCTGGTAGTGACTGAGGGAGTATAGATCTGTTTGAAATAGTCTGCAAAGGCCTCTGCAATCTCTTGCAGGTCCGAAATGGTCTGTGTACTTGTGATAATTAACTGAGGGACCCATCGTTCAGCCACCTCCCTCCTTTTCAACCAGGCAAGCAACTTTCCGGCCCTGTCCCCCAGCTCATACAGTCTATGATGTGTTGCCAGCAGCTTGGCTCCGGCCTTCTCATGGACTATGGCTTTATATTCAAGTTGCTTGACCTGCAGGTTATGCCTAGTGGCCTCGCTGGGGGACCTTGCAGGCTCCGCCTCGAGAGTCTGGAGATCAGTCTCCAGCTGTTCTATCTGCGTCCGTTGTTTTTTGATGTACCCCACCTTGAGTGACAATGCCTGTCCC
Source organism: Calotriton arnoldi (assembly GCA_963921515.1). Taxonomy (NCBI): domain Eukaryota; kingdom Metazoa; phylum Chordata; class Amphibia; order Caudata; family Salamandridae; genus Calotriton; species Calotriton arnoldi. The sequence continues at coordinate 1,066,299 of CAWUFW010003468.1, read as the reverse complement.
TTCACCACCGCTTTATAGGTCTCCTATATTGTCTGAGCCGATTCAACAGAGCCGACATTTTCCTTAAAATAGTTTTTCGAGTGCACTCGCAGGCTTTCTTTTATATCTGGGATCGTGAGTAGCCATAGGTTAATCGATATTGTGTTTCTCTGGTGCCAATTATTGTAGGTGTATTCGGCCCAGATCGGGGAGTGATCCGAGATGCCCCACGGAAGACAGCGTGGCTCCCGGAAACCCCCAATACTAGCCGAGTGGGTTAAGAGGTAATCTATACGGGAGAGGCTTTTGTGGACATTGGAGTAGTATGTGAATCATGCCAGATCAGGATGAAAGTGGCGCCATGTATCAGTGATGCCCATAGCGGTGAGAAACTCCGACATGTGTGTGTAGAGCCTCGCCGGGGGGCGTGTCCCGGTTGTCTGTCTATCTGATCATTTATCGTCATGTTAAAATCTCCCCCTAGGATCAACGTTCCAAGTGGGAGATCAAGCGAGACCTTACCAAGGTCTGGCAGCGTTTCTTTACCTACAGCTGGTGGGGCATAGACAGAGATGATGTTGATAGGCCTCCCCTCCCAGCTTGCCTCCCAAACCGCAAACCTACCCTGGGAGTTTGCCCACGTGTGTTGTGGAGTTAGCGCAAGCTTCTTCTTGATTAAAATACCCGTTCCTCTGGACCCCGAGGTGTATTCCGCATGGACTAGGAGTTTATACCCCCATCTGGTCAGGGCTGAGTATTATCATTCTTGACCGACTTGCCATGGTAGCATCAAAATAGCTCGGAAATAGCCAAATTAACCAAGCATCCAACTCATCGAAAGAACTATTTAAAGTGCTTAATGTCTTTGTTAACCCTCATGCTTGCTTATAAGAAATCACAAGCTCTCTGTGACTCCCTTGCTAATCATTTTGATGATAAAATCAACACAATTTATCACAACTTTCCAAGTGCAAATTACCAGGCCCGTGAGTAGACTTATTTAAAGACACCTCATCTGGTTTGTATTACCAACTTAGGCAAGTTTAACAACTTCACATCTGAGGTAATTTAGAAAGTACTGGACACAGCTAAATCAGCTTGCTCTGGCCATCTTCTCCATATTCAACCTATCTGTTAACACAGGCATGTTCCTATTGGCTTGGAAAGAGGCCCAGGTTATGCTGATTCAAAATAAAGTGAACCTGTCTCCCATGATCCTTACTATTGCCCAATTTTACTGCTCCCCTTGTTGGGTAAGCTGCTAGAAGGTCAAATTAACAGGCAACTCACAGATTAACTTGAGGCCAACAAGATTCTGAACTCATCACAATTTGGGTTTCGCCATTCTCACAGTACAGTGTCAGCACTAGTAGCTGTTACTCACCATATCAGATGCTGCCTTGACACCACATTCCTTCCATTCTTGTGCCATTGGATTTATCTGCAGGATTTGATACAGTCTCTCATACCAGGTTAATTCATAGGTTTCAGGAGACCGGAATTCAGGGTTTGGCATTACAGTGGCTTAAGGATTTTCCTTCCAATCGTACCCAAACTATTACTTTGAGTTCTTACAAATCCTGCATTATGCCATTGGACAAGGGGTGCCACAGTTCTCTTATCTTAGCCCTACCTTATTCAACATCTTTATGGCCCCTCTTGCTAAGATTATCAAAGGTTTTGGTTTTGAGGCAACATCTTATCCAGATGATACACAGTTAATTATCTCCTGTGATGAAGATCCGGCCAAACCTAAATAACGGTTTGCAGCTGGGATGATAGCAATTCCAGCCTGGATGACAGTTATTTAACTTTAGTTGAATGCTGGCAAAACTGAAGTAATGCTGTTTGGTAAGGCCCAAAGCGTTGGTCCTCTGCCTGGTGGCCTCCGTAACTTTACATAGCTCCAAGTCCCAAACTAATGGTAAAACATCTGGGTGTCCAACTGGACCAATCTCTCCACACTGCACCTGTTAAGGAGAGTTTCCACCTTCCTCCCTCTTTCTGCAAGGAGAACCTTGGTACAGGCATTGGTCATCAGTCATTTGGGTTATGGCATTCGCTGCACTGGTTACCAGTAGGTAAAATGATTATATTTAAAGTTTGCTGCCTGATCCACAATTTCTTGCTTGTAAAAGGTCCCAGTTATCTATCTTCTAGACTTTCTCAGTACCGCCCTCCTATACTGCTTAGATCTAGTGAAAAAAGAGCTGCTGGCAGTCCCACAGGTCAGAAGGACACACACAGAAGGCAGATCTTTTACCTGTCTAGCCCCTCTATACTGGAATTGCACATTCGCATGTGTACAGATCATCTCCCATTTATAAAATTATTGAAGACAGCGTTCCTTTAATGCAGTAGTCTCTTGCCTGGTTTGTGTTTCTGGTGAGTCGCTGAAATACCCTTATCGGGTGATTTGTGTTCCATATAAATTATATTAACATTACCACACTGCACACAGGTGTGCGTGTCACCATAAATTCCAGACATGCCACAATCGGTGTGCATGTCACCTTGAGTGCCAGCTTAACACAGCTGTGATATGTAAAGTGCTACAACAGGTGGGCACATCATAGGCGTTTAACAATGTGCAGCACCATCTAAAGATACACGTAGTGTATGTATCATCATTAATTAACTTAGTTAAGTGTTACGTGTGTGCATCACCGGTATTTAACAGTGTTCAGTATCTCCTATCGATACGCATGGTGTGTGTATCACCGTTAATTAACTGCGTTGTACAATGAGGTAAATTTGCTGACATGCTGCAAAGGGTTGTGCATGTCACCGCAGACTGCACCGCTAACCTTTCATGAACGGGAGAGGATGTGGTCTTACGGCTAGGGCGGTCGATCTCAAATCTGGGAAACCGGGTTTGAGTCTCGGCAATGACGCTCAACATCCTGTGATACTGGGCAAATCAATTAATCCCCCCATGCCTAACAAAAATGAATGTGTCCTTGTGTAACGCAACTGGTGCTCATGTAAAGCGCTCTGATACCCTTGGGTCAAGTTTGTGCTATATAAAACTCCCAAAAATAAATAAATAAATAAACGGCGGTGGACACACAGACTGTACCACTAACCTTTAAACAACAGTACTGGATATTCTGCGGGGAGTGCATGACACACTACACTAGCCGGCAGGGGCTTTTAAAATGGCTGCATCACCTAACGTACCCGCGTAAACATTTGTAGGACTTCACTTAAAGATGGCCGCTGACAATAAAGTATCACATAGCACTCTGTCACTCGTTCCCCTCGTGATCCCACAGTAATGTTGGGAGTGCTCGTGCTGAGCTCCAGTAACACAATAGCTTGTGCCTGGGTCGCAAGCCCCAAAACTGTCAATTGCCTTCCTTGATCTCCCCCTTCACCTTACCAGCATGGAACTGCACCAGGAAGGCGCTAACAGCCCATGGTATCAGCAGTCACACCAGTCAGATGATACTGCGCACCTGCACTTTGAATGACGGCCGCTCACCTCAAATATTCAGCAGCCACAATGATTCTTCCGGTCAGAATGCAGGTCAGTTTTGTTAGAAAGCACACTTTACTGAGACAGCTTCCCTAATGTGTTTCACCCGTAGCCTTGGTCACCCACGAGGAAAAATATTATTTTTAAACTTTGTATATGTCCTAGGAGTGTGCAAAGTTTTAACTACACCCTTTGCGATGGTGGGCATAGCATCCTAACTTTGACAAAGCAAAGTTTGATTTTTCCTGGCTGAGTCTGGTATCTCAGTGGTCAAATACATCCACTTCAGAATTTAAGGAGGGTGTGGCTTAGCAGCTAGGCCGACCGACCTTGGAGCTGGCGAACCAGGTTCGAGTCTGGCGGGAGGCTCAAACATCCTGGGATTCTGGGCAAATCATTTAATCTCCCGGTGCCTAAAGTAGAAACCTTTTTTTTTTTTTTAAATGGAGGTGTCCGTCTGTAATGCAACTGGTGCTCATGTAAAGCACTCTGAAAACTATGGGTCAAGTTCGATCTATATTTAAAAAAACTGCAAAAAAACTACCCTCACTCACGCTTCGAGGTTTGAATGCCAGAAGTACACTCTGCCTTGCATTCTTTCGTGGTTGATAAAATGAGTACCGTTCAGTTGGGTAAATAGCTTTTATTTAGGGACAAGCTTTCCCAAGTAGGCTGCGTGTGCTGTCCTAGGGCACGAGGTATGTTAATTGCTTAAAGCTGGATATCTGAACTAATAAATTGCAAAATGTCAGACTGCATGAAATTGGTAACCCAGCTTCCCCCACTCTTAGAGCTGCAGATGGGGCAGCTAGAGGCAGTGCACACTTTTTTTAGCTGGAATGTAGAGCTCTTTCTAAAACCTTCACCAGTCTTGCACTTTGCTACCTTGCTAAGTTTAGAAAATGTTTTATTACATTTTGGAGCATTAAACTGTTCACATGAAAAAGATGCTCAAAAAAATACAAGGAATGTCCATCATTATGTCAGGGATGAATCGATGATGCTAAGGAAGCCAAACAAATGCTGAAAATAGCAATCACTCTTAAACTGTTACACACAGAAAGATAGGCCAGTTTTATCTTTTTTACATACGCTCCAAGGCTCTCAATCTATTCCTTGTGCTATACTGCTGCACACCTTTAGACCGTCTGATTGACCATTGAACAGTGCTTAATTTGTAAAAAAAAAATATATATATGGCAGTATCTTCGCCAGGAGGCCACTGCAGCTTGCCACTGACAGCGCAGCCATTGACAGCATCAACAGAACAGCTAACAATCGCACTCTAACAAGTTTGACAATTCAGACTATTTCAGGCACCCAAATCTGTAAGAATGACTTGGGCCACCGGTGAGCTCGGAATTTCTGCTCGCCATTAATTCTGCATCCTAATTGGTGAGCCACCTCTGCTATCTGAATAGTATTTTAATATTCACACACAAGTATTCTTTGAGTGATGTACACCTCTAAGTTGATTTGAGTTTGACAATGAAGTTTCAAGTACTATGTGAATTGTGCACGTGCAGTATATGCTGTTTTCAAATAAAGCGCTCAACAGCTAAACTAAAACTAATAATATAACCTCTCAAACTGGGCTAATGTAGTGATTCACAATATATGTATGTTTCACTTACCTTGTATAGGAGAACTCAGGTCACACAGTAGCTCCTCTTTTTGTTCCGTTTTTGGCAATATCTGTCCATCACTACCCTCTTTGTCAATGCTGTCAACTGGTGGGGTGTTGGTGGAGACATTTCGCAAGGTTTCCACATGTCTTTGAACTTCTCCAAAAAGAACAGCTTGTATTGCCTCAGCAACCTGACAAAGGGAAGTTATATGTTTATCACGAAGGTACAGATTTATGTTCACATAAGCTTGCACATTTTTTGTAAGAACACTAAATGTTAGGCATTCAATGAATTTTAAGTTTATTCAGGTTTGACAAATATGAATACTTAAACGCCGTCTCCTACACGAATAATGTGCTCAACAAACCCAACACAGGAATCCTTGGCATTGTAAACATATGCACTGCTGAGTATGATAGCCTTTGTGACAAGAAATGAGGAAAAATAAAAAAAATTTAAGAAAATGGGCTATTAGCTGTGGAGGATGTGAGACCTACCCAAGTAGTACCCTTCACTAAAATATATATATATATATATATTAATTAAAACCACTCGATTCCTGAAGACAGCGCGCTCAATCATCCAGTGCTCACATCTTTAACGGGCGGAATCCAGCCCAAATATCACATTGATGGAACAAATGATGTTGCACTCCAGTAATGCTAATTCCAAGGATTTTATTCACCACTACCACCAACGCGTTTCACCACACAGGCTTGTTCACGGTTAGGGAAGTCTGTTTACTATTACCATTTTATACTACTTTTCCCATGTGCCCATTATGAGGCATTCTGGGATATGTAGTTTCAATTATAGTAATTACAAGAAATTATATACATATATTTACAATATTTACAGTGTTTTCATTCCATTCAGATGTGAATATTGTGTCCTTTTTGATGGGGAAATGTTACCACATATATATTATTTCGTATTGGTATTTCTTATATATATATTAGTTATATATATATTTTAATTAAGGTTCAGGATTTTAACTGGTTCATCTCTGTCCATCTACAGTCTCAGTGACTTTCTGCAGTGTTTTTCAAACCAAGGTAATATGATAGTATATTAGTGTATTGGTTGTCTTGTCCTTCTTGGAAGGTCCAATGGAGGTTATTTTTAAGATTCAAGAGACACATTCCAGATATTTGCCATTTTTTTTTCTTTTTTTTTAGCTGCCAGGAAGAAGGGCGCAAGGCTCGAAACGCATCGCAGCTTGTATTGTTTGGTGGATGGTTGCAGCGACTCCCTTGTGCTATGTATACTACTCCGAGTGCTTCCCACAAAAGGCAAACCTTACTGTTGAAATTATTCGGCCCGCCAGGTCGAGGGTAAGCACCACCGCGATATCGCCAGCGGGTCCGTGGCTGCTTATTGGGGCAGCCGACAACGTGAGGAGCGGTTTTGCACTTCCAGGGAGTCTCCTGCTAACTGTGATATCTCACTTACCTGATTGTTTTCATTATTTTTTTCACAAGAGGGACTACCAGGCCCATGATGCATTGTTCTGGCGGTGAGTGCGCTGCCTGCCCACATGGGCGTGACTATGTTATTAAACTGAGGGAAGCACCTGGTACCATGACTTGTGTTTTTTTAGCTGCCAGGAAGAAGGGCGCAAGGCTCGAAATGCGTCGCAGCTTGTATTGTTTGGTGGATGGTTGCAGCGACTCCCTTGTGCTATGTATACTACTCCGAGTGCTTCCCACAAAAGGCAAACCTTACTGTATATATATATATATATATATATATATATATATATATATATATATATATATATATATTCAAAACAAAATCCTGTCCCACCTTCTTCCACACGAGGGACACACAGCAGGTACGGACCACCACAGTGTTACTCAAATCAAGGACATAGGTTCAATATTCCATAATTTTTATTAGCTTGTGAAATCTCCACATGTGACAGACAAGTGTCCGCCCCAGACGCGTTTTGATCGCCACAGCGATCTTGATCACCTAACGCACTGGTGACGGCTCAACATATAAATACCATGTGCAACCAATCACAGAAAGGGACAAGTGCTGAATAGACAGACAACACACTGTAGTATGGAACCAATAGCTAAAAATCTGTAATAGACGATAATATGCCTATGTAACTTAATCTATCCAATTTGTGTTTAAGCATATAAAAAACACAATATTAAGATGATCTTACAACTTAAAACCTGTATTCACATAAAAATAAATATAAATAAGCAATGGATACTCGCTTTTGAAATGACCAAAAAATGAAAATAGGATTACTATAAGAATAGAAACAAGGTTAAAGCACAAATGTCAATAAAATATCTGGCCAGTGCCAATATTTTTAAAAAAATGTGCCAACACTAAATAAATCCACTAATTCATTCAAGTATCCAATGATGTTGTCAACATAACATAAAAGCAACATATCCATCGACATTTAAGATTTCTCTGGGAAAACAGATCTTATTGACATCACCAAAATAAGTATCTCATAGAAGCAAATATCATCTGAATACTAAAAGCTCCCATACTTAGAAAATGTGCAAAAAATTTGATTAAAACAGATAAAAATCCCTTATATACACTGATATATTCTGAGCAGAGAGGCTTTGTGACAAGAAATGAGGAAAAATAAACATATTTTTAAGAAAATGGGCTATTAGCTGTGAAGGATGTGAGACCTACCCAAGTAGTACCCTTCACTAAAATATATATATATATATATAGATATATATATATATATATATATATATATATCTATATATATATATATATTCACTGAAAAAACCATAGGTTTCAGGCACGTTATATGTTAGAAATTAGCATTTAAAAACCTTTGAAATTCACTGAAAAAACCATAGGTTTCAGACACGTTATAGTTAGAAATTAGCATTTAAAAAACCTTTGAAATTCACTGAAAACACCATAGGTTTTAGGGACAGTTATAGTTAGTTGGACATTTCACTCGTACAAAACCCGTGAAATTCTCCCGTTATAGTTAGTTCAGCTAACTATAACTCGCGCCCAGCAATGCACTGCTGATGACGTCACATATTACATCACTCATGACATGGTCAGTGACATCCCTGATGACATCTCAGAGGACATCTCAAATGACATCACTGATGACATCATGCAGTGACTGTGTGTGTTCTGTAAAGTTTAAATATTTTTAATATATAGGGAAAGGCGTATTGAAGAATGAGTGGGTGTATCAAGTGTCTGCATGTGATGATTTAGTAGGTGCGTGACTAACTCTATAAGTGAGTTGATTAAACGTATCTTACTGAATGCATGGGTTAGTGACTAAACTGGGTGAATGTCTGAATCCGTCTGTCTGTCTGCTGTGTAAGTGGCTGCATGGGTTTGTGAATAGCTTCATGAGTGTCTATATGAGTTATTGATTGGTTGTCTGAGTATCTGTATGGGTGCCTGAGTGTTTGTGTGGGTGGGGTGTGTGCGACTCTGTGCATAGATGTGTGAGTGGGCGATTCACTGGGGTGGATGGTTTCAAGAGTGCATCTGTGATAGACTGTATGGGTGGGTAAGTGTGTGTAAGAGTGTGTTAGTGAGTGAATGTATGTCCCAGTGGTACATGTGTGAGTAACTACATATGTGAAGGGCAGTATATAGTGTGTTGGAGTATATAAATAGCTATAAGCTAGAGTGTGTGATTGTGAGAGTGACTGTATGGATGAGTGTGTGCTTGTATCAGTGATTGTATAAGAGCGTAAGAATGTGCTAGTATTTGTATGAGTAAGTGAGCTGGTGTGTGTATAACTGTATAGGTGAGTAAATGGCAGTGTGCTTTAATTATTTGCATGACTGACTAGGGTGTGTGAGTACCTCTATGGACTGAGTGGCGGTGTTTGAGTGTCTATATAGGAGTATGAGTGCATATGATAGTCCTGTACTGAGTGACCGTAAGTATGAGTGACTGTACGGGTGAGTGAGTGGATGTGTGTGTAGACCTAAGAATCAGTGGAGTGGGTATGTAGTTATTGGTGTTGGAGTGTCTATGGTTTTGCGAATGGCAGTCTGTAATTTAGAAGTGGAGTGTATCAAAGGTTATGTTAGGGTGTGAGGAGGTGCATCAGATTATCACGTGGATGATGTCATCAGTGATGTCATCAGTGATGTCACTGACCATGTCATGAGTGATGTAATATGTGACGTCATCAGCAGTGCATTGCGGGCGCAAGTTATAGTTAGCTGAACTAACTATAACGAGGGAATTTCACGGGTTTTGTACTGAGTGAAATGTCCAACTAACTATAACTGTCCCTAAAACCTATGATTTTTCCAGTTAATTTCAAAGGTTTTTTAAATGCTAATTTCCTAACTATAACGTGTCTGAAACCTATGTTTTTTTCAGTGAATTTCAAAGGTTTTTAAATGCTAATTTCTAACTATAACGTGCCTGAAACCTATGGTTTTTTCAGTGAATTTCAAAGGTTTTTAAATGCTAATTTCTAACTATAACGCCCCTAAAACCTATGGTTTTTCAGTGAATTTCAAAGGTTTTGTAAATGACAATTTTTAAATGTATAATGTTATATTTGTTTTTTTGATACTGATTTACTACATTTTTTAAAACTATTTATTTTTAGATATTTTATTTTTTAAATTACATTGTAATTACATTATACATTACATTACAAAATATACTTTCTCAGAATGAATTACTTTAGTTTAAATACTTTGCAAATAGGCTTTACAGTTGTTGCAATGGGCAACACAATTTCAAACACAATGCAACATTGAGCTCAATGTGAATTTCTAGTTAAATGCAATTAGTTACTTTATGGATTACTTTTCTAACCACAGGACTGGATCCTAGATTCAGTCCTGGGACATCTCCTGTAAACAGTTGAGTAAAAGCGTTTTGGTTACAGTAGTGATTTTTAAGGGATATTATTGTATTTTAAAAGTTGACACTTAGAAACTTTTTCACATAGAATCACCAATGTTATCCTATGGGAGGAAATTCACTTAGCAGGTAAGTAGTGTTATCGTTACTTTTTCTTACTCAGTGGTGGATCCTGGATCCAGCACTGGTGCATCTCCTGTAAACAGTTGAAAGAATGCGTTTAAGTCATACAGGCGATTTTTAAGGAATATTTGCAGTTTGTGAAAATCGACACAAACTTTTCTGCTGAAAACCAGACAATGGATTCCTATGGAAGGAAATACAAGTTACTGGTAAGTATGGTTAGAATTACTTTTCAGGATCAGTGCTGGGCTAAAAGATGCAGCACTGGGTTCTCTCCTGATAACAGGTGAGTAAATTGGAATTCGTACTTCGGCTGATTTTAGAGGAATATTTGCACAATGGGGAAGGAGGGGGTGGGGCCTGAGGTGACATGTCTGCAAACACGCCCTGTGGCGCGTTTTAAGTTGGAGAATTAATTCCTCCTCAATCCCGAGGGTCCCTAGGGGCCAACTTGCCCACCAGATACCTCCAGTATGCGCCACAGGGCTGCGTTGCAGAGAGGTGTTCAGAGGCCACGCCCCTTTTACAACACTCTGCAACGCAGCTCTGTGGCGCTTTCTGGACGTACCTGGTGGGCTAGTTGGTCTCAGGACCCTCAGGATTGAAGGGGATTTAATTCCCCATCTTAAAACGCGCCACGGGGCCTGTTTGCACACATGTCACCTGAAGCCCCGCCCCTCCCTTCACCACTGTGCAAACGCGCCCCGTGGCGCGTTTTAAGTTGGGGGATTAACTCCCTTGAATCCTGAGGGTCGCTGGAGTCCAACTAACCCACCATGTACCTCTATAAAGCGCCACAGAGCTGCGTTGCAGAGAGGTGTAAAAGGGGCGTGGCCTCTGTACACCTCTCTGCAACGCAGCCTGCGATACTGGAGGTTCCTGGTGGCTAGTTGGCCCCCAGGGACCCCCAGTATTCAAGGGAGTTCGTTCCCATCTGCAAACGCGCCAGGGGGCACGTTTGCAGACTGCTGCAGCGAGGGCGGGGCCTCCGGCACGATGCCGGTCTTTTTTACTTTTTTTGTATGGGAGGGGGCTGCGTGGCCCCCTTCCTCGGCCACTTTTGGCCCCGGGGACCCCATCCCCCGGGGCCTGAGCATTTTCTTTTTTTTTTTATAAAACGGGAAGGGGGCCGCGTGGCCCCTTTCCTGGGCCTCTATTGGCCCGGGGACCCCATCCCCGGGTCATGCCCTCTTTTTTCATTTTAAAAATATTTGGAGGGGGCTGCGTGGCCCCCTCCTCAGGCCATTTAAGGCCCCGGGGACCCCATCTCTCGGGGCCGGCCTTGCCCTTTTTTTTTTATTTATTTAATTTATTTTTTGGGGGGCAGGGGGGCTGCGTGGCCCCCCTCCCGGGCCACTACTTGCCCCGGGGACCCCATCCCCCGGGGCTGGCCCTATCCTTTGGGGACCGTGGGGACCCCAACTCCCCCACGGTCCCGCCGGCTCCCCGCGTCCTGCAGGAGCCGGCATTGCTTTTTCCACATGGGGAGCTGCTAAGATGCAGCTCCCCGTGTGGAAAGCAATTTGCTTGAATTTTGGAAGAGAGAGCAGGTTTCCTGCTCTCTTCCAAAATTCAAAGCAGTTTGCTATGACAGGACGGAGCCGCGAGGCTCCCGCCCCCTGCCATAGCAAACTACAGTGTCCCGGGGTAGGCACCCCGGGACACTGCAGGAGCCGGCCCTGGGGGTGGTGGTCCCCAGGGCCATCATGGGCTCCAGGAGGGGGCCGTGCGGCCCCCCTCCTAACAGGCTGAAAGCCCCGGGAGGTGGTGGTCCCCGGGCTCTGGGCCGTAACGGACCCCATATTTATCGATTTAGTGCCCCGGGAGGTGGCGGTCCCGGGCGTGTGGTCAGGCTGGAGCCCCCACACAACTAATTATAATTTTAAAAGAAGCCCCGTGGGGTGGCGGTCCCGGGGCTGCGGGAGGGCTCAGAGCCCTCCCGCACCATTTTGTTTAAAGCCCCGGGGCTTGGGGGCTGAGTCACCCCATATAATTATTAATGATCCCCCGCATGCCCTCGGGACTTGGCCCACCCGGGGCCAATTAACTCACGAGCGCGGGAGCCCGCGCTTTGCCGATTTTTAAATTTGGGCTCTGAGCAGGCCTAGGGATCCGGTGTTTCTACCCAGCCCCTTTGCGTTTTGCCAGTTTTTACGCTTCGTTCTGTTCACCGAGGAACAAGATGGCTGCCAACACTTCCTGGTTTGGAGTGTTGACAGCCAATTAGCATGCAGCTCGTGATCGGAAGGGTGCGCGGATCCACCACGGCCATAGATATCGAAACTTTTATTTTGGATTTTCTCAGCAACTACTGAACGGATTTACACCATTGTTAAAAAGGGTGCTTTCTGAACCAAGCACTACCTTTGTGCCAAATTTGGTGTAATTCCGTTCAGCAGTTTTGGCTGTAGCCTTGCATAAAGTTTCCTATGGGAAATTGATTTTTTCACTCTTATTTTTTGAATTTCTCCGTAACTACTGAACGGATTTACACCATTTAAAAAAGGTCGCTTTCTGAACCAAGCGCTACCTTTTTGCAAAATTTGGTGTAATTCCGTTCAGCAGTTCGGCTGTAGCCGTGGCTAAAATTTATTATGGGAATTAACATGGAGAAAACACGCTTTGGGACCCCCTTTTTCGTCGGCCCTCGCTTGATGAATCACCCCGAAACTTTCAAGACAGGAGCGGACCGGAGCGCCCCACTAGTTTTGAAAACTTCGCGATGATTCGTCAAACGACGCCAAACTTATTGGGAATAGAATGTTATGAATTGCCTATGGATAATAGGTCCTAACTATAACTATCTACTGGCAACCGCCAGTAGATAATATATATTATATATATATATATATATATTATTAATTAAAACCACTCGATTCCTGAAGACAGCACGCTCAATCATCCAGTGCTCACATCTTTAACGGGCGGAATCCAGCCCAAATATCACATTGATAGAACAAATGATGTTGCACTCCAGTAATGCTAATTCCAAGGATTTTATTCACCACTACCACCAACGCGTTTCACCACACAGGCTTGTTCACGGTTAGGGAAGTCTGTTTACTATTACCATTTTATACTACTTTTCCCATGTGCCCATTATGAGGCATTCTGGGATATGTAGTTTCAATTATAGTAATTACAAGAAATTATATACAAATATTTACAATATTTACAGTGTTTTCATTCCATTCAGATGTGAATATTGTGTCCTTTTTGATGGGGAAATGTTACCACATATATATTATTTCGTATTGGTATTTCTTATATATATATATTAGTTATATATATATTTTAAATAAGGTTCAGGATTTTAACTGGTTCATCTCTGTCCATCTACAGTCTCAGTGACTTTCTGCAGTGTTTTTCAAACCAAGGTAATATAATAGTATATTAGTGTATTGGTTGTCTTGTCCTTCCTTGGAAGGTCCAATGGAGGTTATTTTTAAGATTCAAGAGATACATTCCAGATATTTGTCTCGCCTAAGTGGATGTGTGTATATATATATATATATATATATATATATATATATATTCAAAACAAAATCCTGTCCCACCTTCTTCCACACGAGGAAACACAGCAGGTACGGACCACCACAGTGTTACTCAAATCAAGGACATAGGTTCAATATTCCATAATTTTTATTAGCTTGTGAAATCTCCACATGTGACAGACAAGTGTCTGCCCCAGACGCGTTTTGATCGCCACAGCGATCTTGATCACCTAACGCACTGGTGACGGCTCAACATATAAATACCATGTGCAACCAATCATAGAAAGGGACAAGTGCTGAATAGACATAGACAACACACTGTAGTATGGAACCAATAGCTAAAAATCTGTAATAGACGATAATATGCCTATGTAACTTAATTATTTAATTTGTGTTTAAGCATATAAAAACACAATATTAAAAGTAATTTTTTGATTTAAGATGACCTTACAACTTAAAACCTGTATTCACATAAAAATAAATATAAATAAGCAATGGATACTCGCTTTTGAAATGACCAAAAAATGTAAATAGGATTACTATAAGAATAGAAACAAGGTTAAAGCACAAATGTCAATAAAATTTCTGGCCAGTGCCAATATTTTTAAAAAAATGTGCCAACAGTAAATAAATCCACTAATTCATTCAAGTATCCAATGATGTTGTCAACATAACATAAAAGCAACATATCCATCGACATTTAAGATTTCTCTGGGAAAACAGATCTTATTGACATCACCAAAATAAGTATCTCATAGAAGCAAATATCATCTGAATACTAAAAGCTCCCATACTTAGAAAATGTGCAAAAAGTGCGAAAAATTTGATTAAAACAGATAAAAATCCCTTATATACACTGATATATACTGAGCAGAGAGGCTGTGCAAATACGCAAAAACAATCCTGTATGGACAAAACCCAATGGTTATAATACTAGTGCAAAATACTTAATAAAGTGTCAGTGCCTTGAAAATACAGTACAAAAAATGTATTCGTTTGATGCAGAGAAGAGAGTACAAGGTAAATTCAGTAAATACATCTGTTATCAGCCAATATTCATATATGTCTTGTGTGCAGAGACATATGAACTTTTCATGAATCAGGAAGCGACAGTGAGTCCATGACCCACAGACACATCGCTAAGATACTATAGCTATCACTGTTACAGGAAGTTGTGCAAGTCCTCACTGGTGTTTAACCCGTTAGGCATTTTTGTGTCGAGGGTCATGATAAAAAAGGACTCCAACTGTCGCAGCTTCCTTTCTCTGTTGCCGCCTAGCACCAGCGGTGGTACTGCTCCAATCACAGAGTATTTTAAGTCACTGACTTTATTCTGATGGATGGCTCTAAAATGACGGGCAACAGGGTAATTAGGGTCCGAGTTAATATTAGCTCGCAAGTGCTGCAAAATCCTAGTGAAGACCGGGAGCTTGGTGCTCCCGATGTACTTAAGATGACATGAGCATTCAAGCATGTACACAGTGTACTCAGTGCGACAAGTATAGTGATCTCGTATCTGGACTGGAATGTCACTAAAAGCTGTTAAATATTCAGACATGTTGGCACCAAACTTACATGCACGGCATGAAGAACATTTAAAAAAGCCCGATTTAGAAAGCCAGGTAGATTTAAGTTAATTCTGGACTGGATTTAACCAGAGCATCCCTCATAGAGGGAGCTCTCCTGAATGTGATTGTAGAAAGACTAGGCAACAGGAATTTTAGGGTTAAATCTGTGAGTACTATAGGCCAATGTCTGTAGATAATTTTACGAAACTGTTTGACCTGCTTACTATACATGGTAATTAATCTGCAGGATTGTGTGTCACTCTTCTCTTCCACAGATAAAAGCTGAGATGCAGATTCCGAATTGCGATCTTTTTTGGTTTTAAGGCATAACTCACGTGGTAATGAATTGGCTTTATCCAAAGCCAATTGTAAATCAGAGAATTTGTATCCACGAGCCAAAAAACAGTCTAGAGCCTCGGTTTGACACAGTTTCAAATCTTGTTCAAGACTGCAGATACGGCGTATGCGAAGAAATTCGCCATGCGGTATGCTGCGAATGAGATGTGGAGGATGGGAGCTGGTGGCGTGAAGCGTAGAATTACCCGCCGTTACCTTTCTATGCAGTTTTGTTTGAATGCGATTTTCACAGACATAAATCTCTACATCTAAGAACTCCACCCTATGCTCATGTATAGTGGCAGTAAACTGAAGGTTCAATGCATTGTCATTAATAGACGTAACAAACTGGGCAGCCGCCTGTTTTGTACCCTCCCATGCAATAAATATGCTGTCGATGTAACGACAATAATATTTAATGTGGGTGTCCCAAAGTTCCTTGTGGGTCACCTTGAGGACGAGCTCCTCCCACCATCCCACCAAAAGGCAGGCATAGGTAGGAGAAAAGCACGCCCCCATTGCAACCCCTCTCAACTGTTTATACAGAACTTTGTTAAACAAGAACAAATTATTGTTGAGACAAAGGTCAATCATTTTCAACAACATACAGTTATGATCATGCAAATAAATGGCACGATTATTGAGAAAATGTTCAACTGCTTGTAACCCTTGGGTGTGGTGTATGCTAGTGTACAGCGAAACTATGTCCAAAACTATTAGCAGATGGTCAGGTTGCCACTCAACTTCAGTAATTTTATTCAAAAATCTCCTGTATTTCTAATGAAGGAGGGCAGGCTGATCATATGAGGCTGTAAAAAAAGTCAACGTACTTAGACACTGCTTCTAACACATTATTTCTCGCTGAAATGATGGGTCTGCCAGGGACAGGGAGTGTGCCTTTATGTACTTTAGGAATAAAGTACATGATGGGAGTAGTAGGATAATCATTTTTTAAAAAGAGAAATTCATTGATACAGACGTTTAAAAACACTCTCCTTCACCTGGTTCAAATGTTGGCGATTGACAATGGAATAACAACTAGCATCTGAAAGGTGGCGTTGGGCCTCTGTTATATAATCGCTTTTAGGCCATAAAACAATATTCCCACCTTTGTCAGCACTACTGACAATCTCATGTTTTGCTTTCAATTTCTTCACAAGTGCCCAATAACTTTTCACACGATAACTGCTGTGTTGACTTTGAGAATTAACAACCAGATTCAACTTTTTAAATCATCAATGACCATCTCATTAAAAACATCAACAGAGTCCTTAGGCATGACTGGACAAAAAGATGAGGGAGGACGAAACGGACTTGCTGCCGCCACCCCTGTGTTTAAACCCTCAATAGGCAGATTAGACATAGATAAGTCCCCACTCTGAGATTCCTCATTGGCTAGTGATTGTAGCAACTGTATGGTAGGTATGTCTCCAGCTAGGAAATTGCCTGTAGTAATCTCTTGATTGATAAATGGTGTCAATGATTTATTGAGTTGAAAAAAAATGTTAAGTTTTATTTTTCGAATAAATTGGTTTACATCAATCCGTGATTGTTTATAAGAGAAGTTTGATTCCAGACAAAATGTTAAGCCTAACTTAAGTAGTTTCTGTTCAGCCTTCGTTAACGTGGTATCAGTGAGGTTGACAATGGTATTCTCATCTTCCGGAATTATCGTCTCCACCTCCTTGCTCATCTTCCCCTGTTTGATCCGCTGTCGACGCCTCTCCCTCCGACATTGGCTGCTGCTTTTACCGTCGTATTTTGAGGGTTTCGTGGGCATAGTGTTGCACGCCTGTCCATAGTTAAAAAATTAAATTCCTCACCAGGTGTATACTGAGTATCCACTCGTGTTGGTAAGCCTGGCGTTAAGCCCCTTGCCTCATCCGAGTCGCCGCTGGTCAGAGAGTTATTATCTGAATCTTGGCTGATATCATTGTTGCCATCCACAGTAGTGACTGATTGTGGGGGTAATTGGCTGGTTAAGGCCTTTCTCTTTACATTATCAAATTTGCGGAAAACGTGAATACCCCTCCCGTGGCATAGTCATCACGAGCCCTAGCAAACTTGAAAAATTTGCGAGCCATAATGGTCTCCTCATGTTGTTTTAATCTAGTCACTATGTCAGCACGACCTTTGGAGATCACATCCTTCTGATTACAGGCTTCAAATGCCGCTATCAATTGATCAATCTCCTTTAGGATACTATTCCTGTCGATTTCAGCGTATTTGATTAAAATGTTGACCATATTCATAGACGCCTGGAAATTGTTGGCCGCCCATTCAGAGAGCATTTCAGGGTGAGGATTCTCGAAGGTAGGCGCAATCATCACACACAATCCCCGCGGTACTCTACCAGCATCGCAGTACTTTTCCCAAGATTTCTTTTCCCACCACTTGGTGAGCTCATTTTTTTGCAACTTTTCTAGTTTTCTCAATTGGCTCTTAATGTCATTAACATTTGTACTGCCAGACTGTCTGTCTGATTCCATATTGGCAACCGGTAAATTTAAAAAAAGCGCCTCTGCTGCAGCCTCCCGGTCACGCAGCGCGTCCTGGGCTGACATTGATACTGGCTGAAAGCAATAATTGTACTGAACCTGATTTTTGTCCTTTAAGTAGATACACTATCTCCCAACCCGTTGATGTTTGTAGAAATAAACGTTGCTCCTTACCAGCAGCAGTCCCCGGTGCCCCGGAGTCCTCCGACTGCACAAGCTCCGACGACTGACACCTGGTAACAAGGAGATTACCGTACGTTACAACACGGTGGGCATGGCCGAAATACTCCTTCCGAGTTGCATACAATCGCTATCGCGAGTCTTCGGCTGATCTATTTATTTATTTATTTATTTATTAAACTTGTAAGGCGCAACAACTACCCAAAAAGGGTTTCCCGGCGCAAAAGCGAGACAAAAGAACAAAAGGCAGCTAAAATTACTGGCTGAAGAGCCAAGTCTTCAAAGATTTCCGAAACTGGATGTATGCCGTTTCGTTACGGATGGCTTTAGGAAGTGAGTTCCATAACAAGGGGCCGAGGTAGGAGAAGGACCTTCCTCCCATCCGGGATAACTTTATTCTAGGCACAGTAAAGTTCCCTTGAGTAGATGAGCGGAGGCACCTAGAGGGCACGTAAGGGTTGACCATGGCTTGAAGATATTTGGGGGCAACACCAGTTTTAATTTTAAACATGTAGCTCAGGGCTTTGAACTTAATACGGTTCTCCACCCTGAGCCAGTGCAGGTCTCTCAAGTGGCCAGAGACCGAGGTCGTTCTAGGTACCCTGCAAAGTAGTCGTGCGGCAGAGTTCTGGACCAGCTGAAGCCTGCGCGTCACCGCCTTGTTAGAACCGAGTTAGAGGACATTACAGTAGTCCAGTCTCGAGGTGATAAGGGCCTGGACCACTGTTTTCTGAGTGTACTCTGGCAGCATCCAAATGATCTTTCTTAGCCACTTCAAGATGGTAAAGCAGGTGGCTGCTACCTTGACTGTCTGATGATGCATAGAGAGTTGGTCGTCAATGATGACGCCTAGGTTGCAGACTTTACTAGAGGGCCGGGAAGAGCACCCATCACACTAGGCCAGTGTTGTGGGCCCCAAAGATCTTTATTTTTGCCCAAGACCAGAATCTCCGTTATCTCTCCATTTAATTTGAGATAATTGGTCTGCATCCAGGATGCAATTTTCCCCAGGGCCAGCTGAAGCTGGGAGGGCCCGGCTGCTTTATTCGTGGAGAGAGAAAAGATAATTTGGGAGTCGTCAGCATAGGTGAACAGGGACAGCCCAGCTACGTCCGCGACGTTGGCCAAAGGTCTAACATATAAATTAAAAAGTAGGGGGCTGAGGATGGAGCCCTGGGGCACCCCATAAGGTAGAGAATGAGAGTCAGAACTAGCAATGGAAGAAAAGATTTGAAACGTGCGGTCAGAGAGAAGAGATGAGCCAATTCAGGGCTGAGCCGCCAATGCCAAGAGAGCTGAGCCACGCCACTTCTTTAGGAGAGGGTCCGTAATCCGGAGTCAGCCGACTTCCAGCGAAATTGATTCAAAACAAAATCCTGTCCCTCCTTCTTCCACACGAGGGAAACACAGCAGGTACGGACCACCACAGTGTTACTCAAATCAAGGACATAGGTTCAATATTCCATAATTTTTATTAGCTTGTGAAATCTCCACATGTGATATATATATATATATATATATATATATATATATATATATATATAAACTACTCGCGGTTGCCAGTATGTAGTTATAGTCAGGACCATGTTTCCATAGGAAAAGCATTTTTCGACTTGCCTACAACTTTGGTGTCATTTGATCAATCTTCATGAAATTTTCCCAAAAAAGTGTCAAGTTAGGTTTTGTGTGTCATGGAAAGTTTGGGGGTGATCCATGCATTGGGGACTGAGAAATATGGACCTGAAATAAGGGTGTATTTGTAATGTTAATTCCCCTCGGAACGGACTTACACCAAATTTGGTAATGAGGTAGATGTTGGTTCAAGGAAGCGCCTTTTGCTTATTTGGTGTAAATCCATTCAGTAGTTTTGAGAAATTTAAGAGGAAAATCTTATATATATCTCTCTGATCGCGGTTATTTTGCGATGACTCCGCGAGTATTCGTGAAGGCTCGCCGAGCAAAATGCTGTTATTGGCTGCCTGCAACCTCTCCAGAAAGTTGCGGACGCCATTTCCTTGACCAGTACAAGGTTGCGGGACACATAAAAAAAGCTAAAGTAGCTGCAAGGGTTGAGGGTAGCGGAACTATAACCCAATAAAGAACAGTGAAGGGTGATAAACATAGTAAGTATGAACCTAAAATACACTTTTTAAACAAACTACCAATATGAATGAATGAATGAATTTAAATGTGTATAGCGCATGGCTACCCTGAGGCCTCCCAGCGCTGAGGACAGACGCAGATGGAACACAAGACAGAGAGTTAAAGCAAGTCCTTGAAGAGGCAGGTTTTCAGGAGTTTTCGGAACGCTAACAGGTTCGGCTCCTTCCGCAGATTTAAAGGAAGCGTGTTCCAGAGATTAGAGGCATTAAAGGAAAAGGAGCGCCCGCCCCATCTAGTTCTTCGTATTTTTTTCGGGGCGGCAAGATAAGAGGAGCTGGAGCGAAGTTTTCGACAATGTCGCAAATATTAAAGAAATTTAAAAATATATATTAACAGATAGAAAAAAACTAGAATCATACAAAAGAAATAAAAGAGTCATTTACAAATTTTCCATTATGAAATAAAAAATAAAAAATAAATTACGCATGCACATGTTCATCCCAAGATCTAGCCACAGCTATAGCCTGCTGCCAATAATCTGCCATGAATAAAAAAAAATGTAAAATTTGTAAAGTAAAAGTTGTTTTTTAATGAACAATACAAGTAAAAAAAAATATTTAAGGCAATTAAAATTCACTGGGAAAAAAGTTACACGGATGTTAAAGGAGATATACGTTGAAAAACCTTAGAAATAAACTGAAAAAACCAAAAGGTACAAGGATGTTATAGTTAGGTATTAGCATTTTAAAAACCTTACAAATTCACAAAAAATACAAAAGGTTACTGGGACGTTATAGTTAGGATTTTGCACTTAAAAAACTATTCCAAATTTACTGAAAAAAATCAAAGGTTACAGGGACGTTATAGTTAGGATTTTGCATTTAAAAAACTGTGGAAATTCACTGAAAACAAATCATAGATTGCTGGGATGTAACAGCTAGGAATTAGCTTTTAAAAACACCTTAGAAATTCACTGAAAAAACTAAAGGTCACAGGACATTATAGTTAGGAAATGGAATTAAAAAAAACTTAGAAATTCACAGAAAAAACCAAAGGTTACAGGGACGTTATAGTTAGGCTTAGTATTTACTCATAAAAAACCAGTGAAATTCGGCAGTTATAGTTAGTGAGCTAACTATAACTCGGGCCCACGCAATGCACTGCTTATGACCTCACATATTACATCACCCATGACATCACTGATGACATCTCAAATGACATCACTGATATCACTGATGACATCATCCACAGAATCACTGACACATCCACTACACCTCATATAACCTTTCATACACCCACTCCAACTTCCACACTACCATTCTCAATCCAACTGACACACCCATACCAGTACTTATATACCCAACCACTAATTAATAGGTCTACTCACACACACTTACTCACCCACACAGCCACTCATAAACCCACTCTTTGGCTAATATAGCCACTAACATCAACTCCTTCACCCATACAGCCACTTACATACCGAGTCAGTCAATCATAGAGCTACTGACACACCTACTCACTCACACATACAATCACACAGCCACTTACTCACCTATACAGTCACACATACACCTACTCACTCATACAGATAACACATATTCACCCGCCTAATCAGTTACTAACCTAAGCACACTCAGCCATACAGCTACTCTTACGTTCAGTCATTCACCCATACAGTCACTCATATACACCATCAGTCACCTATGTTGCCTTTCACATGTACATTTACTCACCCATATACCACTGACACAGCCCCTCACACACACACTCACTAACCCATGCAGCTACTAACTAACCCACTTACTCATCCATACAGGCTGTCATACATAACCTCACCCACCCACTCACACAGTAACTCAGACACCCATACAGGTACTCAGACAAGCAACCACACACCCATAGAGGCATACATGTTTCCACTCACACACACATACAACCACTTAGATACCAACTGACACTCTGATACAGACATTTACACAACCAGTCAATCAGCCATATATTGAATGAATGAATAAATGAACAATTGATATAGCGCGAACAAATACCCTAAGGCGTCTAGGCACTAAAGCAACTACAGGTATCTGGTGGGAGCAGAGTATGAAAGATCAAGTTTCCAAGGCAAAAAGGCCAGGTCTTCAAGGCCTTGCGAAAAGGAAGATGTAACTCTAAGCCGGATATAGATAAAGGAAGAGTGTTCCAAAGCTTGGCCGCTGCGACAGAGAAAGCTCTTCCTCCCCATCGGGACCTTCTGTACCTTGGAACAACCAGCCAATTTTTATTGGCTGATCGCAATTGTCTGATAGGGACATACCGGTGGAAGATGTTCCTGATTCCCTCTGGTCCTGAATTGTGTAGTGCCTTATGCACAATACACAAGGCTTCAAATAAAATTCTTTTTCGTGCTGAAAGCCAATGCAAATTCTTGATGGCAGCCAAGATTGAATGGTATTTAGGAATGCCTAGTGCCAGTCTTGCTGTCGCATTCTGTACCAGCTGGAGTTTATTGATGGAAGCCCTGTTAGATTTGAAAAGAAGGGCATTACAGTAATCCAACTTTGATAGAATTAGTGATATAGCAGCTTGCTTCTGTGCACCAAGGGAAAGAAATGGGAATATCTTTCTGAGGGTCCTTATGATCCAAAAGCAAGAGGATACAGTCCTGTTAACCTGGAGGTTGAAAGATAGACTGGTGTCAACCATGACGCCAAGGTTTCTTGCAGATTCAACCGGAGTGGGAGATGACCCCAATGTTTCTGGCCACCATAAGTGGGTCCATTCGGGGTGATGATTACCAAACATCAAAACCTCAGTTTTGTCACCGTTTAGCTGAAGGTAGTTATCTCTCATCCAGAGAGCCACCGACTTCATACAGTTATTGAAATTGGCGGCTGAGGCTTCTATGTCTTGTGTGATGGACACAATTAGCTGTGTGTCATCTGCATAGGATATTACCCCCAGCCCAAAAGATCGAACCAATTTTGCCAGTGGGGTAACATATATTCAGTAACGCACCTAGTCACTCACTTATACAGCCAGTCACGCACCCACTGAATCATCCATACAGGCACTCATACACCCAGTGATGTCATCTGTGATGTCACTGAGCATGTCATGAGTGATGAAATATGTGAGGTCATAAGCAGTGCATTGCGATTGCACGAGTTATAGTTAGCTCAGCTAACTATAACTGCTGAATTTCTCTGGTTTTGTATACATGAAACTTGAGCCTAACCATAACATCTCTGTAACCTTTGGTTTTTTCAATGAATTTCTACGTTTTTTTTCCTTCCATTTCCTAACTATAATGTTTACCTTCCTACACAGCCTCTTTAAACCATGGAGCTGAAAGCCTACTTCTCTTGACTCTTGCTTTCTTAAAAGGTAACACTTTATTTAAGGCTGTGTCAAACCAGTAAGTATAGTTCTTATAGTCTTTACTTTGGGAATGCCCTGGCTGTGTCCTAGGTGGAGAGATCAGTGATTGGAGAAATTCTGGGATCGATAGTTTACCCCAAGCAGAAGACAGCTCCAAGCCCTTTGATATATAATGTGTATGAGTATTAGAGTAGCATGTTTCACAGAAAAGGTAACTAGATGGTGATGCGACCAGACCTTAGGAACAATTTCTCCACACTGTAAGAGCCCATTCAGGCCAAAAGTAGTTCCAGTGTATGCCACTTGAGATGGGTGGAGGGGACTCACATACTGCAAAAGCTCCATAGAGGCCATCCCCTCAACGAATGTAGAGGCATCTTGACTCAAAGAGGGTTCTGTCCAGATGTTAAAATCACCTACCACCATGAAATTTGAGTGTGAGACCTGCAGAGGGAGTAGGTGGCCAGGAAGGTGTCGATAAATGAACACATTGGGATGGGAGGACAATAGGAAAGAATACCACTCATTGCAAGCAAAGACTTCTTTTTCTTTTTTTAAATATTTTAATTGGCATTTAAAGTACAATGGTACAGAAAAAAAGCAATGCAACTGAAGGTAACTGGGGGAGAGCAAGGGGTGGCAGGAGAGGGATTATAGGTAGGGGGGAGATGAGAAGAAGGGGCTACACGTTTCCACAACAGCATTTGATTGAGTGACATTATTTAGACGTACATCAGCTGCAGTGCGCCCAGTATGTGTGTCAGCAAGTATGTGCAACCCCTAGGTAACAGTAAAATGTAGCGTACTGTACGGAAGACCGCAATGACAGGCAAGACTAATGTAATATTGAACCCTAAAATCTTGGCAGCCAAAAACTAAGGCAACAAAATTTGCATACATTGCACTCGCTATATTAGCAACTCCTGTGTCTCGTTTATTGAGACATGGGTGATGAAGTATGGTGAAGCCATCCAGACATAGCCCAGTGATATCCAATGAAAAGGTATCAGAGAATCAAGTTTCGATCAGGAAAAAAAAGTTCTAGTTCACCCTAAGAAGCTTGTGAATCTCTACCGCATGTTTGTCAGCTGAACTTGTATTAATTAGGACTCACTTCAATTGGCCCGTGACATGAGACCTATTGTCCATGCCTCTCATGCTTTCCAAGACCTTCCCAAATTTAACCCTTGCATTTTCTCCTGGACTCATGTGAGCTACTAAATGAAAGAAAAGGAGGAGCATTATTTCCGGCTTATCTAGATCGGACAACCACCCCCTTAACTAGGCGCTCTGGCAAGTTGTGGGACCCAGTGGGCAACAATATGCACTTAGTTCCCTCACAACAGAACTCATCTCCCAGCCTCCACTCACCTAGATGACTCAGCACCTCTCTTGAGTGGAAAAATAGCCTTTAATCTTTACTCTTACTTCTACTTACTCCAATTCCTACTTCTATTTCCAAGTAGTCCTGTTTACTACTACTCTTTCCCCTACTTACACCTATTCATACCAATACTTACTCCTACTCTTACTTCTACATATTCATCCTTATTCCTAGCTATTTACTCCTACTCTTTCATCAATACATACCCCTACACCTTCCATCTAAGAAACTGTTGATGATGCATTAATCTAGGAAGTCATTTCACAACTTATACTCATGCATCCATGCTGATACTCATGCATTATCAAACAACGAGTGTATACATACATGTTTCAGTATATGCAGTCTAGATTGTATGTGTACCTGCATGCTTGCTTGTGTTTGTCCGGCTACTTTTATTGCTTTAATGTGTAAGCATATGTTTTGTGCTTTAAAGCTTGTAGATGTTTTTGTGTTTCTAAGAGTGCTATGTTTCTCTTTGTTTTAATGTTGGATAGTAGATTTGATTAAGCGCTGGACGTCCTGTCTCTGTCTGCTTATTTTCTGTGTGTGTATGGATACCTGCTAGTGTTTCAGTGTGCATTTACCACTGTTAGAAATGGGGTTCTCTAGTTGGCAGTGGTATCCACCCTGTCCAAGTAGGGACCCTTCCTTCTAGTCAGGGTAAGGGAGTTACACACCCAAGATAACCCCTGCTCGCCCTGTTGGTATTAAGGCACGAGCAGTCAGGCCTATCTCAGAGGGAATGTATAAAGCATTTGTAAATAAAACACACAGTAACACAGTAAAAGCACTACAAAGGGACACCACACCAGTTTAGAAAAATAAACAATCTTTATCTAAACCAAAAAAGACCAAAATGACAAACATCCAACAAACAGAACTCAAGATATTACTTTTCAAAGGTTTAAGCAATTCTGTCCATAGAACGTTATGGATGCTGTGATTTTAGCACAATATGCCTTTGGTACACCAAAATCCAGGATGAAAAACAGCTGCAAAGGAGGGAAGTATCAGAAAAAACAACCAATACATCGATTTTTGAGTCCAGGGAATGGAGGCGTCAGTTCTGCTGCATGCAGGAGAAGTGTTGCATCGATTCCTTACTGCAAGGAAAAGCGATGCGTGGAAATCCAAAGACGGTTCCTTTCTGCGAGGCAGTGCGCTGGAATCTTGTCACCCAGGTGCGATGTATAGAAATCCAGACGCGCTGTAGATGATGTGGCAGCTCCAGTCACGGACCGGTGATGCGTCAATTCCTTCAGCCACACAGCAGGGCCTGCATCGAAGTCAGAGCGGAGGTCTTGGTTATTGGAGACTAAGTGCTCTGGACTTTGGCTGCAGTGGTTCTTCTGCCCGCGAACAGGCACTGCATTGATTTTTCAGTTGCACTGAGGTGATGGGTTGGTTTTTCAACCGCACAGAAAGCTTGCGGCAGGAAAAATGCTGCTACAAGGGCGATGCGTGGGTTTTGAGTATTTGAAGCAGGCAAACTACTTGGCAGTTCAGAACTCACAGCAGAGGAGTTCAGGGGGACTGCAGATGAAGTCTTCGATGGCCCTGGGACTTTTTAACAAGAGGCAAGCACACACAAGCCCTTGGAGAATCTTCTCAAGTAGGATACAAAAGCAAAGTCCAGTCCATGTCCTCTCCAACACAGAAGCAGCAACTACAGGCCACGACAGCAAAAAAGCAGTATTCCTCCTGACAGCTCTCCAGCTCTTCCTCTTGAAAGAGTCTCCTCTTGATCCAGAAGTATTCTAAAAATGGGGTTTCAGGGGTCCAATACTTATACCCCTTTTGGCCTGTGAAGTAGGCATACTTCAAAGGAAAGTCTTTGTAGTCCACAAGATCGTGCCTTGCCCTGCCTTGGCTCCAGACACAGGACAGGCAGCATTGTGTGAGGACAGGCACAGCCCTATTCAGGTGTCAGTGACAACTCCTCCCACCACTCTAGCTCTATAAGGCCCATCTGGGAGTACCATCTGGGAGATCCATCTGGGAGAACTTGAAGGGGAAGCGACTCAGGAAACAGAGTATTTTCTCACTGTTGCAATGGCTGTATTAAGACTAGCAATTGCCTCCGCATGGTTAGACCCGCAACCCCCACTGTTTCAGCAGTGGCTGGCTCGCTTACTAGCAGTCTCCAATTTGGAGAAAGTGGTCTATGCTAGAAAAGGCCATCAGGTGAGGTGAAAAGGACTGTTAATCTGGGCACCTCTATCCAGATGGAAAAATAAGGTAGCATGCTTACTCATGGCGCAGTTTGGCGGGTGCCCATTGATCCCCGTCTCTATAGCACAATGGACTTTGAATAGGTTGATTTATATTTGTTTTCGCACTGATTGTATTAATGGAGGTGTATTGATTGCCAGATCAACTAATGAATTGTAAATTATTTTGTATGTATAATTTCACCCTGATTGTCATGGATTATTTATTCTACCCGTTTCTCATCATTAGAGCATGGGGGGTGGGTAGGGTGGGGGGAATGTTGGATATGGATTTGAAGAAAATGTGCAATAAATATAGATTTTTTTTAAATGGTTTTAGTTAAAAAAACAAAGAGGAAGAAGGCTAAAAGTTTGGGGATAACCCTGCAAAAAGGGTAAGGCCCAACAACCGCCCATCCAGTACGTTCAAGGTTTTGCCTATGCAGCGCTTGTGCTGTGCTTGTAAAATGTATTGTATTTAATATACCTTAAAAGGGACTTACATACTGCCTTCTTTTCATATTGGTCCGTGTGCTTGTCACTTTACTTATCCTCCTTTTCATTGGTTGTAGGTGATGGAGCAGGGTTTTCACGAAATAAAACCTGCTCGGATTGAACTCCTCAACGTGTGACTCATTAACCAAATGTTGTGTTAAATTTAACTGCGCAAGACTAAAAGGGGAAAAATGAAAACTGCGCAAGCGCGTGCTGGGAGTGTTAGAGTAGGCCGTAAATGCACATGACTAATGTAGAAAATAAGACAAAAGTTGAGAGTTTATTTTTCACTGACAACTAGAAAATAGTAAGCAGTGCGTAAGAAAAGAAAGCGAATAAAAGCATTCAAAGAGCGTTTATTAGAGGGGTTTTATAAAATGATAAATAACACTTGTATTTGTTTTCTCTAGAAGTGTACTTACTGCCCTGCAGAAAAGGCCCGAGAGTAATTTTAGAATTAACAAAGCATACTAGAAATGTAGAAGGGAGAAAGAAAATGTGATCTGTCCTTCGCAAGTTCCTGATGATGGTCAAGGTTGTGTAGAGAGGAAATTGATAAAAAAGAATGGAACTTCCTTGCCGAGCGGAGCATGATGACATTTGTACTACAAATTGATACATGAGTGAGATGGAGAGATGAACAAAACACGGAAGCCTGATACTAGAGTTTCCTCTGTTGGAAGTGATTACAGTGAGCAAAGTTAGGACAATAAGACGTTTGAAAGTTAGGCACATCGAGAGTGGTGTGATTGAACACCCCTTGTTTTGGACCAATCAAAAAGCATGAAACCATGTGAGTTGACACGATGAGGGTTGGACCTTTAGTGGATTTAGAGTATAACTAGTAGTAGTAAGAGGGTGGGATTTGGAGCGCGTTTCTTACTTTGTGAGAGGAGAGAGCTGTGTTGCTGTTTCCTAAATTGTATGGGCTGCCTGTTGTTCTGCTGATCCTGACTCTTGACTTTGCTCCTTAACTCTTCTTGAGGGGCCTAGCTTATTCTCATGGCCAGAGGGTAGCTTTTCAGATTTCTAGAACTTCATATGATTGGTTAGTATGATATTCTGAATTTGCATAAAATCTACTTGCAAATGACTTTATTCTTTTGCCTCTACGCCTAGCCACTCAATCATTGCGGTGACAATTGAGATGTACAATTGGTGTTTATTTTGCTAATGTTTTCTCTTGCGTGATGATCCATGATTCAAGCTGTATTGTACTTGATGAGCAATCACATTTATTTAGATAAAGCATTTCTAACTCGCAAAAGGAGTTTGTCATTATTAGTGTCTTTAATCTAGCTATATGAAATGATTATTCTTATGATGATATTTTAAAAATTCTGATATTATTTTGCCAAATCTCTAGTTAAACAAATTAAGATTCATCGCCAAGAAAAGGATAAATAGGATGAGCAAATTGGTAAGTTTGGTTTAAACTCACCCAGCGTACAAGGGACTGTAGGGTTATTGAATTGGGTCCAGATGATAAAATGTGTCAGTTCCTGAACGCGGGATCATTTTTTGGTAGCAGAAATGATGGTTTTTTTATTAATTAATTTGGCAAATTAATAGGTTAGAATTAATAATTTTGTTTATTAACATATTGTACTATTGTTATATGTAGTGGTCCGTCGTTGACTTTAAGAAAAGACGGGTCCGGAGTGGCCTAAGATCCCGGGATGATATTAGCCTAATGGGCAGAGTTTAGTGTGTCATACACTAAGTATTGCGTTGTCTGTTGGTGTGATATTAAGCAAATAAATGAGGTTGTTTAATATTGCATAGGGAACTTTGAAGTTAGTATAGTGGAGATTTATTTGGGTACCTTTAGAAAGCGCAGCTGAAGAAATCCCGAGAATTTTTCACTTGATTGAGAGTGGAGTAACGCTGGTCGATATTCCGCTAGTAGCGAAATAATTCTTTGTTTGATTGAATCTATCTCTTTATTAGTGGGGCAGGCAAAGCAGGTTTGTTTTATGTCGTTTCTAATTCTGTTTTCTTTTGAAAAAGGTTTGTAATCTACTGCCGAAATATTTTGTAAAGGGAGGGTCAGTAGTAGGAGTTATACTGACGTCACAGAGAGCCGCACTGGCATTGGTCAGCTAGTGTGAATCATCACGAAAGGGTGTTGTGTTACCATTGGTTGGTTGGTATGAGTCGCGCTGGTATTGGGCAGCGTGAACGAATAGCGTGTGTAGAAATAGGGAAGAGTTTTCCTTGGTTTGTTTGAATTTTAGTGTAGTAGAAGAATTAGAATGAAGTTATTGAAAATGATGAGGACTTTATTTAGAAAGGATGAGCCTATACCTATTAGAGAGGGAATTCCTGTACCACCTGATGGCACGCCTGCTTCTTTTATGTCATTAGAACGAGGATATCATACGTGTACATGGTTTGAGAATTAGGTGAAGTATACGGAAGGAGATGGGATTATGGCATTTCCAGACCATGGTACTTTTAATGTGAGGATCTTAGAGAACCTGAGATATCAAATGGATCAATACAGACCAAATCCTAGACCTATGCAGTATGAGGCACTTGAAGAATGGGAACATGAAGCGTATAAGAGAGAAAGAGACAGGTCTGCAATTAAATATAGGAATACTGTGAGTAGATATTCAGAGGCAAAATGGGATGCTCAGATGAAAAGATGGAGAAGAGATGTGATTGCAGGAGGTGAAGGTTTATATCCAGTTGTTGTAGTAGAGGATCAGGCTGGAGGAAAATGTAAGGAGAAAAAGAAAAATATAGAATGTACAGAACCAGATCCAAATGAAATTGATGATGAGTTACTAGATGAATTATTGTTAAACAGACCTCCACCATATCAGGAAGAGCAGGAAAGAACTACTCCAAATGCTCCATTGATTCAAGTTGAGGTTCCTCTGTCTTCACAAGCGAGAAGTACAAATGTAATGAGTAAAGCAAAAGATGATTTGACACAAAGGATTACTCAATTAAATTTGAATGCAGAAGCTTTGTTAGTTCCAGTGACGATTGGTCCCATAGTTCCATTGTATAGTGAGGGTCAAAATATTTCACAAGTGCATGCTTTGACAGTACCTGTTAATAATGATAGGGTTAATGGTGGTGCTAAAGCAAGTCAGATAGAAACATTGATTGATATTACAGAGAGATCAGTGGAAACCCCAAAGCGAAATGTACAGATGGACCCTAGAAGATTAGTACAGAATGTGAGAGAAGTGACACCTACTTCAGGGGGTTCAGTAGGACCATCACCAGAAGAGTTAGATGAATGGATTAGAGGGATGGTGTCTAACAAAGTGAATACGAGGATGGATCTAAGCAGATTAAAAGCAGATTTGGAAGAAATTATTCTAGGTACGATTAGTCCAGAGAGACTGAGCAAATATCAGGAAGAAGAGTTGTTGTTTTGTGTAAAAATATTACAATGGGAGCGAAGAGCCTTCATGAGAGGTTTGCTGAAGTTGCACAAACTTAAGGAGTTGACATTGAGAAATCAAAGGCTTTGCAAAAGACATATAGATTGAATTTTAGTGATAAAGATTTGGAGAGCTTGAATGCTTCTGGTAAACGGTTGCAGATTAAAGAGTTGATTAATACACTGAAATGATGGGGTGAATTGGAACGATGGAAAGGTAGATGGGCTAAAAAGAAAGAAGAAATGCTTGCAAATAAAGGAGCATCAACTATGTATCCTGTGAGGGAAACGGGGACAGGTACAACAATGACTGAAATGATCTATCCCATGAGAGAGGTACCAGGAGGTGGATATGTTCACGTTCCATGGTCAAGACAGTATATACAGTCTTTTACAAATGAGTTTCCCAGATTGAGAGAAAAACCAGTCGAATGGTACAAACAAGTAGAGAGATTTGTAAAAGTTTCAAAAGTTTTGTTGAAAGATTTGGATGGGTAGTTTGATATTGTAGTTCCAGCTGATTTATGGACTGAGTGTAAAATTGCAATAGATTGGCCAAAAGAGGAATATCCTAGAGATGCAAAGACTGGAGCCCCGTCAGATGAAGTGATGAAAAAATATAATCAAGTAATTACCTATTTGAAGGGAAAGATTTCACCAAAAGAGATGGATTTGGTAAAAATTGATAGGACGACTCATGAGACAAAAGAATCAGTACATGCTTATTATGAGAGGCTTTTACAGGTGTTCAAACAGTATAGTGGTTTTGAAAGTATAACTGACAAACATATGGGACATTTTGTATACATGTTTGTGTTTGGTTTGAAGCCGGAAATTAGTAACATGATTCAACAGCATTTGATTTGTTGGCAGAATAAAGGTGTAAATGAGATACTACGGTATGCAAAATATTTTAGTGATGATATTGAATTGAGACACAAGAAGTTGAAAGAGAAATAAATGTGGGCACAAATGAAGGCAGCACAGAAAGGTGGTAATGTTGTGGATTATTCTCAAACAGGTTTTCAAGGAAAAGGTCAGAATCAGAATATTCAAAATGGTCAGATTTCTAACATGGGAGGTGTCATGATGAATGGAGGTGTTTCTACTCAAGGAAGAGGTAGGGGTAGAGGTAACAAAGAAGAGCTGAAAAAGAAATTTCCTTGTCATGCGTGCGGCAAGTTGGGACATTGGAAACGTTTTTCTAGAAAATAATTAAATGAATCAGAATTGTAATCAGCAAATGCAGAATGAGGTGAACAGGAATCAACAGCAGCAGCAACAGGTAGTTACACAGGTAGAAATACCTCAAGCCCCAATGCCAAATGATGTGAATGCTCAAGTACAAAGATACAGTGCGAACGTGGGTTTTCATACGGGAGAACGCGTCGGTAATAATCAAAATGTACAAATGGCTACACACTGCTGGTTGCAGTGTCAGGAGAATGATTCAGATACATCTCAATGACGGTGCCTGAGGGGGGAGCAGGAGTGCGTGCTTGGCGCATCCTTAGAGGTAGTTCAATGTGGTCCTTTTGTGGATGGAGAAGTTGAAGGTAATGTCGTTACATTCCTTGTAGACACTGATGCTACCCGTTCCACTGTGAGGACTGTGGAAATCCCAAACCTACCCGTCGGGAGATACTATCCAAGTTGTAGGTGTTTTGAATCAGTTGATTAAAACTCCAGTGATAAAACCAATGAAGGTGCACATTGGAGCCTTTAGAGACTTGCATCGTTTTGTGGTGTGTGATACAAGTCCAGTACACATGTTAGGTAGGGGTTTGTTATGCAAGATGAATTGCACCATCTATTGTACACCTGATGGTATTGCATTTGAGACGCCAGATGAAAATGTCGCGTTTAAAGTAATTTTGGCAAGGCAAGGGAGAGAAGTGAATGATTTGTATCCTTTATTTACAGCGAAAGATTTGCCTGTTGAATTGAGAGACACGGTGATGACTGATGTGTCGGATTTTTCAGGGAAGAATCCCTTTTCTGGCAGACATCTGGCACTTCCATGGGCAGCACATTTGCGCCAAGCATGGCGAATTTGTACATGCATCAATTCGAAACCACCCACATCTATCCTTTGGTGAACCCATATAAACAGAATATTTCAAAATGAAAGAGGTATATTGACGACATTCTGGTTGTCTGGGAAGGCAACCTAGAATCCCTCTTGAGTTTCTCCGACTGGCTCAACACAAGGAACAGGAACCTCAAGTTTACCTGCGAGTACAGCAAGACGACGTTACCCTTCTTGGACCTGCTATTGTACCCCAAAGATGGGGTTCGGTGCCCTGAACTGTACAGGAAACCTATGTCAAGGAACTCGCTACTATGCTTCAACAGTTACCACCCACGTGCTCTATGAAACAACTTACCCATAGTGCAATTCATTAGGTTAAGAAGAAACTGCACTGAATTGGAGAAATTCAAGGCCCATGCGACTAAATTGAGCAATAGCCTACTACAAAGATCGTATCCCCCCCCCTGATCAGGAGAGTGGCAAACAGAGCTCGAAACAACAACAGAGAAGCTATGCTGGAAACATACACAAAACTGCTAGAGAGACTGGTTTGTGTGACCACCTATAGTCACCTGTCAGACACAATCAAGAAGGTGATCGGGAGGAATTGGCTGATCCTGAAAGTAGAAAGCAGGACACTACCAAAACCCCTCTTTGGATTCAAAAGAAGTAAAAATATAAGAGACATAGTGGTACACACGAGACCACTTACATGCACTAAGAAACCCACACCACAACTCCAGTGGTCCCTCCCCTCAATAACAGTACATTTTCCTTGTGGATCATGTGCAGTCTGTCCATACACTAAAACAACACAGGAGATAGATGTAGGTTAACAAACTCCCTGGACACTGAACAAACATACAAACTGCAACACGGAAGGAGTCATCTATCTCCTGAACTGTCCATGTAACTTAGTGTATGTAGGCATGACAACACAAAGAATAAAAACAAGGATTACTGAACATCACAGCTCAAGCAGATGTAAGAAGACAAACACAAAACTGACTAGACACTTTCTAGACAAAGGGCACACAGCCAATGACATCTTTTGGCTTCTAGTAGACAAAACCAGCCACACTGGAAATATGGGCACACTAGAAAGAGTACTCTTACACAGAGATGGGTTTTTAGATTAAAAAGTGATAACAGGGGTCTTAATGACGAAATCCCCTGGACTAGCCTATCCAGCTAAACAGATTCTTTCTGAATCCAACCTACAGGCAGTATGACTGGAGGCGCTTGAGATACACAGTAGCCTTACATGGGATCCAGGCATGCATGCCTCCCACCATGGCACTACAGTTGATCCCTTGGAGTCATGGGGGCCTCCACCCTTCCTTGCAGCTCGTGCCAACACTGGACACACCCATCTTGCACCTGTTTTTGACCTACCATGCCAGTGGGCACTTTCCCCTATTTGACCTCTTTTTGAGTTCTTTGACAGTTGTGTGAGTTTTTTGAGTTTTTACACCCAGAGCGGTTCTTGTTTGTGGACTTGAGCCCATTTCCCTCTTGCCTATCTCTCAATGCATCCAGCGACCCCTGTTAAGGCGTACACCAATATGGCTTCAGTTCTGAACAGGTTCCACGCGGGCATGATGAGCCTCCTCTCGCCCGACAGGTACATCCACATTTTTGACACCAGCCATGGCACTCTTGTCGGGCCTAGTGCGAGGCCCGACTATTTAGAGAGGACCACAGGTCCCATAATGCCAGGAGCCACGTTACCGGCGCATGCGTCATTGGACGTGTGCTCCGCCGTGACGTATCTAATACGTGACCGGGGCGTACGTCATCTGATGCGCACACCGCCATTACGTATTTAGGACGTGACAGGCAGCGGCCCACCACCCTCGCCTGACATCTCGAAGGGGAGTTTGCACCAGGACTAACAGGTAAGCTGAACTCCCTGTTGCATTGGCACTTTGATCCCCACGGTTCAGCGGGGTATTTCGCAATGCATGCCCCTACCTCCAGGCACCGCGCCACTGAGACTATGGGGGATGATAATGTCCCTTTACCCCCATCATAGCCGCCTCCAACCATGCTCACCCGCAACTCATGCCCGGAGGGTTTTTAAAGCACACACCGTGGGGGCACACACAGGGGGCACTCTGACTCCGCTCTCCCAGCTGGTCCTCCCCGCGCCTTAGTGGTGCTTTAGGACACTTAGCAGCATCCTTTTGGCTCCCGCAGCAACCGCAACACCCACATGGTGAAGCGGAGCCTCAAATATGCGGGTGACTCTACCTGCGGTCATACGCAGCAGGCTACCTCCGCTTTTGCTTCACACCTCATGACCCACATGATGGCTCTGGCATGAAACACACCGCACACTGAGACCCCCATGCCAGCAGGGTATTTTCTTTAATTTTGCTCCTTCCACCATGGCCCACATGTTAGTATTGGTGGTAAGCACACCACGCATGGTGACCCCCATAAGGGACACGAACTAGCATGCATTATTAACTGGGCCTGGTTGAGATGCAGCGCATTTACAAGCATTATCACCAAGAGTTCTTGAGAGCAACTATTAGGATTGCATGTACCCCCAGAGGTAGGGTCCCAATGTACACTGATAGTGAGATAAGAATCGCATGAGACAGAAGCGTTAGTACACAATGGAGTCTCAAGGAGACTATATACTGAATCATGTCCCCTACAAGCGAGTAAACAGACATGCCTGTTTGTTCCACACTCTGCTGTCTTATCACCGCTCTCTCAGCATAACATGCATGTACTAAGATTGCATACTAGTAGACAACGCTCTATGCTCTTTCAGCTGGGCACCACAAGATGGTACAAGAGCACGGAGAGTGAGCTTCGCAATTCCACACCATAGGTAAGCATACTTAATACATGGTAAAATAGAGCACACTATTTACAATGTTTTACTGCAATTGAAAATGGTTACACCACATTAACATGAACATTTTTTTCACAGTAAACAAATCCCTCTGAAGGGAAGAGGGTTGTAGAACAATTGACCGCTTAGTTCCAGTGGTGGCCAGTATATTTTATTCTTACTTTTATCACATATGCAGAGTGACTTTTCAGTTTAGGTCCTGACAAATGCCTTCGGATCCCTTTAGGGGACCAATTAATGGCAGAAACATGTTGACCTTATAAACTAGGGTAAATCTGCTCAATCCCTAGCCCTCTTGCATTTTAATCATGTCCTTGTGACCACCCAATAAATTTTCAGTGGATCCAGAGAGACATTTTTAAATCACTTCATTTTCTCTGCACTCTGCCCCTCATTCATCTGTATTCTCTTACGCTCATCTTCTGAGAAAACACCTCAGCTCCTCCCCTCGGGGTGTTGTAGCCCACACTACGGTGATGTGGGAACCCATATGATGAAGCATGTCACCTAACGGTGAGTGAGAGTTCTTGTCCTGAAGGGAATTTCTCCCTCCTTCTCCCTTTACAGTACTCAGACTCTATTTTTTATTTTCCCTTCTCTTTGACGCGTAGCCAGACGGACTTTTGTGTGTGTAGGATTTTTCAGGGAAAGACATTGGATTGATGAAAGGAGTTGATCCTATTCAAATTTCAGTCAAACAAGGTGCAGAATTTCCAAAAACGCCACAGTATAAAATGAGTCCTGAGACCATTGCAGGAGTAACCCCTGTAATTGAACAATTGATTGAACAAGGCATTTTGAGAGAAATACTAGGGAGTCCTTGTAATTCACCTATTATGGGGATTAAGAAACCGAGCAGGAAATATAGGATAGTTCAGGACCTGAGGAAGATTAATAAAATTGTGTTACCTTGTTTTATCCAATAGTGCCAAACCCAGCAGTGATCCTTTACCAAATTCCTTGTGAGGCAGAGTGGTTCACTGTGATTGATTTGTGCCAAGCATTTTTCTCGATACCCTTGCATCCGGATAGTCAATATCTTTTTGCATTCTGGTTCGGAGACCGTGCCTTGGCATGGTGCCGAGTTCCTCAAGGGTATACAGAGAGTCCATCAATTTTCAATCAGATTTTGAAAAAAAATTTGGAGTCATTGGTGATGCCAGAAGACTCAGTACTGGTGCAATACGTAGATGATTTACTTGTTGCATGAAAGACGAGGGAAGCATGTGTGACAGATAGAATTGCTCTACTGAACCATTTGGCAGTAGGTAGGCATAAAGTGTCACCTGCTAAATTGTAGTTTTGTCAAAAGGAGGTTTAATATTTGGGACACAAAATTGAAAAAGGAGTCAGGAAAGTATCACAAGATCAAATAACTGATCTTACAGATGGGTCCTCCCAGAATACAGAAAGAAGTTTGAATGTTCTGAGTATGGTTGGATACTGCAGACAATGGATCAGTGGTTTTTCACTGACAGCCAAGCCATTACAGAGATTGATACATAAGGATGTGGTCGATCCAATTGAGTTGGATGAAGAATGAATGAGGGCATTTGTAGAGTTGCGAGACAGCCTTTGTTGAGCACCTGCATTAGGAATGCCAGACTACAATAAGGACTTTGCACTATTCTGTTGTGAAAAAGATGGTTGTGCACTTTCAGTCCTAACACAAACGCATGGAATGACACGCTGTCCAGTAGCATATTTCTCTGCTACTCTGGATTCAGTGGCTGCACCGTTACCAGGCTGTTTAAAAGCAGTAGCTGCTACTTATGTGAGTTTGGAGCAGAGTGAATCGATTGTGATGGGACATCCATTGAGAGCGTATGTGCCAAATTCTGTTGACACAAACTCGAACACAGCATCTTACGAGTAGTCGATTGACAAGGTATGAGAAAGTGTTACTGGGAGCAGAGAATGTGACTGTGACAAGATGTACAAATTTGAGTCCAGCTACATTGCTACCAAGTCCAAGTGGTGGATGAAGCAGATCATGATTGTCTGGATGTGACTGAATTGTGTACAAAACCATGGCCAGATATAAAAGACACACCATTGCCTGAATCTGATTGTGTGATGTTTGTGGATGGATTTTGCTTGTGAGATGAAAAAGGCACTCTTCGTGCTTCCTATGTAGTCTGTACAGTGGCTATGGTTCTTGAAGCTTCATGCTTGAAGGGAATAAGTTCTGCACAAATTTCTGAGCTGATGGCATTGACCAGAGCATGTATAATTGGCCAAAATCTGAGAATAACCATATTCACTGATAGTCAATATGGTTTTGGGGTTATGCATGACTTTGGACAATTGTGGAGCAACGTGGGTTTTTGACATCATCAGGTTCACCAATTCGTAACAGTAATACCGTGAAGGATTTGCTAGATGCACTACAATTGCCCAAAGAAATTGCTGTGGTGAAGTGTTCAGCACACAAATCTGGAAACGATTATGTGACTAAGGGTAATAGATATGCGGATCAAGTTGCACGTTTTTGTGCTCAAAATTCAATTTTGATAAACAAAGAAACGCAAAAATCTGATACAGAATGTCATCTAATGTTCTCTTCTGTGGAGACATGGGAAGAAGTTAGACAGTTGCAAGAAGAAGCTAGTGAGGAGGAAAAAGAAACATGGATCAAAGCAGGTTGTACACGAAGGACTGAAGATGAAGTGTGGGTGTATACAGACGGGGGACCAATAATGCCAGACAGCCTGCTATCACAGATGGCAAGGATGTATCATGGCTTAACACATGTAGGGAGCGATGTGATGATCAGGCTTTTTAAGCAAGCTTGGTTTAACCCAAAGTTCAGGGTCACTGCAGAAAGTCTTTGTCAGAGGTGTATAACTTGCCAGCAGCAAAATGCAGGAAGAAAGACAGTTGTCAGTTGGGGATGAATTGGAAAAGCAGCAGGACCATTTACTCGATTGCAAGCAGATTTCATAGAGTTTCCTCCATGTAATGGTAGAAATATGTGTTGGTTGTGGTTTGTTTGTTCTCTCGTTGGGTAGAAGCTTATCCAACAAGCAGAAATGATTGTCTAACAGTTGCTAAATGACTACTAAGAGAGATTATACCTAGGTTTGGATTTCCAGTCTCTTTAGAAACAGATTGAAGAACTCATTTTAATAATGAAATAATTCGGATGATTTGTGCAGCATTGCAAATTGAGCAAAAACGACATTGTGCCTATCGACCAAAAGCTTCAGGCATGGTCGAGCAAATTAATGGCACTATTAAGTCAAGACTGTCAAAAATATGTGCGTCTACAGCACTGAAATGGTCAGATGCTTTACCTTTAATTTTGATGAGTCTGAGAAGTATTCCTGATTTTAAAAAAACTGGATTATTGCCCCACGAAGTGATTATGGGGAGAGCAATGAGGCAGCCAACAGTACCAGAAAATCAACTGATGAATATAACTGATGATCTAGTGCTCGATTATTGCAAAGGATTGGCTGATGTGGTGCATTCTGTGTCTCATCAGGTTGGAGAAGTTGTAACCAAAACACAGCAAGAACAAGCACATGACCTAAGTACAGGATAGTGGATTCTAGTGAAGAAACATGTGAGAAAGTCATGTTTGGACCCACGTTGGAATGGGCCATACCAAGTGATACTGGTGGCAACGACAGCAGTGAAGTGTGGTGGCTTACCAAATTGGATACAAGCAAGTCACACAAGAAGAGTCCCAAGTCCACTTGAAAGACCAGAAACGAATGAAGAAGAAAAGCGAGACCAGGCTAAGAGTCAAGGAGAGCCTGAACCTGAACAAAGTCGAATAAAGTGGGCACCAGCTACTGGATCTCATGAGACTGTTTTCAATGCCAATGATGGAGAAAATTTGATTTAAGAAGAAGTGCAAACAAGAAAAGAAGCAAACAAAAGAAGTTGTGAACCTAGGGGCACATGCATCTAGGTAATCCTTTGCGATTACCAAATAGCGAATTTTAAGGATTCGCTATTTGGCAATCGCAAATGCCTATGCATGAAGGATTCGCAAATATTTTTGCGAATCCGTAACATTCTCTAATAGCGAATCGCATATTGCGATTCGCTATTAGGGAATGCATTTGCAATTTGCGATTACCAAATTGGTAATCGCAAATTGCTAATGTAATTGCAAGAGTGCTAGGGGGCTAAGGCCCCCCTGATGCACCCCCAAAAAAGGTAAGTGTGCACATGTGGCGCACACACATGCCCTTAGCATTCCCATTCACAATTTGGTAATCGCAAATTGCGAATGCATTCCCATTCACAAATTACCATCAACTTGAAATTGATGGTAATTTGCGATTCTTAAATGCAAAGTCGCATTTTGGAAATGCTACATGCATTATATTTAGGGAATCGCAAATTGCGATTCCCTAAATGCATTCACAAATTAGGTATTCGCAAACATTGCGATTACCTATTTTGCGAATGCAATGCCTTTGATGCATCGGAAAAAGCATTTTACCGGTCGCAAACGGGCCGATTCTGTGAATCGGCCCATTTGCGACCGGTAAAATGCTAGATGCATGTGCCCCCTAGTCTTGAATCTGGTGAAACTGTACAAGTGAAAAAGGCGAGAAAAGGAGATATCTGGCGAAATGGAGTGAAAATACTGATATACACTCTGAAACAAAAAGTTCCAAATGCAATAATTGAAGTGTCGAGCCAAACAGAACAAAGTGACTGAAAAAGATATAGTTTGGAGAACAAAAAGGGCAAGAGTTTCGAACAAGAAGTACACAGCACCTGAAAGGACATATGTGGTGACTGAAACAGTTGAAAACACAGACCAGTGTGGAGAAAAGACTGTTGCAGAATCGAGTCACAAAAACGGTTATGAGCCACCCTAAATGAACTGTGTCAAAAATTAGGGTGCAGAAAATTCAAAAGAACACTCTGAAGAGTACAGAAAATAAAAGCTGGAATTGAATTGAAGGCTGTGAAGATATTAAAAAAAAAAAAAAGAGAGGGGTGAAGCAAAGAGGCTTAAGAAGTGGTTGGATACACTACATTATTTTTACATTATTTTTGCTAGTTAGTTTTTTTAGTTTTTTAGTTTTAGTTTAGTTTTGAATTGCTTTTTTTAGCAATAGAAAATGGCAAAGGCAAATTTACAAGAGACTGGATATCAAAATCAAAGTTTTAAACCTAAATGTATTCTTGCTTGCTTTATTAGTGTTTTACTACTAATGTTTGTTTGGTTAACACTGATTGTTGTTGTGCCTTATTTTATGTATCCTACTAATAATAATATTACTAATAATGTTTTGAGTAAAAAAGTAGATGTGGGAAATCTTAAAGAAGAACCACAAACTAATATTGAGAAAATAACAAATGATAATATATATCACCAGGATAACTCCATTAATGATTTTTCATTAAATGTATTTACTAAACTATTGTATGAATATGTTGATACTATGGATGCGAGAGATTGTTATGTGTGCATGCAATTACCTTCATCTGTGTCTGAGGGGGTGAATTATCATCACCTTTCTTTAACTTATGGAGTTTTGTGTAGTGTACTAACGAGTTTGTTACTCAAATTATGATTTAGTGTTTTCTGAAGTACCAATTAGAAAGAATATGAACAGGATAAATAGTGCGAAAAATGCTGAATATATGGGTGAATTCTTTCATACGACAAACAATAGATACTGTATATGCACATCATAATAATTTAACCTGTAGTTTGCGTCAGGAGGAGATTGAGTTTATAAATTTGGTAGAAGATATAAGACAGAATTATAAGGAAAAAGCTGCTGAGCAAAAGTCCCGAGTACCTCCTTGGGCTTTTAGAGAAGGTGATTACAAAAAGGGTGAGACATATGCTGCAATGACTCTGGATTGGCATCATCGGGGAAAGCTCTGCTTACTTAGACTAAAAACTGATTTTAACAATTATTTCATTGGTTCTAGTGAATGTTATCATGTTTTCCTAATTACAGGAGGTTGGGGAATAAAAGGTGGTACGGATCCTGTTTTCCCTGGAATGTATTATGTGTGTGTGGTAAAAATGCCTACTGTAGGTTGCCTGCACATTGGTATGGATGTTGTTATATGGGGATAGTTTTTCCCAAAGTTTATCATCTAGACAAAAGTCATGGAATCAATGAAAAGAAGAGTGGATTAACACGAAATAAAAGGGGAATTAGTGCCGCAGAAATTGTGGGTGATATTTTTGGAGCATTGATACCTTCAGTTGGGGTAATTTTAAATTCACACAAAATTAGAAAATTGTCCACAGTGGTAGATCGTTTATCAACAGACACTGCTGGTGGGTTCTTAATGATTGATACAGAAATGGTTGCTATAAGATCTATGGTCTTACAAAATAGACTTGCTCTTGATGTATTATTGGCAAAAGAGGGCGGAGTCTGTAGTATGTTGAAAATTCAACAGTGCTGTACTTATATCCCTGACAAAAGCAAGAGCCTAGAGGAATATATTAAACATATTACACATTTACGGTAAGATTTAACTGAACTGAAGGTTGATGGTGCTTGGGAGAGACTTCGTAAGGGTTTCTCCTTAGTGGGTAATTGGTTTTCTACTTTTGGTAATAACTTGCTAGGGAGAATAATAACACCTATAGTTGCTGTAGCTACAGGGATGCTAATGCTGGTATTAATATATAAGTGTTGTAAGTGCAAGAAACAAACACTGGATACTAAACGAAGAGCAAGAAGGAGAAAGAGAGAAGAGATAGAATTAGAAGACAGAAGAGGAAATTACTATGAAATAGTAAAGGATATAGAT
Source organism: Calotriton arnoldi (assembly GCA_963921515.1). Lineage (NCBI taxonomy): Eukaryota > Metazoa > Chordata > Amphibia > Caudata > Salamandridae > Calotriton > Calotriton arnoldi. The sequence continues at coordinate 1,023,527 of CAWUFW010003468.1, read as the reverse complement.
GTAGTTATGTTGAAACAAAAGAGATCTACTACTTTTTAAGTAGTATAAATGATGACAATTAGATTTTTGGATTGTGTTTTTATGATGGCTTAAGTCACCATCAAAGGGGGGATTTTTGGAGCAGGGTTTTCGCGAAATAATCCCTGCTCGGATTGAACTCTTCAACGTGCGACTCATTAACCAAATGTTGTGTTAAAATTAACCGCGCAAGACTAAAAGGGGAAAAATGAAAACTGTGCAAGCGCATGCTGGGAGTGTTAGAGTAGGCCGTAAATGCACATGACTAATGTAGAAAATAATACAAAAGTCGAGAGTTTATTTTTCACTAACAACTACAAAATAGTAAGCAGCACATAAGAAAAGAAAGCGAATAAAAGCATTCAAAGAGCGTTCAATAGAGGTGTTTTATAAAATGATAAATAACACTTGTGTTTGTTTTCTCTAGAAGTGTACATACTGCCCTGCAGAAAAGGCCCGAGAGTCATTTTAGAATTAACATGGCATATTAGAAATGTAGAAGGAAGAAAGAAAATGTAATCTGTCCTTTGCAAGTTCCTGATGATGGCCAAGTTTGCGCAGAGAGGAAATTGATAAAAAGAATGGAACTTCCTTGCCGAGCGGAGCATGAGGACATTTGTACTACAAATTGATACATGAGTGAGATGGAGAGACAAACAAAACACGGAAGCCTGATACTAGAGTTTCCTCTGTTTGAAGTGATTACAGTGAGCAAAGTTAGGACAATAAGACGTTTGAAAGTTAGGCACATCAAGAGTGGTGTGATTGAACCCCCCTTGTTTTGGACCAATCAAAAAGCATGAAACCATGTGAGATGACACAATGAGTGTTGGACCTTTAGTGGATTTAGAGTATAACTAGTAGTAGTAGGAGGGTGGGGTTTGGAGCGCATTTCTTACTTTGTGAGAGGAGAGAGCTGTGTTGCTGTTTCCAAAATTGTATGGGCTGCCTGTTGTTCTGCTGATCCTGACTCTTTAACTTTGCCCCATAACTCTTCTTGAGGGGCCTAGCTTACTCTCATGGCCAGAGGATAGCTTTTCAGATTTCTAGAACTTCATAAGATTGGTTTGTATGATATTCTCAATTTGCATAAAATCTACTTGCAAATGTCTTTATTCTTTTGTCTCTACGCCTATCCACTCACTCATTGCGCTGACAATTGTGATGTACAATTGGTGTTTATTTTGCTAATGTTTTCTCTTGCATGATGATCCATGATTCGAGCTGTATTGTACTTGATGAGCAATCACTTTATTTAGATAAAACTTTCCTAACTCGCAGTGTCTTTGATCTAGCTATATGAAATGATTATTCTTATGAGGATATTTTAAAAATTCTGATATTATTTTGCCAAATCCCTAATTAACTAAAGATTCATCACCAAGAAAAGGATAAATAGGATGAACAAATTGGTAAGTTTAACCTTACCCAGCGTACAAGGGACTGTAGGGTTATTGAATTGGGTCCAGATGATAAAATTTGTCAGTTCCTGAACGCTGGATCATAGGCGTTCTATTTCCTGTTGTTCCATGTGTCTTTCTCATATCAGTCTCCCGTGGCCCAAGTACTCATTCTCATGCGCCGTTTGTCATTTTGATGGCTGGAACTACTTCAATTTGTTTGCTGCACACACAGCGTTTATTGTTTACGTTTCATTATCTTCCCCGGGCTGCATGCACAAAGCGTGCTTTCAAATTGCATTTTTTTGCTTTGTTGGACGACTGCACACATTTAAAGTGTGTTTTCTCACAGCATTGTGTTGCCTTTATACAATGAATATACGCATTTAAAGCGTGCTTTCAGACAGCATTTCTGTGCATTGTCGGATGACTAGACGCATTTAAAGAGTGCTTTCTCACAGCATTTTGTTGCCTTTCTACGATGACTGCACACATTTAAAGGATGCTTTCAGACAGCTGTTTCCTGGCTTTCTCTTTCAGCCAACCCATTTAAACTAATGTTTTCCTGCTTTCTTTTGAAGATGACTCCTTTTAATTAATATGTGCATGGCTGCACCCATTTAAAGTTTGCTGCTTTACACCTTTAACTGTTATCAGTTAGTACACCACTTGTATAGAAAAGTTATTAGATTTCCACTCATTTCCCGCCCTGCCTAAAACCGGAAACATCCAGAATTTCAGCTCCTGTGTAGGCGCCCCCCGCGCCTAGGGGAGGGGCGCCCCTAGTCGCGCCACGGAACCGAGCCGCCTCCGGGGGGCTGGCTGAGGGGAGGGGGTCAGCAATGGTGATGTATGCTATATACGTAAGGAAACCGAAACTTACCTTGCGGTTATTTAAGGCGACGTCCCAGTGGTGGTGGAGATTCCGGCCCGGAGGTGGAGATTCCGGCCGGAATCTCCACAACCGGCCGGAATCTCCACCATCGGGCCGGAATCTCCACCTCCGGGCTGGAATCTCCACCTCCGGGCCGGAATCTCCACCTCCGGGCCGGAATCTCCACCTCCGGGCCGGAATCTCCGGCCCGAGTGCGGACATAAAGTTAGTATGAGTAAGTGCATTCTGTGAATACCAAAATGAGTAAGTGCATTCTGTGAATACCAAAATGAGTAAGTGCATTCTGTGAATACCAAAATGAGTAAGTGTATTCTGTGAATACCAAAAAGTACTAACTTTACGTTTTTGACGTAAGTTAGTTCTGTGAATCAGGCCCCCAGAGTTTAAGTGTTTCAGGAAGCTCGGCAAGCAGAGAGAACACACAACCATTAAGAGCTGATTACCCAACTAACAGTGCGAAGCTCCCATCCCCAATTCGCCTGCATGTTCTCACACACCTACTCAGCAAATATACAAACAACAAGGATGCCCACATGCTGTACTATGGTTTCAGAGACGGGTTCCGCATTCCTTCCCATGCACCCCCCACATCAGTCCCACCAAAGAATCAATTGTCAGTTTTGCAGCAGCATGAGTTGGTACGGGACAAGATTATGAGGGAGGCGCATGCGGGGAGGGTGGCGGGTCCTTTTAGTTCTCCACCGTGCACATCCTTGGTATATTCACCACTGGGCTTAGTTCCAAAGAAGGAGGCAGGCAAATTCCATTTGATTCACAACCTCTCTTACCCCACTGGGTTATCAGTCAATGATGGGTTGGACCCGTCTATATGCGCAGTACGATACACCACCTTTGACGAAGCCATTAGAAAACTCCAGAAATTGGGCAGGGGGGCCCTGATGGCAAAGTCAGACATAGAGGCGGCCTTCCGCCTGTTACCGGTCCACCTGGAGGACACTCGCTTGCTAGGTTTCACTTTTGAGGGTCAGTACTTCCTTGGCTTATGCATGCCCATGGGGTGTTCCATAGCGTGTTCTGTGTTTGAGACATTCAGCAGATTCCTGGAGTGGGCAGTGAGGGACTTGGTGTCATCGGACGATGTGGTGCATTACCTAGATGACTTCCTGTTCATGGGTTTCCCTGAGGACCGGGCATGTGGGAGGGCCCTGCTGGCATTTCGACAGCTTGCTCAAGCATTGGGGGTTCCGTTGGCTGAAGACAAGATGGAAGGACCCACCACCTGTGTGTGCTTCCTGGGCATTGAGATAGACTCCGTTGTGGGGGAGTGTAGGTTGCCACAGGACAAGGTGAGGGCATTCAGAGATGCGATTACCAACTGCTTAGCGGCCCGAAAGGTTATGCTACATCAGCTGCAAGTCTTGGTGGGGCAAATGAACTTCGCATTGAGAGTAATTCCCATGGGGAGAGTTTTTTCAAAGAACATAGCGCAAGCAATGTCTGGCCTTCGGGCAAAGCACCACCACACCGGATTGTCTGCAGAGATCAGAGAGGATTTGGAGACATGGAGGGCGTTCCTCGATAACTTCAACGGCACACTGTTATGGCAGCAACCAGGTCGGAGCAGCAGGGAGAAAGCCCTTTATACAGACGCGGCTGGCAGCATTGGGTTTGGGGCAGTGTTGGGCTCGAAGTGGTGCATGCAGCATTGGCCTGGAGAGTGGTTTGCGTCGGGTCTCACACGCAACATTACATTTCTAGAATTGTTTCCCATCATTGTCGCCCTACACTATTGGGGGGCATCAATTGCGAATACCAGAATAAGTTTGTGGTCAGATAGTATGTCCGCGGTTATGGCCATCAATAATCAGAGAGCGAAATGCCCTTGGGTGCTTCGGTTGTTGAAGTGTCTCATTCGCCTGTGTCTGTTGCATACCGTGCATTTTTCTGCCAAACATGTACCCGGTGTGGATAATGCAGTGGCTGACGCTTTGTCTCGATCTAAGTTGGCAGAGTTCAGGGCTCGGTGGCCACAGGCGGACTGTCAAGTATCGGGATCGCTATCGGTACAGAAGGCAACCACAAACAAACGAGGAGGGGGGCAATAGGATTCAAAGGGTTTTATTTCCAATAGGCACACAGTTCACACGTCAAGGGTCCTGGTTGGGTTGCTCCCGTCTTCACCAGGACCGTTCTTCGGCTTAAGAGTCTCTTCTGGTTCCACCCTCTTCCGTCAAGTCGCTGTCGGTTGTGGACACTCCGCATGTATAGGGGGAAAACAATACCGGGGTCAGTGGACAGGAAGGAGATGCTTCTTATCTCAGAGAAACAGGAGTGAGGGAAGTCGTCACTGCTAATCCTAACACCAAGTGGAGCCCGTCGTGACCTCCCTCTATAGCGTCGCCCGCCCCCTCCCGTGCCCCGTGAACCCCTGGAGTCGCGCCCGTACCTTGGCAAGCCACACCCCTCCTGGAGGGTGGCTGGGCGGAGTGTGGTCCGGTTGGCCTCCTGGCTTGATGTCCTCGTCTGCTGCAACGCCTCCCGCCTTAGTGTCTTCCTCTATGGCCGCTCCTCCGGTCTCGTCAGGGATCCCGCTTCCTTCCTCACTCTCTGTCCACGCCACGAACTCTCCTCCTCCGGGGACTCCAACTTCCGTCTTTGGCCAGTGGTCTGGCCCTCTTGTCTCGTCCAGCCGGTTCTCCGATAGGCCGGTTGCTGGCAGCGTCACGGGCCACGACCCCAAGGACACTTCCTGGTGTTTTCTCTTAAAGGGCTCCAGACCTGCCTGCATAGAGGGCGATATAACCCCAGTAAATGTCGTGTCCGTGTCGAAGGGCAACAAGGTCCGCAGCTCATCAATGGAATCGTGACACATGCCCCCCTCTGGATTTCCCCGATCGGGGGAAAGAGGAAACCGGGACATGTAGTCCGCATTCCCCTGTTCCGTGCCCTTACGGTGATGCACCTCAAAGCGGAAGGGCTGAAGAGCCAAAAACCATCGAAGGACTCTGTCATTAGTACCCTTATTTCTCTGGAGCCACGTGAGGGGAGCATGATCAGTATACAGTAAAAAGGTTCTCCCTTCCAGATAGTACCTGAATTTTTCTATGCTCCATCTCAGGGCAAGGCATTCCTTCTCTTTCGTGGGATACGCTTGTTCCCTAGGGAAGAGTTTCCTGCTGATATATAGGACAGGTCGTTCTAACCCCTCGCTGTCTAGCTGGGAGAGAACGGCACCTATGCCCACCCCTGAGGCGTCTGTCTGAAGAATGAATGGTTTCTGGAAATCTGGAGTCAGCAAAACAGGTGATGTGGTCAAAGCAGTTTTCAGAGCCATGAAGGCCTGGACTTCTTGTTCAGAGGGGTTCCTGATGTGGTGAGCTGTAGTAGACTTTTTGAGCAGATCGGTAAGGGGGGCAGCTGTTTGGGAAAATAGGGGAATGAACGCCTATAATAGCCGACCAACCCGAGGAAAGCCCTCATCTCTTTTTTTGTGTTGGGAAAGGGGGTGTCTTGGATGGCCCTCACCTTCTCTGACTGGGGTTCAATCAGCCCTTTTCCCAGCAAGTATCCCAGGTATTTAACCTTTTGGAAGGCGAACTTCGACTTCTTGGCGTTAATGTGTAGGTTGGCCTCCCTTAATTCCGAAAAATGGCCGACACGTGGGACTGATGGTCTTCCCACGTTCTACTGAAGACAACAATATCGTCCAAATAAGCTGATGAATATCTCGAATGGTTTCTCAAGAGGGTGTCCATGAGCCTCTGAAAGCTAGCGGGGGCACCATGGAGGCCGAAGAGTAACATTGTGAAATGAAACAGACCATCAGGAGTAGAAAATGCTGTCTTTTCTTGGTCTCCCGGGTGGAGGGGGATCTGCCAGTACCCTTTGGTGAGGTCGATGGTGGATATATAGCGAGCCTCACCCAGGCGCTCTATCAGCTCATCCACCCGGGGAAGGGGGTACCCATCTTGTTTGGAGATGCGATTCACCGCTCTGAAGTCAATACAAAAACGGGTACTCCCGTCAGGTTTCGGGACAAGAACGATTGGCGAACACCAGTTGCTCTTTGAGGGCACCACCACTCCCAATCCTAACATATCCTCCACCTCTTTTCGTAAAGCCATGCGACGGGCCTCGGGGACCCGATAGGGTTTCTGTTTCACCACAACCCCGTCACGGGTAGATATCGAATGGGTGGTTAAAGAGGTCTTTCCAAGTTGGTTGGAAAATATGTCGGAAAACGAGAGGAGAAGAGCCTGTAACTCTGCTTTCTCCGTCGTAGGAAGCTCAGGACTATGTATGGTCTCGTGGACTGTGGTTTGCCCCGGGGTAGCAAAAGAAACACTACAGGGACTCCTGGGGGTCGGACCAAACCATTTCTTTAATAAGTTAACGTGATACAGCTGGGTTTTCTGAGGGGAAAGACGTAGCAGGTAGGTGGTTTTCCCGATTTTCCTCACAACCTCAAAAGGGCCTTGCCACCCTTTCCTTAGTTTGTGTGAGGAAGAAGGGAGAAGTATTAGAACCCAGTCACTATCCCGGAAGACCCTCAACCTTGTCCCCTTATCATATTGCCTTTTGTACTGTTTTTGTGTTCTTTCTAGGTTGTCGTGGGCTAAAGTTCTTAGTTTGTGAAGCCTCACCTTTACCTGGTTGGTGTAATCTAGTAAGGCATGGGCTTCAGCAACACCCTGTTCTTCCCAGCTTTCTTTCGTAATCTCTAGAAGGGTGCGAGGCCGCCTTCCGAATAAGAGCTCGAAGGGAGAGACACCCAAGCTGGACTGGACTGTGCTGCGTATAACGAACAGCGCCAAAGGAAGGAGCTGATCCCAACTCCTCCCATCCCCTGACAGGAGTTTTTTAACGTAAGCTTCACATTCCCGTTGTACCTTTCTACAAGACCGTCTGTTTGGGGGTGGTACACAGATGTTTTGATGTGTTTAATATCTAATTGCCTACACACCTCCTTCATGAGACGGGAGACAAAAGGCGTGCCTTGATCTGCAAGTATCTCTCTCGGGAACCCCATTCTGGAAAACACCTCGATCAGTTTTTGGGAAATGGTGGTGGTAGTGGCTGTCCGCAAGGGAAGGGCTTCAGGGTAGCGAGTGGCATAATCCACGATCATAAGGACATACTGGTGTCCTTTACTGGACTTGGAAAGGGGCCCTATCAAATCCATCCCTATACGTTCGAATGGGCGTCCAATAATGGGTAGAGGCTGTAGGGGCGCCTTCGGTGGGATGTATGGGTTTCTTTTCTGGCATATATCGCACTCTTGGCAATATTTTTTTATTTGAAGATAAATGCCAGGCCAGTAAAGGTTTTCTAGAATCGCTTGACTGGTTTTCTCAGCCCCCACATGACCCGCTAACAGATGGGAATGGCTGAAATATAGGATTTGGTCCCTAAAACACATGGGTACTAACAGCTGAGGTGTGGCCCCTTCCTTGGCGACCCGGTATAGGAGCCCGTGTCATTCCTCAAAAGAAGGATAGGTTCTCTTTTGGGTGTCCTTCATTTCCTGTGCTCTCTGCCATGCATGCCTGAGGGATGCATCATTTAATTGGGCCCCCCTGAAGTTCCTATCCATAGCCCAGGGTTCTGAGGTTAGCAGGGTATCATGAGGGTCCTCTGATGGTGGCCCCGGTTTAAGGGCACTGGCGATGAGGAGGGGAAAACAGGGATTGTCTAGCCCCAGGATCAGTGGCTCCGGAACAGACGGGAGAACCCCTACAGTGATGGTGGTCTGTGTACCTATCTTGGTGCGTACTGGTAACTGGGCTACAGGATAAACCCGGACATCCCCATGCACACAGCGTATGCTAACAGTCCTCCCCTGGCTAATCTGAGAACTAGGGACCACCTCCTCCCGAGCTACTGAGTGTTTGCACACTGAATCAAGGAGGGCCCTTACTTCCTTGTTGTTTACAAAAAGACTCACATAATACATATGCCCCATCTCCTGTGTATAAAGGACCGAACGTGGGGCGTAGCTGAAGTCCATAGGTTCGTCCTCAGGTCTCTCTCACTTTCTCCTACAGAAGCGGGCTATGTGACCCTATTCGCCGCACTCGAAGCATTGGGGGCTAGAGGTAACGGGGACGTCGGGCCTCCCAGGTCGAAGCTTTAGGGGTTCTGGGTGGCTCTTGACGGGTTTCCTCTCAAACCTCGAGGGCATGGGACCCTTGTGGGGTTTTTCTGGTTCTTTGGACGTACAGCGACCCTGGGCACGGGTGAAAGAGGTGGCCATTTCGACAGCTTGTTCAATAGTCAGGTTGGCGTGCTGTCGAAGCCACCTTTGAGTGTTGTACGGTAGGATGTCGATATATTGCTCGAGATAGATCTTGGGCATAACGTCCTCGATGGTAGATTCCTGTGGCTTTAACCACCGGTCGGCGGCATCCTTCATTTTATAGAAGAGCGTTTTGGGTGTATCACCTGCTGCTCCCCTTTCTTGCCTGAATTTGAGCCGTAGTGCCTCCTCATCGATTCCGAGGCGGTCCAGGATGTGCTGTTTTATGAGCCCATACACAGCTGTGCCGTCGCTATTGATGGACTGGTATGCCGCCTGGGCCTCTGCTGTGAGCAACGGTGCTCAGTAGAAGGGCCAGCGATCACTGGGCCATCCACTGGCTCTGGCTGCCTGTTCGAAGTTCAGAAAAAATGCTATAGGGTCCTCCCCAGGCGCATACTTTTGAAGTGGTACGACAGTGCCAGGCGGAACAGGGCCTCTCCCTTGTCCCAGAGCCATAAGAAGCTGGTTCTGCCCTTCTACCAGCTTGGTCATGTTATCCGCTTGGGTCTGTATGGCTGCTGAAAAGACCGCCCTGTCCATCTCGGCCTGGTTGGTACCCCTTTCGACGGCCCATTCCAACTTGGTTTGGCCTTCCTTCATCTGGTACACAATATTCTCCATCATGTATCGTTGGAGGCAATGCCCGCATTCTCCACCACTTGTCAAGTATCGGGATCGCTATCGGTACAGAAGGCAACCGCAAACAAATGAGGAGGGGGGCAATAGGATTCAAAGGGTTTTATTTCCAATAGGCACACAGTTCACACGTCAAGGGTTCTGGTTGGGTTGCTCCCGTCTTCACCAGGACCGTTCTTTGGCTTAAGAGTCTCTTCTGGTTCCACCCTCTGCCGTCAAGTCGCTGTCGGTTGTGGACACTCCGCATGTATAGGGGAAAAACAATACCGGGGTCAGTGGACAGGAAGGAGATGCTTCTTATCTCAGGGAAACAGGAGTGAGGGAAGTCGTCACCGCTAATCCTAACACCAAGTGGAGCCCATCGTGACCTCCCTCTATAGCGTCGCCCGCCCCCTCCCGTGCTCCGTGAACCCCTGGAGTTGCGCCCGTACCTTGGCAAGCCACCCCTCCTGGAGGGTGGCTGGGCGGAGTGTGGTCCGGTTGGCCTCCTGGCTTGATGTCCTCGTCTGCTGCAACGCCTCCCGCCTTAGTGTCTTCCTCTATGGCCGCTCCTCCGGTCTCATCAGGGATCCCGCTTCCTTCCTCGCTCTCTGTCCACGCCACGAACTCTCCTCCTCCGGGGACTCCAACTTCCGTCTTTGGCCAGCGGTCTGGCCCTCTTGTCTCGTCCAGCCGGTTCTCCGATAGGCCAGTTGCTGGCAGCGTCACGGGCCACGCCCCCAAGGACACTTCCTGGTGTTTTTTCTTAAAGGGCTCCAGACCTGCCTGCATAGAGGGCGATATAACGCCAGTAAATGTCGTGTCCGTGTCGAAGGGCAACAAGGTCCGCAGCTCATCAATGGAATCGTGACACGGACGAAGTGATGGCGGAGTTCTCAGAGGAGTTGTGGAGGCTTGGTGCCCCATTGCCACAGACATAATTGCAGCAGCACTGGCACCCAAGACAAAACGTATGTACGAGAGAGCGTGGGGGGTGTACAACGCAATGTTCAGTTCAGGCACCGACGCAGACAGGTTCTCCCCAGAAGGAGTGCTGGGTTTCCTGGTGAGACAGAAGGACGGGGGAAAATCGCTGTCGCTAGTGCGCCGGCAATTGTCCGCCATTGCGTTCTTTGCAGGGTTACAAGGAGTCAGGGATCCTTCCAAGGACTTTAGGGTACGAAAGGCCATCAGGGGTTGGGAACGCTTGGTACCAAGTGTACAGGACAGTAGGCGACCTATAAACATGGAGAGGTTGGGGAGGCTTTTAAAAGCCTTACAACGGGTGTGCCGGTCCCAATATGAAGCAGAGCTATTCAGTTTTGCGTACGTGCTGGCCTTTTTTGGGGCCTTGTGCATCTCCGAGTTGGTAGCATCGTCAAAAAAGGGTGAAGGGGGCTAGGCGTGGCGGATGGCCGCTTGGAAGTTGGGGCAATGCATCTCAGGATCCATAGGTCTAAAACAGACCTGCTAGGGAAAGGCACATGGGTGACATTGCACGCGGCACACGACCCCGCATTCTGTCCAGTGGCATTAGCAAGGGATTACCTCAGGGGACGCCCCGTGGTGGACTCCACCAGCCTGCTCGTTCACCAGGATGGGGCACCAATGACACAATACCAGTTCACTAAAATGTGTTGGCGGGCGTTGGCCTTCCTGGGCGAGGATTCATCACAGTTTAGTTCCCATTCATTTCACATAGGGGCAGCCACCACAGCCGCGGCCATTGGTCTGCCAGCAGAAGCAATCAAGAGGGTGGGTCGATGGCAGTCAGCATGTTTTAAGCGGTACGTGAGGCCAGATCTCGTGTAGACGGAGGAGGATGCCTAGGGCCACAACAGTCTTGGTCTTAACAGCAATCTTTCTCTCTTTCAGTTGATGCCCGCAGCCCAGTACACGTATGTTGGTGTGGGCATTCCTTCATTCGCAGAGTGGAGCAGCAATTCCGTGGGTCAAGTCTGGAGGAAGCACAAGAGGCTGCGGGGTTTACACACCATTGGTTTGGGGTGGGGGTTTGAGATTGCAGGATATATTTGGGCAGCTGGAGCATGCATTACAATCTGAGGCATTTCCCCGCCCGGACATTTTAGTCATTCACGCTGGCGGGAATGATATGGTACCCCTGGGCAGGCGAGGGGTGAGAGAGGCTTTGTTTTCAGCCATGTCTAGGATTAGACAATGCTTATCAAATGCAGTAATATTGTGGTCAGAGGTGATACCCCAAGCGGTGTGAGCCGGGGGGGCTCCGGTACGGGCCATGAACCAATCTGTAAAGAAGCTGAATCATTTGGTTAAAAGCATATTAGCGAGTTCCACCATGTCTACAATTAGGCACAGCTTGCTACATCTGGGGAATAGGGACCTGTTCCATCAGGATGGGGTGCATCTTTCAGCCAAAGGGACAGCGATCTTTATCCAGACTATACTGGGGGCTATTGTGGAGCACAGTCAGCGCCAGGGGGAGGGCGAGTGCGCCAGGGAGCTTCTCACCCTGTGGCGGAGCGCAGACAGATAACAGCAAAAGGGGCGTGTGCAGCAATGGAGGTTCAGCGACTGGATGGACCCCAGGAGGGGGTAGGATGGAACTGTGCAGAGGATAGGCGGGGAGGGGACTGACCTGCTGGTGGTACTGGGCTCTACTGCCGAGGGTAGGCGGGGAGGACACTGACCTGCTAGTGGTCCTGGACTCTACTGCCCTAACCCGCAACGTATGGACTGTGTTGTATCTTGGGGAGGCTGCCTGTGGTCAGGTACCCCGGTGGGCCGGTGCGCTATGCGGTGCCCTGGATTTCAAGTAATGCAACTGTGTGCTGTTGCGCGTTGGGGCCTGCTGGCACAATGTGCGCAGCTGAGTGGGACGGCCGAGTCGGCCAAATTTATAAACATATGTACGGCGAAGCTGAAGTTCAACTGTAATGTCATGCCCAACTTCCTTACTGCCTTTAACATGTGGATGTCGCTAAAGTCTGATGCTGTGAATAATGATATATATCCAAGTAGAATACTTTTACTCTCGTAGTGGTTTTTGGTGAATTATCTGAATTCATGTGAATAAAAGTCTACGCCTTGGACAACATAACCTGATTCCGGAAGTTCTTGGGCCCCAGCGGGCGGGAAAAGGTGTCAGAAGTAGGGGGAGTGAGTGTTACGTTGTACGCGTACTATGTGTAGGCGCCCCCGCGCCTAGGGGAGGGCGCCCCTAGTCATGCCACGGAACCGAGCCGCCTCCGGGGGCTGGCCGAGGGAGGGTGTCAGCAATGGTGATGTATGCTATATACGTAAGGAAACCGAAACTTACCTTGCGGTTATTTAAGGCGACGTCCCCGGGTCTCGGCCTCTTTGTCTCCTTGGACTCCAGGGAAGCCGCAGGAACGTCGGAAACCACCCTCCCACCCGGCAAAAAAGCAAGGCGGAGCGCTGACACATAACAGCAAAAGGGCCGTGCGCAGCAATGGAGGTTCAGCGACTGGATGGACCCCAGGAGGGGATAGGATGGAACTGTGCAGAGGATAGGCAGGGAGTGGACTGACCTGCTGGTGGTCCTGGACTCTTCTGCCCTAACCCGCAACGTATGGACTGTGTTGTATCTTGGGGAGGCTGCCTGTGGTCAGGTACCCCGGTGGGCCGGTGCGCTATGCGGTGCCCTGGATTTCAAGTAATGCAACTGTGTGCTGTTGCGCGTTGGGGCCTGCTGGCACAATGTGCGCAGCTGAGTGGGACGGCCGAGTCGGCCAAATTTATAAACATATGTACGGCGAAGCTGAAGTTCAACTGCAATGTCATGCCCAATTTCCTTACTGCCTTTAACATGTGGATGTCGCTAAAGTCTGATGCTGTGAATAATGATATATAGCCAAGTAGATTACTTTTACTCTCGTAGTGGCTTTTGGTGAATTATCTGATTTCATGTGAATAAAAGTCTACGCCTTGGACAACATAACCTGATTCCGGAAGTTCTTGGGCCCCAGCGGGCGGGAAAAGGTGTCAGAAGTAGGGGGAGTGAGTGTTACGTTGTGCGCGTACTATTGTGCATGCCTTCCTTCTGCCTTGAATCGCACTGGTGGGTGTGGCTGCTGCAGTTTTACGTATAGAGAACAGTCTACTTTAAAATATTTTTCTTTGTGCCATGTGACAGGCTTTCAACTGTGTTGGTAAACTTCTGAATTGGAGGAAAGCCTGGGTAGACCAACTCTATTCCATTGTAACTGAATACTGACAAGGGGACTGTGGGAAAGTGCATGTGCCAAACCTTTGCTCCGTCCTTCCCTACCCTCAGCCGTCCCATGTAAGGCAGCATTGAGCATTCAGAGATTAAATTAACTAATCTCTTTTAGAAAATGTTTTGTGCAGCGGCTGGCCAACACATTCCGAAGACGGGCAACAATTTATCTAACAGGGCTGCGGTAACGTGTGGGCCTTAGACAAGTCTCTCGCCCTTGAGTTCCTTGCCCTGTGATGTCACCAGCCCTCGTGCTGAGAGGAGTTCTACCCCGGTGTTCACGACTGCCTGTATCTTATTATGTTGTTGTCTGCAGCTCGCTGTGAAATAATGAGCGCTGGTTCACATCTGACCCCAGAGAACTAACGAAAAGGTTTACCTTTTCCCTACATTTGCTCGAGGCACTCCAAAGTGTGCATTTCAAAAATCGTCATTTCTTTCCCTGATTACAGTAATTTGCCAGTGTCTAAACGGTTCGTACCAAAACTTGAACCTGTAATGGCAAAAGCAACACGTTTCTAAAAAGAAACTGTTTTTTTTTATAAAGGGAGGTCTACTTTTCATAGCAAGCCATGTGTATATAGGCGCGCGGCTTTAGATTAGCCAATATTACAACATAAGTAACACAATGCCAATGCCAATACACCAGCAAATATTTACTATATGTTCATTATTTTTTCGAGTTTATGATCATGTTTAAGTTATTTCACAATTTTTTTAAAAAAATGTGTGCAGTGCAAAATAATCTGACATAAAAACATATATATATATATATATATATATATATATATGTTGCCTTTCTCAATAAAAGAAAAAACTTCGTGTGCTTCTTTCACTGATTAAATGCTCATTCAAACATTTTACAAGTACTCTTCTTTTGTTCATCTTATCAATGGACAATAACCAAAGAACACCTTTTCATATTCTTTTCATCTTATAGTTTTTTCGGATTTACAAAAACAGTGCTTCCGCTGACCTTGTTGGGCTTTTCATCCGCCTTTGATCTATTTTCCCCATAGCTGCAACAATTTAAATCACACTACTAGCCAGTTCACCTAATCTCCCCAATTACTAACACCAGAAACACCACAATATATTGCCTTTCTTAAAAAAAAGTCATAACACTTGAACAGACTTTCAATAACTAATATTCCACAACTTTTCACAAAGTTACGATTTACAACAAAAAACAACTTATTATTAATCACATAGGCAAAACCTAATGAATGTATCAATGCTTGTTAGTGTTGCTTACAGTTTTCATTCCTTTGGGCAGTGTACAGCAGCACTGCTGTAAGCTTACTTAAAAATTAGCAATAATGGTTAATGCTACGTGTTAGGGAGATGCGGTGTTCCAGGGCTATGGCGCCACATTTGGCAAGCTCCTTCATGATGTCAAATAGTGCATTGTTGATGGATGTCTGTTATTTATTTTGTCCGCATTTATGTTTGTTATTTTTGTAATCGAGCCTTGACGACAGTTTTTCCTACTGGAATAGTTTTAACTACCTAAAATAGTAGAATGTGTGCGTACATAGGTCTTTAAGTTGCAGCCGTGGCCCATGCAGGTAAGAGCGGTGGGAGGTAGGGCTGGGTGGGGTGGATTTCGACAAGTGAAAATGTATTATTTATTTAATTTTCCCTCGTGATCATCTGTCGAAATCCCCCCATACTCGGCCCTACTGGCCCACCGCTCTTACCTGAAAGAGGCCGTGGCTGTTAATTTGCCAATATCAATGAAGTACCAGAGCAAATGCTTTTTTATATATATATAAAATTACAAATCCACGTCATAGTTGCGTTCCTTCCTAGGGTGACGTCATCAATTAAAAGTGGTACACTTCAAGCAATTCAGAAAAAGTAGATAACATGTGGACTACAGAATGACATCTCATGTTAGTTCTATAAATATTTCAACATTCCTAACGAATAGAAGCCTTTTGTCTGGTTTCATATTTCTCCTTAAATGTGCAAATGAAAGCAGTTAAAAACTACATATTGCTCTGATTTAAAATGTCTGCAATTCTTGTGGCGCATTTGTCAGTGCTGTCAACATTTGATTGAACATTGACGAGATCTGTTTGTTGCTCGTGCAAAACTCTTCCTCTCCTTCTTACACTGGTGGGCCTCACCAGGGTCATATCAGACATCCCATTCAGGATCAAGGGATGGCCACGCTGTGTAGTTATGTACTTAGCTAAATGCATCAAACCATGAGCTTCTTGATGGACATAGCTATCAGCTTGGAAGTGGAAGCTCAGTGATGCACCAATAAATTAGAGAAGATACAAAAGAAATCAAGGCGCAGGTGTATAAATATGTTGATTATATTTCAGTGAACTATCTTTTCTTATTGTGGTTTTATTAACTGCTCAAAATTGCCTCAAATATTTAGCCAACTTAAAAGCCACAAATCTTTCAAAGAATTCTACTCAACCACTAGCCCTCTTGAATTTCCATTCTGATCTCTTTCCAGAGAGTCAGATTGACAATTAATGCCTGCTCAGCGCTCCTCTGTCATGATCCTCAACAAGACTGGATCTTTGTGGTCATCAGTGACATTCAGAATTTACTAGAGGCTTATCAGAATTTGTGATGTTGGAAGTAAGTATCAAAGATAGCAGAAAATTAAAGACCAAACCAAATGATCATGTGATTATTGAATATAGCAACTACAGCAAATACACCCTTTCTGCATGGCGATCCCCGATTTATTGCCTTTTTCTGGACATTACGGGGCATATTTACAAGGGGTTATCGCCACCAGAACATCACTTTTTTAATGTTCTGATAGCGATAAGCCCTTTGCCTTATTTACAAGGAGGCATTAAGCCACTTAATGTGGCTTAACGCCGCCTTGTAAATAAGGCCTCTATTCACGCAGCACTTAGCGTGAAAGGGGTGGCAATGGGTGTTGCACTGGGTGTTCTGCAGCAGCACCCATTGCTTTTTGATGCTGCCCACTATTTACCAGGCTGGCGTAAATATGGGGCAGTATCAAAAATAAGACCAGGAAAAATCTGGCGTAACTAAGAAATAATTAATTTCTCCTCGTTTTTGCGGTTTCTATGTGTGCTGCATTCTGCAAATCGCCATTAATGATTTTTATGTGCAGGAAGGTGTCCTTTCCTGCAAATAATCATTAAATAATGACGATTTGCTACTTCTATGTGTGCTGCAGAATGCAGAACACATAGAAGTTACAAATCACCATTACTGATTGTTTATGTGCAGGAAGGGACACCTTACTGCACATGAACAATCATTCCCTGCAACGCAGGCACCTTTGCAGTCTGGTGCAAGGGTGTCTGCATTGACGCTAGGCTGCTAAATTTAATGCCAGCGCTAGGGATAATACAGGGGTGCGCCGATATTGTAAATACAACACATCCCTGCATTTTCAGAATGTCGAAGCGCGGCATTACCAATTGTGGTGTAACACAGCGCTCCTCTATTCTGTTGTTTATATGCCCCTACGTTTGCTGGCATTAGTACTTTGTTCACCACAACACTGCTTTTCAGTGCCATTATGTGTGCTCTGGCCATAAAATGGTACTGGTAAAATTGTTTTCACTCAATTGGTCTATTTAACTTTCCTGTAAAGCCATAGTAGATGTAACAGAAAGAATACTAATAAATGGGATTATAATGTCATATGTGGGCTGCATTGTGTATTTATACCACCCACAAATATGAAAAAAACTTTGGGGCTGCCAGAATAACCGCTGTGGTATGGCTAGGTTGCAGTTTCAAGACTCTGCAGGAATGCTTGACAAAACATAGCACCTTTGTTTTGTAGAAAAATCTATTTTTATATTTTTAATAAGTCACCTCTAATGAGTGCCTTATGAGCCAGGGTGCTGATTATACATATATAAAAGTGGCACACTATACCTTTAAAAAGCGTGACCTCACCATGACTGATGGCCTAAAATCTACTTCCGCTGAAAAGGTTGTGATACATTTTCAATAAGGCAGGCCTAGCTGTGACGAAAATATTTATTTTCTATCTTCACCTGGGAAAATGCTAAAATCATTGATAAGTATTTCTGATTTAAGGGTCAAAGGTTATAAAAACTGTACTTTGGTCTGTGTAAGCCGGAACTGGCTTATATCCCATTCTGTCACTCATTACACTTCACAGCTGGGATATATAACCTTGGCTAGAAGAGTTACCATTTCTGACTCAGAAGACAATAGCCTGCCTCTGATCTCAGGAAAACAGGGTGGTATTAACTACTGGCCACTTAGCAGGAATTAGCCACCTGGGAGGAGTGTAGCACAGTTGGTAGAACAAAGGAAATCCTTAATGCTTTTTCTTTTTTACTTGTTGATCCCATGTGAGGCTGGCAAGATCTGCTCCCATTCATTTCAAGAGCATTCTTTCGACCCTTTGGCTCCTTTCCTAGCAAGAGGGGAAACACGTTTTGAGTTTGTCAGGAGCTGAAGATCTGGAGAGACCTGCCTAATAACAAAGGAGTTTGCCATATTGAAACAGGGGTACTTTTACAGTAAGGCAAACATGATGTGCTGAAAATGAGGTCGGGGACTGCTCAAAAGTAGCCAGGATAGGGTAGGTAAAAGTCTTCAGTCACAGGATAGTGCACAGGATTAGACTCGCACATTAATACTACCTCCTCAGAATATACCTGGACCTTGGAAGACTTCACCTGAAGAGGGCACCCGCTCAAAAATTAAGACAACTTCCAACACCTTCAGGAAGAAGAGGATGCAAAAACTCTTGATTCCTGTTGGTATGCAAAGACTACACTAGTATTAGTGGTTGGCATGTTGTTTGTCTACTCCAGAAACACAAAAAGCAGGGGGACTCCTGTCTCCAAGAGGGCCCAATGACCGCAGAGGTCTTGACACTACAGGAGTCCAGGCTGGAGATGCATTTGGTGCCTGGAACCCTTCCATTACCATCTGGGGCTGTAGGATAGACCATCAAGATTGTTTCCATCAGATGGAGATAAGTGGGACTAAGTTTTTGTATTCCATCTCCAGAGGACGGTGACAAGTTGCTGATGCTTTGTGGTAGGCAAGAAAATTGGATTTGTCCAACTTTGAACTTTTTGCAGCACTGGAATAGGTTCTTCGGGATCTTGTGGTTAATTATCCAACTTTGTGGAAGCCTGCCCATCTGCAGCTTCTAGCCTTGCACCACAGGAAGACACTTAAAACCAAAAAATTGATTGAGGGACAGATGTACAAATGCATTTTCTGGCCGCAAACCCAGTGGTTCGGTAAATCACAGTGTTTGGACAAGAAATGTTTGTTTTCAAATGTACTGAACCTATTTAGAGATTCGGTATCATCTTACCATGTTACAGAATCACTAAATCGGTTAAGGAAACTGCTAGGAAACGCTATTTGGAAGGGAAGTGTTTAGAGCATCCCTTACAAATAGCAATTCCTTATGGCATGTAGAAATGTTTTTAATCACAACAAGAAGAGGGAAAAAAATGATATTATGTGATAATAAGTGAGTGAAAAGGGGGAATAGATGACATCTATGCAGAGTGGAGCGGTTGGAGTCTCATTATAAGCTCCCCAACCCAGCATCCACAAATATTTTTCTTCTATTTTTAATTCTGGACAGGGTACCTAATATTAAATTGTAATAAGGACTCCCTGAGTACAGTTTAACTTCACATTTCCTGCACTATTTCTCACCTTGGGTTGGACACTGTATGTTGTTTTGTCTTCCCCTCCCCATTGCTCCACCTCCAGCGTTGGGCAAACGCGGAGGTGTGTTAGCAGCCCTATGATGAAGCATGACACAGCTTGCTGTGTGTGAGGGCAGTTTTTAAACATGGTGCATTCCCCCTTTTCACTCACTTATTATCACATAATATCATTTTTTTCCCTCTTCTTGTTGTGATTAGAGTCTTATTGTGTTTTATGTAGAAATGTTTTGCCCTCGGATGCAAAGCATGAATATTTTACTGACTATTGAAAGATAGTCATAACCCATTGGCAAATAAGAGGGGGTCACTAAGGGACCCTTTCCCCTTTGTGAATGGTCAAAAAACATTATTTGGAGTAGTGATGGAGCAAGAACTCAAAATGAGACTTGCTCGTAAACAATCCTCTCACAGTATTAATTAATTAAAATTTGTAATGTCTTTACTAATAAATGCATACACGAACACAGTATCCAAGTGAAGCTTGCCTATGTGTTTAAACTAATAAGTAATGCTTGTCTAATCCAAAATGGCCGCTAAAGCGCGGGAATTCCATTGCGAATGTGTCAACCATATCACATGGTATGAAGTCTTTCTTTGCTTGGAGGGAAAACTTTGCTTCTGCGCAGTGTGTGTTAAAATGGCTGCTTAAAGTTCTCACGTGCTAAAGCTTGCGCATTTGCTGCAATTAACACTGTGGTATTCGAACGCTACTAATGCGGGATAGATTTAGAATTAAAAGGGAATAGAGTAGAAATAGGGGTTATACAGTGAAAACATTTATTTGTGATTTTAATGTTTTTCTTCTTTGACTTTCTATTAGTTCATAAATTGGGGCCTGGGTTAACGGAATGGCAGCCCAAGAACTATGACATGTGCGCATGTGCTCTGAAAATCAAGGCACAGCGATGAAGTCAACTTGGACGACATCCAAGGCCATGACCTGTTGGCCAACTCCACTACATCCGCGATGTTCTTGCAAATGCAACATTTTATATACAATTTGTATTAACCTTTGTCGTGAGACGGTGGGAAATAAAGGAAATGTATTAATTGTGAGGGCGGTATTTAAAAACAATGGGCTTAGCGAAAATGAACTAAATTGACCTGGTGTGAGGATCAACCCCCTGTCCCCGTCCAATCAGAAGTAGTGGGCCCATAAATTTGACACATTAATGGGAGGTACCTGGGTGTAGAAGAGTATAATAGATATAGAATTAGCTAATTAGCTAGCGTTAGCGTTGAGGCGGTCAGCTTTGAGAATTACCGACGAGCTGATCGATTGCAGACTGAACCGCTGTCCAGAGAGGTCCTGAGGTGGGGGCGGCGGATTCCATTAGAAGGAAGACACGGAAGAAATCAAGGAGGAGCGAAGTGTCAGAGAGGGGAACGACGCAGGCGTCGTTGATAGAGAGGTCACCTATCCTGTCCTGAACCTGGTCCGGAGGTCTTTGGTCTTCATCTTTCTTGGGACCTATCTTTCCAACTCCTTGGCCAAGGGGTTTGGTTCTCACATCTTTAGGTAAATATAAATACAACCTTTAGCTGTGCTGCTGTCTCTATCTTCTTCTTTCTGAGGGACCGTCATTGATCGATAATTGATTATTAGTATGCTTCATCCTTGATATACGATTAAGTATTATGTGGTTTTGTAATTTACTCTGCTAAAACTTTAGATAAACATTTTAAAACTTCCTGACTCAGTGATTATTTTAGAATTTATGAATTGTATTGAATGTCACTCATTTTAAACTTCCCAATTATCAAAGGGTCCATTGGTAAGTCATTACTCTTCAATCAGAAAGGTAATTGGTAGCAGGGATATTGATAAAGAGTACAACTGACCCACCAGCGGAAATTGCTAGCGTAGTATGAATGAATGGGCCCAGGTGAGTATTCGGTGTATGAATGCTTGTTGCTAGTAACCCGCTGGATCAGTAGACAGCGGTCCACGTGGCCTACTATAAAAAAAAAATTGTTTTAGAAACTTTTCTTATTTTTTTTTTTTTAAATGCATTCCGTTTTCCTTAAAGTAAAATTACCTGAATTTAAAGCCTGTAAAAATGCAGGCTAAATAAGATTACTTAATTTAAAAGTAATCACAGTCATGCTGGTCTGCCTGACTCCAGCAGGCCACCATCCCTGTGATGGCAGCGAATTGTAGTGGATCGCAATTTGCAACCTACCTCATTATTAATCATGAGGTAGGTCAAATTGCAACCCACTTCAATTCAGTATTTTGTTAACTGACCTATTAGTACACAGGTGAGCTCGCAAAATACCATAGGATTTACAAAATGTTGTTGCGCAAATTGCGACCACTTTTGTAAATCCTATCCTAATACATCTGGCCCCAAAACTTAAGAACAAATCTTGTATTAGTGCGAGACAGCAAATCTATCCATCCTGCAAAGCGATCTCATCTGCCAAAAAAATCTTGCTTTTTCCTGCTCTGAGCTTTTGTCATCAAAACCAATGGCTTCAGCAAGAGCTCGATAATGAGTTCAACTTAGAGGGACCCTCAACAACACCAGCCTGAGGCCCTGCCCAGTGGAATGATTTTTGACGTACATATGAGAGGCTAAGTTAGAATATAAAAACTTTCACCTAAATGAAGTACTTGGTGTATCTGGCCCTTGCTTCAATGCGGTCAGCCTGAACTATTGTTTTTCAATAACTTTACTTGTTGGTTCTTTTTGCCTTAAAACTTTGAAAAATAACATCTCCTGTTCCGCTAATCCAATTTTAATGATTTTGGTGTTTTTATCTTCTCATTAATTATTTTCTATTTTTCTTTCTATTTAAAATTATAAGATAATATTATTGTGTTATTTTCTTGACTTTAAAACTGTTAGTACTGCTTGAGCTTAACAAATGTTTCCTAGGGACACCTGCTGCTATTTCCATAGCTGGCAGGGGTTGAAAAAGATATTCTGTAAGAATTGTATTTTGTAGGGTTCACCCTCCCCTAAATTAATAAACACATTTCTGTTAGCAACACATTTATGAACAGTAAAATACACCTCCCAAATACTTAAAGATCAACAGCAACAACCATGTTCAGTGGCAATGTCATTCATTTTTTAATTGAACAATCTTAAAAATGCACGTCATTGTGCTGTCACTCTGCATAACTGTATTTTTACGACAGACAACATTTCTTCCTACCTGTACTGGCTGTTCTCTCCAACAAGAAAAAAGTTTCACCACAGACACAGTTTCAAAATCGTTAAATATGCATCCATTTTTATCTAAAAAGAAATAACAGAAATTACCAATATTCACATGGAAAACACACATTGCTTAAATAGGACTGGTTCTAGTACTTGAAGTTTAAACAGACATGATCTATTACCCTCAAACAAATGGGCTTGTTGAGAGATGGGCATGATAATGGATGGGAGGTCCTCTTGCCATGCCTGCTTTTCGCCTACTGGGCGATGCCACAGAAAGGCGTTGGATTTAGCCCATTTGAGTTCCTCTATGGACACACTGTTAGGTAACCTCTTATCCTTGTGAGACAGGGGTGGGAGCAAACTCCCAGGAAACCTCCTGAGTATGTAGTCAGCTACATGCTGGCTTTCCATGACCAGATGCAGCGCTTCTGGAAGAAGGCAAAAGACAATCGTGAGGCCAGGCTACGGGTGATAAAGCTCTGGTATGACCAGAAGGTCACTTTGCTGGAGTTTTAGACTGGCCAGAAGGTGTGGGCCATGGAGCCTGTAGAGCACAAAGCTCTCCAAGACCATTGGACAGGTCCATATGAGGTGAAGGAGTGCAACAGGGATGCCCGCACTCCATCGCCGTTGGCCTGAACTTGTGACTTTCACCCTGTCTCTCACGACCAGATAGGAATGAATGACATTTTGTGCATTTAGGCGCTTCACTTGCCAGAAATCATTAAAATTGCATATCTCAGGTTCTACCAATTGAATATTTGTTGGTTTTATCTCAAATAATTTGTCACATTTTCCTCTATTTTTCTAAATTGATGTGGGATTTTTCTTGTGTTTTTCATTTTAATACTGTTTGAAGTGCTGCATAAATTCTTTACACATTGCCCGCAAGTTAAGCCTGACTGCTTTTGTGCAAAGCTATCAAAGGGTTAAGCACAGGCTAGTTGAGGGTTTGCTTGTGTTTCAACCAGACAAGAATTGTGGTTGCTGCTTGGGTAGGGCTTCACCTCCAGCCCTTGACCAGTAACCCAATTTCCAACAGTTTGACAATTTGCCTGTAATGCACAAAAACGTATTAGTGATAGGTTTCTTTCCAGTGGAAAGTTTTCATGTTTTGAGATGTATCATTTATAAGCGTACTTGTGTTTTGTTCTTAAAAGTGTTAATATTCTGGTTGCAGCAGTCATAGGTCTCTATTATACGAATCATTCCAAACACTGTACCAATTTATTCAGACAAGTCATAATACAAATGTAGTAAATTCTCTGAATGATTCCTTCGAATATGCAGGGGTGACAAAAGCTCCTTAGTGCATGATATCTAGCCATGACAACTCTTAGCCATCACTAAAATTAATGAATAAATACGTAAAAGTGGACAAGCATGAACACCTCAGATGAAAATACCAATAAATAATTTTTTGAATTGGCTCATCCAACAACTAGTGACTAGTCTGCTAATATCAGAGCACAGGTGCGCCTCGTCCCTAAGCAGGCCTCCAGAACGACACTCTCTGTGCAGGCCATTATATATAGATCCTTAAAACACAGTTCAACTACATCTCTCGTGGACTGCAGGTGATGTGATTAGAGTAGTAGATGGAATGCTTATGTGATTAGAGTAGTAGATGTGATGCTTATTTCAAAGTGTTTAGTAATTCAGTGTGATTTGGTCACAACAGCACAGAGAAATATAATATTCTAAGAAGAAAACTAAGCTTTTGTCTTATGACGGGTGTAAAATATTGACATTACTTCTGCTAGGAGCAGGAATTTTGATAGGGCAATACAGCACGTTGAATGTCATAATAGGTGGAAGCTAAACACAGAGGGGAGATAGGAACATCATGCCTACAAGAACTGAAAAAGTAGGTCACTTATCAACAGATACATTGGGCTAGATGTACGACCATGTCATTTTGCGAGTCGCAATTTGCGACTCGCAAAATGACATGTACAACAGTGTCAGAGACACTGTTAGCGATTCTCAATGGGGTCGCAAATTGCATGCCTCATCAATATTAATGAGGCACTCGCAATTTGCGACCCCATTGAGAATGGCTGGCCCTCCCAGGTATGGTGGCCTGCTGGGCTCAGCCGACCTCCATGTCTGGGACTGCTTTTAAATAAAGCATTTTTTTTTTTTTTAAATGCAGCCTGTTTTCCTTGAAGGAAAACGGGATGCATTTAAAAAAAAAAAAAAAATGAAACGTTTTGGTTTCTTTTTTTAAGGGCATGTAGTGGTCTCTGAGACCACTGCCTGCCCCTAAAAAATATTTTCCCCTGCATTTGCAAAGGGGAAGGGGTCCCCTGGAGACCCTTTCCCATTTGCGAGTGCATTACCACCCTCTTGAAAAGGGCGGTAAATTGTGAGTGTTTTGCGACCGCAATTGCGGTCACAAAACATTCATACATAGGGTAGCAAATCGCAATTAGGAAGGGACGCACTTGGAACACCTCTTCCTAATTGCGAGTCGCAAATCCTAGTTAGCGAGTCGCAATTAAATTGCGGCTCACTAAATAGGCTTTGTACATGGCCCTGTAGGTTTTTGCATGCGCATACGGGTCGCAAACCCGTTTGCACATGCAAAAACGCGTCGTACATCTGGCCCATTTATACACAAATGGAAAGCAAGTGTATTATTCAGGGACAGCTTTATTCTAAATTTGATATGCACTCTAGTTTGTTCCACAAAGGAGCAGGGGCTTCAGTAAAGAAGCATTTCTACCACAGTAGTAAAGCATTATGGAGGGCAGAGTATCCCTTAAGTTAAGGCATTACACAAAGTAATCCTTTTCACAAGGGTAGGTGGGATAAACTGGCAAATGGAACATTATCCCACCGTCCTAACCATTTTGTACCGGCTCTCGGTTCCTTGACATAATTTTCCTGCACTGATCCTTCAACAACATGCTTTATTATTCCATTATTGACTGGATACATTCGGAAAGTAACTTATACAATTAACTATTAATATCCAATAAATAAAATGTTTATAATATTGATGACAATATGACTCAGTACTCACCAATCGATATTTCTCCAGTAGGAAAAGAGGTGTTGAATGTCTCTAGATTTTTCCATTTGCTTCGTATAGATTCCAGTTTCTGTTGGCTGAAAACATGTACCAATAAAAATGCTAACCTTCAAACATAAAAGCATAAAAATCTAGGAGTGCCACTGGCCCATCACATGAGTACCATAAAAAATATCCTAGTCAGTGATTGATTTAGACTTAATACCAGAATCTACACTCCATCTATTATTTTTTTTTGTAAAAAAGCAGGTAGCATATTATTTGGCTTTCTTCAATGCACACAACTAAATAATGTAATGTTCTATTGTTTCCATGGAAAAGAAAGTATATATATACAAATATATGCTGACGTGTTAACTGTTTTTCTCTCAATTACATCAGGGGCGTAGCTTGGTCAGTAACATTGTGAGGGGCGGGGGGTTAACTTCAGACCACGCTGGTATAGCTTGCGAAAATACATTATATAAGAAGCAGGGTGATGGGGGGGGGCTCAAAGGGCAGTTAATATTGTTAGGAGTACTTAAAGCACAATATTTTTCATATGAACCAACATTTTGTTAGGCCTTTAAAACAGAGATGAGAAAGCGAGTGTGTGTGTTTATGTGGGAAACATCCATTATAACGCAGGCATTACAACGCATTGCATTACAACGCATATCCCTCACTGACCAGGACCTTCCATGAGGTAAGCACCCGGCAGGGTCAGAATAGTGATTTTCGTTGTAATGGAACATGCGTTGTAATGGCTTGCGTTGTAATGGCATGTTTTGTAATGGAAGTTGCATTGTAAAAACAGTGTTGTAAACGTATGAATTGCAATAGTTTGCGTTGTAATGTCATACATCCTTTTAGGTCTGTGTTTATGTAAAACTCTCAGGTGATATCCAACAGACACCTCACCCGACTGAAAGCACATGCACCCAACTATTTACTACAGAATACATTTTTTAGGAGAGTGGAACACCCCAAACACCCCCCTGCAGCTATGCCCCTGAATGGCATGATGTGCTTAGAAGTAGTAATCAGATGCATCACTTAATGATCCAACCAATATATAGCATCATAGATGTGTAGAAAATCTGCCTTTTCTCCGTGGTCACCCTAGATATTTTACCTTTTCCTGAACTGTTATTTTGCTTGTAATAGGAGTTTGTGCACTGTGACACTGCTAATCAATGGCATGGAGCTTGTACTCCTGTCCTAAAAGGATAGTGGTAACATTACTTTCACCAATTTGGTGAATTTAACTTCACTGTAAAACTATTGTTCATTTTGCAGAGAAAGCATCTAAAGTATAGACGTTAAATGTAAATGAGGGCTTTATTTTATGTTTAACACCCATATATTTAACAAAAATATTTTTCTCCCAGGTGTACCACTATGCCCTGGCTGGGTTTGCAGTTTAGGTGCACTACTGTGACACTTGGCAGATGATCACTCCTAAAGTATGCCTTGTGAGCCCCCAGTTGAAGAGGGCTAATATTTAAAAATAGGATGCATTTCATTTTAGAAATGGTGTACTTTTACAGTGAAAGGAAATCCAAAAGCTATTTCACTGTGTAGGCTTTGCTGCACTTTTCCTTGAACCAGATTATATGGGATTAAAATAGGTGTTGCCTACCTTCACAGGGGAAAGTGCTGAAAAAAATGCTTCAAATCTATTTCCTTCTTAACTTTCAAAAGATGATTTAATGGAGAAATCAGATTTTAGATAAGTGTACAAACACTCACAAAAGACTCCTCATACAGCACAAATGTGGCATGGAGGTGGATATTGTAAGGAAGTGGGTTTCTGTTGCAGTAACCCCCCCACTTTTTGCCAGACCACTGATGCACTTTGACGATGTGCCCTGGGTCCCTGCCAATCAGGTTCCCAGGGCCTGTGTTCTTTCCCCAAAACTGTACCCAATTGGCATCTCTGGCCACAGGTCAGCCCCTGGTAAATGGTACCACAGGTACCAAGGGCACTGTGACCAGGGAAGACCTCTAAGTGCTGCAGCACTTATTGTGCCACCCTTAGAGGCCCTGTACCTTTACACACACACACTGCCTCTGCAGGCTGCGTGTTTTGGTGCAGAACAAAGTGAAGAGTCGACATGGCACACACACCTGTGTGCCATGCCTACAACCCACTGCCCGGGCATAGGTCAGCCACCCCTGTAGCTGGGTGCACTCTACCAGTGGTGAGGGTACAGGTGCATGAGCCCTGTACCCCTACAGTGTCTAAGTCCATTCTGAGACATTGTAAGTGCAGTGCTGCCATTAAGAGTATATGGTGCTGGGAGTTTGTCATTACGAACTCCACAGCACCATAATGGCTGCACTAAAAAGTGGGAAATTTGGTATCAAACTTCTCAGCACATTAAACCCACACTGATGCCAGTGTGGGATTTAATGAAAAATGCACACAGAGGGCATCTTAGAAGATGCCCCCTGAAACCTAGCCCACCTCTAGTGTCCAGGCTGAGTGGCTGCTTCAGCTGCCACCACCAGACATGTTTCTGGACCCCTGGGTCGAGAGCCTGCTGCTCTCGGGGCCTGAAACAATGCACATCCTGGGACGAGGTGCCAAACCTCCTCCCCCAGGATGGGCAGGGTTCACGAAGGAGAAGCTTCAAAGGCATGCCGCCTTTGTGAGCCTCTCCGGACCATTTGCTGCTTTCAGCAACTGGTCCCCACTGGTTCTACCCCCAACCTGTGGGAAAAACAAGTGAGGAAGGGAGGTGTGCCCACCTCTGCCAACTCCACCCCTCAGGTGAGGGAGGCGAGGTGAAGCACAACCTCGAGTCCCCGCCATCTTGAGGATGGGGGACCCAGCGAACCAGGGACAGGCTCCTGCCCCCCTCCCACTGGAGAGTGGCAGAATAGGGGGTGTACCCACCCCAGGGAGGGGACCCATTGGTCCCTGCCCTTTACCCACCTGTAACGCCCTAAATCTAGTATTTAGGGGTACCCTGAACCTTACTTCCTCAGATCCAGCTTACCTACAAGAAGAAAAGAAGGACGAAGAGCCGTGCAGAGCTAACAAGAGGACGACGCCCACTGACTTGGCCCCAGCCCCACAGACCTGTCTCCCCTCGAACGTGCTCCTGCGAAATCCCGGCGTGGCCAGCAGCCAGCAACCTCACAAACCCCGGAGGACCTGCCTGCCTTCACTTCCAAGACTGTTTCTCCCGTGAACACCGGACGTGTTTAAACTGCAGTTTCTGGCTCCGGCCGGACACCGCGAATCCAGCCCACTCTGCATCCGCCGAACCCGGCCCGAGCGGAAAAACACCACGAGGAGGTCACCCCGGCGATCCTGACCCGAGATCCGGCGACTCCTGACCTGCCTCTAGCCTCCAGACGACGCCTGCAGCCTCAATCCAGAGGATCCCCTCTACCGCGACCAGAGTGGGTAAGAAAATCCAACCCTAAAAGGCACCCCTGCACCCGCGCCCCACGGCCTTGTGCGCCCAAACCAACGGTGCCTAACCAACCCAAGACATCCCAACTTACCCCTCGAAGTGGTGGTCGCATCCAGAAGATCCTCGTCCCCGAGCCTGCAGTGCTTCTTCAAACCGGAGGTTCTCCATAGAAAACAACAGGGCGGCCGACGCCTGAAACAGCACTCTGCACCCGGCCGCCCCCGTGCCACTGAGGGTGCACTTTTGTGCCAACTTGTTTCCCCAACTGCCCTGACCTAAACCATAGGAGCTTTGCTCCCACAACCCAGTGGCCTGCTTGCCAGCAGACACCAACCGGAGACCCCTTATCCTCCATAGGATAACATTGGACATCAACACTCTGCACCCGGCCGCCCTAGTGCCGCTGAGGGTGCAGCAACAGTGCATCACTGACCCTGGGGGAACCCTTGTTCTAACCCCAGAACCTTAACTCCCACAGTCGTTTACTTACCTGCAAACCGATAACCTGTTTTTCCTCCATAGGATAACATTGCAAGTTTTCTTCCAAAAAACGACTGTGTGGAGTTTCGAAATCTGAAAATACTCTTTAAAAATCGCACGAATAACAAAAATGCATTTACTCACCTGTTTTCAAGAAATGTCCCAGTGCTGAATCCAGGCATCCAGCACCGAGTTAGAAAAAGTAACATAAAAGTAACTTACCTGCAATTTATTGAAAAAGCCTATTCATTCCAATGTACTGTATTTGCTAAGTGTTGCATACTACTGCTCCCCTATAAATCAAACAAAGTACAATTTCTATTCCATTTTTCAACTGTTCTATATCCAGTAACTTATTACTGAAAAGTATTTAATGCTTACCTGTGCCAGGCTTGCTTGGTTCTAAAAATAAACAGTATATTTTTATACAAAAACAATTGGCCTAGAGTTCAGTTCTTGAGTGTGTGAATTCATTTGCTGACTGAGTGTGTACATCAAATGCTTAACACTGTCCTCTGATACTGCCTTACTGCTCGACCAAGCTACCACTATTAGACAGTAAGGTTCTATCTAACTTTAACCTCTGCCTACCTTTGGGGACTCTTGGACTCTATACACACTGTACCTCACTTTGGTGCAGTATATATAGAGCCAGTTTCTTACAGATATCAAGTCCCTTCCAGTGGTATTCGCAAATATAGATAGAACACACATATTGAATACATTAGGCAGAATACTATTCATATTTTCTTCACAGGTCACATTTGATTCACAAGTGGTGAACACAAACATTGATCATAATACATTAAATAGAACATGTTTTGCTTTCAGAGATGACAGTTTTATCAAAACATATATATGAATAACAAACTGAAATAATTGTTGTAGGAAGGTGGAATCTGACTATATGGTTGCCCCCACTTTTTCCTGGTGTTTTGCTGGTTTATGACTTAGTTGGACTGGGACCCTGCTATTCAGGGCCCCAGTCTATCTGCTCTCTCTAAACGACATGGAGTGCACTCTAGGTGCACTAGTGATTGGATACTGTGGTGCCTTATGAGTCCCTAGTATATGGTACCTTAGGTACCAAGGGCATAGGTACTTCACAGGCCTACCAGGGGCTGCAGCATGTATTATGCCACCCCTGGGAAGCAGTCTAAATCTGACACCACAGGCCTGCTACTGCAGCCTGGGTGAGGTGGTGCTAGCACCCCTCACTGAGATATAGGTTTCCTATATCTCTCCTGCACACACATATAAACCTATCAGTCACCCCTAAAGCAGGCCCTATCAATCCTGAGGGCAGGGTGCTTGGCTTCTATGTGAGGGGGTGTCTCTGCCTGAGCAGGGCCTCTCTGCAGCTCTCGGAGTCTATCCTCTGGTGCTGTTTGTGGATGCGGTTAAACCATATACTATTAAGTGCATTATATCCTCGCGGTAAATGCTAACTTTGGAATGGCTGCATCAAAACATGTCGTGTTTGGTGTCAAACATCTTGGAATACTACCCCCCGCCAATCTTGGCGGCGGGAGTAGCATTCCACCCTTCTAGAGGATAAGACATGTACCTGCTGTGGAAACGCGGTAGAATCCTAAAGAGCCCTGGCATCACAAAATGGATGCCACCAGTCACAGACACTGGGCTGCCCTCCTGCTGATGACCGAAACTCGCAGTGGAGGAAGCCCAACAATAGGCATCCTGTCACAGGGAGGTGTAACCAACTCCCAGACAGGGTTTAGTGTATTGGGGCTGGGTGGGTGCACTCTTAGAGTGCTTTGAAGTCCTGCACTGGGGGAGCAGAAGGCTCCTCTGTGCATATGCCAGTTCAAACCAGCTCAGGGGCTACCTGCCCCTGCTCTGGCGCGAAACTGGACAAAGGGAAGTGGGTGTAGCCACCCCTCCCTTGACCCTCCCATAGGTGGGGTCATAGAGCTAGTCCATCCCCTCTTTTTAGTATAAGAGGGGGAACCTTGCCATTGCAAAGCAGATAACCCCTGGACGACGCTCTACAGAAGAATCCTGGCCCTTCGACGTTCCACTACCTTTGGAAGACAGAAGAATCTCCCTTGGAGTCAAGGAGTGACTCCCCTGCTTGGCAGGCACCAAAATCGACAACGACGGTTGCAAACTACGCCGCTCCCGCCGGAGTCCAAAGTCCCTGCAGCCCAAGAAGTGGATTTCCTGACCTCTCCCAGGCCATCGTGAGTCCCCAGCGAAGCTGAGGCAAGTGGACCCCACGAGTAACGAGGAACCGGGACCCCTGGGTACCGTGCACTATTGTCGAGTGCAACCCCTTCACAACGTTCTACGAACTTGTGCTTTGGACCACGTGTGGTCCCGACCTCCAGCAGGAATCCCTCCGAAGATCAGATGCCTACACCATCCCGAGTGACCGTGGGCCCCTGTTGAGTGATTCCGCCCGAGGTGTCTTCGCAATCCCTTGCCCACTGGCTTGTGGGTCCCCAGAAGACTTCTTAAAGAAACCAAAGGGCTCCCCTGGTTGCTCCAGGCCTGCCCTGACTTACCCTCGCTGGGTGAGTCCCCCAGACCTTGCTGGTCTGCGCCATCGACTTTTCTTCATCTCCCGAGACTTGCTGCTGCCAAGGCTTGTTGGCTCCTATCGAGTTGCCGACACCGCAGTCAGCTGCAGACGTCGAGGACCCACCGAATCCAGCTCCTGGTTGTCGTCGACACCTCCTGGACCACGTGGCTGAAGAGTCAAGGCACCCGCAACCGACCTGAATCAACCGACGACGGTGGGCATCCATCTTCCTTGCCCCGGGTCACTGCCAAGTGACTTTGAACACTGTCCCCTCTGCTTTCAGGTCATCCTTCTTCAGAATCCAGGCTTGGATTCCACCGGACACTTCTTCAGCTCCCGCAAGCAGCAAGTCTTCTTTGTTCGCCATTGAAAACGACGCCGCGACCCGACACCAAAGGACACCTGTGCACCCGGCTTCCCTGGGTGAGGTAACTCCAGCACTACGGTGCTCCTGTGGGTGTGGGCCCTAGAACTACTTACCCTGTAAGTGACTTGCTTGTAGGTTCTCCCGAAGTATCCTAAAACTCTTTATTTCCAACCGCGACTTGCCCCATTGAAGTTAACGGCGATTCGCGCCTGTGTATCCACACTGCACGCGTCCCCCGTGGGTCCTTTACTTACCTGCCTTGGGTGGTTTTGTGAGGCCCCAGCACTTCTGAAGGCCCTAGGCCTTGTCTCCCTGCAAGTCGTTGTTTCTAAGTCTCTTACTTAGTATATGGTCTGAGTACGCCCCTAGGGCCCCAGCCATATTTTGTGCTTAACTTATTGTGAAACGTTGATTTGTGCATATGTTTGTCTTCTAATCTCATAAAGAGATTAGTAGAGAGTTATTTAGAAATAAATACATATATATTTGATATATATACCTGTGTGGTGTCTTTTCATTTGGTGATTCAAGAGATTATATGGTAAAACAAGCTGCTTTACATTCCTCCGAGACTTAGCCTGAAGGCTGCTCTCCACAGCTACCACTAGGATAGCTTTCTTTAAAAGGTTGTCTTAAACCTATCTACCATAAGAGTCGATTTGCCCTGGTGCAAGGTGTCCACTTTAATTAGTGAACAGCATATACCAGGCCAACTTCTCACAATTGTTAACTCTGGAGAAAATTGTATATTGCTGAGAATTCCTAAACTGCCATTGTGATGACAAGGTGTTCACTGTGCAGTTTTGTTGACGCTCATATCTGTTGATGGATCGTAGGCTGTTTTGTGGGGAAGTTGGGCCTTCTAAAACATTGTGGTCTGTTTTTTTGGGAGATAAGCGATTGAGGCCATTTCTTCGGCAACGAAATGCTTGTGGGTGCGTTCGATATCCGGGAATGGTTGATTGCGCATCGTTAGGTAGAGGAAGGAGTTTAAATATATTAGGAAAATAAATACGGCTGAAAAACTGAATGAGGTATCAAACCCAGAGGAGTTATTGAGAAGGATGGCAATTGAGGAAGCTGTACATGAAACAATTGAGCAGGTTTTAGGAAATAGAGCTAGGAGGAATGTGGATGAGGAGGAATACATATCTGTGTCAGATGATGATGAATTAGATAGATGTCCTGGGTGGCAAGTGCCTCAAGAAGAAGAGACGTGAACGGTTCATCCTAACATAAACGGGCCCAGAGCAGATCGCAGAGAGCAGGTGTCTGAAGAGGCACTCAGAGGGGTCAGTTTTAAAGGAGGAAGTCTCAAATATGATTTGGAAATGCAAAGAGACAGATCAAAACAGATCAAGCAAGGATCTGGATGAATATATTCTAGATTTAGAATATAAGGATGGTGTAGTTTAAAAAGTTATCACGCAACACTCCAAGGTTGCTTTTTCACTTTCTTTAATTGCAGAACACAACTCGTCTCTACTGTATCCTCCAACTATAATGAAAAGCAACAGCTTTTCCTAGAACACTCCTTGACACCCCACTCCAGCTGCATCATCACTGTGTCCACAGCATTCCACCTTCCATACATCTCCCCCTTTTCGCATTCCCAACGAAACACCACAATTTACACAAAAACATTAAGAAGCTATAAAACATAACATTACCCAAAATATTCTATCCGAAACAAAGCCTAAAATGCATGAGGTCACATATCTTTTTTTGAGCATTTACAGAAATAAAATAAGAAAACTTGAAATGCATGGAAATACATATTTCCAATTGGATCATTACATAAGATAAATCACAGGTGGAAATACCATCCTCAATCCCCAACATCCGGAGTTTTACATTTCTCAGATTTCCAATACTCCACTCTACCATCATCCAATTTCACAACAGACTTCATCACCTCGATTACCTTCTGTGGCTGGAAAAAGTTGCTCTCTCTTTTTTTTTTACATGACCCATTTTCCTCACTACTACCCAGTCACCACACTTCACCCCTTTACTGTTATTGTGACTCATTTTATTCTGCCTCTGCAATCTGCCACTCTCGCCCTCATGCATTTACGACCTACCCATACCTGATCCTTCCCATGCAATCATATGGGAGATTATTTTGTTGCCGGTTCCCTGCCTTTGAGAGCAATAATTGGGCACACACCTGTCATTGAATGAGGTGTCACTCTATGAGCTCACATCATCTTCCTCAACTCATCCTTCCACACCAGTCTATTCACCAAAGACAACTGTATATGGTCTATAATGATGCAATTCACTCTCTCCACCAGTCCTTTGGTCTGCGGCCGGAACAATGCCCCTCTATCATGTCTGATGGGCAATTTTGTGAGAAATTCTGTCATGGCCTTGGACACCAATTGCATGCCGTTATCTGTAACAAACGTTTGATATCCTTTCTGCCAAAAACACCTCTCTTGAAAACGCCATAACATTCTTAGTCATAATTTGTTCTATGGACCTGACTACAAACCATTTACTGGGGTAATCCATCAGGACTACCAAAAAAATGATCTATTGTACCTAACCTCTCTACAGGACCCAAAAAGTCCACCACCAGTTTTTCCCATGGTTGATCTGGAAGTTCCATGCACCCTAAAGGCGGCTGTCTGGCTACATTGACCTTGTCGCTGTTGCTACAGGCAAAACAATCACTTGCCGTCACCTCCACATATTTGTCCATTCCCGGCCACCAAAAAAGACTGTCTCAACCTCCTCTTTGTCAGGTTTCTCCCAAGATGTCCCTCATGTACAATTTCCACTAACCTTGCCCTCAACACCTTGGGTGAGACAACCAGACTACACCTCAAAATCGTGTCTCCCTGGATACTTAATTCTTCCTTCACCACCAAATACTGTTTCAAACTTTCACTTATAACAGCTGCCTTCTGCCAACCACTGCTTACAAGTTCTCTCAATTCCTTATATACGTCGTCTCTAACTAATGCACCCTCCCACTCTTCTTATCCCAGAGTAAGTTCAACTTCAACAGAGATTGTCTGAGACTCGATCTCGTATGTGAAAGACACATCTTCTTCCTCCTTCACAGGCATGCATGACAAACAGTCGGCTATTACACCCCTCTTGCCTCTGACATATTCTATAACAAAGTTAACATTTATCACAGTCATTAACCACCTGGAAATCGGAGGCATAAGTTACCTTCCAAACCCTGGCCACATTTGAAAATATGCAGAAAAATGATTATGGTCAGTTTTAAGAACAAAAGGAAATCCCCACAAGTAATATCTAAAATGGTTTACCCCCAACAACAAGTCAATGCTTTTTTCTGATAGCTGAGTATGACTGTTCTGCACCCTATAGCCGACCAATAATCCTCTCTTCATTATCCAACTTCTGTGTCAACACTGCACCAAAACCCACACTATTGGCATCCGTTGTTACAATGTTTTTTTCTACTAACATCAAAGTGACCCAACGTCAGGGCCCCCGGAATTACTTCAGTTGTTTTTTGTTACTGGGTTGCAGAGCATCCTCAACTGCCTTCACAAAGCTTCTCTTTGGTCTTTTCCTCTTGCAGATTTCTCATGTCCCAAATAGTTTACTTGCTTTCTTCTTAACAGACACTTCTCTTTTTTTATGGTTAAACCATGATCTCTAATTCTCTGCAGAACCTTTCCAAAAACTCGTCATGCTCTGCCAAAGACTCCCCCACCACCATAATGTCATCTTGGAAACACAATACCTTATGCATTCCCTGGAAAATATTTTGCATGATCCTTTGAAAAACTGCTGATGCCAAACCAAATGGCGACTTGCGATAAGGGTATGCCCCCAGAGGTGTGACGAATTAAGTCAAAGGTTGGGATACTGGATGTAAATTTACCTTGTAGTATGCCGCTGGCATATCCAAAACACTAAACACCCTGCTACCTCCCATCATACTCAACATTTTTCCAATATTGGGACAGGGTTGCCTATCCACCTATATATTTCTGTTGAGATCTCTGAAGTCGATACAAATGAGGATCTTGTTTCCTTCTTGTTGGGCCACAACAATGGGTGCAAGCCGTTCAGAAGTCTCGATCGGCTCTATAATTTTTTCTTCTGACAATTTATTCAATTCTTGCCGAAGTAGCTCCCTCATCAAAAATGGTATAGGTCTGACCTTATGTACAGTCTGTGTAGCATAAATCTTCAAAGCTATTCGATGCATAGATTTCTTTAGCATTCCTAACTTGTCAGTAAACACCTGTGGAAATGTTTCCAACAATTTCTTACCCCACTCTGTATCCACATCCTGCTTTGCCACATTATTCTCGTTCACCAGTACAGCTGCCATAACTGATTCTCCGGCATTTGGATCAAGCACAATGTTCAAATCCCTTTAGGGGTGTCATCCTAAAAGATTCGACCCCTCGTCGGTCACGTACACTCTCTTGTGCACGCTATTATGCTGAAAAAAACTGTTCATTGCATTGCTATGATGTTGATCATTTTGCCACCATATCTCACTGCTTTTACATCAGCTTGTTGTAAGTTTCTGAACCGCGTTTTGAGTTAATTTTCATAGTTTTCCTTGGAGATTAAAGTAAACAGACTCCTTGTGTCTTCCAATACCTTAACCTGCACAGTTCCCAATGTGACACTGCAGTGAGGCTTTTCCAACTTTCCTGATCGTTACTCCTTCACACCCCACTACTAGTGTTGTCACTTCTTGTTGAATAGAATCCTCTACCTTATTTACAGTTAATATTATTTCCTCTTGAACCTCACTCAGATACTCCACTGTTTTCACACCAGTACCTTGCATTCTCCCCTTTGACCTACAAACTTTTGCCAGATGTCCTTTCCTACCACAAGAGCTACATGTCACATTTCTTGCTCCACACACAAAACTGGAGGCAATGTGTCCAGGACATCCACATCTGTAGCATGTTATTCTCCTCCATTCCTCTGATTTAACTTTACCAGGTTCGACAAGCTTGATGGTTTTCTTCAGCTTGACCTCCTTTATCTCTACCACAGTTTCTTCCCCCAAACTCTTTATATAGTGTTTACCCATAACAATTTCCTTCATCCACACAGCAGTGTGCTCCATAATCCTTGTGATTTGCATGGATTCCTCCAGAGTGGAATTAATAGATAGTAGTTTTTCTTTCACTTCCTGTTATTTGTATACCTAACAATCTTTATCACTGATTAAGAAGTCAATTAGGTTCTGAAATTCAGAGGTCACTGCCAACCCTCGTAATGCAGCAACATAACCCATTATGCCCTCATCATGCCCCTGCATACGGCAAAAGAATTTATGTCTCTCAAAAACTACACTCACCTTGTGTGTGAAATGTTTCTCGCTCACGCCTCCTAGCAACAGAGGCTCACTACCTCGCGCAACAAAGCTGCGAGCCGAGGAAGTGCTCAAGCTGAAATGCTTCCAACCGCCACATAAAGTGCACCACTCGGCCTTGACAGAAGCATGAGCCCAAATTCAGCGTTCCATTAGCATTGTTTCAAATCCCTGTAAACAGTGTTTTTCCAGGAGTGGAGGTTTCCTCATTAAGTTCTGCTCCCTGCACAGAGCCACTCGCTGCCAAAATCTGTAGTGATCACACACACTCACGGTTGCTTCTTCATTTTCTTTAAGTGCAGAAACACAACTTGTCAAAACGGTGGCCTCCAGCTGTAATGAAAAGCAACAGTTTTTCCTGAAACGCTCCTTGACACCCCATTCCAGCCGCATCATCAATGTCTCCACAGCATTCCATTTTCTAGTACATCTCCACAGACGGGTTGGATGAAATTAGTGAAGAATGTAGTAAGTCAAGATTAAAAGATACACAAACAGTGGTTGACTCATTTGGAGAAAAAGTGTTTGACCGTTCGGAAATTAGTCATCCCAGGGGCAAGGACTGGTAGCTCTTAGACCATGTCTCTCCCTTGGAGAAGGAAGACAGAAATATTTTGCGGACTGAGTGTTCTAGGTCCATAATAGATGAAAAGGTGACTCCGACACCAAATATGGACCCCGATTTAATTACATATAGGTTTAAAATGGAGAAAGATCACAAAAAAGAGGTAGGAAAAGTCCCTAAAAATATGTCCGGGTCAAGTGTTGGAAGTCTTAGTGCCCTTGGCAAAGATTTTTGATTCTATGGCGGAATCCTTTTAAAAGAGCACTGATTTGGATCGAACTCTTTTAAGATGGTGGTGTCAAAGTGAAATTTGTTTTCTGGGAAATGCAAACGTGGGCCTATTGGCAGAGAGGTGTAAGATGCCATTTATGCATATTAATCCAAAGCTGAGTGAGTTGGCTCAAAGAGAGTCATCAGAGGATGCAAAAAGTCTGCTATTTGGGAATGGCTTGGTGAAATCCCTAACCAAATCTTTGAAGATGTTTACGAGTTTAGACAAGGTGCAGTAGTCTATGCGCATGGTATTTGCAAACAATAGTTTTTATGGCAGGGCTGGTAGGAGAGGGCACACTACCAGCAGGGCAGGTTTCAGAGCCTATTATCAAAACTCAACATACCAAGGGTATGGAGTCTACAAGTGGAAACCTGGAGGAGGTCAATTCTACCCACATAGGGGCAGAAATTGAGGACGAAATAATAGAGAATGGGGGCAAAACCCTAATCAAGGTCAAGGACAAGGTAAGTGCGAGGACTGTTTCTGGTTTTATTCAAACAAGTGTGGGTGGAAGATTAAGGTACTTCAGAGAGCAATGTGAGTTAATAACAAAGGACGCATGGGCGTTACAAACAATAGAGGGCTATCGAATAGAGTTCGAATCGGAACCATACCAGTAGAGAGCGCCAAACGAGCTGGTGTTCCAGAGAGATCTGGAGAATGTGGTTCAGGAAGAGATGCAACAAATGTTAGAGAAGAATGCCATAGTAAAGGTGGGAGAAAAAGAAAAGATGTTTGTAGGTTCTATATTCGTAGTGGAGAAGAAAGACAAGAATTGGAGACCTGTAATAAACTTAAGGAACTTGAATCAGTATGTGACATATCAGCATTTCAAAATAGAAAGAATTATTTAATTGAGGGATTTACTTCAGGATTTGTATTGGATGCTGAAAATAGACCTCTAGGATGCTTATTTCATGATTCTGATAGCGAAGGAGAGTCAGGGATATTTACAATTCAGATGGAAGGGACAGTTGCATCAGTTTAGAGTCTCTCATTCAGGTTGTCGGCAGCACCGTTGGTGCTTGACGAAAATGCTGAGACCAGTAGTAGGTTTTCTAAGAGAAAGATGGATAAGAATGATTATCTATTTGGTTGAAATATTGATAATGAATCAAGATGTGGAGGACTTGAAAAGGAATTGGATATGGTGGTAAGTTTGCTACAGAGTCTAGGTTTTGTGAGACATTTGAACAAATCCGTGAAGGTTCCATCTCAGTCGATGGAGTTTCTAGGTTTTGTGGTGGACACAGTAGCAAGTCAATCACAATTACCAGAACAGAAAGTGAGGAAGTTAAGGTTGAAGGCAAACTCATTGTCGAAAAGGTCAGTGAAGTTGAGAGAGTTGGCTCGAGTGATTGGCCACTCATCATCGTCGATTCAAGCAGTATTTCCAGGGGCATTGCATTACAGGTCCCTTCATCGGTTAAAGACTCTTGCTCCGACAAAGGATTTATGGTATGTCTGAGCTGAGATGTGAGAGAGAAGTTAGTGTGGTGGAAGGAAAGAAAATTTCGAAGCCTGGAATGGATGGGCTATATTTGGGATGACGCCAGAATTTGTTTTAGAGACCGATGCGAGCAATAAAGGAAGGGAAGCTTACTGCTTAGATCAGGGAAACAGGTGGAATTTGGACACTGGAAGAGACGGAAGCACATATAAATTGTTTAGAGATGCAAGAAGGTTTGTTTTGTGTTACAAAGTTTCAGGAGAGTTTGAAGGAAAGTTCAGTGCTTTTGAAGATGAACGATGTGACAGTGGTTACATATGTAAACATGTTGGGAGGAAGCAGGTCAAAGAGATTGTCAGAATTTGCAAAGGAAATGTGGGAATTCTGTTTGGAGCACAAAACAGACAAAAGCAGAGTATTTGCCTAGAAAACAGAATGTGATAGCGGATTGGAATTCAAGGAATGTGATAGATTACAGCAATTGGAAATTGAGAGAGGATGTTTTACCCAGAATGTTGAGGTTGATGGGTCCTTTGGTGGTAGACTTATTTGCTTCCAGATTGACTTTTCAGTTGTCAAGTTGTATGATTTGGAGACCAGATCCGGAAGCAATAACAGTAGATGCTTCTTAGCAGGATTGGAAAGGAATGAAAGGTTATGCTTTTTTCCCATTTTCTATGATTCAGAGAGTGTTGGTACAGGTGAGGAGACAGATGTCAGCTGGTACTAGTTACTCCTTTTTGAAAAACTCAACCTTGGTTTCCATTGGTGATGGAATTAACGGTAGAAGAACTGTATTTGATAATGTCAAGCAGAGGTCTGTTATAAGGCATAGAGAACGAGGAGCATCCTTTGGTAGAGTCCGGCTTTCTCAACCTTCTAATTTGGAGGCTATCAGGTGTAAGGAAGAGTCACAGGGCTTTCGGAGTCAACTTCCAGCTTGATCGATGAATCAAGGGCTCCAGGTAAAACGTATAGAGGAGCATGGATGGTGTGGTTACATTGGTGCACAGAAAGGGATTTGGATCCTGTGGAAGCAGATGATGTAGAGGTGGCAAATTTCTTAGAAGAATTGTTTGAGAAAGGGATGTCTTACAGGGCTGTAGATTGTTATAGATCAGCTGTGGCAGCAGGACATTCTTTGTTACAGGGTGTGTCTGTAGGTAGGAGTACTTTGGTCTGCAGAGTAATGAAGGGAATTCGATTGAAGAGACCCCCAGTGTGAAGTATCAGACTTTATGGAATTTGGATTTGATTTCAAGGTTATTTGAGGGTTGGCCAAGCAACAGATATTTGGAGGTTAGAGATTTGACTTGGAAGTTGGCTACATTGCTTTGTCTTATGTCTTTGCGAAGGGTTTCGGATGTTAGAGCTTTGGAGGTGTCACATAGATTATTTCAACCACATGGTGTCGTTTTTGAGATTTGTAGATGGACTAAGACTATTTTGGGGGTCTATTTTTTTTATCCGAGGTTTGATAATTCACCTTATTTATGTGTGGTACGATGTTTGAAGGAGTATGAGACAATGATGTTGGACAAGAGAGGTACTGGGCTTGATCAGCTGTTAATCTCTTATGTGAAGCCTTTAAAAGCAGTAACAAATGTCCTAGTATGTTCTCTAAAAGCAAAACTAATTTGGTAGTTTCCACCTGATTTTAGAACTCTGGATGCTTGGCCTCGGAGTTTTTTTTCTGACGTCTATCAATGAGGTATTTGCTCAGTGAGAAACATGAGCTTTTTTCACGTTAGTGTAGTTTCTATTATGTCAGATATGTCATTGCACTATGTGGGCACTAACAGAATAGAAATATGCAATATTATGAATAACCCATCACCTTGTCAGTAAGTAGTTTTAATTCAGGATAGCAGTCTACTGTTGCTGCAGAAGTTAATAAAAACAGTGGTCCATATTAAATTATCACCACATATTCTCTGTTTCAATCAGGGTGTATTTAGTACTGAAGTGAACCAGATTTGTCTCCAGACCACTCTTTTTTTCACAAATTACTACTTAACTAATAATTTTCAAACTTCCACATTGACGGCCTCAATGAGAACAATACCGCTAACCTCCTTGATA
Organism: Calotriton arnoldi; assembly: GCA_963921515.1. Classification (NCBI taxonomy): domain Eukaryota; kingdom Metazoa; phylum Chordata; class Amphibia; order Caudata; family Salamandridae; genus Calotriton; species Calotriton arnoldi. Next base: position 981,719 of record CAWUFW010003468.1, on the reverse strand, counting down.
GCATGAAGAACATGGGACTCACCCAACTCAACGACAAGTGCTTTCAAGGGGTAGGACACACGCTGGACTCCATCTTCACCTCCAGCAACTGGGTAAAGTACAGCCACGTCACCATACTCACCTGGACCAGCCAATCCATCATACACTTCAATATCTCCAGCCCTTGTCTTGCCACCCCTAAGCTGTCCAGTGCCCCCCACTACAGCCAGAGACTCAATGGACCAACGTCCTCAACACATCCAACCTAGACACTGCCACGAACCTGGACCCGGGTGTCAAGAACTTCAACACCTGGATCACCAAATGTGCCGACAGCTTTGCCCCCATCAAGACCAACAGACATAGGAAATTGACCAAACAGGCCAGATAATGCACCGTAGAACTGAGAACAGCAAAACATGACTGTGAGCAACTGGAAAGAAGATGTTGCAAAAGCAGGGACACCTCCGATAGGATCCCCTTCAAGACCCACCTCAAACTCTACCATTGGCTGCTGATGGAGAAGAAAAAGAATGCCCTAGCCGCTCACTTTGAATCCAGCTCAAACCACAGCAAAGAACTCTTCAACATCATCAGAAAGTTCACCAACCCCGCAGCCACAGAGAACAGCATCACTCCCTCACAAGAACCCTGCTACAACCATGCCAACATCTTCCACAACAAGATCAAAACTATCTACAAAAACTTCGAAATCCAGCCCAACCCTACAGACTTCCTTAACCTACACTCCTTCACTGCAACCAGCACAAACCACTGGCTGACCACATGGGACCAGCTCACCCCCTGGACACCACCACCATCATGAACTCTACTCAGTATTTCCCACGGTCCCTTGCCATCATGACATCTTCAACCTTGGAAGCCACAGGATCAGCCACAAACTCACCACCGTCTTCAACACCTCATTGAATACAGGCACTTTTTCGAAAGACTAGAACCACGCTGAGGACAAACCGCTACTCAAGAAGCATCCTGTGAACCCAGCAAAAAACTACCGCCCCCATCTCGCTGCTCCCCTTTCCGGCCAAGATCCTTGAGAAGTCGATTAACAAGCAACTCACAAAATATCTGGAGCAGAACCTTCAGCTCGACACAGCTGCATGAATCTCAACACTGACAAAATGGAAGTACTGATCTTTGGCAACACCACCAATCCCTCGAATGGCTCTTGGTGGCCCTCGGAGCTAGGACCATCACCCATGACGACAGCAATGTAAGAAACCTCGGCATCATCCTGGACAGCAAGCTGACCATGAAGTCCCAGATCAATGCAGTATCCTCCGCCCGATTCCGCATCCTCTGTATGATATGACAATTCTTCAAATGGCTCACCCTGGACACAAGACGCACTGTCACACAGTCCCTAATCACCAGATGACTGGACTATGGCAATGCTTTCTAAGCAGGGATCACCACACACCTCCTACAGAGACTTTAGACCATACAGAACGCGGCAGCTAGACTCATTCTCGACAAACCCACACCACCCCTCACCTCGGAAAACTCCACTGGCTCCCTAAACAGAAGAGATGCCAATTCAAGCTGATGATTCACACGTACAAGGCACTACACAACCAAGGACCCGCCTACATCAACCACCTCCTGAGCTTCCAACAACCATCCAGACAGCCACACTCTGTGTCCCTCTTGCTTGCCCACACCCCCTACATCCACCGAGCAGAAACAGAGGACGCTCCTTCTCCTACCTCTCGACAAAGACATGGAATTACCTCCCCCTGCAGCTATGGATTTCGGCCTCTTCTGGAATTCTGAAAAGCACTCAGGACCTGGCTGTTCGACTGAGCCAATCGGTCCTTGCAAGTGCCTGGATACACCCTCCCGGGTAATTAGAAGTGCTATAGATATTGACGGACTGATTACATTTTGATCTCAGAGAAAAACTTTTTGTTTCATATATTATTATTGTTCTTGTTTTTTACAATTAAACAGAGTAAGCATGAGCCAATATCCTTAACAAAACGTCGATTGGTATTTCCAGCAGATAGTGAAGTTGTGTATATGCATCCATCTTAGACACTGTGAGAGTTATTGTACATTTATAAAATTTGTGCATTGTTAACAATGTGTAAAGTACGGATAGACACTCAAATTTGCACATTTACACTTATCTGATGCTATTGTTTTTAAACTATCTTACTATGACATGTTAAAATGCCTTTTCCGCCTTATGCTAACTAGGCCTGCACTAGGTCTTGATGGCATTCTGCACATTCACTTTTTTTATTGTTGCTGCACCCAGTCTAGCAAAGTCTTGTTTATTTCCATGGATGTTATTCTCGCTGTTCTTGGGGAACATTTTCCAACATGGGCTCAGTAATATTGCAGCTGGTTAGAGTCTCTTCCGCTGCCTACTGAATTCTATTCATTCACAATACTTCATTGTTGTTTCGTAACTAGTTTGTCCTGCCATCACCAGAAGGAATAAGCATAGCATAGAGGGGATGAACCAATATTCATATAATAGGATAGTGCTTAGTTGGTAAGACAATATGATGTTTAATAAATCTGTGCTCTGATTTGTCGAAATTTTAATTCTTTTGATTATGCCATGATGAATCTGCAGTTTTCATTATGTCTTCTGAGAAGATTTTCTATATAAACTCTTGAATTTGGGGGTGAGCCAGAAGGCTTTCCGCTACTACTAGGGATGCTGTCCTATTTCTGATTGATTTTGCTTCTCATTGGGGCTTAAAAGTATTTTTGACTTTGCCTAGTTTCTGTATTGTCCTATTACTGAAAGCCTGTCTGGAAATGATTATATGCATCCACATTTAGAATTTCTTTAAATGAATGAATGAATCGTTTATTGTGTGATTACTTAAAACAATTATAAATTTGTGAAGTACAAGTGCAAACTGTCCCACTGAGAAGCTGATTCGTCCTGTGCCAGATTTGAGGAGTTAATGCCATCTAAAATTGATGTTATCTTATCTTCAAACAATGCCATTTAGTTGTCACATAATGGTTGTGTAGGTGTCATAGTACGATTTAGGCAAGCAGGGTTGGACATATCCCTCATAATAGCAAACACCTTCTTAGTGCTGTTGGGGGTAAGTTAGATGGCATTAGCATAGAATTTTGCTTTAGCCTTTGCAATGCCTAGTTTATACACATGTAGAGCACCCTTTAGTGCTCTTTATCCCTCTTCTGTGTAGGCTATATGCCATTTGCTTTCTAACATTTTGCACGGTTGTTTCAGCAGATGTAGGGTGGCATTGTACCAAGGTGCGGAGGGTTTTTGGTTAGTTTTAATTACCTTTAAAGGGATAACAAAATCAAGGGTTTTCAGAATACAATTCTCTAAGGTAGAATAATTATCCTCCACAGAACTGCTTATGTCCGAGGCTGTTAGTGACAGCGAAGAGAGATTATCTAGGGAAGATCTCCTACGTTTATTCCATGTTCTAACACAGCGGCTATTGGCTTGAGCTTTTTTTCCTAGGTGAACCTCTCTACCTGCGAGTGAGAAAATAATTAGAGAGTGATAGATCCAGCAGAGTGGCAATATTTTGCCAACCATTGCTAACCAGATCTGTGACTAGGGGTGTCTGAAAAGTTTCAGTGCTCCGTCCATCATCTCCTTCTGTTTGCTTTGTTCACCCTAAGGTGGCAGGGTATGCCCAGATGTGGGTCCCTTGCTCACTTTGGCACAGGATTCAAGCTAGCCTGGCTGATGAGGGGTGTTACCCCGAAACCGGTCCCAGGATACTTGCTTCCAGTCCAGGGAAGACCTGGCTTGGTGGTTCGGGCTGGACTATTCCCATGAGACACAGGGTCAAGACGGATTTGCATATAGCTGGGTCTGAACTGGGGTGGCAAAGTGAGCTAAAGAATGATGATGGATTCAACCCAGATCTGTGACTGGGGGTGAGTGTCGGAAACATTTCAGTGCTCCGTCCATCATCTCCTTGTGTTTACCATTGCTAACCCAGCAGCAGAGAAAATCAGATCAAGGGTATGGCCCCCATCATGCATAGAGGCGTGCAATAGTTGTTCCAATCCCAGGGCATCACATGCACCCAGCAGATCCCTCAATGCAGCGGCAGGGTCTTTGTCTACCCAAAAATTAAAGTCCCCTAATAAGATGAGGTGGGAGTGAGTAAGCATCATATTGTCTAGCAGTTCCAACAGTGCCAGCAAATACAGGGTCAATTACCCGGGTGGATGGTAACATAAAATACCGGTATAAAGACATCTTTCTCTGTATTTTAGGGAAAAACACAGGAGATCGGGTCATGTTAGTTCCAGCAGACTGAGTGGCCAAATATCCCACTTATCTTTAAAGGTGATACCCACACCACGCCCTTTTCTGTCACTTCACCGTTTGTGAAATAACTTGTAGCCAGGGGGACAAGCCAAACCTAAGTCAACCTAAGAGTCGGGAGAGGTCCATGTTTCTGTTAGAACGAGGAAGCCTACGATATGAATGCTTAATAGCAAGTTAATTTCCATTGCATGCTTTATTAAAGAGCATGCATTTAACAGCCCACAATTTAAGACTGATGCTTGAATGGTTGTGTTGGCGGCCGGCATAGTAGGGTATGCGGCCTCTCTCAAAGAGGTCGCGTATAAAGGGTATTAGCGGGATCATACCAAAGATGTAGTTAAACCTTGGTGCCACTACCATTTTGACTGTTGTATCCTGCCCCATAAGGATTGCTGAAGCCCCTTCCAGCAAAAGAAATCTGCATTCATTTGATCCATCAAAATCATAGGATTATATAGTATCATTCGGGAGAGGTCACAGCTTAAAAGTATACCTAGATTTTTAGGTTTATTGGGATCCACTTGAACAGGCAGTCACATATTGAGTCTGCTGTGGTAGATTTATTCATGGGAATGGTCTCCCATTTTGACCTGGTAATCTTGTAACTGGAAAACTGGGAGATTGCAGTTATAGTATCCATTAGTAGAGGCACTGATGTTCATGGCGTGGACAGCATAATAAGCATGTCATCAGCATACAGTAATCTTTAATTCCTCTGCCACTGTTTGAAGACCTTCGATGCCTGTGGCTTGTCTAATTACTATTGAGGGGCTCGCCTACTTAAAGAAATGGTATTGGGGATAAGGGCAGCTCTGTCTCTTTGGATGGATATGGGATCAGAGGGGCACCACTGAAGCTAACCACTGCTAAAGGTTTGTTGTGTAGGCATTTTACCATGGCAAGGAAGGTTCTTCCAGTGATAATCCAGTCCATCACTCAGAAAAGATAGTAACATTCTACTCTATGGAAAGTCTTCTCAGCATCTAAGAAGAGGGCCACTCTTTGAGTTGGTTCAGACTTTGATGACCAGAGTAGATATAGGAGAGTTCAGAGATGGCTAAGCAAGGTTCCTCCAAGGACAAAGCCTACCTGGGTTTTGTGGAGTAGACTTGGGGTAGCCCTTTGTAGCCTTTAAGTCAGGACACTTGCCTAGATTTTTATATCACTCTTGAGAAGCGAGATAACTCTGTAGTTTTAACAGTGAAGTGAGTATCTGTCTGCTTTCAGGATAAGTGTTGAATAGAACCCTGTTAAATTCTGAATGTCTTATTTGAGTTTCAAGCTTTTTCTTGCAACCTTTCCAAATAAAGGGATACCTTCTCTGGTGGTGATCTGGAAGAATTCTATGGGAAAGCCATCGTTGCCTAATGTCTTTCCTGTTGAAATCAGCAAGCTCAGTCTCCATGATCTCACTATCTAGGATCTCTTAGGTCAGCTGATAATTTTGGGATCCATAAGACCCAAAGAAATTCTGTCTCACATGTCAATTCATTGCTAGCTATGCATATATAAAGAGAAGAGAAGAAAGAGGAAAAGTCTTTGTTCAGCTCAAGAGCGTGCTTAATATGGTCCCTTCTATTGCATTCATCACTGCGATGGCCAATTTAGCTTCTCTCTACTATAGTTGCATGGCTGCCAGCTTTCTCTCCAAGCTCATAGTATCAGCCTTTTGCTTGTGCTAAAGCTTTTTCTGCCAATTGAGTGTAGAGGATGCTGAGTTCATATTTCTTGGTTAACATATTTTCGAGTAGGACATCGGAAGGAGGTTTGAGGTATGCTTTATACATTGCAGGGTTCCCTTTTTCCAGTATCTAATATCTCTCCTTTTCTGGTTTGAGTATGGTTGCGGAGTCTCTCATTTTGCCAAAGAGATATATAACATGCTAGCAACCCATAACTGTGGAGACTCGAGAGAATGTTTGTTGAGTTGAAGGTAGTCTTGGAGTCGCTAGTCAGGTATTTGCATCTCTGCTGGTAATTTATAGTTAAAGCATTCATTCTCTATATGTTAGTTTTCAAAAATAAAGAAGTCAAATCCTATAGTAAGGAAATGGGTGCGTGGTCTGCTAGTACTCCTGTTTCTATTTCGCAGCAGTGGTATCGCTACACTATTTATCAGGAAGCAGTCAATTCTTGTTTCAATCCTGTGGGTACATTGAGGAAGGTGAGTTCTCTGTTCGTCAGGTGTAGCAAGTGCCAGGGGATCCAGTAAGGTATGGTCAGTCAACGGATCTTTTGGGAGGCTTCTGTCAGATGTGTTCTTCGTGTCAGGGTGCCCCGGCCTGTCAATAATTGGATCCATCAATATGTTTCAGTGTCCTCCTATAATGAGTTTGGAACACTTGAATTTAAGGTCAGTAGACAGTTAAGTTTCAAGAAAAAGTCTAGGTTGTGAGTCTTAGGCACATAAATGGAGGATACTATGATCATTTTGTCTTGCACTTTCATTTTCATGAAGCCATATCTTCCATTTGGATCTGTCTATAGTTTAAGGCTACAGGGTGGTAGGCATTTGTGAATTAAGATGGCTACACATCATTTTTTGTGTGGTGTAGAGGTGAAAGAACGTTGGGTATGCTGGAGAGCAGATCCTAAAGTATATATTACCTTTCCGACCAAGTCCCTTTTCAGTTTTTCTGATTCCTGGGAGAAGGGGTGGGTCTCCTGAACGATTCCAGATGGATTCCACTAGCGTAGAGTGGGCAGGTGTCCATTTTCTGTTGAATGAATCAGATAGGCATCATTCTTTTACTTTGAGGAGGTTCTGTGATTAGACCCGGTCCATAGACTGGAAGTTCTCTGGGCCTCAAAATGTGATCAATGTCTCTACGTCAGTTCATCTGTCCCATAGAGTGGGTTGCAAGCAAAACATGCCTATGGTGTTAACACCTTTCGGGTGGATTTGATTGTCAACTTGTTGGGAGGTTCAATAATCCATTGCAATTTCCATACTGTCTTCGAGGAACTGTTGTTGTTATCCTGTCGGTGAAACTCTTTTCGTAATGCCATTAATGGTTATATTCAGGGTTGCCGGGTCCAATACTCCATATGTGGAGTAAGAGAGGTGTGGTGCAGCGGCCAGAGAGGCTGACTCTGTAGCACGGGGATAACGGTTCGATCCAAGGCGGCAGCTCAGCATCATGTGACTCTGGGCAATAGCTCACTTAATCTCCCCGACGGTCCCCAGCACCTTGAAACCTTAACGGGGGATATGTTTGCGCTTTACAAATAGGAATTATATCTAATATCCTTTAAGCTATGGGCGTAGGGTCAGGATTTTTTTCCAGATTATGTTTGTATTGGAAGAGAAGTCTGCAGCAAAGGATATTGTATGCCTTTTGTGGGAGTAGGGGCTATGTTTCCGAAATGTCTGGAGTATTTGACAAGCATGTTTGTGTCCAAGCAGGCAGGCTATGACTGGGCGGGGAAGTGATGTGGTTGGATTGTTGTATTTGGCGCATCCTGTGTGCCGTCTGAAACTCCAGTGGGAATCTGAAGTCTATTGTTAGTAGTTTCGGGGCCAGAGGGTTAGGAAGTTGATCATATCAGTCTGTCATCAATTTTGAGTACTCTGGAAGATCGTATATTGCCAATTCTTGATTGTGAGAAATCCAGTTGTTGGTTGAGTGGGTTGTTAGCTCTGATCCAGCAAAAGCCACAATTCCCTGTCAGGGTGAACCACAAAAGTCACTAAATTAACTTGTGCTTAACCTTCTGGTAGCTTGTCAGGCTTAACGGAGAGGCAATGTGTAAAGTATATATGCAGCACACAAATAGTAATAAAGTAAAAATACAACACAAGAAAAATCTCACACAAATGTAGGAAAATAGAGTACATTTTACAGAATTATTTTACATGAAAATGACAAAAGTCCAATCAGAGTTATGAAGTTTTACAATTTAAGGATAAAAACCAGTGCCTAAAAAATCAAAGCGCCAACTGTGGACATCTAGTCACGCGAGACCAGGGCAAAGTAAAACAAATATGTCCGACCATGATGGAGTGGAAGTCGGATACAAAAAGTTGATTGGGCCAGGTCAGCGCTTAACTTCCGACTTCGAAGAAATTTGAAGAAAAGTCTCTCAGACAGTAGAAGTTCAGCGGGGTAAGGCTGCAACCGGTGTCCAAGGTGGAGACATCGTCGTTGGGGAGCCACTGCATGAAGTCACAACAAAGATTTCTACGTTCAGACTTAGTCTCCTTTTTTTAAAACAAAAATCTCCAGCGGGACGAAGCTGGAGGCTGTAGCCGATAAGAGTTCCCCAAGGCCAGATACCCCTTTGGCGAAGGATGCTGAACAGGATTTGCAGCTGCGGAGAAGAACGTAGCGGGACCTTTCATGAAGTCAGGCAGACTGGTGATGCACTTTGGGCGGATAGACAAGCAGGTTAGTCCCGGTCTCCTCTCAGTTCTCAAGGCAATTTTTAGTAGAAATATTTTTTACGTCCCTAGTTTGGGTTTTTGGTTATCTGGGAACCTTTAACACCAAGGCTCCAGGACTGGAGGGGCACCTCGTACAGGGGCTAGGACTTACTCAGACTGGATCCAGGTGTGGGTTCAAGATGTTTGGAGCCTTTTCTGACCCTGAGGCTTCTATCAGGAGGCCATTCAACTAGCCCTTAGAGTCACTCTGGTAGTCCTGGGTTCAAGAAAAGGAACAGGGCTCAAACAGCAGGGCAGGTCCCTGAGGGATCAAGGGAGGCTTCAGGCTGCAAAGCAGTCCTTTCAGGTGCAGCAAAGCAGTCTTCTGACGCACACAGCAGGCCGTCCTCAGAATCCTTACGCAGGTCCCGAAAGAGAACTGACCTTAATCTGAGGGTCCCCTTTTTTAACCTGGTGCCTTCTTTGAAGTAGGCGAAGTTTCTTGAGAATTCTTTTTGAAGTGCTTAACGTTTCCTGCTTCCTCTGCCCTGGCTCCAAGCTGACTGCATAAACAATGCAAGGGTGACAAGTCCTTTGTGTGAAGGCAGAGCACAACCTATTCAGTTGCAAGTGGTGCTGAGCACATCTCTATGCCCTCCCATCCTGCAGGTGATTACCCATCCAGGCACACCTAATCCCTCTATTATGTGGCTGCCTGGGGGGGAATAAAAAAAGTCCAACTGTCAACTACACCCAGTCATGTGATCCAGGAACATGCGGCAGGCACCAAATAGGGCAGGAAAATGCGATCTTTCTAAAACTGGCATTTTCAAACTTGTATCTTAAAATCCGACTTTAGCATTGAAGAGGGTTTAGATTACAATTTCTCAAACACCAAACATGAAATGATTACATGTTCCCAATCAAACGTTAGCACTTATTAAATGCCGTAAGGCAACCTAACATTATCCTATAGGAGAGGTAGGCCTCACAGTAGTAAAAAATGAATTTAGGAGTTTTTTGCTAGCAGGACATGCAAAACTTAAAAGTACATGTCCAACCTTTTAATTGCAATGCACCCTGCCCTATGGCCTACTTAAGGATGCCTTCTATACAATAAAAGAGGAGTTTAATACTTGGCGGGGTATATTGCCAAGTTGAATTGGCAGTGCATTTATATATATTTCTTTATTGTATGTGGTTATTATTAAAACCTTTAAAATGTGTGCATAGGAAAAGCATCCATATTAACCAATGCAGATCTTTTGAAGTTAAAAACAGATTATAAATAAATACATACATAAAATACAAGTAGTTTTGCAGTGCCTTCAACTGCAGGCAGCTTTGCATTCCTGTAAACAAGTTTTGGGGGATGAAGAGATTATCACATTAGATCCTCCAAGTAGGCTGTCTATGTTATAATTTAACTAGATACGGTAAAATTAACAGTAATACGTTTATGTAAACTATTCCTTTAAATAAAAATACAGAGCTTAAGATTTAGCAGGTAGCTATTTGAGGAGCTCAACTTCCTGAATGGCAATTTAGGGGCCTGAACCTGCTGTATGCGAGATGAATAAAATTAGTCAAACTGCCACTATAATGCTCTGCCAGCAGGTCCGGACTCCAAGGCTTCGATTTTGATCTGCGCAAGTCAGTCATTGCTGGGCAGATGCATAAGACATGCTCCAAAGATTCATCTGATGTGCCACAACCCCTGCTTTTGATTTCCTCTGATGGATGCCGCCAGTGAGCTAAGTGTTACAAAGAGTGCCAATCACCCAGCCTAAGCGCCAGAATCTTAGTTTTAAATGCAAAGAATTAGTGCAAGCAAGATATGACAATAGGGAGGCCGGCTGATATGAGTTAATTACAGCCCATGCATGCTTGCATTTGGCTAGAGTTGTCCTGTCTGCCGCATAGGAGCAAAGTTTGGTTCTTTTCTTGATGCTAGATTTAAATGCCTTTTTACTTGGGTTTAGGTCTCACAGTTCATTTGCAGACAGTTACAACAGACAGTCATTAATAAAACTGGCGGGGTGACCCACCTGGTCTACTGGAATTGATGTCCGTCCATAATAGAGACTCCAAAGAACTAACTCTGGGCTGACTCACCTTATCGCATAAATTGAGGAAAGCACTGGCACTTAGCATTTGATGGTTGAGGAGGCCGAGCTCCAATCGGATCTGGGCTGTGGATGAGGTATTTAGCAGTCGCAGCACAGTTTTATAGATCTTAGTTGCATGTTGGTTCAGCGCAGTGCTGAACTTGCCCAAGAGAATTATAAATCTGTAGGACAGGGTAGGAGCTATCTTAGCTTGCATGACTTCCAGCATTGGAGCTAGAATTGGTACCGTCAGCTTTTTTGAAAGTTCGGATAAGCTGACTTGAAGAGTCAAAGCTTTAGTAGCGATTTCTCTCCGATGCTTGACGAAGGCGTCCTTAGCATCATGTGGACTCCCCAGTACTTATATGTCTTTTCTACTGAGATCTGGAGATTGTTGTATGACCAGCCGCCACCTCGATACCTTTTCCTGCCAAATATGACTTTAAAGTAACCTCCAAGTTATTCATATTTGTATAGCCGTATAATTTATTTAACAGCCGCTGTAACCCAACTGTCGTGAGGCTAAAGAGAGAGAGGTCGTCAGCATATAGAAAGTTGCTAATCTGGACACCGCCAGTCTTTGGAGGAGGACAGTTTACTCCATTGAAAAGCAGGGGAGTGAGCACACATCCCTGCTTAACTCCCCGCGACGTGGGGATTTTTCTTGATAAGTGAGGGCCAAATTGACAGCGTAAAACTGCATTCTGGCTTCAATGGCAGGCCTGTGACATGTTTAAAGGGACTCCCTAAGTGGTGACACAAAAGGTGCTGCAGGCCTACCAGTAACATTTAATGTCACGCCCAGTATGGTATACCACTTTACTAGGGATTTGCAGATAAATTAAATATGCCAATCAGGTTTAAGCCAATTTTACCATGTTTTAGGGAGTGAGTACAAGCACTTTAGCACTGGTAAGCAGCAGTAAGGGGCACAGAGTCCTAAAGCCAATAAAAACGAATTAAGCAAAATGGGAGGGTAAAGGCAAAATGTTTTGGGGGAACATCACCCTAAGGCTGACAGGCCTAACAATGATGTATCTTCCAGTTCAGTTGGTCTTCTTTTCAAGTTGCCAAAGGTTCTTCTCTCCAGTCCGATGTTTCACGACGCTTGGTTTCAACACCTTCCAGCCTGCATTCCGTAAGGTTGAATTGCACCTTGAACATCCCCAGCTCACCATGAAGCATCTTGAGCTATTTATTGGTGTCTATGGTGGCTTGTTCTACTGTGGTGAGGGAGGTCTTAATGCTCCTTACATCTGTAATTAGAGAGTCCAATGTGACTGAAGTCATGCCTATGGATGAGGAGAAGGCTGCCTTGTTTTTATTTCTGCCTTTCAAGGCTTTGGAGAAGGATATCTGTCTCACTCCCTTCTGTTTGGACATTGATTGATGTTTTATTTATGGTAATCAGTCACACAGCAGTTGTCTTTCAGAAGGAGAAAGAGCTGCATTTTTTATTGCTGTCAAAATCTTTGAGGTGCGGTAATACGCCAAAATCTCCAATAGATGGTGTCACACCCAGGTTGAAGGTGGAAAGATCAAGGTAGAGTCCCAGAGAGTGTTAGGAGGGTCATCTCCATAGGCCACTGTGACATCTAAGGGCATCTGGCCCAATCCAATCTGGTGGTACTCTGATATTTTTGAAGACATGGAGGGTCCGAGAATCCTACTGTTGAAGGCCTCTGTATGATGTCAATTCCTGTGGTGTCTCCCGGGGCTTGCTGCCACTCAAGGGGATGTGGGTTCCAGTCCTGCATCTCTGGTGCCCAAGTCCTGTCCATGAAAGCCCTGGACTGTGCCTTACAAGCTGGTTGTGGTGGAGTGGTAGAAGCAGCCTCCAGGTGCTGATATCGGAGGCTGAGGAGACCCCGAACCCTGATCTTGGGCTCCATCAGGAGGGGGCCCTCCTGGGTATTACATTGGGCTCCAGGTCAGAGCTATGCTGTCTGCCCTGGAATGTGGTAGACGAGTACATGGGAGTCATCTCCCCGCCACCCAATTTATATTGCTAATTTGTAACATGAGTGTTTTTGAATGGGGAATAAAGGACAATTAGAGAGTGACGTGTTCGCAGAGCTCACACCGACATGCCAATCTTCTCCTCAGGCAGGTTCCACCCAGAGAAATGCATTCCAAAGTATAATCTTTTGTAGTTTGTTATATGACATTTTTTTGCAATTTGAGCAATTGTTTTAGTTTTGTAACTTGATACATGGGCAAATGTATGCAACTGCAGCGGCCTCTGTATTTGCAACTAGAGATTGCCTTTTAAACATTTTTCCCACCCAGCCTGGGGATCCCAATTTCTCTTCATATCCATTGACAGTCTTCCTGAAAGATTACTGTGCCCAAACCACAGAGGGAGCACACAATGGCCAGAAAAGCAGAGGAGTTAATATGGATGCACTACCTATATAATTGCGAAGACAGATAACCAGAAGTCTTTGAAGAAGTGATACCTGCATACTAAGAGCCTGCTATTTGAAGTATGATATTCAGGTAAATTGTGACAGAATGTGCTAGAATCCATTTGAAGTGGAGCTGACTGAATTTGTCAGATGGGGGTGAATTCAGAAAGGATTATAGATTTCCTTTCAAGCCTTTTAAGAGCTGGTCTTCTTGCTAATGTCCTATTGGGTCTTCGATTAACGCCAAGACAATACCTGTGGCTCAGTTCAACCTGTTCAGACTCCAGGTTGATAAATAATTCTAGAGTAGGAACAAAAAGTTGAGCCAACTTAAAGCCAGTATTCAAAGGGAAAAAATCTTTGCAGATAACAGCAACATCTGAAATTCAGGCAGAAAGCAGGGCCAAGCAGACTCGAGGAGTACAGCGCTGATCACCGGGACTGCGCTACGGAGGCTTACTAAGATGCCTTAATCCACCAGTGTTAGGATTCCATCGACACTGCTGTCCTGAATACTGCACATTGTATTTCAATACCTATTCTAATTCACCGCTACAATTATGCGGACCGCCACTTGAGGGGCTGTAACCCTGACTTCGCCTTGATACAGGCTGTCCCTCCCCTATCCCCGTCCTGAGGAAGACCAGCCTGCAGAGGATACAAATCACCCTCTATGCGCCAGGGTCAAAAAGTCGACACTTTCCCCTAGTGGGCCTGTACCCTACTTCACCCCATCCCTACCTCTTTACAGAAGATTATACTCTGTACAACATCAAGAACCAGAAAAGTACTTTCGAATCCATGAGAGACAGGCCCCATTGTAAAACTGGTGCTACTGTGGAGAGGTGTGGTGCAGCGGCCAGGGCAGCTGACTTCGGAGCACAGGGCTCACGGTTCGATCCCTGGCTCCGGTTGCAGCTCAGCTCAGCACCATGTGACTCTGGGCAATAGCTCACTTAATTTCCACGACGGCCCCCAGCGCCTTGAGACCCGTAAGGGTGAGTAGTTCGCGCTTTACAAATACGGATTTATAACTGTAAACCACGACCAGTTTACTAAGGACATTACTATGTGTAATTGATTGTTTTAACTACTCTCTGATTTCCCTCCCTATACATCTGTTCTATTCTCACAAGCACAATCCTTGTTCCACACTCCCCTGGAGCAACCCTCTTTTCTGTTTTGAAACGTTCCCTACAGTGATCGGTTATAATAACTGTGAGATTAAACAGTCACTATTGAAGCTATTTATGGTGCTTGTGTGTCTTTTGAGGATATACTTAATTGAATTGAGAAACTACTGGGGTACACTTATGATGTAACTTGAGTTCTATGTGTACCATGTTCACAGATTTTGACTTAATGAATACCTTCCTAAGGAAATTAGTCTAGGACCATTGTTGTCTATACCGAGCATTACCCAGGTCCATGGACTAGTATGGGTCACCCCATTATTTTGTAATGGTTCAAGCAGAATCAGGAGCACAGGAAATCAAACTGCAATCCACTGAAACAGCCTTCTCAACTGCTTCTATACTCTACATTATAGGAAACAAATGTATGATCTAGGAAGTTCTGAGATTCCATCTTGATTTGGAAAACGATTATGTGATTTAGGCACGTAAAGATCAACTCAACTCAAAGATCAACTACCCAAAAGAAAATGTGAACTGGAAACTAATTTCTAGAATGCAAGATTAGAATTCAGAATGCCAGTAGCCAACCTGAAGCAGACAAACAACGTGCAGAGGTCTAATGACAAGCCAGAACTCCGTGTTATCAGGGTTAATATTAGTTGTCTAGTTTCTGACTGTCAGTGTGCCCGAATGTGCTCTGCAGGTCTCCCCAATGTTCGGTTGCCAATGAAGAAGCAGGGAATGTGAGACTGCCGACGCTGACGACCACCATTCTCAGTCCAGACAGATGACTATTGGTTGGCAGCTCTCTGCAGGAGGGCATTGCATAACCTGTTTTTATATTCCCGAGTTAGGCCCATGTAGTGAAGCAGCTTATTTCTTACATTGTCCTCACAAATAACCTTTCTAGCTGGGACCTTTTGTACATATTTGCATGCAGGACAATGTTGGATTAGTTTCTCTGAAACTAAACTTGATTTTACCACTAGCTACGCACAACATTATCACAACACCCTAAACATCATGTACAAGGTCTCATTTCACACTACGAACAAATGTCATCACTTTCTTCATCCACAGAGGCAACAGGGCTATCTACATATCCATAACATCACTAATCTATGCGCACATCGCAAGGCTGCTTTCTATTATAAAAAAGAGGAGGCACTTCCGCTGACACGGAGGGTCCTTGCAAGCTGAGAAATCATCACGCAGCAGTCTGACATCCCGTGATGGGTGTCCAGTTCGTAACCCAGATGGGGTCCTTCACTCTATCCCATCAGGTAATGTGGTTGGATCGTCCATTGAGGGGATTCTTGGCTCTACACCTACACACACTCTAGGTACATCTAGAGTAGGGTTCGCATAGTAGGAGTATGCTAGATTGCTGCCTTGTTTATATGCCTGCATATATACATTGTTTAGCACCATGTATAACTATATCTACTATTTACACTTTTGGTGCTTGTAATCACGTTTATCTGCTTCTGTCTACTAATCATTGCAGAACACGTATTTTATGCAAGAATACAGTTGGTTCAATAAATATTATTGAAAACGTCCCACTGTGTATTCTCTGTATATTTCTCTGAGAATAAGTAAGCATTAGTGACTGAGCGAAAGGTTCTGTACTGTTTCCACAATCCCTGAAGGGTCAGGGTTGTCATGTTCAGTGGTTTCCAGAAAACCATTCACTCCCTGGTAGGTTAGGGGGGCTTACGGTGGCACTGTGAGTTAGGTGGTATAGTCCCACATATCCTGCGGGGGTGTCTGGAATCAGTCTTGACACCAGGCCTTTATTTTATGTTGTCCAAACAATGCAGAGGTCCTTCGGATTGGTAGGAACTACACAACACTGTATCATTGCAGACGTTTAGCCAGATAAGTAGATGGTCTTAATGGCCCTAATGTGGCAGCTCCTTTGCTCCACAGCTGTCCTTAATGAACTTTGAGTTGGCTGATTTATTTATACAAAGTACTGTTGCTACAGATCACAGGAAAATTAATCATCTGAAATAAAAGGAGTTGTTTTCTTAGGACAATTTCACAACGGTTTTAGTATTGTCATGCGGTTAGTAGACCTTGCACACAAACACTTCCATTTAACATGTTCATGTTTTAACCTCTTCGGTGCTTATGACGAGGCTGGACTCGTCATGGCACACAGTGCTCGTGTGCTCATGACGAGTCCAGCTCGTCATAAGACCACCCACGGGGGAAGCGCTGGTGCTCCCCCGTGGGAATCCGATCGTCGGGGTTTTTTTTTTAGGAGGCAGGGGAAGGACTTCCCCTGCCTCCCCCGCCCCATCAATGACGTCAGCACGCGAGGCGCGCTGACATCATTGAGGGTTTCCCTTGCTTCCCGACTCGCTGGAAGCCATTTGCTTCCAGCGCGTCGGAGAAATAAGGTTAGTTTTGGCTGGGGAGGGGGATTTTGCAACAAAAGAGGCATCGAGGGAAAGGAAAGGGTTTTCCTTTCCCCCGATGCCTCTTTTGTGCATTCCTGCTCCACGATCGTGATCGTGCAGCAGGAATGCCCACGAGGGAGGGAGGGAGGAGTGCTTTCTGCCCATATCTACCGTCAAACATTAGCTGTAATCCCTGATGGAGGTCTGTGCATCCTTGGTTTTCTCGAGCGCAATCCCCGTCAAACATTAGCTGTAATCCCTGATGGAGGTCTGTGCATCCTTGGTTTTCTCGAGCGCAATCCTCGTGTACGTCCAGTGACCAGGAGGTTCTTTCTCCTCATCTGCTTCTCATCTCGTGCTCCCGACCCTTTATAAACAAGAGGCATGTGAACTCGCATGGATGCCCTGCCCGTTTGGCCCCGCACCACATACACTTTAGGTATGCAACGTCTTTCCGCCCTTTCCCCACTATGATGGACAGCTTACTCAAAGACCCCGGCGCCTTTCCGGCGTGGTGGCAAAGTTACAGACACACAAGGTCACTGGAGACAATTCTTCTGGGCCTTTACGCAGCTGTAGTGTAGGTAAGGCGCTGTACATTTACCCAACGAGGTAGCACTTACTGATTAGCCAGTAGAAAGTACTCCTGGTTGAGTAGAGGTATCGCACAAAACGGTGGCATCTTCGTGGATAAATACGCAGGGCAGGATTCATTCTGGCACGATGCTCCTGTTACAAAAATTAAACCTCAACAGGAAGCACTTACAGATATAAATAAAGCAGGTGCCCGAGTTGAAGCTCAAATTCTGTAACGCATTAATCAGCACAAAAAATTCGTCAGCAAGGTCGAGGCTAAGCAGCAGTGCTTTCTGCCCATATCTACCGTCAAACATTAGCTGTAATCCCTGATGGAGGTCTGTGCATCCTTGGTTTTCTCGAGCGCAATCCCCGTGTACGTCCAGTGACCAGGAGGTTCTTTCTCCTCATCTGCTTCTCATATCGTGCTCCCGACCCTTTATAAACAAGAGGCATGTGAACTCGCATGGATGCCCTGCCCGTTTGGCCCCGCACCACATACACTTTAGGTATGCAACGTCTTTCCGCCCTTTCCCCACTATGATGGACAGCTTACTCAAAGACCCCGGCGCCTTTCCGGCGCGGTGGCAAAGTTACAGACACACAAGGTCACTGGAGACAATTCTTCTGGGCCTTTACGCAGCTGTAGTGTAGGTAAGGCGCTATACATTTACCCAACGAGGTAGCACTTACTGATTAGCCAGTAGAAAGTACTCCTGGTTGAGTAGAGGTATCGCACAAAACGGTGGCATCTTCGTGGATAAATACGCAGGGCAGGATTCATTCTGGCACGATGCTCCTGTTACAAAAATTAAACCTCAACAGGAAGCACTTACAGATATAAATAAAGCAGGTGCCCGAGTTGAAGCTCAAATTCTGTAACGCATTAATCAGCACAAAAAATTCGTCAGCAAAGTCGAGGCTAAGCAGCAGTGCTTTCTGCCCATATTTACCGTCAAACATTAGCTGTAATCCCTGATGGAGGTCTGTGCATCCTTGGTTTTCTCGAGCGCAATCCCCGTGTACGTCCAGTGACCAGGAGGTTCTTTCTCCTCATCTGCTTCTCATATCGTGCTCCCGACCCTTTATAAACAAGAGGCATGTGAACTCGCATGGATGCCCTGCCCGTTTGGCCCCGCACCACATACACTTTAGGTATGCAACGTCTTTCCGCCCTTTCCCCACTATGATGGACAGCTTACTCAAAGACCCCGGCGCCTTTCCGGCGCGGTGGCAAAGTTACAGACACACAAGGTCACTGGAGACAATTCTTCTGGGCCTTTACGCAGCTGTAGTGTAGGTAAGGCGCTATACATTTACCCAACGAGGTAGCACTTACTGATTAGCCAGTAGAAAGTACTCCAGTTGAGTAGAGGTATCGCACAAAACGGTGGCATCTTCGTGGATAAATACGCAGGGCAGGATTCATTCTGGCACGATGCTCCTGTCTCAAAAATTAAACCTCAACAGGAAGCACTTCCAGATATAAGTAAAGCAGGTGCCCGAGTTGAAGCTCAAATTCGGTAACGCATTAATCAGCACACAAAATTCGTCAGGAAGGTCGAGGCTAAGCAGGAGTGCTTTCTGCCCATATCTACCGTCAAACATTAGCTGTAATTCCTGATGGAGGTCTGTGCATCCTTGATTTTCTCGAGCGCAATCCCCGTGTAGGTCCAGTGACCAGGAGGTTCTTTCTCATCTGCTGCTCATATCGCGCTCTGACCCTTTATAAACAAGAGGCATGTGAACTCGCATGGAAGCCCTGCCCCACATACACTGGCGGTATGCAACGTCTTCCCGCCCTTTCCACACTATGATGGACAGCTTACTCAAAGACCCCGGCGCCTTTCCGGCGCGGTGGCAAAGTTACAGACACACCAGGTCACTGGAGACAATTCTTCTGGGCCTTTACGCAGCTGTAGTGTAGGTAAGGCGCTATACATTTACCCAACGAGGTAGCACTTACTGATTAGCCAGTAGAAAGTACTCCAGTTGAGTAGAGGTATTGCACAAAACGGTGGCATCTTCGTGGAGAAATATGCAGGGCAGATGTGCCTTCTCTCCATTTACACCCTGAAAAGTTAGCTGTAATCCTTGATGGAGGTCTTTGCATCCTTGAATTTCTCGAGCGCAATGCTTGTGTAGTTCCTGTGACCAGGAGGTTCCTTCTCCTCGTCTGCCGCTGAGATCCTGCTCTGACCCTTTATCCCCTTCGGTGCTTATGACGAGCTGGACTCGTCATGGCACACAGTGCTCGTGTGCTCATGACGAGTCCAGCTCGTCATAAGACCACCCACGGGGAAGCGCTGGCGCTCCCCGTGGGAATCCGATCGTTAGTTTTTTGGGGGGAGGCAGGGGAAGGGCTTCCCTGCCTCCCCCGCCCCATCAATGACGTCAGCGCGCTGACATCATTGAGGGTTTCCCTTTCTTCCCGACGCGCTGGAAGCCATTTGCTTCCAGCGCGTCGGGAAATCAGGTGAGGTTTGGCTCGGGGAGGGGGGTTTGTATCAAAAGAGGCATCGAGGAAAGGAAAGGGTTTTCCTTTCCCCGATGCTCTTTTGTGCATTCCTGCTGCACGATCATGTGATCGTGCAGCAGGAATGCCCACTAGGCACCAGGGTTTTTTTAATTTTTGTGTTGGGGAAGGGCAAAAAGGGCAAGGGTTGCTCCCCTTTTACGGGGGTGAATATTTTATTTATACTGTTAGGCCCACCTACCTCTTAGCTTGGCTGGTGGATTGTGTGTGGACTGGTGCATTATTTGCATATGTGATTGTAATGTTTTTTTCTCCTTTTTATTCTAGTGTAAAGCTTTTGATTCCTGTTTGCGGTTTCGGCAGTGGTGGTTCTGCAGTTTTGCGTAATTGCATTTATTTGGTAAGAAAAACATTTTTGTTGTGTGTACTCCAAATGAGTATTATTGTCATGCATGAATGAATTTTTTGTAAGTGGTGCCATAATGGCAGCATATTTGTTAGTGTTCAGAGCATGAAATTCTTTGCGATGTTTTGCATTGTCTTATGTGTAATTTTTTTCTTCTTCTTTTTAGTGGGATATTGTTGATCCTTACTGTGTCTGTGCAGAGTAGGTGGTGGTGAGTCTAGCTGCTTCTGTCACGTGAGTGGTATAGTGTTGGAGTATATAGGTCTTTGTGATAAAGCTATATTTTGTTTATTTCTTTTTTTACAAAGGGTTTGTTGTTGTTGACTTGTTTGACAAGTAACCTTTATTAGTAAGCATTATGGCTAGCCGTAGAATTACTGCTCAGCAGGTGGTTGGTTTGCTTCTTGAATCTTCCTCTGAGCAGGATTATGAGACTGACAGTGCGTCTGAGGGAGAGGAGGGAGGGGAAGATTCAGGCAGTGAGTTTTCTCTCCACATGGAATCATCGGATGATGAAGGTACTCTCAGTGCAAATGAAGTGCCTGATTTAGAGGAGGATACTACTGTGCCGATGGTGCAAGAGGCATCTGGATTGCAGCCTGGGGCTGCTAGGCTTCCTACTGGAAGTGCTGGACTCTGGGTTGATCCAAACATGGTGCAGCCGGTGTTGCCTGCCTTTAGTGGTTTTGCAGGGTGTAGAGTGGATTGTGAACATTATTTGCCTATACAGTATTTTCAGTTGTTTATGGATGATGTATTTTTGGGTGAGATTGTTGAGCAGACTAATTTGTATGCTGAACAGTTTTTGAGGGACAACAGTGCCAGACTTAGGCCCCATTCTAGAGCTACCCGGTGGAGTCCCACAAATCTGGAAGAGATGAAGAAGTTTTTGGGTTTGACTTTTTGATGGGTTTGATAAGGAAGTCGTCCATGAGTTCATATTGGTCTACCAGTCCCTTGATGGCAACGGCCATATTTCCTGCAGTTATGACTCGTGATCGGTATTTACTTTTGCTTCGGATGCTGCATTTTGTTGATAATGGTTTGGCGTTGCCACGAGATCACCCTGAATGTGACCGTCTTTTTAAGATTCGGCCTGTTCTTGATCACTTTGTAGATCGATTTTCAGAGATCTATACTCCAGGGAAATAAATATCTATTGATGAGTCTTTGGTGCTGTTCAAGGGCCGTTTGGTTTTAGGCAGTACATTCCTAGCAAGAGGGCACGCTATGGAATTAAGCTGTATATGTTGTCTGAGAGTAGGACAGGATATGTTTTTAATTTGCGTGTGTACACTGGTAGGGATTCCACTATTGACCCCCTGGTTGTCCGTCCACTTTAGTAGGAGTTTCAGAGAAAATTGTGTGGGAACTTGCTAGAGGACTGTTTAACAGAGGCCACCATTTGTACCTTGATAACTTCTACACTGCTGTGCAATTGTTTAAGGAATTGTTCAAAGTGGACACTTTTGCTTGTGGCACAATCCGCTCTAACCGTAAAGGTTATCCAAAAGAGCTTGTTTGCAAAAAACTTCAGAGGGGACAGTGCAGTGCCTTGCGTAGTGAGGAACTGCTAGCTGTGAAATTTGTGGACAGGAGGGATGTGTACATGCTGACTACCATCCATGATGAGAGTACTTCACCTGTGGCTGTTTGGGGTCAGATTGCTGAAGTGCGCAAACCTGTGTGCATTTTAGACTACAATAAGCACATGGGTGGTGTTGATAGAGTAGATCAGAGGTTGGAACCTTACACTGCTATTCGTAAGTCTTACATTTGGTATAAGAAGTTGGCCATCCATCTCTTCAATTTAGCAACTTTCAATGCTTTTGTTGTGTTCAAGGAGTGTTCTCCTGCGTCAAAGTTGACTTTTGTTAAGTTTCAGGAGTCTGTCATAGGCAGCCTTGTTGTTGTGGAACAGGCAAGTGTTCCTAGAGTTGGAGTGGTGGAGGATGTGGCTCGATTGAAAGATCGCCACTTTCCTGATCACATTCCTCCTACACCCTCAAAAGACTTTCCCACTAGGAGATGTAGAGTCTGTTGGCGAAGAGGTACGCGGAAGGAGACTCAGTATGTACTGCCCTGAGTGTCCTTCTAACCCTGGGCTGTGTGTGCCTGCTTGTTATAGAGCGTACCACAAGCAAAAGAATTATTGGGAGCAACCATGAGTGGTAAAGTGAACTGCCTGGTCTGTAATGTTTAAGAATTGTTGTTCTGTTTCAAGGTTGGCATTAGTGCAATGTATTTAGTTTCTGATTTTGTGTTAGTAGATTTGTATCTATTTGCAATTTGTTTGTGTTTTCTTTTTTGTATAAAAAAATCCTAAATGTGATGGTGGTGTGTGTAGGCTGGTGCTTGGCTGGCGGTGTGCGTGGAGTGGCGCTTGGCTGGAGGTGTGCGGGGAGTGGCTCTTGGCTGGCGGTGTGCGTGGAGTGGTGCTTGGCTGGCGGTGTGCGTGGAGTGGCGCTTGGCTGGCGGTGTGCGTGGAGTGGCGCTTGGCTGGCGGTGTGCGTGGAGTGGCGCTTGGCTGGCGGTGTGCGTGGAGTGGCGCTTGGCTGGCGGTGTGCGTGGACTGGCGCTCGGCTGGCAGTGTGGAGTAGTGACTTGCTGCTGGTCACTACACACACTGCTAGCCGAGCGACACTCCACGCAATCCATCAGCTTGTGTGGTTGCTGTGTTAGGAATGTGGGCGTGTGACAGTGATGGGCCCTTGAATGGCGCTGTCTGCTGGTGTGAGTGTTGTAATGTGATGGGCCCGCGGCTGGTGGTGTGAATGGTTTTGTATTTGTCACACGTATGAAAGGTGTATGAATGGCCTGTAAAGAGGTTGGTGCCTTGTCGTGGCTTTACAGCTCACGAGCTGTGAGTCAATGGTTCAGTTTCTCGTCCTTTCAATTATTAACAGTGCATTTCATTTTTGTGAAATCACTTGTTAATACAATTGTATATACTGAACCATCACTCACCCTCGTGCCAAATCCAACCAGTATGTGTGTGTGTGCTTGAGGAATAGATGGCTGTGCAGTAATATATATATTTTTTTGTCTTTCTCAAGCAGGGTGTACCTTGTCCCTTTTGTGAATGTTGTAATGTGTTTGTTTTCGTGCCTGGGGGTGTGAATGGTCTTGTGTGTATCACGTATGACAGGTGTGTGAATGGCCTGTAAAGCGGTTGGGGCCTTGACGTGGCTTTACAGCTCACGAGCTGCGAGTCACTGGTTCCGTTTTTGTCCTTTCAATTATTGACAGTGCATTTCATTTTTGTGAAATCTCTTGTTAATAAAATTGTATATACTGAACCATCACTTGCCCTCGTGCCAAATCCAACCAGTATGTGTGTGTGCTTGAGGAATAGATGGCTGTGCAGTAATCTTTGTCTTTTTAGTCTGTCTGCCAAGGTGTACATTCCGTCTAAGAATTACCTACCAACTGTAGATATTGTCGTAAACGAAACACCCATGGGAGTACATGGTGATATCTCTATTGTGGATCCCAACAAGTTATGGTACCCACAATGTCCTGCAAACCTCAAAATGTCTGTCACATTTTCCTTGCAATATTGTGCCAAAATTTTCACGCTGCAGAAATAAACAACACATTATCTCAAAATGACCTGGTTTGCAAGGGGTCACCTGGGCTTTGGCCCGGGGCTCGGCGGCCACATAGGGAAACCTACTTTTCAGAAATGTGTGGGTTTGGTAGGTTTCCTAGATGGCCGCTGAGCACGGGGCCAAAAACCCAGGTGACTTCCTTGCAAAACCAGGTGGTTTTGTGAAAGGACATTTTGAGGTCGCCTCACTACGTTGTGGGCCCTTGCCTGTCGCGGGTACTTGGGCCTCCCACACAAGTGAGGCACCATTTTTATCCGGAGACCTGGGGGAACGCTGGGTGGTAGGAAATTTGTGTGAGGCCAGTGATGCCACACTTTCCCACACACAAATGTGTGAAAAAAGTTATTTTTTTCAGCTAAAATTGAGGTTTGCAGGGGATTCTGGGTAAGGAAACGTTGGGGGATCCACGCAAGCCATACCTCCCTGGAAGCCCCCGGGTGTCTACTTTTCAGAAATGTGTGGGTTTGGTAGGTTTCCCTAGATGGCCGCTGAGCACGGGGCCAAAACCCAGGTGACCTCGATTGCAAAACCAGGTGGTTTTGTGAAAGGCCATTTTGAGGTCGCCTCACTACGTTGTGGGCCCTTGCCTGTCGCGGGTACTTGGGCCTCCCACACAAGTGAGGCACCATTTTTATCGGGAGACCTGGGGGAACGCTGGGTGGTAGGAAATTTGTGTGAGGCCAGTGATGCCACACTTTCCCACACAAAAATGTGTGAAAAAGTGATTTTGTCAGCTAAAATGGAGGTTTGCAGGGGATTCTGGGTAAGGAAACATTGGGGGATCCACGCAAGCCATACCTCCCTGGAAGCCCCCGGGTGTCTACTTTTCACAAATGTGTGTGTTTGGTAGGTTTCCCTAGGTGCCGGCAGAGGTAGGGTTCAAAAACTACAGCTAGGCACTTTGCCAAAAAGGGTCATTTTTCACTGCGAAATTGAGGTGTGACCACGTTGCGTTTTGCGCCGTTTCCTGTCGCAGGCACTAGGCCGACGCACACAAGTGAGGTACCATTTTTCTCGTAAGACTTTGGGGAACGCGGGGTGGGTGGAAATTTGTGGATCCACGCAGATTCCAGAACTTTCCACCACAGAAATGTGGGGAAAATGTGGTTTTTGGACAATTTTTTATGTTTGCAAGGGATTCTGGGTAACAGAACCTGGTGGGAGGCAGTCAAGTCACCCCATCCTGGATTCCCCTGGGTGTCTAGTTTTCAAAAATGTATAGGTTTGCTAGGTTTCCCTACGTGCCGGCAGAGGTAGGGTTCAAAAACTACAGCTAGGCACTTTGCCAAAAAGGATCATTTTTCACTGCGAAATTGAGGTGTGACCACGTTGCGTTTTGCGCCGTTTCCTGTCGCAGGCACTAGGCCGACGCACACAAGTGAGGTACCATTTTTCTCGTAAGACTTTGGGGAACGCGGGGTTGGTGGAAATTTGTGGATCCACGCAGATTCCAGAACTTTCCACCACAGAAATGTGGGGAAAATTTGTTTTTTTACCATTTTTTATGTTTGCAAGGAATTCTGGGTAACAGAACCTGGTGGGAGGCAGTCAAGTCACCCCATCCTGGATTCCCTGGGTGTCTAGTTTTCAAAAATGTATAGGTTTGCTAGGTTTCCCTAGGTGCCGGCAGAGGTAGGGTTCAAAAACTACAGCTAGGCACTTTGCCAAAAACGGGTCATTTTTCACTGCGAAATTGAGGTGTGACCACATTGCGTTTTGCGCCGTTTCCTGTCGCAGGCACTAGGCCGACCCACACAAGTGAGGTACCATTTTTCTCGTAAGACTTTGGGGAACGCGGGGTGGGTGGAAATTTGTGGATCCACGCAGATTCCAGAACTTTCCACCACAGAAATGTGGGGAAAATGTGTTTTTTGGACAATTTTTTATGTTTGCAAGGGATTCTGGGTAACAGAACCTGGTGGGAGGCAGTCAAGTCACCCCATCCTGGATTCCCCTGGGTTTCTAGTTTTCAAAAATGTATAGGTTTGCTAGGTTTCCCTAGGTGCCGGCAGAGGTAGGGTTCAAAAACTACAGCTAGGCACTTTGCCAAAAACGGGTCATTTTTCACTGCGAAATTGAGGTGTGACCACGTTGCGTTTTGCGCCGTTTCCTGTCGCAGGCACTAGGCCGACCCACACAAGTGAGGTACCATTTTTCTCGTAAGACTTTGGGGAACGCGGGGTGGGTGGAAATTTGTGGATCCACGCAGATTCCAGAACTTTCCACCACAGAAATGTGGGCAAAATGTGCTTTTTTACCATTTTTATGTTTGCAAGGGATTCTGGGTAACAGAACCTGGTGGGAGGCAGTCAAGTCACCCCATCCTGGATTCCCCTGGGTGTCTAGTTTTCAAAAATGTATAGGTTTGCTAGGTTTCCCTAGGTGCCGGCAGAGGTAGGGTTCAAAAACTACAGCTAGGCCCTTTGCCAAAAAGGGTCATTTTTCACTGCGAAATTGAGGTGTGACCACGTTGCGTTTTGCGCCGTTTCCTGTCGCAGGCACTAAGCCGACCCACACAAGTGAGGTACCATTTTTCTCGTAAGACTTTGGGGAACGCGGGGTGGGTGGAAATTTGTGGATCCACGCAGATTCCAGAACTTTCCACCACAGAAATGTGGGGAAAATGTGGTTTTTTTGACAATTTTTTATGTTTGCAAGGGATTCTGGGTATCAGAACCTGGTGGGAGGCAGTCAAGTCACCCCATCCTGGATTCCCCTGGGTGTCTAGTTTTCAAAAATGTATAGGTTTGCTAGGTTTCCCTAGGTGCCGGCAGAGGTAGGGTTCAAAAACTACAGCTAGGCACTTTGCCAAAAAGGGTCATTTTTCACTGCGAAATTGAGGTGTGACCACGTTGCGTTTTGCGCCGTTTCCTGTTGCAGGCACTAAGCCGACCCACACAAGTGAGGTACCATTTTTCTCGTAAGACTTTGGGGAACGCGGGGTGGGTGGAAATTTGTGGATCCACGCAGATTCCAGAACTTTCCACCACAGAAATGTGGGGAAAATGTGGTTTTTTTGACAATTTTTATGTTTGCAAGGGATTCTGGGTAACAGAACCTGGTGGGAGGCAGTCAAGTCACCCCATCCTGGATTCCCCTGGGTGTCTAGTTTTCAAAAATGTATAGGTTTGCTAGGTTTCCCTAGGTGCCGGCAGAGGTAGGGTTCAAAAACTACAGCTAGGCACTTTGCCAAAAAAGGGTCATTTTTCACTGCGAAATTGAGGTGTGACCACGTTGCGTTTTGCGCCGTTTCCTGTCGCAGGCACTAGGCCGACCCACACAAGTGAGGTACCATTTTTCTCGTAAGACTTTGGGGAATGCGGGGTGGGTGGAAATTTGTGGATCCACGCAGATTCCAGAACTTTCCACCACAGAAATGTGGGGAAAATGTGGGGTTTTTGACAATTTTTTATGTTTGCAAGGGATTCTGGGTAACAGAACCTGGTGGGAGGCAGTCAAGTCACCCCATCCTGGATTCCCCTGGGTTTCTAGTTTTCAAAAATGTATAGGTTTGCTAGGTTTCCCTAGGTGCCGGCAGAGGTAGGGTTCAAAAACTACAGCTAGGCACTTTGCCAAAAAAGGGTCATTTTTCACTGCGAAATTGAGGTGTGACCACGTTGCGTTTTGCACCGTTTCCTGTCGCAGGCACTAGGCCGACCCACACAAGTGAGGTACCATTTTTCTCGTAAGACTTTGGGGAACGCGGGGTGGGTGGAAATTTGTGGATCCACGCAGATTCCAGAACTTTCCACCACAGAAATGTGGGGAAAATGTGGTTTTTTGACAATTATTTATGTTTGCAAGGGATTCTGGGTAACAGAACCTGGTGGGAGGCAGTCAAGTCACCCCATCCTGGATTCCCCTGGGTGTCTAGTTTTAAAAATGTATAGGTTTGCTAGGCTTCCCTAGGTGCCGGCAGAGGTAGGGTTCAAAAACTACAGCTAGGCACTTTGCCAAAAAAGGGTCATTTTTCACTGCGAAATTGAGGTGTGTCCACGTTGCGTTTTGCGCCGTTTCCTGTCGCAGGCACTAGGCCGACCCACACAAGTGAGGTACCATTTTTCTCGTAAGACTTTGGGGGAACGCGGGGTGGGTGGAAATTTGTGGATCCACGCAGATTCCAGAACTTTCCACCACAGAAATGTGGGGAAAATGTGTTTTTTTGGACAATTTTTTATGTTTGCAAGGGATTCTGGGTAACAGAACCTGGTGGGAGGCAGTCAAGTCACCCCATCCTGGATTCCCCTGGGTGTCTAGTTTTCAAAAATGTATAGGTTTGCTAGGTTTCCTAGGTGCCGGCAGAGGTAGGGTTCAAAACTACAGCTAGGCACTTTGCCAAAAAAGGGTCATTTTTCACTGCGAAATTGAGGTGTGACCACGTTGCGTTTTGCACCGTTTCCTGTCGCAGGCACTAGGCCGACCCACACAAGTGAGGTACCATTTTTCTCGTAAGACTTTGGGGAACGCGGGGTGGGTGGAAATTTGTGGATCCACGCAGATTCCAGAACTTTCCACCACAGAAATGTGGGGAAAATGTGGTTTTTTTGACAATTATTTATGTTTGCAAGGGATTCTGGGTAACAGAACCTGGTGGGAGGCAGTCAAGTCACCCCATCCTGGATTCCCCTGGGTGTCTAGTTTTAAAAAATGTATAGGTTTGCTAGGTTTCCCTAGGTGCCGGCAGAGGTAGGGTTAAAAACTACAGCTAGGCACTTTGCCAAAAAGGGTCATTTTTCACTGCGAAATTGAGGTGTGTCCACGTTGCGTTTGCGCCGTTTCCTGTCGCAGGCACTAGGCCGACCCACACAAGTGAGGTACCATTTTTCTCGTAAGACTTTGGGGAACGCGGGGTGGGTGGAAATTTGTGGATCCACGCAGATTCCAGAACTTTCCACCACAGAAATGTGGGGAAAATGTGTTTTTGGACAATTTTTTATGTTTGCAAGGGATTCTGGGTAACAGAACCTGGTGGGAGGCAGTCAAGTCACCCCATCCTGGATTCCCCTGGGTGTCTAGTTTTCAAAAATGTATAGGTTTGCTAGGTTTCCCTAGGTGCCGGCAGAGGTAGGGTTAAAAACTACAGCTAGGCACTTTGCCAAAACGGGTCATTTTTCACTGCGAAATTGAGGTGTGACCACGTTGCGTTTTGCGCCGTTTCCTGTCGCAGGCACTAGGCCGACCCACACAAGTGAGGTACCATTTTTCTCGTAAGACTTTGGGGAACGCGGGGTGGGTGGAAATTTGTGGATCCACGCAGATTCCAGAACTTTCCACCACAGAAATGTGGGCAAAATGTGCTTTTTTACCATTTGTTATGTTTGCAAGGGATTCTGGGTAACAGAACCTGGTGGGAGGCAGTCAAGTCACCCCATCCTGGATTCCCCTGGGTGTCTAGTTTTAAAAAATGTATAGGTTTGCTAGGTTTCCCTAGGTGCCGGCAGAGGTAGGGTTCAAAAACTACAGCTAGGCACTTTGCCAAAAAAGGGTCATTTTTCACTGCGAAATTGAGGTGTGTCCACGTTGCGTTTTGCGCCGTTTCCTGTCGCAGGCAGTAGGCCGACCCACACAAGTGAGGTACCATTTTTCTCGTAAGACTTTGGGGAACGCGGGGTGGGTGGAAATTTGTGGATCCACGCAGATTCCAGAACTTTCCACCACAGAAATGTGGGGAAAATGTGTTTTTTGGACAGTTTTTTATGTTTGCAAGGGATTCTGGGTAACAGAACCTGGTGGGAGGCAGTCAAGTCACCCCATCCTGGATTCCCCTGGGTGTCTAGTTTTCAAAAATGTATAGGTTTGCTAGGTTTCCCTAGGTGCCGGCAGAGGTAGGGTTCAAAAACTACAGCTAGGCACTTTGCCAAAAAAGGGTCATTTTTCACTGCGAAATTGAGGTGTGACCACGTTGCGTTTTGCGCCGTTTCCTGTCGCGGGCACTAGGCCGACCCACACAAGTGAGGTACCATTTTTCTCGTAAGACTTTGGGGAACGCGGTGTGGGTGGAAATTTGTGGATCCACGCAGATTCCAGACCTTTCCACCACAGAAATGTGGGGAAAATGTGTTTTTTTTTACCATTTTTATGTTTGCAAGGGATTCTGGGTAACAGAACCTGGTGGGAGGCAGTCAAGTCACCCCATCCTGGATTCCCCTGGGTGTCTAGTTTTCAAAAATGTATAGGTTTGCTAGCTTTCCCTAGGTGCCGGCAGAGCTAGGGTTCAAAAACTACACCTAGGCACTTTGCTAAAAAGGGTAATTTTTCATTGTGAAAATGTGGTACGTCCACGTTGCATTTTGAGCCATTTCCTGTTGTGGGCACAAGGGCTACCCACACAAGTGAGGTACCATTTTTATCGGGAGACTTAGGGTAACACAGAATTGTACAGCAACTGTTATTACCTATTGACTTTCGATGCATTTCTGCCTTCCAAATGAAAGACAATGTGTAAAAAATAAGTCATTTTGAAAAATGACCTATAATTCTCATGCTAGTATGGGTACTCCCAATTTCGGAAATGTGCAAATATCTACTGTTTCTAAAATCTACATTTTGTTCCCATTTCAGAAATACATAGGTGTCTTTCATAACAATTTTTCCATGTATACATTTTCCCAAAATAATTGCTATATACCCGGTACTTAAAAAAATCATTGCAAGATGTTGCTCAATTATTGGCTCTGGGTTCGTCGGGTTCTTGGTGAACCTACAAGTCCTATATATCCCCACAACCAGAAAGGTCCAGCGGATATAACGGTATATTGCCTTCAAATAGCTGTCATAATTAGAAGAAGTTACAGGTGAAAACGTTGACACAAATGGCTGTTTTTTTCAACTAATTTTCAATTTTTCCTTTATTTAACTGTTAGTTTCTATAAGGAAAACTTTAAGGATCTACACAAATGACCCCTTGCTGAATTCAGAATTTTGTCTACTTTTCATAAATGTATGGCTTTCCATGATCCATTATTGGTTTCATACCCATTTCTACCATTAACTGGAAGGAGGTTGAAAGCACAAAAAATAGCAAAAATAGGCTATGTCCCAGAAAAATGCCAAAACTGTGTAAAAAAGTTGGTTTTCTGACAAAAGTCTGCTTGTCCCTGAAAGCTGGGAAGATGGTGATTTCATCCCCACAACCCCTTTTTTGATGCCATTTGCAGGGAAAAATCAAGACGCTTTCATCTGTAGCCCTTTTTCGCATTTTTCCCAAAAAAACAAAATTTAGCTGTATTTTGACTAATTTCTGGGTCCCCTCCAGGGGAATCCACAAACCCTGGGTACCTTTACAATCCCCATGATGTTAGAAAAAAAGGACTGCAAATTTGGCATGGATACCTTATGTGGTCAAAAAGTTACAGGGGCCTAAGCGCGCACTACCCCAAATAGCCAAAAAAGGCTTAGCACAGGAGGGAAAAGGCGTAGCAGCGAAGGGGTTAAAGTTGACATCCTTTTAAACGATGACTTTTAGCACACATTTGCTTGCACACCTGTATGAGATAGTGTACTCAGAAATAGTTTGCTAACAATTATATTTCCTTGTAGGTACATTATCATACCGTAGAACATTCGTTTCAATGACCCGCTACACTGCGCACACTGGCTTGTTTGTTGTTGTCTGTTCAGCGACCGCTATCGGTGGGTAGAATCAACATGACAGCTGGACTAGAACTCAGACACAATACGAATAGGTTCCGTTTTAATATATACTGCACCAAGCCTTTGTTTAGGCAGAATATCATCCATGCTATGCTCTCTAGGCTAGGCTGTGCTAGGTAGTAGTACAATTATATGGATTCATATAATCAATATATATGCACAATGGTTGAAATGTTTATCTTTTTCACCATTCTTGTAATGCTGGTTACTAAGCTCTGCTTTATTTTACTCATAATTGCAGAACACATATTTTACACAAGAATCCAGTTGCTTCAATAAATGTTTTAAATGCCAATTTGTGTATTCCTTGTGTCTCCCTTTGGACATGCCTCATTTAACAACGAAAGGGTAGATCTGTTTCCGCGATTTCCTTGGGGAAATCAGGGTCGTCGTGTTCTGAGGTTGCAGACACCATCCGGTACCTTGTAAAGTTTAGAGGTCCAGATGGCACACTGTGATCCAGCCAGGAACTAGGTGAACATATTCTGATGGTATGAGCGGACTCAGTCTCCCATAGTATTGACGCATATATTGCCAAACGCACAGTCTTACTTAATTAGTAGGAACCATCCAACAGCACTACCAGAAATAGAACGTTAGTTCCATGTCAGATTTCTCACTGCCACTTCAGAACTTGTTTGGACAACACCACCTATGGGGGGGAGAATTTTCAGGCAGGTAAACATTGGAAAGAGTTTTTTCTTAAATATGATTTTCATCAATGGGTCCAGGCCTTTGTTCTATGACATGCTTATTAACATGGTGGGCAAAAGTATTTGGACCTGGGTTAAGAGTCCTGCTTTAACAAGTTGAATTCCTCGAGTCAGCAAATGTCCTGCACCCATATTGACATAAGAACCACAGAGAGAAAAAAAACAATGAAGCTATTGTTAACCTAGTTCTGGGAGCGGCCAGTTTAAATATGACAGGTCCATTGACTGGCTAAGAATTATTTATTAAATGGTTTATAAAGTTTTTATTCGTCAACCCAAATATCATTTTTAGTTACTAGTTAAGGAGTGTTGGTCCATTCATCATGAGATATGCAATGAAATTCAGAATACTGTTCTAAATAAAGTAAATTATTCTCTCCAATCCCTTTCTCCCACTTTAAAAAAAATAATATTGAGAACCTTAAAACAACTGGAATAAGTATTACAAGCCTCCACCGCTTTCACACAGTGTATGATGGAAATTAAAACATTGCAACAGTACTTAGATTTCAAAATATATGAAATGCACCGCATTAAAAGTAAGTGTTTTAATTTTTAATTTACGAATGACCAGTAACATTTATGTGCCAATCCCAGAAAGCCTAAAATGACTAGAAGACAAATATGTGCAACAGAAATTTAATTTGAGCATATCCAGATGCGTTGTTGTGACCACCTGACCAATCCAGTGCTAAGGTACGGCTGAGCAGTTTAGGGGTGCATAAGCTAATAATAAGTACAACAAAGAGTATAAGGCAAAGTGAAACCCTACAATCCTGCTTGAAAGTGTATGCAGCATAGCAAGCGATTCAGAAATACCGTTCAAAAAAGGCTTAGGATTGAGTCAGCATAGTGAATTTATAGTTAATTTCGCTGTGAAGTACTTTTTGAGGTCAATGAACAACAATGGGGTTCAACATTTGAATATAATTTGAGTCGACGTATACAGTATCTTCTTAATCAGGTATGAAAACAGAGTTTATCATAAAAAGATTGCAGTTATTTTGCAGACTTTATAAACAGACTACAAGAAAATCTAACCTGCTAGCCTTGTCGGCCATTTTGGAATCCGAAGGCATCTTCAGTGTTCTGTGAACCAACAAGATCCTGCTCAGCATGTAGAAAAGGGTTTGCTGCCCATACTTAGCATTGCCATTGTTCTCCTCTGGTGCTGGTTTCATTTCTGGTTGCGTTTGGACAGTGCTTAGATATTTGCTAGACATATCAACCACTTTTTGTGAAAATAAGTTATCTGTAGACCTTCCTGCTGCCCCTGGTGAACTGTTGTGCTTCCATCCAGGGAGCATCAGGGATACATGGTTCTCATTCGATACAAGGCCGTAGGAGACCGGATACTGAAGCCGTAGAAGTTCTAGGTATCGAACACAAAGATTGTCCAGTTCACAATCCACGCCCCATGGGAGGAAGCAGGACAGGAGTATTCTTGCTATATCCGTGATCACGTTGACATCAACATTTCCTTCTGGATTACACTTGTGTTTTTTTGAGCTTTTCATTTTCTTGTGCCTTTTGATGCCAGCAATGTCATCACCAAGCCGAGCTGCACTATTCTCCTTGACAGAGGCATTCATAGCGGTTTGTTTGGTCTGCCCTTCTGCTTGGTACAGAGAACCTGCCGTTTTGTTTCTTTTCAAGGTTAGTGTACGTTTTTCCACGGAACTTTTGAAAGGTTTCAGTGTTTCATAGCTATGGAAGGAGTTAACTCCCTTCAATCCGCAGGTTTGTGAGGAAAGTAAGAGTTCCACGATTTTTTCTATATCAAACACAACCACATGAAAACCAATTTTGTTCCATTTCATGTCTATTGGTAAAAACGTGAAAGGGTTATGTACGCTTTTAGTAGCCGCCATCTAAAATAAAACAAACAAATGATCATCAGTGATTTAAAAGAATACATATTTGGCTTCCAATGTAAAGACATTTTTCATTGCAACATATTCACATTTTACCATTAAGTGTACAATGCCCACAATTACACAGTTTAGTTATTTTAAAATATATATTTATTGAGGCGATGTGAAAGAACTAATTACATACAAATGACTTGTCATGTCAACCTTTCCCAACACCAAATAATTATTTAATGTTTGATCAAGACAACAAGTTATCAAAGTTTCATGTGATGTAATCAGCGAAATGCAAATTTAGAATATATTGCCTTTCATGGCTGTCCATTCCAGAAGACTTGCATCAGGTATCACCTACCCTTACAAAAGTGTTCAAAACCTTAAGGAAAGCAATAACCCCAAAGCGAGTTTGTAATTGTTAGAAAGTGGAATATTAGTTGCGGAGGACATTGGTCCTCAACAACTAATAACGACACAAACATGTTAGGTTAACCACAAAGTTCACTGAATAAATATGGGCTCAACTCCCTGGAAACTATAGCCCAGTACCAAAACAATTAAAACACAACACAATGTTAATAAGAAAAAACGACAGAATAATTATTATAATCCATTCAAGCAAGCCAGTGATGTGATTTGTAAAACAAATTAACTTAAAAAGAGCTAAGAAGCAGCATAGCGTCTGGCCAAGGGTTGGATGCAAAATTAGGCTGCACATGGTGCAGCAGAGGCTGGCTAAGCCTAGTAGGTCAATCTCATCAAAGATTTTTAACTTTGCACTTGATCTACTGTATTCAGGTATAAATCATACAGCGGAGCAAGATTCACAGCTGTATCTGACAAAGTCCTCTAAAATTTGGATATGCATTAGATGAGGTCCCACTGAAACCACTGGTTTTGGCAGGAAAGCTCATAGTGGGAAAATCACAATTTAGCTTCTGCCAAAGTCTGTTTATCGACCGGATACCTGAAGTGGTATCACTTGTTCAACATTTCTACATTTGGGTCTCTTTTTTGGAGCTCAAAAACCTCCAATGGGAAAAGCTAGGAAGCTGCAGCAGGGCAGGATGCACACAAGCCAGATACCATACCTGTAAGGGTCAGCTGAAGTCTTCTTTCAAGTGACAAAAAGCTCTGCGCGGGATTGACCTGATAGGATTGCCTTGGTGCCTAATTCTGCTTCTACTGAGGTCGAAAATTTTCAGGCCTAACTTTTTCTTCTTATTAGAGGTCACCCCTAAGGCTCCCAGGACCTGACTGAGAATCTTGGGAGACCAGAACTCACTCAGGCAGAGGCTAGCAGCACAGTTCAGTCGGGGTCCACTTGACACAGCTCAACTGGTCATTTCTATTAAAGGTCTCTTGCAGCTTGTTATTTCACTGTAACCACACAGAAGGTCAGACAACTGATCCGTGGAATCCACTTCTCATTCCTGGAGCAAGTGGGTGCGGGCTCAGCACTTCATTTCTCCACATACATCAGGGACAGCAGGTTTCTTCCATTCGGTTCATCCACAGGTCAAAATGTGTTCTGGGAAGCTCAGAGTGAGATGCTACTTTTGTGCAGTGTACTAACCAGCGGTGGGACGAACTCCTTAACACTCGCTAAACAATGGGTTAAATGTTCCCAAGTGCAAACCATCCCCCTTTGTCAGCACATCTTGTTTGCCTTACTGCAAACTACCCCCGGTGCACCATTCTCAGATTCAAGAAATTAAGATTTAGAGCATTTCTCCCCCTGGCAGTAGCATGTGATCCAACCATGAGTGAGGCCATTGTACTGAGCAGTCTTCTCCTCCCTATCCACACCAAACTGGTTCTGGGAACAGCTTCCATCCCCTTGTGAGTATAGTCAGGGTGACTAGAGTATATCCTAAGATGAAAATGGCAGGTCTCATTTTACACTAAATTATGAATCGGCAGGCATCACATGGGCCCTTTTCAAGGTAATGAAGTTCCTGGACCCTCAAGAATGGTACTTTCTGAGATAAACTGAGAAGCAAACCTCACACCCAGACCATCCTGCCAAAAAACTGAAGTCATTGTCTCTGCTCTGTTTTCACACCTACCCAAGTGTGAAGCACTTGGCAAGTAGGGCAACTGCAGGAAAACTAATGCTAATTCATGGAGAAAAGGCGTAACTTTTTAAAAGTCATCTTTCCTGTGTATTTATCAAAAATCCAACTTTACAATTGACTTGGACAGTAAGCAACATCAGTTATGTGGACTCTGCTGCTTTTTCTGTAGTTATAAAACTAGCACTTTAATTATATTTTATAGTTTTTCTAATAGAAAAAGCCACGGAACCTATGCAGTGAACATAGCTTGTGTTGTCACTGTAAGAACTTGTCAACCTTAAATTCTTACATGTTTTAGTTTCAAATAGCAGACATCCTGCCTTGAGGGCTGTAGGGCCTACTTAGGACTAACTGACTTAAAATTTAAAAGTTGGTTTTCCTCCTGCCAAAAGAGATATTTTGAGAGGTCTGACTGCAGGTTTAAAAACAGTCAAGATCTACCTGTAAGCCTGGAGCCATGTTTTACTGGTCAGCTTGGTAGAAGGCATAACACATGCTACAGTCACAGGTAAACCTTCCTGCCATTGGTGCTTTCCTGAAACATGTACCATAGTATTAGCCGACTAAAAGTAAGCCAACTCAGGACCTCTGACTTCCTGGTCAGGGAAACTGCTCTCCCCTCGCGCAGCTCCTTCGTTGTGCCGCTGACCCGCACCTCTCTGCTTGAAGGCAGGTGTTCGATGCCCTCCTCCACTCGCAGGATCCTGCCTGCGCCTTATCCCTGGTGGTCCACTGGGAGAGCCATGCTCTTCTGCTGGTCTGCTCTGCCAGCCTTTCTTGTGGTCTTCCCTGCTTTTATCTGTATGTGCCCTGTTTGTCTGTCTTTGCCCAATTTTACCATTTTTGTGCAGTTTTTTCCCTCTGTGTCTCCTGCGCCTTGTTGTTTTCTGTGCCTTTATCTCAAGTGCCTGTCTCTCTTTGTGCCTCTGTCTCTTGTGCCTTTTTGCCTTGTTTTTCTGATTATTTCCTGTTTTTCTCTGCTGCCGCTTTTTACTCCCTTTCTTGCCACTGCTGCCCCTGCAGCCCCTCCCCCCACTGACTGTTCCCGCGCCTGCCTCCCAGCTGCTCTCCCTAGCCTGACCCCTACTTAATGGCGGGTGCATGCAGCGGGCGCGCCGCTGGCGTGCCAACGGCAAGCCCGTCTGCGCCTGTCCGTGACCCGACCGCAACCAGCGCCAGGGACCCTTGGTCCTCCGACCACCCACCGCTGCGACTCAGCTACCCTCCATGCACTCAACCCCAGAAGACACAACAACTGCCAGCTGTCAACGCCGAACACCACCCAAGGCCAGTTCTCCTGCCAACACTGCTGCAGCACCTTCACCCACCTCCGGACCCCCACTGCTACCGCCAACGCACCGGACGCCAGCGGGCCCAAACCCCTAAGCTGCATCCTTCTCAATGTACGTTCCCTGCACAGACACGCAGTAGAAATCTGGGACCTCCTCAACACCCTCTTGCCCATCGCCTTCCTCACAGAGGCCTGGAACAATGCCAGCTCTGCACCCGACATCGCAACCGCCATCCCCGATGGGTACAAGATATAGAGGAAGGACCGCTCCAACCACCCCGGATTTGGACTCACCATCGTACACAAAAACTCCCTCTGACTCACTACAGCCAGCACAAAGGATCCCTCGTCCCCCATGGAACACCTCCATTTCCAGATCCAGATCAACCCCAGAACAACTCTATGCGGCACCCTCACCTACAGACCTCCAGGACCGCTGCCACATTCACCACTACCATCGCAGACTTCATCGTGCCCCACGCCCTCGCATCCACGGACTACATCCTGCTCGGAGACCTGAATTTCCACCTCGACAACCTCAGCGACCCCAACTCCACCGCCCTCCTGGACAACCTCGCCAACATCGGACTGAGACAGCTCGTCACCACCCCCACCCACAAGGCAGGACATACCCTCAACCCCATCTTCGCAGGAGGAAACAACATGCGCTTCAAACACAACACGCAACCCCTCTGGACCAACCACCACTGCGTCCACTTCTCCTTCTCGAAACCAACCGCACACAAGCCTACACCACGCCCCCCTAGGCAGGAGCTGGAGC
Source organism: Calotriton arnoldi (assembly GCA_963921515.1). Taxonomy (NCBI): domain Eukaryota; kingdom Metazoa; phylum Chordata; class Amphibia; order Caudata; family Salamandridae; genus Calotriton; species Calotriton arnoldi. The sequence goes on along the minus strand of CAWUFW010003468.1, from coordinate 943,555 downwards.
AAGACCACCGAAGAGCCCCTCAACTCCACCCTCAACCGCGCTCCTCCACACACCACGACCGATGCCAACTCTGCAGCCAACAAACTCCACAGATTGATCACTGCATGCGCAAACACACTCGCCCCCCTCCAGAATTCCGACAGACAACGCACCACGAAAGCCACCTGGTTCACCACCGTCCTCCGAGAATCCAAGCGCACATGCTGACGACTTGAGAAAGCTTGGAGGAACAGCAAACCTCAGAAGCACGCACCGGCTACAAGACCACCATGACAGAACACCACCAACTTATCAGAACCACGAAGAAGAACTTCATCCAGGACAGAATCCTCACCAACTCCTGCAACTCTAAGGAACTCTTCAGCAGCATACAAGAATTCACCAAACCCCCCAGCAGATCCTCTGATGTCCCTCCCTCCCAGGACCTCTGCAACAAACTCGGCTCCTACTTCCATCACAAGATCAGGACTCTCTACAACAACTTCGATGAGCAGAACCAAGGCACAGACACTACACCCACCACCGGCAACGCCACCCAGCCTACCATCACTGCCTGGACCCCTGTCACCATGGAAGACACTGCTAAGACCATGAGGAGCATACACTTAGGAGCCCCAACCGACCTCTGCCTGCCGCACATCTTCCACAGAGCCACCTCTGCTATCGCACCCAAACTACGACGTATTATCAACTGCACCCTCGAAACAGGCATCTTCCCCGATGACTGGAAACATGCTGAAGTCAAGCCCCTCCTCAAGAAGCCCTCTGCAGACCCAACGGACCTCAAGAACTACAGACCCATCTCTCTCCTCCACTTCGCAGCCAAATTCACTGAGAAGATCATCAACAACCAGCTCACGAACTTCATCGAATCCAGCTCGATCCTCGACACCTCCCAATCCAGATTCCACAGCAACCACAGCACCGAGACTGCCCTCCTAGCTGCCACGGATGACATCCGCACCCTCCTCAAACAAGGCCACATGGCTGCCCTCATCCTACTAGATCTCTCAGCAGCCTTCAACACAGTCTTCCACCACACACTAACCGCCAGACTCCACAACACCCGCATACAGGGTACTGCCCTAGACTGAATCCGCTCCTTCCTCACTGGCCGAACTCAAAGAATTAGACTCCCGCCCTTCCTCTCCGAACCCACAGAGATCAGCTGCGGAGTACCCCAAGGATCCTCACTCAGCCCAACACTCTTCAACAGCTACATGGCACCCTCGCTACCATCGTCAGAAAATATGGACTCAGCATAGTATCCTACGACAACAACACCCAGCTCATCCTCTCCCTCACCGAGGAACCTGACATCACCAGACACAGTTTCCAGGAAAGAATGAAAGATGTTGCATCATGGATGAGCAGCAGCTGCCTGAAGCTCAACTCGGAGAAAACGGAAGTCCTCGTCCTCGGATCCACCCCCTCCGCATGGGACAACACCTGGTGGCCCACCACCCTTGGCAACCCTCCCACACCTACGGACCATGCTCGCAACCTCGGTATCATACTCGACTCCTCCCTCACCATGAACCGACAGGTCAACGCTATATTTTCCACGTGCTTCACCCTGCGCATCCTCTGCAAGACCTTCAAGTAGATCCCCCGAATCTAGAAAGACCGTAACCCATACACTCATAACCAGCAGACTGGACTACGGGGACGCCCTCTACACTGGAATCAACAGATCGCTACTCCTCAAACTCCAGACCATCCAGAACGCCGCAGCCAGACTCGTCCTCGGCATCCCACGACAAGACCACCTCACCCAGCAACTACGAGACCTCCACTGGCTCCCCATGTCAAGCTGCTCACCCAAGCCTACAAATCCCCCCACAACACTGGACCCCAATACCTCAACGAAAGAATCTCCTTCTATGCACCCAAGAGAAACCTCCGCTCCGCCGACCTTGCCCTGGCCAAAATCCCACGCATCCACAGAGCCAGAATGGGAGGAAGAGCCTTCTCCTACATTGCAGCCAAGACCTGGAATAAACTCCCCCTCAGCATCAGGCGAACCCTCACACTGCATGCATTCAGAAAGAGCCTCAAGACCTGGCTGTTTGGGGGAGACAGAGCTGCTCGAATCCCCCATGCCCCCAGCGCCTTGAGACCCTCACGGGCGAATAGTGCGCTTCACAAATCCCTGATTGATTGATGTTTTAGGGGTCAGAGCATGTACAGTGGGTGCTGGAGAGCAGTGCCCCAGTGTTAAAAAAAACAAACAAAAAAACAGCATCAGTCCACAAAACACTATTGGCAGTGTTATTGTGAGCTCCAGGTCTGTGTTATACTGTAAAATCAAATTCCCTGTATGGAAATCTACCACCTCAACTGTTTTGGATTTGCCCTCATATCTGCTTCGTAGCATCTGAGAGGTTTGTGGTTAGCTTGAACCCTGAAATGAGTCCCAAGCTAGTAAGGTCTCGATTCTTCAGGGACCAAACCACAGCAAAGAACTCCTTCTCAATGACACTGTTGGTACTGTAGCATTGCTCTCTAGAAAGAATGAACCTACTGATAAAGGCTACTGGTTGGTTCTAACCCTCATCATTCAGCTGTGACAGTGCTGCCCCTAAGCTATGATGAGAATCATCTGTCTGAATAACAAACTCCTCGCTGAATTCATGTGCCTAGAGGACTGGAAGCAGTGCACAGGGCCTCCTTCAGGATACCAAACAGTGGTGGCTCTTCCGCTATGGAAGAGGAGCGTCACACCCCCAGCCCCGCCAGCGGCCTCAAAATTTGAAAAATAAAACAATAATAAAACATGTTTATTATCATTTTATTTTTCCTTTCCTGCTGCGTCTTGTGGGGGGGGCAGTCACAGGAGGAGTGGTGGCACTGCACTCAGTGCACATGATGATTTGTCTGGCTGTCTCAGGACAGCCAAACCGTCATGTGCACTGACATCTCCCCAACCCGAGCTGCATTGCCGGGTGGAGAGTATAGCAGTCGTAGGCTCACAGTCCCCTTTGAAGCAGAAAATAAGCCCACACAGGCCAATCCCAGTGCTTCTCTCATGCAAGAGAGAAGTGCTGGGATTGGCTGCAGGGGAGTCTGGGAGCCTCAGCAGAAAGGAGAAGAGCAGCGTTCACCTAGGAGAAGGTAAGTTCATTTTTTTCTTTACTTTTGATGTCCGTCCATTTCTCTCCCTCGCCCGCCCATCTGCTGTGAAGGCAGACACTACTGGTGCCAAAGGCCTTCTGATACTCCTCTGTCCAGATTACCTTACTGGTCTTCTTCCTGGATGTCAGCTCTGTCAGAGGGTATAAAATAGTGCTATACCCCTTGACAAATCTCCTGTAATGCCAGTCAGACTCAGGAAGGACATCTCTCGAGTCTGAGTCATTGGGGGCCATGACGGTCTGTATCTTGGGCTGAAGAGGCTGTTCATATAACCTGCTTCTCCAACTTGGTGGAGCAGGTACACTCCAGAACTCTGCCCTATCTGGCACTTGCTGGCTATCAAAGTCAGGCCTGGATGCAACAGGGCTCACTATAATCATCATACATTTCCTCTTTTCGGAATCCCTTTTGAAATATATGTTAATTGATCTAGCATTGATTAAATAAATGCCATAATTACCATTTTAGGGCTTCCATGAGATGAAAGGGAGCAAGTTTACTGATCGTTTTAAGAATATATATGCATTTAGTGACCACTGCCCCAATCTGTGGTTTCATGGAGAGGTTGCTATCAACAAAGATTTCAAGACTTTTAGCAGATGTTCTAGGCACAGGTGCAGTGCCCATTTCTAAGCACTAACATAACTGGTTCCAGAGATTCACTGTATTATTAAAGATTACTATCTCTGTTTTATTTACCTTTAATTTCATATGGTTAGAAACCACCCAGTCTCAGATAAAATTCATAATGAACTCTTGTTGTGTGGCAGTTATCCCGTCTAAACAGAGGAGTAGCCGGGTAAAATCTGCATAGTTATACATTCTACAATCTCTTGTAGCTAACTCCTTTATCAGTAGCCTAGCACACAGCTTTAAAAGGTGTGGAAACAGAGAGGATCCCTGAGGGACCCTACATTTTACCTGAACTGCTGCTCCTAGGAAAAAACATAGTTGAACTGCTTGATCTCGCTATTTCAAGAAGGATTTTACCCAGTTCAATGGGGATTGCTGAAGCCTAGTGGCCTCTACGCATCTGATCAAAATATCATGGTCTACCATGTCAAAGGCAGCACACAAATCTAATAGTACTAATACAGAGGTCACTACTCAGTCGCCATCCCATCTTAAATCATCCAACACTAAAATATCATTGATTTCTCCTATTGTGCGCTGCTCAGAAGTCCACCTGTAGAGGATCAAGACAGAGGTCTGCAAGTGTTTGCAGATTTCCTGAGCTACTTGGGCTTCTAGAATTTTTGTTGGTCAAGGGAGCCATGATTATGGCCAGTAATTTACAAGTACTGTTGGATCATCAACTTGCTTCTTTATCAGTGGAATTCTGATGCCATTTTTTAAATAATTTTAGGACTGTACACTGTATCAAGGACTAATTCAGTAGATCCAACAGGGGACCCTTCATTGGAGATATGATTAATTTTAAAATTGCTGAAGGGCAGGGATCTAGCGGATAACCTGAAATGACTTTCTGCATCAAATTTTGTAACTGACCCTCATCTATAAGGTAAAATGAGGGTCAGCAGGAATTTATATCAGGATGTGCTGCCTTCACTTTGGTCGGATTAGAGCCAGTGCGCTCTTTGATTAGTTTATATTATTTTAAAAAATAAACATGGTCTCAGAAATTAAAGTAAGTAAAAGGTTAGAACGGCTCTACTGCTGTTTATTTTCACAATGTTTAACAATGTTCAGACAGAATATACAAACTAGAACATAGTGTTATGAGATAGGAAGTTCTTACCAGGGTTTTAAGACTGAGGGCATACAGAACCTTTCCTTCCTGAAGGCTACAGGGAAGGCATATCCAGCCTTCACTCAGCTTATTTGCTGACTTGCAGACACAGATGCAGCTGAAGTTCCTTTGCTGAACATTGATTCTATTGTTTAGAAAAGATATGTGAGGTGAACCATTTATGAAACCCTCAGGAGTGCCCATCTTGGTGCTAAGGTTAGTTTAGTTAGCCAAAAGAATGGAGGGGTTGGGGATATTATTGTAAGGAATCTTTATGAGACCATCATGAAGGTACAAGTTTTCTGCCTATTGCGAAGTATCATTGCCACTATCCTGTTCATCTTTATAATAGTTGCAATTAATATTGTGCATACTAGGATAGGATTTTGATTTTAATAAACCTTGAAAATAAATTCCAGGTTTCTTAGTGTTATTGAGTGTGCCTATTCATGATGAAATAAGGTTTTGGGGTCTACTAACCATTCCTGTGAAATCTCAGAAGACTGACCATTTACCTAGAACACACCTCACTCAAGTAATGCCCAGTGGGTTATGGAGTAGTTGCAGTCCATCACCTTTTATTTCTCAGGTTGGTATACTGACTAAGACCTTGGTGCCAGAAAGTCTAGTTGCTCAAGAGGATATTCTTACCCTTCTCAGACAGGACACAAATGACCTCTGATAAGATGCCCATCCAGAGGCTCAAATGGGCTGAAACCCACTCCCTTTGCAGTACCTCACCGTAGGCAAACAGGCATGGAAACAAGACGCACCACTTCTGTTTGAATTTTTCTTCCAAACCTATGATCATGCCTTTCAGGGTCTTGTTGAACGTTTCAACCAGCCCTCTGATTTGCAGGTGATAAAATGTGGTGAACGGGGGGTGGGGCAAGATGGCGGTTGGGCTTTAGTGAAGCTCCCGGCACCCGATGGCCATCTCTCTTTATCCTGCCTGACAGCACCAACTGAAGTTCGCCCCGAGGCCTGCATATGCAGGACGCCCCTGCGGCAACCATTGAGGCCCCCAAAGCCACAAGAGGGGTGGCGGAGGCCACCCGGTGACCCACCTACCACTCGTGCATCCCGCAAGATGGGGGCCACCTATGTAGCATAGAGCCCCAGTGGTCTTGCAATACACATCGCAGCCCAGCTGAGATGGCCAAGAACGGGCCGCAACCACAGAGCAGACCATCAACCAAGGGCCGGCACTGGCAGTGGATCATGGCCAGACACATCAGATGTGACTGGAGACGGTGCAGTAGGCCTCGTGGCGGCCAGTGAATTGGGCCGAAATGGAGCACTCACCTGTGTGTGGCAGTGGCACCCGACCCTGTATTCCAAAGCGGGCCGAGGGCCTACCTTTGTGGCACTGTGCCTAGACTCACAAGGGGAGGACTAATGTGGTGCCCCCTTCTCCCCCCTCACATCCTCAACTCTGCTGCCGGCTTTCCTCCTGGCCTGCACGTGCTGAAGGCGCTCCCCGGGAGAGCACGGCTCTGGGGCTCCGCTGGCAGACGGCTGGCATTCCCAACGTGGAGCACGGCAGCCTGCGGGGTCCTACATCTGCCCTGAACCTGCCTTGGGAGCTGTGGCACTTGCAAGACTGGTGTTGAGAGGCCCCCATGGGGCCCTGAGAGTGTGTGAAGATGCCCTGGGAGCCGCGCCCCGAGGCCTAACCACCTCCTCATCTGGAGAGAGACTACCAGGCTGCGGTGGAGGATGGATCCTGAAGTACATCCCTAAACCGTGGAAAATTGCTGTTGTGCTGGGGCAGTGGCCCAGGCCCTAAATTGTGCAGTGCCTTGTTGAGACCCTCAAGAGCTTGCTCCCCATCCTTCATTGCCCCCCCATATGTCTGTCTCTGCACCACTACACCTGACCCTGTCCTTTGTGGCCCTGACCGGTGTGGCTTGAGGCGTCTGAGCCCTCATAATGGGGAGTGCTGTGGCCTGAGGCAGTGCTGCCCACTAAAGCTAAGCCCCTTTTGAGCCACTCTGGGTCACTAGACACCGCGTGATGGGTACTGCCTGCCTGCATCTGAGGGAACACAGCAGCGAACTGTGGGTCTAGGGGCGGGGTGTCCTCAGCTGCCCTCGTCATCGCCTGTGCATTTTGTGAGATTAGCCCTCCTGGTCATTGAGGGAATCCGACCTCCTGACTCAGAATTTAACACCGGTGGCGTGTTGGCATTCTAGTGGTGGGGGTAGGGAGATACCCTTTATGGGCGGGCTTGCTCGTGCTACCTGGTGGCAAGTGGGCCTGGCCACACACACTATTCCACTCAACGGATTGAGGATGCCCGACGATGGGTAGAGGAAACATCTTTCTGAACAACAACGTCCTTATCTTTCCTTTTCTTTCGTGAAATGGACAGTGCTCGTTGTATCTACAAATATTATAAAATTGGTTATAAAAAAATGTGGTGAACTGATAAGTCACCCCACAGTTATTCCCCTGATTTTCTCTCTAGGCATTTAGCAACTATCCACTGACTCACGGAAAAATCAATGATGTTAAAGTGAAATGTTGCATGTTATGGCTCATTTTAAGGATCAAAACAGACGGGGTGGAACTATTAATGAGGTAAACCAATTAGACAGTGGATTTTCTCATTAGTAAGTGGTTTGGCTGTTTCAGCATCCACGTAAAAGGGTGAGTTTTTTCAGTGAAAATGTCAGCAACTTTAATGTAGTTGTAAATTTGAACAGTAGTAAGTATTTCTGAGATGGGGTTTGAGGTAGTGTTTAAGGATTAGCTCACTAATGGGGATAGAATTTTTAGGGGATATAGCAGAAGCAAAACATTTGTGACTAAAGTGAATCACCTTTCCTCTAGGACATGAGAAAGGTACAAGTAGTAGAGTGAACAATTGGACAGGGAGAGGATATCGTGTACTCCCCCAGTAGGGCTTTAAGATACTCTATTGGTCGATTCTTGAAGGTACCTAGAACTCACAATGCCAGATGGGTGGTAGGTCCTTTTCATATCTCATCCCCAACTTTGGAACACGCTCCCCATAGAATTAAGAGGCCTAAACAACAAATCACAGTTCAGGAAAAAGCTAAAAGCATAGCTATATCCACATTAATAGCCCTCCTGTGTTACTCCACTTGTCCTAAAGCAACGCTATGTCTTTGCCAGCGCTGGGAAGCCTACAGGTAGCCATGCACCTTGGAAATCCACATAGAATAGCATGGTGTTGTGAAGTGGTTTAGTTCCAGGGTAGATTTTTTTTTTTTTTATGTAAAGGCAGAAGTGCTATCAAGGAGAAAAGCAATATAATAAGAAACTTTAATATTGAGTAGTCACACCAATACGGTTCAAACTACCAAAGGAAATGTGAGTCTTTGGTATCCCGGGAAGGAAAACACAAAATCCCCCCCACACTCACAGGTAGGAATTTCCCTGTGTGTTAGTGCTATTATTTTTAAAAGAAGCAAACCCCTGCTTTGTTTTAAAAACAAAAAGATTTACAGAGCTGGCTTATGAAGCATAGCATGTCTTCAGTGCCCTCAGTAAAATCGCCACATCGGTGGCTCCTCTGAAAGCTCAGAGATCCCTACCTGGTGGGAATCATCTCTAAATATTGCAGGGAAGTAGGCCATACTCTCTACCAACCAGGTAGCCCCGTGGGTTGCCTCCTATGCTCAAAATGAGGCTTAACATTTCCATACTAGGTTTAAGAGTCCCTATTTTTGTTTACTATGAAACTGGCTATGTATGAAGCTCACCATTCTGGCCTTAATACACATAGTTAAAAAGAGTTGTGCTATGTGAGAATACCTCTTTATGACTCAGTGGTGAATGAAAAGCCAGTCACAGCCTGCAATAAGGATACAAGTGCTGGAGATCAAGCAGGACTTCAAGGAAAGTGCAAGCTCTGTGACCGAGCGTCAACCATATCATCCCCTCTAAAATGAATACAATGACATGTAGTTTCTTCATAGAATACTGAACTGGAAGGGCCTAAAGAGTAAGGGGAGAGAACGGGGGTATATAAAATTGATAATATATGGCCTGAAAAAGGAAAATTATGTCTTGAAAGTTCAGAAGGTCGGAGAGAGAATGGCTCAGAGAAAAAGGCTGATGGAATCTAAGAGGCCATAAAGAATATTAAGCAACTTAGTTAACCTGATATCAGTCCAGAACAAAAGAGTGCCATCTTATGCATATTTATACATGGTGCATATATTCCTTAAATTGCAATGTCATTGATATGAACATTGCTCTAAACATTAGGCTCCTGAGGTTAGTTTAGAAATGTATTAATCAGAGAAATTTCATTTGGGTTTGGTACCCATGTGGATATTTCCACTGAAGGAATATGAAACAACTTTCAAATTGGAACCTGAACAAAACAAACTGCATCCCTGAACAAAATAAATTTTTCTAGAAAAAGTTAAATGATAATTCTAAATAACCAGACCTTCGAGACTGATGTGAGCACACTTTGACAAGCATAAGGGAGGGAAGTGACCAACTGACCTGAAAGAGAAATTGATACCGCTACATGCACAACAATTGAAAGCGGACAAGGGTTACCCTGAGAAGGTGGCCTACTGGCAGAATGCACAATGGTTAGGACAAGAAAATGCCAAGTATCTAAAAGTGGCATTTTCAGAATTGTGTCTTAAAACCCAGCTTTACCATTAAAGAGGGTTTTAAATTACAATTCATTAGAGTGTAAACATTATTTTCCTATCTGGTCCCAAACTTCAGTTAACACTCATTCAGTCAAATAAGGTAACCCAATCTTATCCTGTGTGAGTGGTTGACCTTGCAATAGTGAAAATAAACTTTAGTCGTTTTTCACTACCAGGACAGGTAAAATTAAATTCACATGTCCTACTTTTTAAACACCCTGCCCTATGGCCTACCTTAGGGGTGACTTATAATAAAAATTAAGGTTTAAGGCTTGCAAAAGGTTTATTGCCAGGTTCAAATGTCAGTTTAAAACTGCACTAAAGGCTACAGTGGCAAGCCTGAGATATGTTTTACAGTGCTACTTTAGCGGGTGGCACAACGAATGCTGCAGCCCACTAGTAGCATTTTAATTTACAGGCCCTGGGTAGATGTTGTACAATACATTGGGGACTTATAAGTAAATTAAATGGACTATTCAGGTGCATACCAATTTCCCCATGTTCGGAAGGGAGAGCACATGCACTTTAGCACTGGTTAGCAGGAGTACAGTGCGCAGAATCCTAATGCCAACAAAAAAGGTCAGAAAAACAGGGTAGTGACGGCAAAAATCTTAGGAAATACCATACAAAATATGCCAATTTCCAACACCCTGCCTACCTAAAGGTTCTATGGATCACCACCTGAAGAAATTCACAATATTTGGACATTGTTCTGTGAAAAGGTGGCAGTGTAATGGTAAAGTGAGAATACGATGCTGGGGCCAAACTGATGTGGACATTATACTCAAATCACATCAGAATGCAGCGAACCTGAGTGTAGGTGTGGAGTAGGAAGGCAGAGTTAAGGAGGACTGTTAACACAATGCCGGCTTCTAAGTTGTAGACAACATTTTTAGTGTTGAGTTTTAAAGTATTTGAGAACTACTAAAAAGAATTGATCCGTATCCACCGGGTTGTAAAGACTACTGCACCAGACAGAAGGAGAAAGCAGACCAATCTTCCTGGATTGAACATAGGTAATGAGGTGTAAAAGGTTGACAGAAAAGAATGAGCTACCTATATTTCTGTATATTATTTAAAACCCAGATACTACATAAGGTAAAGCATAAGCTGTCTCTGTGTCAGATAGTTGAGGCATTTTCTCTGGTGATAAAACCTAATAGGTGTCCTCCTATTTCCCTGAAATTTTGGAGGTGACAGCCATCCTAAGGAACAGAGGGAAATGACGGCATCAACCTAATAATAATTTGTTTTTAATAGCACTTCATACTGCACTTCTGCATTTTAAGCACTGTAAGCAACATGGTACTATTACCCAATTTATTGTACTCAATTATTCACCATTCAGGAGAATGGAAGGCTGATTCAGCCTTGCTGGCATTTGAATTTCTGAACTGGCAATTGCAACTTTTTTCCAGAATCAAATGTTCAGCTCCATGAGCTATTCCTGGTGACGTGCAATCCTTGAGGTTATTAATAACAATTTCATATTCAAAAAGAGCTAGGAGATTTGACACTCTGTTCCATGCATTTCTATATGTCCCCAACCTTCCGATATTGTTGGAGGACATGGGGGCATTGACGTGCTAGAAAGAGGCTGATTACAGCAAGAAGAAATATGTTTAATGGTATCTATTTCGCTCATCATTGGCAACAAGGGAAGCAGTTGGCACAGAGTACCAGGGGCCACATAACAGAAGTGCCCTGGGGAACAAAGGGCATTTGCGCCTGCTTTGTGCACTCCTGGGGCACTTTGATATTACAGAAAGGGCCACGGACACTTGTGCAGCCCCTTCTGTAATACAGATAGCGCTGGCACTACATGTTGGCCAGTGCTATCGAGAGAGGGCATTCCCTCATTTGTATAGAGGCATGGCCCCATGCAAATGAGGGAATCACTTTGCCTCTGTGACCACGCCGTATTACCGACGTGGGAATAAAGGCAAACATGCCCTTAGGAGGCGCACTGAAAGTGCACCACAAAAAGGTGGCAAGCTTTCAGTGCACCCATGAAGGCAGCCCTCGCAAGGGGAAAAAGGGGGTCCCATGACCGCCCCCCTCCCCCCCAGACATCCCCCTGCAGGCAGGTGCAGACATTCACTGCACACGCCTGCAAGGGGATCTCTAATCCCTTTTGAAATCACAGGTGTGCTGCTGCCTTCGCAGAGAAACACGGAGCTGCTTTTAAACAGCTGCTCCCTATTTCTCTTGAATACGCTGCCTGGGGGGAGCGCAAGTTCGTGGCTGCCCTGGGGGTAGCACATTCTTCCTAATAGAGTGCACTTTCCCTGTTTGCACCTGGTGCATCTGCTTTAAGGTGGGCCATAGCACAAACAGGAAAAGTGTGCCCTATCTATAAAAGGGTCCCAGATGTGTGATACATTTGCTGTTCCAAGAATTACAGCTAAAAAGGAGAATGATTAAGAACCTAAGATGTTCTTTCCTATTAAAATGCCAAATCCAAAGAAGAGACGCAAAGGGATCTTTGTTATAATTTGTCAGTGTCAAGTGGCTTCAATCATGATATATTTTCTCTGTATATGCCTCTACAAGAAGTATTTTGTTATAAATCACTCTTCTAGAACACACACACCATCATATTGGCAGTAAAGTTTAGGATGACCTAAATGGTAAATTCGTGTAAAATCCTATCTGCGATTCCCATTGAGAGAGTCTCATAGGGATACTGGCAGGAATCCTGTGACCTATCACTGAAAAACGGAGCGCCAAAGAATTGATGTGTATTGATGGCAGTGTGAACTCTGATTTCTTCTGAGGTTGCTTGTTTTGCCCCAGCTGCAATGGTGTTATTCTGCCCCAGAACTGTATTTACTGGGCAATTATCAAGAAATTGACTTTTAGTCATAGTAATTATCATGCTGCAAAACATATGCATCTTATTTGTAAGTATATGTGTTCCTCCAAGCAGGACTAGTTTAAAAGCGGTCTGAGTTCTGTGGCCAACTGGATGAATGTAAATTCCCTCAGGCCACTCTGTCTGGTGTTAAACTTGGCGGCTTGAGTCTCCAAGTGTTTGTCTCACACGCTTGCGCACTGATGGCAATGTAGGATACATTTTTGGAACACAAAGAAACTGAGAGGGGCCCCTTTACCACAAAGGAGTAGGGCGCCAAATAGACCGCAGTCAAAATAAATCCCCTTTGGGCAGCTTAATATAACACGGCACACACACTCAACACAACTAATATATCACCAAGATAAAACACCACCAACCTCAAAGGCCAAGTGCTCACAATTATAAAATCATTTATTTAAAAATAACCAAACATGTGGTCAAATACATTCAATTATGTGGTCCAATACATTCAATTTTGATACAGTTAAAAATATATATACACACACAAATTCAAAATTAAAATATTATAAACAAAAAACACAATCAAGGGAGAATCTGAAAGAAAAGATGGTTTCTAATCAGGAAAATGAAGGCAAATACATTAGATCAAGATCTGGATTTCAACGTATCAATATTGTACACAAAACACCTTTACAACATAAAAGGATTTCAAAATATTTGAAAATTGTCTTCACAATCTACAGTATGCCTTCAAATAGTTGCGTCGACGCGTTTCGGTGGGTATCACTGCTAAAACACCACCTTCCTCACGACAAGAAACAATGTCTCCCACACGAAGTCTTGGATCTGTAAGAAACTCTTCTGACTAATCCAATAGACCTGCAGGAGCTAGTCCTTGCAAACTTGTATATGAGGACTATTAGATCTCTCAGTATACTATCATTTATTGAAAAGAAAAGAACAAGAGTTCTGTGGCCAACTGGATGAATGTAAATTCCCTCAGGCCACTCTGTCTGGTGTTAAACTTGGCGGCTTGAGTCTCCAAGTGTTTGTCTCACACGCTTGCGCACTGATGGCAATGTAGGATACATTTTTGGAACACAAAGAACCTGAGAGGGGCCCCTTTACCACAAAGGAGTAGGGCACCAAATAGACCGCAGTCAAAATAAATCCCCTTTGGGCAGCTTAATATAACACGGCACACACACTCAACACAACTAATATATCACCAAGATAAACACACCAACCTCAAAGGCCAAGTGCTCACAATTATAAAATAATTTATTTAAAAATAACCAAACATGTGGTCAAATACATTCAATTATGTGGTCCAATACATTCAATTTTGATACAGTTAAAAATATATATACACACACAAATTCAAAATTAAAATATTATAAACAAAAACACAATCAAGGGAGAATCTGCAAGAAAAGATGGTTTCTAATCAGGAAAATGAAGGCAAATACATTAGATTAAGATCTGGATTTCAACGTATCAATATTGCACACAAAACACCTTTACAACATAAAAGGATTTCAAAATATTTGAAAATTGTCTTCACAATCTACAGTATGCCTTCAAATAGTTAGCGTCGACGCGTTTCGGTGGGTATCACTGCTAAAACACCACCTTCCTCAGGACAAGAAACAATGTCTCCCACACGAAGTCTTGGATCTGTAAGAAAATCTTCTGACTAATCCAATAGACCTGCAGGAGCTAGTCCTTGCAAACTTGTATATGAGGACTATTAGATCTCTCAGTATACTATCATTTATTGAAAAGAAAAGAACAAGAGTTCTTTCTAATATCCACTGTTGTCGCCTCAAAATTTTAGTTGCGGACAGCTATGCACCTCTTATAAGACATATGTGGCACATATCGTCTTTAGTGTATCTCTTATCAGATTACTAATTCATTTCCTCCAGACCGCTCAGCGTTAGTTCTTCTAAGCCAGCGTGTCAGCCTCCTGCGGGGTCCGATAAAAGCCTCCGAAAAGAAGTTTTTAGTTGTGTTGAGTGTGTGTGCCGTGTTATATTAAGCTGCCCAAAGGGGATTTATTTTGACTGGGGATACATTTTTGGTACAAATTATCTTCTGGACGTACACATCAATAAATTAACTACCACCTGTTTTGTTATGATGAAGGTCGTGAGAAAAAGTATTCCTCTCTGTGAGAAGCTAGGTGTCTGATACAGTACCCCCCCACTTTGTGCCTGGTTTTTGATGCAACTTTGACTGAAGTGTACTGGGTCCCTGCTAACCAGGTTCCCAGTACCTGTTTTCTTTCCCTAAAAATGTACCACAATTGGCACCATTCCAGCTACCTCTGTAAGTCACTAGTAAATGGTACCCCTATGTCGGAGGGACGGGCGATAACAGAATCGAGGAGGCTGTATTGGTGTAATAGTGGGTGTTTTATTCGGCTGATGCCTTGATATTTACAGGTGGATGTTTCTCCTCAATAATATCATCCTGTACATAAATAGGAAGTCTTTCCAAGAAAACGTAACTAAGAAGTTCCTTCACTTTTTCTTTTTCTCTGAATTCTTCATCTAGGCGCTCCTGTGCACTGGAGGGGGTCCCAAGAGACTTGCAATGGGATAGAACAACAAAGAAAAAGGGGCGGTAAGTATGACCGGAATCCGTTTCTTGTTTCCTTCTGGCTCGTGTTGTCACCTCCACCGTCCGGTTTGGTCTTAGAACTTCCTCTAAAAAATCAACCCCTACTTTTATTTTATTTATTTAAGAAGTTTTATATAGCGCTGGCCTGACCCGAGGGTATCGGAGCGCATTACTACAGATACATTGCAGAGAATCACAACAACAAAAAAAACAATTAGCAGTGCAGGAGATGGTGGGGAGATCTGTTTCGAAGTCTTGGGGAAAGGAGTCGAAGCAGTGCACAGAGCACAGCCACAACTTTTGTTGTTGTGGCTGTGACTTCGTTGCCTGGTGCAGAATCGCCAGGCAACTAAGACATCGCCTGGGATTTTGAAACCAAACTACACCAGATACAAGAACCCGATCAGAAAACACCCCAAATATCTCAACACCAAACCGGACGGTGGGGGTGACAACACGAGCCAGAAGGAAACAAGAAACGGATTCCAAAAATTAAACAACTTAATGTGTAACATCTCTGGAATCCCAAACACACAACCACAAGAAATGATCCTGAACAAGGGCCTTAGCTTCTGCCAAACTGCCTTCTGGGACCTAACCAAGACTATGATCGACCTATTTAAATTTACACGTAAACTCAAACTCACGTCGTTCTTTCATGACAAACCACCAGGCCAGAGGGAACCTAGACCGGTTATTGCCACATCGCTAGCAGTACAAGACCTAGAGAATGTTCATCTGGTCACCACACTATTGGATGACAGTGGCAATGACACCACACCACCAATCATGGTTGCCCAGAAACAAACTATACTACAGATACTAATGCTAAAACCCAATCAATCTTCTGCCCACAATTATCACCAGGCAATACAATTGACCTTTTTCACACAGCTGTCACCAATGACCCGACTACGGAATTCCATAAATACCAAAAAAGAAGCGCTTCCTTCCAAGAAACCTGAAGAGTCATGAGATTCTTGCACTAAAGGAACTTGAACAGAACCAGGATATTATCATAAAGGAGGCGGACAAGGGGGGAAATGTCGTCCTGATGCATCCAGATGACTATATTGCGAAAGCAAAAAGACAACTTAGTGATCCAAATTGCTACAAAAAGTTGGAAACCAACCCTCCAAGCAAATCCTCACAGGCCTAAAAAAGAAACTCGACAAATGGTACCACAACAACTTGGTTACTTTGGAAGAACGCAACAACTTATACATTGAACATCCTACGATGGCTACTCTATACCTTCTTCCAAAAATACACAAGAACAGTTACCCACCGCCTGGCAGACCAATCATAGCGGGAATTAATACCATCTGCTCCAAATTAGGGGAATTCATTGATTTCCACCTACAGCCACATATGAAAGATCTACCATTGTACATAAGAGACACGAAAGACATCCTCCTCAAGCTGGACAATATACCCTGGGACTCAGACTGCATACTTACGACCATAGATGTGGTAAGCTTGTACACCTCCATCAAACTTGAAGATGGCATAAATGCCGTGAGAAAGGCGCTATCAACAAAACCAGCAAAATTCTACGAATCCAACCAAATGCTACTTGAGATGCTGCACTTCTGTCTTACAAACACCGTGCTCTCATTTAATTCTGAGTACTTCATACAGCTACAAGGCAGTGATATTGGGGCCAAATTTGCTCCACCATATGCCTGCATTCTCATGGGAGAAGTTGAAAAATACTGGCTATGGGATGAAGCTTTCACGGAATACACTACCAAGATACTATACTGGGGACGCTTTATAGATGACATCCTATGCATCTGGCAGGGATCACAGGAGAATCTACTGCCTTTTTTAAACAAAATCAATGAGAATAAATGGAATATCAAAACAACATCACACTTTTCGGCATCAGAAATAGACTTCCTGCTAACCAGACATACGTGTAATCCCTAGCACACCCAACACATGTACTGGTGTGGCGTGCAGTGTGCCTAGCTGCCACTGCCTGTAAATGTCCCCACATACGTCAATCTATGCGAAAGACGGAAAACTACAGACGAAGGCATTTTGGAAACCTACAGCGGCAAACTCAATCCTGAGAGCGGATAGCTGCCATCCACAAACAACCATTAAAAACATCCCCAAGGGGGAATTCTGGCGATTGCGTCGCAACTGTAGCAGCCTGGACATCTACACAGAGAAAGCAAGTGACCTAACAAACAGACTAGAACAAAGAGGCTATGACACAGGACAACTTGAAACAGCAGCTTCCAATTGCACAAAAGTACCACGCCAGTAACTCTTACAACCCAAAATTGTGGCCAGTACAACATCTAGGACAAACAAAATCAGATTCCTAACAGACTATCACAATGGTCATTACCATATTTGTAAAGTTCTCCAAAAGCACTGGTATCTTCTAACAAATAACATGACTCTCACAGACCGGATCCAAACCTTCCCACAGATGGGCTTCAGAAGAGCAAAAAACCTGAGACAGATGCTCTGCTGATCAGAATTCATTGATAAAAGGAAAAAACCGGGAGCACACTTTTTGTCCAGACCCCGGGGTTTCTACACATGCCACAACTGCAATGCCTGTAAATTAGGCATTAACAAAAAGATGGAATTCACCATACCTGGAAAATACACAACCAAAATCAAGGATTGGATAAACTGCAATTCAAATCATGTCTACATTATCATCTGTCCATGCAATAAAATCTACGTTTGCAGCACCATCAGACCACTGAAAATCTAAATCCTAGAACACCATCGAAATATTCACAAATCGTAAACCGGACCTCCACTAACAGAACATTTTCAAGAACACCACCCACATAACAAGACTTTCAAATTCTTTGGACTGGAATTGGTAAAGCAACAACGAGAGGTGGAAACTGAGAACTCTGCATGAGACAAAATGAGAGCGAACTCATCTTACGTTTGGACACTGTTAACACAGGACTTAACAAGGATGCCGAAATGCACTATTGGTTATACAAGTGAATGAACTGATAACCACTATGTGGAGATCTCAACACACATGCCATTCACACAACCAATCATGTTAGGACCATTCAAATAACCTTACTCTCACCCTTCTTCCTTTTTGATACCCCTGCGCCGATTCAGATCTCATCCCGCACTCGCCCTTGAGCACGTACCGTCCTGAAACATATGACGCAACGTATCCTTTTCAAATAATACTGCCCACCTGGCACCTATCTCACCATGCCCATCCTGTATACATTTCATGATATAATTCGCCTTCCACATGTATGCCAAATTTTATGGCTGACCTCAACTTGTCCATTATTCCTACCTAGTTGAACATCACTTAAATTTGGCCAGGTCAAAACTGTGTTTTGCCCTATATCCGCTTCTAACTTGCTTAATATTTTTGCCGACCATGCCACAGTATATTTATTTTTTTTGCTTTTCATTATATTTCTTTTTCACCTTTTCCGAAACGTGATGGCAGGAACCAAATCGGTTCGCATTACTGTTTACAAAGCTTACACATTTGCTCTGCAGCCTTGAACCAGCTCAAGACAGCATCATGACCTGACGTTTTTACGGCACTCAGTCATCACCGTTAATGCTTTCCGACCGCGCCTCGTCATTTAACGAGCACGATAGAGGTACGGCACTTCTTCGAGACCGTAGAGACAACTAGATGAGAAGAGGACGTTCCTTGTGATTATGCAGATATTTGATACTAAGTAAGTCCGCCTACGCGGTGAGCACATCTCAACCATAGTTATTAACTTTTCACCATGGGCCTTTCCACTTTTACACGATAAGTCTCATTTTTCGGACAACCAGGCTAGGTCCATATGACTCTACTACTACTCTGCACCGCCGCTGCCTGACGTCTCACATCCCCTCATGCTACTAATTTTCCTTTTAGACTTTTCGGTCTAAAATGTGCCCATTTCCGGTTTCCCATATCCCATATAGGTCCTTATGACACACTGCTTTTAACATCACTGCAGCTACGCGTTTCAAACACCGTAAAGCGACGCCCTTTACACTGTTATACCATCATGCTACCCACGAGCGATGCCCTTTACACCGTTATACCATCACGCTACCAACTACCCTCGGGCTCTTTGGCTGTCCTCGGCGACATTCTCCACCTGCCGCATACACTTTGACCTCTGACCTTACAGATTGCTAAACTCAACCTACCTAAGAGAAGAAAATCTGCTAAATTGAACTCGACTCACATAATATGAATAAATTATTTCCCTATGCTTAACCAACTTGTGTACCAAATATATCATGTATGACAATCACGTAATTGGAGGGACCATCCTTGCCCACTGTTGCCATTCAATTCAAATATATGCTACAAGATGTGTATATAAAACTACAATTCTGTCGAAAGTTGTATGTACAATGCTTACTCCACTATTTGCTGGAGTATAATGATGAATCGTAACTAACTCAATACTTATGACTCACCTACCCTTAGTTTGCCTCGTCAACGTGAAGGAAAGAAGAGTACCACATATATATTGTGGGACGATTTCCACACTAACAGACGCATATACATATGCTTTTGATGTGTTTATTTTATTATATTTTTCTTTTCACCTTTTAAGGAGTCCTGCGAGATTAATTAATACCACACGCAATGACGCAATGCCTAATTTTCTTTGTATTTTGTGACAAATGTGTGTACTGTATCTCCAATGTGACAACTTTTCATTTTTGACCTTATTCTCTTTTTGTTTCTTCCCCCAAACACATTTTCACACATCATGGGTTTATCGGGTGTTAATCACAAATAAACTCTAACCTCCTTATCTAACTATCCCTCTGAACCACATATTCGATTTCTTCACCACTTTCCTTTTCTTTCTCTTTTATAATAATGTTTTCTTATTGATCCCCTTGCTCTCCGTTCGCTATCTACACCGCCTTGGAATGTTTCTTTCACTCCACTTTCGTTTCACTACCAGCCTTGAAAAAGCCCTGGCCTGCTGGCCCTTGGGCGAAACACGTGTCGGCTGTTCGTTTTTCTGTACACATCTTCGAATAAAGAGGAAAACTGAGTTCTCAACTTCCTATGTTTATACGACGTTCAACAAAAAACTTTGGGATTATACTCACCCTATAAATATATGAGATTTAAAAGAGCACAAACCAATCACACATGTGAATACTTACCATTTCTTTAATAGGTTGATATAAAAAATTTGAGTGTTTTTCCTATTCGGGTCCGTCTCCAGTTTGTAGGTTATGGGGGTTACCTTTTCTATAATTTTATATGGGCCTTGCCACTGACCCAATAATTTATGCTATGAGGTGGGCATCATAATAAGAGCCATGTCTCCTACTCTCAGGGTCCACTCTTTCGTCTTTTTATCATATTGGTTTTTCTGGGATATTTGGGCTTGTTCCATATTAGCTCTTACAATCGCCTCACCTGATTAAGTTGGGTTTTCAAACTGGCTACGTAATCTAAGAGGGGTTTTAAGTTGTCTTTTTCTTTTTCCCACTCTTCTCTGGCCATGTCCAACAGGGTTCGGGGTTGTCTCCCATATAGTAATTCAAAGGGGGAATACCCCAAACTCTTTTGTTGCCCACAACGAAAGGCAAATAAAGCCAGGGGGAGCATGTCTTCCCATTTTCGCGCTTCTAGATTTAACAGTTTCTTTAGAATGGTTTTTAAGGTGGCGTTGTACCGCTCCACCAAACCATCCGTTTGGGGATGATACGCCGCTGTGCATATCTGCTTGATATTAAGCTGCTGACAAACATGATCGGTGATAATCTCTTTCGGGAATTCAACTCTGGAAAAGATATTAATCATAGCCTTGGCTACTTGCATCGTGTTGGGGTGTCTTAGGGCCATTGCTTCAGGAAATCTCCTGGTGTAGTCCACCAGGACTAATCGATACCCACTATGGGAGGGAAGGAGGGGACCAAGTATATCAATCTCTACCCTGGTGAAAGGTTTGTCAATTATAGGTAGGGGCCTTAAGGGGGCTGGGGGGGAAATATAGCGGCTATTCTCCTGGCAAACCGAGCACTCCCTGCAATATTTTCAGACCTGTGGATATATCCCTGGCCAATAAAACCTATCCAGAATGGCTTTCTCGGTCTTGTCTGCTCCAAAATACTGCCCTAAAAGATTACTATGTGCTAAAAACAGAATTGTTTCCCGGAAACGTTGGGTTACTAGTAGCTGGATTGGCATAGTCTTCCCTCCCTTTCGGTACAACAAACCCTGTTGCACAAAAAATTGGGGACCTACTTGATGAGGGTCTTCCTGTTCTCCAGCTTGTTTTCATGCTTCTTGGAGAGTAGGGTCTTCTCTTTGGGCATAATGAAAGTTCCTATTGTGGTTCCACAGTTAACATCCAGCATTAGTTAAGACCAACAGAGTACAACTCTTCTTCTCCCTCTTTCTCTGCATTCTACTTTTCTAGTCCTTTCCTATGGTCCAGTCAGGATCCTGGACCTGGGAAAAAGGGGCTGTTTCTCTCCATTCGGCTCCTTCTTTCCATGTCTCACGGAGTAGACTGTCCATATGGGGGTAATCATTACCCAGGACTATTGGTTCGGGTAGCTTTGGGATCAGGCCTACCCGCAAAGAGACGGGGGTGGTGGTTGGATGTTGGATAGGCACTTCTGCCATGGGATAAGTCTTGCTATCCCCATGGACACTCTGTATGTTAACAATTCCAGTCATGTAAGGAAAGCATCCAGGAACAGCTTGGGGTTACATGACACTTTGTAGGCACCAGGTATCAATTAGGGCGTCTCTCAGTTCCCCGTTAATTATCACCCTCTGATAGAAAGGGAGGGTGTCTTCCTTTGTAGAGCAGTAGAGGGCTTGGCTGTATCCCACATCCATGGATTCTTCTTTCTGTGGGCATGAGCGAGCAATATGGCCTAAAGCCCCTCAATGAAAACATTGGGGTCCCGGGTGAAGTGGTGGTCAGGGTGGTGTAGGCATGGTTCCTGGGACCAGTGTTACGGTGTCCGGATTTCGGGGATTAGGGAGGGGCTTAGCAGATTTAGAAGGTGCCCCTCCGGGATGTTTCCATGAACTTTCTTCTCGACCCTTTTGTAGTTCCTGGGCTCTGTTAAAGGCAGTTGCTATTTCTATGGCCATCTCTAAGATGAGGCCTGCATGTTGATCGACCCATCGTTGTATGGGAGGATGTAAGGACGTAAAGAACTGATCTAGGTATATCTTTTCCAGTATTTTTTCTTTAGAAGAAGTTAAAGGTTTAAGCCATTTCTCTGCCAGGTCTCTTGTCCTGAAATAGAGAGCTCTGGGGGTTTCCTGCGGTCCTTCCTTGATCTGTCGCAGCCTGATTCTATACGTTTCTTCGTCTATACCCATGCGTTCCAGGATACTCCTTTTTATTTCTGGGAATGGGATAGTACCAAGGGGATTGGCCGCCTGGTAGGCTGACTGGAGGTCTCCGGCCAAAAGAGGGCCTAGATACTGTCCCCACTTATCTTCCAGCCACATGGCAGCTCTTGCCATCCTCTCATAATTAGAGAAGAAGAAGTCTGGGTCTTCTCCTGGGACATATGTTTGCATTACTACCGAGGGTAAGGTGGTGTGGCCTTGTGGTTGTCCAAGTACCTCTGCCAGTTTCCCTATTACAGTTCCTTGTGTTTGGCCCTGTTCAATAAATGTTTGATGTAGTTTTTCTCGGTCGGCCTCGGCTACCTCCAGGAATCTTCCTATGATCCTCTCCAACCTCTCCTGTCCTTCCAACATCTTGGATACGACGGCCACCATTCCCCCCGATCCCACTTCTGACACCACCTGTTGGAGGGATGAGCGGAAACAGAAGCGAGGAGGCCGTATTGGTGTAATAGTGGGTGTTTTATTTAGCTGATGCCTTGATATTTACAGGTGGACGTTTCTCCTCAATAATATCGTACTGTACATAAATAGAAAGTTTTTCCAACAAAACGTAACTAAGAAGTTCCTTCACTTTTTCTTCTTCTCTGATTTCTTCTTCTAGGTGGTCCTATGCGCTGGATGGGATCCCGAGAGATTGGATAGAACAACAAAGAAAAAGGGGTAGTAAGTATGACTGCGGTGACTTGGCGTGCTATGCTTTCACCACACCCAAGTGAAGGAAACAGTGCTGAAGTGGAGTAGAGAGAAAGTTGGGGGGGGGAGGGAAAAAATATATATAATTACACGACCATATGTAATTTGTTGTTGTGTGTCCAGTTTACTGATACTTCTCAGCCTGCATCAGTAGTTTCCTTAAATTCTCTCCCGTGCTCTTTATAAAGTGGTGGGGGTGAATTAAGACAGTGAAATGATGTGGTTTACAAAAACAAAATTGGAAGAAGAAATACGGGAACAGAGGAGAAAAAAAATGAAAAAAAATGAAGCCCGTCACTTTTCCTTAACAAATAGGTTACAAGGGCTCTATTACACGACCCACCACGCGACCTCCCAACCTTTACCCTCTTCCGTCACGTACCGCCTCTTGCCGCAGCTCTCCAGAGTTGGAGCGGCTCCTGCACGTCCTCTGGAGACCACCACTCCTCGCACCAAACGTCCGGAATTCCCTAAGCTTCGGCGTTTTTGGTGGCAGCGTCTTCCCCGGCAACCTCTTATTCGGTGACGTCTTCTCCTGTGACAGGGCTCTCCTGGCAGTCTCTTTCCCCATGGCCGCTTTCCCGATGGCGTATTCCGTGGCGACCTCTCCCGCCGTGCTTGCCCTCATCTGTTTTCTCTGTTCCTTTTCTCCCCCTCCTGGGATTGCTGATTGGGCCATCCGTTGCACACACCCGCTCCTCAATTGGTCCGTCTGTCCTTCTGATGCATTTCTGTCCTGGGTACATGAATGAGAGTCTTTTTTCACTGTTTCTTTCTTTTCCCAGCACAGGTTGTCACCATCTGGACCCGGGAAAAAGGAAGACCACGGCTGCGATATGGGAGGTAAGGCGAGGTTTAGAGTGGGGTTTTGGGGTACTTCCTCACACCCTGGTACCTGGGGCATGGGTGCTGAAGAGGGTCCTCTGGGGCTGGAGTACTGGCTGAGCTACCCCAGGGTCTCCTCACCAAAGTTATGCCCTCTGCCATTGCAGGTTGCGTGTCTTGGTGCACAGAAATCCAACGAGTCAACATGGCACACAGCCCTGTGTGCCGTGCCACCCATACACTGCATGCGATATAGGAAAGTCACCGCCTACTGCAGTCCTTTAGCCCTAATGCAGGGTGCCCTATATCCTATGTTAGGGCATATCAGTCCAGTCCATTCTGTGATGTTGTAAGTGAACAGGGAAGCCATAAAGAGTACATGGGCTGGATACTGGTCAACACAAGTTTCCTAGCTTCATGATGGCTTCTCTGATTTCTATGATGTTTGGTACCAAACATCTTGTTTTAACAAATCCTCACTGAGGCCAGTGTTGGATTTATTAATAAATTCACAAAGGAGCCCCATATAGAGGGTCCCCTGATAACCTACCAAGCACTGGTGTGGTTCCTGGCCTATTTTCTACAGCCTGCCTACCAGACATGTTTCTGATCTCATGGGGTGAGAGCCAGTGCTCTCAGAGGACAGAAACAAATCCTGCTCTGGGCAGAGGTGTTTCGCACCACCTCCAGGACAGGATTGCCTTCCTGGGCAGGAAGCTTCAATGGCAATTCCGCCTTTGAAAACCAACAGAGGAACATCCAGAGAATGGGGGAAGCCAAAACCCCTTTCCTGCTCCACCTTTGTGGGAGGAAAGCCAGGAAAATTTGTTAGAATAGGAGGAGGACTCCAACTTGACCTACACCACCCCTAGGGCGGGACAGGCGATGTGAACCTCTCCCTGAAATTCCACCATCTTGGGATGGTGGAAAAACAACCTATCAGGGCTAAGGTAGTGCCTCTTCCCACAGGAAGTGGACACTAGAGGGTGTAGACACCCTGAAGGTAAGTAGCCCATTTGCTACTACCTGTCTCCCCTTACAACGCACTTAACGTCAGTATTTAGGTGGCACCCCTAGCCCTGAGCACCAGATTTGATGGACAAAAGACGACCAGGACAAATTAGACCCGCTGCTCAAGAAATGAAGCCCTGCTGCAGAATACAAAAGGTGCAAAACCCTGCCTGCTGCTCTAAGTCCTCGCATATCACTGCTGCTGTGTCATCCTGAAACCTGTGGGGACTCCAAGAACACTGGAGCCTTCAAAAAATCGCGAAGAAGCTCCCTTGGAGTGAAGGTATCACTCACCTGCATGCTGCAGGCACCAATCCTCTAAAGTCCACTTTGTCGACTTGATGCTCCTCGACGACTTTGATGCAGCACCAATGCAAGAAGAGGTACAACAGCTTCGGATGGTCAGATATGTCTCCTCACCAATTTGGAGACACCAGGACCTACCGGAGCCGTGGCGTACCAATAGGCAGGGTACCGCATCCCCAATTGCAAACACCAAGTCTGGACTCTAGACTTCCTAAGCACCAGAAGCAAGCACCCATAGAGGGACATCAAGACACCAGAGACCCACTTCCTGACTGGTCCTGCTATTCTGGGATCGCCTCTCAAAGTTGCCTACTCCTCACTGCGAGGACCTAAATACACACGACTCCTGGCTGACCTGTTAACTCTGCATCCAGCCCAAACAGCCCCAGCATCGACTAACCTGCTGTGCTTCCTTGGTCCCCAGGACCGTGTGACCTCCTCCCTCGAAGGAGCCCCCTCAGAATTACCTGTAAGTCCACCTGTGCAGTGTGTTTTCAAGTGGCCCCCTTCGTCTTTGCGCACCAGTTTCAAAGACCGTGCGCACTCTATTCCTGCACGATCCGGGACACACCCGAACTTCTCCAGTTGGAACTCCGAACCTGGTCTCAGCATCGACCCAAAATAAAAAGGTGAACTTTGTGAAAGCATTGCCTGATTTTCTATGCATTTTTCTGCTTTTCCCCCATTATTTCCTATGGTGCATAATTGTGCATAAAAGTGATATATTTTCCAAACTTTGAAAAATTGCAACTCCAAAAGTTCTTACCTTAGAATTGTGTGCTTGGTCTTAAAAATTCTATATATAAAAAAAAACAAAAAAAAAATCAATATTTTTATAAATTGGTTTCTGATTTATCCTCGAGTGTGTGTCATTAATTGCCTCTGTGTAGTACAACAAATGCTTAGCATTACCCTCTTATAAGCCTAACTGCTCGCCTACAATCCCTCAAAAAGAGCATTAGAATTAACTGCTTTACCTCTGTATACCATTTGGGGATTCACTGGACTCTCTGCACAGTGTACTTCTTTTAAGTACACTATATAGAGAGCCAGCATTCTACACTCTCTTACACAGTTTTCCCAGGAAAATTGTAATCCAGTCCCTCATCACTAGTAGGCTTCATTATTACAACTTTCTTTTTGTTGGACTCTCTAGCCATCTACTCTTAAGACTCAATTAATACAGAACGAGATTGACCATTTCATTCATTCATACCAGTATTTCTTCCCACCTGGTCACTCTTCAATGGCTACCTGTATGCGTACACTGTCTTTTCAAAGCTCTATTATTGCCACAAAGCCATGCATGGTTCTGTGCGCAGAAGCTACAGAACAGCCCTTTTTTCTCCATCAACGTAATTGACCTTTACATTACAGCAAGTTACATCTGGTAAATATTCTTAAATTATGTAAGATACACACAGATGGCTGAGCCTTCTCAGTGTTAACTGCTCAGGCATGGAACACACTTATGCTTGCCATTTGAGCAGAGTTTAATCTCTTGACTTTTCGCAGGTTCTAAAAACTCACTTATTCTTGCTTTGAGCAGTATACCTCCTTCTCTCTATTACTGCTAGGAGATCCTTTTGGGTAATTTGGTGCTTTATAAATTCAAAAACCAAATCAAACAGTCTTCAAAGCACACCCTTTATGGCAACACAAAACCGCGCTTGTATAAACAGTTTAACTTCTGTGTCTATACATACTTATGCTTAACAGAAAACAATTTTAATATTCAGTTTACAACAAAACAAAATACTGAATGTATGTATGCTACTAGTGATAAACAACCACACCACAATCTATTTTGATTTGTCAGTCTTTACACTGAACAATGTAAGAAGATCGAATGCATTGTAATGCTATCACAGTACTTTGTACTGTGTTTAACACAATTTGTCTGCACCTTACAAGTGGATCTGTCACCTTCTCATTTCTAGTAGTCCTTGCAACGTTTCTCATGGTCATATTCCAGGTTTAACAAATTAGATCATATCACCTAATTGTGAGTTATGTCCCTCTTAATTTAATTTAAACGCTTTCTGTTCCAGTGAACTACAAATGACACTATGTTCATTATTGTGTATTCGACAAATCAGCCACAGTAAGATGGCCGAGTCTGAACTTTGCTGAACAGCGCGTGACGCACAGACTTCAAATATATTTCATGTACAGAATGCAGCTTCTCCTCCATTAACTTTTCAACCTGTCAGGATGCACTCTCTCGGTGAGTGCTGTCAGTTCTGCTACTGGAAAGGGTGACCTCATTGCTTCATCTTGTAATGCCAATCACCCAATGTTGCTCATCTCTCAAAACATTTACATTTAGAGAAAAGACAACATCTAGAAAAAGTTGGTAGCATGTTAGAAATGTATGCAGTAACACAGTCAGACAATTGTGCAGCGATATTGTCCAAAAGTGGTTTTATATTCTAGAACGATGTGCACCTTCTGTTTCAGATTTTCAAATCTTTATTTCAATTAAAATTAGACGCTCTGAGATAAATTAAAAGATGCCAAGGAATGTGTTTGAAATTTATTTAAAACATCGTTTTAACCTTGATAAGCGAGCACCCTATAAATGAGATTTTGACCAACTTTAAGAAAAATAATTCTAATTTTCACACAGAAAATACATTTTATTTTTAATTTTTGAGAGGACTAAATAACTTTTATAAAAGGATTTATTCCAGAATCTTTTTAGTTGCTGGCCTTTCTCTTTTACAAAGGCACAGTGTCGATGAAGAATGCTGCCGTCATTTCCATTAAATTAATTGAGAGGATTTCAAATGAAGGTACAACACTAAGTTCAATTCTACAGAGCTGCAAAGTATTTACTTTTGAAGATGTTAAATATTCTTTCGCATTTTACTTGCCAATTTTAGTAATCACTTGTCCACAATTTTCTTACAACTGTTCGTTACATTATTTAGATAACGATAAACATGCAATTTTATTTTCGATACACTTCATGGCTAGTGTGCAAATTGAAAAATTATGATTCAATATTTTTAAGAAATGAAGGATTATTGGAAGGGATTTCTATGTTTAAATAATAATTAACCATTGCACAGGCAATCAGATGGAATATTTTTTAGCTTCGGTATTGGCAGGGATTCATAAACAATGTAATTAATTATACTTGTGAATAATGGAAAATTGTTTACCGTCCTGGTGTAATTATTGTGAGTTATACATTTTGTAGCCACTGTTATTTGTACATTGATAATAATAAACGTGGGAGTGTTTATGTTAAAGTATATTTATTGTGCTTTGCCTGTGAGTTACACCGGTTTGTTAATAAATAATATTTATTTTCAACAGTTGTCCTGAAGTAGAAAGAAAAATCACCTTATAGACAAGGACACTCACGAATCAATTTTGTCATTATGCTCTGTTATAAGAGAGAATTATCTGGTATCCATGCAGATAAACTGAAATTTATCGCAGTCACTAATCTATGATTACAACTATTCGTTTGTTGTACATTATTTATGGATACGAGAAATTAAAATGTAGTTTGTAAAATGACTGAATCTGCGCCAAGGAACTGTGCTCTGTTGATTGCTGTCGAACTGGATGTACTCCGCCCCCCTCGCCCATAAAGGTTATGGGGTGCCTAAAATCAGCATTGATTCGACTTAATGAAAGTATAACTTCTTTTTGGCTGGCTACCTTCATAGAGTAGCCGTCCAGCTAAAGTACATATTTTCACCTTACCTTTAGGTGAGACAAAAGAAACATTTTCACGAATACACAAGGAGCTGATGTAAAACCAAGAGGTGGGAAAGTGAATTAAGATTTTTTAGTAGTGGAGCAATTATCAATCCTCCTGTCTTCCCATCCAAGGCATTACTTTAAAATTATAGGGGGTGACTTCAATTGCCAATTTGAGCTACTGGGCTTTAGACTGAGTGATCCCCTGCACAAAGAAGACAGGCAGCGGGCGATACCTGCCACAACCATTCCCCCACCCCTAAAAAAGTGGTCCTCTATAGCTCTACAGATCTACGCTCTTACACTGAACCAGCCAATTAGGGCCTGCAAAGGGCGGACAACGTCAGATAAATATGGCCACCCTACTTTTAATCGAGCTGGGCCCAAGTCCATAATTGATTATGTCCTTGTGGATACAAAAATGTGGGTCTCGGTTCTAGATTTTGTTATTTTATCACGACACGATAGTGACCATAATGTCCTGGCATTCGATCTGCTATTGCAAGATGGGAACATACAGGGGAAGCACATGTACCCACTCAATTCTAGACTGTGCCTATTGACATCAAGGACACACATCCAGTGGGCTAAAATACAGGAGTCCCCCAATTCCATCTCCAGCAGTTATAAAATAATGGGGACTGCTATGGGAGATTTGAGTGCTTGTATGGAGGCATCAAACATGGAAAATAGGTTTAAGAAAGTGTCCGAGATTAATTCCTTCTGTGTAGCTGCACTGAGGGATCTTTTATACGTGGGAGCAAGGTCCAGAGAGATCAAACAAAATATTCCAACCTGGTATAATGGGCACTGTAGAAAAGCTAAATCTATTTTAATAGTAGCAATAAAATCCAAGGATAAAGCCTGAATGTCAAGTGCTGGAACCATGTAGAAGGATGCAATCAAACAGGAGAAGACTGACTGGGACACGGCCAAATGGCAGTCTCTCCTACAGGCCCTCAAATATAAAGATCCAAGAGCATTTTGGAATATAATTACTTTTGGCAATCGAGAAGGGAGAAATAATCTAGAGCCAAACATTGCAGCTGAAGTCTGGAATTATCATTTTCGCTCACTTTATGATGTTCTGGATTCCCCTGCGGTAGTGGTGGCTAAAAATGTTGACCATCAAACACATGACTTGAACCAGGCTGGTAAAAAGGCTAATGAGGATTTCCCAATAGTTTCCCTGGAGGAAGTATGTAGAGCTATCTCAAACATAGCTCCTCACAAGGTTCCCGGAATCGATAAGATTCCTGTGGACTTGTATCTTTCAGAACCTGATCTTTGGGGCCCCTATTTCTTAGTCATTTTTAAAGCTGTATTGTTTGGTATGTCCATCCCTGAGATTTGTGCCAGTGCTGAAATAATCCCTGTGCATAAGAAATGTTCCCCCCTTCTATTGGGGAATTACAGGCCCATTAGCCTTATGGATGTGATGCAGAAGGTTTTTTCAAGGGTCATTCTAGAATGGCTCCAAGTGTGGATAGAGGACCATGATGCTCTTAGCACTCTACAGGCAGGTTTTAGAAATCGAATTTCCACCATTGATCAGGTATTCCGCCTCCAACTCCTCTACTGGAAAACTGTGGTGTTGGTGGGTGGCAGCATGTACCTGATCTTCATAGACCTAAACTCCGCCTTTGACCTAGTTCCTAGGCCCAAATTCTAGTCTTTTCTGTCTAACATGGGAGTCCCCACTTACCTCTGCAATATCATCAGGAGGCTGCATGAGAAGATCTTTGCACAGGTGCGATATGGGAAATTGGGGGAACTTTCTGAACCCTTCCCGGTAACCAGGGGCGTACGTCAGAGCTGTGTGTTGGCTCTGACCCTATTTTGCTTGTACATCAATGGGTTGGTGGATACCTTAAATGGGGTCAGTGACAGCGATGCTCCCAAGATCCGTTCCACCAAAATCCCAGCCCTGATGTTCGCTGACGATAACCTCCTCTTATCAAAATCTCCCATGGGGATTCAAAGGATACTCAATGGGTTCAACTCTTTGTGCATTTAGCGGGGCCTTGAGGTTAATGTCGGCAAGAAAAAATTCATGGTTTTTAGTTCTGTGCATGCCACCAGAATAAACCGTGTGTTGAATAGAACCCCACTGGAGAGAGTCGCCATTTTTGAGTATTTGGGGATTACCCTCAATGAGCACATGGATTGGGCTTTTCACATAGGGAAACAGAGGTTGAAATTAATTAGCACAGAGTACAGGTGGCCTAGCCAACGTTTAAAGGTATTCATTTTTTAAGCCTCTGAGCCCTTTGATGGAAATACACAAAACCCAATCTCTGAGAGCCATTACCTATGAGGCAGAGTTATGGGGACAAAATTCTGTTGAAGATATTGTATTGGTAGAAAACAAATTTATTAGGGACCTAGTGGTTCTTCCCTCTAGTACCCCCCTGATTCCACTCCGATTAGATCTAGGCCTGAGCCCTATTTCAGAGGTTATTGCTTTATGACCTCTCCTATTTTGGAGAAGAATTTCGTTGACCCCAGAGCTGACCCCATTTAGACAATCATTA
Source organism: Calotriton arnoldi (assembly GCA_963921515.1). NCBI lineage: Eukaryota > Metazoa > Chordata > Amphibia > Caudata > Salamandridae > Calotriton > Calotriton arnoldi. The sequence continues at coordinate 912,117 of CAWUFW010003468.1, read as the reverse complement.
GAAGAACCTCTGGGGATGCCACGGGCTAAAAGCCCACCTTGATTTTCGTATCTCAGGGACACTCTGACTAGTATAGAACTGACTTCTCTATGGGAAGACCCTCTAACAACCTCTCTGGCAATTTCCAGGAAGAAACTTGCTGATTACCACAGGGCCTCTAGACTTTCCTCCCTTATGAAGGGTCCAACTGTGGGCAACTTAACTAGGAATTTTATACAGATTAAAGACGTTTATAGTTATGATACTTTCCTAGACATGAACCAGCCAGTATTAGCCAGGAAGTTGTACCTGCAGTTCAGGCATGGTTCACTCCCCCTGCGCACTTTTAATAGTGCCTAATCGAGGGAAATAGATCAGAAATGCCCCTCCTGTGGAACAGCACAAGAACCCAAGACACATGTACTTTTCTTTTGTCCAGCGTATAAAAGACAAATATGGATAGTGCAGATCTGTAGGAACCTAGGGATCCTAACCACCTCGAAGCCCTTAGAATACTGAAATATAAACTCCACCATGCGATGGTATTCACAGTATCTATATTTCTCTTTTCTATATGGTGTGTTAAGAAAAGGTTCCTAGGACAAGGGATGGACAATCCTCTTTGATTAGGAAAGAGGGTTTACCTGGTGATGAAAAGTAGGGCTTATGCTGTCATGGCACTTGATTTCGATCTTATGAGCAGGGGGCCAAGAAAGTAACTAATCTTATTTTAAGGTTTATTTAACATCTTAATTTAATATGGATCTTAATGTATACTTATTTGACTTATGTGTTTTTAATGCATATATGACCTTTTATGGTTTTTAAAAGTTGAATTAAAGACTAAATGTATGAATGAATGTACGCCGATTGTTAGTTTTTGGGAAGAGGTGGTGCTGCTCTTGTCGTGCATTGTTGGGTGGCACTGGCACTTAATCGTCAACACCGACACTAATGGCCTGTGGACATGTTAAGACATCCAAAGGAATCTCCCTCAGAGTGAAAGAGCCACTCCCCTGCATCCGCAGGCACTGCAACACAATCAACTGGTCTGCCGAACCTGGGCTCCAACGGACTCCAAAAGGCTCAGCAACACAGGTGGTGGTTCTGCATTCCCTCGAGTACTGAGTTGTCCTCTCGTCAAGTTGAGGCCAGCATCCCTCGTAGAACGCTCTACAACCGCATCCCTGTTCACTGCGTCGCTGCATCGCTTCATCACATGGTAACCGCATCAGTTACCACGACCGACTCGTGTCAACAGAGTCAGACGCATCGAAAGGTTCTGTTGACGAGTCTGTCCTCGCCATAACTGACTCTGATTGACGAGGTTGGTTGGACAGACGGATTCTGTTGTCTTCAGCATCACGGTGGCTCGGGCAGAGCTACCGATTCGATGTACCCGTACTTGAAGCCTCTTCATCACTTGACCTGTTGTTCCTTGAGCTCGAATGGCCTTTGTCTTCCATGCCTCCTGGACATCCCAGAGTGGCAGACTCTGCCCCCTCAGCTTTCAGATACTTTTTGACACGAACCCACACCCGGTTTCCAACAGACTCTTTCATCCTTCTGCAACAGCGGTTTCGTCCTGAAGTCCTCGATTGTGCTCAACAGTGGTTGTAGGTATCCTGATTGCAAGGGTATCCACGGGTGGGGTGCCTCCTCAACCTTCTGTCTTCCATGAGGTATCTTCGGGGTACCCTGGGAAGGGTCTTTCCTCTTTAAGACTGCAACTGCAACGTCCCCGGAGTAGTACTGAGTACGCGGTCGTGCATCCTCTTGGCATAGGACTATCTTGAGGTACCTAGACACTCACCTGGGGTGGTATTTTGGGTCTCCGACTCTCTACACCTTCTGGCACCAGTCTCATCTACTATCATGGCTCGCATTCCACTATTGTTATATATGGTTTGGTCTCCCCCCCTAGGGACCACTGTGTATTGGTACTCCTTACTGTTCTATTTTGAAGTATTGTGTGCATTGGCAGTATATCTCCGGGCAGGAGTGTTAGTAAGTGACTGTAATAAATATCTATTTTTATAACTACACTGTGTGGTTCTTTTTCACTTAGCCCATAATAAAGATTGGATACTGGTGAACCGAGCTGCTTTACACTACTCCTAGACTAACCCTGAAGGCTGCTATCCACTGCTACCACTTAGAGAGCCTTTCGAAGGTTGTTTAAACCACTAAAATCACCATAAGGGTCGGCTGGATTAGTGCAGGGTGCTACACTTACTTAAGTGAGCATCATATACTAGGCCAGCCTCCACAGTGTGCGTCTATTTGTCACTACCGGATATGTCATTCATCTCAGAACCTCCTTGGTTCTCATACAGAAAGGCGAGAATCCTGCCTCGTAAGAAGAAAGACATTAAAAATGAGGTATGAGCTGCACTTAGCATTCGTCTCAAATTTTTGTGGCCACATTCATGATAAAAACAAACTGCCATGTTTAGACCACTTTTAGATGAACGGCTGACATGTTTCATTGCCACCCCAAATTTACTGGCAATTTCATCAAGACATGAAGACCATCTTTCACCCATATGTGCACCAGACATGTATATCAAGAGAAAATAAAAAGGTGGACAGACAACATCAACAAATACATGTAATTCAAATCGTGATTCAAGAACCCAGCCCCCCTATTTCAGGCTGATATGGAGATAGTTACCATCTGGCCACCAGGTAAACGCCTACCAGGGGTCGTATTACGGAAAGCGCCCCGGGGGCACAACTGGCATTAGCGCCCACTTTGCACGCCCCCCGGGGCACTTTGGTATTCGAGAAGTGGCCTAGCAAACACATTTTTATTCCACAGGGGTTAGTTTGAGAAAACATAGGTGCAGGGTGTCTCTTCAGGAAGCAGTTTGCTCCAGCCCATTGCTCCTAGTAGCACCACTTCTAACAGAACTGACTAACCATGAAACCCTACAAGTGGGGAGAGGATGTGGCATAACAGCTAGAGCTGCCGACTTGGAGCTAGGGAACCAGGTTCGAATCTCGGCGTAGGCTCAACATCTTGTGATTCTGGGCAAATCACTTAATCTCCCTGTGCCTACAAAAAATGAATGTGTCCTTAACTGGTGCTCATGAAAAGCGCTCCAATACTTTTGGGTCGAGTTCGCACTTTTAGTGTCGGTGTTGACGATTAAGTGCCAGTGCCACCCAACAATGCACGACAAGAGCAGCACCACCTCTTCCCAAAAACTAACAATCGGCGTACACACCCATGTCATATTCAGGAAATCCGGTAAAGGCTGCCCACACCAACCACACACAGCAAATCTATCTGGGTAGATCTTTGATAATTTTCTAACTGCCACAATTTTTCGGCCTGACAATTCTAGAAACTGTTTCATAGATCCTGAGAACATCAAACTCTGGTCTCCAGAGAGGAGGTTGATCTTTCACATTTCTTAATTAATGTGCAAAGCTGAAGAGACTTAAAACACAAATTTAATGCAAAATTGCACTAGGCAATCATACTTAAATGTGCTAGGCCTAATATGCTGAGACACAGCTATATTAAAGTTAACAAACCTAACAAATTGTAAAGTCAGCATTTAGACTTGATCTTGACCTTTTTAACATACGTTTTTCCAATGATTGGTTGTTGTGCAAAATTGTTTTCTTTCGCTTACACAGTTGTTTCAGCTTCTACATAGACCATTGTTAGCTAATGATTAGACTTGTTATTTAGAAGGTTAGAAACACAGTTTTTATACATGGCAAAGTAGACTCGAATGGGAGAATGACTCATGAGAACCCTAGAAATGATAAAACATAGTTGCCGTCTTCGAAGTTGCTGTCTGCAGAATTCTGTGTTCCTCTGAGAAGACGGGAAATGAACGCATTCCCATGGGCGCATCGGAAGCTGATTTATCAAAAGAAGAGAGAAGAAGCAACAAAGATTGAAACAATATTTTGTCTATAAGAGTGCGGGTTCATAGAGTAGGGCAATCCTCTTCCCCAGATTCTCTTACACTATATTCCTTACTTTATACCCATTCCAAGCTGCTCAGAGACTCTACTGAGTTTTTTTAACCTCTCCTTATGGGAAGTTCTGCTTTGATCGATTATTGATTTATTGAGCTGATTTTAATGCTGAAGCTTTATGCTTTATGATTTCTCTCAATATCAGAGCTTTTTATGCGTCTCTGAGACTGGCACCTTTTCTTTCTCATTCTTAGAGTAGGGATTATTTTTCCTTTTTCGAACACGCTCAATGCATTTTATTTCAATGTATTGATTACTTATTGATTAATTGGCTTCTAATGAGATTCTAACGGTTTAGATTGATGAATTTAACTTGTGACCTAATAAAGATGACTTACTAAATATTTATGAACACTAAAACCCTTTAACTCATATCAAACTGTCATTATTGCCCGATATAGATAGCGATTGTGATACTTTATGCAATACAGAGCTCTGATCTTCTCTAAAACAATGGCAAAGATCCATCTACCTTGAGTAGAATAGTAGGACAGTGGGGATTAGCCGATGATAGAAAACAGAGACCCCATTTGAAACGATCCCCGCTCCAGCACACATGACTGTCAGGTGGCTTAGGACATAAATAATCATTATACTGTCACATTTCTACCCACTTAAAAAAATATTTTATCGTACCCATCTCAGTCAACCCTCAAAAATAATCCATAAATGTCATCCCACCCACACAAATAAGCGACATTTTCTCTGACACTGTATTGCTCACCTTTGATCAATGTATCTGATACAGCTCTTTCTGCACAAAGCACTGGTCTCTGTTGAACTCCAGAGTATTTATGATACACACAAAACAGTGATAGTGGCTCTCTCTATGAAATCAATATCAATCCAGGAACTGCTGTGAATTAGACTATAAGTCTCCCACCTATAATCCTGGCCATACATTAATGCAAATATTCAAGAAGTAAGCAATCATAAAATGGACAAATGAACCTCACTTCAGCCAAGCTGCTACTACGAAGAAAAAGATTAAATGGAGAATGAGAACATATTTTACATTGGTGATTCTTCCCCTAGAGCAAGTCATACAATCAAGAACTCCCAGACCTACCCCACATAAAGCTGAATCTTGTTTGGCTTTTCTTTTCTAACCCAGTGCCATAACTCTCTGATCATGTAGACACTGCTATGACTACATCACCCTAACCCCAATATCCAAAGACCTAGATGAACCAGACATAATCCTGGATCAACATGCCTCAACAGTCTCACTCCTATCAATCTCATTCACAGTAGCACTCTAACAAACATCCCACCTATATGTACCATATAAACTGTAGACTCATTTGTGTCTAACTGTGAAGCTGTTTCCTTGTTAACACAAAACCAAACAATTGACTGTGAAGTCCTTACTGAACCCTGGAACATCCCTACTTAAAACCACTGATAGATATAGTATGTCCCATCTGATTACAAAATCATTTGGAAATGCAGAACCACGGGTGCTATGGCACTCATTAGCTTCTCAGATCATGTTCAAATATTTTTCTTAGTGAAAGTATTATTCACACTTGCAAAAACATGTTGTTACACCCTCATCTCACTAGATTAATTTCTACAAATAAATTATACTTCCAACAGTCCACCCTATCCACTCAGAAAAAGGGCTTAATCCTTCAATCCTTGACCTAAATACTACCCAACCAGACAATGTGCAGATGCTATACTTTGATATTGCTGAATGTTCTGGCCATTGACACCTATCTTCTATAGTATCTACACCATTTATTGCCCAAAACAGCTTAAGACAGAACTCCCCTTAGTTAGGGCTATTAAACATGTGAACTATATAGATTTTGTCTTCAAGAATTCCAACATGAGATTCTCACCACGCATTAACATGACCCATTCATTTTAGTCACAGAATAAATTTAAAAACTATCCATCATCTGAGACAAAGCGACCTTCACTATTATAAAACACAGAAATACCACACATTCTGCTTGCTTAACACCCAACTACTAAAACAAAATATCAAAATGCCCGAGTGCGATAAAGATGGCCCTCCCCCACTTTACCAAAATGTAAAATGACCCACAAATTTCAATCTGAGAAGATTGCTCACTCTGAGAACCATCTCTCATCCCAGAGTGACAAAAGCTGCAGCCACTATCAGCAAGTAGTGCTGTGCCAGCTACCATACTGGAAATGGTGGATACCAGTGCTTTGCAGAAAAGCATACACAGACTGGGAAAAGAGCTTGGAGCAAAGGGGAAGCTGACAGAGTGTATGGCCATCTGGTGTTATAGTCTTTTATAAGGGTCCTCCAACTACAGACTGTCTGGGGAAGAAAAGGACCATCTGTCTATCACCAGTAAGGCAAAGCATCCTGATTCAGCACAGGCATTGTAATATACTACCTGAGATCATGCCTCTTGCTTTCAGACCCCGAGGAAGATCTTCAGAAGGCTCCCAAGCAACACTAGAAAAACTGTCATTCATGCCTAGTGACCAGCAAGTTGGACTATGGGAACACCTTCTACGCTGGAATCACCAAGCAACTCACTAGAACACTTCAAACCATCCAGAATCTCCCACACAGAACTCACCTCACACCACACCTCAGGGAACTACACTGGCTCCCAATACACAAACGTTCTCAAATCATACTCCCAACACACACATTCAAGGCACTACACAACTCCTGTCTCACCTACCTAAACAGTCACATCTCCTCCCACCAACCACCTAGACACCTCCACTCTGTAAGACTCCTACTTGCACACATCCCAAGCATACACAGAACAGGATCAAGAAGACAGGTGTTCTCTTACATCGCTCCTAAAGTATGGAATGACCTCCAACTCCACATCAGAGCCTCCACCTGTCTGCTTGAATTCTTCAAGAAGCTGAAGACCTGGCTTTTCAATTAACCAATCTACCATAGGAAAGGCTAGGCGCACACACACCTGCTCAGTGGCAGGATACCCTTGCAGGCGACAGTGCGCATTACAAATATATATATAGCATAACATGTCGAGAGAAGAATGAGAGCAGCCTGTGCTGACACCATCCTAAGTGAGGTGGAAGAGGAACTGAGGAAGCCAGGAGAGAAACAGTAGTTAGAAGACTTTTTGGATGAGACAGCGCAGGTAAGTTTACCTCTGTGCCTCTGGTACTGGGAAGAATGCAGATGCTGAAACAATAAGGAGGATCAATAAGGCTCAGAAGGTGTATACTCGATAAGTGGAAAAAAGTAAACATCTTCATGGTATGACAAACAAAACAAGAGCTTGTATGTCCTTTAGGACTACAAAATATTATTTAAGAGAAAAGGTTGATTAACAGGACAGTATAACTTTACCACACAAGGGCGTTTACCAAAAGGATCTGCTCACCACCAAGGATCTGGAGTTGAGACTACATTGAAAGGACACCTTTATTGGTGCTGTGGAGGACATTTACTTTGTTGCTATCCGAAAAACTGGCAGGGGAGACAGCAGCATTGAGTTCATCTCTCTTGCATATCACCGCCACTTACACTCATATAACACTTTTATCTCAAAAGCTAAACATTTCACCTTCCTTCCCTGCCCCACTGTCTGCCCCCAGGCATTAACTTTGGGGGAACCCTCAACATCTGTTATCAGGAGGTCTAGATCAGGATAAAATTCAAAGATGGGCAGGAGGGCTTCAACCCTTATTGAGAGAGCAGAGACATCACCTCAAATACAGGACATACTGGCAGCAAGCAACCCCTATTGGAAGATTTAAGAGGTGATCAACTCTGAAGTTGGAGGAGTGGTCACCAGACAAACAGGGTGGTCACATTTTAAAGGTACTCCATAAGGGCCTGCAATATCCTGCATAATCCTGGGCAACAGACTCCAAGATTATATCTGCACCGTAGACATCCTGTGTTCCTACGAGCTCTTTGCTGGATTTCGAGGACTGTGGGAGCTTGATCTGTCTGTTTCGAGCACCAGTGGCTTGATTGATGCCATTGGACAGGTGCAGCCTGGAGTGTGTGCTATCACTGAGTCCATCCTCCTGTGGGCGCATTTGCTCTTGTCTCGGAGGGTCCAGGGACAGGTGGTGCTGCCAGGAGAGACCAGAGCTGTCCGCAGCCCAGTGGAGACCACTTCCCAACCCTATAACCCACCCACTACCCCCCCCCGCTGTGCTGGAGACGTGGTGTGCCTAGTAGTGTAGACACATCCCAGTGCTGGGAGTGGAGCATTGTTGTTGCATGGCCTACCCAGGTCTACTTATTTTTGCCAGCTGGACACTAAGACAACTAGGATTGAAAGAACTCAATATTTTTTAGGCAAAGCCTTAAGGAAAAAATTAAGATGTCCTTAGTTCATTCCACATGGCAAACATTCTTTTTCTAAGACTGTGCATCTCAGTGAACATCATCTCCTGGAATGCAAGGATGAAAGAAGGAAGTGTCGAGTCTCCGGCCCTTTCCATTTGTGTCAACCCATTTCCTCCCACAGGTGAGCTTCTTTGATGGTACTGCCAACCAAGAAGAACACTGCCAGCGGTCCTCAGAGTCTCAAAACGATCAAAAAGGAAAATATAGAGGATGTTGCAGAGATTCTGCATGTACACAGAAATATGCACAGGAAAATGGGACCTCGGTGTATAGGGGCTAAGCCTTCCCACCACCTTAGTGCCCACGAACCCAGGACCGACTAGCTACAGTGTCTCACTCGCTCTCCTACACACAAGAAGAAGCAAATGATTAGACACCCCAGAACACAACACTCCCGGATCTCTCAGGAATCACAGTAACAAGACACACCTTTTCGCTCACACTCTCGTACCTGTCCACAATAAGAACTGACTGAAACACAAATATAGTTTAAAATGTTTATTTTTACTACCGTGCTCTAAAACGCAGTATACGAGCCACAACCAGCAGAAAAATGCATACAAGTAATACAGTTAGCATTGCAGCAAGGCCATAGATCATAAAGGGAGATGTCATCATAGAAAGACAGTGGATAAAGAACTATAAAGCCTAACCACCCTCCCTTGGTAAGAAGAAGTTTTATTATATAATAGAAGATCTCCAGGCTTTGTCAGCAGACTCCATACCTTAGTGCCTAGATGGTATTTCTACATCATAGGAACCACATTGCTCTTCTCCCTGGAAATCTCCCTCTCCAAGTGAGTGTTTCCTAAACATGCACTCCCCATAATATCAAAGTACGAGCTTCCAGCAGCAGCTGTATTAGCATGTTGTCTAGGTGCTAAGGACTGACCAGAACAGAATAACAAGGGGCATTGTTTATCGACCTTGCTCACAGTGTTCAGACTAAACTCCAGGAACAGGCAGAGAACGAACAAAGCAGACTTTTCTCATATGAAAGGCATAAACAGAGTCTTGCAAAAATAAAGCCATGTAGTAACGTGCAAAAGCAGCATCATGGCTGCCGGGCTCATGCTAACTTAGCGATGTCGACAATGTCCCTATCGGCCACGTGACACCCTCCCCTTGGGCAGTTTGTAGCATATAGAAAAAACAGAATGCAACGGTAAGCAGAATCAAAATGTTTGGAAAAAAGTCAAAGCGTAAAAATGCCAAAATACTAGTATAAAATGTTTTTAAGGCAAGTCCGGATAATTCACCAGATTATGTAACCGTGGAATGCAAGTCGTTCCAAAGGTCATCCCTGTTGTTCATAGCAAAGAGGTATGCCATCCAGTTGAGCAGTTCGTGTCAGGGCCTGTCCGGGACTATGTGGGGAACACAGTCAGGGACTTGGGTAAGGACTGGGAACAGGGTAGGAAACAAACACAGAGAGAGAGTACAGCGCTATGTGGGGAACACAGTCAGGGACTTGGGTAAGGACTGGGAACAGGGTAGGAAACAAACACAGAGAGGAGTACAGCGCTGCCCAGGAGCACACAGGAAGACCGAGGAGAAAAGGGATCCAAAAGGGGAAGCCTGTAGAGGTGAACAAGAAGGGTGAGACTCAGAAAAGAAGGAGCACTCATGAGGCGGCTCCAGCATTCAGAATCACTAAACCTTGGACAGATGTGCAATACACTTAAACATAAGACAACATTAACAATAAAGGGGATGTGTGGGGTAAAGCACTCAGGAGCTCCACACGGTAAGACTGAAGCTCATTAAGTTCCTTACCCACAATTGCTGTTACAGACACTAACTGGAAATACCCACATATAGGATATGTATACAAAGGCAGGGTCTGTGGAGCTTATACCTATGGTGATGTTATAACAGTAACTCAAAGACAATACTCACAGTAAACAAGAAACACCACCTAGGTAGTCAGCTGTGCCCACGGATCCTGGCGATCAAACAGGAACACGCAAGGCAGTAACAGCAAAGGGGTAGAACTAAATACAAGCACAATAGACAAGGGAGCTAGCAAGGAGGAGTGCTTAACAGAAAAGGAAGGGAAATCATAGGGCACACTTGGCAGAGAGTAGGTAACAAACATACAAGGTAACAGAGCGAGACAGCAGAATAGAAAGATAGCAAACTAGAACTGGAACCAAGGAAATGGGATGAAAGGCAGGGACTGGAAAAGGATATACAGAAAGGGAGGCTACAAGGGTGTACTAGAATAGTGCAGGGTTAGGAAACCATAAAAGAAAGTAGCATAGGATGCAGAGCTGGGGCAAGAATAGAGCAAAGGTTCAGGAGTCAAAGTAGTACTACAGATCAGGAACAAGGAAACTTAAAGGCTTAGGAATCAAGGAAGCACTGCAAGCAGTGCTGGTTCAGGAAACAGGAAAATAGCAGCAGGCCAGAAACTTAGGAAACCAGGTAGCACTGCAGGCAGTGCTAAATCAGGTACAAGGAAAATAACAGCAGGTCAGGAAAAAGGCAGGACTAAAGCTCAGGAAAATGCTGGAAACAAATAGCAAAAGGCTCAGGAAACACTGGAAACAAGGATTGGCATCACCGGTAAACAGCTTGCAATGACCAACACTGGGCTGAAGGGAGCTGGGGCTTAAAAGAGCTCACATTAATCACATGCAGCTGGTGTGAGGCAGGTCTAGCAACAGCCAGCCACAGGTGATCTGAATTCCTCCACCCATCCTTGGCCTGCAGGGGTGGAGAGCTGAGCAGCGCGCAGGGAATCCTGGGTAATGGAGTTTTCAGGCCTGAGTAGGCTGGCTTCAGAAAACCCGGCACGGACTGGGAATGGATGTTAGTTCCCACTATGTATCCAAACGGCTGGAAGTCAGGCTTTGCATGCAGGGGAGGGTCTGGAAGTTTATTAGAGCACTGGAAAGTCCCCCAGTTCAGCCCCCTGGTGGTGGACACGGGAATACAGGGAGCAAGTCGTGACAGTTCGAAGGAGCACACGTGCTCCTCATAAGTCGATGTCTCCAGGAGCATAACCGGGCAACCTGCATGATATTCGATGAAACTGTGTTGCAAGAGGTGCTGTGCAGCCTCACAGGTATTCCCGTCTGCCAACACTCCACGTGCAGCCGCACGCATCAAACGGCCGTCCCAGAATAGGCCTGGTCAAGGGCCAGTAATGGACCCATTAACAGATCATAATGCAGGTCAGTGCCGGATGCATTGGAGAGGCATATAGCCAAGGCCCAACAGAAAGGGCACCATCGGCAATAGAACACAGGTGCATGCAAGTGAAGTAGGGCGAAGCGAGAGTTAAGTCCATAACTCACACCAAGTGTTGCCAAAGGCAAACATCCAAATAGTTGTTGCATTCGGTCACGGTACAGTTGAAATTGGCCTGGTCTGTGCAGTACCACAAGATGGGCAGCCATTGCTTAACAGGAGCACCAGCATGCTGCACGCCAGTAAGAGGATCAATGGAAACCCTCCAAAGACGCTGGAAAAAATAGAATAAATAAAGGCCGGTATTAGTCCAAAAATCATCTGAAAAGAGGACACAAGGCCGGATCCCACCAGTTTAAAAAAATGAGCAAGGCCTTCAGGATCAGACGGAGATTGGTGTTCAGTAGTGAGTGTATCTCACTTGTGGTTCTCGACACCTGCAATTCGAAAGGCTCTCGTGCTGATGTGAGAGCCACTTCTTGTTGAAACAATAGCGCTTTGAGTCTGCTTAGTTTGTTGAAATCTGTTTTCAAAGTTGGAATGGAAGGCCAAAGCGAACTATCTACAATCCCATGCGGGGGTGGAAAAGGACATTGCTGCAACAAATAACACGTTGCGAAACCGTTACTATGTACGGGATGCCAGCCCCTAAGCCACAGCAGTCGTGGTTATTCAAAATAAGATAACTGCCATTTGAAAGCAACGTGAGTGCTGGAATAATAGCTGGGACGGGCGTACCTTTAAAAAACAAGCCAGATTAGGTGCCAACACGTTACAGACGCCGTGCAATTTAACTTGTTTACAAACCAGGGAATGTCCTACTGTGGAATTGCAATCCTCCCCAGTTAGGAAAACCTCCTTCTCCGTGCGCTGACATCTGTAGGACCACAATTCATGGATAAAAGCACTTCCAAGGAGCTCAAAGCGCCCAAACAGGAAGTGTTTCATGCAAGATGTAAACTGAAAAAGTGAGAAGGGCAGTGAAATAACTATGTATTAACCACACATCTAAATCCGCCTCAGCTACACACAGCTAAATCCGTCTCAGCTACAGAAAAAAGTAACTGTTCTAATTGTTCTATATGTAACAGTGTGTAAGTTGCGTCTTTCATGGACATACATTTGTTTATCTGTTAAATTAAACAGTAAACACAGTGCAGAAGCATTCAAATAATCCCAGGGAACTTTCCCCATTTTAAGCGTTTGTAACGTCCATGCAGAATTGCATTACAGAGCTAATTTACTTTGACCATGATACAACACAGATACATCAGTCTGTACAATATCAACAACAGAGGAAACAATATTATCCAAGGTGTATATACGGGAAGATAATGTATTAATGCTGTTATCCACCACAGTAAGAACTTTTTCCAAATTAGCCTGGTCAATTTGGTGCAGGCCGCACCGCAGCTTCCATCTCGCGACAGTTTCCACAATTCATTATATGCTTCATAAATAAATCTCTTTGATCTAGGCGATTTAGGACCTAAAATAAAATCAGCCAAATATATGGCACCCGACAAAAGGGACAGGTGTTGTTTCACTGACGACAGTGTGGAGTGTCCCAACCATTGCTGACACAATTTCCCACCGAATATGTGATGACTGAATGAGAATGTGGAAAGCGTGGATGAGGTCTACTTTGTGTGAAACCTGATGTTGCATTAAGAAAACGCAGTTGACATGTATTGGAACTTGTTGGCCACAACAACCATCCCAAGGAGTTGACATTAGAAATATTTATACTACCATTTTTGAACAGGGGAAAGCAATACATCAATTGTTTGATTGGTGTGTGTACGCCACGTACCATACTCAGCCAATGAAGGAACATTCAAATTTTTGGCTGTAGCCAAACCAAAACAAGTAGTTTGCTGCACCTTGTCATTTAAAACAAACTTTGAGTCGAAATTAGACACGCACAATGCAGAGCTTCAAGACCCTGGACCTGCCAATCTTTAATAGCCCAAATGGATTTCAAATCAATGGTCTCCTTCCGATGTTTGTAACCATGAAAGGCCAAATCAGTCCTAAAGGATTTAGAATAAATCAATTTAGTGTGACTCAGTATGAATTTAGATGGAGATGGCAAGTTTAACTTATAGATATAGGACTCTGGATTTGACGTATTATAATCAGAAAAGTATGTGAACTTACTCCGTAGAGTATTAGAACTCCCCTGTAAATGAGTCGGACAATGTTCCCACTGTGTAAAAAATTAAAAAATGGTCTTAAAGTGTCTGCTTTGTGCAAGAAATGATGGCCATAATGTTGTGTAACAGAATAAATCAGCATAATTGGCAGATTCAAATACAAATCTTCAGCATCAAAAGCAGCATAATATTTTAAATCAGAAAACAATGAATGAACGACCTGAACATCCCAGTTGTCACGAGTGTATGTCCTGTGATACCACATCACCTAGTGAAACGCGTAACACGGATGGAATGTTTAGGACCTCCGTCGGACCATGGATATCGAATGCAACTTTATCCCCAAACGATATCATCAGCAACAGGGAAGGCCAAAATGTTCACAAGGCCTTGATCTCTTTTCATGATATGGGACGATGTATGGAGCCAGAACTCCATCAACAAATTTCACAGAAGAGCGTTCAGGCAAATAATGACCATTGATGAGCAAGAAGAACACGGTCACAAACCCAATCCACATGAGAAAGGAATATAAGCATGAGGCACCATCCAGATGTATTTCCAGGATGGGACCAGGTAAAGTCTTTTGAATTAGGCCATAAAAAGACTGGGTACGTGTCAGTGGTGGTGACACAGACGAGGATCGAAAAAGAAGAATCGTAAAAGAAACTTGTACGATCCATGTAATAACCGCTTGCTCCCAAACTCAGGAATGGAGGCTGTGCAGCCAGCAGATGGAAGATGCTATAGTACTATCAGGAACGTCAATGCGAACCTCAACTGGAGGAGAATTATACTCGACATCTGCATTAGGGGAAGAAGAAGGTACAACAGGCAAGAAATCAAGAGAAGTTTCCAACTCCCCCTCCATAATGCGGGAGTAGTCGAAGAAGCTGAAGCCATCGGATTCAGTGAAACTGCTTGGCTTTGAATACTGGGAGTCATACTATTCAGTATCGGCCAGATGGTGTAGGTTGACATTCTCAATAGAGATAAATCTGTTTTCCTTACGGCCAGGCAAAGGAGGTAAAATAACTGTATGGGTACCCTTCAATCCAAGAACTGGGAATGGTGCACAATACGAGGGACCAAATTCTTTTTTCTCCAGCTTTTCTCGTACCTGATCACCAACTTTAGGAAGCCAGCCAGTAACAGGAATCAGCACCGCTGTTTCAGTGGACGAGGGTGAATGATCTTTAGCCAGCTTGTCACGGGTCTTTTGTAGTTCCTGCAACATAGTAGAATGGTTATCTACGTCAAATGTTACGGCAGCCGCCACAACCTCTAGACCATGAAGGTCTGGCACAAACATTTTAATGCCAAAGAGCATTTTGTATTGGGTTCGCCCACCAGAGAGCTTCTTGAGGAGATTATTTAGTCAATGTTGTACCACATACAAATGAGTCAGTCAACCCCTGCCAGTACCTAAGACTCTAGCTGTCAAAGATTGCTTAAAGTCATGGTTCATTCGCTCCACTATAGAATTGCCCTCAGGCCTACCTTGTATGGAGATAAAAACTGCACCAGCACCCCGGTGACCTCATTGCATCCTTGTAAGCCTTCAAGGCAAACTCAGGACCTTGATCAGAATGAAAGGTGCCACAGGCAAAGTCCCGACAAAGACACGTAAATCTCTAATGACATTTCGAGCGTCAGCACTGCGTTGCGGCCAAACCCAAAGGAACCTAGTGCACAAATCAACTAAAACTAAAATATGTTTATATGCAGTGTCAGAGGTCAAAGGAGTACAGTGATCAAGATGAATACAACCAAACGGTTGATTTGAAGTGTATAGTTCTGTATGTGGTGGACATGCAACCATAGATGGTTTAATCTGTTGACAAATGCCACAAGACAGTACATAATTACGGGTTTGTTTATATAAACCACGCCACCAATAACGTTGCTGTAAAATAGAAACAGTTGCATAAACTCCACAATGTGCAGAAGCCATGCCTTCATGTGCGGCTATGATCAAGGAAGTCTGTGGTCCTCGTTGGGAATCGGTCGATCCCCAACGGACGGTATCGTAGCAAATGGGACTTGCTCAGGTGTCCCATCCTTCGTAGCACCAATCGCCGCAAGCATCTCATTATTGATCTTAGTCATGGACCTAGTTACTGCTGCTATTGAACATGTGGCCACTGCAGATTTGGCTGCCTCATCAGCCAAAGAATTATCAACAGCATGTGCTCCCACACGCTGATGGCCAAGAATATGAATAACATGTGTTGAGTGGCAAACATTCTTTAAGTTCTGCCACTCAGACCCAAAGCATTTATGCTTTATTGCGCTACCATTAGAGTCTCGATAGTCATTCTGAGACCAAAAGAATAAGTTGTCATTGAAAGCTTGCACACCGTAGTAGGAATCGCACACAGCAAGAGTGTTTACATCAGGATCAGCAAAATCTAGAGGCTAAAATCAAAGCACGTAGCTCCGCCTAATTGAGCCGTACAGTCCCCCGAGTACTTGTGTATGGACTATAGAAGACTTGAATTCGACATTTACAATTGAGCCAGCCACAATAGCACAAGCCGCTGAATAAGCATGCTTTGACCCTGACGGCAGGCTGAGTAGATCCGTCAGTATAGATGATACATCTGTACTGATCCAAAGGAAGCAACGACAATCGAGGAGGATGAGATGTTCATATTGTAAAAACTCCTGTGTCTGCAATGAGGGATCAAAGATAAACGTGACATCAGCAGATGTCAAAGAACTCGCCCATTGTATCCAACGCGGATGCAAAGCCTTAGAATTCGGAACACTCGCCTTTGTCACTGCCTTCTAAAGTAGGCACAGGCGAAACCATAAGAATGCATTTTCCCTGCGCCAGAGAGAGTTCCTTCAGAATCGCCATCTGGACCATTGTCAAAATTTTCTCATCCGTGGAAAATCGCATTTCCGCCGATGTGTACAAATGCGATTTATAAGCAATTGGTACTGTGTCACCTTCATTGAATGTCAAATATGTGAAACCTACAGTCCCTGGCACAATTCTTATGACCAAGTTTATAGAATTGTCCCGTGTTAACAAGAAGTTGGTCGCAAGCAGATCAGACTGCAAAGATCGAAGAATTGAGGTATGTTCCGGAAGCCAGCTGGAAGACGAAAAAGAGGGTTGTATCAATGTGAAAGTGGTTTTGATACGCTGGGCACTAATCAGGAATGTAGAGTCCTCCCAAAGTCTAAAAATCCCAGCAAGGATTGTAATTTTTTCAATGTGGACGGAGGTTGCAATTTTGCACATTTCTCCAGAAAGTGGGGTGCTAAACCACTACCTTCAATATTGAGCTTGTAGCCCAAGAAAATACCGCCAGACAGGCGATGTGTGACTTAGCAAAATTAAATTTGTACCCCAAGTCGGCAAAAGAAAGTATGATGTGATCCACACGTACAAGATGCGGTATTAACTCATCATCTGTCAGATATATGTCATCGACGTATGAGAAAGCATCAGGGTCAATGTCAGTGTAAAATGAGACAAGACACGCTCAGCAAAAGCCCCAGGACTGTTCTTATAGCCCATAGGTAAACTCAGTAAATCATTTCTGATTGCTGACCGCGGTGAATGCGGTCAAGTTACGACTACCAGGAGCCAAATTGTGACTATAAAATTCACTGGAAATATCCAGGGTTGTTTTATATATTTTTGCGAACAATATTATTAACTAATGCATAGCTGTGTGTGTTTTGTACTGCAAATGTACGAGCGAGACCCTTTAAATGTCTGTAATCCAAAACTATACGATATGAACCGTTCTGTTTCGATATCAGAAAAGAGATTATTCATGGATGAAACACAGGGTTCAGTGACACCCTGATATTCCAACTGGGTCAAAATTTCATTTACAGATGCTTTTGCTTCCACGCTTGATCAGATATTGTGTCTGTGGCAGATATCGTAAAGGAATTTCATGTGCTGGCGAATCCTTATCCCAGCCCACCTGATTACGATGCACAGTCGGTAGCTAGAGGCTAAAGCCCATTCCGAAGGGTAAGCTTGTTTAGCCTCTTCGGAGACGTAACAGGAAAAACTCGGGAGTATCAAGTCTTCCCTCGGGAAGAAGACAAAACAAATGGAGGAGGCCAATCTGTCTCCACCAACAAAATGTCATAAGAGGAGGTAAGGTTGTCCCAAAAGAATCCCATAATTGTCCTTTAATATCACCTTCAATTTGGAAGGCTATCTCATAAAGCCTATCAGGGGTGCAAGGCGTGTACCTGCTGTTTCCACTGTAATGAAAGTATCAGTTGCTCTCACCTCCAGACAAGGATGGAGTGCCTCCGCACTATGGTAACTTCCGCTGCGCTGTCGAGGAGTGTCACCGCCCATCTCCAGTCAAGGAGCAGGGTTCTCACCATCTGAGGCATACTTCGCTGTTAAAGCGGCAACTTTCTTCTTCTGACACGGTGCTCAAAAGGGAGAGTAGTCCCTCCGGTTTGGCTTTACGTCAAACTGGCGTGGAGGATCACATCGTGGTTGAGTGGTAGTTGCCCTGTCTGTGATCTTGCCGCTCTCACCACCGAACTGTGGATCCGATGATTCCTGAAAGGAACGAGGAGAGCGAGGATCAGGAACCTGAAACCTCTCAGGTGTCTTAATCTTAGAGCGGTCACGCAAATCATATCTACGTTCAGAAGCAGCAGGTGTCAGTGAACCTGCACGTGAACCTTGCTTCTGCTGTTGCTGCCCCTGATTTCTGTTCCAAGCCTTTTAAGAAAAACTGGACGCCCCTCCTTTCAGGAGGTGGCTTATTCTGCGATTGAGTGAAAGGTTTAATTCTTAGATTATTGCGCCTAAAGGTTTATACACTTTAGCAATCATCTTCAGTAGTTCACGTTGTTTATCCACATCAGCCACTGCCTCTAGGCGCTGACTCACCTGCAAACTAACTGCTTCCCCCTTGGCGTTAGCAAGAATCATGTCGGAGACAATAGGAACGCGCGCCCACTAATTTCATCCCCCAACTCCAGGGCGGCCTCCGCCCCATGTTCATCCTGAACCTTCTTAAGAACCGTCGGAAGCACGGTCATTGAGGGGGTGCTAAAACACAGCGAATAAACCGCCGCAAATACCTTCCCCCAAGTGGTGCAATCTGCCAAATTTGGAATAAGACCTTTAGGTAAGCTCATGGTAAGTATCCTGTGTTTATCCTACAGGAGACGTGATGTGGAAAACAGCTCGAGTTGCTCAAACTTTTCAGCCAACCAAAAGGGAAAATCATCCCTATTCTGTGGACGCTTCCCCATTAATGAGTTAATCATGATAGGACTTATAACCACAACCCCACATTGCCCTGGTGGCTGGCGTCACCAGACGGAGACGCCAGTATATTACGAGACATATTGTATGACACTTCTGTGTATATGAATTGAAGATGTGTGCAACGCATGCTGCTCTACAACAGTAACTCCAAGATAATTTGGATGAGGAGTAAAACCCGCCAAAGCGGGCCATGTTGCTTAGTGGCGACCGATAATGGGCCGAGACGGACCATAGAGACAGGGTGAGGAAGGGCGCTATTAAACCATATGCTGTGCTCCCAAGCCGACAATGGAACTTCAAGTAAGCGATATGGACGGGTATACCTGTGGAACAACACTGCGTTCATATTCATGAAATAAGTGATTGTTCCCGTCAACAGCTGGAAACTTCATCCAAGAATAAAAACTTTGAAGCAGAAGGCTGCGTCCGCACTCTACTACAAATGCTGGAATCTGCCCCTGTAGCAGGACTCCATGTTGAGTCAAATGAGCAGTAACCGCAGCGCAGTTAGGCACAGCAATGTTAATTGGTTGCGCCATTATAGACACTGGAAATCAAACAGAGAAATGGTAGCACAATACTGGGTGAGACAGCAAAGAAAACTGAAACTTTTTAAAAATTCAAGCTTGAAAAACCTCATAATTCTCACATATAGGAGGTTAATACCTCGCACCACGGGACGTCTCCAT
Organism: Calotriton arnoldi; assembly: GCA_963921515.1. Lineage (NCBI taxonomy): Eukaryota > Metazoa > Chordata > Amphibia > Caudata > Salamandridae > Calotriton > Calotriton arnoldi. Next base: position 892,491 of record CAWUFW010003468.1, on the reverse strand, counting down.
AACCGGTGAGAGGGTGTGAACAAGCACAATCGCTATTCATGGGTCTCGCGTATAAGTACCAGACCAAACGTTGGTGGCGTCATTTTGCAGGGATTCTGCACATAACACAGAACTATGCGCAGGAAAATGGGACCTCGGTGTATAGGGCTAAGCCTTCCCACCACCTTAGTGCTCTACGAACACAAGACCGACTAGCTATAGTGCTCACTCGCTCTCCTACACACTTATGAAGAAGCAAATGATTAGACACCCCAGAACACAACACTCCCGGATCTCTCAGGAATCACAGTAACAAGACACACCTTTTCGCACTCTCGTACCTGTCCACAATAAGAACTGACTGAAAAACAAATATAGTTTAAAATGTTTATTTTAACTATTGTGCTCTAAAACGCAGTATACCGAGCCACAACCAGCAGAAAAGATGCATACAGCTAATACCTGTTAGCATTGCAGCAAGGCCATAGATCATAAAGGAGATGTCATCATATAAAGACAGTGGATAAAGGACTATAAAGCCTAACCACCCTCCCTTGGTAAGAAGAAGTATTATTATATAATAGAAGATCTCTGGGCTTTGTCAGGCAGACCCCATACCTTAGTGCCTAGATTGTATTTCTACATCATAGGAACTCAGCATTTCTCTTCTCCTGGAAGCTCCTCTCCAAGTGTGTTTCCCTAAACATGCATCCCCATAATATCAAGGTACACATTTCCAGCAGCAGCTGTATTAGCATGCTTTGTCTAGGTGCTAGGGACTGACCAGAACAGAATAACAAGGGGCATTGTTTATCGACCTTGCTCACAGTGTTCAGACTAAACTCCAGGAACAAGCAGAGAACGAACAAAGCAGACTGTTCTCATGTGAAGGCATAAACAGAATCTTCCAAAATAAAGCCATGTATTAACGTGCACAAAGCAGCATCATGGCTGGCGACCTCATGCTTACTTAGCGATATGTCGAGCAATGTCCTTGTCGCTCACATGACAAAGAGACAGTCATTTAGTCAGAGCTTCTAAAGTTCATGCTGCCAAGGATCTGGAAAAATGCCAGGGCCCATCTTCTGTAAGGGAGAAGGAGATGGGTGCTCTATGACTCCCATCTTATGGAAAACTCAGCACTCAATTCTTTTGCAGGTTTCTCTCTGTTGTGAGACTGGTATCGTTAACCACGTTCCACCACTTTTAGACTGGCGTTTCAATCTATGTGATGTGTCCATGATGTTTGGCCACAGCAGAATTGGTTCTGAAAGAGATTCCAGAATGTGTTAAGACAGTTATCGGAACAATCTTAGTATCTGTCCCATTTAAAAGAAAGGAATGTTGCTGATATTGTTTGGTACTCAAAAGGAAACACTTTCTGATATTTATTGTAAAAATGTTGCCTTTTTGTGTTATCGTGGTTTCTGAGGCATAAAGCGTACATCAACTTGGCAGCTTTGTACAATATCTTCCTCAATCCTGTCTAGGGCATTGTTTGGTTTGTCTTCTGGAAATTATTGGAGACATCTTGAGGAGAACCATGAAAAATAAAATAATACAATCATGGCTTCACTAACTCAGATGCCTGTAAATTATCAGGATCACAGAGAATGTAATTCCACAATAGCAGCCCAACCTGATGCACAAATGCCTAAAAGGAAAACTGTAAGAAATGGGGCTACTGGCTGACTAGGGTGTGAGCCCTGGTCAAGCAGCAACCACAATCATTGTCAGAGTAAGGCACAAGCAAACCCCAGATTAACCTGTGCCTAACCCAAAACAACAAACACCCAATCAGTAGAACCGGAGTTAAGCGCCAACCACTGCTATCTGGTCGCACTGGACTGGCTCAAAGTCAAAAGTCCAGGCCAACCACGGTGGAAGTCAGGGTCGGATACAGTCCCAGATTAGACCCGCTGAAGATTTACCCTCTCAAGTTTTGTAGACAAGAGTCCTGTTTGCAGTGGAAAGGGTTGCGGGGAGCAAGGAGAGGGTCGCTGGTAGCAAGGAGAGCATCCATGACCAGTGGTCAGTGTGGCACAAAAACAGACTGGGTGTCGCGGTGTGGTGGGCTGGTGCTTCATGGTGTGCGGTCCCTCCACGGGAAAATGGTATTTGCGTGTGTGAAGAGATGGGCTGGCAATGGCTCATGCAGAGATTTCAGTGTGCGTGGTTCCTGTGTGAACGGGCCCGTTCATAGTCATGAAGAGCCCAGGAGCTTGATTTAAAGATGCTGTGAGCCACACCAAGGGTTAAGGATCTGAGAGGGCACCACTTGGGGTCATGAACTCACTGCAGCTGGGTCCAGAAGCTGGTTAGGGAGCCTTTTATGTCCCTGTGGTTGAGATCAGGAGGCTAGCAGACTAGCCCTTTGAGTCACTCTGGGGTCCCTGCGTTCAAGATGAAATTGCAGGTCCAGTTCTTCCACATGAAAGGGGCAGCAGTTCAGCAGCAGCGGGGCAGCGGATCCTTTAGATCAGCAGTCCAGCAGAGCGCCTGTCCTTGCAGCAGCACAGCAGTCCTTCTTCTTGGCAGAAAACCCACTGGTCCAGAAGTGAACTGAAGAGCTGGTGTCTGAGGTCCTTTATTTATACCTTGGTGCCCTGGTTCTGGAAGATGGAAGAAGAAGCTTCTAGGCAGTAGCTTTGAAGTGCATAGAATTTCCTGCTTCTCTGCCCTGGCTGTGATCTGGCTGGAAGTGACAATGCAGGGTCATTAGGCTCTTGTGTGAGGGCAGAGCACAGTCTATTCAGGTACAAGTGGGGCTGTGCATTGCTATGTCCCCCATCCTGCCAGCAGATGAGTCTACTCAGGCACACCTAATCCCTGTATTGTGTGACTGTCTGGGATTAATTCACCAAAGTCCAACTGCTCAGTTATACCCAGTCATGTGACCCAGGCCGAGCTATAGGCACATAAGTCTAGAGGCGGGAAAAAACACCTTTCTAAAGTGGCATTTTTTTAAATTGTGATCAAAAACGCGACTTCACCACTAAATAGGGTTTTGCACCCCAATTCCAAAGACACCACACATGAACTGGTCACCTCTTCTCATTTAGAAATTTACACTTATAAAATGTAATAAAGTACCTCCAATGCTATCCTATGGGAGCGATAGGACTTGCAGTAGTGAAAAACTAATTTAAGAGTTTTTCACTACCAAGACATGTACAACCTAACAGCACATGTTCTACCGTCAAATAAACTGCACTCTGCCCTCTGGGCTGTCCACGACTTACCCTAAGGGTGACTTATTTAAGTTATTTGTAAAAAAAGGGAAGGTTTGGGTCTGGAAAAATATTTATTGTGTCAGGTCAAAATGGCAGTTTAAACTGCACACACAGGTTCTGCAATGGCAGGCCTGAGTCATGTTTAAAGGGCTATTCAAGTGGGGGCACGATCAGTGCTGCAGGCCCACCAGTAGTATTTAATTTAAGGCCCTGGTTACATGCAGTACCACTTTACTAGGGACTTGTAAGTAAATAAAATATATCAATTGGTGGTGAGCCACATTCTAACATGTTTTGCTCAAATGTGTTTTTGCACCATAAATTGACACAAGGATGCATTTTGAAGGCAAATTACAAAACTTTGCACCCCCCAGATAATATCTTTCATGGTGCCACCAAGGTTTAACCTTTATATTGTGCCCAAAGTTCCATCCTCGGAGCATTTCCAGTCTCAGTTAGTGTGAATCCTGTTGTTCTAGCAGCTGTAGAATTGTATGAACCATTTAAAGGTTCAACGACGTTTAGTCGGTAAAAAATGTGTGCAATGCCAAATACTCTATAGTCAAAACAGCCAATCAACTCCAATGTCCTGCCTCTACCTTTTCTCCTCGAGATTGTGTCTGGTTATCGTCCTGATTTCAAGTTATCTTCCTGATACCTGCCACCAGGGCAGGGTAACAAGCCACAACCTAGCATCCAATTCTCTGGATTTTTTTAAATAGAAACAATATTCATAGATCGAATTCTAAAGATCAAATGCAGGATCGCCCTCTGACAGGATTAGGTCAGAGACAAATAAGTAGTAGGAGTTGCCTTGATCAGCCTTAAATCTCCCTGTTCCCTATCTACTCTGCCAGCTCAATCCCTACCACATTTTTTCCAGACCCTTCCTTGTTGTTAGAACAGATCACCCTAGTGATTTATTGTGCCCAATTTCTTGCCTCTTGGAAGATCCATCCAACTTCGTATTTTTCACAACTCAAGTTAGTAGGTTACTGACCCTTTTCAAAAGAAGTTACATCTCAGTTACCTATAATGGTACAGGGTCACTCAGAATATGAAATGCAAGAAATCAGTGACTCATAGATTTTCAGAGGTAGGATTTAGTTCTTTGTTGACTGAAAGGGTTATCCTCCCAGTTGAGCTCTCTTGGGTGGTGGACTTTTCTTTTCATACGTCTTCGCTTTGTAATTTTAGTCTAGTTTTTGCTGATAAACTCAAAAACTCAAGAAGCAGTAAACTCAGTGGCGTAGCTAGGGAGTGAGGCGGACCGCTCAGGCGAGTACAAGTTTTCGGGTGGCAGCCGGCCCCATTCCCGCTGTTGCTCTATGGCTGTTGCGGCCGCTCCCCCTGCTCTTCTATCATTTTGCCGAGGGCGGTAAACGCAGAGCCGCCGCGGGCAGCCTAAGCTCCCAGCTACGCCCTGCGTAAACTGTAGAGATGCATGTTTGCAGAGGCGTGGTTAGGGTTCCAAGTAGCGATCGAGTCTGTCTCTAAGTATTTTGTTGTTCTTCGGGGGGCGAGGGGGTAAGACAACTTCAAGAGGATTGCTTTTGCCGACAAGTCTGCAGGCTGGCCAGATTTGGGAATGCCCAGTAGTCATCCTACTTGTTGGCTCAACGGAATGGTCATAAATGGTATTGGTTCCCCTCACTTGCCTCATTTTAAAAGGTTGTGCTGGGACAAATATCATCTATCCACTCATACCCTTACCTTGGAAACTGATTTTGGGATCTATGGTGTAGCCTGCTTGTGTTTTCCCTTTCCCAATCCAGTATGAGCGCCTCTCCTAAAACCTCATCTGTGAGTATCCCAATCAATCATGGCAGATTAACTACCTGTATATCACTCACTGCTTCTTGGCTTCATTTCTCCCTGCACAAGGATCTGGAAAAATCAAGACCATGCATCGCAAATGATCCAGTAATTGTGGAGGCAGCTTCTTCCTCCTGGGTACGTTGCTTCTTTTATCCTGCCCCTGGGGCACTGGTTCTCTTAAGGGAGTTCCTTTGTCTCCATCTTCTGGAGTCCTGCTCCAGCTGGATCCTAGTTCCAGGGAGAGGAGTTGGCCTAACGGCTGGGGCGGTCTACCTCCAATCTGGGGAACTGGAGTTCCAGTCTCGGCAACAGACAGCTGAACATCCTGTGATTCTGGGCAAATCACTTAATCTCCCCGTGCCTAACAAAAATGAATGTGTCCTCATGTAACGCAACTGGTGCTACGAAAGCGCTCTGATACCCGATATCTTCGGGTCCAAGTTCGCAGCTATATAAAACTCCGTTAAAAAAAATGTACTCCAGGCCAGGGTTTGTGAGTGCCAGGTACCTCTGTCATTTTCTACTTGGATTTTTAGGTCTGCACGGAAATGTTTTTATGCACTTGCCTTTTTCCTCTATTTAATGGCTCTGTAGAGAGTCACCTATTGCCTCAATGTGATATTCAGAGATTGCAAAGCAGAACAGTAGTTAAAGGAAGGAGTCGCTTTTACTTCTGGCAGCCCTGATGAAAAACGAAGGGGTGACCATAAAGTTCAGCACCTGGCAGCATTACCTACAAAACCCTAGACACTAGCATCACTATCAAACTGACTAAATAAATACAAATTGCTGTGGGGAAAAGAAACCTAAAAAGACAAATGCTTCATCATATTGAGTCATTTGTTTCAGTGAGAAAAAGTACCCCATGCTCTAGTGCTCAAGAAATGATTATAACATATGGATTTCTTCCTGGCACACATTAGACTTGCTCCTTCCTTTTTTGCTGTTTAAAAGGCCTCAGCATACTGTTACAATTGGGCCTCGATTCTTCCTAATAGGTGCCCTAAGTTTGTACTCCCTCTATCATGAAAATCTTTCATTCCCCACAGCTCTGATAAAATTATGTGCCTGCACAACTATACTCGCTTGCAATATGGTGCTTATGCTCCGACTGCCTTTCCATAATTATTCATTGCCCAATTTCCATTATAATTATTTTTGTTATGATGCCCTTCCAAGTCCCACGATTATGCTACATAAAAAGTGATTAAATACATTATACCATTTTGACTACTTGTGCAGCATGAACTGTCTCTCAACTACGGTCATAACTACCATTAAACCTAAAGCTAAACCCCAATTAGTTTGATGAACTAATCTTTGTCATCTGTTGAGCCACCAACAACTGACTTTTCCCCTTTACTTTACAGTTTGCTACACAGTAATGAAGTTGAACTTTCTTTCTCCAAAACCAGCACATCTGGGGCCATATTACAGAGTGCCCTGTGGGCGCAACCATATGAACCCCCCATTTTTTGCACAGCCGGGGAACTGTGGTATCATAGAAGGGGTTGCAGATGTATGAGCCTTCCCCTTCTGTAATGCAGATAGCACCAGTCCAGATGTAGCGTTGGTGCTATCTTAAGAAGTCATTCCTTCATTTGTCTGGGGGCGTGGCCCCATGCAAAAAGAGGGAGGCAAAGCGGCCCCCAGGAGGTGCAATGACTGTGCACTACCAAATATGTGGTGCGCAGTCAGTGCGGCCCATAAAGGCCAGCCAAGTGGGTACCATTGGTCACTCACTGAACCCACTTGAAGGGGGCATCTCTGCTTACCTCTCTGAAGTGCAGGTGGATGCTGCTTGCAAAGTTAATTATGGGACAGCTGCTTCATAGATCCACTTCATTTGTCACTAACATGCTGCCCCCAGGGCAGCTGCGAGTTCACTTCAGCACTGGGGGCAGTGCATTATTAATAATAGGGTGCAGTTTCACTGTTTGTCACCCAACACACCCATTTGAAAGTGCACACCAATTTGAAAATGCATCACAGTGCACACAGGGACAGTGTGCTGCATTCCAGTTATCCGTCACACTACCCTAGTTTGCTGCAGGTTTAACCTCATCTATTGCGTTGGGTATAGAGAAAAAATAGATTCTCCCACAGCAATTGCTAAGTATGCCTGGGCAAGAGCAGCAGTGAAAGTCTACAGATCACTGAAAAAGGACTGCCTTATATTTTTGAGAGCCAGCAGGCACCCTGTTTAGGCAGTTGTAGTGTGCGACTGAATTCCCCTATCGATGCTGACGCTGTGGTCTTGTTTTGCCTGCCTTCTAAAGAGCACTCTAGCAGGCACACTTACTTTGCAAAACATCTTAGGTGGTACAGTTAATCCTGGTCATCATTTAGGGGTTCGCCAGGGGTGGCAGTTGCGACCCCTGGCTTGCCCATGCAACCGCTGGCCTCAGAGGTGGCAAAATCAGTGCCTGGAACACAGCGGCTTCTCTTGCTAATGGACATCGGTTGGGGCTCCACTGTCCTTGTTTTCTGTTATTTGTTTTTTATACTAATAGTGGATAATATTAGATTATTCAATAGTGGTGTGAAAATATAGAGTACAAATAGATTAGCTGGAATATGGCCTTCCCTGACAGCTGAAGTAAGTAAAAAAAAAAAAAAGTTTAAATGTACTTATGTGCTTGCTGGTGAGATTGGATTTATGTGGGAGAGTGATTATATGTGTCTGAATGTGGGTGTATGTGTAAACGTGTGTGTGTGAAAGTCAAAGTCAAAGGATGTGTGTTGTCACTTTCACTAACCCTGGCATTTTGGTGAATTGATGTCCATGCAGTTAGTGTGCCCCCTCAGAGCCTGTTTGCTGCTGTGCCCAAATTGGTAAAATGGTGCAGGTCAAGTGATAATGCCAGGTCAAGTGATAATGCCATCCTGCAAATGAGGAAGTGCCCCTTGAAATGTAAGCCCTGTTAGCAGTGCTTTAAATGGGCCGGTACTGCCCAGTACAAAGTACAAGCAGTTTTTAGGTCTCGCCTATGCAGCGCGCATGCGCTGATTGGAGGGGACCTCTTGGAATCGATTCACTTTTTCGCCCAAAAACGTGCACGCTTTGCATTGCTTTCAATTGCAACGCGTGCACGTATGGCGTTTCCCTTGCGGGAGTGAGCTTTGGCGACATCTGTTTGTAATTATCTTGCAAACAGATGGTGCCCCTGATAGCTCCCGCAAGGGAAACGCTGTGTGTGTCTGTTTTTTTTTTTTTTGCTTTTCGCACGTGCCTTTAACGATGTACCTCGACTGCAGATCTTGGAAAATCCACATATGTCAACGTGTAAGATATTTTAGCTTTCTCCGCTTACAACTTGTTAAACAGCGATGAAATAAATGGAAAAATAAAATTCTTCCAAGTTCTGACTGTATATCTTTCACTTAGTTGATCCAAAATGTTGGCGTGCACGTATGCTTTTCTTTTAGCTATCCGCTTAAACCTCACTGCTGCATTGAGTGTGTCGCAGGCCTACACGGTATGCACACGTGTGTTACTAAACCGTTTGACAAACCTAACAAAAAATATGTTGCAAACAGTGGACTGTTAGGAATTAGTGAACTTAATGGCTGCGCGCACCTTCATAGCGATCAGATCACAGCAGAGCAGAAAAATAAATTGTGACGCACCTGGTAATGGCCACAGCCTACGGATACAAACACACCTCAGCTGCAGACAGGCCGGGCGGTCGGTGATCACGCGCATTTAAAAATCACAATAAGACAACTTAAGCAATGCGAGAACTCGCTTTCAGCGAGACTAGCTTGGCATTGGCAGAAATATAGACGTTACACGACCGTGCTACTAGAAGAGGCGCAAACGCTCTTCCTATTGGATAAGAAAACTGTCTTGCATGCTATGTCAAAGGCAGCTGCACGAGCCCACGTTTTAAGCTTTGGCATACAGGTCGCCAGCCAATGGAGCATTTCTTCTAAGTGTTTTCCAGCACGTACATTTCAAGTGACTGTCTTTACCCTATTCGAGGTGTGTAGGATCATCAATCGTTGTTCTTATATACCCTGCAGGTACCAGTAAATTTATATTTGGGCACGTTTATCGTTATTGCTAACAGACCCAGACTACCGATTTTTTAAAGTAAAAAATAGCTTTATTTTACTTGTCTACCGCCTAAAATGTCTTCTGCTTCAGTATATGTCAGTAAAGAAAATACATTACCCCGTCTTTAAAAAAAATCTCCCACGTGTATGTATGTAGCACGAACTTGGCTCATCTACCGCCTAAAATGTCTTCTGCTTCAGTATATGTCAGTAAAGAAAATACATTACCCCGTTTTTTTAAAAAACCTCCCACGTGTATGTATGTAGCACGAACTTGGCCCAAAAGCATTAAAAACGAGCATTTGCAATGCAATAGGTCTCGTATTTATGCGAGTTTGAGCTATTGACATTGCAAATAACAATGCCTTTTATTTTTAAAACATAAATAAAAGGCATTGTCATTTACAATGCCATTAGCTTAAACTCGGGTAACAGCGAGACCTATTGCATTGCAAATGCTTGTTTATTTTGAGAGGGAGAGTACCGGCACTTCTCAAGAGAGACGTAATACTTTTAATTCTCAGAATCAAGCAGGTACTCTGTTACAGAGTACCTGAACTTCTATTTTTCCATTTCAAGCACTGGCTGTTAGACAGAAAAATGGTGATTCTGTATCCTTAAAACCATACGTATTTTGAGTGCCTTCCTCGGCACTTTAAAATTACTATTTCACATGTGGTGGCAGGTTGCACGAGACGCAAACAGATATTTAATTGCAAAAGGCAACTCATTCATGTAAATTTGTCATGTGAAATTTCAAGTCAAGCAACATGGATAACTGATCTTTTAAACAGTTCATCGAATGACCTATTGTATCCAATGATTTTCAAAAGCAGAAGTGACGGGTATGCTAGGGTCTGCGTGTCAGCACTGCCTCATATGTAAGACATGAGACATTAAAACGTTAAGCAGCGCGCGATGCCAGTGGACGAGCGCGCCATCTTTGAAAGAGCATATGGCCGAGTGCTGCAGGCCGCAGCTGCGAGTACTAAACCAAGGGCTCGTCATCAGGGAGAGCTTTCAAACCAATTTACTTTCACAGAAAAGGACAAAAGCAGAGAGCAGCACACATGTCGTCGCAACAATTGTGAAGGACATCTTTATTGTCTTTAAATGTCAGTTTCCTTTAGAAAAATACATCCTTTCAAAGAACAAGTCCCATCCCTAAATCGGACTTTTTCCTTCACGGTTGAAGTACAATGATGGGGTTTGAAAGAATTTTGCTTGAGACCTAAAGTAAATCATAAAATGTGTTGATCTAAATGGTGGCAAAAAAGGGAAAACATTTATATCTACTATTTTTAATGCAAAATCAAACGTTTTTATTTTTCAAAACTGAGCGTTAAAAAGCCAGGCAAATTGATGTAATATATGTAGTGTGCACCATAAGAGCCTATGTTCACCAATCAAACTAAGCATGCTACATTTAAGATCAGTTTTGAAACTGAAAAAATAACACGCCACAGACAGCATAAGACCTTTAACAACTACAAAACATATTTACTCATCCAGTCCGGATTTTCAATACAATAAATTCACAACTAAAACTAACAGAACATAGAAAAAAGTCTGAACTGGGTGAGCTACTTATGCATTCAATGAGGCGGATATTTTGAGAGCTGCATGACAAGTAATTCTAATAATACCACAGTATCACTCATTTTTTAAAGGATACAAATTATGCAGGCACACAGGTGATGAGATTTCAAAGCAAGCCGTAAACATTTTTTCTCTATAATATTCTAAGTTTAGATTTGTGTTATGTTCTACATGAACAGCCATGAAACAGATTCCAAACCCTGTGCAACCATGCGTTTTTGCCGCAGTTTGAATTCAGAGTAATAGAAAACCGCAATTTTCTTCTGATACATTTCAGCAGTTCTATATGCAGAATTCCGTGAGGGAAACTCTGGTTCTGCCTTAAATGTCTAAATTAAAAAAAGCCCCCTAAATATGAGACAATTATGGCACCTGATAAATGCCGTACAGCCTGAAACTGATATCCACCAGATGCAGTAAATACCTCCTTTACTGTACCTCGGAATTAATACCATATATTCACGTTTGTATATGTTATCTTTTTGTATGTCTAATTGTATTTTCAGTGGTAATTTTACAAAATGAAATAGACTTTGAAAGAGTACAAAATTCAGACTTTCATTCTCCTCAATTTGTAATGGTTTGATAAAAAGCTGGATACTTTTAAGGGGGCCTGGAAATTGCCGCATGCACATTAAGCCATTAAAACCAAACAAAAAAAACCTACTGAATTAAAGTACCCAATAATTTGTATAGCTGGGCTCCAATCTGTGGCTATTGTCACACTGTTTTAATTACGACAGGTTTTTAGGTTGTAAGCAAAAAGCAAAATGTCCGTTGAGCATCCACTAGTTCTACATATTTCCTTTAATATTTTTGAACATACAGTAAATGTGAAAAAATACATGATCTCCCAGTTTTTTGCAAAAATCATAGAATACGTTTGTGGTATCTAACCTTTTTCTCGGTGTCTGAGAGAGTGGAGTCTTCTGACCCCTCTTGTGTAAAGTTCCGCAGTTATGTGAAATCTGGAACTTACATAGCGTGTGCATGTCGAGTTTGTGTGTAGTAAGTATGTGAAGCATGAATGATAGTAGGATCAAGAGACCAAGGGGCCGATTCCGATCTCGGCCGGTAGGGCTCCGAATCGGATTCGGATTTACCGGATCCGATTCGGAGCCCTGTTTCCCGACCGAATCGTACGCGGGTCCGGCCGAGCGAGTACGATGCAGGCATCCGCGAAAACTCCGACCGACTCGAACGCGGCTTCAACACGCTCCGACTGACTCGCATGGACACGACTCGCACCGCGCTATGGAGACATTTCCCGGCCGGGTAAGTACGATGCGCGCCGCAAGCAGTCCGATCGACTCGCGCCGTCCGGCTCGAAAAAGCTGTCGGAGCCGGACTTTGGGGGTCCACGTCGGACCCCCCTGTACGCGTAGGCGCGCGAGTCACACACAGGGGGGACCCATGGGTCCCCCCTACCTGTGCGTGTACGGCGCGAATCGCTTCGCCGCGTACACGCTGTAGGGGGCGCCCTTGTCCGCCTCGCACCCATTGAGTCAATGGGAGCCCGCGTACGCGTTGTACGACAGGCTCCCATTGACTTCAATGGGAGTCCGACCGACTCGAGTCCGATGGCATGCGTGCGCATCGTACTCGATCGGTCGGACTGCCAGAGTCCGATTCGGTCGGAAATCTCTCCGGGTCCGGCTCGGTCGGAGAGATTTCCGGCCCGAATCGGAATCGGCCCCAAAGTATTGGAGCCAAGGGGATCTGAATAGTACTTGGTTTTGCCTCATAGCAGTGCTTAATTTGAGCTGGTGTTTTCTGGTGCTCGGCATCGGCACTTTATTGTCAACACTGGCTCTTATAACAGCCTGCCACATGATGGCGCTCTTTATCTGATTTTGTGCGGAGCACAACAACAGTTGTTTCATAATTTAATATACATTAAAATCACTAATACTTGCCACCCAAAGCTAGAAGAATAGATTTGGTGGCATGTGTTAGTCATTTTTAATGTGTATTTAAAGTCTGAATTGTCACACTTGTATGGGTGTGATGGTTAGTTGTGATGGTACGTCAGTGCCAGTGCTAGTGAGGGCAATGGGATGTGCAAGGATCAGTCGTCTTCTGACAAGAGCCCTGGGCACTTTTTTTTTTTTAACAAATTAAGTACAGCCTTATAGGCAACAAACATCCAGGCATGTCTAAGAATCGTTTGGCCTCAGCAGTTATGTATACACTGTACAGCTGTAACACAACTTTACCTTGTTGCTACTCTATCTCTCTCTGCACCCCAACATTCACCTTTGTATAAAAAGTTATTTTACATAAGTAATGTTTTTGCTGTAATTTTGGAGGTCTGGCTAAAGATAGTTTAAGCTGTCTTTGTCATGAACAAAACAAATACACAGAAAGGGGCTTTGGGTCAGCCTCCTTCCGCTGTTGATTTGTTTGGGTCAGCCCCATTTCTTGAAGAAAATACAATTTACATTATGGATCAACCGAGAAACAAAATTCCAATTCACAAGCCTCATGGAATATATTGGTGGATTAGATGCATCAATCTGCCTATATAGCTTTTCTATTGCAGCACATGGAGACTGGGAAGTGTCTTTGCACTGAAGTTGCAGCCCATTGTTGTAATTATTTCATAGCTGCTGCTCGTCATGGAAGTATCTTCACATGCCGCACATCCCGGGTGTTCTAGACCTGCATTGCTGCCATCTTGGTGATGTTGCAGGGATTCCGCTCTGGAACAGAACTATGCTTGGACCACAGAACATAAGTATGCAGGGACTGAGACACCATAGCACCTCAGTATCTATGAGCCTGAGTCAGACTAGCTGTAGTGCCACACTTGCCCTCCTAACCGTACCAGAGAAACAAGTGAATTGGCACCCCAGAACACAACACTCTTGACCCTCTCAGGATTTGCGGTAACTGGACACACCCTTTCGCTCTCTCACTCGTACTTGTTCACAATAAGATAATCAGGAGACACGAAGGAAGTTTAGAATATTTATTTAAACTATTGTGCTATGAAATGCAGTATTTGTGGCACAATTAGAAAACAAATGCATACTATAAATACAGTTCGTATGGTTAATGCACCGTATATCATGAAAAGCCCTGTCATTATATAGGACAGAGTAGCCTAAACCCTCCTCCCTTGCTACTGAAGCTAAATGATTATATATAAAAGATCTCTGGGATTAGTTGCTGACCCTGTACCTTACCATACATTGATGGACGCTCCACATCTCGGCAGACGCAGTGATCTTGTCCCAGAACTCTCCTACCATGTGTTTCTTTTTGCCTTCTGGGCTCATGTTATGTTAGGTGGTACTGTAGAGCGCCTGAATACCAATAAGGTGTCTTGGCGCTAAGTGAATGACAAACCGGAGTGAGCGCTACAACAGAGAAACTAAATTAGTAAGAAATATAAAGCCAGGTTTTAAGCACCTTTCTGAAGGCCAAAAGATTGGGCAAGGATTTAATGAATAAAGGGAGAGCGTTTCGAGCTTTGGAAGCCCCCAGAACGAAACCACAACTGCCCCATTTCACACTTTTAAAATGAGGAACCAACAAGAGTTTAGATGAGGCAGAACGTAGAGACCTAGACGGGAGGTAGAAGGAAATGGCAGACCTCAGAAGCGCAGGACCCTGTCCCCCACTATGCAGGGCTTTGTAGACTATACAAAGCAATTTGAAGATGATTCTAGCTCTGACAGGAAGCCAATGAAGCAGCTGGATAGCTGAGGAGACAGACTGATAATTAGGAAATTTGCAGAGGACCTGGCGGCTACATTATGCACGGTCTGTAACTTATTGAGAACGTGTTGGTGCGCGTTTTAGTAAAGACCATTGCAGTAGTCGACAAGACCAAGGATGTAACCACAGTTTTCTGCAAGCGAGGAGGAATAAAGGGTACAATCTTATTAATAGTTTTGAGGGTATGGAAGGTGCAGAGATAACAGAATTAACCTTAGTGTATGAAAAGTCAGTGTTGAAAACGACTGAGATTTTTGACTGATTTAGCCGGCGATGGAAGAGGACCAAGTACAAGCAGCCACCATTCTTGGGACCAGAAGGAGGGTTGAGCTCCAAACTGTAACACCTCCATCTTGTTGGAGTTCAATTTAAGACAGTTAGATGACATCCATGTACTAACTGCCTTCATACAATCACAAAAGTTGGTGGCAACCCCTTGTTGTTCCGGAGATAGCGAGATGACAAATTGTGTGTCGTCCGCATAAGATGTCAAGGCAAAACCAAAGTAATGAATCAGGTCTGCCAAAGGAGTAACAGAGATTAAAGAGCATTGGGCTTGATGAGGACCCCTGTGGGACCCCGCAAGGAAGAGAAAGAGAGGATGAGACAATGTCTCCAAGACACACCAGTTGCTCTCAATCAGTGAAAAAAGATATGAGCAGCCTCCAAGTAGATCCGGACTCCCCAAGTGTGCCCAGATGCTCAAGCAAAATTTCATGATGAACCGGATCAAAGGCCACCGAGAAATCAATCAAAATCAGGGCAGCTCTGCTCCCTTTAGCAAGCATCACCCTGATCTCCTCGGTGGCCTTAATAAGAGCCGTTTCTGATCTGTGCGCTGTCCTGAAACCAAATTGGGTGGCGTCCAAAATATTATTGTGAATATGTTCAACCAGCTGAGAATTCAAGATCTTGTCAATAATCTTAGCTAGTAGAGGCACACCGGCTAAGGAGCGATAATTGACTGGTTCCAGAGGGTCCAGTAAAGAATTTTTTAGGAGTGGAGAAATTGAGACTTTTTTCCAGTGGGAGGGGAAAACACTAGAGATGCACATCTGGTGGTAAATATCGGCCAAAACTGGACTGATTAATGTTGCATCAAGGCTGGCCACTCTGGGGGGACATAAGTCCAATGGTGAGCCAAATTTGTAGCTCGATAACTTCATCAGCAGAAGGTGGAACAAAGTAGATGACAGGACAGGAAATGGACCAGAAGAATGGGGCAAAGAGGCAGAGGAGGTAATAGTGGCAAAGTTGTTAAAGCTATCCTCGGCCTTACAGCGGAAGGGGTCACTGAGCAAATTGAAGAAAGATTGTGATGAGACCTTGGAAGTAGGAGACCATGTGGAGGTAAGCTACATGACTTTGGCAACCAATTCCTTGGAGGAGTTGGATGCTGCTTCGATTTTAGAGGTAAAGAAAGTAATTTTTGCCTTACAAAGCTAGAACTTATATTTGGCCAAACAACGCTTGTATTTGGCTTTTTCTAGGTCATCATAGTAGGCCCTCCATCGCTTTTCCTGCCCTCTGCAGGCCTGCTTCAGAGACTTAGGTCATCGGAGAACCAGGAACGGAGGTATGGTTGTGATTGAGCCTGGTTCTTTAGAGAGGGGCCAAAGAAGAAGAGGCCAAATCGAACCAGGCGGTATAATTCAAGACATCTGTATCAACATCAAAAGAAGGACAAGGAGTGGTTGAGTCTAAAAGCTGTGCAAGAGCAGATGTTTGAACTTTGTGCCACGCACAAGAGAATGACCAGGATGGCTTGGCCGGGGGGTGTGGGAGTGGTGGGGAGTTAATGACTTCAGAATAATGTTGAAGAGAATGGCCCGATGGTCAGACGAAACAAGAGGAAGGGTTCAAAAGTTTCCAAGAAAAGGATTGCTAGAAGAGTTGCTATCCAGGATATGCCTAGCAGAGTGTGAGGGGATCATTACCAGTTGTTCAAGTCCAAAAGAGGACATGGTCGAAAGAAGGGTGGCTGTATCCTTGTCAGGTGGAATATCCAAATGGAAAATGAAATCTCCACGAACAGGGAAATCGTTAAGTAGTACGTCTGCCTCAAGAAGGCTGCTGAGGTCCTGGGCAAAGGCAGCTTGGGGACCTGGGGGACAATATACAACAAGACCTCTAAAAGTATGAGATGGGGAGAGGAAAATATTGAATGTGAGAGCTTCACAGGAAAAAGAAAGAAGAGGGGAACAGCAAATGGTAAGATCGGAGCGGTAAATGATGGCAATAACGCCACCACGTTTACCCGGATGATCGTGTATAGAAATAGAGAAGCCAGGAGGAAATGTGGATAAGATGTCTGGGTTGGATGAGGTGTCAGCCATAGTTTTGGTGATAAATGTGAGCCAGGGCTGATAAGTGTCATTAAATAGAGAGCATGCCACACTGTGCTTAACTAATGAGCATGCATTAATGACAGCGCACAGCCTGACAGAGCACAAGAGGCATGGGCACGGGTCATAACGAAAGTGAGGGGCGAGTTGGACAGTGAAACCGTTGGTAACAGTAAACAGTACAAAGAAACTGAAAAACCACAAATAGAGCAGGAGGAGAGATCAGCTGAAAGAAGAGGTAAGTTTTCAAAGCACGCACAACCAGGAGACTTACCTGCATGACACAAGGCCAGAATGGAGTCCCAGGAGTAAGAGATCATAGGACAGGTTGCAGTTGCTGGTGCTGTGCACCAGCAGTGATGGGATGGGTGCAGATGGGTTTCCCTATGGCGTGCCTTCAGCACACCAGCGGCGCATCCACTGTGTGGATGCACTGTGAGCTGCTGTAAATAGCCCTCCATCACTAGGGGGTGTGTTAAGAGGCGTGGCTTGCTCGTGTGTAGTAACGCAGCAGGCGAGCAACGATAAAACAAATGGACATAGAAAAAGTATGGGCTTTTAACTGGGGTCCAGCAACCCCTGACTTCAGACCCAGGCTACCCTAGGAAATCTATATCTACATCAATATGAAAAGACATGTGAGCACATAAACAAAAGCTGCATTTCTGTATTATTCTTTCTGGCCAGGCACTAGCACCTAGACATAAGAAGGAACATTGTTGTTTGACCTGGTCTATGATGTTCAGTCCAAATCCTGAGAAAAGAATAGAACGCGAAAACATATGTAGGTTCCGTGTGAAAGCACAATGTGGCCCAAAAGCCAGTGTGTTTATATAGTAACATGTGCAAAAGAAAATGAGGCCTACAACATGCACAGTCAGGCTAACAGAGAAAACTACAATGGGCCCTGTAGGAAACACGACAGTGAGAGGTAACATGCAGGTCCCGAACTGGAAGGACGAAGTGTTACACAGTATGTAAAATGAGGAGCAGCGGCTAAAGGGGCAGCTCCTCACTCATGTATGCCAGGCTCTGAGGTGCAAGTCCCACGCACCCATATCAAGGGAGGTCAATTTTGGTTCACGGATTTATGTACACGAACTATGGCTGTCGCCGAGACTGTCTCCTCTACCGTCTAGTGTTGAAGATGTTTTGTCACTATTTAAAAGCATGACTGCTTGCTCCATCTGTGCATGTGCACACTTTTCCTGCCTATAAACTGTCTAGCATAACAAGGGTAGTATTGGTTGCTGCATCTGTAGATGCGTGCACTTTTCTGTCTTTTCTCTATCAACTTGGTCGAGATGCAGTTTTCAGATGATGGTACCTTCAAGTAGAAGGAGTGTGTAAGACAGGAGATGAATATGCATCTGTGCAATAAATTCCACCCAAAATTGCATGTTTCACCTTCAGTCTCATACGCTGGAAGTCCGTTTCTCCTCAACCATTCATCCATAAGTCATTTCACGCCAGGCCCAATGTTTACAACTGCTGTGTTGAAATATTGTGTGCCTCAATATCAACCATGAGATCATCACAACTCCAGAGTTGTAACATTCCAACCCTAGTTAGCAACTTGTGCCCTGAAGAGGCATACTCCTTGGTGTGAGGTGGGTTTAATCATCACGACAAATAAAGTAAACCATCCTACATCCTCCACAACATTTTGAATAGCAGAACTGCAATGCTGTTCTTTTGTGCACATGGTTCTTTTATGCCGTCTATCACTGGCTGTTGGCTTCCTCCAAGTCACAAAAAATTATTATTCGCTCTCTAGCGGTCTCCTTATATTTTTCATGAACGTCCCTTGCTAGGAGGTGGGAGAAATCAGGGGGCTGGGAGAATAGAATAGGGGGCTTCTACTCGTGAAATCTTCTACTTTTACAGCCAGTCATAACCCAGCATTGGCAAAGCCAGTTGGTATGTGATTAACGTGCTAAAGTTTGCAGGCAGAGGCAAGCACAAGTGTGCATTTGTGCAGTCAGTTTTGAGGTCTGGAAGCATATATAGGCCCCACCTTTTGGCTTCACCATTGCTTGTTGTGAATGTAGGAGACGCTTGCACTGCTGTTACCTGCTCAGTGCGAAAGTCAGCGAGAACGTTGCCCAGCTGTTGTCATGCTGCACCTGTTCTTTGGTTGCGAGTTAAACTTGCACAGGTAATGCCCAAATCGTACATTTTCAATATTCAACAGCCTATAATTGTTTTTATTTTTTTGCAGCTGGCTTTCTTTCTTGATGTTATTTTTTAACAGCCTTTTCCTGAATCAAACATTAGTTTTAAAGAGCATCCTCTTCAGCTTTATTCAAACATTGAGTTTATTGTTAAAAGTGAAGTTATTTATCACTGGCACTGCTGCTAATCTTACTCACACGTTACGATTAAGGAGCAAAGCACACACTGTCAGCGAAATCATTGTTCTTTGTTTTCAATATCATCGGACCTTTGGGCTCCTCTGGTTATTAGTAGAAAAAACGCACAAAAAAGCCTTCTTCGACTGTGCAGCTTGATGATCGCTAGAACCAATAACAGACAAACGGGAGCCTTCAATCTGCAGCTGATGCTCAAGAAAAACACGGGGAGCTGCGCTTACAATAGAGCAAATATGACCAGGCTAATGGCACAAGCAATCATTTGACCACCATGCATCTCAGAGAGCAGCAGGGCATCAATTTTCGGCTAAGTGTTAGAGTACCTTTTTGCTTTCTTTGACCACTGCAGGGGTAAAAACAACCTGGTGCGTGAAACCTTCTGGCTGGTAATAAATTACTATATTGCACACTTTTTGTTTTCTTTCAGAAATGACTTTAGTGCTTATTCCTGCTATCATTACCAATTAAATTGAGGACTGCTTTGTCAAGCTGCCTCCTAACTGTATATCGGCCCCTCCTCTCCAATTTCCCTGTGAAGTGGTACAGGGTCAAAAGGCTGTTTGACCCTTATCGGTTAAGTCTCTGACCACTCTGTTTGGAACAATCTAAAACGAACAGATGGACACACTTTGAGAGCTTCGTGATGCCCAGACAGAGCATAAAGGGAAATATACCGCTCCCAGCACAAAGTTGCTCAATGAGTGATAAGCCAGAAGAAATGGAAAGCAATAACTGGCGTGTAAAATAAAATCTTACTTTCCAAAACCATAACGGATATTAAAATAACATATAATTACCTGGCCCTAGAACGTTTTTTAAAGAATGTTACTTTTCCATTTACAGTGCGGTCATAACAACTATGACTTAATTTTACAAAATTAATAGTCACGCTGAAACGGGTGCATCAAATGCAAAGTTCAGCGAAATCAGCAAAAGTCACAATAATTTGCAACAAGGAGGCGCAATGAAGAAAAAATAGGATGGAGAGGTTAGTGTAGCATGGAGGACAATGCAAATATAAATGAAAAGGGGAAACAATCTTACGGCTTGACTGTGCTATTATTCACAATCAAATATTCTTACTATTGGTAAATGAGTGGGGTCATCTGTATGAGATAATGAGGCTGATTTTCACTTGTGTTTTGATATTTTATAGATAGATAGATAGATAGATAGATAGATAGATAGATAGATAGATAGATAGATAGATCGATAGATAGATACGAAAATGAGCAAACTCCTAGACAAAGGCCAGGATTCTAACTTTCGGAGAAGGAGGTTGTACCCTCTCTGTCACAGTACTGCCTTCCCCACCTCAGCCAAATTACATGGAGGGGACATAGGTGGGGATACTACCAATTTGGTGGTTTAATCTCCACTTCCAATGCCATGGCCATCCAATCAACTCATGTCATGATTCATACAACTGGTGGTACTCACTGCTTGATGTTAACATTGTCAGGTAGTGAGGAAAGTTGGTGGTTGGCCCTAGCAGCTCACGACTGAATAGAGCTGCCAATGATTACCTTGTGTTGAATCATTTGTAATCACTTTGTTTACCTCCAAGAAGTACAACAGCTCCCACTTTCTTCTGGAGGATGCTGCTGATTCTGGGATTGCTTGTGACGATTGTAAGTTTGGCATACTAACAATTTAAGAAAAATAATAAACACATTTATCTTTGCAGTCTCTAACCAACTAACTTAAGTGAGAAAGATAAAATAAAGAAAATATTTTGAGCTCTCAAAATCTGTCCAGTGGCAGTCTTAAAGGAAACAACAGCACTCCCTCCTTTTTCTCTGTTGACTGGCCATGCTAGCAGGTGTCCTGATTTATCCACTTGCTTGTGTTGGGTTTCAGTATACATTCTATAATAATTTTTCCTCCAGTGTTTCCTGGGCTTCATCTAGGTCAGCCATCAGTTTGTGCCGAGTCTCCCAGGTTGTTTCATCATGTGGGGCCTGCTTATCTACATCCCTTATCTGCTGTTCTAATATCGTAACCATACGCCCTAGTGATCTTCACACCCCATAAGTCATGGCCATACATTTCCCTCATATGGTCACTTTAAAGGCTTCCTATGCTATCCCGGCCGAGGACACAGTTCCCTCATTCACGTCAAAGAATTCCCTTACTGCATTCCTAATTTCCTTTCGGAACACTTGGTCATATAGAGCACGAGATTGGAACCTCCACTGTGGTATTGGTGCCACATATGCTTGACCTTGTAAATCTACTGCAAGGCGGGCATAGTCCAAAAGAGTGAGCTCCAAATATCTAGCTGTCCCAAAGTGCGCAACCTGTCTTGGATGAGTGAACATGAAATCTATTCTGGAGAAGGTCCAATGTGTAGGGAAGGGAAAAGAATAGCCCCTTGTGTGACCATGTTGTGTCCTCCATAATTCTATCAAGTTAAGAGTGTTCATACCCTCTAGTAACACTCCTGATGACCTGCCTAGAGGCCTAGTGGTGGATTTAGAACTGTCTAGAGCTCTGCCTAATATGAAATTACAGTCTCCCATCCAAATGATATCATAATGTGCATAAGGTGTTAAAAGGAGCACCACTCCCTCAAAAGAATCTGGTGCATCGATATTCGGCGCATATGTGTTTAAAATTAGTGTGGGTCTGCCACAAATATCCCCCACTACTCCAATAGATCTGCAGCTCTTAACTCACTCTTCACCTTAAGTGGCACACTTGCATGTACCCACAGTAACACCCCTCGTGCCAATGATGTGAAGCTGGCATACCGCATCCTGCCACCCCATATGGCTTCAATTTTCTTGTATTCTTGGGAACACGAAAAGAAAAAGTTATAACGGCCAAACTAGGGACATACCAAGCAAAAGAGATATTACTGGGGGATTGGTATCGTTGCTTTCACATAAGGGTACGTAGACTCCTCCAGCAAAAGTATACATAAGTTTTTATTTGGCAGAGACAATTAATGCTCGACTTGTATGTAGCATTTGATCTTATTGTCCTTGCAAAGTTTGAGAAATATTGTGAGGAGTTTTATCACAAACATTTGAATTGTTTGCTTCTTTTCTGGCAAATGAAAAGTCTAAAGTCTTTTGATACATATCACGATCCACAGACTGCATTTAGTCACACCTCCTACCCTCCCATGTTATTGTCGTGTATGTAATCATTTTATGTGGTCTCCTGGTTAGCAAGCTACTGCGACTTGGACCGTATACAATTATTCACACCGCAAAAAACAATAGCAAGTAGTCCACATTACTTATGAGCCACAGTATAGCCATAAAAGCATAGATGTGCAGCCATCTGCTGGCACTCACAGGTAATAAAGCTGAGCTATATTACTAAGGTGCAAACATATCATCTCTCATTTTAAGTACCTCCCTACTGACTCCAGTATCCAGTCTGACTATGCACGACGTAAAACAGGACAAGTGATGCTAGACTCAGCTGTCCATGAAAGGACAAGTAAATAAATTCTGCTACGGAGAACTTCTTTGAAAAACGAAACCATTGCTTGAAAAACTGGATAGACCAAAGCTGGAAAGAGCAACCACTGGTATATCTTTAATAAATGGAATGTTCTATATATAGATATATTAGATACATTAGACTTTGTAAATTGCAGAGCATTACCAACGCTGCTGCCAGGATATTAGAAAAGGTCCTTGTAAGATTACACTTCTCACCTGTTTATTAAGCTACGCTTGCTTACACTGCTATCAGTTTAAGGCCGTCGTTGCGAGTGGCCCGATAACTTACAATCTGTACATTGACTCTGGTAACTACATATCGAAATTATGAATGTCCTGCTTTTTCTCGAACTCGGTACATAATGGGTGCAATAAAAACTGCATCCCTCGGATAGATTTCGGCAGGTCAAACCTGCTGATACTTATCCAAGAAAAAAAGCCTGGTAAATACCAGGATGTCTGGATTTTGGTCCACTGATCAAAAACTATGCATGCTATGCTCCATTGTAGAGGCAACACTCGTAACAGGTGATACTTATCACATATGATAAATTCTATACACCATGGGGTCGGTTTTTATCTTGGGCAATAGTCATTTTAGATAAAAACAGGCCTCTCGCGTTGAGGACCTACTTGTCCATATCGGTCCATAAATCCATGTAGTGCTTGGTCATGGCTCTTTTGACAAACTAGTTCAGAAGGTTCACTGATGGCAGTCTTTTTATTCTTTGGCATACAGAACATTTAATATTCGTTGCTTTAAAAACATACTCAGTAGGAGCCACATCAATGGCTGGGGTTCAAGCAAAGATATTGATTGCGATCTTGACCGAGTTATATATATAGAGGGCAATACACATCTGTTTCCACATAGATCTGAACATCTATCTCCTTAATTAAACCTCCTTGTTATATTCTGCTTTCATCAGGGTACTGCTTTCTTATGTCATATATGGAACATATAGAGCGTGCCTGCTCTTCCTGCTGTTCCATGTTCATAGTTCATAGTTCTGTTTGTGGCAGTTAACTATTACTGGCTGTTCTGTCCAGACGTACTGTGCTGCTGCTAAATAAAACTTTTAAAACCACTTACCTGCCGGATCCCTTCGACCTTTACAAGTGGCAAAGATCTGTGGAGAAGACGCCCTGCTACGTTCATTTCGCAGCACAGGTGCGGTGCCGTCTTCTGGACCCTGCGTGACGAGAGATTTGGCTGTTAAGAAGATCTTGTGGTCTGGTGGTCTGGTAGTGCTGTTTTCTTAAGTATCTTGAAAATTGCACCTTCCTGCTATGTTCCGACCCGTTTTTATGCATTTTTTACTCTTCTTCGTCTCCAACAACTTACTTCAGCGTGATGATCTTCACTTCTCACTGCCTTCTTCTATTATGGTGACGTATGAGGAAAGGGGGCCGCTCGGCCCCCGCACGCAGTGGCGGGGCGCCGGCCCCCTCCTCCCCTGAACTTCGGTGGTGGGCGTGCCGCTCCCGCCGCGTCTTGATGACGCGGCGGGCGCGCCCCACCGCCGATTGGTGCTGGCTCCTGCTTTGACCCGGAAGCAATTTAATTGCTTCCGGGGCAAAGGAGTGGAGCCAGAGGGGGCGGACCAGTTGGAACTGGTCTGCCACAGAGGGGTTAAAAGGCCGGGGGAGCGCGGGAGGCGCCCTCTTGTTCCCGCGCTCCCCAGGCTTGCACCCGCGCCTCGCAAAGGCGCCGAATAATCTTTTGTTTTCCCTCTACAGGCTAGCAGCGAGGGGGATCGCATTTCGAGCGGCAGAGGCGTGCGTGGTCGCGGAGCGCCGCAGTGGGGCAGGAGAATACTGGAGATTGCAGGGAGAGGAAGTGGTCCGTCGGCTAGGCGAGCAACGAGGAGCGGATCGTGCTCCCTGCTGACCCGCCCGCACAGAGTCTGAGTATACGAGGAGGGGCTGAAAAGACACAGCCGGTAACAGGGGCGAAGCAGGGAAGGCAGGGGCAGCACATGGATGGGAGACCACAGAGGCTGATAGGAATTTTTTAATGAGTAATTGCAGGTAGCAATATTGTGCTAATTAGTAGCTGGATTGTGGGAATTTTTGAGGAGGAGGCAAGGGTTCCAGGGCCATAACTTCGGGTTGCGAATTTTTTTTTTTTTTTTTTTTTTTTTTTTAAATTTTTTTTTAATAATTTGTGGGTGGTGTTTGGCAGGGGACGTGAGGGGTGGTGGCACTGTTTTGGGGAGTATAAGGTATTTAACGGAGGTGTGGTGGTCCCGGTTGCACACAAAAGAAGGGCCTTGTTTGAAAGTGATGACAGTGCTATACCCTAACTAATTTTTACCGTAGGACCCCGGTAGTGCGACTGAACCAAAGGAGCGGCGCGCGTGGGGACAACGCGATTCGGGACACAGGCAGGCCTGCATTTCACTGCTTCTGTTGGGCCGCCGGGCTAGAGTGCGCTCGCCCAACACACCCAGGTTAGCTGGTGTGTGGCGGTCACAGTTGCGTGGTGCTTACGGCCAGTCTGTGTGCCTCAACTCGAGCAGGTAAACACCAGATAGGTGATAGTGGGCACTGAGACACAGCAGGGCTTTCAGTGTAGGGGGTAAGTGCAGGTGGTATACCTGTCGCGGGGATGGCTAGTGGTCGTGGGGCTAGGCGCTCCCGCATGGAGCATATGCTGGAGGGCATGATGCGCAAGATGACAGCTATGGACAGGAGATGGGGGAGGGTTGACCAGATAGGCAAGAGCGTGGCAGAGCTCAGGCAAAGGTTCGACGAACAGGTTGGGCCATCCGGGAGACCCAAGCGAACTCATTGTGCCCCCGCAGCCAAGGGGGATTTGGATGCGTTGCCCAAGCGGGTCAGGCCTAAGAAGGGTAGCGGTCGGGTCCCAAGCCACACGAGGAGGGGGGGCCTTCTGGGGTGGTCCCTGAGAAAGTGCTCGGACCGCCGGTAACTCCTGTGCCCGCTCCCATAATCCCGGCAGATCTACCGGTGACACCGGCTCCGGCCTCTCCGGCGCCAGTACCAAACATAGTGCCCTCAGGTGGTCCCCGCGGTAGTCCCGGTGGTACCCGCGCCGATTCCGGTACCCGGCTTGGGATCCCCATGCCAGTTACAGCACCACCAGTGGTGGGTCGGGTACCGCCAGAGCTGGCAGCGCAGATAGCGGCGGTACTACCTTGGCTAGGGATAGGTGGAATGTTACCTCCTTCAGTGGGTGCCAGGGAGGTGGAGAGGACCCTCAGCGGAGGCTCAGGAAAATGGTGGCAAAGATCTTGATTGCACAGGGTGGAGTGGGGGCCAAGTGCGCCTGTTACTCCACAAGCAACAGGTTCGGGCAGCGACGCTGGAAGGGACAAGATTGGTGAACCAACGCGACCCACAGAAAGTGGTAAGGAGGGGGCATTACCGGTGCTGGGGGAAGGGACAATACCCTCCAGGAGGGAAAATCTGGCTCAACATGTGACACAAGAAGTGAAGGATTTGATCTGGGCGAGGAAAATATGTCAATATGTTTTCCTTACTAGTCGATAACAGGGAAATGGAGTATGCTAGGAAACAGAAAGACTGGATGTTGCCTAGTGAATGGCGGTTTGAAATGGCGAGATTCAGGGTGGAGGAGACATTGATCAACTGGATTAGAGCCTTTTCTGTGTTTATGGCAATTACAGCCGAGCGCTTCCCGAATTTGCAGGCCGAAATGGCTTGTTACCAGAGTAGGATCACAACTTTCAGCGAGAGATATGGAGGGGACGGGTGGAAGGAGTACGACACTACTTTCAGGAAGGCTAAGGAGTTTGATCACGCATTATCATGGGATAGAGTGGATTCAATTTCATGGTATGGCCAGTTTACGGCGGGGGTGCGGGGCCAAGCTGGAGCAAAAGCCACCACTCCAATCACCAGCAGCCCTTTCGGTCACCCCAGGGGGTGGCACAGCCACTAAGACGGGGAGCAATGGTGGGCGAAAAGGGGTATGCTGGGATTTTAACAAGCGTACATGCACCAGGACACAGGGCACTTGCAAGTTCAGGCACGCATGTTCCATATGTAACCATCCTTCCCACCCAGAAACAGTCTGTCGTAATAAAGGTAATGCCTCGGGAACCAGGGGAAGGAAAAAGCAGGAGTAGGGGAGGAGGCCGTTTGTAGCTCATTCCCCCATTGACATTCTGGCTATGACTCCTTGGCTGAACAGGTACCCCGACCATGCCTCGGCGACGATGTTACAGGGAAGGTTTTGGTCAGGGCTTTAGGATCCCAGCGGTGGGATATACCGGAACGCCGGAATGTAGGAATCAACTTTCAGTGAAGCACAACCCAGATGTGGTGGCGCCAAAAATAGCTAAAGAGCTGCGCCTGGGCAGGATAGCGGGGCCATGCTAATGACATCCCTGTACCGATTTTGTTTGCTCGCCCTCGGCGTGGTCCCCAAAAAGGAGGAGGGCGAGTACAGGCTCATTCATAACCTATCGGCACCCAGGGGCGCATCATTAAACGACGCCATAAATGAAGACATTTGTAGTGTTAAGTATGCGTCTTTTGACCAAGCGGTGGAGATGTTGAGGGCTCTCGGACCGGGAGCCTTGATGGCCAAGTCGGACATAGAATCGGCTTCTCGGCTACTGCCAGTGCATCCCCTAGATCAGCATCTGCTAGGTGTTCTCTTTTCAGAACAAATTCTATATGGATATGTGCATGCCCACGGGTTGTCCGGTTTCATGCGCCTACTTTGAGAAATTTAGTTCATTTTTTGGAATGGGCTTTTAGGCAAACGTCAGGGCATCGCCATGTCATGCATTACCTGGATGATTTCCTCTTTCTGGGGTCGGCGGGTTCACCTGAGTGTGGGTGGGCATTGCAGGAATTTTGCGTGCTCATGCGGGCTTTGGGGTCCCGCTGGCACCCGGAAAGCACGGTGGGCCCGGCAACCACATTGGAATTCTTGGGCATAGAATTGGACTCGGTGGAGGGCTGTTTCAGGTTGCCTAAAGACAAAATCACTGAAATTTAGGGCAGCTCTCAGCAAGGTTTGGTCAAAGATAGAGTGACGCTCCAGCAGCTACAACAGATTGTGGGACAGCTGAATTTCGCATTAAGAGTCATACCCATGGCACGCCCCTTCTCCCGCTCAATCTCGCAGGCCATGACGGGCCTGCGGGAGAAACACCATCACACTAGGTTACTGGCTGAGGTCCGCCAGACATGCGCATTTGGATCGCATTTCTGGAGGGCTTCAACGGCAGAGTGGTGTGGTGCGGTCCCCCTACTACGTCTGCAGAATTAGGTCTATGGACGGATGCTGCAGGCAGTGTTGGTTTTGGTGCCATACTGGGAAACAAGTGGGTGGCCCAACGGTGGCCGGTTTGGTGGCAGGCGAGCGGCCTGACAGCTAATATCGGTTTCTTGGAGCTATTTCCAATATGGGTGGCATTAACAGTTTGGCCTGATCAGTTGTGTAATCGATCTGTAATCTTCTGGTCAGATAACATGACGGTAGTCGAATGTATCAACCAGCAGGCGGCTACGATGTAAGCTTATACTCCGCCTACTTAAGGAGATTGTGTTGGTTTGCATGAAACTCAATGTACAGTTTAGGGCCAAACATGTCCCAGGGGTGTTGAATAATGCAGCCGATGCACTCTCTCGCTCCAAGATGCAGGTATTCAGGGAACATCTACCATCCGCAGAGGCGAAGCCTGCACACTTCCCAGCAACACTCTGGCAAATTGGTGCCCCTAGCTACCAGAACCTCGTGGCAGCTGAGCCTAGCGCCCAGGACCAGGACAGCTTACGAAGGGCGTTTTGTCTTATTGCTCCTTTTTGGGACGGGACTGGGCAGAGAAATGGGAGCATGAGGAGAGTTTCGCTATGTACCTAGATGCATTACATAAGGAGGGGCGCTCAGCGGCGACAGCTAGCAGACACAGGCGGCCGTGTCTTTCATGGCACAACTCAGGGGGCCAGAGATCCCACGAATAGTTTTGCACGTGCGGAAGGCACTAAAGGGTGGCGGCGCCTGCAAGCAACCACCGCAGATTCCAGGCAACCGATAGGTTTAGACCGGCTGGCATCGTTATTGAACGCCTTGTCGGACACCTGCAGTTCGGATGGGGAAGTACTCTTGTTCAGAGCCGCCTTTACTTTGGCCTTCTATGGGGCTTCGGGTGGGAGAACTGGTGGCTAGCAGCAAGCAGGACATGCTGGGGGTATTCGACTGGAACACACCAAAATATTGGGTGAGGTGCTGTTGATTACCATACGTAAATCAAAAACTGACCAGGAGGCCCGGGGGACGGGCTGGTACTCCATCGGGCACGGGATAATCCTTGCTGCCCAGTGTTCCACGTAGAAGCCTTGATCAAACAGCGAGCGGGCGCAAAGGAGGGAGCATTGTTAATGCATGCAGACGGTACCCCACTGACCAGGTTCCAATTCCAACGAGTACTGTCAATGGCAATGGACAGGGCCGGTTTCAATCTCAAAGGATTTTGGGACGCATTCCTTTAGGATAGGTGCGGCCACCGAGGCGACTGCTAGAGGATTGCATGCGAGCAGCGTAAAAAGGATTGGGAGATGGTCTTCCAACTGTTACAAACGTTATGTGCGGATGCACATGCTCTGAGGTGACAAGTAAGTTACGCTGACGCCTGTCTTGTTGTTTGCTTCTATTTCAGTTTCTCGAGCCTGTCACGCAGGGCGGAAACTGCTTGCCGGGTCACCAACTGCAAGTACCTTCAGCTCGGCGGTCACAGGAATGGAAGAAGGAGACGAAAGTGGTATGGGTGGTTGGTCACTCATTTGTAAGCAGCTAAATCTGTTTTCTTTTCAGGTAGCTATGAGACAGAGGGCGGAACAAGGAGGTTTCAAGTTTCTTCATGGTAGGGGGGCCTATGCCTCAGTCAGTTTAGGGGTTCTTCACGAAGTTGCTCAAAACACACCCTGCCGCCTGCAGTAGTTATCCTACACCTGGGGGCAACGATCTGGTGAAATTGGGCAGGAGGGTCCTCGATGGAGGAGATAATATCGGAAGTAAACTGGCTAGCTAAAACATGCCAAGGCTGCACAATAGTGTGGTCTCAGATGATTCCCAGGCTCAAATGGAGGGGGGACTCGGTCAGGCGTTGAATCACTCGCAAAGAGGATCAACAACAAGATAGAGAAATTATTTCGGTCACCTCAACTACAGAATATACCACATGGGTGTATCTGGGGGAACAGTTCTTCTTGCAAGACGGGGTCCATCTGACTGGGGCAGGTAACCAACTTTTTCTGGAGAACATTTTGGCAGGGCTGGGAGGTTCTAAGTAGGCATGACCTTTCGAAGAGGAGGTACAAGAGGGGCCAGATAGTCGGTCAACTATGCTGGCCTGTGGCGGTAAGGTCATGATCGGTGAGCAGTCAATTCAAGGTCCTTAGGGGGCGCCACCATTCTGGAATGGGGTCGCCCAGGGGGAGGGCCAGTGGTCTCTCCCAGAACTCCAGGGCGGTACATCCGCTTGGCTGGATGGGTGCGGGGAGGGGGAGTCACGCTTTCTCTGGGCTGGTTAGCCACCCCGCACGTGCACGATGACGCCATTAAACGGCGCAGAGTGCAAGGGCCCCCCTTTGGGTAACGGAGTTCATGGAGCGTACGGGGGTAACCGGGAGGGGGGAAGTACTCTCTCGGTAAACGGGCCCTCTGCGCATGCGCACTCATACGTGAGGGCGTAGCTGGTTAATAAGGATTTGACACCGGTTAGCGACCTGTGCCGTAGGCCCAAAACTAGGATATGCAGAGAAGTAATAAGGATGTTAGATTCGGTTAGGAAACACGCTGTATTAGACATTTGTTAAGGTTAGCCATTGATACCTGTCTACATTGATTGTACCTCAATGTCTAATTTTCTGCATATAAATGCTTGTGTAAATATTGTTTATTTCAAATTTTAATTTGTTTTCATGTTTTAATAAATACGGTCGGGGGTCGCGAGACTCCCCGCCTTCCAAAGAAAACTCCTCTCATGTCCAATTGCTTTAATTGTTTTAACGGTGGTAATGCGCAGGACAGGGAGGGGGATTGGCGGTAGTCCCTGGACCATAAGGAAAGGGGGGCCGCTCGGCCCCCGCACGCATGGCGGGGCGCCGGCCCCTCCTCCCCTGAACTCTCGGTGGTGGGCGCGCCGCTCCGCCTGCGTCTGATGACGCGCGGCGTGGCGCGCCCCACCGCGGACTGGTGCTGGCTCCGCTGTGACCCGGAAGCAATTCTAATTGCTTCCGGGGCAAAGGAGTGGAGCCAGAGGGGGCGGACCAGTTGGAACTGGTCTGCCACAGAGGGGTTAAAAGGCCGGGAGCGCGCGGGAGGCGCCCTCTTGTTCCCGCGCTCCTAAGGCTTGCACCCGCGCTCGCAAAGGCGCCTCGAATAATCTTTCCCACCCACCAGCCCCTGAAGCAGATTTTTGCGTTTGTATGTTGATCGTATCATTGTAGGTCGTTTTTCACTGTTAGTTTGTGAGTTGGCAGGTTTTCCTAGGCCTTTTCCCGCTTACAGGCTCAAGTATCAAGCCATGGTTGCACAGTAAGGTGTTGTGTAAACTTTGTCCTTAGGCCTTTTTCCCGTTTGCAGGTAACATAATTGTCGTATTTTATTGATTGTCCTTGGTCAGGCGGTAAGGTCATGATCGGTGAGCAGTCAATTCAAGGTCCTTAGGGGGCGTCACCATTCTGGAATGGGGTCGCCCAGGGGGAGGCGAGTGGTCTCTCCCAGAACTCCAGGGGCGGTACATCCGCTTGGCTGGATGGGTGCGGGGGAGGGGGAGTCACGCTCTCTGGGCTGGTTAGCCACCCCGCACGTGCACGATGACGTCATTAAACGGCGCAGAGTGCAAGGGCCCCCCTTTGGGTAATGGAGTTCATGGAGCGTACGGGGTAACCGGGAGGGGGGGGAAGTACCTCTCGGTAAACGGGCCTCTCTGCGCATGCGCACTCATACGTGAGGGCGTAGCTGGTTAATAAGGATTTGACACCGGTTAGCGACCTTGCCGTAGGCCCAAAACTAGGATATGCAGAAAAGTAATAAGGATGTTAGATTCGGTTAGGAAACACGCTGTATTAGACATTTGTTAAGGTTAGCCATTGATACTCTGTCTACATTGATTGTAACTTAATGTCTAATTTTCTGCATATAAATGCTTGTGTAAATATTGTTTATTTCAAATTTTAATTTGTTTTCATGTTTTAATAAATACGGCCGGGGTCGCGAGACCCCCCGCCTTCCAAAGAAAACTCCTCTCATGTCCAATTGCTTTAATTGTTTTAACGGTGGTAATGCGCAGGACAGGGAGGGGGATTGGCGGTAGTCCCTGACCATATGGTTACACGTCATCTGTGACGTTTCCTGCTCTGTTCCATTTGTGCCCAACTCTCTGTAAAAATCCTACGTACGTACGGCAGCTATTTTGTTGGGCATTCTTCCCCATGGTAACTGTGCATCGCTGCCGTATCACGCAATTCAATGGCTGGGAAATTCTGTTGTCTACGGCTGGGAAATTCTGTTGTCTGTTTATTTCATCTCCATGGTAACTGTGCATCACTGCCGTGTCACGCGATTCAACGGCTGAGAAATTCCGTTGTCTGTTTACTTGGCGCTATTTGTTTTAACTTTAGTGTGTTTCATAACGGTGACATGCACACCTTCAGCGCCGATATTATCATTTTATAATTGGGGTGTATCACGACGGTGACATGCACACCACAGATTGTGGCATGTTATAACGGTCATATTATTATGGTGACACGCACACCTTCAGCCCTGTCAGTCTTATTCCTACAGTGTGGTACATTTCGACGGTGACACGCACACCTTTTATTTTGCGTGTTACAAGGGTGATACGCACACCTCAGGTACTTTACCTTGTTTTTTTTTTTATTATTATTATCACAACTTGGAGCAGTTTTCTGTTTCTTTCATTGTTTCTTTGCCTGTCACTGCGGTGATAGGCACACCTGTGTTTGTTACATCTTATTGCTTGTTGTTTATGGTTTTGCCTGTTGTTTTACAGTGACAGGCACACCTGAACTTCTTCATTTGTTCATCGCTTCAACTGAATTGACTTTTCTCTGCTTTTTTTTTTTGCATTTTGTTGTTTAGTCATCTAACAACATGCAGTTTGATCCTCCCAGCAAATTTTTGCAAAACAAAGGTGAGCCACCTATTCCTTGGACTAGGTGGAAAAGAAGAATTTATTACGTATCTCAAAGCCATTGACGGTGAAAGGATGTCAGCAGAAAGGAAAATTTAATATTTTTCTCCATTGTTTAGGGTCGAAAGGGCAAGTTGTGTATAGAACTTTGCCTCCTGTCAGATCTGGTGGTGATCACAATGTCTATGATGAGGCATTGTTACGCATTGAGAATCGTTTTAAGCCTACCACTAGTGTTGCTCTTAACAGATTCAAATTTTATACTAGAGCTCAAGAAGGAGAACGTTTTGATGAGTTTCTTACGGCTTTGCGTGCTTTGTCTATTAATTGCAATTTTGGTATGATCACTGACGAGATGATAAGAGATCAAATTATTGTACATGTTAAAAGCAAAAAAGTACAAGAGCAGCTATGGATTATGGGTGATTCTAATTTACAAGCTGCCATTAGTACTGCCAAGGCTCTTGAGCAATCAGAGAAGTGGATGAAGTCTCTCGATAAGGATGTTAAAACCTCTGCTTCGGGTGATGTTAATAGTATTACCCCAGGTTCTTCCAAAAATACTTTTAGCAACAAGAATAATAGTTTAAGGGTTTATATTGTTTTAGATGTGGCAATCCAGGTCATGTTGCTTCTTTTCCACGTTGACCTGTGATGGTAAAGAGTGTAGTGAGTGTGGGCGTTTAAGACACTTTTCTAAAAAGAATTTTCCAGGTAATTCATCTAAAAGTAAAGTTTTGTGTGTGTCTGGTGAAACTCTTGTGGAAAATGTGACACATTCTGATCCTGAATTTGGAATAGTTGTTTCTATTCGTAATGTTCCTGTTGATTCTCCTACATTCAATATTGGTCCTCCTAAGTGTTTAGTACATATTTTGGGCAAAGAATTGGAGCTCATGGCAGATTCTGGCTCGCCTTGGACTATTCTCACTAAAGAGTATTGTGTCAAACACTTTGGTGAATTAATTGATTTAAATTCTCTCATGGAGCCAGATATTGTTGCACAAAGTTTTGATGGGACTAAAATTGATTTGGTTGGGTTTCAAGAGCTTGATATTGAATTTAAAGAACGGTCAGCCCACATCAAATTATACATTGCTGTTAAAGGAGTAAATGTGTTAGGGTGGCGTGATCAAGAGAAATTGGGTATCATCTTGAACCACAGGAGCAAAGAGCCTGTTTCTGTTATAACGGATTGTTTTTCTGATGTTGATTTTCCAAAACTTTTTCCCAATGTATTTTCAGAAAAGCTTGGCAAATTGGTTGGTTTCAGCCATAAAATTAAAGTCAAAGATGGATCTGTACCTGTTAAGCAAAAACTTAGAGGTGTGCAAATTATTGTAAGAGAAGAGTTGAAGAACATGTTAGATGAGATGATTCATTTAGGTATCATTGAAGAAGTTGATTCCTCGGAATGGGTTTCCCCCATTGTTTTAGCCCGTAAACCTGACAAAAGTTTGAGACTATGTGTAGACTTAAGAGCGCTTAATTCTAGCTTGATTATTGATTGTCATCCTCTTCCTAACATCAATGAAATGGTATGCATGCTAGAAGGTGCTCGCATTTTCTCCACGCTGGATCTCCGTTCGGCGAATCATCAGATTGAGCTTACGGAAGATTCCAGAAGATTCACTGCTTTTATAACACCACATGGTTTATTCTAGTTCAAACGGATGCCTTTTGGTTTGGCCTCTGCGGCCTCAGTGTTTCAGAGAGCTATGTACCATATTTTTAAAGATCTGAGTGTTTTTGTCAAATGCTTTCAAGATGATATTCTCATCTTTTCCAAGAACAATGATGATCATTTAAATCATATCAAGCTTGTATGTGATAGGCTACAAAATTTTGGTTTGACACTCAAGGCTGGAAAATGCAAATTTTTTTGTGATTCTGTTGATTATCTTGGCCATTCTCTGTCAGGTAATGGTGTTATGCCCAAAAACTCCCTGGTTGACGCTATTGTCAGAGCTCCATCACCTGACAATAAAGAAAAACTGTTGTCTTTTGCAGGTCTTTGCGAATACTACAGCAAGTTTATACCTAATTTTGCTACTAAGATGGAACCTCTCAGGGAGTTGACGAGGAAAGCTTCTGATTTTTGCTGGACTGAAAGACAGGAGTCTGCTTTCCAATTGATTAAGAGGGAGATTGTGGAGGCTCCTACTCTCAAATCTTTTTGTCTTAACAAATTGTGTGTGATTACGGTTGATGCGAGTTTATATGGGCTGGGTGCTGTGTTGAGTCAAAGGTGCGCTAAAGAGGAGTGGTGTGTAGCGTTTACTTCCAGAACTCTTTCTGAAACTGAAAGGAGGTATGCTGTTATTGAGAAAGAACTTTTGGCGCGTATTTGGGCTATTGAACACTTCAGAAATTATGTGTGGGGAAGCAGGTTCTTACTTAGAACTGATCATAAGCCTCTTGTTGGGATTTTGTCCCCTGGTGGTGGGTGGAACTCCACTGCACGTATTGCCCGTCTTACTTCTAGACTTCAGGAATACAATTTTGAGGTTGAGTTTGTTCCTGGTAAGAGTAATGTCACGGCGGATTGCTTGTCAAGGTTGCCCTGCTCTGATGATTCCACTCTTCACGCTGATCACGATTTTGATATGATTGCTTCTCTCAAGGATTGTGTTTCTTCTGAATTTTCTAGTGTTTCTGAAGTTGAATGGAGAAAGGAAATGGATAATGATCCTGTATGTCTTTCCATTTTGAAATATTTACGGTTAGGTTGGCCTAAGCCTAAAAGTGTGTCACCTGAGTTGAGTCCTTTCTGTCAAGTTGCTGAAGAAATTGAGGAAGAGGGTGGTTTACTTTTTAAGGGTGGCAAGTTCATTCCACCCATGATTCTACAAAACAAAATATTACAGCTTGCCGATGAGGGACATTTTGGCATGTCCTCCATGAAGCGTCTTTTTAGAGCCGATATTTGGTGGCCTGGTCTTGATAAGATGGTGGATAGAACTGTCAGGGAGTGCTCTTTCTGTATTAATGCTGACAAGATGCTTAGAGTTTTTTCTGCTCTTCTCAAACGTGTGATTTGGCCCGAGTCACCTTGGCTAAAGGTAGCTTTTGATATTTCAGGTCCTTTTAAATGTTTACCTTCTGATGCTCGCTTTGCTCTGGTTATGGTGGATTACCACTCTAAGTGGCCTGAGGTCAAGTTTGTTGCTAATGCTACATCTCTGGTGGTTATTTCCTTTTTCAAAGAGGTTTTTGCTAGGGAAGGTTGTCCGGAAGTCCTGGTTTCTGACAACGGAGTTCAACTTGTCTCTCAAGAAATGGAGGAGTTTTTCACCAATTGTGGGATCAGACACATCGCCACTTCCCTTTATGAACATAGGGAAATGGTCAAGTTGAAAGATTCAATTGTGTTCTTAAAGATGGTATTGCGTCTGTTAGTGTGTCTGGTGAGCCGTGGAGAAATGTTTTGAGGAGGAGATTATGGATGTACCGGATTACTCCCCATTCAGTTACAGGTGTGAGTACTTTTAGGCTTCTCAAGGGGAGAGATCTTGTCTCTGATATTTGCCCTTGGTGGATAAAGAAATCCTGTAAGCAGGTTGTTGATGATATTGATTTGGATGTCATTGCTGGTAGGGTGAGGAGGAAACAAGATAAAATGAAGGAAGTTTTTGATGAGAAATGGAATGTTAGAGTTCCTGATTTTGTGGTTGGAGCTTTTTTCAAGATCAAGAACCAGGTTTTTTAGCCAAAGGTTGTTCTAAATTTGGTCCTCCTGTTAAAGTTGTGAAGGTGTGTAAAAACAGTGTGGTTACTCAGGATGGTAAAGTGTGGAATGTCAGAAGAGTTGTCAAATGCAGGTCTTGTGAAGACTCCAAGTTCACTGTTTTTAAAACAACTTTGGGTGATTGTCCTGTGGCAGATGAAGGTTTGTCTGTTGCTTCAAGGGTTAAAAGTAGCAGTAGAACCAGATCTGTGCCAAAGAGGTACAGACCTTAACGTTATCTATTTTCTGTGGGTTTTTTTTATTTTGCTTTCGTTTTTTTCTTGCTTGTTGTTTCTTTTTGTGTTATGGGATGAGATGTGTTATATTCTGCTTTCATCAGGGTACTGCTTTCTTATGTCATATATGGAATGTATAGAGCGTGCCTGCTCTTCCTGCTGTTCCATGTTCATAGTTCTGTTTGTGGCAGTTAACTATTACTGGCTGTTCTGTTCAGACGTACTGTGCTGCTGCTAAATAAAACCTTTAAAACCACTTACCTGCCAGATCCCTTCAACTTTACACTCCTCGTTGTCAATTTACATGTCTAAGTGGGTGAATACCAGTAAGGATTTTAGCGCAATACAAATGTAAAGCCTTAACTCACGACAAACAGTGTGTCCTCATCTTGGCTTACTTAGTTCAAACCCTTTGTAACAGATACAAGTTACTTTGGATGACCCAATACTCGCTTTCACTCACGTTTTAAGCTCTAAATATTAATGAGGTAGTATAAGGTGGAGCTTCTTTTAAAATGCTCTTTAATCCCAACATGCATGTCGTCTACTTCGATATGTATTGAAGGGAGAGAAAAACCTAGTTGGTAACACAGTAAAGGTTCCTCTTACATTGAGCAGTCTCATCAATGGTGCTCACAATTGGACACTGACTGAGCAAAAGGTCATTTTTGAGCCTCGTCCCCGCATAAGAGCCTGATACATCGGGGGGAGCACATGAGGCGAATAAGGGACAGTAGCTCACTTTATTGACAATGTTAAAGATCATTAACATTACCGTAACTTCGGTTTGAAGCCGTGTCACTCCACTGCCCTCTTTTTCACCAGTTACCTGCCTGCCCAGTGAGGGCTTGAAATGACTGATGTTCTGACAAAGAATGCAAATAAGTTAAATGCCAGCCTTTTGTACAGCATTCTGAGCAGTGTGGTTGACTGGCCCTCTCTTTGCAATCCAACTGATGTGTTCTACGTGCCAGACTCAAAAATAGTGCAAAAAGAAAAGGTATAAGGAAGCTGGAGCAGGCATGTGCTCCTACTCATGGCATAAGTACATATGTCATGGAGTGAAGTCCAATGCCACTCGTTTTTCATCCAGAAAGAAAGCCACCAATGCCTAGGAACCATGCTTAGATCTGTGGATACTCTAATTTATTTTACTAAATTCAAATACTTACCTGATCCCAGCTAATTCTCCTCCGTTTACTTCATCTTCACCTATACATACATTACCCCCTGTTGGAAATTAGATTTCTGGTTCACAGAGGTAGGCACCCTGTCCAAGCAGGATCCACAATCCTAGTCAGAGCAAGCGTAGTTCATACTAGAGGTTTACCTGTGCTCACCCTCTGGTAGTTTGGCACAGAGCAGTCAGGCTAAACTAAAGAGGCAATGTGCAAAGTATGTGCGCGCACACACACACACACACACACAGTAACACAGTGAAAATACCACAAAAGTACTCCACACCAGTTTAGAAAAATAGCCAATATTTATCTGAGTAAATTGAGATCAAAACAATAAAAAATCCATTAAACACAAGCCAAGGTATGAATTTCTCAAGATTAACCAAAAATGCAGTACTTAGAAATCAGTAGCTCCAACTCGGGCTATCTGGTCGCGCTTGACCAGCAAATCCAAAAGTTCAGTCTGACCGTGATGGTGCACAGGCTGGATTCAGGAGTCCCGCAGACAGTACCTTGGATGCGCCGGAGATCGTAGTCAATACATTGTGCAAGAGAGGGGATGAGTCGCTGTCGAAGCCGATGCGTTGTTTCCAAAGCCGGGCAACATCGTGGATGCGTCGATGTCAAGAAGAGATGCATTGAGCTGATGCATCGTTGTCGCGCTACTGGCTGTTGCCGATGCGTGCAGCACAGGGTGATGCGGAGGCAGTGAAGTCGGCACTGTGTTGAAGATCGTGGACGATGCATCACGCATTCGGCGAATGGTGTCCACGGCTTCGATGCAGGCATCTGCAATGTGTCAATGTTGTAGGGAAATGCGCCAGTTCCCATCGGTACAATGTCCTCGATACTTTGATTTCTTGGGATGCAGTACCAAACACTCACTCTCAAGGGTCCAGGACTAGTTTTGGCACCCCTTGGCATAGTAGGACTCACAGCAGAGGAGCCCAGGTGCGGTTAGCAAGATGTAGGGGAAGCCTTTGATATCCCTGAGGCTTCAGAAAACGGGAGGCAAGCCAGCGAGCCCTTGGAGAAACTTTAGAGTTGCAGGATGTGGAGTCAAGTCCAGTCCTCTCACTCACAGGTAAGAAGCAGCAGGCCAACACAGCAAAGAAAGCAGCAAAGTTGCAGTACCTCCTGGCAGCACAACAGCTCTTCCTGGTAGAATGTCCTCAATTCCAGAAGTATTCTGAGTACATGGTGTCAGAGGTCCAGTACTTATACCCATTTTAGTCTCTGAAGTAGGGAGACTTCAAAGAAAGGTCTTTGTAGTGCACAAGCCCTTGCTCTTCCCTTCCTTGCCCTGTCTCTAGACTCACTACAAGGGGGTATGCATCCCTTTGTGTGGGGACAGGCACCCTCCTATTCAGATTCAAGTATTAGCTCTTCCCTTTCACTCTAGCTCAGGACGTCCCATCAGCCTGGTGATTGGCTATCAGGGTGTTAGTGGCACACCTTAGCTCCCTTTGTGTGCGACTGTCTAAAGGGAATGCACAAAGCCCAGCTGTCACCAAACCCAGACGTGTATTCCAGAGACAGGCAGAAGGCACTGAAGGGTTTAAGTAAGAAAATGCAATAATTCTAAAAGTGGCATTTTCTGACCTACAATTTAAAAAACAACTTTACTATAAGATGTGTTTTTAAATTGTGAGCCCAGAGATACCAAACTTACTTTCCCATGTTGTTGGACTTGACCCTTTTTGCAGGGTCATCCCTAAACTTTTTGCCTTTCTCCTAGCCTTCTCTGACATGGTGTTGGTGGTTTTAGGACTCTGGGCACTTTAGCACTGCTGTCCAGTGTAAAGTGCGTGTGCTCTCTGTGATAAATATGGTAAGATTGGTCTACACCTGTTTGGCCTATTTAATTTACCTGTCAGTCCCTTGTAAAGTGGTATCCCATATACCCAGGGCTGGTAAATTAAATGCTACTGGTGGGCTTGCAGCGCTGATTGCACCACCCACCAAAGTAGCCTTTCAAACCTATCTCAGGCCTCTGCCATTGC
Organism: Calotriton arnoldi; assembly: GCA_963921515.1. Taxonomy (NCBI): domain Eukaryota; kingdom Metazoa; phylum Chordata; class Amphibia; order Caudata; family Salamandridae; genus Calotriton; species Calotriton arnoldi. The sequence continues at coordinate 852,595 of CAWUFW010003468.1, read as the reverse complement.
AGGGCCTGTGCGCGCAGTGTTACTGCCGCTGTGACGTGGCACCTAAAGTGTGTGCCATGTCTGTGACCCCCCTTTTACTGCATGTCAGTCACCCCTAAGGTAGGCCCTAGCTAGCCCTATGGGCAGGGTGCATTGTAGGTAAAAGATAGGACAAGTACCTTAAGTGTGTGACATGTCCTGGTAGTGACAAACAGCCATCTTTGGTTTTTCACTACTGTGGGGCTGCCCTCCCATGGGAATGCATTGGGGATTCCCTGATAAGTGTTTCAGTGGTAATTCCTGATATGAGAGGAGCAGTGTGGTCACGTTTGGTATATTTGGAATTGTCATAATAAATGCTGCGCAATGGTGTGCGCAGATTTATTATAACTATTTTTGAAATGCCCCTTTTAGAAGTTGGCATTTCTGTGTGCTATGTGTCTGCCTGCCTGATGTGAATTGCATGTCTGGCTTTTGAGTGACAGGGGCTGGTGAGGTGTGTGTGGCTCCAGGAGGGGCAGGGTGAGTCAGCCCTAGGCTGAATGGGACTTCTACATTTGGAGTAGTGGGAGGAGAAGTCCCTGGTCCCTGAATAGGTCTGTGCCTAGCCTGTACAATGCTGGCTCCGCCCCCTGTGGTGTGTCTGATAGCAGAGCCCCCATCTCACAAAGGAGGGTGTGAGCACTGTAAACAAAGTGCTCCACACCCCCCAGAACCAGTTGCAACTGGTTCCACCAAGCCCTGTGCCAGGGCAGACAAACAAAGGGAATTTGTAATATAAATGTAGGGGCTGTGACCCCATGAAGGAGAGCAGTGCTTGCTCTGACGCTGGGGGCTGCTGCTGCTGGGCTCCAGGAGGAACCGCCATGAGGGACTGCCTCCATGCTGGAGGGCCATGTGTGCTGGCCTGCCCGGGCCCAGCCTTGTGCCCCCTGAACTTTGCCTTGGAAATCCAGGACCTAGCGCCTAGTGGAGCGTTTCTACTTTTAACTTGCAGCCCTGAGCTGCGACCTCAGGATTCCCCTACCCGGCGTGGGAATCGAGCGGGAGCCTACATCGCGTTTTGCTGAGCTAAGCGGGTGCCCACCACGCTTTTGGGTGCTCTAGCGGGTGCCCACACCGCTTTTGTGCATTTCGGAAGATTGGGTGCCCACCGCGCATTTTTGCTCATTTTGTGGCGGGTGCCCACCCCGCAATTGCCGTGATTTGAAGCGGAGCCCCCCGCGTTTTATCGCCAGGAATCACCGCCGCGGCCCAGGGAGAAGGTAGCGTGGCCGACCCGGAAGTCAGGCAAGCTGCCTCACTAGGGGAGGAGCCGGGGAAAGGATACTGCCGGCCAACCAATCGTAGCGCGGCCGGAGGTGAGGCCGCGTCAGCCTGCATGGAGGCAGAGCTCCCGCTGCCGCTGCGTGAGCCCTGCAGGTGGTCCTGGACGTCCGCAGAGGCCGGGCAGAAGGAGTCTGCACGAAGGGGCCAGTCGAGGCACAAGGCCGGTGCCTGCCCCGCCAGCTAGGAGACGGAGCTGCCAAGCCTACCACGCTGAGTGGGGGCCGCAGGGGAAGCTGCCCAAGGAAGGCCCCCCTCCTTTCGAGGCGCATTGTCGGTGCCTACTTCCAGAGCGGCCCCACAGGAGAGCGGGCCGCTCCAACGTTGGGGGCATTTGTTGTAAAACGCGCTTTATAAATCCTGATTGATTGATTGATTGAAGAGCAGCATAATGTGGGAATGCTGGTGGTGAGAATATGCTATGTTGGACCCTGCAAGGGTCCCGGAGTGGGGTTCAGGCAGCACAGTGGTGCCAGGCCTCTTTCACAGCTGCACCGCACCAGCGCGGGCAGCTACAACGGGGGGCATATTTGTCTGTGCAGCCCCAGTGGGGGTCCAGAAGGCACAGTGGTGCCAGAGGCAATTGACAATCCCAGCTGCCCTGCGAGAGCGCGGGCAGCTGCAACGTTGGGCACATTCGTTTTGTAGAGTTCCAGTGGGGGACTCAGGGCACTGTGGTGCCAGTGTTTCATTTGGTCACAGCTGCCCCGCCGGAGAGTGGGCAGCTGCAACGCTTGGGGGCCAGTTCTTTTGTTGAGAAAGGGGTGAGTTGCACCCCACGCCCCAGCGCCTGTGCGTACTTTGTGTTTGCTGCCAAGGCAGCCAGGGGGTCATGTGAGAGATCCCCCCTAGAGCCCTGACTTTCTGGACAAAGGTCCTTTGAGCCCCAGTATATGCTGGTTGGCCTGGGGGTCATTTCAGTGTGCTATGCACCATGATTGCTGCATAAGGTGTTTTATGCCCCTTGTGATGCCTCACGATTATGCCTATGATTTCTTTTTGCCTAATGTTATGTTTATGAGGTTCATGCATAATGTGTCCTATGCCTAATGCGTAGTGTGTTTTAGGCGTAATGTGAGTCATGCGTAATGTGTTTGTGCTGGTGAGGCCTATTGCATAATGTGCTTTATGCTTCCAGTGATGCAGACATAATGTATTTATGTTGCAGGTGATAATGCTGAGGTCATTGTACCAGTAGTTACTGGTTGTGTTTTAGATTTACTTACCTGATCTAATTGTTCTGACAGTGGCCCGATTGGCCCTGTCCTGTAAATAATCCCCTGTGAATATTGCCTAGTGCCAGTTGGCACAGTGTATGTTGTGTGATTATGTTTCTAATGTGTTTATGACAATACAAAGGCTATTTTTGATATAACCTTGTGTGGAGTTTCTTTTGTAGTGTGCCTAGTGTGTTGCTGCTGTGTGTGTGTATTGCGCAAACGCTTTACACATTGCCTCTGGAATAAGCCTGACTGCTCGTGCCAAGCTACCAAGGGGGTGAGCAGGGGTTATCATCAGTGTGTAACTCCCTTGCCCTGACTAGAGTGGTGGTTTCTGCCTGGCTTCGGCACAAGCCCTAGCCAACCAGAAATCCCATTTCTAACACATGTTCTCCCAAATTGAAAGTTACAATTGTAAAATGTTACAAGGCCGCTCCAAGGTTACCCTATGCGAGAGATAGGCCTTGCAGTAGTGAAATACAAATTTAAAAGTATTTCATTACCGGGACACATAAAACTGAAAGGTGCATGTCCCTCCTTTTAGGTACACTGCATCCTGCCTATGGGCTGTCCAGGGTCTGCTCTAGGGGTGACCTATGTGTCATAAAAAGGAAGGTTTCGGCCTGAAAAGTAGTTTAATTGGTCATGTCAAAATGGCAGTCAACAACTGCACACCCAGACTTTGCAGTGGCAGGCCTGAGACATGTTTAAAGTACTACTCACATGGGTGGCACAATCAGTGCTGCAGACCCACTAGTAGCATTTGATTTACAGGCCCTGGGCACATGACGGGCCAGATGCACGACCATTCACTTTTGCGAGTCGCAAATTGCGTTGAATTGCAGCTCGAAAAAGTGAATGTACAACAGTGTCTCAGACACTGTTTGCGATTCCCAATGGGGAAGCAAATTGCATGCCTCAATATTCATGAGGCAAGCGCAATTTGCGACCCCATTGGGAATGGCTAGCAGTCCCAGGGATGGTGACCTGCTGGGGTCAGCAGACCACCATGTCTGTGACTGCTTATTAAATAAAGCAGTTTATTTTTTTTAAATGCAGCCCATTTTCCTTAAAGGAAAATGGGATGCATTTAAAAAAGAAAAATGAAACTTTTCAGCAGATGATTGAGCGAGCTGTAGAAGCAAAACATGCCAGGATTGATGTGGATGAAGAGGTGGACGCTTCCCCTTAGGGCAAATATATATGGGGAAGAATTTTCAGGACATGTTGGTTCACATTAGAGAAGTCCTAGGTTTTGATCAGAAATCTTTCTCTGATGATGGATTTTATGCACAGAACAGTGTTGCTTCTCCTGATGATTTGCCACTTCATGACATGATAAAGAACATTGTTCTCAAAGAGTGGAAAGACATTGATAAGCAGAATATTCCCCGCTTTCTGAATAGGCGTTACCTTTCATATGGATTTGAGGATACTTTTTCATCAGTCCCAAAAGTTAATTCTAGCCTCTCTTCCATGGGCTCTGGTTCTTCCTTGTCTTCTGAAGAGGCCACGCTGTCTGATCCAGTGGAGAGAAAAGTGGAAGGTGCGTTGAAGTGTTACTATGCTGCGGGCAATTTTGGTCTCCGTGCTAATACTTATGCTGCGTACGCTTCACAAGTTCTGCTAAAAGACTTTGAGAAGTTGTATGTTGTCATACAAGCAGGGGAGGATCCAACGGTGATGGTGGCTCATATGGCGATCCGGTCACAGTTTATGTTGGATGCCACCTTCCACAATTTATGGGCTTCCACATCTTCTGCTGGGGCTGCCATGGCTGGACGTCACGCTATGTGGCTTAAACCCTGGAAACTGGAGGCAAGTCAGAAAGGGTGTTAGAAATTGGGTTTCTGGTTGGCAGAGGTATGCACCCTGTCCAAGCAGGAACCACAATCCTAGTCAGGGTAGGTCAGATAGATGCATTCCATAAATTACCCTGTGCTCACCCTCTGGTAGCTTGAACAGAGCAGGCAGGCTTAATTTAAGAGGCAATGTTAAAGTATTTGTGCAACACTTCAAACAGTTAACACAGTAAAAACACCACAAAAATACTTCACACTAGTTTAGAACAATAGATTATGTTTTTTTAAATAAAACAAGACCAAAACAACAAAACTCCAATATGTAGAAGTCAAGATATGAGTTTTTAAAGATTCAAAATAAAAATAGTGCTTAGAAGCAATAAGCACCTGTTAGATTTGGGGGTCTCTAGTTGGCAGAGGTAGGTACCTTTGTCCAAATAGGGACCCTTGAGTCTAGGCAGGGAAAGTAGGTACACTCCGGAAATAACCCCTGCTCACCCTCTTGGTAGCTTGGCACGAGCAGACAGGCTTAGTTCAGAGGCAGTGTGTAAAGCATTTGTGAACACATACAGTAATCAAGTGACAACACTACAAATGGACACCACACAGGTTATATATTTATAAAAATAGGTATACTTTATATAGATTTATCACAAGACCATAAATGACAAAAATAATCCACAATACTGTCAAGAATGCGTAGTTCTGATCAAAAAGGCTTAATTCAAGGTTCTGTGCGAGTCGGTAGCCTCCTCCGGCTACGGCGATGTTGAGAACAAACAGAGTCTAACAAATCCAGCTGACCGCGTCGAGACGGGCCAACACAGCGTAGACAGACTCGGTGACAGTACCTTTACTTGAAGCGGCAGGCACGGGCGTGCGAGCCGGATGGCTGTACGTCGCCGTACGCGATGCAAGATGGAAGCGTTGCAGGACGCGTTGTCCCTCGATGCGGTGCAGGCAGCGGCTCGTTGACGTCGTCAGAACGGAGTCGGTGAGACCAAGGCCGTGCGTTGCAGGGCGAGACGGTGCTTCGAGGCGGTGCTGGCAGGTTGCGGTGCGGCGACGGAGCCGGATTCAGGAGCTGGCATCGATCAGTCCGGACAGCCGGTGCGAGTCGGGCGGTGCGCCGCAAAGCGTGCGAGCGGTGCCCAACTCCGGTGCGGTCACAGGACTCGAACTCAGCAGCAGTGACCGTGTCGGTCGGACCAGTTCGATTTGGCGTAGCGAAGCGTTGCAGGACGCGTTGTCCCTCGATGCGGTGCAGGCAGCGGCTCGTTGACGGAGTCGGTGAGACCAGGGCCGTGCGTTGCAGGGCGAGACGGTGCTTCGATGCGGTGCTTACAGGACACCGAGTCGGTCGTGAGAGTCGGTCACAGCTCCCTACCTCTGTAGCCACTGAAACAGAGTTTCCAGCAGCAATTCACAAAGGGGGTGAAGTCCAATGGTCCTGGGACTTCGGTCAGGGGGCAAGATCTCTTCCAAGCCCTTGGAGATCCTTCACAAGTTGATGAAAGTCACAGCAAAGCAAAAGTTCCTTTCTCCTTTCTTTGTCAGTCAGGCAAACCACTGCAGGCCAATCCCCCAAGCAGCACTTCAGGCTTAGGGATAGTCTCTCCTCAGTTTCTTCTTGGTTCCGCTCCTCAGCAAAGGTTTCTTCTTGTTCCCAAAAGTGATCTAATTTCCTAGGGGTCTGGGTCCCTGTTGTAATCTAGCAAGTGATTAATGCATCCTCTTTATTGTTGCCCTTTGCCTTGCTGCTCAGTCTATGTGATGTCATCAGAATGTTGAGAGTGTTTGAGTGGAAGAAGGAATCAGTTGGTGTGGAAGGGCTGAGCGGCAGGAGGCTGCTCCTGGTGGGGCATTGTATGAGGCCTTGCATGAGACTTAATATGGATCCTATCTGAAGAATAAAGCTGTGATCCTGAACTACATCACCGGACTACGTATCTTTCATTTAACTGTAACACTGGCGACGATTTTAAAGAACCTGCGTGCTACTTCAATGGAGATTGGACTTTTAAAACTGAAGAAACTACAACCTGTGGATTTGAACAAATCTGGCACCCCTAATGCCCCACCAGTGACCATTTCATCGGTCGCCCCAACCAGTAAGTGCCAGTTTGTCTTGGACTTTCCTTCATTATCTTGTTTACCTGTCTTTGCTGAACTGTTCCTGTCCTGTAACATGTTGACAGAGAACATCATCTGTGACCTGGACATTATTTGTGTACTAGTGAGTACTGTACATTTGGCTTTGGCTTAGTTCCTGCTGCCTGTTGGATTTTGGAATCAAAGGTGCCAGTTCCTATCTGCCTACCTACTGCCCACTGCCTCCCTGTCCTTCTGCCTTGGAGGAGTGTTTGTCTTCATTGTCCTGACCTTCTGTGCCCCTAATTCTGGGCCGGTAGTGCCTGAAATCAACATTGGTGAGACTGTTTTCGTCAATTATTTTTTTTTACCACATTTGAGACCTGTTTGGTCTCTTCAACCGCTCTATTGTTGGTGGATTTAGGGCACGAGCTCCGTTTGGAACACTTGCATTTTCCGCCATAGATTGATTTGATCCAACTGACTTTGTCCCTGCGCGCGCAACCTCACCTGCGGTCTCTTCTTGGGTTCCTACACGACACGCTGTTCATCGAAGGGACTTCTATGACTTGACAAGAGACGCTTTTGGAGCGCCTACGTGCCGTGAGCCATCCGGCTCGGCGTCACAGACGATGCCGCCATCTTTTAGTTGGACCCTGTATGATGTTTCCTGCACTTCTTACGAGGGTTTTCTGCCAACCACGGTACAATAAAGTTAATTGAAACTTTTTCTTCTTCGTTAATGGCAACGCTGGCGATTGTAAACCTCGTTGACATTTTGGCACATCAGCTAGTTGAAGGCCTAGCAGCGCTAACCAAGATGGAGTCGCTGTGCTACACCGCTTAGGATGTGGACAGTTATGTGGAACTTTTGGTGAGGACCTCGGGTGAGAGATCGCTCACCGGAGTATTAGACTTTCTTTTGGTTTTATTTCATGTGTGTCTTATGTGATTATTGTACCTTTCACTGGTACCTGATGTTGTAGCCCTGATTGTTGTTGTAGCCCTGATTATTGTTGTGTGTGTGCAGTAGGGGAGTCCTGTGGTGTCCGTGTCCCTAGTCCTGCCGCTGTTCTTGGTTGTGGGTTGACACAGGTTCGTCACCCTGTAGGCAATGTGTCCCGCAAGTGTATGCAGCGCAGTTGTGTGTGTGCAGTAGGGGGAGTTCTGTGGTGTCCCTAGTCCTGCGAGGGTGTGCAGTAGAGGGTTGTCCCTAGTCCTGCCGCTGTTCTTGGTTGTGGGTTGACATAGGTACGTCACCCTGTAAGCAATTGTCCTGCAGGTGTACGCAGCGCAGTTGTGTGTGTGCAGTAAGGGGAGTTCTGTGGTGTCCCTAGTCCTGCGAGGGTGTGCAGTAGAGGGTTGTCCCTAGTCCTGCCGCTGTTCTTGGTTGTGGGTTGACATAGGTTCGTCACCCTGTAGGCAATTTGTGTCTTTACCCCTGTGGTTGATATGAGAGTATATGGTTTCTCACTGTTTGGGAATATGAGAAGACTCAAGCTTCTCTGGATTTACCGTTGTTTTTGGTTGGGGTTTATGTAGTACCCTGTGTTTAGGGGTTGTAAAATTACCCTTAGAGTGTTACGCCTTGGAGTTTAGGCATGTGATTTGAAGAATACAACGCTTTTGTGTTTCTCTCGTCTTTTCTAGATGGGATGGGGATGTGGTGTTTGACGATGTTTTTTAAGTTTGATGTTATTCTTGAAGCTCTTGACTATTCGTATGTGTGTATGTCCACCTCCGCACATTTATTTATTGTTAGTCAAATTGCATGTATGTACTATGATCTTGCATGTATGTACTATGATCTTGCATGTATGTACTATGATCTTGCATGTATGTACTTTCATCTTGCATGCTGGTATTATGATCTTGCATGTATGTACTATGATCTTGCATGCTGGTATTTTTACAATTTTAATGAGGGGGATGTGTTGTAATCTAGCAAGTGATTAATGCATCCTCTTTATTGTTGCCCTTTGCCTTGCTGCTCAGTCTATGTGATGTCATCAGAATGTTGAGAGTGTTTGAGTGGAAGAAGGAATCAGTTGGTGTGGAAGGGCTGAGCGGCAGGAGGCTGCTCCTGGTGGGGCATTGTATGAGGCCTAGCATGAGACTTAATATGGATCCTATCTGAAGAATAAAGCTGTGATCCTGAACTACATCACCGGACTACGTATCTTTCATTTAACCGTAACAGTCCCCTTTTTATACACAGTTTCTCTTTGTTCTCTGAAGGCAGAGAGGCCTCTGCCTAGCCCAAAACCAGTTCTGGACAGTCCTGGAGCACTTTGTTTTTCTGACTCCTTCTTTCCTTTCAGAATGTGGGGCAGAGTGCTCAGCCGCCCGGCAGGAGGTGGAGCCAGCATTGTGGAAGACAGGCACAGCCCTATTCAGACCCAGGTGCAACTCCTCCCTCCCCTCTGGATGCAGATCTTTCTATTCAGCCCTGTGCTGACTCACCCTCTCCTGTAGCCACCCCCAGCCCCTGTCACTCAATCTCCAGACAAGGAATACACAACCTAGCAGAGGCAGGTTTGGATAGTTAGGCAAGAAAATACCCACTTTCTAAAAGTGGTATTTTCAAACACAGAGTGTTAAAACCAACTTCACTAAAAGATGTATTTTATCATCCTGAGTTCAGGCATACTAAATTCGTTTTTCTACCATGTTCCCTGGGTCAGTTCTGACTATAAGGTGTAATAGTCAGTCTGCCCATTCTGGCCTATGGGGAGCAGGTAGCCTTGCAATAGTGAAAAACGAAAATGGCTGTAATTCACTATTAGGACATGCCACACACACCAGGGCATGTCCTACCTTATACTTACAATGCACCCTGCCCTAGGGCCTACTTTAGGGGTGACCAACATGCAGTAAAGGGAAGGTTTAGGGACTGGTGTGGGTGCACTCACCAAGTCGACATGGCAGCCCTAGGCTGCACACAGGCTCTGCAATGGCAGGCCTGAGACACACTTTACAAGCTACTTCTGTGGGTGGCACAACCCGTGCTGCAAGCCCACCAGCAGCATTGGATTTACAAGCCCTGGGCACACTCAGTGCACGGTACTAGGGACTGACAAGTAAACCAATCATCCAATCATGGAGTCACTAATACATACATCAATTTACGATAGGGAGCACTTGCACTTTGGCACTGAGTAGCAGCGGCAAAGTGCCCATGAGCATCTAGTCCAGCAAAAACATATCGGCAACAGTGGAGGCATTACGAAAAAATGGAAGGGAGACCCACGCCAAGGATGCCAGGTCTAACACGTGTCCCCTCCAGCTGAAATGTGGGGAGAACTATCCTACCCCTATGGAGTTCTCATCGCTAAGGCGGAAAAATCTGGACAGTCCATCAGCATTGGCGTGTTCTGTACCAGGGCGGTGTTCCACCGTAAAGTCCATCCCCTGTAGGGAAATGGACCACCTCAACAGCTTTGGATTCTCACCCCTCATCTGCATCAACCATCTGAGGGGCCTGTGGTCTGTCTGAACCCGGAAGTGAGTCCCAAACAGGTATGGTCTCAGCTTCTTCAGTGCCCAGACCACAGCAAATGCCTCCCGCTCAATAGCACTCCATCTCTGTTCCCGGGAAGTAACCTCCTACTGAGGAAGGCTACCGGTTGGTCTAGGCCCTCCTCATTGATCTGTGATAGAACAGCCCCTACACCATGCTCTGAAGCGTCCGTCTGAACAATGAACTCATTGGAGAAGTTGGGTGCCTGGAGCACAGGCGCCGTGCACATGGCAGTCTTCAAGGTGTCAAAAGCTTTCTGACAGGCGTCAGTCCAAATCACTTTCCTGGGCTGCTTCTTGGAAGTCAGCTCTGTCAAGGGGGCAACAATGCTGCCATACCCCTTGACGAATCTCCGGTAATACCCGGTGAGTCCTAGGAAGGCTCTCACCTCTGTCTGGGTCTTGGGGGCTCCCAAGCCAGAATGGTATCAATTTTCGGTTGGAGGGGCGCCACCTGGCCGCTCCCAACCTGGTGTCCCAAGTATACCACAGAACCCTGCCCAATCTGGCACTTACTCACCTTGATTGTGAGGCCTGCCCTCCGCAGCGCCATCAACACTTCCCAGAAGTGGCGCAGATGTTCTTCCCAACTGGCACTGAACACTGCGATGTCATCCAGGTAGGCGGCACTGAAATCCTCCAGTCCAACCAACACCTGGTTGACCAACCTCTGAAAGGTGGCAGGGGCATTCTTCATCCCAAAGGGCATCACCCGGAACTGGTAGTGCCCATCTGGTGTGGAGAATGCTGACCTCTCTTTTGCCCCATCAGTCAGGGCGATCTGCCAGTACCCAGACGTTAAGTCAAACGTGCTGAGGTACCGCGCAGCCCCTAGCCGATCTATGAGCTCATCAGCTCTGGGGATGGGGTGGGCGTCAGTCCTGGTGACGGAATTGAGTCCCCTGTAGTCCACACAGAACTGGAGTTCTGGTGTGGTACCAGGCGCGGCAGCCTTTGGAACCAAGACCACTGGGCTGGCCCAAGGGCTGTTAGAGGACTCAATCACCCCTAACGCAAACATCTTGGAGACCTCCTCCTTGATGCAAGCTCTTACCCTGTCAGTCACCCTGTAAGCCTTGTGCTTCACAGGAAGACTGTCCCCAGTGTCCACATCATGGACGCACCAGTTAGTGACACTGGGAACCAGGGAGAACAGGTCAGGAAACTGCCCCAACAGTTGGCGACAGTCACCCTGCTGCTCAGGTGTCAGGGAGGTAGAGAGGTTTACTCCCTCCACTGATCCATCTTGCTCTCGGGCTCACAGGAGGTCAGGAAGAGGCTCGGTCTCCTCCTCCATTCCATCATCTGTAGCTAAGAGCATGCCCACTTGGGACCTCTCCAAGTGGGGCTTCAGGCGGTTCACATGCAGGACCCGCAAGGGGTTCCTGGGAGACTGCAAGTCCACCAAATAGGTAACTGGACTCTTGCGCTCCACCACCATAAAAGGGCCGGTCCACCTGTCCTGGAGCGCACAAGGCTCCACAGGGGCCATGACCCACACTTTCTGACCAGGCTGAAGCTCTACCAGAGTGGCATTCTGGTCGTACCACCGCTTCATCTCCTCCTGGCTGGCTTCCAGATTTGCCTCAGCCTAGTCTGGTTCCTGAAGGCCAGCATGTAACTGTATACATCCTGGGGAGGTTTCCTGGGAGATTGCTCCCAGCCTTCCTTGACCAAACTCAGAGGTCCTCGCACCGGGTGTCCATAGAGGAGCTCAAAGGAACTGAACCCTAGAGACTTCTGTGGCACCTCCCGGTATGCAAACAACAGGCATGGTAAGAGGACGTCCCATTTACGCCTCATGGGTTCTTCCAGACCCATAATCATGCTCCTTGAGGGTCCGGTTGAATCTCTCAACCAGCCCATTTCCTTGAGGGTGGTAAGGAGTGGTGAACTTGTAAGTTACACCGCACTCCTGCCATAGGGACTTCATGTACTTGGACACGAAGTTGGTACCTCTGTCAGACACCACCTCTTGAGGGAATCCCACACGTGAGAAAATTCCCATCAGTGCCCGTCCCACCACGGGGGCCGTCACTGTCCTCAGAGGGATGGCTTCAGGGTACCGGGTGGCATGGTCCACCAAGACCAGGATAAACCTGTTGCCCATGGCTGTCTTGGGGTCCAGTGGCCCCACAATGTCAATACCCACCCATTCAAAGGGGGTGCTGACCACAGGGAATGGCTGGAGAGGAGCCTTGTGCTTCCTCCCACTCTTTCCACTTGCCTGGCAAGTCTGGCATGTCCTGCAGTGAGTGGCGGCACTCCTGCGCATCTGGGGCCAATAGAAATGGGTGACAAGCCTGTCAAAGGTCTTGTCCTGCCCCAGATGTCCTGCTAACGATACATCATGAGCCAACCGCAGTAGGAAGGCTCTGAAGCGCTGGGGTACCACCAGCACACGGGCTGACCCAGGCTCAGCAACCTTAGGCTCTGAATACAGGAGACCATTCTCCCAGTAAATCCAATGTGATCCAGACTGATCACCTGCTGCCTGGTCTGTGGCCTGTTGCCTCAGACCCACGAGAGAGGGGCATGCGTTCTGCTCCTCGCAGAACTCTTCCCTGGAGGGTCCTCCTTCTTGCTGCCAATGGGTCAGCTCAGGTAGGTCCCCCAGTTCAGCTACCTGTTCCCCTGTAGGCTCCAGGGCATCCCCCTCAGGGTCTGCCTCCTCCTGGACCGTGGGAACTTCGGGGGCCGGTTTCCCGCGCCCCTGCCTCCTTTCTCTCCGGCAGGCACCTGGGCCTCCCTCTCAGGCTCCAGGTCCTCTTGAACACCTTTCGCTGCCATTGACCGGGTGGTCACACATGCCCAATCAGGCAAGCCCAACATTTCTAAATGCGCACTCCGCTCCACCTCAGCCCAAGGTGAGCTCTCCAAATCGTTCCCTAACAAACAGTCAACAGGCATGGCTGGCCTCACAGCTACTTGAAGAGTACCCGAGACCCCCCATTCAAAGGGAACCTGAGCCACCTTGCAGTGACTCTCTGTGTTGTCAGCGGCAACAACCGGATAGAATGCATCAGGGATAACCTGCTCCTTAGACACCAGGTGACACTTGACAGCTGTCACACTGGCTCCTGTGTCTCTCAGAGCCTCCACCCTATGGCCATTGATGGTCACCCACTGCCTGTATTTCTTAGTGTTCTCAGGCAGCGGGGTCCTAGGGACCATCTCAGAGTCTCCTAATGAGACAAGGGAAAACACTGTGGGATCCCCCCACCTTGGGCACCCAACTCCTCCCCCAGGGCTACACTAGCCAACTGCCGGGGACTGCACCAGTGGGTGCTGGTTTTCCATGCAAAGGGCAACGAGGATCGTTTGCCTTGTGGCCAGGGGCGCCACACTTGTAACATACCAGTGGTCCCTGGTGAACAGGGGGCCTGTCAGGGCCACTGGCTTCTTCTCAGGGGAAGGCTGGGAACCTTTCCCTTGGTTCCCTTGGGGTCTACTTTGGGGCCCTTTATGGAACTCCCTCCGTTTACCCTTGTCCCCCCCACTCTTCTGCTGCGGACCCTGCCCACCCTTGGCGGAGTCTCCCACGTGACCCTTGTGGACCCGGGTACTCACCCAGCGGTCCGCCTCCTCAGCAAGCTGCCTAGGGTTAGTCAGCTTACTATCAATCAGGTGCTGGCGTAGCTCAGGAAAGCAATTACTGGACAAGTGCTCCCATGAAATCAAATCAAAGAGCGCCTGAAAATCAGTCGCTTTGCTACCCTTTACCCAACCATCCAAGGCTCTGCAAAAGAAGGTCACATATTCAACCCAGGTACTGCTTTCAATCTTACTACAGTTCCTGAACCTTTGCCTATAAAGCTCAGGGGTCAAACCATACCTAGTCATTAAGGCATCCTTCATGTGGCTGTACGAATTATAGACTTCAGAGGGCAAATCCAACAAGGTATCCCGCCCTTCACTGAGGAACCATCCCCACAACCCCGCTCCCCAATCCTTCTCAGGGACCCGGTGGGAAGACATGGCTACCTCATAGGCTTTGAACCACTGCCCAATGTCATCATTTTTAAAAAACTCCTTCACCACATCTTTGGGAATATACACCCTAGCTTCAACAGGCACAGGCGGTACACTGCCACCAGAAGGAGCAATCTCTAAGCTTTTGGCCTTCAATTCCAACTCACTCAAAACTTTCTCATGTTCAAACTGCATTTTCTTTTCCTCTAGGGCTAATTTCCTAGTTTGCATTTCGAATTCTAACTGCCCATTCAGCTTGAGCTTGGTCAGCTCCATTTCGTGCATCCTACTCTCTTTCCTGTCCTCCAACTCCTCTGGAGACAGTCCTCTGGCAGAAACACTGCTACCTACTGGGGAAGGTGGTCTTCCAGCCCCTAGACCCAATAGCCCCTCCAGCTGCCCTTCTGCATTCTCAGCCCCCTCCACAGGGGCACTCCTTGATTCGACCCAGGCCCTCAGCGCCTTTTGGAGGTCCTCCTTCCTGGAGAGCCCGGTCATGGACACTTTAAACTTTTTGCAGAATTGCCTGAGCTGCTTGAGGGTGTAGCATTCTAGCCTCTCCTTCCCAATCACACTCAACAGAGGCTACTGATGCTGGTTTCTCCATCGTGATTAAACTTGGCAGTTGCAAAAATAGGAAATCCCAGAAAAAATGCTATTAAAGTATGTGGTTGCGTTTTGGTCTGCACTCACTAAGTAGTGTTCACCAATCACTGTACATGAGTCACAAATGCAAGTCCAGAATCCTCACCGCTGACCACCAATGTTAGATTTGGGGGTCTCTAGTTGGCAGAGGTAGGTACCTTTGTCCAAATAGGGACCCTTGAGTCTAGTCAGGGAAAGTAGGTACACTCCGGAAATAACCCCTGCTCACCCTCTTGGTAGCTTGGCACGAGCAGACAGGCTTAGTTCAGAGGCAGTGTGTAAAGCATTTGTGAACACATACAGTAATCAAGTGACAACACTACAAATGGACACCACACAGGTTATATATTTATAAAAATAGGTATACTTTATATAGATTTATCACAAGACCATAAACGACAAAAATAATCCACAATACTGTCAAGAATGCGTAGTTCTGATCAAAAAGGCTTAATTCAAGGTTCTGTGCGAGTCGGTAGCCTCCTCCGGCTACGGCGATGTTGAGAACAAACAGTCTAACAAATCCAGCTGACCGCGTCGAGACGGGCCAACACAGCGTAGACAGACTCGGTCACAGTACCTTTTACTTGAAGCGGCAGGCACGGGCGTGCGAGCCGGATGGCTGTACGTCGCGATCGCGATGCAAGATGGAAGCGTTGCAGGACGCGTTGTCCCTCGATGCGGTGCAGGCAGCGGCTCGTTGACGTCGTCAGGAGGCAGTCGGTGAGACCAAGGCCGTGCGTTGCAGGGCGAGACGGTGCTTCGAGGCGGTGCTGGCAGGTTGCGGTGCGGCGACGGAGCCGGATTCAGGAGCTGGCGTCGATCAGTCCGGACAGCGGTGCGAGTCGGGCGGTGCGTCGCAAAGCGTGCGAGCGGTGCCCAACTCCGGTGCGGTCACAGGACTCGAACTCAGCAGCAGTGACCGTGTCGGTCGGACCAGTTCGATTTGGCGTAGCGAAGCGTTGCAGGACACGTTGTCCCTCGATGCGGTGCAGGCAGCGGCTCCTTCACAAGTTGATGAAAGTCACAGCAAAGCAAAAGTTCCTTTCTCCTTTCTTTGGCAGTCAGGCAAACCACTGCAGGCCAATCCCCCAAGCAGCACTTCAGGCTTAGGGATAGTCTCTCCTCAGTTTCTTCTTGGTTCCGCTCCTCAGCAAAGGTTTCTTCTTGTTCCCAAAAGTGATCTAATTTCCTAGGGGTCTGGGTCCCCTTTTATACACAGTTTCTCTTTGTTCTCTGAAGGCAGAGAGGCCTCTGCCTAGCCCAAAACCAGTTCTGGTCAGTCCTGGAGCACTTTGTTTTTCTGACTCCTTCTTTCCTTTCAGAATGTGGGGCAGAGTGCTCAGCCGCCCGGCAGGAGGTGGAGCCAGCATTGTGGAAGGCAGGCACAGCCCTATTCAGACCCAGGTGCAACTCCTCCCTCCACTCTGGATGCAGATCTTTCTATTCAGCCCTGTGCTGACTCACCCTTCTCCTGTAGCCACCCCCAGCCCCTGTCACTCAATCTCCAGACAAGGAATACACAACCTAGCAGAGGCAGGTTTGGATAGTTAGGCAAGAAAATACCCACTTTCTAAAAGTGGTATTTTCAAACACAGAGTGTTAAAACCAACTTCACTAAAAGATGTATTTTATCATCCTGAGTTCAGGCATACTAAATTCGTTTTTCTACCATGTTCCTGGGTCAGTTCTGACTATAAGGTGTAATAGTCAGTCTGCCCATTCTGGCCTATGGGGAGCAGGTAGCCTTGCAATAGTGAAAAACGAAAATGGCTGTAATTCACTATTAGGACATGCCACACACACCAGGGCATGTCCTACCTTATACTTACAATGCACCCTGCCCTAGGGCCTACTTTAGGGGTGACCAACATGCAGTAAAGGGAAGGTTTAGGGACTGGTAAGTGGGTGCACTCACCAAGTCGACATGGCAGCCCTAGGCTGCACACAGGCTCTGCAATGGCAGGCCTGAGACACACTTTACAAGCTGCTTCTGTGGGTGGCACAACCCGTGCTGCAAGCCCACCAGCAGCATTGGATTTACAAGCCCTGGGCACACTCAGTGCACGGTACTAGGGACTGACAAGTAAACCAATCATCCAATCATGGAGTCACTAATACATACATCAATTTACGATAGGGAGCACTTGCACTTTGGCACTGAGTAGCAGCGGCAAAGTGCCCATGAGCATCTAGTCCAGCAAAAACATATCGGCAACAGTGGAGGCATTACGAAAAAATGGAAGGGAGACCCACGCCAAGGATGCCAGGTCTAACAGCACCTATGGGGGTTATCTGGTCACCCTGGACCGGGTCAAAGTCAAGAGTTCAGGCTTGATCCTGGTTGTAACAGCGAGATGCATGATCCAGCGGAGTGATGCGTCTGTGTTGATACCACAGTCGAGGTGATGCTTCTATTTTCACAAACGATGGCTATGCGCCGGTTCAGAAGATGAAGCACTGTGTTTTACCACGCAGTCGAGGGGGTGTGTCAATTGTCTCTCCTGCAGCTGCGGCAATACGTATGTTCTAATGCGATGGGTCCAATGGCAATGCGCTGGTTCCAAGTGTGATGCACCAATTCTGTTCCTGCAACATCAGGGATGCGTTAATTCTGCTTCACGCAGCAGAGGATGTGTCGGTTCAACTGGAGCAAGCACCTGGATCCACTTCTAGTGGACCAGGATCCCAGAGTCTCAGAACAGGAGGCAAACCAGCATGCCATTGGAGATCATTCTGGGTTCAAGTAAGGTAGTCCAGATCTTTCTCAGCAAGGCAGAGGGTAGCATGCACAAGGGTAGCACAGCAAAAAAGCAGTTCTTCCAGAGCAGCAATCCAGTAGGCTGTCAGTCCTTGTACCAGCTCAGCAGTCCTTTTTCCTGGCAGTGTTTCTTCACAGGTCCCGAGTGTCTGATTTAGTGGGGTCAGAGACCCAGTACTTATACTCAGTTGTGCCTTTGAAGTGGAGGTGACTTCAAAGAGGGGCTTTGAAGTGAACAGAGGTCCTCCCTACCCAACCCTGGCTCCACACTCACTTCAGGGGGAGTATGCAGCCCATTATGTAGGGACAGTTACACTGCCCATATTCAGGTGTGTCAGCTCCTCCCTCCCATCCTACCCAGGATGACCCATCAGGATGTGGATGGGCACTCAGTCACACCTAACATTCCTTTGTGTATTGCTCCCTAGAGGGGATGCACAAAGTCCAGCTGTCACCCACCCCAGACCTGTATTGGAGACAGGCTGCAGGCACTAAGAGCAGAGAAATGCCATCTTTCTAAAAGTGGCCTTTTTAAAATAGTAATAATAATTTTAACTTTGCCAGCAAAGAGGATTTATAATTACTATTCTAATGATTTTAAACATGACAGAACTACTCCCTCTCAATCAGGAAATGCAGCTTATAAGTGTAATAAGGAATTTCAAATGTCAACCTATGAGAAGCGTAGGCCTCACAGTAGTGAAAAACGAATTTCGGTGTTTTTCACCACCAAGACATGCAAAACTTAATAGTACATGTCCTCCCTTTTAATTACATAGCAACCTGCCCTAAAGGCCACCTAGGGGTGACTTATATGTAATAAAAGGAGAGTTTAAGGCATTGGAAGGGGTATTAAATGCCACGTCGACATTTTAAATTATGAGTCCAGAGACACCAAACTCCACATTTCTATCTGCTCCCAATTGGAAATTACACGTAAAAGGTGTTTAAGGCAATCCCAATTTTAACCTATGAGGGAGAGAGACTTTACAGTAGTGAAAAATTTATTTAAGAGTATTTCAGTACTAGGACATGTAAAACTTAAAAGTGCATGCCCTACTTTTTAGATACACTGCACCCTGCCCTACCTAGGGCCTACCTTAGGTGTGACTTGCATGTAATAAAAGGGAAGGTTTGGATCTTGAAAGTAGTTTATCTTGCCAGGTTGAAATGACAGTTTAAAATTACACACACAGGCTCTGCAGTGGCACGTCTGAGACATATTTTAAGGGCTACTTGTGTGGGTGGCACAATCAGTGCTGCAGGCCAACTAGTAGTATTTAATTTACATGCCCTGGGCACATGTAGGTTACTCTACTAGGGACTTATAGATAAATTAAATATGCCAATTGTGGATAAGTCACTCAAACCATGTTTAGGGGAGAAGCACATGCACTTTAGCACTGGTTATCAGTGGCAAAGTGATCAGAGCCCTAAGGCCAACAAAAAGAATGCAGCAATAGCTGGAGGTAAGCAGGCAAAATGTTTTGGGGATACCACCCTAAGGCTGTCAGGTCTAACAAAGGGGTTGTACAGAAGTTGCTGTTCCTGGCTCCTAAGCTCTTTGGCTATGAGTTGAATGACATGGTGCAACGTTCTCCCGAAGTGAAGAAGATTCTCCCGCCATTCAAGCTCAATCCTGGGAAGAAGTCCTTTTTCCATAAGCAGTAATTTCAATCATAGGATGCCAAACATCCCTTTCGTGGCAGGCCAGAGGTCGGGCCGTGTTTCATAATAACAAATCCCGACCACAGCCCCAGTCGGGGAAACCCACTTCCCAGTCTTCCTGTCAGTGGCAACCTGGTGGAAAATGACTATATGGCTGTAAGGGCTCGTTTGACTCTGTTTCCCGGGCAGTGGATGTGGTATGTGTCTGATCCTTAGGTTCTAGCCATTGTTTTGAATGGGTACAGGATTCCTTTTCATCATCATCCTCCTCCACCGATGTTCCGTTCTACACCTATATCATGAAATGCAGAAAAATGAGCTGCTGTCCTAGAAGGGGTGGAAAACTTGCTTCTGAAGAACACAGTGGTTGTAGTCCCTACAAGTCAAGAGGGTCTCGGCCTATATTCCATTTTGTTTTTAGTCCTGAAAGGGGATGGTTCATTCCAACCTGTTCTGGACCTACAATTCTTGAATAAGTTTGTTCAGTTGGACTCTTTCAGGATGATCTTTCTGCAGGGAATCATTCCCTTGATTCGCCAGGGTAACTACTTGTCAACGCTCAACCTGGAACATGCCTAAATGCATGTCCCTATTCATCTCCTCAGTCAACAGTTTCTTTGGTTTTCGGTGTAAGGGAGGCACTTCCAATTTCAGGCCTTGCTATTCGGTCTGCCGACAGTGCCCCCGATCTTCACCAAGGTATAGGCTCCAATAGTGGCCGTGCTACAACTTAAATGGTTTTCTTTATTCCTGTATATCGATGAATGGCTAATTTGAGGTTCTTATTTTCCTGAAGGTTCAGGAGGCAGCGTCTGCAACAATATATTTTCTGCAGTCTCTGAATTTCAAGGTCAACTTTGGCAAGTCCCATCTGATGCCTTCTCAACAGAGACTGTTTATTGGCACTCTTTTCAACATGCTACAGGCCTAGGTGTTTCTTCTTGCGGACAGGATTTCTGTTCTTCATTCAGCTGTTCAGACATTGATGACTTTATCTTCTGCTCCAGCCCGTTTCTGGCTTTGGGTTCAGGGGTTGTTAGCAGCAACCACAGCGGTGGTGCCTTGGGCTCATTTTCATTTAAAATCCCTTTAAAATCATTTATTAGCCCATTGGAGCCCAGAATCGGGTCAGTACGGCTTTCCAGTCCCTTCCTCCCTGGGGATGGTGAAGGCACTGGAATGGTGGCTAAATTCTGCAAACTGGACTCATGGGGTTCCTTTTTAGTTTCCTCCTCCTCCTCTGTTGCTCACGACAGATGCCAGCCAGTGGGGATGGGGTGCGACACTGGTGGAATTGGAGGCTCAGGGTCCATGGTCCAGGGAGGACAGTTGCCGTTCTTCCAACTGGAGGGAACTTGCTGAAGTGTAGCACGCAGTTCGATTCTTTCAGCCCCTCCTTCAGGGTTGTCTAATGATTCGCACAGACAATAAGGTGGCCTGCAGCTACCTTAATCGGTGGGGGACCAGATCTCTTCAGTTGAATTTCCTGGTATCTCACATATTTGCATGGGTTGACATTGCTCTTTTATCTTTGACAGCAGTCTACATCCAAGGGTTAGCTCAACTTCCACGCGGATTGTCTGAGCCTCAATATGCCCTCTTCGGTCTCCTTCCATCTGAAGAGGGGTCTGTTGGACCAGATTTGTCTCACTTCAGGGTCCCCTTGGTTGGATTGGTTTGCCAACTGCTCCAATGCGTTGCTGCCAATCTTTTGTTCAGAACAGAGCAAACAGGGGGCTTGGGCGGTGGATGTTTTGTCCTTTCCGTGGCCAGAGGACCAGCTTTATGCATTTCCTCCGATTACCCTCTTCCCAAGGGTGCTTTGGAAGATTTGGGAGGAGAGGGTATCGGTAATTCTGATTGCCCAATTTTGGCCTTGTCGGCCCTGGTTTCCAGTGCTTCAGAAGTTATCCAGGAATCAGTTTGTCTTACTCCCATTGATTCAGTCACCTCTGCAATACCCTCATCTGTCGTTCAGTCAGCTCAGCAGTCTGCAAATGAAGGCATGGTTCTTGAGGGTCAGTCCTTAGAGATGCTTGGTGGTTCTCGGGGGGGGTGTCTGCAGACTCCAGTCTTCTAGAAGACCCTCTACTATTTCTTCCTATCATAAGAATTGGGGTTCTTTTAAAAAATGGGCTACTGTTCATGATTATGATCCAGTGGCTGGGGATCCTTTTTGTATCCTTGATTTTCCAAGGGACAGGTTTCTCAAGAATTTAGCTCCTCCCACCTTGGCCACTCAGTGCCACTATTAAGGCTTTGGGGGTCCTACTGGGGAGTTGGATGAATTGTTTCAGTTGGTTACCGGCTCTTGAGGAGTTTTCATCTTAAACGGCCTCCTCTTCATTCCACATCTGCAACTGGCTCCATTTGAGCTTTTGAACTCTTCTTCTCTGGTGTGGTTATCGGCCAAGTTGTTTTTTGTGCTGGCTATTACTTCTGCTCATTGGTTAGGTGAGCTTTTGGCGTTAGTAATTTCTTTCCCTTATCTCAGGATTTTTCCAGATCATGTTGTTCTTTGTCCTGATCCAGGGTTTCTCCCTGAAGCTAGTTCAAAATGTTATTTGTAGCGAGAGTTGATTCTTCCTGTTTTTGAGGAGAATGGTTGCAGTGGGATTCCATTCTCCATTGATGTTAAGCACTGTTTGTTGTGTTATTTATAGCGTACTGAGGGTTTTCACCTTTCTCAGTCTTTGTCTCCTTTGGGAATGTTCCTATAGGTAAAAACGTGACGACTTCTATCTTGAGTCACTGGGTATGACAAGCTATATCTCAGGCTTACGCTTTTCTTGATCTAATTCCTCCTTAAGTCCAAGGCAGGCCCATTAGTTCAGTCGCTGCAACCTGGGTGGAGGTTGGTGGTGTGTCTATCCAGGATATCTGTAGGGCTGCTACCTGGTCCTCCTTTGATACCTTTGTTAAGCCCCATCATTTGGAAGTTGATGATGCCATGCCCAGTAATTTTGGTCATTTGGTTTTGGCTACTGCTGCTATGAATACATTATGTCAGTACAAACATTTTGTCTGTGGCTTGTGAGTTCCTTACTGTGTAATGACGGGGACGAGGAGGACCGTATGAGGGGGTAATGTCTTCTTTACCGTCTGGTAATCTTCATTACCCTGATTAGGTCCTCCTCGTCCCAGGCATTGCCCCTCCCTTGGGGTTTGCATTTCTTCTTGCTTGCGAACTTACAGGAGGATGGTGGAGCATTGTCCATTTAATGGACAAAACTAAATACTACATGGTATGGGCCTGTCGAGGGTAGAGCCACCATTTCTATGTAATGACTGGGATGAGGAGGACCTTATGGAGGTAAATGAAGATTACCGGTAAGTAAAGAAGACATTGACTGTCTTCTACATTCTGAAATACGTTCTGTCCACCCCTGACCTCAATTGTCCAACGTGTGGATGTATTTTGGAAAAATCTGTGGGTTAGTGAAATGTTCAGAAATGCACAAAGCTGTGCTATGGCGAAGAAGATATCATATTTATTCTTCACACAGAAGGGAGATTTGGATCACATTCACCTTTTGATTCCCAGACACTTTTCCCAGAACATGTTCCTGGTTGATCCCTCACCATTTGCCTTTCTTTTTTTGTCTCCTTTTCCAATTTATGATTTAATCCTCAGTCTCTACAACTATCTTGTGTCTTATGTTATTTTTCACTTTCAGCCAGAGGTCTTATTATCTTTTGCTTATAATAACCTCTTGGTTTTTTTTATTATGCGAATTCACCACTTTAAGTGGGCTTTAAGGGGCTCATGAGCCCGACCTGCAGTGTCCCACGAGACCCGACCTTTATCGGGTTTCGAGCCCGTGGCTACTACTGAGGTGGCCCCCCTACCACTGTGTCCCTGGACAATTGCCCAACACTCACTACTGCTTCGGGGAATGGGGAATATCTGCAGACTTCGGAGCTGTCTCTTCCACCTCTCCTCTCATGGTGCGAGCTGAAGGATGAGGCGGACGGCATTTCCCAGTAACACCGGGACCGTTGCCTTCTATGGAACTATGACGATTCCCCATGGGCGGAAACCAAAACTGTTTGTACCTACCGCGAAGCCCACGTACCATAGCCGTGGCCCGGTGGAGCTGTCCTATGCAGCTATAGAGGAGTCTTGCTCTGGTTCACCCCCTCGGCCGTCACCTACCCAGCCGGACATCGGACATTGTTTATCACGGTTCTTCATGGTTTGATCGGACTTTTTCTGACTGCTTTGTTCCCCCTGAAGTACTGTCCCCCTTCCGGTCTACCTGACTATCTGCATTCCTCTCCCCTGTTTACCTTTCCCCCCCTACCTTCCATTCCCCATAAGACGCGTGTCTTGGCTATGTTACGCGCTAATAACTTAAATGATTGTGTAATCTCATGTTTTTCTCCTAAGCCTATACTTGTAACTGTAACGGATGTAATTTTCGTATCCTGTAACCTGCTGATCCTCATGTAAAGCGCTCTGATACCTCCGGGTCTAGCCAGCGCTATATAAAACTCTGCAAATAAATAAATAAATAAATAAGTGTAGTACGCATAGTGGTTTCTTAATTCCCCAATGCATATTTTATTTGGATCCATTTGTTTTGTTTTTTCTGCTGGCCATTTTTGCCCTATGCATTTTTATTGTGTGTCTTTGTTTTGACTTATACTCCCCTACGTGTTGCCCTTTCTTTGCAAGACTTTTCATTGCTGTGCTAAATTGTTTAATTTCAGGTTCTACCTTTGTTTTCCAGGTTGCTCACAACCACCTTTTAAGGTCTGACCATAAGCAGGGTGGATCCATACTACAGTGTGCAACTGCAAACTTTGATGGTACGGAATTAAATTATTTATTTGCAAAGTTTTATATAGCGCTGGCTAGACCCGGAGGTATCAGAGCGCTTTACATGAGGATCAGCGAGTTACAGGTTACATAATTACATCAATTACAGGAGTCAAGTATAGACATAAGAGAAAAACATGAGATTACACAATAAAATGAGTTATTAGCGCATAGAATAGCCAAGACACACGTCTTATGGGGAATGAAAGGTAGAGGGGGAATGGTAAACAGGGGTAAGGGATGCAGATAAAGTCAGGCAGACCGGCAAGGGGGAAAAGTACTTCAGGGGGAACAAAGCAGTCAAAGTGAAAGAAAGACAAAACCGACCTGAGTATCAGTGAAAGTATACGAAGGGAGGGGTGTGGGAGACCAAAGGGGGAGAAATCCTACTGTGAGAGCACATTTAGTGGCTGATTGTGCTGCCGTTTATCTTCTGTTGTATTTAGTGCAAAATGCATTCTCACATCCATTTTAGATGCAAGCGTGCATTTTGCACTAAGAAACTAATGCTAAATGCTGTAAGTAAGTTGGGGAAAATCCTACCCCAAGTACATATTTGGTGAGTGCCTGCTTGCACTCCCTTTTCATGTTCTACTGCAGTCAACTCTATCACAAACTCACTCGCATTTATTTTGTACATTCAGGGGTATTTTTGCACTAAGAAAATAATGCTGAATATAGAATTACTCTTCGCACATAATTCTGTGCAATCACATGGAATCTTTGGTTAATTCCATGAGATTGCTCTACATGTAATTACGTGAGGTATGCCCATCTCTAATTAACAACTGTGTTCACAACAATGACATTTGTTGGCTGCTTAGTTGGTATAATTTGTAAATTCTCATCGTCATTGTGAGTGCTAACCTAGTTTGGATTTTTTTTCTTTTTATATGTGCTTAGAATTGTTATGAAAAGAGGCTCATTTAAATGTTACTTCACTTTCAATCCTGTTTTTTGCCTCTGGTCTAAAGGAATTGCTACTCAGAGCAGGTAAGGTGGGTAACTATTTAATCCTAGATGTGTGAGTCTGTATTTGATCTTTGAAAGTCCTAGCTACCAAGTACAGAGCACGGGAAGTATAAACTAAACACATAAGTGATCCCCATGCCCCATCCAGCTTGCAAAGGAAAATTCACATGCACTGCTGCTGCCAGAAAGGGTGAGGTTCTATTCTCCGGTTCAAGCAACAATAGGGTGCAGAGAAGTTGATGTAGTTGAGGCAGCCATTTCAGAGTAGATCCTTCCTAGATGCCAGGAGGTTTATAAGTATAGTCCATTTTATGGGAGGAAGAGAGAGCTGCAGGGCTGTAGAAAGAGGAGAACACAGTCTGGGGCATTTGATCTTCTCTCTAGAGGGTAGCAAGTTCAGGGGTGGAACGGTTAGATGATGCAACAACACACCTTTGTACCGAGTTGCAGAAGTGACAGGCGTGCTGAGCGATGGGCGGAGAACAGAGAGCGCAGAGCGGAGCACAGGACCCGCATCAGACCCGCAGACCTGCAGCACCGATAGCTCCCCCAGGTGCTGCGGCAAACTGCAGGTGAGTTGCAATGCGGCACCAGCATCAGTGGCGTCAGCATCCGGCATCCCTATGCCAAGGATGGCCGCTTAAGACAGGAGGGGCAGGGGCAAGCACGGCAGCTGCAGCTAGCTGCCACTAAGTGCATGGGTCCCACTCCAACCCCACAATGAGGTTGAGTCAAAATACCCTCCCCACCCAAAATTCCCCAACTTGAAACGCAGAGAGAGTTCATGGGACTTATCCCTTTTGGGTATGTGGACTCAGCAGGACTACTCCCCCGCCACCAGGGCAGGGTGGCCGAGCGGAACGATGTATTTGGAAGTGGTGTTTAAGAACTTGGCTTGCTGTGTCCAGACCGGCATAGGGGAAGCGTTGCTCCATAATGCACTGGTGTCTTAGCATTTCAGTGGTGTATCACAGTGCGGTGGAGCAGTCTTGACCCGATGAACAGTGTATTACATGAGTCATTAATCATTGTCGCTTGTGCGGCTGTCTTCGGATGATGCGGGCGGGCCGTTTGTGTAGGTTTTCTATAGTTGTTTAGCATATGCCATGCCGCTTTAGAGTCTGTGAAATAGCGCAGTTTGCCATCAGTGTCTATTCTCCGTTTAGCTGGGTACATTAGTGCGTAGGAAATGTTCAGTTGTTGGAAGATTCGCTTGGCTGGTAGAAAGTCTCGCCTTGCTGCCTGTACTGCCAGGGTGAAATCAGGCTAGAATGAGAGAGTGTTTCCTTGGTGTCTGACCTCCCCCATTTCTCTGGCTTTCTGCAAGATTTTGACGCGGCAACAATAGTTTAGGATGCAGGCTATTATTGGCCGCGCAGGGGCCCCAGGGGGGCCGTGGGCCAATCGACCGGTGTGCTCTCTCAACAATAAAGACCTCGGACAAGGCAGTGCCAAACAGTTCGCGGAGCAGCGATTCTAGGTAGTCCTCCATTTTGGATATAGCGGTCGATTCGGGGATTCCAGTAATTCGAAGATTGTTTCTCCGAGAGTGGGATTTAAGGTCTTCATTTTTGGCACGGATGAGTTTCAGTATCTTGCCCATTTTGAGCAAGCGCTAGCGATTCTTTGAGCTGGTGTCGCCTGCGCAGACACTCTGGCTTCCAAATGTGTGATCCGAATACCATGCAAATCCACTCGTTGCTTGACCTGGTCAAGTCTGGCCGCTAGACTGTCGATTTTTGAGTCTATAGCTTTCAGGCCAGATTTGACCGCAAGGAGCGTATGTTCTCATATTGCACTACAGTGATGTCCGTTTGAATGGCCTTTTCTTCTGCCTCTTGAGGTGGGGCTCCGAATCTGCCAGTGCACTTGCCCTCAAAGGTCAACTTGGATTGTTTAGTGTTGGTCTTTCCCATCGCAACTTTGGTTAGGGTGAGAGTGTGCTAGAGTGGTGCCCACTGGCATGTTACTGTTGTGGCACTGCGTTGCGTTCGGTTTGGCCCGCTGTAGTGATCTGTGTGCTCTCTTTGTCTATTGTGGTGGTAGTTGCTTAAGGTCTAACCTCAAGGAGTGTGGCGGCAAAGATCTACATTGTGTACCTGGAAGATAGATATCTGTGGTGTCCTTTGTATGCAAGGACGGAGTGGGGTTATATACTGGTCTGCTTGTTGTTGGACTATTATGTTCAGATATTTCTCGCAACACAGGTGCTCAGGTTGTGGAGTCTTCAGACTGGTAGACCCAATGCTGGAATTATGCGAGATAAGATAGGTCCCACCTTGTCGTATGGCTTCGAAATCTCTTTTGGCAAGCTCAGCACCGCATTAAGCCAACATGTGACTAAGACCTACAAAAAAGTGCTTCAGCTGCGAAAAATCTCATCCGCAGCCCAGATTCGATTAGAGCTAGGCCTCCTTAACTATGAAATGCAAAGCGTGGGTGCTTTTCTCAACCTGTGCCATAAGTTGAGACAGGCTAGAGCTGGCTCCCTTGAGTCTCTGTTATGGACTGACATCAGTTCCAGCAACCTAGGTGGGTCACACAGTCAGTTCCTTAATGAATGTATGCTGCAATTATCAGCAAGTGAACTATGGAATCTCAATCCAAGTAAAAAAAGCGTTCAAATCAAGTATTAAGAAGCGTATCCCACTGTGTTCCTACTTGCCAGACAGGGCGATCCTAGCTAAACGCAAGCATGCTTTGGCAGTAATCAATTGTTATCAGCTGGCCTCCCCATTGCCATACCTTGCTTGCACATATTCCCTGCACCTAAAACAGAGATTTTTGGCCATTGGACTGGGCGAGAGGCACTTTCTGAAACATCTAGCTCCCTGGCAGCATCCATCAGACGAGCTTGTGTGTAAGGGCTGCGGGGAATCAGTCAAATCCCTGGAGCATGACCTATGTATCTGCCCAGCACTGAATGACCTGCGTAGACAAAAATTGAGGCTTGAGTGGAACAAACTGAGAGTCCGGGCCTGCAGGCAGGGCATCATTGCGGCATTGAACCCAGAGAATACGGCCCTAAATATTTGTTTAACGATCTTCATTCACCTTGCATATCGTAAATTCATGCAACCTATCTGCCATTCAGAAAACTCAGTTCTTGCCGTGTCAAAATGAGGAAATAGGTACAGGCGGACACATTAACTGCATATATTTGATGCAACCTTTGCCTCACCTCAGTCTCCTGGTCTGGAGATTTTGCAAGTTCGACTTCAGTGAAGTCTCGTTACACCGAATCATCTTACAAAGCTTACAGCACAGTTCAGGGCTGACTCTACTTCCTTCAAGCACTACTCTACGTGCAACGTAGAGTACTTGTTTTAAGTCAAAAGTCTGTGTAATTCTTAAGAACTGCGGAACCCTGCTCAAGGAATATGGAACGCTAAGTTGTGGGGTTGAGTGAAAATATGCAACATCAACTGCCTGCCATAGAGACTTGTAACTCTGAACTTCACACTAAAACCGCTGCATTATAGCATGGAACAAGCTAATTCGATTCCGAGTCTCTATTTAACATTCACTACTTTATTGATGAACTGTTGGATAATATAGCACTAAGCACCGTAGTAACTTAACATTTTGATTTTGCATCGGACTACGAACACTTACGCACCTTAGAGTTACTTTGCACCTGTTCTTACATGAAGGTTACCTCGTTTTTATAAGGGAGTTTTTATCTAAATGTAAATATTAATATATACCTGTTACATTCTCGTTGATTATGATGAGAGCAGCAGAGCGCAAAATGCTAGATTAATGTTTTTATACACATTGTAATCATTTTTAATTAAACAAACAATAAAATGATTGACTTGAACACAACTTTGTATGTCTACCAGAGATAAGTGTTGCAGAGGTGCGATCGACACTAAATGGCTCAAGGCTGTAGCATGTGTTTGCCTCCAAGGAAAGTTTATGGTCAAGATGTGCTCTCACTAGAGGTAGCGGAGCGTCACAATTTGCCAGTGTAAGAAACTGGATTATTAGTTGAGGGGGTGAGAACCTACCCCAAATAATCCCAATTCTTTCAAGGTGAAACACAAAAGTCACTAAATAAACCTCTGCTTAACCCCCTGGTAGCTTGGCACAAAGCAGTCAGCTTAACTTAAAGGCAATGTGTAAAATATTTATGCAGTACTTAAACAGCAATAAAGTGAAAATACAACACAAGAAAAATCCCAGGCTAATTTAGGAAAACAGAGAATATTTTAATAAATAAAGTGACATCACAATAACAAAAATCCATTAAGTAAAACTAGAGATATATATTTTTTTAATTTTAATTAAAAATAGCACTGAACACCACAAAGTGCCAACTGCGGTTATCTGGTCACCCTAGATCATGTCAAAGTCAAATGTTAAGGCAGACCGTGATGGAGCACCCATCAACTACAGGGACCAGGTTCATCCACGTGGACAGTTTACCTTTGGAGGAAAAGTGGTGGTCAGCAGGGCAAGCTGGATTTTAAGCAGGGCCAGATGACAACAGGTTGCTGTAGAGTAATGTCCTAGTGCGGACATCAATGAAAGTGGGAAAGCTCACATCAGGTGAAGTCTGTGCACAGGAAGGTCTCGACATTGGTGAGTTGCTGATCAGCATCTGTCCCGGGAAGGCCTTCTACGTTTGGAATTAGAAACTTTTCTGGAAGTCAGCTATCCTTCAGTGGTGCAAACTAGCAAGCTAAGGCCGACAGGTGATTTTATGTTGGCAGCTGCGGCTTTGACAGCCAGTCTACATAGGTTTTCCAGTTGGCAAAAAGTTTCCAAATCTCACTTGCCGTTTGGGGACAGGAGGCATAGCCAAGGGTCCAGGACCTGAGGACACCACTTGCGTGAAAGGACGCGCTCCAACAGAGACGAACAGTAGGGTGTAGGGCAGGTACATTTGATGCTGGCCAGCTGGGCAGTTGAAGGAAAAGAGCCTCTGGAAGCTCGTTGTGTACTTATAGATCAAATAGGATGTCAGCCAACTGACTCTTGGAGTTACTACTGGGGTCCTGTGTTCAAGGAAAGCAGGTCTAGTCTTCCTTCAGGTTCTACAGACAGCAAGGCAATCCTTCTAATTCTTCACAGGTTCATGAGTGCTCTGTGGAGCGCACAGGGGATGCCAACATTTATGCCCAGTCCCTTCCTGTGGATGGGGGCAGGGGGGGGGACTCCTGCCTACTCCTGCCTACTCTGAAAGCTCTAACCAATGGTGTAGAGCTTTCAAGGGGTCACTCTATCCCCCTTTGCAGTACATCCTCTGTGGATTTCCTGTATATTATATCACAGTGCCCCTCTCTACCAAACTTCAACTTGGCAGAACATTTCTTCACCTGGTCAGATGTCCCCCTACCCAACCAGATAGGTGGCTATGATAATGGGCAACCCCGCCCTTGTGGTCACTCTAAAGTTCTGGGTCAGCTCCATCCTCCCACCGGGTTTGGAGCCAAGCTGACTAGGAAGACAAAGGGAGTCAGGCCTAGGTGAGCTACATCAGCCAGTTACAGGGTAGGCATACTTTGAAGCTCAGGATGGGGATGGGCAAAGCTCCCATGCCATCCTGTTCAAGGAAGAAAAACACCTCTCCACGCCCAAGCCCTTTGTCCACTTTCTGGGAGCATTCCACATCTCACCACAGGGGAGCCATGTAAACCATTAAATGTACATGCCTACTTTTCAAATACCATGCACGCTGCTCCATCAGCATTTAGGGCCTAACTTAGGGGAGTCTTATAGCCATTAAAAAGTAAGCTTTAGGCCTGGCAAAAAGTTTTTTTTGCCAGGCTGAAATGGCCCTTTACAACTAACCACTGGTAGCAATTAGTTTACAGGCCCTGTGTACATATAGCACCATATATTAGGGACTTATAAGTAAATTAAATATGCCAATTAGGTATATGTGAGTTTTACTAGGTTTTAAAGTGAGAGGACAAGTACCACTGGTTAGCAGGAGTGAATTGTGCAGTCCTAAGGCCAACAAAAATGGATTTAACAAAATAAGGCAGCAATCTGGGGGAATACCATGCAAAAGATGGTAATTTCCAACATATGTTCCCCTTAGCAGAAAACAGGGAGAACTACTCACAATTATGGAGGTTCTCATCGCTAAGGCAGAAAAACCTGGAAAGATGATCAACATTGGCATAGTCAGTCCCAGGGCGGTGTCCCACCATAAAGTCCATTCCCTGTAGGGAGATGGACTGCTACAAAACTTTTGATTTTCATCCAGAATTAGCTTTGGCCACCTGAGAGGTCTGTGATGTGTCTATACCTGGAAGCAAGTCCCAAACAGGTAGGGTTTCAAGTTCTTCAGTGCTCAGACCACTGTTAAAACTTCCCTCTCAATTGCACTCCACCTCTGTTTCCTTGGAAGCACCCTTCTGCTGAAGGCTACAGGATGGTCCAAGTCCTCAATGTTTAGTTGTGACAAGAACGCTTCAATGCCATGCTCTGAAACAGCTTTCTCAATTAGGAATTCTTTGAAGAAGTCAGGTGTCTTGAGCACTGGTACTGTATACATAGCCTCTTTCAGGGTATCAAAAGCCTTCGGGAACACCTGTGCCCAGATTATCTTTTTGTGTTTCTTCTTGGGAGTCAGCTCAGTTAAGGGGGCAACAATGGTGCCATAGTCCTTAACAAATTTCCTGTAGTACCCAGTGAGGCCTAAAAAGGCTCTGACCTTGGTGTGGGTCTTGGGAGGCTCCCAAACCATAATGGTCTGTATCTTGGGCAGAAGAGGCTGCAGATTGCCTCCTTCTACTTGGTGGCCCAAGTACAAGACTGATCCTTTCCCTATCTGGCATTTACTGGCCTTGACAGTCAGTCCTTCCTGTTTCCGGGCCTGAAGCATTTCCTGGAGTTGGTACTGGTGGTCATCCCAACTGGAGCTGAAAACAGCAAAGTAATCAAGCAGGCGGCACTGATGTTTTCTAGCCAGCCAGGTCCAGGTTGACCAGCCTCTGGAAGGTGGCAGGGGAATTCTTTTGTCCAAAGGGCATCACTCTGAACTGAAATTGGCCTTTGAGAGTGGAGACTGCTGACCTCTTCTTGCCCCCTGCCCCAGTCAGGGTGATTTATTTATACCCCGACATCAAGTCAAAGGCACTGAGAAGCTTGGCAGTACCCAACCAATCAATGAGCTCATTAGCTCTGGGAATAGGGTCAGCATCAGTCTTTGTGACTGAATTGAGGCCCCTGTGTCTACATAGAATCTAAGTTCTGGAGCAGTGCCCGGTAGAACAGCCTTGGGTACCAGTAGCACTGGACCGGACCAGGGACTGCAGGATGACTCAATCTCCCTGAAACCCAACATCCTGGATATCTCATCCTTGATGCGGGATCTCACTTTGCCTGAAGATTTTATTTTTGACAAGCATGCTGTCTCCCGTGTCTATATATTGGGTATCACTATCAGTGAGCCATGGGAAGAGGCGAATTGTACCAACAAGTGGTGATAGTCCTTCAGTTGCTCTGAGGTCATAGTAGGGGAGAGGGCAACTATTTCCACTGACCCATCTTGCTCCTTGGAAGACAGGTGGTCTGGGATGGGTTCATTCTCTTTCCTCCTTACCATAATCTGTTACCAGAAGCATAGTTACTTCAGTCTTTTCAAAGTGGGGCTTGAAGTGGTTCAAATGTAGGAACTTTAGGGATTCTTAAATGTCTTGAAATCCACCAAGTAGGTGACATCTCCTTTCTACTCATTCATCTCATATGGCCCGGTCCACCAGTCCTTCAAGGTCCAAGGCTCCACAGGATTCATAACCCACACCTTCTGGCCAGGATGATACAACATCAGTGTAGCATTCTGATCATACCAGTGTTTCATGATTCCCTGGCTTGCCTCCAGGTGCCAAGTGTCCTCTTTCCAGAGGGCTTCGTCTGCGTCCTAAGGGCTGGCATGTAGATCACTACATCTTGAGGGGGGGGTTCTTGGGAGCTTACCCCTTTCCCTCCTTCACAAGACCAAGAGGTCCATGCACAGGATTACCAAACAGAGGTTCAAAGGGACTGAAAGTTACTCCCTTCTTAGGTACTTCCCTGTATGCAAATAGCAGGCATGCAAGAGGATATCCAACTTACGCCTCAAGGGCTCCGCTAGGCCCATAGTCATGCCATTCAGGGTCTTGTTAAATCTTTTAACAAGACCATTGGTCTGAGAGTGATATATAGTGGAGAACTTTTAGGTTACCCCACAAACCTCCCACATGGAATACATGTAAACAGAAATTAAGTTGGTGCCCCTTGTCAGACACAACTTCCTTGGGAAAACTCACATAGGTAAATATCCTGATCAGTGTGGTGTCCACCGTGGGCACAGAGACTGACCTCAGTGGTAACTCCTAAGGGTATCCTGAGCTATGGTCCACAAATATCAGGAACCTGTTGCCAAAGGCAGTCTTGGAGTCCAGGGGTATAACAATGTCAATGCCCACCATTTTAAAGGGGGTTCCAACTACAGGGAATGGAAGCAGATGGGAGCTATGCTTTACCCCCGACTTTCCACTATCCTGGCAAGTTACACAAGATTTGCAGAATGCATCTGCTTCCATCCTCATCCAGAGACAATAAAAATGGGGGACTAGTAGTCAAAGGTTTTGGTCTGCCCCAGATGTTCTGTCAGGAGGATGTCATGAGCCACCTCCAGAAGGAAGGCCTGGTAGCATTGCGGGACCATCAACACATGGGTTGAGCCAGGCTCAGGGACCTTAGCCTAACCATAGAGAAGACCATTCTCACAGTATATGAGATGATCATCAGAGGCGTCACCAGCTGCCTTGGCCTGCCATCGTAAGTCCTCAAAAGAGGCGGACTCCCTCTTGGCCTTGCAGAACTTACCCACCTTCAATTTGCTATCTGGCTAACTCTGGTAGGTTTCCCAAGACAGCAATTTTTTACTCTGTAGGTTATGGGGCGTCACCCTCATATTCAGTCAACTCTTGGACCGTGGCAATTTCTACAGCAGGTTTCCACTGGATACTGCCCGTCCTGTTCTTGGACCTCCTGACTCCCCTGAAGGGCTGCCATAGACTGTGTAGTCAGGCACACGCACTCAGGCAATCCCAGCATCTCCAAATGGGACCTGAACTCCATTTCTTTCCAGATGATGTGCTGTAGGTCATTTCCTATCAGATAGTCAAGAGGCATGGCAGGACCCAAAGCTATCTTTAAGCAACATAAGATCCACCCCCCTCATTCAAAGTCTGCTGTCACAACCTGGTGGACTACATAAGGAACTGCCTGCTCTGAGGACACCAAAGGACTCCTAACAGTAGTCATACTGGGTCTTGCGTCTGTCAGAACCCCCACTCTATGCTTGTTGATGGTGACTCACTGCCTATACCTTTTAATATTGTGTGGCATGTGAGCCTTAGGCACCATCTCCTTGTTACCCAGGGACACCAGGGTAACATTTGCACTCCCCCAAAACTAACTGACTCAATCACTCATATGCTGTCACTCACTCTCAATTAGTCACTCTGTTTCTCATTTACTCTTTCAGTCACTCACACTCTCAGACACACCCACACACACACAGACAGCATTTGACATTTTATTTTTTTATGACACTTACTCTGCCACCTGACAGTGCTCCCTTTCACATTATATTGGACCGCTGGAGCTGAGCCCATGGACCCTGATAAACACTAAGTGTGACGATCGTCCTTGCCATTGGTTAGAGCGCAGAGAAGTGTGGTGCTCAGTCAGAGAGCTGGAGTAATGCTTGAAGGCCTACCTTTGCTCAAGCAGAGCACTGGCTGTCAGTGCTCTCAATACACAAGGCACATATGACAACCAATAAGAGATCGCCTCACTGACCAAGACATATGCAGTTTGTACACGTTTTTTAAATGGCAAGTCGAAAAGTCTGAATCAACTTCAGACGCGCATAGACAGGGGAACAAGCATACACAAACTATGCATGTCTTGCCCGGAAAGGCGATCTCGGCCAGGCTGTCATCCGCACTTTGTATATGCATTTTCTACTGTCGCTCCAAGTCGGAAGCCGTGGTACACAGCTTGAGGCCCTTAAACACACAGGGGGAAAAGAGTAGTGGTAAGACCTTAACACACCAATGAAGGAGGTGCCACTGAAGATAATAACACAAACAGAGGGTCCCTGAGTGTCCAAATAAAGGGGGAGGGGATCAGGGAATATCAAAGAAAGAACAAAACCTCTCCCTTTAACAATTTCAAATAATTGGTATACCTCCTACAATGAAAATACTACCATTGTCCAAATAATTAAGAGAAAATTATTATTCTTTTGTTTATATTAAAACATTTTCTTTATTTTGTATATTTTTCATATAAATTAATTATATAAATTTCTTAATCTGAACAAAACAGAAATGAACATGAACAGAACCCCACCACAATGAAAAAGCACATATACCATACCATACACACCAACACCAATCATACACATACATTCATATCAAAAACACAACTACAAAATCACAAATGCGTAATACAATACAATTAATGTAAACAATACAAAAATATCATTTTACGATAACAAACAGAGAAGGCGCCGACGCGCGTTTCGGAGTGGAATTTGACCAACAATTCCTTCGTCAGGGCGCTGAAATATAGATGACTCGGTGGTATTAAACCATCCGGTAGACCTTAGCTTCTAGGAATTATGTATACAGTGGGGCTCCTTATCATAATGAGATGCAGTATAAATATAAAATCTGAAAGGGACAATGAGAATGTACATCACTAATACAAATAACATATTATTAACTGGACATTAGAAAAAGAAAGAAGAAATGAAAAACCCAAATGTGCAAATAGTCTTAAATACTTACTCAGTCCCTGTGAGAGAAAATGATAAGAAGAGATATATAGACACCAGTGAAAAAATTGTAAAATACCAAAAGATGAGATGAAGAAGAAAAAGTTTATAGAGAACGTTGATATAAAGTGGATGAAAGACCTAGACCCACCCAGAGATTGAGATATAGAGCCACTAAACAGTGTACTTACTCAACATGTGAAGTAAGATAAAGCAAACAATCCTAAACGAAGTATGATTCAGCAATCCTTCTTTTGAATCAGATAAGCTAGAAAGAAACGAAGAAAATGAAGATAGATACAATACTAAAAATGAGGAAGGAAAAATTATGAATGAAGATGTATTAAGCAAAGTATCTCTGATAAGAAATAAAAAATTAAAGAAATTCTCATAGTTAAATATTAGGCGCAAAAGTACTGGGATGTACACACCTAAGTGTAAGAGAATATAATCCTTATATATATGTGCCTGTTACCCTACATCCAAAACGCAAAATAAATCCCATAACGGAAGGGAAATACCGGTGTGGCTCAACAGCCGAAATCCAAATGATTACAGATAAGATTATAGTAAAAGAAGTTGGGGCAGACTTCATATGAACTGATGGAACATCTAAAGTAAAAAAGCACAGAAATAGATTAAGAACGGTGAGATGGAACGAATATAATAAAGACCAGCAAGAGCTACTCGTCTTTCTGTAGCAAGGGACAAGTGAAAAGTAGGATAACACAAAAACAAAAACCTATTATACTTACAGAGAGGGCGATTCAATGAGTACGTGTCGGTAGTGCCTTACTAATAGAAAGGCTGGCCTTAGTTGAAAGCCACGGAAACATTCATGGTCGATTCTAAGAGGGAAGGGCAAAGTACATGAAAATAGAACAAATCTGTACTCCAGAGAAAAACCTTAACTAAAAGTCCGGGTTTCGCGGGGGTAACGCACAAGAAAATATATGTCTCGCCCCGGTATAAACCCCACATTCTAATACAGGCCAGGTTTAAAAGGGGGGGCCGAACATAGGTATGATAGCTGGAAAAACTACTATATTACTAGGGAGAAATCTAAGTAGAAACAGTTCTTAAAGAATGTCCTTAACATTAGTACACGTACCTCCTTTAGACCAATGATCCAAATGATATACGATTTCTGCTGGCGTCGCATCAAGAATGAACCGGACACGTCAGGTCTCTGCCAAAGTCAGAGTCACGCGTACTAACAAATCCGTGGTGTATATATACACGCTTTCAAAGCAAACAGGAACACCTGAAGCTGTTAATTGGTAACGAAAGGAATATAATGTGCAAAGTGAACTGAGAGAACCACGGATAAGAATGGGCGCCATATTGGAAGTATAACCAAAACGGCAAAGTCGTACAAAGCACGCAAGAAAATGCTAATTAGGGCTAAAAGAACTGATAACAACATATAAAAGGTTTAAACGCGCGCCATATTGGAAGTACCTCCGGAACGGTAAAGCCGTCAAAATACGATAGAGAATGCTGATTAGGGCTAAAGAATTGATACCAACACGTAAAGAGATTTAAACGATACTATTCAGATGGATATGTACCGGATGTGATGAAAAATAACAGACAAGAATTATCTGATTAAAAACGGTATAACAAACAAACAAAACAAAAACTGTTTGATAGATTGGACTCGGTCACAGAGTAACAGACGGGCTCCATGTAGGAAATATGAGCCAGAATTTTTTTTAAAACCACCATGTGGTCTGAAGGTGAATGGTACTGCTGTGAACAAAGTTCAAATACCAATAGCTGGATAAGAATCCTAATAAGACCTGGTCTAATAAGGGTCTGTGGGAAGGAAGAACAGTTCAACTATCCTAAGCAGAAGATGGATAGAATGTACAAAAAGGCATAGTGCCAGGGTAAATATTCATTCAATCCCGGGGTTACAGTGGGTAAGATGTACATCCTGAAGACCTCTGTTATGGCTCTTGGGCAAATCCCAATACGCCCTGATAAAATAAGAATCTAAAGGGAGGAAGAAAAATAGATAAGAATTACAGTAGGGCATTATGCCAGGGTAAATATTCGTTCAGTCCCGTAGTTACAGTTTGTAGGGTGTACATCCAAAACACCTCTCTTTTGGCTCTAAGGCCATTGATGTTATTATCTTTGGGGTTATGAACTTTTTCCAAGATCATCCATCTAAGGTCAGATTCCAGATGTTTTTTGTCTTGCCAATGTTCCACAAGAGGAGCCCCTCTTCGTATGTTTCTTATGGCAGATTTGTGTTCACTGAACCTAGTTCTAAATTCTCTTCCTGTCTCTCCTATGACAGGGGCATAAGATGAGATAGATAACGTTAGCTGATCTACAGTTAGTCATTTCTTTAAAGTAAAACTTTCTTTTTCCCCATTGCAATTCATTAGATACTATAGCCGAGACACATGCGTGGCAATTGCCACATTTGTGGGTACCACTTATGGGCAGGTTACCACTAATGGATTTCTGAATGAATTGGGAATGGACATCAAACCTCGACTTAACCAGTATGTTCCTCAGGTTTTTATTTCTGCGGAACGCAAATACCGGTCTAGGCATGAAATTGGATGAATCACCCGAGTTCAAAATATGCCATTGCGAGCATATGACTTGTCTAAGTTGATTGTCAAAATTAGAGTGGCGAGTAACACATACTAATTTGTTCTCCTCAGTGGTTTCTTTGTTTTGGAGTAGCGCATCTCTATTATAATACTTCGCCCTCTTATAGGCTTCTTTCAAGAGTCTGGGTGGGTATCCCCGGTTGAGGAGTTTACTTCTAAGTTGGTTTGCATGAAGCTCAAAATCTGTTAAGTTAGTACAGTTTCTGCGAATCCTTAAAACTGACTGAAGGGGATACTATCTTTTGACTGCGGGGATGGAAACTTTGGTATTGGAGCAGAGTGTTTCTCGCAGTGGGTTTTGTGTACAGAGAAACTTCAATATACCCATCCGCAGCTTGTATCCAGATGTCTAAAAATTCAATCTTTTCTTTGCTTTGATTGGCAGTAAATTTAAGGTGTGGATCACACAGGTTGAGCCATAATGTGAATTCAACCAGTTGTTCTTCTGGGCCCTTCCATATAAAGAAAATATCATCAATAAAACGATGCCAATTGTAAATATTTTCGAAAAACAGGGCAATCTCATTAAAAACAAAACGTTCTTCAAAAGCCCCCATGTAGATGTTGGTAACATTGGGGGCACAGGCCGCGCACATACTCACGCCCTGGATTTGTTTAAAAATGGACTTATTGAATTCAAAGTAATTTTCTTGCAGTACTGTACTAAGACATTCCAAAATAAATAGATTGTCATCTAAGGAATTATTTTTCTCAAGTGCATGTTTAACGGCTTCAAGGGCACCTCTTTGGGGAATGTTAGTATAGAGTGCCTCTATATCCATAGACACCAGGATGTCAGAGTATGGATTAAAAGCCAGTCCTTCTATTTTATTGATCAACTGACCAGTATCTTTTATGTAGGCAGGTAGGGAGCTAACCAAAGGTTTCAAGAACTTATCAACATACTTTGATAGGGGTTCCGTGATAGAGCCAATGGTAGATACAATCGGTCTAAATGGTGGTGTGGTAGTATTTTTATGCATTTTCGGAACTCCATATAGTACCGGGATACTAAAGTATGGAGGATTGAGAAAATCAAATTCTTGTTGGCAGATAGAACCTCTATCTAGAGCCCTTTGTGTCATCAGTCGAATATCTTCTTGTATTCTCCTACTGGGATAGGTTTTTACTTTTAGATAGTGTTCCGGGACCTGGAGTATGGTATCAATCTTTTCTTTATAGTCTAAGCTATTGAATGCCACAATGCCCCCACCCTTATCAAAGGGTTTGAAGGTGACTTCCTTGTCAGTCGATAACCTTTTTAGTGCCATATATTCATCATAATTGAGGTTATATATGGGCTTGGGAACAAATCTAGTTTGGTGTTGGATTTTATTAGTGACAGTTCTTTCAAAGATGCCTACTTCAGGTCCTACCTCATCCAGTGTAGGGGTAAAATTAGAGTCTGGGTGCAGTCCTGTCCTATTTGCAATCTGGGGCGGATCATGGTTTTCGGAAAAAAAATGTAATCTTATTTTCCTGAAAAAAGATTGAAGGTCCCTATTTAACTCAAATAGGTTCAGCCCTGTACTGGGGACAAAAGAAAGTCCCCGGGAGAGAACTCTTCGAGCATGATCATCCATTATAGAATTGGACAAATTGAAAATAGGTATAGGATCTAAGTGTGTTAGAGTATTCATTCCCTCCAATATTGGTTCCTTCTCGTGCGAAGGTAATGGGAGTAATTGTCTGGTTCTTGATATTGATTCTCCTGATGTTGGTACTGACCCCTTCCCTGGGGTCTGTATCTTGTTCGAGGTGTACTTTGTCGATTCCCTAAAAACGATTTCCCTATTGTAATTCTCATACGCGGGTCTCCTTAGGTTAGAACCCCTAAAGGAACTGGGGCCTGCTTCACTGTCAGATTCCGAAGAATCTGAGAAGGTAAGTATTTTCTTGTTTGTCCAGTGTTGATGATCCCCTTGATAGGTCTGGTCCCGATAGGTATTATAGTATTGTGCTCCTAAATAGGGATATGTTCTTTCTTCTGAAAAATAACGTATAGGTATTCGCTAAATGAGATGAGTTCTAAATTTATCTCATCTAGTTTCTTTTGGCTTCCTCTACCGAGTTATTTTTTCTTATTGATTCCTCTATTTCAGCAATTTTTTTAAATAAATTGTCTACTACTTCCCTAGCTGTCTCAATGATTAAGATCATCAGGTCATGTGAACACCGATTGGCTATAAGTGACCATTTTTCAAGGAATTTCCTTATTTCTACGAATAAGCCTGGGATGTTTCTAATACGCAAGCCATTCGGTATGACTCCAGCCTTCAAACACTCAATCATGAACTCAGCATGGGATTGGGTTCTCCTAGCTTTCTTTTTTAGATTAAACAACTTATTCCATTCATCGTTATCTGCTTTATTCAAGGTAAAAGGACGGTCAGAAGGAACTTCCTGTCCTATAAGTCTGGAGAGATCTTCATCCGTAAAACCAAAGGTTTTGATTCTTTCCATAGGTAGCTAGAGAAAATCAGTTAAAAATAATCTATTGTGTAAAAAGAAAACTGTGCTACCAATCTAGTCAAGTCCCTGGGATGAGCCAAAAAGCAAATGCGCTACCGACAACAAATAAAGAGAAGAATATAAAGAAGAAAAGAAAAGATAAAACACCAAAAATTAGACTCCAGTAAAGAAGAACAATTCTAATTATCCTCGCAGCAACGTGCTGGGAATGAAACTAATACCACAAACAGAGGGTCCCTGAGTGTCCAAATAAAGGGGGAGGGGATCAGGGAATATCAAAGAAAGAACAAAACAAAACCTCTCCCTTTAACAATTTCAAATAATTGGTATACCTCCTACAATGAAAATACTACCATTGTCCCAATAATTAAGAGAA
Source organism: Calotriton arnoldi (assembly GCA_963921515.1). Classification (NCBI taxonomy): domain Eukaryota; kingdom Metazoa; phylum Chordata; class Amphibia; order Caudata; family Salamandridae; genus Calotriton; species Calotriton arnoldi. The sequence goes on along the minus strand of CAWUFW010003468.1, from coordinate 811,545 downwards.
AATTATTATTCTTTTGTTTATATCAAAACATTTTCTTTATTTTGTATATTTTTCATATAAATTAATTATATAAATTTCTTAATCTGAACAAAACAGAAATGAACATGAGCAAAACCCCACCACAATGAAAAAGCACATATACCATACCATACACACCAACACCAATCATACACATACATTCATATCAAAAACACAACTACAAAATCACAAATGCGTAATACAATACAATTAATGTAAACAATACAAAAATATCATTTTACGATAAACAGAAGGCACCGACGCGCGTTTCGGAGTGGAATTTGACCAACAATTCCTTCGTCAGGGCGCTGAAATATAGATGACTCGGTGGTATTAAACCATCCGGTAGACCTTAGCTTCTAGGAATTATGTATACAGTGGGGCTCCTTATCACAATGAGATGCAGTATAAATATAAAATCTGAAAGGGACAATGAGAATGTACATCACTAATACAAATAACATATTATTAACTGGACATTAGAAAAGAAAGAAGAAATGAAAAACCCAAATGTGCAAATAGTCTTAAATACTTACTCAGTCCCTGTGAGAGAAAATGATAAGAAGAGATGTATAGACACCAGTGAAAAAATAGTAAAATACCAAAAGATGAGATGAAGAAGAAAAAGTTTATAGAGAACGTTGATATAAAGTGGATGAAAGACCTAGACCCACCCAGAGATTTAGATATAGAGCCACTAAACAGTGTACTTACTCAACATGTGAAGTAAGATAAAGCAAACAATCCTAAATGAAGTATGATTCAGCAATCCTTCTTTTGAATCAGATAAGCTAGAAAGAAACGAAGAAAATGAAGATAGATACAATACTAAAAATGAGGAAGGAAAAATTATGAATGAAGTTGTATTAAACAAAGTATCTCTGATAAGAAATAAAAAATTAAAGAAATTCTCATAGTTAAATATTAGGCGCAAAAGTACTGGGATGTGCACACCTAAGTGTAAGAGAATATAATCCTTATATATATGTGCCTGATACCCTACATCCAAAACGCAAAATAAATCCCTTACCGGAAGGGAAAATACCGGTGTGGCTCAACAGCAGAAATCCAAATGATTACAGATAAGATTATAGTAAAAGAAGTTGGGGCAGACTTCATATGAACTGATGGAACATCTAAAGTGAAAAAGCACAGAAATAGATTAAGAACGGTGAGATGGAACGAATATAATAAAGACCAGCAAGAGCTACTCGTCTTTCTGTAGCAAGGGACAAGTGAAAAGTAGGATAACACAAAAACAAAAAAACCTATTATACTTACAGAGAGGGCGATTCAATGAGTACGTGTCAGTAGTGCCTTACCAATAGAAAGGCTGGCCTTAGTTGAAAGCCACGGAAACATTCATGGTCGATTCTAAGAGGGAAGGGCAAAGTACATGAAAATAGAACAAATCTGTACTCCAGAGAAAAACCTTAACTAAAAGTCCGGGTTTCGCGGGGGTAACGCACAAGAAAATATATGTCTCGCCCCGGTATAAACCCCACATTCTAATACAGGCCAGGTTTAAAAGGGGGGGCCGAACATAGGTATGATAGCTGGAAAAACTACTATATTACTAGGGAGAAATCTAAGTAGAAACAGTTCTTAAAGAATGTCCTTAACAATAGTACACGTACCTCCTTTAGACCGATGATCCAAATGATATACGATTTCTGCTGGCGTCGCGTCAAGAATGAACCGGACACGTCAGGTCTCTGCCAAAGTCAGAGTCACGCGTACTAACAAATCCGTGGTGTATATATACACGCTTTCAAAGCAAACAGGAACACCTGAAGCTGTTAATTGGTAACGAAAGGAATATAATGTGCAAAGTGAACTGAGAGAACCACGGATAAGAATGGGCGCCATATTGGAAGTATAACCAAAACGGCAAAGTCGTACAAAGCACGCAAGAAAATGCTAATTAGGGCTAAAAGAACTGATAACATATAAAAGGTTTAAACGGGCGCCATATTGGAAGTACCTCCGGAACGGTAAAGCCGTCAAAATACGATAGAAAATGCTGATTAGGGCTAAAGAATTGATACCAACACGTAAAGAGATTTAAACGATACTATTCAGATGGATATGTACCGGATGTGATGAAAAATAACAGACAAGAATTATCTGATTAAAAACGGTATAACAAACAAACAAAACAAAAACTGTTTGATAGATTGGACTCTGTCACAGAGTAACAAACGGGCTCCATGTAGGAAATATGAGCCAGAATTTTTTTTTTAAAACACCATGTGGTCTGAAGGTGAATGGTACTGCTGTGAACAAAGTTCAAATACCAATAGCGGGATAAGAATCCTAATAAGACCTGGTCTAATAAGGGTCTGTGGGAAGGAAGAACAGTTCAACTATCCTAAGCAGAAGATGGATAGAATATACAAAAAGGCATAGTGCCAGGGTAAATATTCATTCAATCCCGGGGTTACAGTGGGTAATATGTACATCCTGAAGACCTCTGTTATGGCTCTTGGGCAAATCCCAATACGCCCTGATAAAATAAGAATCTGAAGGGAGGAAGAAAAATAGATAAGAATTACAGTAGGGCATTATGCCAGGGTAAATATTCGTTCAGTCCAGTAGTTACAGTTTGTAGGGTGTACATCCAAAACACCTCTCTTTTTGGCTCTAAGGCCATTGATGTTATTATCTTTGGGGTTATGAACTTTTTCCAAGATCATCCATCTAAGGTCATATTCCAGATGTTTTTTGTCTTGCCAATGTTCCACAAGAGGAGCCCCTCTTCGTATGTTTCTTATGGCAGATTTGTGTTCACTGACCCTAGTTCTAAATTCTCTTCCTGTCTCTCCTACATAACCCTTATGACAGGGGCATAAGATGAGATAGAGAACGTTAGCTGATCTACAGTTAGTCATTTCTTTAAAGTAAAACTTTCTTTTTCCCCATTGCAATTCATTAGATACTATAGCCGAGACACATGCGTGGCAATTGCCAAATTTGTGGGTACCACTTATGGGCAGGTTACCACTAATGGATTTCTGAATGAATTGGGAATGGACATCAAACCTCGACTTAACCAGTATGTTCCTCAGGTTTTTATTTCTGCGGAACGCAAATACCGGTCTAGGCATGAAATTGGATGAATCACCCGAGTTCAAAATATGCTATTCCGAGCATATGACTCGTCTAAGTTGATTGTCAAAATTAGAGTGGCGAGTAACGCATACTAATTTGTTCTCCTCAGTGGTTTCTTTGTTTTGGAGTAGCGCATCTCTATTATAATACTTCGCCCTCTTATAGGCTTCTTTCAAGAGTCTGGGTGGGTATCCCCGGTTGAGGAGTTTACTTCTAAGTTGGTTTGCATGAAGCTCAAAATCTGTTAAGTTAGTACAGTTTCTGCGAATCCGTAAAAACTGACTGAAGGGGATACTATCTTTTTGACTGCGGGGATGGAAACTTTGGTATTGGAGCAGAGTGTTTCTCGCAGTGGGTTTTGTGTACAGAGAAACTTCAATATACCCATCCACAGCTTGTATCCAGATGTCTAAAAATTCTATCTTTTCTTTGATTGGCAGTAAATTTAAGGTGTGGATCACACAGGTTGAGCCATAATGTGAATTCAAACAGTTGTTCTTCTGGGCCCTTCCATATAAAGAAAATATTGTCAATAAAACGATGCCAATTGTAAATATTTTCGAAAAACGGGGCAATCTCGTTAAAAACAAAACGTTCTTCAAAAGCCCCCATGTAGATGTTGGCAACATTGGGGGCACAGGCCGCGCCCATACTCATGCCCTGGATTTGTTTAAAAATGGACTTATTGAATTCAAAGTAATTTTCTTGCAGTACTGTACTAACACATTCCAAAATAAATAGATTGTCATCTAAGGAATTATTTTTCTCAAGTGCATGTTTAACGGCTTCAAGGGCACCTCTTTGGGGAATGTTAGTATAGAGTGCCTCTATATCCATAGACACCAGGATGTCAGAGTATGGATTAAAAGCCAGTCCTTCTATTTTATTGATCAACTGAACAGTATCTTTTATGTAGGCAGGTAGGGAGCTAACCAAGGGTTTCAAGAACTTATCAACATACTTTTATAGGGGTTCCGTGATAGAGCCAACGGTATTTACAATCGGTCTAAGTGGTGGTGTGGTAGTATTTTTATGCATTTTCGGAACTCGATATAGTACCGGGATACTAAAGTATGGAGGATTGAGAAAATCAAATTCTTGTTGGCAGATAGAACCTCTATCTAGAGCCCTTTATGTCATCAGTCGAATATCTTCTTGTATTCTCCTACTGGGATAGGTTTTTACTTTTAGATAGTGTTCCGGGACCTGGAGTATGGTATCAATCTTTTCTTTATAGTCTAAGTTATTGAATGCCACAATGCCCCCACCCTTATCACAGGGTTTGAAGGTGACTTCCTTGTCAGTCGATAACCTTTTTATTGCCATATATTCATCATAATTGAGGTTATATATGGGCTTGGGAACAAATCTAGTTTGGTGTTGGATTTTTTTAGTGACAGTTCTTTCAAAGATGCCTACTTCAGGTCCTACCTCATCCAGTGTAGCGGTAAAATTAGAGTCTGGGCGTAGTCCTGTCCTATTTGCAATCTGGGGCGGATCATGGTTTTCGAAAAAAAAATTTTATCTTATTTTCCTGAAAAAAGATTGAAGGTCCCTATTTAACTCAAATAGGTTGAGCCCTGTACTGGGGACAAAAGAAAGTCCCCGGGAGAGAACTCTCTGAGCATGATCATCCATTATAGAATTGGACAAATTGAAAATAGGTATAGGATCTAAGTGTGTTAGAGTATTCATTCCCTCCAATATTGCTTCCTTCTCGTGCGAAGGTAATGGGAGTAATTGTCTGGTTCTTGATATTGATTCTCCTGATGTTGGTACTGACCCCTTCCCTGGGGTCTGTATTTTGTTCGAGGTGTACTTTGTCGGTTCCCTAAAAAACGATTTCCCCTATTGTAATTCTCATACGTGGGTCTCCTTAGGTTAGAACCCCTAAAGGAACTGGGGCCTGCTTCACTGTCAGATTCCGAAGAATCTGAGAAGGTAAGTATTTTCTTGTTTGTCCAGTGTTGATGATCCCCTTGATAGGTCTGGTCCCGATAGGTATTATAGTATTGTGCTCCTAAATAGGGATATGTTCTTTCTTCTGAAAAATAACGTATGTCTTTTTTTAGTTTCTCGGTTTTCTTTTTAATGAGGTATTCGCTAAATGAGATGAGTTCTAAATTTATCTCATCTAGTTTCTTTTTGGCTTCCTCTACCGAGTTATTTTTCCTTATTGATTCCTCTATTTCAGCTATTTCTTTAAATAAATTGTCTACTACTTCCCTAGCTGTCTCAATGATTAAGATCATCAGGTCACGTGAACACCGATTGGCTATAAGTGACCATTTTTCAAGGAATTTCCTTATTTCTACGAATAAGCCTGGGATTTTTCTAATACGCAAGCCATTCGGTATAACTCCAGCCTTCAAATACTCAATCATGAACTCAGCATGGGATTGGGTTCTCCTAGCTTTCTTTTTTAGATTAAACAACTTATTCCATTCATCGTTATCTGCTTTATTCAAGGTAAAAGGACGGTCAGAAGGAACTTCCTGTCCTATAAGTCTGGAGAGATCTTCATCCGTAAAACCAAAGGTTTTGATTCTTTCCATAGGTAGCTAGAGAAAATCAGTTAAAAATAATCTATTGTGTAAAAAGAAAACTGTGCTACCAATCTAGTCAAGTCCCTGGGATGAGCCAAAAAAGCAAATGCGCTACCGACAACAAAAAAAGAGAAGAATATAAAGAAGAAAAGAAAAGATAAAACACCAAAAATTAGACTCCAGTAAAGAAGAACAATTCTAATTACCCTCGCAGCAACGTGCTGGAGTACAGATTTGTTCTATTTTCATGTACTCTGCCCTTCCCTCTTAGAATCGACCATGAATGTTTCCGTGGCTTTCAACTAAGGCCAGCCTTTCTATTGGTAAGGCACTACTGACACGTACTCATTGAATCGCCCTCTCTGTAAGTATAATAGGTTTTTTTGTTTTTGTGTTATCCGACTTTTCACTTGTCCCTTGCTACAGAAAGACGAGTAGCTCTTGCTGGTCTTTATTATATTCGTTCCATCTCACCGTTCTTAATCTATTTCTGTGCTTCTTTACTTTAGATGTTCCATCAGTTCATATGAAGTCTGCCCCAACTTCTTTTACTATAATCTTATCTGTAATCATTTGGATTTCTGCTGTTGAGCCACACCGGTATTTTCCCTTCCGGTAAGGGATTTATTTTGCGTTTTGGATGTAGGGTATCAGGCACATACATATAAGGATTATATTCTCTTACACTTAGGTGTGTACATCCCAGTACTTTTGCGCCTAATATTTAACTATGAGAATTTCTTTAATTTTTTATTTCTTATCAGAGATACTTTGCTTAATACATCTTCATTCATAATTTTTCCTTCCTCATTTTTAGTATTGTATCTAGCTTCATTTTCTTCTGTTTCTTTCTAGCTTATCTAATTCAAAAGAAGGATTGCTGAATCATACTTCGTTTAGGATTGTTTGCTTTATCTTACTTCACATGTTGAGTAAGTACACTGTTTTCTGGCTCTATATCTCAATCTCTGGGTGGGTCTAGGTCTTTCATCCACTTTATATCAACGTTCTCTATAAACTTTTTCTTCTTCATCTCATCTTTTGGTATTTTACTATTTTTTCACTGGTGTCTATATATCTCTTCTTATCATTTTCTCTCACAGGGACTGAGTAAGTATTTAAGACTATTTGCACATTTGGGTTTTTCATTTCTTCTTTCTTTTTCTAATCTCCAGTTAATAATATGTTATTTGTATTAGTGATGTACATTCTCATTGTCCCGTTCAGATTTTATATTTACACTGCATCTCACTGTGATAAGGAGCCCCACTGTATACATAATTCCTAGAAGCTAAGGTCTACCGGATGGTTTAATACCACGGAGTCATCTATATTTCAGCGCCCTGACGAAGGAATTGTTGGTCAAATTCCACTCCGAAACGCGCGTCGGCGCCTTCTCTGTTTATCGTAAAATGATATTTTTGTATTGTTTACATTAATTGTATTGTATTACGCATTTGTGATTTTGTAGTTGTGTTTTTGATATGAATGTATGTGTATGATTGGTGTTGGTGTGTATGGTATGGTATATGTGCTTTTTCATTGTGGTGGGGTTCTGTTCATGTTCATTTCTGTTTTGTTCAGATTAAGAAATTTATATAATTAATTTATATTAAAAATATACAAAATAAAGAAAATGTTTTGATATAAACAAAAGAATAATAATTTTCTCTTAATTATTTGGACAATGGTAGTATTTTCATTGTAGGAGGTATACCAATTATTTGAAATTGTTAAAGGGAGAGGTTTTGTTTTGTTCTTTCGGTGCCACTGAAGATTACACAATAGGAAGAGATAGGGGTTGCGGTGAAGATTTTATGTCCTTGGCAGCATGCCATGGAATAATACGGATGGAAGTCTTCGATAAAATGACTGCTGGAAGACACTGCACTGCATATTAAACCATTTGTATCTTGGACAAACAAATAGAATTTAGAATACATGTGTGAGATTGCAAAGAGATGGGGCTTGTGAGCCATGATTCTAAAGACCCACATTTAAAGCCAACTTGGAAGGTAGCAGCACCTAAATGGATATCCTTGATAGCCAACCTGGGGGAAGATATCTTACCTTTTCCACTGGAATCAGCTGGATGTTGAAAGGTAAGACCACTGCAGAGAATGAGGTGTAAGGAAATGCCTTCAGAATCTTTAGTGGGTGTGATGAACGTTCATCTGGGATAATCGGTTTATCTATCTAGAAGACAGTGTCTCAGAAATGACCCCTTGTAAGAAGAGTAATTGCATGAGTGAGCCAAGCAGTTTCATTGACGGGGAGATAGGATTTTCTGGTATCACGGAGGATATGCAGTTTCACAGCCGGAGCAGCGAAGTGAAGGCTGGTGGACTGGGAGCCGCCAGTTATCTCACTGTTTGAGTTTGCCGAGTAGGCTTTGGAGTTTTATTCCAAGATGCATTTCAAGAATCCTTCGAGCACAAAGAATGTTCTACATCAGTACATTGTAGGTTTTAGCTCCAAGTAATACAAGCTTAGCCATGAGATGAAGTAAAATAGTGGTGCAATTAAACAGGAGTAAGGTGTCAATGCAACAAGATGCATTTGGTTCGAATATGAAACTCCTGGTGATTTTTAATTGTCTGGATGACTTACAAATTCAGGGACATTTTCCCAAAGAACTATCAGATGACTTCATTCAAGGAATTGGAGTGAAGGCCAGAAAGATGCTTCCATCTGACTATCTCGAGCGCACCTCTACCCGTTACTAATTTGGAATATTGTGCACTCATGTTGATCACTTAGGACAAATTCACTAAGATTTGGGCACGTGCAGGCTTTTAAATTTTATGGCTAGTTGTACCTACATTTTATGTTGTGTCATATCACTTGAGAGCCCGGGCAAAACGTTTGTAACTCTACCTCTTATATTGAATTGGGACTATTATCTTGGCTGGAGATGAATGTAAAGTCACCTTAAGGTTGCTCCAAGGCCAAAGTCCTCATGCAAAACATTGCGTCTTATGAAGGACTCCTCAAGTTCTATTCCCTGGCTTAACAGCCCTTTCGGGTGGTAACTCTTAATTAGGGGCACTGGAATTATGCGATTCTGCGGCTGTGGCTTTTATCACAGAACAATGGATTTCCTGCATTTGCCAGCACAATCCATCATCTACAGCATAATCTGCCGATTTTAACAAAAAACAATTTTGTTTCTAGCTCACCTAGATGAAAAATTACTAAAAACTCAGTGACGTATTCGTGTGCAGTGGAAAGCCCCTCACCTAGAGTGGACTGCTTCAGAGGAGTGCTCCCTTCCTTGCGCAGCTCCGCCTGGTAGCTGCTGCCCCCGCGCTCCCTGCTGCTGATTCTTCTGACCCTCGGGTCAGTGGTTCGAGGTCTTCTTCCGCCCGTAGACACCTGCCTGTGCCTCTAGTTGTAGAGAGTCACTGCTCTCCCGCTGGGCTGCCCTCGGTTTCTTTTTCTGCCTTTTTTCTTCCTTTTTCTGTCCCTCTTTATACTTTTGCCTTTTTTCTTCCTTTTTACTTTTTGCCGCTCTTACCCCCGCCGCTGCGATCCTCCAAGGCCCCACCCCCCTCCTGTGACACTTTCCATCTCCCCCGTGTTTCCCACCTCCCAGCTGTCCAGCCCCCTCGCACACTACTTAATGGCAGCCGCGCGCAGCGGGCACGCTACTAGCATGCCAAAGGCAAGCCCGTCTGTGCACGTCTGCGCCCAGCACCACAGACCCTGGTTCTCGGACCCTCCACCGATACAACTCCAGCACCCTCCTCGTCCTCAACTCAGGCGCCATGTCGCCTGCCACTTCGCATCACCGAAGGACACCCAAGGACCTTTCTCCAGCCAAAACTGCACCCCCGCCCAGCCCCACACTCCAGCTCCTCTCGCTGCCCAGCCGACCAACATCGCACCCGACCGGCTCAGCTGCATAATCCACAACCCCCACAAACAAGCCACGGAAATCTGGGATCTCCTAGACTCCGTCTCACCCGACATCGCCTTCCTTACAGAAACATGGACTAACCCCAGCTCTGGCCCAGACATCGCCACCATCATCCCCAATGGCTCAAGATCACCCGCGAGGACCGCACCCACCGACCAGGAGGAGGCATCGCCATCATCCACAATAACACCCTCCGCCTGACCACCCACTCAGACAACCCAACGACAACCATGGAACACCTCCACTTCCAGATCCAGACCAACCCCAACACCACCCTCCGCAGCACCATCCTCTATGGACCCGCCGGCCCCTGACTGCCATTCACCGACACCATTGTCTACTTCATCACACCCCAGGCTCTCGCATCCACCGATTACATCCTACTCTGCGACCTCATCTTCCATCTGGACAACCCCAGTGACCAGAACACCATATCCCATCTGGAGAACCTCGTCAATATCGGACTCAAGCAGCTAGTCACCTCTCTGACCCATGCAGCAGGACCCACGTCTACATGGCCCTCCTCGCAGCCATCCTCAGGAACCACGGACTCAACATCATCTCCTACGTTGACATCCAGCTGATCCTCTCCCTCACCAACGAACCCACAGACACCAGAACGAACTTCCACTGCGGGATGAAGGCAGTTGCTACCTGGATGAAAGACAGTTGCCTCAAGCTCAACTTTGACAAGACCAAAGTACTCATCTTGAGACCCGCTCCCTCAGCTTGGGATTACTCCTGGTGGCCTGCTGCATTGGGAACCCCTCCTCACCCCCACGGACCCCACACGAATCCTCGACATCAAACTGTCCTTCCCGCTCACAATGAACAACCAGATCAACGCTGTATCCTCATCATGCTTCCACATGCTCCTCCTGCTTCGAAAGACATTCAGATGGATCCTCACCGAATCCAGAAAGACGGTCACCCATGCTCTCATCAGCTGCAGACTCGACTATGGCAACCCACTCTACGCTGGCGTCACCCAGAAACTGCTCAGAAAACTACAGAACATTCAAAATTTCACGACCAGACTGGTCCTCAACATCCCCTGGTGCAGCCACATCACCGAACACCTTTGAGAACTCCACTGGCTCCCAGTCAACAAAAGAACCACAAGCTCCTCACACATGCCTACAAAGCCCTCCATGACCCAGGACCAGCATATCTGAACCACCGCCTCTCATTTCACGTACCCGCCAGACACCTCCACTCTGCCCAACTGGCCCTGGCCACCGTCCCATGGATGCACAAGACTAGAGCCGGAGGAAGATCCTTCTCCCACAAAACCTGGAACACCCTGCTTCTCCACCTCAGGCAATCTCATCGCTGACCCAATTCAGGAAGGATCTCAAGACCTGGCTCTTCTACTGAACCCCAGCGCCTAGAGGGATCAGCAGCCCCCCTCCCCCCCAGCGTCTTGAGTCCCTGGTGGGTGAGTAGCAGCGCTTTACAAACACCTGATTGATTGATTGACAACTGGTCATTTTTCACTTATTTCTACATTTAGTTGCTAAACAGACACTAATGAAGTGAAATATTTGCCCAGACAGTATTACCATGGGTAGAAACAACAACATAAAGAATGAGTACTATAAAGAATGAGTACTATAAAAATGAATGAGCCGCATTAGGCCGCATAATTTGCCTTTTCTTGCAGCATAATTTAGTCAACCCTGCCGCATAATTTGCTGTTCCCCTGCCGCATAATTCCAGTGACCCTGCTCCTAACTAGTGGAAATTCAGAACAACTGGCAAAAGAGCGTGTTATTGCAAAATCTCAGAGGTCGAACGCTACCGAGCTGTTAAGAGTGAAAATATACTCGATGTAAAAACTGCATTTTCAGTCTACACTACACCCTCACAGATTACTTCTGCATGTCGCTTCTGTTAAGCATTATAACTACGTGTTTTCCTTCGCAAAAGTGAAATAAATGAGGATGAACATTTTGGAAAATGGCATTTGGTAACTACTTGAAATCGTTCCATAGCCCTGGCAGTGATCGAACATCAAGAAACAGATGGTAGCTTTAAATGGTACAAGTACTGCATGACTCACGGATGCCACCTAGCGTTAGTGCTCTGAAACGTTCAGTTCTGACATTCATCATAGATGTCGGTGACCTGCTGCTTCAAATGTGCTGTATGAAGACGGTGAAACAAGAATTCTTAAGTAAAGTACAAATTATAATACGTTAAAAAAGCGTTAATATTAAACGGCAATTTTAGTGGAGCTATTTTCCAAATCATCTGTTCAGCAAGATATATAATTGTTTCGGTTATCGAATATTGAGCTATATCATTGTAGGTATCTGTTATAGCAGACAAGCATCATAGAAACCTGGCGTCACGCGACTGGCTGAAGCATCTTTCAGCAGGTGCTGCTGGGAGACGGAGGCTGCGACAGTGTGGTATTCTGAAAAGGGACAACTGGTCCTCCTCAGAGAGCGTTGACCCAATCACCACCACGAACACAAACTTAGCAATTAAAAGCACGCCTCGCTGCATTACATTGGAAACGACCATGAATAAAAGCTGTAGTGAATGATTGTTATTATAAAATAAAACCGAACTATTGTCACCTCCAAGGTTACATAAAGGAGTATACAATATGTATTGTGTTTATGGTGTTATTATCAAGCAGTCTATACCGCTAAGAAGCAACTTCGAAGCGCTGAGTAAACAATGTGTGTCCAATCATATATTACTTGAATGGTGATTCATATTACCAAACTTTGTTCCAAATGGGCAAAAGAAAATGCTTAAGTGTAAGTGAGTAGTAATTTTTTTTAAGTCGTTCAGTGCCTTCGTTGGGCTTCAACAATTAAATGCCGCGCCTAAACAGCATCTACAAATAATATTTAAGCTCCTTTCTATAAAACCCTAGATTGTCTGGTATAAATCTACCGAGAAGAAAAGAGCAGGTTACCATGAACAAGAACCCGGTATCGATTTTCTTGCGGTGCAGTAAAGCATCGCCATTCTATTTGGCTGCTGTCAAAGCCACTCTTTAACAGCTGGAGTCAAATTGCACTATTTACAGCAAGAGCCTTGTCAAGTGGACCATAAGTATTCGAACAATACACTATTCAAATGGCACTCTGCCACACAAATCGCTGATTTGATGAATACCCTGCCTCGGTGACTGAGGCCAGGATAAAAGTTTCATTTTTATGAGAGGTTTTATATTCACACGTTGAATTAGGCTTGCTTTGAAGAACTATTAAGCCGTATATTTCAGGGCTTTCCTCTCTAAAAATAATTAAAATCTGCTTAAATACATCAAGGCAAACTTGACAACATTAATATGGATCTTGTGTCAACTGCATTTGTCACACAAGGCAGACCGGTGCCCTTCTGTCACTGGCACGCCTCCTGGCACGCGCGCTACAATAACCGCGCTAAAATGGCGGCGCACCATAAAATCAAAGCGTGCATCTTTTGTAAGCCCGATTTCCACTTTGACAAATGTTTGCATACGAAATCACTTTGAAGTGAAGCTAGAATTATTGGATCTCTTTCTGCGGCCGTGTACATATTTCAAAGATCGCATCCTGCGGTCCGTTCTTTGCAACACCTGCTTAAACTTTAAAACGTTTTACTGTGTGCTATTTTTGCATCGCAACAAGTGGAAATTAAAATTAAAAAATGTGTCACATGAAAAAGGAATGGATTTACACCCGATTGAAGGCGTGACAGTGCAAAGCCACGCAGCATCATCTATTTTGACTAGTTTTCATCCTAAAATTGAGATTTCTTGCTTCGCGGGGCAGTGCGATGTTTTTCTCCTTTAAACAGCATTTCAAAACATTTCTGACAAGATACGTCGTTTGTAAAACTAAGCATAGAAATGCGACAGGGAAGAAAAAAATTCCTATTTCAGATGCAAGAAAATTATAGAAAAGCTTTAATAAAAAACGCACATTTCAATGACACTATAATTTGCTTTAATATGAGTTGTAGCGTAAGATGTGTTTAACGGAGTAATTTAGAAAAGCCTGGCGTTTCATCGTTGAACAGAAACGTCTATGTTGCTGCTAAAAAATGCTGCTGAAAATCTCACTTTGAAGTTTTACATCATTGCATGGACAAAAAAAGCAGGCCTCTCTTGAAAGCATTACAAATCATTTGGCTGAGAACATGCTAATGAAATGAAAGAGGAGGTTGACGGTGCCATTTGATGACGTATCATGACGTATGTTATATTCAACATTAGATATTGGAATGACAATGAACAAACATTTTTCCTACGTTTGTAAGTTTTTCCTCCTCACTGCAGGATGTAAACATGTGGAATGTGGCTAGGCCATTTATGTAATAAACTAAGCACCCTGGAAGTGCGAGTTACCCCGGCCACTGAAATATTCATCGACCTGCAGGCCACGACTTGGAAGGTTGCCTGGCAGGGTCCTCCTTCATAGTGTGGTTACTGGGGGTCTCAGCAGTCCAGAGGCATGGTTAAATGGGCTCTTTACTAACATGCTCTTGGGCACCACAGAAGGCCCAACCTTCGGGCTTAATTTGTAAAAAAAAAAAAAAGGAAATCAGAAGTGCCAGGGCCATTGTCAGGAGGCCACTGCAGCTGTCACCACCCACTGCTCCCACTGCCAATGACCGTACTATCACTACTAGCCATCACACTCATACAAAGTGTGACAGTTTAGACTTTAAATATACATTAAAATGACTAATACATGCCGCCGATGCTATTCTTATAGTTGGGTTGCGGGTATTAGTGTTTTTAATGCATATTTAATAATTAAACAACAGCTGTTGTGCACCTACAAAAAATTGGAAACAAACAGCGCCACTATGTGGCAGGCTGTGATAAAGCTGATGTTAACAATAAAGCGCCAGTTACGAGCACCGGAAACCACCGGGTTATATTAAGCACTGCCCCTCCTTCAGTACAGAGTGACGCTCCTGTACCTCCTTCAACTTCATACCTGTTAACTACCACTCAACTCAGATGTTATTGAACAGTGAAGGATATGGGCTGACTGAGCCCTGCATGATTCAACCCGGTAACCTTCAGGTTATGCAAGGGCATCTGCATGAATGCATTATTCCACTAAGCTATCTTATTAAGGAGAACGCCTGTCTCTTATGAACCAGAACAGCGCGGAAGCAAAATAGTATCTGAAAAGCACAACAGTGCTCTGGGTCCTAAGCATGTAATAAGCACCGAAGCTTTCCATCCTTTAATGACATTATCAATTATTGGCAATATTTTGGTAACGTTTTATAGAGCACGTGCATAAGTAAAGTATTCTATACAAAAGTTTTGGGCGAGTTCTCAAAAGGACCGCTGCTCAAATAGAAACGTCACGACTGCTGAGAAAGTCAAAGACGACAAAGCTATACACCGTGTGCACAGCGCCTTAAAGCACCGAGGATTACACATCTCAAGTGATGAAACAAATTACTTCTGTCTAAAGTAAAACGTGTTATGATAGAAGCATTTGCCAAGCGTAACTTCCAAAGACAGCTTCTGGATCGGGCACCTGTTGTATCCTTCTGATTTTAATAAAATATGAAAAACACGGCGCATCGAGAATAGACTACTGAAAATTAACCTTTTTTATACTTAAAAATTTCCCATTTTTCTTTGCTTGCACAATATATCTAATGAAAAGGATGTCACATATTGCGATATAGACTCGTCGTTTTCCTGCCTAATTAAGCGTACAGCGCTCTGTTTTTGCCAGTTACTTTTAAACCCTGAGGAACTATCATGTTAGCAGTTGATAGCACATATTCGAACGACGAGTAATAACGTGGATTATTTTCTAGTGATCTCATTACCTCAGCTAGTTCATTTTTTAATCGCTATCAATAACATGTTACTGTTTCCCAACTGAATGCACTCAGCGTATTAACATCTGAAGAATGAAACGCTTAGGTTTCTTGTCAGGATTCCAATTTGTAACTTCCACAGAAGCATAACCATCAGTGTGCAGCAGGTGCAGGGGCACTTCATTATCGCTTTATTTTACTACCTAACCAACAGTTGAGGCGGAGTGGGGGCATCAACGCGTGCCATGGGGCCCATGCCACCCTTGCAACGCCACCGGTCCACAATGTCTCATTCTCTCTGTTCAACACACAACCCTCCCCCCCGCCTCCCCCTCCACCCCTTCAAACCCTTAACTCGTTGAGTGCAGATGTTTCCTCGCAATGTGTGTTTGTTTTGATTAAAGCATCGGCGCACTCCCACTGTTGTTGGTAAGAAGCACAGCACGCCTAGCTGGGGTTGTTTTTAGCGTGAAACACTAAAGTACAAGGGTTTTTCAGATAGTGCAGGAGTGGGTCAATGTCAGGCGAGTGCGCCATCTGCCATGCAAGATGTTCTGCAGGCTAATGCCCTAAACAGACTTTTTGGCAAATGGCGCCGAAAACAACTTTAGAAACAAGATCAAGTTCAGGAAAAGGTCAAATCCAAACATAATGAGAAGTCATTCAAAACTTTACAATCGAAAGCATGCAGTTATTCATTTAGTTTGATTACCGATTCTGTGACTGTTGTATTCTAGTTTTGAACATTTCACCGAAAAATATTTGAACAGACATATTAATTTGTAATGTGACCATGATTTCTGCCTTCATGGACGTAAGAGAGGCCCCTCTGGAACAATATCACTGTTATCGTATAACATGGAACAAAATGTAGATCGGGCCACACTCAAAGAGAAGCTAATATTAATCCCTGAGGAAGAGCTGCCAAGTTATGAAGACTGACAACATATTTTTGATAGGTACACAGTGTCTCAGTGTGGTTACAGATGAATGACTATATAGTACCCAGTTTTTCTTAACCGATTTTCTATACTGTTATCTTCACAATAAATATCATGCCACCAGCATGACAAAATTACAATTTAGAATAGCAAGAGGAAGGTAGGTATGCAATGCTAGACTGATAACAGAAGGAAAACAGATATTATAGAGCTCTAAAAATAAAGGATATAATATCTAGTGTAGGAAATCTAGCTTTTCTGCAGGGCACTCTAGGTTTTTAAATATTTTTCCAAACCATAATTTTGCTGAACTTAGTACTCTGTGCACTTTACCGCTGGAAAACCGGAGTAACATGCCTGTGGTGTTCCCTTTAAACATGGTTAAAGATAGAGATTTCACTTACCTTCAAATCCCTACTATATGGTGTAGGAAATGCACTCAGGTCCTGTAAGATATATGCTACTTTTGGACTGCAGTATCTATTGTGCCATCCATAGACTGGGCCTTTTAAACATGGTCTACCATGTATAGTCTGACTGCAGCAGCCTAAAAACCTGCTATCACACCTGTCAAAATAACTCTTTTTGATAGGCAGGAAACCCTGCTTTTAAATATAAATAGCCACCCCCTAAGAATCCCTTGCACACAAAGTAGGTTGCCTGTTATCTAAAGGTGCAATATGTTTCAAATTGAAGTTGGCATATACCTTCAGTGACAAGTGCCCAAAACCTATTTCCACTGACATGGCTGTAGATTGATCCTAGTAAATGTCAGAGTACAGAATATAAACGTTAATCTGAAACTTTTGACAGGAAACGGCTAGAATAGTCATTCAAAGTCTATTTTTCATATTTATTAAACATCAAATTCATAGGCAATGTTCGATTTTTAATACATATTTAGGAAAATAACATTTTAGAAAGTTGCATTTTTCCTGTCTGAAGGGTCGGTAGGCTAATTAGTATTAGTTTGCCAGCAGCTGCTGAGCCAGTTCTTGACCTTAATAATCTGTGAAAGCTGGTCCCAAAGCAGAAAAATGGCTTAGGCCTAGTGACAGGATAGGCTGGGTGTGGGGTACGTGATCCCTATCAGCTCAGAAAGGCCAACTGGGGAGGTTCAAGGAGCTTCATTAACTTGAAAGGGGCATAGGTTAAGCCTGGCCATTCACAGTTTAGTGTAAGGCGAGATCGGGGAGAGGAAAAGCATTTGCTCCCCAGAAACACACTAGCCATACTGTCTCTGACCCTAGTGAGAGAGAAGCTACCCCCAGTGTAGTTTGAAATGGACACAGGGGCTGTTCATTTCCCTGACAACACCTCTGGGTGGAAACAAGGAAGGAGGAGTTCCCCAATCTTGTATTTTAGAAGTAACATGCAGTGTTGGATTATTTGCAGTAGGGTAAATAGAAACTTGTGAGAAAGTGGGAAGGGTTACCCATGGACACTTTTACCCTGCTGGTTAGGGAGGGGCCCAGAGTTCCCTCCACCTACTGGCTAGTGTGAGAGATAAATGCGGCACGCCAATGAACCCTCCTCAGAACACTTTCTAGTCTTTCAGAAGGTCAGAAGAGACCAGGACCCTGTTTGCTGTCACCTGAGAGGAGCCCTGACGGATGAGACCTGTTCCCTGTTGTGCCCAGGGCAAATAAGTGGACTCCAAGGATCAGCTGGGCAATCTCCTATGTGGCTACAGGTAACATAGCAATCTGCAGGAGGCTTTTTTTTGGAAGTGACCAGTTGACCAGTACCAACTAGACCTGGGCTGGACCTTGCTGGTAGTCTCTGCTGGAGTAAAACCAGGTCCATAAGTGCTGTCCCTGAGGTCCTGGGAGCCTTAGAAGTGACCCAGAGGAGAGGTTTCAGAAACCCTGAAAAGGTGTGACTAAGAAAATGTTTGGGCTTCTAGGACCAGGGTTGGATTGGCTCATAAGGCAATCAGGCAGTGTCTGAAGGGCTGCTCTGACAAGTCAATGTGTAGGCCCTTTTTGGCTGTTTGTGGGCCTGTTTTATAGTCTACTGGGCATTTTTTGACTTTTGATTTCCCTGAAATTATAACAAACATTGCCTGTAGCAAGCTCAAATCAATGCGGTCTTCAATGCTGTGGAAAATCTGTGTACAGCATGTTTTTACAATTTCAAAAGTTTCCCAATTTGCAAACAATGGGCACATATTTTTAGCTATTTAATCTACTAATGGGGGAACTTTTATTTTGGTGCCCGGGCCTTTTATCTATCCAGTTCCGACCTAATCTTTGACCTCTGGTACCTAGCTACAAAGGTGTCCCATTATGATGCAACTTCTAGGGATACAGCTTCAGGCTTGCCTCATTAGAGGATTTTGTGCTTCATAAAAAAGACTAGGTAAGAAGGTAAAGTCTTTGACCTGTATGAACCTACTTGGTGTATTAGATTATTATTAACTTGCAAGGGTAATACTCCACCAACCTTATTCCGCTCTGGTTAGGTCAAACACAGCTCTCAGAAAATCTATGCTCTACCACTAGTAACTATGGCACAAGCAACAGGCACTCCCAGAGAAGTATGAGAAACTCAAACTGTACTAATAATTTTAAAGTCAAGAACAGAATACAATACAATTACAAAACCAATTTAGAGAAATGGAGAAAAGTTTAATAGCAAAAAGACTCTAAAATCACTACAATAGGTTAAGGGAATCGGAGATATGAATTTTTAAATTGTGAAGACAAAAAGCAACAAGAAAAAGTAAATCGCCTATTAAAAGTCTGTTTGCAGTTGAATGGGACTTAGGTGTGATTTCACGCTGGTGGCGATGGAGCTGGGGTTGGATAACACAAGCCAGACCAACTTGGGTAAAGTATTTACCTTTGTTCTTAGTCCCTAAAATTGAAATCATAATCTTCCAGTAGGGCAATGTCTAAGGCTGTAGCCAGTGAGGGTCCCTTGAAGACTTATATGTCGTTGTCGAGCTCCTGCTGAAGCTTTTGGCTTTGACACCAAAAGCTCCAAGAGGAAGAAACCTGGATTTTGTAGCTACTGTTATGGCTTTGTAGGTCAAATAAACTTGTTGCCATGCCCTAGTCCAAGGCTTTACATTCAGATGTCATTCATCCCTTTTGTAACTCAAAATCCTCCAGCAGGTCAGTGCAGGAAGCTATAGTTAGGCAGTGCTTCACAAGCCTAAATACCTTCTTCACTCAGTCCTGCTGAACAAGTTAATATCAACGCAGCAAAAAGCTCTGAGTGAGATGCACCTGGTTTTATTGCTCGCCTTGAATGCCATTTCCCTGGACAAGCCTCAGCACTTTGTCAAAGTCCTCCAGAGGGGGCAAAAATGACTAAGTTCCACATTTTTCAACATGCTAGAAAAAACCAGCAGTACCTTGATTCTCAGGGCAGGTGTCTAGGCACAAGTTCTCACTCTAGCCAGGTCTTCTGCTGGGTCCAGCCCTCTGTTTTCAGCTGGGCCATCTTGGAATCAGGAGTCCTTCTGCGTTTTGTGTTCCTGAAACTGGTAGCAGAAGGCCAAATACTTGTTTCTTGGAGAGCAGTTCCATTGCCTGGGCACCAACAGGATTTAGGAGTCCTTGAGTGTACCCTATTCTTCCAGCAGGAAGGCCTCCTTCATGTGTAGACTTCCCATGTCCAGGAATGCCCTAAAGAAGTGGTGATTGAGTTGCCAGATTTATCATGTGCACAAGCCAGTGACTGGACAAAGTCTACCACCCAATCCGAAATATTTTCTTACAGTCCCACACCAGCACTTCCTAGTTCTGAAGGAGCCGATTGTCAAAACTGGCTTTAGGCCAGTTTTAGCTCAGACTGCACAAAGTACAATTTTACAAAGTTACCTTTCCTTTAAATGATCAAAAATCCAATTTGCCATTAAATTAGACTTTGAAAATTAAGTAGGAAATACTTTAATACATTTTTCTGGCATTTTCACAAGCAGAGATAGAAAATAAAGATTTAAACCCATCTATGACTGTTCATGGAAAAGCAATGCAACGCCTAGACAGTGAAATTACTTTCAGGGTTTATTTTGCCGTGAGACCACACTAACCAAGATACATAGTGTGCACTAATTTTATATATTTTATATATTAGTGTCTGGTCTGTGGGTTCACAAGGCACAATTTAGTGGCGTCTTATGAATATATAAAATAGGCTTGGTCGTGCCCACACTGGTGATACACTACCAGTGTGCAACCCAATGATGAAGTATACCACAATAGTGGGTGAGGGTCTTTAAATCAAAAAGGATTTTTCCTTCCCCTCTTTTTGTTTTTCAAAAATAAGTGTTTTGAACAAGGTCCAGTAAAATTTCAGGTGATATGCAGTTTTGTCACTCATGGAAATATTAGGCCCGGGCAAAATTTCAGCTAGGCTGGCAGAGGTTCATGTAATCTCTGTTATTTTGCATATGCTTGTTATGCGAAATGCCAGAAAATGTTCTGTTATAGCTTCTGGGCCCAGCTTATAATATGCTTTGTAGGCCATACAGATAACTTTAAACTGAATTCTTTTGTCGACTGGTAACCAGTGTAAGGCTTTCAGAATGGGAGAGACAGACTCATTCCGTTGATCCCTACGAGCAGCCTTGCAGCCCAATTCTGAATTCTCTGTAGCCAATTTATAGCAGTTGTCGGCTATCCTAAGTACAAAGCAGTGCAATAATCAAGCCTTGATAAAATGGTTGCTTAAATGATCTTTTTGTTGCTTTGTTTAGGCAGCATAGGAACATTTTTAACTAGCCTTTTTAGATACTGAGCACATGATCCCAATACCGTTGTAATCTGTGTCTCCAGGTTCAGGTTATTGTCTATTGTGACAACCAGATTCTTGGCATGTCCTACCGGAATGAGGGCGTCACCCAGGTGAGCAGGCCACCAGTTTAGGGTGTTGAAGATTGATTGGTGGCCAAAGCACAACAGTTCAGCTTTGTCCCCATTCAGTGTTAGAGCATTTGTGCTCATCCAAGCCATCACCGCTGACAAACAATTGTGTAGATTTGACGCATTTTCTACTTCATCTGCAAAAGAAACTACACTTTGGGTGCCATCTGTGTAGGACATAAGGGAGAGCCTGAGCTTTTGATAAGAGCTGTTAGAGGGGAGATATAGATGAAACAGGGTGGGACTAAGGCTAGATCCTTTGCAGGACACCCCACAGCAGCAGTTTCACTCCTGTAGTCTTTTTTCTCTGAAATAGGGCATTATGGGATACCGTGTCAAATGCTGCATTAAGATAAAACAGGTTCTGCGCTATGCTGCCTCCCACATCCAACAGCATCCTTACGTTGTCTACAACTGATACCAATGCAATTTCTCTTGAATGCATAGGTCTGAAACCTACTTGCATTTTATGGAGTATATTGTTAGTCTCTAAATGATTCTTTAGGTGTCTATCAATTTCTTTTTATAAAAGTTTAGCAATGAAAGGTAATCTGGATATTGGTCTGTAATTAGATAGTACATTAGGATACGAGAGTAGAATTCTTTAAGATTTGCTCATTTTTCCATTGTTTAGGGCATACTGCTGAGTCAAGAGATAAAATACATAGCTTGGTGATGACCGGAGCTAGAATATTCATTGCTAGCTGGTAATATGGGGCAGGGCATGGATCTGATGGGGAGACTGATTTGATTGTTTTGATAGAGATACTCACTGCCTCTTCTTTTATGGGCTCAAAATCCTTTAGAAATACAAGTGGGAGCATCTGAGAATCCACTCGTACCTCCTCCACCTTTCCTTCTTAGTAGTGTTTCCTGATGTTACTAATTTTGTCATGAAAAAAAGACGCAAAGGAGTTACAGAGTTCTGTAGAGGCCCTCATCTCGGTATTACGTAGGGCAGGAAAGCATAATTTTTTTTACTATTTTGAATACGTCTCGGTCTAAATTCTTAGCTTCAATGATACTTTTAGCATAATACACCTTTTTGGCTGTCTGCACAGTTTTTTATACGTTTTCAATTCTGCTTTATATATTTTAGCATCTACTTCCCCATATGTAAGGCACCATGTGCGTTCCAACTTTTTACAACGCTTTTTCGCGTAATGCAATTCCACAGAATATGAAAGAAAGGAAGGACGTTTTCTTCTGCATACCTTTGGTTTGACTGAGGCAATAGAATCTAAGGCTTTTGATATCCAGCCGTCAAGTTCAGTCAGAAATTGGTTAACCTCTTTGTTGGGTTTCTGGCCTGGACCTGGAAACTCTCTCAAAGCTTTTGTAAGAGCTGTTTGTTGACCTTGGACCATGGTCATCCCATGAAATGGCACCCCTTAGACTCTCCTCTGCTACCCTGGAGACAGTTATTTAATTGAAAACCGAATGAAAATCTGACCATATTAACTTAATAGTCTTTGCAGCTTTTAGTATATTACATGTGGGGAAAATCAGATCAAACATATGACCTTCATTGTGTGTGTTGTTGTTCTAGATTTAGGGCAGTCATGGCATGGTTGTCCTTAGTGTCACTGTTTTCCATATTGTCTCATCAGCTATTAAAATCCCCTAATAGGCAAAAACTTATTATTATTCTTTAATTTTTTAGATCGCATATATGCATTATAGCAAATATTTCAAGCATATACAATGACAGTATTGAACCATATTGTTTAAGAAACAATGTTGTTTTTCTCCCTTTTTGTGGATACAACATACGCCCTTTCCCAGCAACACCCTATCCCAGCAACACCATGGTATGACATGTAGGAAGAAGACAACATTATGCTATACATTCTGCAGTGTAAAGCAATACCATATCAGTCCTTGTAACATCACTTTAGCTTTGGTGATAACCATAACAACATATATCTAGGACAGATCAGGGTGTGTGGTAAGTGGCACACAGAAATCTATGGGCCTGGAGGCCTCGGGTAACTCTTCTGCATATATATTCAATTGCTCCTTACAGAAAACAAGATTACGAATCCATTTGCCCAGTGTCGGTACAGCTTTGGAATTCCAGTGCATTTTAATTGCACGTTTAGCAATTAGTGTGGCTATTGCAACAATGAGTCTATTACATGGTTTAATTTTATTCAGCAGCCCTAATAGGCACACCTCCGGTTCACATATAATTTTTTCCAATATCATATCTGAAAGCGCCTTCATCACACCACTCCAGAATTTGAATATAGGAGGACCTCTCCATGCCAGATGCACAAAGTCCGCTCCATCCTGCCGGCACTGGGACACCTCGCATCCTCTAGCAATCCAAATTTTAATAATTGTGTTGGGGTATAATATATCTGATGCAAATATTTAAAATGAATAATAATTCGGAGATTACAGTTGGCAGTCAGACATCCAGTCAATTTACAACATGCTTCCCAGTCTGCACGAGACATGGGGGCCTCTAGAACAGCATTCCATTTTTCTAATGCAGGGGATTCATCCCACTCATTCTCTCGTTGAGATGTGCAGTATATTCTGGTGATTAACCATATACACTCGCCGCCTTTTAGTACCACTTGTGGCGCCCTCAGCACCTGTGGTTCCTGCGGGAAATCGGGCCAGAAAGCGCACCGCCGCCCGCAATCTGGCATATATAAACCTGTGCATTAATTTATAGTGTTGACCAGCTTGAAAGTCAGCCATAGTTAAAAAAGTTCCATTTCGGTACATATCGCCCAGTTTGGTAATACCTGCACTTTGGAGGACGTTAAGGGCCCCATGCTACATGCCGCTGATATTCCCGGATGAGCATCAATTGGCATATATGGTGTATAAATATACTCTCTCCCCGCATGCTTGGCCAGGGCATCCCACGCCCACACAGTACAGTTGACTGGGTTTATTTCCCTTCTATTGCCGCCCTCACATTAGTAGAGAATCCTAGCTGGCAGTGGAGTCTGATGTACCGTGTCTGCCTCCACGGCCAAATGCGGCATATATTTCTGCAGAAAGAGCCAATAATGCGCAAACTGCGCCTGTGCACACAGGTAGTACAGTCGTATGTCTGATGCTTCAAATTCCCCCCTTTCAAACGGTAGGGTTAATGTGTTCCAACTGCTCCTCGGTTGCTTGCCAGCTCAAATCAGTGACAGCAAACAGGTCTGCAGTGTTTTAAAAAATTCAATATTTAATTTTGTTGGGATGTTGACAAACAGGTACAGCAGCTAAGGGAGCACAGTCATTTTTACGATAGCGATTCTATCCACCAGTGACAGTGGTAGACGCGTCCAGCGGGAAATCTGTTCGGTAATTGCAGTAACAGCCAATCCATCGTTCAAGTTCAGCACAGTCTCGGGGTCTCTATGCACCCAGACCCTTAGATATTTCACCGGGTTGGTGGACCAGGCGAGCGGGTAATCCGGCACTACCTCTTGAGTACAATCAGTTAATGGGAAGATCGTGGAGTTTGCCCAATTTATCCCCAGCCCTGAGTGCTTTTCAAATACTATATATTCCCGTAGCAGAGGTGATAACTGTGTATCTGGGTCTCGGACATATAATAACATGTCATCTGCATAAAGTGAGATGACCAATGGGCGCTGTCTGAACCCCAATGCGGCCTCTGCGTGTTTCTGATGCATATTACAGGCCTACGGCGCCAAAGAGAAAAGCATCGAAGACAAGGGGCAACCTTGCCTTGTGCCCCTTCAAATTGTCCGGGTTAGGGTACAATAGTCGTATCCATTTTACAAAAAAGGGTGGCATACCCATTCTCTGCAGGACCACAAACATATAGCCCCAGTGGAGCGAATCAAAAGCTTTAGCTGCGTCAAGCAGCACCACCACAGTAGGGGTCTCAGGGTCCAAGTGGTGCAATACAGCAAAAATTGTGCGAAGATTGTGCACTGTAGATCGTTAGGGACAAACCCCGACTGATCCGGGAGAACCAACTTAGGAATCAGAGATTGCAGTCTAGATGCTATCATTTTAGCTAATATTTTGGTATCTATATTTATAAGAGATAGCGGTCTTTACGATTCACACCTGTTGGTTGCTTTGTCGGGTTTCAAAAGTGTGACTAATATGGCTCCCAAAGGGAAGGAGGGAGTACACCAGTTTCATAGGCTTCTGCAAAGACTTAATAATTGCGGGGCAAGTTCTTCTATATATGCTTTATAAAACTCACTGGGCAGGCCGTCGAGCCCAGCCGCTTTACAGGTAGGTAGGGACCTTATAGCCTCTTTTACATCTTCGGCGTTGAATGGTTGAGTTAAATATTCACGTTGCCTGTTAGATAGCCATCCCAGCGCTATGTCGTTTAGATAAGCATTGACATCGACATCAGATGCCCCTTGTCGAGGCCCATATAATTTAGAGTAGAAATCAATAAATACTCTACTAATCTCGGAGGTGGAATGCTGAGCAGTGTCATCTACATTTAATAGTTCAGTAATGTGCTCCTGTTCTCTGGGCGCGGACAACTTGTGCGCCAGTGAACGACTAGGCCTTCCACCCTCTCCATAATAACGTGCTTTGGATCTCCTGGATTTGTGTAATATCTCCTGGTCTGCGGTTTGATTATGTTCAGAGACCAGCTCTCTTATCTGGGCCAAAGTGGCAGATGTCGGATACAGTTCGTATTCTCGTAGTAACAAGCAAATTTTATCTGCTAGGGCTCTTATTCTGTTCCTTTCAGCACCACTGCCTGCGCACCCATACACACACCCCTTATTGTAACTGTTAGAAATGGGATTTCTGGTTGGCTAAGGCTTGCGCCAAACCCAGGCAGAAACCACCACTCTAGTCAGGGCAAGGGAGTTACACACCAAAGATAACCCCTGCTCACCCCCTTGGTAGCTTGGCACGAGCAGTCAGGCTTATCCCAGAGGCAAGGTGTAAAGCATTTGCACAACACGCACACAGCAACAACCTACCAGGCACACCACAAAAGGAACTCCACACAAGGTTATATCAAAAATAGCCTTTGTATTCTCATAACACATTAGAATAGCAATCACATAATATACATTGTGCCACCTGGCACTAGGTAATATCTACAAGGGATTATATACACCGGACAGGGCCACTGGGATCACTGTCAGAACCATCCCAAAGTGAACTTCGCAAATGTAGGACATATAATAAACATAGAATACCACCAGTAACTACTGGTACCATAATGACCTAAGCATTCTCATGTTAGCATTAGACACCCTCCTAAGCATAAACACCTTACGCATTAGGCCTCACCTGCATAAACACATTATGCCATAACCTCATGAGCATAAACATCATTAGGCATAAACCAGGGTGTATAAATCACATTTGGCACATAGTACATATCAGGCAGGAACTCAGTAGTGCACTGCAGTAACACCACTACCAGGTGCATACATCACCTTAGGGCCTTGCGCCCTTTCACCATCCTACCTATGACCCCAGGCCAACTGGCCTTCTCTAGGGCTCAAATGCCCTCTGTCCAGAATGTCAGGGCACTAAGCTGCCACTTGCAGCTAAAGCAAAAAGTGCGCCATTGCGCAGACCTAAACGGTGCAGCTGACACTAATTGCCGTACAGCTGGGATCATCACCGGCACCCATTGTGCCCTCCTGTCCCCCTCAGGGACTCTAAAACATATGGGCCAGAAACGTGGCAGCTGCCCGCGCTGGTGCGGCTCAGCTGGGAATAACCAACTGGGCCCTGGCACCAACGTGCCACCTGGGCCCCTCTCTGGGCCTCTCTAAACAAACTTGCCCCCATCGTTGCAGTTGCCCACTGTCAAGTGGGGCAACTGTGAACATGGCCAAAGCAACGGAAATATGCCTCAAGGGGCACGGGCCCCTCTGGGCCTTCTAACAACAAGGAGGCCCCCCCATTGGGGGAGGGCACCGACAATGTGCCCCGACGCTGTGCCTCGGACAGGCACCAACAATACTGATGGAGCCCTGACTCACCGGGCTTGGAGGTTCTCTTCCCGCTGGACTCTCCTCTCATGCGGGCTCTCGCTGGTCTCCTTGGGGCCGCTCCCGACTTCCGCCATGCCCCCAAAGGGCTTCCGCTCTCTTTGCCTCACTTCACCCGGGCCCCCCTCCTGGGACCCGGGACTTCACTGTGGAGCCCGTGAGCCTCCCGACGGCTTTCCCGGCTGTGGCTTCCGCCTCACGCCCCGCCCACAACCAGGCACGGCCGCCTGGCTTCCGGGTCGCTCCCGGAAGCGGCGGCTTCTTCGGCGGCACCATGCGGGGTAGGCTCCCTTCATTTCAAATAACGCACATGCGGGGTGGCACCCGCCATCAAAGGTGCCTGAGAGCGGGGTGGGCTCCCGCTCCGGGTAAATAATCAACAACGCAGGGCACCCGCCAAAGAGCACACAAATGCGGGGTGGGCTCCCGCTCTTCCAGACACATGCGGGGTGAGCACCCGCCAACAGGCACCATAAGGCGGGGTGGGCACCCGCCGGTTTCCACCTCTATAAAGCGGGGTAGGCTCCCGCTCGTCCTCACAATGCGGGTTGGGCACCCGCTTCTCTCCCCTCCATCAGGGGGAATCCCCACGTCGGGATTCCCTCAGGAAAGCCTGCAGCTCCGCGCTGCGGAGCCCTCGTGCTCCTTTTCCTTGGGGCAAATTGAAATCAAGCGCTCACAAGGCGCTAGAAGCAGCACAAGCTCCTCCAAGGTCCTGGAGGATCACAAACAAAGTAAAAGGTCCCAAAAGTCTTTAGAGATGCAGGGGCAATGCAGGGCCCAGGGAGGCAAGCCCTCATGGCAACCCCCCCGGCCCCCAGCAGCAGCACGCCCCAGCAGGATTCAGGAACAAGAACTAAACGTCTTCATGGGGTCACAGCCCCTATTTTTAGACCTCTTTTCTTTGTCTGCAGGACAGGACTTAGGGGAGGGAACCAGATGCAACTGGTTCAGGGGGGAATTGGAGCACTTTGTTTGCCAAGCTCCTCTTCCCCTCTGTCAGTTGGGGGCTAGGTGATCAGACACACCACAGGGGGGGACCCAGCATTGTACAGGATAGGCACAGCCCTATTCAGGGACTTCTCCTCCCACTACTTCACATGCAGATGTCCCATTCAGCCTAGCGCTGACTCACCCTGCCCCTCCTGCAGCCACACACACCTCCCAGCCCCTGTCACTCACAAGCCAGACATGCAATTCACATCAGGCAGGCAGACACATGGCACACAGAAATGCCAACTTCTAAAAGTGGCATTTCTAAAATAGTTATAATAAATCTGCGCACACCATTGCGCAGCATTTATTATCACTATTCCAAATATACCAAACTTGACCACGCTGCGCCTCTCATATCAGGAATTACCACTGAAACACTTATCAGGGAATCCCCAATGCATTCCTATGGGAGGGCAGCCCCACAGTAGTGAGAAACCAAAATGGCTGTTTGTCACTACCAGGACATGTCACACACTTAAGGTACATGTCCTATCTTTTTCCTACAATGCACCCTGCCCATAGGGCTAGCTACGGCCTACCTTAGGGGTGACTGACATGTAGTAAAAGGGGGGTCACGGACATGGCACACACTTTAGGTGCCACGTCCCAGCGGCAGTAACACTGCGCACACAGGCCCTGCAATGGCAGAGGCCTGAGACAGGTTTGAAAGGCTACTTTGGTGGGTGGCGCAATCAGCGCTGCAAGCCCACCAGTAGCATTTAATCTACCAGCCCTGGGTATATGAGATACCACTTTACAAGGGACTCACAGGTAAATTAAATAGGCCAAACAGGTGTAGACCAATCTTACTATGTTTATCACAGAGAGCACACGCATTTTACACTGAACAGCAGTGCTAAAGTGCCCAGAGTCCTAAAACCACCAACACCATGTCAGAAAAATGGCTAGGAGAAAGGCAAAAAGTTTAGGGATGACCCTGCAAAAAAGAAAAAAGGCCAAGTCCAACACAACCCCCTTCCAGCCAAAATGCAGGGTAGACCAATCACCACCTTGATGGGCTTCCCTGCCTTGGGCGATAGAACACGGACGCGGGCCCGCAACTGCAGGGACACCCTCCAGTTCTACGCGACTCTGAACACACGTGGTTCCCTCTGTAAAAAGCTCTCAGGACCAACTAGGCTACCCCACTGGTACTCCCTAGTTGTCCACGGCCAGGACCAGGCCCTAGGCCACCCAGATGGCACTGGTCCTTGCCAATCCACAGAGTGGGTGGTGGGAGCCCCTGGCACATAGTGACCATTCTCCACCCTTCCTCCCATCAGGGCAGTTCCAAACTGCCACTGATCCTCCAACCTAGGGTCCGCACCCTCAGGCTGACCAGAAGTCACGGGCGAGGCTCTCCTCCCCCTACCTCTTCTTCTGGGGTTCCGTACCCTCCTCCTTGGAGAGGCACCCTCAGAACACAACTCTCCAACCAGCTGAAACTCCCCAACAGGAGGCCTGCTCACTCAGACCCTCGGAGACTCTTGTCTTCAGAAAAACAAAGCACACAGCACAGTTCCTCTTCAAGCAGGGGGGGCACAGCACACAGCAAATCCCTTAATCCTCTTCCTCAGCTTTAACAGCAAACTGTAGGTCAGCCCCCAGAAACACAGCAATGGCAGCACTTTTCCTAAGTCTATTCAGCTGTTCTCTTTGGCAGGGATTCCCCCTCAATCACAAAGTTTCCAAGTCTCCCAACCTAGGGTCTAAACCCTCAGGTTGCACAAGGGTCATAGGCGAGGACTCCCTCCCTCTGCACCCCCTTCCAGAGTTCTGCACCCTCCCACCTTGGAGCGGTACCCCTGGAAGCCAAAACCGGTCAGGACACTGATTACAGATGCCCTTCCCTCCAGGTCAGGCAGATCCTGAACCTGGCCTCGCCAACCTTGGAGCTGAACCCCACAGTTGAGCAATTGCCTGGCACGCCAGGACTTCTGGGGATGCACACAGTATCCCCCCAGAGGGTGACACATGCCTAATGTGTTGTGTGACAGTCTGCCTGGCGCAGATCTCCCGACCCGTCCATCTGACAGTGTGTGAAGATCCCCCAGGACAGAAATGGTGTCGCCATGGTTACTTCTATGAGACTCAGCCCTTCTGGCTGGTCCCTGACCCACTGGCTCTCCCACTGGGGAACACATCCCCCTCTCACCCCTCACTCTGGACTTCTACACCCTCCAACTGGAGCGGCACCGCCAGACACCAGAACCGCTGGAGCTCTGATTACAGACACTCCACGTTCTCCTGACATTAGGAGATCCTCCTCAAATGGCCTACAAGTACAGCCTAGGCCCCCGACCTGGCGCTCCCTTAGGGAACCCTCCAGGCCCTGAGACTGGGTTTCGGGCACCTTGGGGGACACAGTCCTACACTCACTCCTTCTCCACTGAGACCGGACGTGAGCCCCTACACCCCTCCCACTACACTGGGACCGAGCTGGGCTACACTGAACCTCTTCCAACACACAGGACCGGAAGATACCCAAGCCACTACTTTTGGAATCACTCCCCAATGCCTCTTCAGACCCTCTAGCACACAGGTCTGCCTCCCGTGCAAGCTCCCTGGGATCAGAGAACTTACACCACAACAGGTGTTGGCGCAACCCCGGAAAACAATTACTGAACAAGTGCTCTCTGACACACAGATTGAACAGCCCTTCAAAATCATTTGCCGTGCTAACCAGCACCCATTCGTCCAGTGCATCACAACATTCCTCCACAAACTCCCCCCAAGACTGGTGAGACAGTTCCTTACTGCCCCTGAATCTCAACCTGTACTCCTCTTACTGGGAACCAGGTACCATACTCTGGGAACTGAGAATGGGACTTCCTGCACTGGACACCATATTGCTGCCACCACTGGATCCCACCCTTACTGGTGAATCCAGACAACTCAAACTGAACTCAGGGGATAAACTACCCTCCAGAGCTAACTTTTTCTCCTTCACACTCCCTTTCTTCCCTCCTATCCACCCACACCTCTGGGGACAGGGAAAGGAATGGGGCACTGACCCCGGCATTGGACCCAGCAAGGGACTCCCCATCTAGGGGACCCTCCCCACCTACTGGCATCCCTGTCCTGTCATTTTCTCCCTTCTGCCACCAAAATAAAAGCGCAGAAGACACCATTTAAAAATGACACTCGAGGAAAAAAATAAAATCAGTAAAAATAATCCCCAAACATGTGATTATCTAAATGCAGAGTTTGTAGTGCAACCAGTTGTCGTTGTGGCACTGCGCAAACGCAAGTCCTATCCTCACCGCTGACAACCAATGTTAGAAATGGGATTTCTGGTTGGCTAAGGCTTGCGCCAAAGCCAGGCAGAAACCACCACTCTAGTCAGGGCAAGGGAGTTACACACCCAAGATAACCCCTGCTCACCCCCTTGGTAGCTTGGCACGAGCAGTCAGGCTTATCCCAGAGGCAATGTGTAAAGCGTTTGCGCAACACGCACACAGCAACAACCTACCAGGCACACCACAAAAGGAACTCCACACAAGGTTATATCAAAAATAGCCTTTGTATTCTCATAACACATTAGAATAGCAATCACATAATATACATTGTGCCACCTGGCACTAGGTAATATCTACAAGGGATTATATACACCGGACAGGGCCACTGGGACTTCTCCTCCCACTACTTCACATGCAGATGTCCCATTCAGCCTAGCGCTGACTCACCCTGCCCCTCCTGGAGCCACACACACCTCCCAGCCCCTGTCACTGACAAGCCAGACATGCAATTCACATCAGGCAGGCAGACACATAGCACACAGAAATGCCAACTTCTAAAAGGGGCATTTCTAAAATAGTTATAATAAATCTGCGCACACCATTGCGCAGCATTTATTATCACTATTCCAAATATACCAAACTTGACCACGCTGCGCCTCTCATATCAGGAATTACCACTGAAACACTTATCAGGGAATCCCCAATGCATTCCTATGGGAGGGCAGCCCCACACTAGTGAGAAACCAAAATGGCTGTTTGTCACTACCAGGACATGTCACACACTTAAGGTACATGTCCTATCTTTTACCTACAATGCACCTTGCCCATAGGGCTAGCTAGGGCCTACCTTAGGGGTGACTGACACGTAGTAAAAGGGGGGTCACGGACATGGCACACACTTTAGGTGCCACGTCCCAGCGGCAGTAACACTGCGCGCACAGGCCCTGCAATGGCAGAGGCTTGAGACAGGTTTGAAAGGATACTTTGGTAGGTGGCGCAATCAGCGCTGCAAGCCCACCAGTAGCATTTAATCTACCAGCCCTGGGTATATGAGATACCACTTTACAAGGGACTCACAGGTAAATTAAATAGGCCAAACAGGTGTAGACCAATCTTACCATGTTTATCACAGAGAGCACACGCACTTTACACTGAACAGCAGTGCTAAAGTGCCCAGAGTCCTAAAACCACCAACACCATGTCAGAAAAATGGCTAGGAGAAAGGCAAAAAGTTTAGGGATGACCCTGCAAAAAGGCCAAGTTAACAGTAACTTTAAAGGCTTCCCTGAGAGTGCCTGCACTATCCACCGACCCCTCATTTTCTGAGAAAAAATTATTTATTGCCACCCCAATTTTGGTCCCAAATACTGCATCAGTTAAGGAGGACGGTTGCAGCCGTCATTGGAACGCAGGCCTAGCGCAGGCCGGCACCCTTAGTTCTATCAACACCAGTGAGTGGTCTGACAGCGTCCTGGCCAGATGCTTTACAAAGACAGTCCAAGGGGTCTCCTACCGGGACACCAGCCAATAGTCAAGCCTTGACCACAAGCCATGCACTGTGGAGACAAATGTGCCCTCCCTCACCTCTGGATTGCGCGCCCTCCATATGTCTATAAGGCCCTCTGCCTCTATCAGCTCGCCCAGAATCTACGGCGCTTGCTTTCCACGTCCCTCTGCATCAGTGGAACGATCTATCTGGGATACAAACTAACATTCAGGTCCCCACCCCATAAAACAACCGATGATGGATAGGAAGAGATACGTCTCTATACATCATTTAAGAAGGCGGGATCATCGATATTAGGCCCATATGTATTTAAGAACAATACCATTGTGTCTCCCAGCTTACCCAATGCCAGGAGTACCCTTCCCTGCTCATCCATTTCAGACCTAATAAGTGTGTATGGGGTACCTTTCTTAACCAAGATCATTACACCCCTGGAGTATGAGGAGAATGAGGAGGCAACTCGCATCACCGCCCAGCGAGATCCAACACTTAGTTCAGTGTGTTTAATAAGATGTGTCTCCTGAAGGAATGCAACCTGTAAATTCTGCCTATCTAAAAAAGCTAGCACATTACGGATTTTTTGGGGGTTATTTAACCCACGCACATTCCATGTTATTATCTTTATCTTATCACCAATACCCACACTTTCCATATTTTAGTACAGTAACATTACATGATCCACACTGCTGTGATTCAAACTTTAAACAGCCCATTTCTTCCACTATTTTCCAAGTCTGCCATGAAACTCGCCTCCCCCATTACCCCCCACTCACTTCAGCACGCCCAACTTGCCAAAGACAACCCAATCAAAAAACAGTAAACACCCCAACCCCCCTGCAGCCCAAATGAAAAGATGGGGAACACCCATTTGGGGACACAAGTGCATAGAGCCTCCCAGTGGTAGAGGGAGGTGGCCGAATGTGTCCGAAGTCTGACACGGCAGCGCTCAGCAACCATTAGTTATCGTAAGTTGGCATCAAATCTCAATCTTGCACAGTGTGCCCATATTACAGCAAAGCGATAGTCCTGGATACCATCCCCCCAAAGAGCAAAACGACTCCAATGAAAGTTACCGGCCCATAACGTTTTGCGCAGTAATTCAGGCCCCTCACACCCACCAGATCGGCAGGCGAGGCCATGTGTAATCCCCAATGTGACACTGTCAAACCATAGTTACCATCCTGTGGTTATTGTTCATCTGCAACTGGGTCATCAGTGGTGTCCCAGCGACGCTTTTTTAGGATCTTTGCATGTTCCATTGCATCTCTTGGGTTCGTGAAAATCTTGGACGCTCCCTCCGGACCAATCCTCAGTCTTGCTGGGTATACCATGGCATACGGGAATTCCTCTGCCTGCAGTAATTTTTTGGTAGGGATGAACTCTCTCCGTGCAGCCTGGACTGTAGCAGTAAAGTCCGGGAAAAACGCAAGCGCATCCCTCTGAGGTGTGATCTGCCCCTTTTCTCGAGCCAGCAAAGGATCATGTCCCGATCACGGTAATTCAGCAACCGTGCAATGATGGGTCGCGGCGGGGCACCTGGGCTAGGGCGCACCGCCAGAGATCGGTGGGCTCGCTCCACTATTAACATAGGTGATAGGTTTTCAGTGCCGAATATTTCCTAGACCAGCCCCTCCACATATAGTTCCATCTTAACAACGTTGGTCGACTCCGGCAGCCCCGTTATCCGTATGTTGTTCCTCCTGGACCTCACTTCCAAGTCTTCATTTTTGAAGCACCTTCTCCATGTTGAGAGATTTATCCGATACCGTTTGCAAATCATCCTCGAAGGTAGACACTCATTGCTCGACCTCACCCAGCCTTGAGCCTTGTTTATCCAACTTTGCCGCTATATGATCCATTCGTAAGTTAAGTGCATCGATTTTACAATCTATCGACTGCAGGCTTTTCTGCATCGCAATGAGAGTGGATTCCAGAGTTGGGGCAGTATCCAGTGGGGCCTCCGAGTCCGAGGCCAGCTTGCCTTGAGATCGGCCAGTTTTGCGCATTTCAAAGGAGAGGCGCGGTTGTGACTTGTCAGGCTTGCCCATGATGCCAGGCCCAGCAATCAGGTCAGTATTGTATTTTCTTCCTGCACGACCCAAACTCATCAGCCTTTCATCTATGGTCCTGCCGCCCACTGCTGAATGGCGCCCAGGCCAAGGTGTGGGAGAGTGTGTAACGCTACTGCAGTGAGTTACAGATACTGTCTATGTGCCCTGCGCATCAATGAGGCCCACAAGTTCAACACCAAAATGGAGGCGAGCTACAGTTAGGGCCCAGCGAGCCACGCTTCTTTTCTCGCCTGCTTCTGAAATGAGTCCGTCTAGGCCGCTGCGTCGCCAAAGCCTAGGACAGGGCCTGCCTGTTTTTTCCCATCCAGCCCGGCCCCAACTAGTCAAACGTGCGTTGTACCTGGCAGATCACCAATAAGAGCCTGGGGGGGCCACACAGTCAGCCCACGATGTAGTTCAGTCTTGGAGGCACAAGCTTCTTATGTACCAGCATGTGTTTAAGTGGGTCCTCTAGGCATCAGCATGCTACCTTGTGCTCGCCTCCAACCTTAAAAATCGTCTCCAGGATATCCATTAAGACGTCGGGTCCTCTCCAATCGTTGCTCCACGCCACAGTATTTCGCCCCGAGGGGCAGCATTATCGCGTCTCTTCCACCCGCAGCCGCTATAGCCGCTTGTAAATCTTCAGACCACCAAGCCGCCGCAACACAGTCTCAGGGCGTAGTCCGCAAATTCCGCAGCACGTCAGTAGCGGTGCTCGGACAGCCGAGCGCTCGCCATTCACTTAGTTTACAGCCTCTAGCAGCACAGGGTTGAACACAGCAGCGGCCCGGGTCCTCATCTATTAGTCGGCAGCCGCACAGGGTCCATGTCGGGGAGAAGCCTCAGTCAAGGGTATCAGCGGCGATCCACAGCCGCCATTTTAATTCAGGGCGCTTCCACACCTTACTCACTTTTTCTCCGTAGCCGCTCAATCTAATGCGCAGCAGTCGGTATTATATTGTTCTGGGGCTCTTCACTGATGCCATACCGCTTCAGATATGGTGCGCTGCTGTGTCTAAATGCAGGATTTGGAACGGATTGTTGCCATCTTGCCGTGCGCCCTCTTGCGCCCCCCAGGCAAAACTTATTAGACTGCAGTAAATATGGTCTAATGGCCTCTGCCAAGATTGTTCTTAAGTTAGTGCCATAGATCGGGGGCCAATATAACAGCAGGCATGCAGTGGAGAATTTCCGAGAGTCTTCAACCTTAAAAACCAGAGTTTCTGCTCGTTTAAAGTTGAGAGGTTCACCTTTTACAATTTGTAGAGAGGACCTAGCGATTATAGCTACTTCCCCTCCTCTCCCATTTTCTGTATCTTGGCAAATTATATTGTATCCATCAGGGATAGTGCCAAGAAGATCTGTGTTATATTCCGCATCTAGGGAGTGGGAGGGGAAGGATGCGGGTGGAATGGTGTGGGAGAGAACGTTTAGGGGGTTTTCTAAGGAAGGCGGTTAGAGAGAGAGAGACCTCCATTGCGGACAGTGATTGTTGGCTGCTCCTTATATGTATTAATAAACGTACCTCAACCATTGTACCGGAGCACCTCTTTCTTACAATCTGGTACTGTGCAGTCCTTTAAACGGGTCCCTGTGAGGCATAACAAATGAAAATTT
Organism: Calotriton arnoldi; assembly: GCA_963921515.1. Classification (NCBI taxonomy): domain Eukaryota; kingdom Metazoa; phylum Chordata; class Amphibia; order Caudata; family Salamandridae; genus Calotriton; species Calotriton arnoldi. The sequence goes on along the minus strand of CAWUFW010003468.1, from coordinate 774,952 downwards.
TCTAATGCTAAAAGGAGAGCAATCTCCTTCACATGTTTACTAAAAGACCAACAGTTTAATAACATCCCTTTCATTGTGGAGTGGGTAGCAATGTTTTGGCCCCACTTTGCTGATTTTTGTCTCTCAAAACATCTTCAAGGCTCTCTATATGTATTTTAGAACCCTTCTTTAGGAGATGTAATTCTTTATGTGTGTGCTTTAAATGAGTATCCAAAAGGGCAGCATGGCCGGCGCTACCGGAATGCTGACAGGGGCATACGGGCTTGCCTTTGGCATGCCCGCTGAGCGGCCGTTCAGCTGAAGCCCTAAATAATCATGAACATTAGGCAGAATCTTCGTACATTGTTCTTGTATTTGTTAAGAAAATTTCAGCCAAACCTTTAAACTTGCACATTAAAAAATTATCATAGATGCATTTTTGAAACAGTTTTTACATCTCAGTCTTGATTACCTTATTTTGATTTTCACAGGCTGTGTTGAACTCTCTACTCAATCTCCTTATACCTCAATAACACTTACCAACAAAGAACATGGTTCCTGAACTAGGTTTAGAGGTTAAGCAGCTGATGTTGAAACCTGGAATTGTAACCTGGCTTTCATCTGTCAGGTTGCAATTTCTGGTCGACAGGTTCAAACATCAGCTGCTTAACCTCTAAACATAGTTCAGGAACCATGTTCTTAATTTCACCACTGTCCATTTTCCAATCTTACAGCAATAGAATTCTCACTCACTCCTTGTAGCTTGTGGGGTTGACTGAACCAAACACCCCCTTTTCTCACACTAACTCTGGGTAGTTTCACACACACCCAATCACCTTTGCTGTGTGCAATCTCTTAGCAAACGTAATGGAATCAAATCTGACCATACTTTGATCCCATCCTCTCCACCAGTGATGAAAGCCGGAGTCATCCGGGAAAGTTATGCAAGGTAATTTATTGAAACAACAACAAGTAAAGTGACACAAAAGGAGAGAACAGAAAGTGCAGCCTCTTTCACCACAAACTGTGACCAACTGACATCTCTCCCAACTTCCTTGGAACCTAGCTCATGAACGCACCATAACGGAACCCCCATGAGCAGGAATCAGACATAACACAGGCCTCAACAGGCACTTGACTGCAAAATGTGTGATTTTGTGCAAACCACTTTATCTCCATGTGCCTAGAAATCTAAACATGTGAAAATGTAGATATATGAAATGCAATGTGTTAGAAATTGGATTCCTGGTTGGCTGAGGTATGCACCCATGCCAGGCAGGAACCACCACTCTAGTCAGGGTAAGTTAGATATACACTAAACGATAACCTGTGCTCACCCTCTGATAGCTTGGCACAGAGCAGCCAGGCTTATCTAAAGAGGCAATTTGTAAAGTATTTGTGCAACACACACTCAGTAACACAATGAATACACCACAAAAAGACTAAACACAGGTTTAGAAAAATAGATGATATTTATCTAGGCAAAATGAGACCAAAATGACAAAGATGCAATCAGTAGAAGTTAAGATATTATTTTGTAAAGAATAAATGCAAAAACAGTGCTTAGAAGTCAATAGAGCTAAAAAGTTACTTGAGGTCGTGGTAGACCGGGGTAAAGCCAAAGTTCAGGCCAACCGCGATCGAGGGCAGGCTGGCTATAGGACTCAGATGTGTCCCGCTAACAAAGTACCTTAAATGGAACAAAAGTGTTGACATCAAAGACTCTTGGCGAGGAGTCTCTGCGTCGATCTGTGGATGGGGGAGAGCATTGGTGTCGATCTGGGCTGTAATGGAAGCTTTGGTGTCAAACCCCTTTGCAATGCAGGCACTGCATGGATATTGACCGGTACTGTCTGTCACTGTCGAGCTGCGCAGTCCGTTGAGGCGATGTCAGCGATTGCTCGTACTTCGGGGGTCGAAGGGCAATGCATTGCTTCCGATTGACAAAAAGTCATTGCAGAGTCACTTTTGTATCAAAACTGCTGCAGAAACCCCTTCTGAGGCCCAGAACTAACTTGGAGAGGGTATCTAATCTCAGGCAAGGTTAGGACTCCCAAAAGGAAGAGTACAGCAGGATTGTAGGAAGTCTTTTGTGTCCTTGAGACTTCAGAAAAAAGGAGGCAAGCTAGCAAGCCCTTAGAGATCACTTGGAGGGAAAGCAGAGTCCAACTTTCCTTCCAACAGATTCAGGGAGCAGCAAACAGGAGGGCAAAAAGCAGAAAAGCAGTTCTTCCAGAAAAGTGGTCCAGTTGAGTCATCTAAGTAGCACAGCAGTCCTTGTGACAGAGGTTCAGTTCAAGATCCAGAAGTAACTGATTTTAGGGGGGTCAGAGGCCCAGTACTTATACCCCAAAGAGCCTTTGATGTAGGGGGTGACTTCAAAGGAACTCTCTGAAGTTCAGAAGGATCCCTTTCAACCCAGTCCTGTCTGACAGGATAACCCTGGGTGGTAAATCAGTGCTGTGTGTGTGTACAGGACACTACATTGAAGTGTGTCAGCCCCTCCCATTACTCCGAGCCCCGGAAGACCCATCAGAATGCAGATGAATGCGATGAGTGCTCTGAATGCAGATGAGCCTCACCTTCCTGTGTTTGTCTAGAGGGAATGCACAAAGTGTAACTGTCACCCAGCCCAGACATGTATTGGAGACACTTTTACACAATAGAGAGTGAGAGAAGAGCAGATCAGTTGCAATCTCCCAATTACAGTCTTATCACATATAAGCAACCGCTGCCTTGTGAATTCTCCTTGGGAATTCAGGGCTTTTAAAAAAAAAAAAAAAACAAGGATTCTGGCAGGATGTGGTAATCTCCCTCCGCTTTATCTTTGGTAGTAGGGGTATCCAAAGATATTGGAGTAGACGCCTCACTCACTTATCTTGACATGCTTTATCATTGGCGTCTATCCACACCCGGGTAAGATGGTACTACCCGGGCGGACTCAACCATAGATGTAATGGGAGTTCTTAGATAAAGCAAGTACTGGTCATGCAGGGATCCAGATGAGTGATAAATTAAAAATACCTTCAGGTATACCCAAACACTTTGTTTTATTCGGAGGGTACCTGGGGCATGTATAAAAACGTGAATGTAGTGTTTTACTGAATATGATTGTTCAGTTGTACCCCTTTTAAAGTGCCAACATGTTCGGACCTCTCCAGGAGCCCACGTGGGTCTGGGGCCTTCATCAGGGCTGTTTATCTACTTCTTTTTGTCCCTGCTTCTATAGGGTGCACACACTCCATGCACTCACCTGAGGCCTAATGCGCTCACCTGTCCTCAGTAGATTTTCTAGCAGGGGGAGAAATGGAAAAAGTCAAAATCATATTGGTGTTTCTTCCAGACTTATTCCATCGTAATTCATCCATTCTTATACATCTGACCGTGTTTTCCTGTTGTTTATGAATACTTTTATTCTGTGCATTCTGGTGGGCGAGTTCCCTAAAGCTCTATATAAAAAAACAATTATAGTGATCCCGTGAATATTTACATATTTGTGATGTGTGGTCTGTCTATATTAAACTTTGACTATTTATTCAAAAATCTACATCTGAGTAGATTGTGCAGTCTATACTAGGTCCGGATGCCAATCCTAGGTGTATTGATTAACATTTTATCCATTCATAATGTGATTGTCATCCTATCATGACATACATAAGTTCAAACACTCTTGTGCTTACCTGCTGCTTTCTTTTATCAAGCGACATGCGGATGAGGTGGGAGGTGCTGTCTAATAGTCACACACTGCGAGAGGCTTCTGTGTATTGGAGACGGGCTGCAAAGCACACAGAAATATAGGCACAGAGAAATGTCCACTTTCTAAAAGTGGCATTTCTTAAAACAGTAATGTTAAATCCAACTTCACCAGTAAGGAGGATTTGTCATTAGCATTCCAAACATATGAGACATGAAAAAGCTACTCGTCTCTGATCAGGAATCAGCTTAGAAGTGTATTAAGGGATTCCCAAAGCTATCCTCTGAGAGTAGCAGGCCTCCCAGTAGTGAAAACAAAATAGGCTGTTTGTCACTACCAGGACATGTAAAACATACCAGTGCATGTCCTACTTTTCATTTAAATAGCACCCTGCCCTTTGGGTTACCTAGGGCGTACCTAAGGGGTGACTTAGGTGTAATAAAAGGGGAGTTTCAAGCTTGGCAAGTAGTTTAGAATGCCATGTCGAATCGGCAGTAAACTGCACACACTGGGACTGCAATGGCAGGCCTGAGACAGGTCTGAAAGGCTACTTCTGTGGGTGGCACAATCAGTGCTGCAGGCCCACAATTAGCATTTAATTTACAGTCCATGGGTATAAGTATACCACTTTACACAGGATTTACAAGTAAATCAAATATGCCAAACAGGTGTTCTTGTTTAGAGGAGAGAGCACATGCACTTTAGCACTGGTCAGCAGGGGTAACGTGCCCAGAGTCCTAAAGCCCAAAAAAATAAGGTCAGAGAAAGAGGAGGAGGAAGGCAAAACATTTGGGGTCACCCTTCAGAGAAGGCAATTTTCCAACACAATGTAATTGTGCGATTTAAAGATGTAAATTCCACTGTTGCACAGGCTCTCCACACCCCTGAACAATGTACATCACCCTCCTGCACCCCAGACAGGTTTGTGATATATAAATACTTATGCAACTATACATCCCTTCCACAATCATGCCACGCAGACCTCCTACCTCCCTCAGAAACCAGATGTAGATGGCCTCATAATTTACAATCATATCTTCTGCAAATCCACTGTGGGACGATAATTTCCCACCACTAGTTTAAATTTCCTTAATTCCATCTGTGTTTATAACTCTCCTAAGCCATAAATCCCAATTCTTCTTACAAGTGGGACTCGCTGGTATTGCCTTCAACAAATACTTAATTCTAGTATTTGAGGCCTGAGGTTGCTCTCAAACCTTTCCTCAAGCTAGAATCTTTTTCTTTGGTGCCAAACTAACATTTCAAATAGATAAAATCATACTGGTAGGCCATATCATCTCCATCAATCATTTGTCTACTTATCACCTTGGATTCTAATCAACTGCCAATCCTCATATATACATCAATAATGCATTTTAACCTCAACAAGCACCTATGGTTTCTATGATGTATAAAGAACAATCCTTTCTTTTAGCAACAACAATCAATTGAACTTAGGTGCTTATTTTGTGTCTTATTTTGTTTCCAGTGTTAGACCTGGCATCCTAGGCTTAGTTTCCCCTGTCTGCTTGCCTCTACCTCCTGTATTTTCTGACTGTGTGCTGGACTTCGTTTTTGCTGATTTATGTATTTTGGGCACTTTACCACTGCTGATCAGTGCTAAAGTGCAAGTGCTCCCTCTGTAAATTGTGATTCTGACTGGTTATTCATAATTGTCATATTTGATTTACTGGTAAGTCCCTAGTACGGTGCACTGTGTGTGCCCATGGCCTGTAAGTCAAATGCTACTTGTGGGCCTGCAGCACTGGTTGTGCCACCCACATGACTAGCCATGGAAACTTGTCTCAGGTCTGCCATTGCAGTGTCTGAGTGCAGCTTTAAACTGCCATGTCGACCTAGCAAGTGCACCCACTTGCCAGGCCTTAACCTTCCCTTTTTCTACAAGTAAGGCACCCCTAAGGTAGTTCAAAGTTACCCCCATGGGCAGGGTATGTGAAAGGTAGGACATGTACTGGTGTATGTTACATGTCCTGATAGTGAAATACTGCCAATTTCGTTTTTCACTATTGCAAGGCCTGTCTCTCCCAGAGATTATCATTGAAGATGCCTTGCAACATTTTACAAGTGTAACTTTCAATTGGGAAGAGATGGAGATTTGGAGTTTGGGCTCCTTGAGCTCAGAATTTAAAAATACATATTTTAGTGAAGTTGATTTTTAAATTGTGTGTTTGAAAATGCCACTATTAGAAAGTGGGCATTTTCTTGTTTAACCATCCTGTGCCTCTGCCTACCTGTGGAATGAAAATCTGGTTTAGACTGACAGGAGCCTGTTTATGCATTCACTATACACAGTCACACAAAGGGAGCTGAGGTGTGTTCTGCATATCCTGATAACCCCTCACCAGGCTGATCGGTCTTCCTGAGCTAGAGTGGTGGGAGGAGTTGTCACTGACACTTGAATAGGGCTGCCTGTCCTTTCACAATGTTGTCTCCACCCCCGTAGAGTGTGTCTGGAGCCAGAGCAAGGCAAGAACCTGTGAACTACAAAGACTTTTCTTTGAAGTATGCCTACTTCAAAAGCCAAAAGGGAGATAAGCATTTGACCTAAAACTCCAGAAGTTGAGAACACCTCTAGATCAAGAGTAACCTCTGCCAAGGAGAAGGGCTGAAGAGCTGTGAGGAGGAGTACTGCCTCTTTGCTGTGTTTTGCTTTGCTGGGTTGGCCTACATTTGCTGCTTTAGAGAGGAAAAGGACTGGCCTCTGCTGTGTATCCTGCTTGAGAGATTTCTCCAAGGGCTTGTGGGTGCTTGCCTCCTGTTAAGATGTCTCATGGCCATCAAAGACTTCATTTGCAGCATCCCCGAACTCCACTGCTGGAAGTTCTGACCTGCCTTGTGGTGCCAAATTCCAGTTCTGGGCCCTTGGAGGTTGTTTTGCTGCTTGAAACCATCAAAAAATCAATGCATCGCCCTTCCAGAGTCTGTTTTTCCGACGCAGCACCACCGTGCAGGAGAAATGTCTATGCACCGCCGCTGTGTGGCCTTAGAAATCAATGCAGCGCCTGCCTGCGGCCAAAGAAACCACCACTGTTGTGTAGTTCCTACAAATCTATTTAGGATCTGCGCGTTTAGACAACATAAACTAAGGGATTGGTGTCCAGACTGATTTCAGACACCCCCAAAGGATAATGTTAGTCTGTGGACCAGCTAGCTCACAGTGCCACTATAAGTTCCACAATCTTACCAAGGAGCAAATAGTTTCTGGCAACTATCGAACATGACAACCCTGACCCCTCAGGGATCGTGGAAACAGTACAGTACTTTTCGCTCAGTCACTCGTTCTCACTTTGTCTCAGAGAGATTTACATAATAAACGGTGGGCACGTTTTTCAATAAGTATTTATTGAACCAGCGTCATTCTAGTATAAAATATGTGTGCTGCGACAACCATTAGACAGAATCTGATATATACGATCACAAGCACCAACAGAGTAAATAAAAGGTAGAATTCTACCATGGTGCTAAAGCAGTGGAAATATGCAGGCATATAAATACATGGCAGTAATCATGTGTACTCCTAAGATGCAAACCCTAGCTAAGTGCACCTAAGTGTACCTAGCATGTATGTAGGCGTAAAGCCAAGAATCTCCCTAGGAAAAAGCCAACCCCATTACCTGATGAGAGAGAATGAAGGATCCCGTTTTGGTCTCGAGTTGGACACCCCCCAAGGGATGTCAATACAATGTGTGCTGGAGTGAATGCGTGCAGGGACTTCAGCGTCTCGAATCAACATGGAAGTTTCTCCTCTGGTTTGTCCAGTGAAGATGTGGTACTTAAATACCCGAAAGGTACCCTCAGGGGTTCTACCTAGATGTGTCATGGTACTGTGGGCATGTCGGCCAAGGATGACGATAGCGGTGACTTTTGTACACAGTTGTAATGTAGAAGATGGTAATCCTGCTGTGATACTAAGATTCCTCAAGCATACTAAATTAGGCTAGTTTTTTAAGAAAACCACATGACATTTATTCGGCACCTAACTAGGTAAAAGGTCAGCGCCAGAGCTGTTACGTAGAGCAAGGTAGGACAAATGTAGGTAAAAGGTTGTGCAACTACCTAGGCCTATATTAGAGTACACTGGGGCTCATAGCAGCACAGCCCGAGTTCAGCGCACCGTGTCTCCGAAGTCCAGGACCACCGCACTGACTCCGACCCTGCTGTGCGGCTGAAAGAATCGACGCATCATTGGACCGCGGCTGTAAAAATTAATGCAGCGCCTGTTTACCGCTGCCACATCGACCTTCAGCGCACCCAGATTTCTATGCATTGCACCTGTGCGCCAAGTTTTCTGACACATCACCTGCAGACCAGAACCGTCTTGGATTACAATGCATCACTTCCCCTTACAGTCCGGATTTGACGCAACACTTCTCCTGCGTGCATCAGGAGTGACTCATCGCCTAGGGACTCAGGAACTGACGCATTGCTGTGTTTTTCAACGCTTCCCTCCTCTGCAGCTGTTTTGGCTTGTGAATTTTGACACATCTAAAGGTACTTTGTGTAAATTCACAGCATCCATAGTCTCCTATGGACAGACTTGCTAAAACCATATAAAAGTGATATTTTGAGTTGTGCATGTTGAATTTGTCGCTTTTGTCTTGTTTGGTTTAGATAAAGATTTTTTATTTTTCTAAACTAGTGTGGTGTCCATTTGCAGTGTTTTCACTGTATTACTGTGTGTGTTATGTTGCTTTACACATTGCCTCTGAGAAAAGCCTGCCTGCTTGTGCCAAGCTACCAAGGGGGTGAGCAGGGGTTATCTTGAGTGTGTAATCCCCTTATCCTGACTAGAAGGAAAGCTCCCTACTTGGACAGGGTACAAACCTGCCAACTAGAGACCCCCATTTCTAACAGCCAGGAAGTAAAATAAAGAAAAAGAGATGATAGACAGCCATTTTCTATTGTTTTAGGAAAATAAAATCCAACTAAACAGTATTTTTAAAACATTTAGTTTGTTAGCAGAAATATTAGTGAATCTTTTATAGTCAACATTCATATAAGAAATAAGCTGATGAAGTGTTAGTCCCCATAATTCTCTCTGCACCAAATATCAAACATACGTGTTTCATTTCATTAAGGGATGACTTTTGACAGAGGGCAGGCATTCGCCCTCCACAGAAATCAGTCTATAGCCACCAGTGCAGGCATTCCGGTCCATCTCTCGTATCTTTTCGGAGGGGCGGAGAAAAGGGATGATGAAGCAGGCACATTCACATTCTAATAGCATCAGTGATCCAGAAGCTAGTCAATATCACTAGTTATCATCATCTTTAGGTACTCTCCTTAGGCAAAAACCCAGAAACCAGGTGAGAGGCAACACGTACAATTAATAACACGCTTTGCAATCAGTAATGCCACACTTGGAATTCATTAGAGAATGCAATCAACATAGTCGAAATGTGTAGGTGATATTATCCTTTGTCGACATTCCTTTATAAAGGAGAGAGGAAAAAACTTATTGAGTACAAAAAAATATGTTTGCATTCTAAATACGATCAAATATCAAGAACTTAAATAAATCCTTCACAAAGTTGGATCTGGGATGGCCCTACTCACTTGCATGTTCGGGCACCCCGCGATCGGAGTAAATGTTTATATTTCAATGTGGACATGAACCGAGACTGCTAATGTGATGTCAGCTTTCTGGCAATTATTGCATTTCTTCTTATGTTACTACTCTCCAAGCTTACCACCCACAGAGATAATAAGTCTATTGCTTTGTGATTTGGTGCCCCGATCTAATTTATGACACTTACTATATAGGAAAGATGTATTAGTGTTTTCATAAAACAACCTTCAATAACTTCTAAACACTTTGATTGGAGATGATTTTATAACTGTAATGCGCTTCTGAGATATTGCACCTTTTGTATGAAAAAGTTAAATTAAGGGTACAACAATAGCTAAAACCTTTGGAACATCACAGTACGTAGTCTAACAACAAGTCGACATCATTACCACTGTCTTTTGTAACACAAACATGTAGGAAAACAAGGGCTCTGGCTGAAAAAAATCAGCTGTCATCCACAGCTCAAAAGGTGAGAGGGAGGCGAAAACTGCAAAACTGTTATTTTTCAGCTAGGATATTCTGTTGTCCAAGAATAAGAGCGAAAGATCAGTAGTAAGTAAGCATTATCCACTTTAGGATTTGCAATTTGATAAACAAGCACCTTGTGTTTTGCAAAACGGTAATGCATAATGGCAGGATGTTAATAGCATGCGAGCAGTCACCTCTAGAAAGTGTATGTATTGTAATGTCAAATATTACGGAGGAGTGGTTCAATATAAACCATATACAACATTACTATGCATGAGTCTGTATACTTGAAATTTGCAGGCGCGTTTGATTGCACTAATCTTTAGGCACACATTCAGGAAGTAACATAGTATGGACGAAGAGGTTACTCATTATTTCTCAATAAATATATATATGTATACATATATACATACATATATATATGTATATATATATATTCACTGAAAAAACCATATGTTTTAGGGACAGTTATAGTTAGTTGGACATTGCACTCGTACAAAACCCGTGAAATTCCCCCGTTATAGTTAGTTCAGCTAACTATAACTCGCGCCCCCGCAATGCACTGCTGATGATGTCACATATTACATCACTCATGACATGGTCAGTGACATCACTGATGACATCTCAAATGACATCACTGATGGCATCACTGATGACATCATCCATGTGAAAATTTCATGCATCTTCTCACACCCTAATATAACTTTTGATACACCCACTCTAAATTACACACTACCATTCTCAAAACCATAGACACTCCAACACCAATAACTACATACCCACTCACTGATTCTTAGGTCTACACACACATCCACTCACTCACCCGTACAGTCACTCATACTTATGGTCACTCAGTACAGGACTATCATATGCACTCATACACCTATATAGACACTCACACACCACCACTCATCCATAGAGGTACTCACACACCTAGTCAGTCACGCAAATAATTAATCACACTCCCATTTACTCAGATGTACAGTTATACACACACCAGCTCAATTACTCATATAAATACTAGCACATTCTTACGCAATGATACAAGCACACACTCATCCATACAGCCACTCTCACAATAACACACTCATTTGTAGCCAATTATGTACTCCAACACACATATATACTACTTTTCACATATGTAGTTACTCACACATGTAACACTGAGATATACATTCACTCACTAACACACCCATACACACACTCACCCACCCATACAGTCCATCACAGATGCACTCTTGAAACCATGCACCCAGTGAATCACCCACTCACACATCTATGCTCAGAGTCTCACACACCCCACCCACACAAACAATCAGGCACCCATACAGATACTCAGACAACAAATCAATAACCCATATAGACACTCATGTAGCTATTCACAAACCCATGAGCCGCTTACACACCAACAGACACACGGATACAGACATTCACACAGTTTAGTCACTAACCCATGCATTCAGTAAGATGCGTTTAATCACTCACTTAGAGTCAGTCACGCACCTACTAAATCATCCATTCAGACACTTATACACCCACTCCTTCTTCAATACGCCTTTCCCTATATATATTAAACATATTTCAACTTTACAGAAACACACAGTCACTGCATGATGTCATCAGTGATGTCATTTGAGATGTCATCAGTGATGTCACTGACCATGTCATGAGTGATGTAATATGTGACGTCATCAGCAGTGCATTGCGGGGCGCGAGTTATAGTTAGCTGAACTAACTATAACGGGGGAATTTCACGGGTTTTGTACGAGTGCAATGTCCAACTAACTATAACTGTCCCAAAAACCTATGGTTTTTTCAGTAAATTTCTAAGGTTTTTTAAATGCTAATTTCTAACTATAACGTGCCTGAAACCTATGGTTTTTTCAGTGAATTTCAAAGGTTTTTTTAATGCTTATTTCTAACTATAACGTGCCTGGAACCTATGGTTTTTTCAGTGAATTTCAAAGGTTTTTTAAATGCTAATTCCTAACTATAACATGTCTGAAACCTATGGGTTTTTCAGTGAATTTCAAAGGTTTTGTAAATGACAATTTTTAAATGTATTAATTGTTATATTTATTTTTTTGATACAGATTTACTACATTTTTTAAAACTATTTATTTTTAGATATTTTATTTTTTAAATTACATTGTAATTACATTATACATTACATCACAAAATATACTTTCTCAGAATGAATTACTTTAGTTTAAATACTTTGCAAATAGGCAATAGACTTTTAAGTACAGTAGTTACAGTTGTTGCAATGGGCAACACAATTTCAAACACAATGCAACATTGAGCTCAATGTGAATTTCTAGTTAAATGCAATTAGTTACTTTATGGATTACTTTTCTAACCACAGGACTGGATCCTAGATTCAGTCCTGGGACATCTCCTGTAAACAGTTGAGTAAAAGCGTTTTGGTTACAGTAGTGATTTTTAAGGAATATTATTGTATTTTAAAAGTTGACAAACTTTTTCACATAGAATCACCAATGTTATCCTATGGGAGGAAATTCACTTAGCAGGTAAGTAGTGTTATCGTTACTTTTTCTTACTCAGTGGTGGATCCTGGATCCAGCACTGGTGCATCTCCTGTAAACAGTTGAAAGAATGCGTTTAAGTCATACAGGCGATTTTTAAGGAATATTTGTAGTTTGTGAAAATCGACACAAACTTTTCTGCTGAAAACCAGACAATGGATTCCTATGGAAGGAAATACAAGTTACTGGTAAGTACGGTTAGAATTACTTTTCAGGGTCAGTGCTGGGCTAAAAGATGCAGCACTGGGTTCTCTCCTGATAACAGGTGAGTAAATCGGAATTCGTAGTTCGGCTGATTTTAGAGGAATATTATAAAGTTCCAAAACTCCACACTTAGAAGAATTTCCAAGTGAAACCAGTCAATGTTAGCCTATGGAAGGAAATTCAAGTTACTGGTAAGTACGGTTAGAATTACTTTTCAGGATCTGTACTGGGCTCAAAGATGCAGCACTGAGGTCTCTCCTGATAACAGGTGAGTAAATCGGAATTCGTAGTTCTGCTGATTTTAGAGGAATATTTGTATGTTTCAAAAATCGACACTTTTAGAAACTTTTTCAGCAAAAAGCAGGCAATGATATCCTAGGGAAGGAAATTCAAGTTACTGGTAAGTACGGTTAGAATTACTTTTCAGGATCAGTACTGGGCTCAAAGATGCAGCACTGAGGTCTCTCCTGATAACAGGTGAGTAAATTGGAATTCGTAGTTCGGCTGATTTTAGAGGAATATTTGCACAATGGTGAAGGAAGGGGGTGGGACCTGAGGTGACATGTCTGCAAATACGCCCTGTGGCGCGTTTTAATTTGGAGAATTAATTCCTCCTCAATCCCGAGGGTCCCTAGGGGCCAACTAGCCCACCAGATACCTCCAGTATGCGCCAGAGAGCTGCGTTGCAGAGAGGTGTTCAGAGGCCACGCCCCTTTTGCACCTCTCTGCAACGCAGCTCTGTGGCGCTTTCTGGACGTACCTGGTGGGCTAGTTGGCCCCAGTGACCCTCAGTATTGAAGGGGATTTAATTCCCCATCTTAAAACGCGCCACGGGGCCTGTTTGCACACATGTCACCTGAAGCCCCGCCCCCTCCCTTCACCACTGTGCAAACGCGCCCCGTGGCGCGTTTTAAGTTGGGGTATTAAGTCCCCTTGAATCATGAGGGTCCCTGGGGTCCAACTAGCCCACCCTGTACCTCCAGTATGCGCCAGGGAGCTGCGTTGCAGAGAGGTGTTCAGAGGCCACGCCCCTTTTTACACCTCTCTGCAACGCAGCTCTGTGGCGCTTTCTGGACATACCTGGTGGGCTAGTTGGCCCACAGGGACCCTCAGGATTGAAGGGGATTTAATTCCCCATCTTAAAACGCGCCACGGGGCCTGTTTGCACACATGTCACCTTTAGCCCCGCCCCCACCCTTCACCACTGTGCAAACGCGCCCGTGGCGCGTTTTAAGTTGGGGATTAAGTCCCCTTGAATCCTGAGGGTCCCTGGGGTCAACTATCCCACCAGGTACCTCCAGTAAGCGCCACAGAGCTGTGTTGCAGAGAGGTGTAAAAGGGCGTGGCCTTTGTATACCTCTCTGCAACGCAGCCCCTGGCGCATACTGGAGGTTCCTGGTGGGCTAGTTGGCCCCCAGGGACCCCCAGTATTCAAGGGAATCGTTCCCCCTCTGCAAACGCGCCAGGGGCGCGTTTGCAGACTGCTGCAGGGAGGGCGGGGCCTCCGGCACGATGCCGGTCTTTTTTTCTTTTTATGGGAGGGGGCCTGCGTGGCCCCCCTTCCTCGGCCACTTTTGGCCCCGGGGACCCCATCTCCCGGGGCCTGAGGATTTTTTTTTAAACGGGAAGGGGCCGCGTGGCCCCCTTCCCTGGGCCTCTATTGGCCCCGGGGACCCCATCCCCGGGGCCGGCCTTTACGTTATTTTTTTTTAAATTCCTTTTTTGGGGAGGGGGCTGGGTGGCCCCCTCCCGAGCCACTAATGGCCCCGGGACCCCATCCCCCGGGGCCTGGCCACTCGTTGGGGACCTTGGGGTGTCCCCAATCCCCGCACGGTCCCGCCGGCTCCCCGCATCCTGCAGGAGCCGGCATTGCTTTCCATAAGGGGAGCTGCTGACATGCAGCTCCCCTATGGAAAAGCAATTCTGCTGCTTCATTGAAGCGAGAGCAGGTTTCCTGCTCTGCTTCAATGAAGCAAGCAAGTTTGCAATGACAGGGCGGGAGCCGCGAGGCTCCCGTCCTGCCATTGCAAACAGCAGTGTCCCGGGGTGGGCACCCGGGACACTGCAGGAGCTGGCCCTGGGGTGTGGCAGTCCCCAGGGCCACCACAGGCTCTCTTGGGAGGGGGGCCGCGCGGCCCCCCTCCCAACCAATGCACAGCCCCGGGGAGGGGGTGGTCCCCGGGGCTCGGGGGTCCTAAACGGACCCCCACATTTTATTATTTAGTGCCCCGGGGAGGTGGCGGTCCCTGGGGCGTGTGGGGGGGCTCGAGCCCCCCCCACACAGGTAATTAACATTTTTTTAAAAAGAAGCCCATTATTTTTATAAAGCCCCGGGGGGTGGCGGTCCCCGTGGCTTGGGGGGCCTTAGAGGCCCCCCATGTTATTAAATTAAACCCCACCCGGGGGCCAATTAACCACGAAGCGCGGGAGCCCGCGCTTTGTTTTTTTTTTTTTTTTTTATCGGCCGGATCTGCGCACCCAGCGCGTTTTTTGCCTATTTAAAAAAAATAAAAAAATTTGTTTGAGCCCTGGGGTCCTTGTAGGACCCCTGAGCAGGCCTAGGGGTCAGGGTGTTTCTACCCTGCCCCCTTTTGCGCAATTTTTTTACTGTTTTCTTGTGACTCGGTTCTACCGGAGTCACAAGATGGCTGCCAACACTTCCTGGTTTGGAGTGTTGACAGCCAGTTAGCATACAGCTCGTCATCGGGAGGGTGCGCGGATCCTCCGCGGCCATAGATATATATGTGTTTTTACTTTTGATTTTCTCAGCAACTACTGAACGGATTTACACCATTTAACAAAAAGGGTTCTTTCTGAACCAAGAACTACCTCTTTGCCAAATTTGGTGTAATTCCGTTCAGCAGTTCGGGCTGTAGCCGTGGCTAAAGTTTCCTATGGGAAAATGAATGGGGAAAACACGTTTTGGGACCCCCCCTTTTTTCTCGGCCCCCGCTTGACGAATCACCCCAAGACTTTCAGGATCGGAGCGGGCCACAAAGTTTGAAAATTTCGCGAAGATTCCTCAACCGACGCAAGAGTTATTTCAAATAGAATGTTGCGGATTTCCTATGGAAAATAGGTCCTAACTATAACTATCTACTGGCGACCGCCAGTAGAATAATATATATATATATATATATATATATATATATATATATATATATATATATATATATATATATATATATATATATATATATATATGTGTGTGTGTGTTTTTTGTACTTATATAGATGTTAAAGGGTAGCCTAGAAAAATATTATTTACATTTTTTTTAAACACAGACTTTAAAAGATAGCATTTGGACGCACATGCTTAAAAGCCGTTATGTGTATCAAGAACATATCAAATTGTTGCATATTGACTTTGTTTCTGTATAACCTTAAATGACAGCAGGCATGTGACAATTGCAGGAATTGTGATGTACCAGTCTCAAAATCTCACTTTTTTAATGCAGTGAAACTATAAAAGCACAAAGGGTACAAATCTCCCATTTTCAAGAGACGCCTAGCAGGAATGGAAAATTCCCTTCATGTTGCTTTGTTATATTTTGAAGTATAAGAAATAACCCAAACTTTACCTCCTTCGACAGTAAACATCATGCATCATTATATGACTTGGCTAGACACACTCAAGGCTATTTTCACCTCCAGCGACAGAATCAAATTCATCAACGTCACTGAACTTACCTTGACCGACCATGTTCACTTTACCATCTCTGACACCCAGCACTACATCGCCAAGCACCACGGCACCAACCACTGAAGCTGGGGGAAGGTAACCGAGACTCAATGGACCCAGGCCCCCAGCATCACACAACCCTAAACTTCAACAAACCTTGACCAGGCCATAAAAAACTTCTCTGCCTGGATCACCGAATGCACCGACAGAGTCGCCCTGCTGAAACCAGCAAAAGCAGACAAAACCTCTGGTACATCCCAGAGCTAAGAACCACCAAGCGCAACTGCTACTGACTCAAGAAATTATGGTGCATCACCAAGGACCCCTCCGAAAGAACCGCTCACAAAGCAGCCCTCAGCAACTACCACCTGTGCATCAAGGAAGCCAAGAGAGCAGCCATCACTGTCCGCATCAACACTGTGACCAACCACACAAAGGAACTGTTCAACGCATCAGCTTCAGGAAACACCATCCACTCCTCCCAAGAACTGTGCGACACCCTCTCAGACCACTTCCATAGCAAGATTGACACTATCTACAACAACTTCGACCCCCAAACCATCACTGTCAGCCTTGACAACCTCATCCAACCAACGAACACCAGCTGAATGATCACAACCTAGTCTTCGCTCACCACTCAGACCACCACAGCCCTCATGTCATTTATCCACTCTGGACCACCCTCCACCCCCCTGCCCCCACCATCTCTTCAACCTCGGAACCAACCCTATCAGCATGGAACTCACCAGCAGTCTCAACACCTGCATCTCCACAGCAACCTTCCCGGACAGATGGAAACACGCAGAGGTCAGACCCCTCTTAACGCAACCTTCTGCCAACCCCAGCAACCACAAAAATTACCAACCGATCTCCCTGCTACTCTACCCAGCCAAAGTACTCGAGAAAGCCCTCAACCAACAGCACTGAGACCATGCTGCCACAGATGTCAGAACTCTCCTTGACCATGGAGAAACTGACACTGATCCTCCTTGACCCCTCTGCTGCATCCCACACCGTTTCCCACCACACCCTCACCTACAGACTCCACAATATTGGCATACAACAAAACACGCTCAAGTGGATCACCTCTTTCTTAACAGGACGCAAGCAGAGCATCTGACTGCCTCCATTCACCTCTGCACCAAAGGACATAATTTGCTGTGTGCCCAAAGGATCATGCCTCAGCCCCACCCTGTTCAACATCTACATGACCCCCTCGTATATGTTGTCAGATCCCACGGACTCAACATAATCTGCTGAGCAGATGACACTCAACTAATCCTCTTGCTCACCGAAGACCCCGCCAACGCTAAAACCAACTTCTGCAATGCCATGACCAATGTAGCCAAATGGATGAGAGACAACTGCCAAAAACTAAACTCCGACAAAACAGAAGTACTGATCTTTGGGAAGAACACCTCCATATGGGACCACAGCTGGTGGCCAGCAGAACTCAGACCAACACCCACACCGACAGACCATGCACGCAACCTGGGCATCATCTTCGACAGCCGACTGACCATGTAATGACAAGTCAACACAGTCACCTCCTCCTGCTTCCACAACCTTTGCATGCCCCACAGAATCTTCAGATGGATCCCAATCAACACCAGAAAGACCATCACGCAGGACCTCGTCACCAGTCACCTCGACTACAGCAATGCCCTCTACCCTGGAATTTCCACGCAGCTCCTCAGAAGACTCCAGACCATACAGAACACTGCAGCCAGACTTATCCTGGACCTCCCTAAACGGACCCAAATCACCGCCCACCTCAGAAACCTCCACTGGCTCCCCATCCAGAAGAGATGCCAGTTCAAGATCTTCACAAATGCAAACAGAAGCCTAGACGATCAAGGACTGTCCTACATTAACCATATGCCCACAAAACAGCTGCGCTCTGCCTTACTCTCACTTACAAACACCACCTATATCTGTTGCAGAGGGGGTCCCTCCTTCTCCCACATTGCCACCAAGACCCGGAACGACCTGCCCCTCTAACTGCGAACAGCACCCTCCCTGGTGGATTTCAGAAAGAAACTCAAGACCTGCTCTTCAACGGAGACATAGCACCCTCAAAACCCATACACCCCTAAGGGTGACAGTGCTGTGCTCTACAACTGCTGATTGATTGATTGAATGATGACCTACCTTTTGTGAGAACTTTTCGGTGTGCGGGTGACTGTATACCACTGTGCCAAGCTTATGGGAGCTGGTAGTTTTGTAGATTGAGTTTTTCTTGGGTGTCTCTTGGGCAACAAAGGGTACAGGATCTGGCCTAAAAAAATGAGACTCTACACAAGATGTCAAAATTGCTTTTGCTAGGTCCCCAGTTTCATGCCGCTCCAGGGTACCTACAACAAGAACACACAAAGAACTACTTATTAGAAATCTTTTAAATATTAAAAGTACAACAGTTACTACTTGGGCATTACAACAATGCCTTAGAAGTGTCATTTTTTGCCGCAACACATGTGCTTCAAGGGAAAAAACTAACAGTCAGACACCAAGAAAAACATGGTTTCTTGATTGCAAACAAGTATGCATCACAACACCTTCTTCAGAAAAATTACTGTAGCATGCAAACTTGACATTCCTTTACTCATTAATACGTTAACCACGAAAAATGAAAGTGTTACAGTTTTATCAGAAAAAGAAACTTTGAAACAGTTCAAATCTGCTCTTAAATGATAAATGTAACAAATGCATTGTGAATACTTATTTTGCTTTCATACAGCACTAGTGTGGCATTTAAGTTGAAACAAAATTACATGATTCTGATCGTGGCCAGCAACGCAACTACTTACAAGCCAAACTTATATTATAAAGGCCGAAAGCAGTCATAACTTTTGAGTGAATATTTCAGTTCTCCCTTCTGATATTAGGAGTCAACACAACATTTAATCTAGCCAAATAGAGAACACATTGGGTAACATTATTCAAGCCAATGTTTGAGGATTTGAGTGTACTATGTGATATGGCTGTGGGTCTTATCATGGAGTTTTCTCACAAATACCATCTAGGGTCCAGTCAGGCTCGTTTGTAAAAATTAAGCTCAATCTTGGGTAACTGTAGCCTCAAGCAGCAAGGCTAAACAAAGGAACTTAGTAAATCATTTTACCGCACCAAATACCAGAATAGGAAAGTCACACAACAAGAAAGAGACACGACAATGATTTATAAAAGTTTTATTGTTAGTATTAGTAGAGCGCTTGACTACCCACGTGCTTCTTGGTGCTATTGGAGATAAAAACATAACCTGGCTAATATAAAATAAGGAACAAGGGGCAACTAATTTATTGATCAAAAGGAGGTCTTAGTGAATGAAGGGATAGCAGGATTTGTACCTACTTCTACAACAAGTTTATTCCATTCCATTGGCTACTGGGAAATCTCTACCTCTAAAAGTAACTGACCTAATTTTGGGCACCTCCAAAATGAAATGTCTGAAGGTGGAAAGTGAGACAATGTGAAAAGAGCTTACATTTAGAGACCAGAATGAAAGTGAATAAGTGCAGATGAGCTGCGAATGATGTTTTGCACGGTGACCGACATTTTGAACTCTACTGTTTTATTGGGTGCCAGTAAAGTGATCTGACACTAGTCAATTTCTGCAGCAGTTAAAGCTTTTTAACCCCTTCGATGCTCGTGACGGAACCCAGCCGTCATGAGCCACGGGTGGCCTGTGCGCAAGACGGCTGGGTTCCGTCATGACCACACCCGTGATTGGAATGTCCAGCACCGGGCTGGAATTCCTGCTGCAGGCAAGGTGTTAAATGATTTCTCCAGTAGTTCCAGATAGACACCATTTCTCTAGTTGAGCCTAAATTGTATTAATGTGGTCACTACCAGAGCATGGGATTTTGATGGAATGCAGGGTACAATGTTTTTTTCTTCAGACACTTTATTTGTCAGAAGCACACACATATTACTTTTGGGTTTCTAAGGAATGACCAGAATCAATACAATTTTACCAGAGTGATTAGAGAACCCAATTCATATGACTATCAGGCAAGGTTCCATTTATCCAGTTTTTTAAAGATTTAACAGTTATGTTTGGAATGGACTGAATCTGAAAAAATTTAAAACCATTACTTTTCCTCTACTGACGGTCTAAGTTAGGTCTTCTTGTATGACAAAAGAAAGCAATTAATTTGAATGTCTAACTGCTACTTTAAATAACAATTGCGTATCGTCAGTGCACATAACAGTACACGCATATACACACAAACACACACACACACACACACACACATATAGAACAGTACACCACAAGGACTGCAAGTTGGAGCGAATAGATGTTAAAGAGTAACTGTCACAGTACAGAACACTCTTGCACTCCACAGGCAACATGCTTTGGTGCAGAATTGAAAGGTGGACGGAAGACAATATGGGATGAGCTGAGATGAATGACTACAGTCATTTTAGGGCAAGGTTGTCAGGGCCCATGTTCTTAGATGTTGTCAGTAACAATGGATGATCAAAACCCATGGATAGGTACAAAAGGACTAGAGCTCTTCTCCTGCCCTCAGCAACCAGTCTCCAGAGATCATCAAGAACTAATATCAGGGGCGTCTCCTCTGTTGGAGTGGAGGAGCATCACCCCACTTTAAATTCCCCCCCCCTCGAAAGCCCCAGAGATGAAAAATAAAAAGGTAGTTCATTACCATTTTATTTTTCATCCCCCATCCGAGCAGAGCGTCGGGATTGGGCGGGTCCGCTAATGACTGACAGCAGCAGGGAGGAGAATGGGCTGTCTAATGCACTGTTTAAAGTGTGCATGTCTTTTTAGTCAGCCATCTTGCGATGGCCAGCCACACATGCACATTTAAAACCTCTCAACTCAGCTGTCTTAAGACAGCTGGGTTGAGAGTAAGTGCAGGCCTCCAGAGCCTGTGCGGCGCTGAGTGAGGCCGGTCCCACTAATCAGGATGCTGCTCACATGCTGCATGAGATTAGTGCCAAGGTTGGGCAAGGGAGTTCCAGCATCCAGTTCCTGCAAAGAAGATGTTTGGAGCGAGGACGTTGCGCTAGGCAAGTTTTATTTTATTTATTTTTTATAATATTTTGCACATGTATGCCCTCGCCCCCCTGTAGATGTCAGCCGCCACTGACTAAGATGACTACAAGCTCTCTGCTGAGGCCTGTTGTCATTATGTGACCTTATAATTGCTGCACATTTTGAGAGTATTTATAGCAGAAATCAGAGTCAATTGGTATTTTCTGAGCCTTGTCAATCTTGGACATGGCATATCTAAAGTTACTAATGCAAGATTCAAGCAGCCATCAGACAAATGGACATTATTTCCCAATTTCTTCGAATCACTGCCAACTAACTTGATAATATTCCATTCACTTTATTAGAAGCAGCATGTGATAAAAGCACTGTCTTTTTTTTTTTTAAAGAACAATGGTAGTTAATAACCAGTGCATAATTGCATGTCTGCCTGAAAGTCTGATCAACGAAATCTGTTACGCCCACAACACTGTGGCGGGTATTCAGTGGAGACAAACAAAGTCAGAGAGCAGCACACTAAGAATGTAGGCACTACTAACTGAAATGGAAAAAGGCAAGTGAGACTATTCTGAATGGGATTTTTCTTTCAATTTACTTGACAGGGGATGCATTGATTAAGGGGTTCCACATATCTTAATACTCACTACAACTACAAAATATTTAAGCACCTGAAAGGGGTGTAGTGTAGCCTGATAAATACATGATAGGTAACACACATCAATGCCATGTTTGAAGGCCTTGTCATGCATTTGAGATAGGACTAGAACATTTAATTAGAGCATCTCAAATACTTTCATTATAGGCATTCTTTAAATTGTGCAGTCCAAGGTGGTATAATGTGGGCATGGTTGCTTACCATTGGTATGCAGATTGTACAAAGAAACATGTGACACGAGTGAACAAATAACCAAATAACAGTGTTCACTGTCGTACTTAACACTTTGTTTTTTATACTATAAAGTCCCTCCTTATGGACGAACAAACGTCTGATTCAGTAGATTATATTTTTATTACCTGTTAGCAATGCATGTATGGGAGATGGTTAACAGAAAGTAATGTCTATCAAACATGACTGGAGGAAAAAAGGAAAGAACAGGCATTTCCTTCCCAATTGTATTGGTCATTTCCGCCAGGCAGACCACACAGAGCAGAGAACAAATGTCTCTGCTGTGAAAATGGTGTAGTTACTACACCAAGTCCCACCACATGGAAGGAGAGCGCTTGTGGTCTCCTTGTTAATGATGGATACTGCCCCTAGTCCCTTGGATTTGTTTTCCTTTTTCTCAGGAGGGAATGAGACGTTAATCAAACGACCTGGTTTATCATTCTTTATACAGTTCTTCACATCAAATAGAAACCAGGCAGAGTCAGTGAAAGGTTCTGTTGGGCTGAGGGGAGAGTTGTCCTCTTCTTGATGAGCCAAAGTGACCACCTAAAACAGTCCCTGACATGTTAATCAAAAGAACAGAAAACCCTGACCCGCCAATTAATGTCATGCTTTGTTATCAGGTTTATTGTCTACCTGTCCTCTCTACTACATCCCATAAAGGGATAAGTAACCCGAAAGATCTATCTGCCTGTTCTAAATTAAGGGACTCATCAGAGTTGTATTCCACAGTTCCCTAGTGATGTGTTCCTTCACATCACTCCCTTTACAGGTTCCCAGGTGTTTGAGTCTTTTCTTAATGTGCAAGTGAGCTAAAGGATAAACCTAATTTACACCATCCCGACTCATTTTAGTGTCCCACAAAAGCCTCACTGATTAGTTACTAATGTGAAGGAACACTTCACTAGCTGACTTAGTTTACATCAAACACCTCTGTTACCAGTGACATGAAGAAATAAAAAAGAATACTCCAAATGCATGTCTCAAAAAGAAAAAAAGAAAAGAAAAAGGGTGAACAAAAAAAAGACTGTGGAAAGGGCGAAAGCCTTCACCCATCCAAGGGTGGCATGCTTCATTATACGACTCCTTCTCAAACTGTACCTGAGTTAGTGTGCCAGTGCAGGCTACGACCGTCATGAAGGGGAGCTCTTGGGCATGGATCATGTCACAGAGGAGGAGCCCCAAGAAAGGGAACAAGATCAGTAACTCAGCGCTTAGCACTTGGTAGCACACGCACGCAGAGCTGGCCTCACCTACATAACATATGATTCCACATCACGGAGATGCTGTCATTTGGCCCTAGCCAGGCCGTCCCTTTTTAACACATGCAGCAGCGGGTCTCAGGCTGACTACCCTATCGTTCCTTTGGTTACTTTGTCCTCATTTTGTTGTACCCCACGCCCACAGTTTGATTAAGTAACGCACCATGATTAATATGGCTGAGATGTATTATACCACATTGTCTAACATGGTATTGCCGCAGTCATTGCAAGGACAATCCTCCAGGAATTACTACCAGTAACTCATTTGCTAGCTTACCTGTTAATAAGATGGATTGTATGCTGAACTGCATAACTTTGTTGTTGCCACGCAGGGTGCTGATGCACTGTTTATGTTGTATGAAAATATGAAAATGCCAATAAAAAGATTTAAACAAAAAATAAATGAAGGGGAGCTCTTGAGATGTAGTTGCTGGAAAAGGGTCCTCTATGAGGAGTGTTGTAGATGTTACATTTGATGGGTTTATGCAGAGGGGTAATGAAATAGACTCTCCATTAAAACTACCTCTTGGTAGACTCAATATTTATTCTGGTTTGCAGTGGACAGATGAGGGTTAATTTGACCCGACAGAGAAGACAACATGTTCCTGCCTTTTTGTATACCCTCGAGTGAGAAGTGTCTAGGAATTCCTCAGGACCAAACCCCCCCCCTGCTAACAGTACTCATATTGTGAGTGGAAAAATGAATGAAAATCAAGATAACAAGCCAGTGACAATTAGTTGCGGTTAGCATTCACGGGCTGGAGAACCTTCAATTGTTCAGAAATAAAGGAAAAAGTAATCCACAATCAGAAATTTAAGACATACACAATTTAGTGGTTACGGTCTAGAGCTCAGTCCGCCTTCAGGTTTGCAAGACCTATACTTTTGACAAAACAAGTTAAAATTGAAAAGGGAATCTCACAGTGTAAGTGATCACAGCACACACTGTCCCATTCTTGAAAATGGTACAGAGGTCTTACTCATACGGAATTAGTGTGGATATTAAGATTGCACCCAAATGAGGCTTAAGCAATCTTGAGTGTCATAAAATAGATATTGGATTAATATGGTCTTATGTGGTACATGGAAGGGACATGGTTATCACCGTGAGTTGTTCACAAATGTAATAGTAATAACACAAGGGTCAGGCCCGGATCATGTTGCAAACATGGTTATGATGCTAGTGTTGGTAGAAGGTAAAGCAGTCACAACTAAGCATGTAATCCAACCTTAGTGCATGTCTTTTAACGGTTGGAAAATGTGTGTGTAAAAGCATTTTGTTTTACAGGGTTCGTTCCAATAACATTGCAGGGTGGTAATCCCACAAAAACAGTGCAGAATTACCATTTGTCACAACTCATAATGAGGATTCACCCCTGAAAGAATGAGATCTTGGACCATGGAGTGGACGTTGTATGGCAGGAGGAAAGGTTTTATGTTTTGCTGAAAGCTAATCTACCACCTAGCCTTCTGTACTGGTTTTCTTACATTACTCTTGAAGAACAGCCTTGTGTCAATTCATTTGTAGGTAAATATTGAAGGTTAACTGAAGTAAAGTGCTTCAAACATGAAGTCTTATGTAAATACGTTTGTATCTTTTGTTACCATACAGATATGGAGACAGCTAGTTCACTGATTTGTTCTCGTCATGTTAACATAGATCGACCACGCCCCCTTCTAACAAAACTATTTCATAGATATAAAAAGTTGCATCAGTAAGTATAGAAGAGACTTGGTTTTCTGCTCAACATTTCTGCTAAACCAAGAGCTTCAACAAAAAATCAGCCCTGCGCACCATTTCTGCGCGTAGCCACTGCGATAGTGATCATTGGATGCAATTAAAACACACGTGATGCTATTTTTGTTTAGCTTGTTTTGCCGGATAGCCAGTGGTTAAAAAGAATAACATTGGGTAATGTATGCGGACGTGTTCCAGTCCCATCCTTTCCCAACCGGGCATTTTAAAGAACCTTGAACACAGCGTTGAATAGAAATGGAAATGACGTTACAAAAGAATGCTTTATAGAGGCAGTGAGCACTCTGACCGTGACCTCTGCCCCCGCACACCCTACAGCGTCAGAAAAGCCCGTGCACCGTTATCAGCTAGGCCATATTCAAGGACTCAAAGCTAATTCTGACGGATGACAAGTGGGGAGGCAACAGAGGAAGGGACAGAGACCTCCGAAAGAGAACGTTAAATGCACACATATGTATTTAAATAGAAGGCTGTTCTTCCAAAATCGTTAGCTGCTTTCCATAGGTAGGCTGTATTAGAGAGAGCGTAAACTGGCTAATCTACCGCACAGTTTGGATTTGTACTTAAAAAGCTCTACGCCACCTTCATATAAACGACAGCAGATCTCACCTTGACTGTCGTGTCAAAGGTCACAGCCTCATTCTCAAATGCAGCTGCGGTCACCGAGGGTTCGCTTCGTTTACTTCGGAGAGGTATCTTTCAAATCAGTATTCAGCTTCCCCTTCGCACACATCCACCTCCTCATTACACATATGTTCTGCACACTGCTCTCAAAGATATTGGGCCCGATTCACAAAAGGGCCTCTGCATTGGAGGTGGTCGTCCTGCAGTCGTGGGGGGCGCACTCGTGGCGAGAGACCTGGGCATTACAGTTTCTTATTATGGAGGTCCCTCCATGATTGCACCATTTTTTTTGTCAATTTACTTTTATTGTAATATGGAGCTCCTTTGGAGGTCGACATAATCTATAACAGGTAGTAAAACAGTAATAAATTATACATATTTATTTCCACAATAAAAAGAATATAAAATCTCTAATCAAATACATCCATCATACAAGAATAACAATAACTATCCCTTGTAAAAAGTCAGAAAGTGCCTATCTTGACATAGTTATTCCCCCACTTTTTGACTGGAAAATGATGTGGCTTTAACTGTAGTGCACAGGGACCCTGCCAACCAGGTCCCCTGTGCCAGTGCTTCTTCCCTAAAACTATTCCACAATTGGCCCACTGTAAGTATCTAGCAAATGGTACCTGGGTACCTAGGGCATTGAGACTGAAGAGGGTCCCCTAGGGACCACTCACCTAGGCGATGCAGTCTGCCACTGCAACATGCATGCCCTGGTGCAGACAAAATGACAAAGTCGACATGGCACTCAGTGTACCATGCTAACTAGCAATGCCTAAGGTATAGGTAAGTCACCCTTATAGCAGGCCTAACAACCTAAGGCAGGGTGCACTATATCACAGGTGTGGGCATATCTGCATGAGCAGATATGCCCCTTCAATATTTAAGTCTATTCTTAGATATTGTAAGTGCCAGGGAAACCATAAAGAGTACATGGGTTGGGTTGAACACTCAACACCTTGAGTTCCACAGCACCATGATGGCTTCTCTGAACACAGGAGTGTTTGGTACCAAACTACTCCTCTCAATAAACCCACACTGATGCCAGTGTGGGATGTATAGAAACATGTCCTCAGAGGGCACCTCAGAGGTGCCCCCTGAAAACCTACCAACCCTGGTGTCGTCAGAGACTGGCTTTAGGCAGCCTGCCACTACCAAACATGTTTCTGGAACCCTGGGTCGAGAGCCCCACTCTCTGGGATCACAAACAAAGCACATCCTGGGCGGAGGTGTCACACCTCCTCCCCCAGAATGGGCACAGTTTCAAGGGGGAAGCTTCAAAGGACTGCCGCTTTTGTAACACAACGCCCAGTCTCTACTGGCTAGCAGATGGCAGCCCCCAGTTTAGCCCCCACTACCCTAAGGTGTAGGAGGCGAGGTGAAGCACATCTTTAAGTCCCCGCCATCTTGAAGATGGTGGGACTCCTCCAATCAGGGCTAGGGGTATGCCCCCTCCCACAGGAGGGTGGCATAATTGAGGTTGTAGACACCCCAGGTAAGGTGCCCATTGGCCCAAACTGTCACTCCCTTAAAACGCCCCTAAATATAGTATTTAGGTGGCTACCCGAGACCCTGAAACTAGTTCCTGCCAATCTAAGAAGAAGGAACAAGAAAACGCCCTGCAGAGAAGACTGACGATGCCCACTGACTTGGCCCCAGCCCTACTGGCCTGTCTGCAGCTTCAAAGACTCTGCTAAGAGAAAAAAGCCTGTCCTGCAGTCAGCGACCTCCACAACCCCTGGGAAGACTGCCTGCTTTTGAAAAAAGACCAGAACTCCTGAGGACAGAGGCTCTGTCCACAAGAAACCAACACAAAGGACTCTGGAGCCCTCCGGATCCTCGAACCCTGACCACTCTGCACCAGAAGCCTCCAGCCGGTGTCCCACTGATACAGAAAGTTTCCCCAGCAATCCTAAGTTCAAGACCAGCATTGGCTTACAACTCATGGACTCCATGACGACACCGGCAGTGTGAATCCCGATCGGCTCCGGTAAGAGAAACCCGAAGTCCAAGGATGCCCCTGCACTCCAAGCCCCTGGGCTTTGAGGAGCTTGACTGGCGGTGTCTCTGGGACCTTCAGCATCCCAACTTACCTCTGCTGTTGCTGGTGTTCTTCGTGAAGCTTCCGGTTCGACGCCTGCAGCCTTTTTTCTTATGGTTATTATATCATTCTTGTTCATCTAATATAGCTTGTCTTGCTCTTATTATTGCGTTAATACTTCTAGTAACCCTCTTTTTTCTTTTCAGTCTCCTTTCTACCCTGTCCAATTTATGGCGGGGAATGGTAGGTATCTTTCTTGTTTTAGCGATCTTTTTTACAATTGTTTCTCTGCTTAAGATAACCGCGTTTTAACTGTCAGGGTTAATTTCACCGGTTATGCCTCTTGTCGGCTCCGCACCACGACGCGCGAATTCCGCCGTCTGTTTTATTACATTGAGCACGTTTGTGTGGCTTCTTTGCATCCTGATCTGATCTTCATTGTTCCCCAAAAAAAAAAAGAAAGAAAAAGAAAAGAAGGAATCACGATTGCGTGATTTGTTTCTTCTCGCGTCTCCTAGCAACCTGCTGGGAGACGCGAGAGCGAGTAATTTGTCTGGTTACCTTTCGCATGCGTAGTGACACGAAGCACTTCTCCGGCTCGGGGGCACGTTGCTATGGTTACAGCTCCTCGCTCGAGCTCGTAATGGTGCCTGACCGAGTCGGAGCTCTCCTGCTTGTGTTTTCCTGTTTTAAACTACACGATCGCCACCCGGTGGGCATTTCTAACATTGCTATCCTTTCAAAAGGATTTTAAAACAGCAAAGGAATCGAAAGTTGATTTAAGGGATATAATTTTCCCTGCATCTTGATTAAAGGGGCGTACAACTCCCCTTAAGCCAGCTTAAAACCGTGAGTAAGCCTTAAGGCCCTTTATTCACATCTATTATAACTGGTTTAATTAAAAAGATCCAAGATGGATATTAATAACCCACAACAGCCCCCTAAGGAGGCACTTATGGGTGAAAGCTTTAAGAGGTTCCTTGAGGAAGAGCTCAAATCTTCCGTTAAGGAAGCGGTTGACGCTGCTTTAATTAAAAGGAAGAGGGTGTCTCCTATTGAGGTGATTTTTTTTTCTCTCTCTGACGAAGACTCCCCCACTACCTCTGGACTTCTAAAGAGAGGAAAGGTTTCCCAGAAGAGGAAACATTCGAAGGAGGCATTTACCCATGCTAATGATTTTGGTAGCCCTCGCGCTACAATAGATAATGGTGCTCATGGCAGCACAAAAGATAAATCCGAACACCTTGGGACATTGAGAAAGGTTGCCCGTAGCGGCATGAGAGAGAGAAGTAAACTTCATGGTACAAATGATTTGGATGATTCCTTCAATTCCCATTCTGAATCCTTAGACTATGAGGACTTAGACATGGATGAATTTATTTTTGATCCTCAAGATACTCTTGATAATCTTGACGAAGATTTGGATCAACCTTCCACTTCTTCTGTCAAGGACCCCCTCGGAGGGGAAATGTTTAATCCTACATCTATCCGTCACCCCCGCAGTTTCGAATGGTGGCCAATGGACCACGTTAGCAAATATTTATCCCAATGGGTGAGAAAATCTCTGGACAGAGAAACTCGCAATCTTTTACGTAACGAGTGTCCTAGACCCTCCTCAGAGGACAAGGTGTGCAACACCCCCAATCTCGATCCAGAATTGATTACATTCCTTTTCAAATTTGGTAAAGATCTCAGGAAAGGGATAGAGAAATGCTTGAAGCAGTGCCAAGATAAACTTCTTGATGTCCTTGGACCCTTATCCAAGATTCTGGATATGACTGAAGAGGCAAGGGCCAATAGCATTCCAGTCAATATCGATCTCTTGAGGGGTTAGTCGCAACGTGCGATTTGTTTTCTTGGTAATGCTAACGCAAATTTAATTACTGAACGTCGGAAAGCGGTCCTGCTTAGGATGAATCCTAAACTCGCTGACCTGTCCTCTAAGGAGGACATGAGTGATACCAAGGGACTCCTATTCGGAAATCCTTGGGCAAATATGTTTCCACCTTCAATGCTTTCAGCAAGGCTCAGTCTAGTATGAGGAGAGTCTTTGGGTGTCACTCACTTTTTGGAAGGGCTGACAGGAGGGGACTGGCTGTCAGCCGCAACACCTATAGGTCCCATTTCTACCCCCAAGACCAGAGAGGCTCCTCTCACTTCAATAGAGGCTTCCGATCAAACTCAAATGTCTACCCCCAAAGAGGGAGGAGTTCAAGATCCAGTGGCGGGAAACCCAGATCATCAAATCAAGGTTACCAAGGTAAGCCCGACTTCTTCTTCCCTTTCAAAGGTGGGAGGGAGACTAAAACACTTTGCACACAATTGGTCAAGAATTACACAAGACCCTTGGGTTCTAGAAACTATAGTTGGTTTCAAAATAGAGCTTTGGGAACAACCATTTCTAATCAAGATTCCAAGAGAGATGACTCTAGACTTGGAGAATTCAAAACTAATAGAATAAGAGATTTCACAGATGCTAGATAAGGGAGCCCTCATAAAGATCCCCTTATCCAAGATTTCAAAGGGTTTTATAAGTACTATTTTCCTAGTAAAAAAGAAGGACAAGGGTTTGTGTCCTGTCATAAACCTAAAATACCTAAACAAGTTTTTAACTTACAGACATTTCAAGATGGAGGGGATCCATCTCTTGAGAGACATTTTACAAGCCAGGGAGTGGCTGGTAAAATTGGATCTCAAAGATGCTTATTTTACAATTCCCATGGACGAGGACAGCCAAAAGTACCTTCGTTTTACTTGGAAAGGAACTCTTTATCAGTTCCAGTGTCTCCCCTTCGGCCTGTCCTCAGCCCCTTGGTGTTTTACCAAGGTCCTTCGTCCAGTAGTGAGTTACCTCAGAGAGAGAGGAGTTCCTCTAATTATTTACCTAGACAATATTCTCATTATGTCTCAAGAAAAAATAGAAATTCAGAAACACTTACAAATGACTGTAGATCTTATTCAGAATCTGGGATTCATCATAAATATAGAGAAAGCTATCATGGTTCCGACACAAGAGTTAGAATTCCTCGGATTCCAGGTAAATACTATTCTTTCCAATCTAATTCTCCCTCACAAGAAGGTTACCAAGATAAAGAAACATGTCTTTCTTATCCTATCGAAAGAATCAATTTGTCTGAAAGACCTAGCCAGGGTTGTAGGTCTTCTGTCATCTTCTATCCAAGCTATTTCTCCCGGCCCTCTTCACTACAGGGAACTTCAAAGACTAAAGGCTCTAGGTCTAAGAAAGGGTTTATGGTATGAAGACTCAGTTCCCCTCTCAGAAGACGCCCAAGAGGATCTACATTGGTGGTTAAAGAACCTTCAGGCATGGAACGGGAAAGCTATTTTCAGAAATGTTCCAGACTTTACTCTAGAATCAGATGCGAGCAACCGCGGCTGGGGAGCACGCCTAAACAATCTAGAAACCGGGGGGAGGTGGTCCTTAGAAGAACAATCCCTACACATAAATTCCCTAGAAATGTTAGCAGCTCTGAATGCCCTTATGAGTTTCAAAAAGTATCTAAAGAACTCCAATAACTTGATCCGCTTAGACAACTTCTCTGCTGTCTCCTATATAAACCGTCTGGGTGGCGCGAGAACCAAGACTCTTTCAGATATTGCCAAACAGATATGGTATTTTTGTTGGGATCAAAAAATTACTCTCAGAGCGGACTTTATTCCAGGAATTCAGAATTTAAGGGCAGACTGGAATTCTCGTTTCCTCCACGATTCTAGCAATTGGAAATTGAATCCAGAGGACTTTACTCTAATCCAGAAGTTATGGGGTCCAGTTCTGGTAGACTGGTTTGCCAGCAGATTGACTTACCAGGTTCAGAAGTATTTCAGCTGGAGACCAGATCCCAATGCATCAGGGTACATGCCTTTCTCCAACCTTGGGGGAGGATCAAGGGTTATGCCTTTCCACCCTTCTCAATGATTGAGACTGTTGTGGAAAGTGAGGCTGGAGTCATGCTCCATCATTCTTGTAACCCCCTTTTGGAAATCCCAGGTTTGGTTTCCCGGGGTAATGGAACTGGTGGTGGATTTTCCGCGCTTAATCCCATCATCTTTAGGTCTTCTCCAAAGTCCGGACGGAGAAGAACATCCTTTGGTTTTAGAAGGGAGGATGAACCTTCTTGTTTGGAAAATTTCAGGGGTTCTGACAGATATTCTGACCTTTCGGGAGAGGCTAAAAGTCTTTTGGAAGATTCATGGGCACCAGGAACTAGAAAAAGATATAGAGGTGTTTGGAGAAAATGGTGTTGTTGGTGCATGGAAAGGGATTTGGATCCCGTACAAAGTACTCTACAACACATAGCCAATTATCTAGCCCATCTCTTTGAGTCAGGTCTTTCTTATAGAACTATCAATTGTTACAGATCGGCAATATCTTCGGGTCATGCCTTAATTAATAACCTTGCTATTGGTAGCAATCCTTTAATCAAAAGAGTTATGAAAGGAGTTAGACTAAGGAGACCCCCTAAAGCTTGTTACAAATCCTTTTGGGATGTTAACTTAATTTTTAATCTTTTCCTATCCTGGCCTGATAACCATTTACTCTCCCTTAAACAAATCTCCATGAAGTTGGCAACACTTTTGTGTCTGATCTCTTTTAGAAGGGTCTCTGACATTAAAGCTTTAGAACTTTCTAATAGATTTTATTCCTCTGAAGGTGTTCACTTCGATATTTGGAAAAGTGATGGAGCAAGGACTCACAATGAGACTTGCTCGGAAGCAATCCTCTCACAGTATTAATTAATTTGTACTAACACTCTGTAATGTCTTTATTAATAATGTGCATACACAGCATTTTTATCCAGAAGATGCTTGCCTATGTGTTTTCCACTAATAAGTAATCCTTGTCTAATCCAAAATGGCCGCTAAAGCGCGGGAACTCTACTGCGCATGTGTCAACCATGTCACGTGGTATGATGTCTTTCTTTGCTTGGAGGGAATCTTTCGCTTCTGCGCAGTGTGTGCTAAAATGGCCGCTTAATGTTCTCACATGCTAAAGCTTTCGCATTGCTGCAATTAATAATGTGGTATTCTAACGCTACTAATGCGGGATAGACATTTATAATTAAATGGGAGTAGAGCAGAAGTAGGGGGTTTACAGTGAAACATTTATTTCCGATTTTAATATGTTTCTTCTTTGATTTCTATTAGTTCGTAAAGTGGGCCTGGGTTGACAAAACGGCAGCTCAAGAAACCACGTGGTTGGCGCATGCGCCCTGAAAACTAACCATGCAAAGCGATGAAGTCAACTTGGAAGATGTCCAAGGACATGACCCGCTGATCACCTTCACCGTTCATCTGAGATGTCCTACCAATTGATACATTTTGTATACACTTTGTATTAAAATTTGTCGTGAGATGGGTGGGAAATAAAGCAAATGTATTAATTGAGAGGGGCGGTATTTTAAAACAATGGGCTTAAGAAAATTGAACTAAATTGACATGGTGTGAGGATCAACCCCTGTCCCTGACCAATCAGAAATAGTGGGTCCATAATATTGGAAACATTAATGGGAGGTACATGGGCATAGAAGGGTATAATAGATATAGAATTAGCTAATTAGTTAGCACAGGGGAGCAGCAGAGGCTTAGGAGCACAGAACGAGCTGATCGATTGCAGACTGAACCGCTGTCCAAAGAGGTCCCGAGGTGGGGGCGGCGGATTCCATTAGAAAGAAGACACGGAAGAATCGAGGAGGAACGAAGTGTCAGAGAGGGGAACGACCAGGCGTCGTTGCTAGAGAGGTCACCTATCCTGTCCTGAACCTGGTCCGGAGGTCTTGGTCTTCATCCTTCTTGGGACCCATCTTTCCAACTCCTTGGCCAAGGGGTTTGGTTTTCACACCTTTAGGTAACTATAAATGCGTAAATCTTTAGTTGTTCTGCTGTCTCTATCTTCTTCTTTCTGAGGGACCGTCATTTGATTAATAGGTGATTATATAGTGTGCTTCCTCCTTGATATGCGATTAAGTATTATGTGGTTTGTAACTTACTCTGCTAAAGAATTTAGATAAACATTTTAAAACTTCCTGAGTCAGTGGTTATTTCAGGTGGTTAATGAAATTATGTATTGTATGATCTCATTTTAACCCCAATTATCAAAGGTCCATTGGTAAGTCATTACTCTTCAATCAGAAAGGTAATTGGTAGCAGGGATTTTGATAAAGAGTACAACTGATTCCCACCAGCGGTGATTATTAGTTAGTGTGAATGAATGGGCCCAGGTGAGTATTTTGTGTATGAATGCTTGTTGCTAGTAACCCGCTGGATCAAAAGAACCAAAACAATGTCAGAATCTATTTTTTACCCTTTTTTTCATGAGTGTAAAAAATTGTGTGTTGTTGATTGTATGAAGTGTTACGAGAATAACATTTCAACTTTCAGACCTGTTAACACTGACCAGCTTCTCATTTCATATGTTAGTCCTTTTAGACCTGTTTCTTCAGCCACCTTAGCCAGATGGGTCCGTCTGATTATGCCTGAAGCTGGCATAGATCTCTCTAGATTTGGGGCTCATTCTTCTAGGGGTGCAATGGCTAGTAAAGTTTTTGGGGCAGGAGGATCTCTGCCCGAAATACTTAAAGCTGCTGATTGGTCAAATGCAAGTACCTTTTCAAAGTTCTATTTGAAACCAATAGAGCATGTTAGCAGTGTAGCCTTACATGGCTTTAAACATGCATAATGGTAGCCTCCAGTCTTGTAATGAAATGATTCTCCAATTATTATGCAGAGAGAATCTTGTCTTCATTAAAGACAGACGGAGGCTAACATTATCCCACCCTCCTCTCCCTGAGGAGCGTTTCTATTTTATTACTCATTGGATTGGTTTTTTCTGATATGTTTACATTTATATTTTCTACATTTAATGTATTTGTGCTTTATTATTACTATTCTTTTAGTATAGACTTTCTTTATACCTTTTTACTATACAGTGTTTTTTTCCTTGGTCCTCAGATCACAATGCTTAGGAGCAATTGGAATGCCAAGCTGTTTCCATTCTTTGGTGTCATCGTAGCCTAAGAGGAAGATAGGAGTGTGCACTGTCTTCTTATGATGTTATGAACGTTCTATGTTTTTGTGATGTATTAACATTCTTTAAAAGGCTGCATGTTTGGGCAGCAAATAAAAGTATTTGCATGTTAGCCTCCGTCTGTCTTTAATGAAATCAAGATTCTCTCTGCATAATAATTGGAGAATCGTCATTCTCCATTTACTTGCATTGGGCTCCCAACTCTGTGTTTGCACCCTGCACCCGGCAGCCCCTGTGCTGCTGGTGGTGTATGTTTGGTGCTGCCTTGTGGCCCCCCCTGTGCCTGCCTAAACCTCCGAAGCTTGAGCCCTGCAGCCGCTTAACTTACCCACAAGCAGTGTGTCTTCAAGCACCCCCAGTCTCCATTGGGTAACATTGGGTCTGATCTTCATCTTTGACCTCTGCACCCGGCCGCCCCTGTGCTGCTAGTGGTGCAGTGTTTATGCTGACCTGAACCTGGCCCTTTGCTGACCATGCAGCCCAAAGACTGGATTTGTAAGTTGCTTACTTACCTGTAAAACCGCATTATTGTTTTCCTCCATAGTTTAACATTGCAAAGACTGAAAATTGCACTGTGCCCACTTTTGAAACGGAAAAGGATTCCTATTTAAAAACGTTCTTACCTTTTTGGAAAGATCTTGGTCGTAAAATAAATCTTGAACAAAGCTTATTTTTATAAAATTGGTGTGGATCTCTTTTTTGAGGGGTGTGTCATTTATTAGTTGTGTGCACAACAAATGTCTTACACGCCTCTGTGTTAGGCCCAAGGCTGCTTGCCCACACTACCACAAAATAGAGCACTTTGGGCTTGCATTGAGCCCTGTACACTTCTGGGGGGGGATCTCTAGACTCTGTGCACAGTATAACCACCTAGCGGTTTATCATATACAGAGCCAGACTCCTACATAAAGTGACAACATGCATTGCACTAAGTCACCACCATTCTCAACGCCTCAATAACCACGGCCACCTTCTCAGACACCTGGAAACATGCAGAGGTCAGACCACTCCTCAAGAAACCCTTGGTAGACCCCAACGATCTGCAGAACTACAGAACGATCTACCTGCTCCCATTCCCCGCCAAAGTCCTGGAGAAGGCCATCAACCTCTAACTCACCAAACACCTGGAGAGAAACAACCTACTGGACCCTTCCCAATCAGGCTTCAGAACCGACCATAGCACAGCACAGAGACAGCTGTGATCGCTGCTTCAGGTGACATCCGCACCATACTCGACAGAGGAGAATCTGATGCCACTATCTCCTCCACTGAGGGGACTCAAAAAAAGAAAAAGGAATAGGATCACCAGAAACATGTCCCACTGGGGCGTCACAAACTCCCTTAATTTTCAGACCGTATTCTTTGTTGTCCAAAAGGAACGTCTCTTCGACTTATGAAAACCGGTCATACCCAGACTGGGGTTCCCATAGTCCAATACCTGGAGGCTAAAAACCACGGATGTACTCACTATTCTATGATCACTCCTTTCCGAAGGAAGAACAGTAAGTTTCTCACAGACCCCAAACATTTGATCAGAAACTACCACATAATCGAGTAAACTCTGGGTGAATGGGGCATCAAAGGTATATGAAACTGCTTCACCCGCGGGAGCTCTCCCATTTAGTATAATCAAATCAAATCTACTAAGAGTTTCAAGAAGAATGAACCCACGTTTGTCTGTTCTAATTTTATCCAGAGTCTCCCATGATTAAAACATAGGGACATTCTTCCCTGATGGCAATCTTGCAAACAAAGGAAAAAAGTGAGCATTCCAGATAATCAAATGATTTCCCAGGTGGAATATACATGTTTATTAATAGAAAGAAGGATGGACAACAGTTAACTCACAGACAGGCCAGTTTCAAACATAGACATAAGTTTGAGGGATGTATATAGGCAACAAGGCTCCAACTGACTGTTCTTGAGCAGAATTGCCACCCCCACTAGCATGACCCCTTTCAGAACATCTGGCCTCACAGGAGAGTACAAAATAAACACTGCAATCAAACTCTATACAAGACCAAGTTTCTTGCAGGCACATAATTAGGAGATTCAGAGATTTCAGAAAGATTCATTTTTCCTCATTTTGACCCAACCCAGACATATTCCATGTCAAGAGTAATTCATACAGGCTACCTCATGGGTTCATTGCTCCTAAATGAGGAGCTGGCATTATTCAAGGCGCCTGCCACCCAGCTCCACTGGACAAGATCGTCCTTCAAATTGGTAACCAGGGGAAAGGTTACTAGACCAGACGCCATGTTAATTACTCGAGCCCCTTGCCCTAGATATCTAAATATCTTGGGGTTCCCATATATATAATCATACTCTGGCCTCATTGCTTCAGTCACCACTGACTTGAACATCCTAGGGCCATTCGAGTGTCTAATTGAGGATTGGTGGATCGCGGCTTCCCACTGCTCGGCAACGGGATCAACATCAATCCCTTGCTTAAGAAAATACTCACAATTCTGCATGACTAGGTTCGCTATAACCAGGGAGCAAAAGGTGACTCTTGAATAAGAGGACAGACCAAGTTAATGAATCCTAACATTAGAAATATCACCACTTTTCACCAGCTTTAAGGCACCAATCTCCGAGAAAGAACTAAGGATAGAACTTCTATTTGCCAGAGGAAATTAATTGTCAAATAGCTAATATAAAATCCAAAACAGTGGACAAAGTTTTCTGCACCCCACAGGTCCGTCGCTGGAGGCCTTTCAGGGGAATCCATAAAGGATCCCTATCCCTTGGACAAAATGTTTTTGCCCAATGGTTAAGCCAAGAGTGAGGTTGCTACACAGGCGCTTCAATAGTGCCAACATCTGTATTTGTCACACTCGAAGAATTAGATACCATGAAGCCCTTATTTGACCCTCCTAGCTGGAGATATTCCTCTTGAGTCCACCCAACCAGATTACTAACTTTCCTGTGCCCCAACTCCGGCTGGGGCATAGTTCCCATTCCCCCTCCCGCTCCATGGGGCCCAGACAGATCACTAGATAACGGAATTGGAGCACCCTGAAGTGTGGGGGGTGCTACTCCAGTTATCACCTCCACCCCAGTAAGATCCTGATTTGGCATTGTGGGAGCATCCAGCACACTACCATCAGGAGGGAGTTTTGACGAACACACCTCCCTCAAACTATGCATGAGAATTTCCCCTAGGGAAATACAATCTTTTTATTTTCAGTTTGAGAATTCTTTTAATTTTTTTATTTTTCCTTTTCTTATTCATAGCCTTTTGACTTCTTATAGAATTATCCACCTTTCCCTCCTTCATAACCCTGCTTAGTAAGCCACTGAACACAGGCACATTATAATACGGGGCAGTGGAGGTGCCGGCAGTTGCCAGCTCCCCCTTCCCCCACCTGACTGCAGAGCTGATCCATTTCTTTTAACAGCATTTTCAGTGCCTTTTTTTCCCTTTTTAAACATTTAAAACATCTCTAACTTAGCTTTACCCAGAGAAGAGCACTGATTCGAATCCTCAAACAACATATTTAAACAAAGCTGTTCATTT
The DNA here is from genome assembly GCA_963921515.1 of Calotriton arnoldi. Taxonomy (NCBI): domain Eukaryota; kingdom Metazoa; phylum Chordata; class Amphibia; order Caudata; family Salamandridae; genus Calotriton; species Calotriton arnoldi. The sequence continues at coordinate 736,630 of CAWUFW010003468.1, read as the reverse complement.
TCAAAGTTGCAAACATTTTCTGGGGTAGGGAGCTGATAAAGTGGCATTCCAGCTTGGACAGAAGCATCTCTAGAACCTCCTAAAGGCACAATCATTTTGGATTTATGTTTCACAGAATTATCCTTAAAGGAATTTGCTGCTGATATTGGCCTGGAATGGTTAATCTTGTTTGCATTCTGCACTTCAAGCGAAATTGGAGATATAATTTCAAATACATGTTCGGAACTCAGCACAGTTTTTTAAATAAAGACAAAATAGAGGATAGGATCTTTTAGATGCAGAATAAAATATCAGATGGGTCCCCCTCCCCTCCATTGGCATCATTGAACTGCGTGCTCGGAAGAAAAACATCATGATCTAACTCAGAAGGTGACCCTCCAAAGGAGTCAAGCTACAATATAGAGGAGGCAAAGATGGACGCCGTGAGGGGGGGGAGGAGTTAAATTAAGGGAACTCCCATAGTCCAATATTTTCAGCAAGGGGGTCACAATTGGGTGAACCTCCCCTACCTTCCATATGTCCATCAATATCAATGTCCGGGAGAGTGAAATCTCCCCCAATCACCACCTCTTTTCAAGCAGTTGCCACTACATCAACACTGGTTTCCTTTCTTGAAGGTTCATCTGGAACAGAGCCCACATGTAACCCCCCGTGGGCACCTTCCTCTAGGGAAGTGTTAGGAGAACAGCAGTCTTTGAAAGTCTTATTGGGGAAATTGTGGGGTATTGCCTGGGAAGCAACGGAGGATCCCACAGCAGATACTGAAAGAACAATGGAAGACTGATGAGCAGTGCAATAAAGTCTCCACCCTCGCACATCACAAAAATGCAAACTATTTAAGTGCACTTGACATGATATTCACTGTGTGCCTTAATTTTATTAACATGTCTGAAGCATTAAAACGCAGTCCCGTAATGTATTCACTGTAGAGTCTAGAGATTTATATGTGTGCACTAATGTTTAAACAATGAAAGCATGTATTTCTCATTAACGTTTAACACCAACGTTTCAAGTTATATTTGCATATGTAAATATGTACTCTTTACTCATGCATTACATTTATTCCTAAAGTTACACATGATTGTATAACCATGTATTTGAAGGGCACATTAAATGCTTAGTTAAATTAGCCTGACTACAGCCCATAGTTGAAATGATTTCGCAGGCATGTTTTCTCCTTTCCTTGCAGGTTTATTATCATGATTTTTGTTAGCTAGAGGAAGGCTTATTGTCTGTATTACACAGCTGATAGAGAGGCCTGAAGAGAAACTTGGCAGTGAACGTGGAGAAACAGTGGTTGAAAGAGACCTTCTGTTCATCATGTACCAGGATGGCAAGATGTTCAAGGTTGAGAACCGAAGTTTTAGTTCGTTGCAATGTGAATTTGGAGTAGTGTTGGAGATGTACTCAAGTAGTGAACTGATTGGTCCCTGGTGGTGTGAAGAGAGATAAGAATGTTCTGAATCTCCGATCACTTTTAAAATGAGCGTTCTCACAGTTAAAAATAGGAGAGATTCCCTTTAGACTTAAAGAGGTACAGACATCTCTGCTTGCCCTATTCCGCAAGTGTGAAACTTAATGCCAAACACTTATTTCTTTCTTCTTTAGAATTCTACTGAAGTCTTATTAAGCGGACACCTTCTTTTTCCTAAGCTCTCAATTTAGAGATTCTTAATAGATAATCTCATATTCGATCTATGTTTAGAAGTGAGAAGGGAAATTCTTTATGGAACACATATTTGCTTTAATCTGTGTTTATACAATTATGATTATCGCAATTAGATATGTCTTTCTGTTGCACGTTAACTTACTGAGACATTTCAGCTTATCTATTGTATTACTGCATTTATTGAACTTATTTCTGGTCTGCGTATATACTGGATTGATTGCTAATCCAAAATAAAACCCTGGTCCTTACTGTGGAGTCACATTGGCTGCACAAGTTAGAAATGTATTGCTGACGTTTCCTTCCTTTCAATGATTCACATCAACTAACAAAGGTCCATATGACCAATGGGGAAAAATCTTTGACGACTTGACTAAGTGATTATGATGTAAGGCCTAACACTCCATCAAATAGTAGCTTGTCAGATGATTAGTTATGGAGGCAAAGGGAATTAGAGTATCCCATTCTAGACTTGCCCAAACCCAGTCCTAGTCCTTAAAGCCCATATCTCGATTCAGAGGTTCAGCGGAATTCCAGCAGTTCGGAAAGGAGTTGTAACAGTGGAGAAGTAAGTATTATTAGGGTTGATTGTTAATTGTTAATGTCAAGCTTGCAGTATTTTGCTGCGATTGCGTGGTGCGATGCGATGATGTTTTAGTTGTGGTACAGATGTGAATGTGCTTAATGCTGAGCAGTTGAAGTTGTTATCGAGCTGGGTGTAATCTAAGATCCCAGGATAGATTTAAGTGTGGACTACACAGTATTGTAATTGGTCTGCTTGGCTTTGTGGTGCTAGTTGTTATGTACCATCAGCTGCACAATTGAGATAGGGACACATACCTGTGTATGAGAGTAAGGTGTGGTTGGTGTAGTGGACCCTGTTGCGCAATGGAGAAGCTGCACTGATCCAGGTGATTCTCACTGGTCGAGGTTTCACTTGAGTGTGTATTTGAGTGGGTCAGAAAGTGTTGCTCTGGACCAATTTGTGTGAACGAGTACTTGGATTTCTTTAGTGGAGCAGACAAATGTTATTTCACGTTTTGTTTTACGCTTGTTTAGTGTGGATAAAAAGTGTGCTTGTGAAAACTGTGAAGGGGGTGAGCTGTTGCAAGGAGTGAGAATCACGTCATAGTGTGCTGTGCTGAGATTGGTTGGTTGGCGTTTGTGCTGCGCTGTTATTGGTTGATAGATCACAGAGAGTCGCGCTGTTATTGGTTGTTAATGCCAAACAAGAACTGTGGGTAAAGAAATTGTTTCCTGGTTTGAAACGAAAATTCTATTTGTGATTGTTGATATTATCGTTGGAAAATTAAATTTTTCAAGGCTACACAATATCTGATTAGGGGAGATGTGAGAGTCCCTGTTAGAGGAGAAGGAACACTGCCAGACGACACAGCAGGTCAGTACATGGTCATAAATGTGGGCGTCCACACGTGAATTAGGCTGTATAAATGGCATAAGATCACTGAGAAAGAAGGTGCGCTGATGCTTCTACGCCATGGTACGTTTAATTTGAAAATTATTGAACATCTAAGAAGGGTATTATGCGAGATGAAACCACCTCCTAGACCCTAGGCACTTAATGCTTGAGAGCTTATGGCTCATCCCAAAGAGAAAGAGAGATATCAGGGTAGGGTCAAAAAGACAGAACATACTTGTGCTGAAGCTAGTTGGGACGCAGAACAATGAAGATGGACAATGGATATGATTGTAGGAGCTAAGTTATACCCTGCATTGACAAGGGAAGATCATCACAAAGAGAAAAAGAAAAAGGAGGATAAAGTAGAGAGTGTATAGGGAACAGGCGAAGATAGTGACAGTGATTTGAGTGATAACTTCTTGGATGTGTTGTCAACCCATCCACCACTTTACAATGTGACCCAACCTGGAGGAATGAGTGGTGTTGTTACCGGTGGAAGCTCAGAGGGTGCCACCACCCCAGCAAATAAAAGTTAGAACCTTATGGATGAGAGTTCAGGGATTCGTGCTCCTGCTAAATCTACTGTTACTAATGCCCCAGATGCAATAACTGTACCGGTTACAATTGAACCTGCAGTTCCTTTGCATAAACCTTAGTCCCAGGAAACAAGGCACGTGTGGTATCCTGCTCTCTTCTCTGTCTAGTCCTTTCTCTGTGTTCTGTACTCTGCTGCTCAGCCAGTCTAAGTGATTTCACAGAATGTTCCCTGTGTGTATGTTTGAGTGGAATTGTCAGTTGCTGTATGTGGGCTGAGCAGCAGGGATGCTGCTCCCGGTGGGGCTGATTCTCCTGATACTACTTTCAATACTACTTCAACCATCTTATACTCTAATGTTCCTGTCCTGATTGAACTAAAGAATACATCTACCATTTTGATACATCATCATCTCTGCGTACTTCATTTCATGAATTCCACACTGGCGACGAGCGGAAAAGGACTCTCTTGGGACAAAAGGACATTACTGAAATTAAAAGAGGAGTCATCATTACTACAAAGAGAAGAAGAACCGTAAGTGTACTTTTAAAAGAGCCTATTTGAAGCCTGCTAAATGGAAATGTCCCTGGGAGCCCCACCGGTGTCTGTTTCCATCAGACAGCCTCAGCCCAGGGCATGGTGTCAGGCTCTGCTGATGTAATGTTACTCTGTGCCATCAAGCTTGATGTAAGAAGAGTGTTTTGTACCTGCGTTTGGTATTTGCTTGGATTACAACAGCATGGGAACACTGTAAATCTCCATGGCATTTGAACAAGCGTTGTGAGCTAAAATTACATTGGAGCTTACTGGAACGGGCGCTGGCAGTCGTGATAATTAATGGAGCCTGGAGATTGAAACTGCAGCTGCTGAATGACTTTCAGTTTTCTGTGGTGCAACTATACATTTAAAGTGATCTGAGGACATTTTGACCTGCCATGACTCCACGTTAGCGCTTCGTGTTATGACTTTCTGATCTACTGAATAGCTGCTGACTATATTCCATAGCGATACCAAAGGGGATGATGGACAGAGCGTTGGAGCAAATCAAACCCTCACCCCCAGTCAACTGATCTGGGTTTAATCCATCATCATTCTTTAGCTCACTCCACTCACCCCAGTTCAGACATGGCCATATGCAAATCAGTCTGACCCTGTGCCTCATGGGAACAGTCCAGCCCGAACTGCCAAGCCATGTCTTCCCTGGACCGGAAACCAGCATCCTGGGACCGGTTTCTGGCTAATCAGCCGTCATCAGCCAGGCTAGCTTGAATCCAGTGGCAAAGTGAGGCAAGGGACCCACGCCTGGGCATACCCTGCCAACTTAGGGCGAACAAAGCGATACCAAAGGGGATGATGGACGGAGCGTTGGAGCAAATCAAACCCTCACCCCCAGTCAACTGATCTGGGTTTAATCCATCATCATTCTTTAGCTCACTCCACCACCCCAGTTCAGACATGGCCATATGCAAATCAGTCTGACCCTGTGCCTCATTGGAACAGTCCAGCCCGAACTGCCAAGCCATGTCTTCCTGGACCGGAAACAAGCATCCTGGGACCGGTTTCTGGCTAATCAGCTGTCATCAGCCAGGCTAGCTTGAATCCAGTGGCAAAGTGAGCAAGGGACCCACGTCTGGGCATACCCTGCCAACTTAGGGCGAACAAAGCGATACCAAAGGGGATGCACTGAAATATGCATTTTGTTGTTCCGGGTTTTGGGACGCTTCTTAGGGCTCAAACCCACTTGCTTTTATGTTTATTGTTATGCTTTCTTTATTTCACACTTTTCTCTTCTGTTGAAAGGGTGTGTGTTTTGTGTCTTTCGATGTTTCGTGTCTTTCGACCTGTTTTTCCTTTCTCTTAACTTATTTGTTCTCACTTCCATACCTCGTGCTTCTTTGTTATTGTCTCCATTAGGGAGGGAGGTGAGTGGTATCCTGCTCTCTTCTCTGTCTAGTCCTTTCTCTGTGTTCTGTACTCTGCTGCTCAGCCAGTCCAAGTGATGTCACAGAATGTTCCCTGTGTGTGTGTTTGAGTGCAATTGTCAGTTGCTCTGTGTGGGCTGAGCAGCAGGGATGCTGCTCCCGGTGGGGCTGATTCTCCTGATACTACTTTCAATACTACTACAACCATCTTATCCTCTAATGTTCCTGTCCTGAATGAACTAAAGAATAAATCTACCATTTGGATACAGCATCATCTCAGCGTACTTCATTTCTTGAATTCCACAACATGCTTTAATGGTTCCTATTGGAGTAAACACGTCAACTACTGTTTCTGCTGCTCACAGATGGGAAAGTAGAGAAAGGACTCCTTTGGTCCCGAATATAGTGACTTAACCATATGTTGCTCCTTTATAATCAATGATAAATCAGACAGGACTTGCGCCTGTGGAGGAACCCTCTCAGAGGTCACAAAATTCTCACATGTCTATTTGGAATTCAACTCAGTGCATCACAAGCAGTAGTCTCTGGAAAGGGGATACGTTTAACACTTTTGGAATCCAAAATAGTGTTAATTCATGAAAATTGGAAGATTTGATTAGATTTTGCAATGGGTCCCCACAAGAAGCTGAGGGTACAGGATCGAGCATAGAACTCCAGCCCCCAGGAAGGGAGAATACAGTAGATGTGGTCAAATTAAAACTAGAATTGGATGAGGTGATTTCAGGAAATCTTGATCATTCCAGTTTATATACCTATCAAGTGAATGAACTTGTATACATGTGCAAGGATGTCACAAAGCGTGCAGGACAAGCTCATGATAAACTGTCTGAATTAGCTAGAATGTATGATGTAGATTTAAGTAGGACTAAGTCTTTGCAGAAAAGTTAGTGTATGTTTTGATGAAAATGACATAAGTATGAGAACCTCAGTAATGAAAATGGAGATTAGAGAATTAATTGGTAGTATCCAGAAATTGAGTGAATTAGGCAAGTGGGAAGGCAGATGGGTATAGAAGAGAGACCCAAAGAAAGCTAAGGGAGAGCTTCCTCCGTCTTTGATAGATGGAGAAGGTGCTTCACATTTCCCATTGAACGAAGTGCCTGGTGGAGATTACGTTCATGTACCATGGAGTAGGAGTGATCTTGAGTCATTCACAAATGACTTCCACAAATTGAGGGATAAGCCAGTGGAGTGGTACACTGTGGTTGATTGATTTGTAAAGATTTCACAGGTATTAGGGATAGATTTCAATACCCTTTTTGACATTGGGGTACCAAGTGATTTGTGGGCAGATTGTAAAGTAGCTGTACAGTGGCCAGAGAAGGAGCCACACAGAAATCAGAGATTCCATGCTCCGTTACCTTTAGTGATGAAATAGTATCAACATGTGGTTACCTTTTTGAAAGGGAAGATACCTGCGAAAGACATTGATTGGGTAAAGATTGGCAGAACAACACAGGAGCCTAAAGAGACTGTCTATTCATTTTATGAGAGATTGTTGCAAGTGTTTAAACAACACAGTGGAAAGGAGAATTTCGAATCCAAAGATATGGGAAGCTTTGTTTTCGGTTTGTGACAGGATTGAGATCCGAGGTTAGCATGATGATTCAACAGCATTTAATTTGTTGGTAGCATAAGTCAATTGATGAGATCTTGAGGTACGCAAAATATTGCTTTGATTAATTGGAAATGAAACAGAAGCAGTTGAAAGAGAAGTTGATGCTGTTCCAGATAAAAGTAGCACAGATAGGGAGTCAGAGTCAACCATATGTAGGGAATGTTAGTACAATGCAAGGTGTGCATCAGCGGGGAGTTCCTGTGATACATGGTGGAAATGATTATCCACAACAGGGTATAAAATGTGGTGTTCTGATTGATCCGAGTACTTGAATTGATGTCATCATCATCAAATAGCTTTATTCGACGTTTTCAGTCATAAAAGCACACAGTTATACACAAAACATTAAAAACAATAAAACACCATTGGATAATGCATAAAATACCGTAAAACGTTAATTACAATTATAATTCATGACATTTCTTCAATATATATCGAAAAGAAACTCACGCTGGACATACCATAAATTTCGAGACCCAAAACGTTTTCCTGTCTAAAGGCTGCAATTAATAAAATATTTACCAAAATACATAGCTTTAGTGACAACCGACTTTAAATTCATAGTAATCTTGTTGACCCCCCACAATAAAACTATACGATACACCCATCCTGCCTATCAATTCAGTATCTTTTTCTAAGCCTTCTAAAATCACACATCAATTTTTCGTTGCGAAACAAGTCTCCTGATTATCCAAGCCCACCCCAGGAATTTAGCCATTGCTATGGCTATTGCTTCCTTTGTGTCACTTCTTAATATTCTGACTGCTTGATTCGCACCTCTTAATCCCAACAACTTACATATAGGGCGCAACCAGGCCCGGCGTGGGGCATGGTAACCTGCACATTCAAACAAAAAATGGCCCATTGTTTCCTTTTTAATCATACAAACTGGGCACAACTCAATATGTGCATTAGACCACTTGTTTGTGAAAACTCTTATAGGCAAAGTACCTATCCTGAACTGAAAATATAGTTTCCGCTCTAGGGGTTTAAGAATGCAGTCCCAATAATATTCAAGCTTCGGCATAGATTTATGCTCTAAAAAAAATCCCGTTAGGGATGAGGGCTCAAACCTGGCTTCCGTACAGTTAAGGACCTTTTCCCAATATTTAGCCTTTAAAATCTTTTTGGATGGGAAAACATTATTTTTCGGGTCCTCCCATAATTGGCTCATGCCGAGTTCCACCAGAGATCGTTTTAACTCCCTGAGCCATTTTATCTGGTGCTGCGTGTCTGCCTTAATTACGTCTAAAAATCCATGAATTGATGGATAAAGAAATCGAATCCATGTCATTATTGCAACAGGTTAGGTCATTGGAAGGGGGAATGTCAACTTAATCCCAAGAGGGTAATGAATGAGAATCAGGTTTAAAATTCAGGGCTTGTACAAACACAGGTTAATAACCCCATGCAGATATAAAATTTGCCAAGACAGAGAATGCAAGGTACTAATCTACAACAAGTTCCAGTAATGCAAGTTTCTCAAGCCCCCATTCCACAGCAAAATGTAAATGGTCCAAGATTTAATTCTAATCAGCTCCGGAGGTTTAATCAGAATTCCTTCCACAATCAAAATCAGTTTCAGCAATTTTACATGTTTGACACACTTGAGAGTTATGGTCAGATCTGTCACAATGATGGTGCATGAGGGGGGAGTAAGATTGTATGCTTGACCCATTGTTAGATGTAGACCAGAGTGGTCCATTTGTAGAAGGTGAGGTGAATGACCACCCAGTATCATTTTTGATTGACACTGGAGCTACCCGTTCCCCTGTTAGAACAGCAGAAGTTCCAAACCTATCCCTCTCAGGAAAAAGAATCCAAGTTGTAGGAGTTGCAAATACACGAATGAAGAATCCAGTAACACAAGAAGTGCCTGTTAAATTAGGGTCCTTTGAAGAGAGCCACCAGTTCGTGGTGTGTGATTCTAGTCCTGTAAATCTTTTGGGATTAGATCTGTTGTGCATGTTAAATTGCACCATCTATTGCACGCCGAAAGTTGTGAAGTTTCAGACACATGATGAAGGTGTTGCTTTCAAATTGGTGAGTCAAGGGAATATCATTGGAGTGTAGTCTTTGATGACAAATGATGATTTGCCACTGGATTTCAGAGATATGGTGAAGCCTGAAGTCTGGGACTTTGCAGGAAAGGACATAGGTCTCATAAAAGGAGTTGAGCCTGTCAGTGTAAATATCAGAACAAACGCCGAGTACCCAAGAACTCCTCAGTACAATTTGACTCCTGAAATGATTGCTGGGATTACACCAGTAATTGAGTCAATGCTACAAGGCGTTTTGAAAGAGATAATGGGGAGTCCATGTAACTCACCTATCATGGGCCTGCAGAAGCGTAGCGGTAAATACCGCATAGCGCAGGATCTGAGAAAGATTAATAACAATTGCTTCCTGTTGTCCTTTGGTACCGAATACAGCTGGGATTTTATTTCAGATTCCATGTGAAGCGGAGTAGTTTACTGTGATTGATTTGTGCCAGGCCTTTTTCTCTATACCCTAGCATGAGGACAGTCAGTACATTTTTGCCTTCCGGTTCAAGAACCGTGTTTTGGCATGGTGCAGAGTCCGACACAGGTATACAGAAAGTCCCTCATTCATTAATCAGATCCTTAAAAAGAACCTTAAGTCCTTAATGATCCCCTATATCTCTGTCCTGGTGTAATAAAAAGATGACTTACTAGTTGCATCAGATATTCAGGAAGCTTGTAAACGAGACACCATTGAACTGTTGTACCACTTGGCTGAGAATTGGCAATAGTGTCCCCCGAGTAAGTTGCAGTATTGTCAGAGAGAAGTTCTATATCTCGGACATCACATTGAGAAGGGAGCAAGGAAGGCATCACAAGAGAGAATATTGGTGCTTCTGAAAATGAATCTGCCAACCACGCAGAGAGAAATCAGGATGTTTTTGGGAATGGCGGGCTGCTGTCAACAGTGGATACCCAACTTTTCCCTAGTGGCCAAGCCCTTACAGAGGCTGATACACAAGGATGTGTCAAATCCTGTAGCACTGGATAACAATTGTTTGATTGCTTTTCTAGAGCTTAGCGAAAGTCTCTTGTGCCCCGGCCAGGAAATGCATGATTATAACAAAACCTTTCTGCTTTTCTGCAGTGAGAGAGAGGGCTGCACTCTCTCAGTGCTTACATAAATGCATAGAAATGTACAAAGACCTGTGGCTTTTTTTCCTGCTGCCCTTGATCCCATAGCCACAGTGCTGCATGGATGCCTTAAAGCCATGGCAGCAGTAGGTGTCAGCATTGAACGGTGTTTAAGTATTGTCATGGAACATCCCCTTACTCTATTTGTGCCCCATTCTGTGGAAATTCTTTTGGCATGCACACTCACTCAGTCAATGGAGTGTTGGTCAGTTTTTGAGTATGAACAGATTTTGCTTGCTGGAGAAAATGTAACTCTTAAACGTTGTGCTTCTTGGAATCCTGCTACCTTGCTTCCTCTGCCGTAAATTGAAAATGATGGTGAAGTAGAGAATGACTGGCTCAATGTCACTGAACAGTGCACTAAGACAAGGCCACTGATTGAGTCTGATCGCATACTGTTAGTTGATGGGTCCTGCCTGACAGAGGATGGAGGAATCCTAAGAGCTACCTATGCAATCTTTATGATCACATGGGTAGTTGAAGCCTCCTGGCTTCAGTTAGTGTCTTCTGCACAAGTGTATACATTGATCGCTCTTACTAGCGCTTGCAGTGTTTCTAAACAGCTGAACGTGACGATTTTCACTGATAGCCAGTATGGTTTGGGACCAAAATAGCTGTTGTGAACTTTTCGGCCCACCACAGTGGAGATGACTATGTAACAGTTGGCAACCAATATGATTATGAGGTTCCATGATAATCCGCTCGGCTGGCCCGGACATTTAATGGTGAATATGTAAATGAATCTGAAGATAAGACCAATTACAAGCTTCTGTCGACAACAGCTGACAATTGGGAGGAAGTGAAAAGACTGCAAGAGAAAGTGCCAGAGGAAGAACAGCAGAGTTGGTACACAGCAGGGTGTGTTTAAAGAGAGGATGACATTTGGGTTTCAACAGATGGAAGAGCTGTATTGCCAGAGAGTTTGCTGTCCCCTATGGCTTGATGGCTGGACATTTTCACTGTCCCGCACATGTTGGGAGGGATGCAATGGTCAGATTGTTTCGACAGACTCGGTTTAACCCCCGATTTAGATTGATGGCTGAAGGATTATGCCACAGATGTGTTGTGTGTCAACAGATGAATGTAGGAAAAAGAATCACAGTAACACTGAGCCATATAGGAAAATTAGGAGGGCCATTCAACAGGATACAGTTGAACTTCATCAAGATGCCCGTGTGCAATGGGCTGAGATATGTCCTGGTGATTGTGTGTATCTTCTCGCGTTGGGTTGCAGCTTACATCACCAGAAGAAATTATAGTCTCTCACAGTAGTTAAGTAGTTGTTGAGGGAGCTCAGAACTAGGTTCAGATTGCGGACTTTGCCAGAGTCAACCCGAGGAACTCATTTTAATAATGAGGTCCTGAAAATGTTATGTGCAGCACTACAAGTGGAGCAAAGACTACATTGCAGTTATCGGCCTGAGGCTTCAGGTATTGTGGAACAAGTAAACAGCACTTTGAAATCCAGATTAGCTAATATGTGTGCTTCAACGTCTCTGAAATGGACTGATGCTTTGCCACGCTTATTAATGAGACTTCATAGAACTCCTGATCGGAGGACAGGACTATCTCCCGATAAATTATCATGGGTCGAGAAATGAGACTGCCAGCAGTACCTGCAAATGCACTTGTGGACATTACAGATGACATGATTCTTAATTACTGCTAGCTGATTTGGGCATTCTGTGTCTCACCAGGTTGGAGGTGTTACCACCACAATGCATCAGTAGTAGTGTCATGACCTCAGTCCCGGTGACTGGGACCAGGTGAAGAAATAAGTTTGGAAAACGTGCCTGGAACCTCGATGGCGTGGACCATATCAAGTAATTCTCATCACGAACACTACTGCTAAGTGTGGAGGTTTCCCCAACTGGATCCATACTGCCCATACTCGCAGAGTTAAGTGTCCCCTTGATGGTGTGACAGTACCGCTCCCAGAAGCACTAACTACAGCTGGAAGACAGCAGGAAGTGGCTAGGCAAGCTACAGGGGATCCGTGAGAGCCAGATACAGCATATCCTCGGCCTGAGGGGGGTCTTGATGAGTCAACATTTGAGATTGAGGCTAGAGAGTCTTGGCCTGTGGCAATTACTCAGCCAGATTTAGACTCTGATAAAGGGCCTATTGCTGTGGCAAACAGAGTGGGAGCTGGAGATAGTTGGCCGAGAAGACAGGGAAGAGAGAGACAGACTGCCTGCAGAGCATGTGTCCCACACTATCCCAGAGGACACTGAGGATTCTGGTCTGAGTTACAATGAAGACGAAAGATCTGCAATCAGGAGATTGAAGAGAGCTAGACTACCCTGTTGGAGGTACTCATCCCCTGAATGGGCATATTGTGCCGCAAATTACAGTAAGAGAGAAGTTTGGGATTTAGAGAATAACAGTGCAATTCCAGTTGAACCTCAGTAAATTTAAGCTGATGGCTGAACTGTACTTTGGATTTGCTTTGCCATTTATTAGAATGACATGATTTGACATTGACATGATCTCTATACTGAACTTTGATATGCACTTTTATTAGGGACAGTTGAATGAACTTTGTTGATAAGAATTAAGAAGATTCCCTAGGCCAGAGGCTGCTTAAGGGTGTCATTCTAGAAGAAGACAGAGTAGACTTAAGGAAGACTCACGAGGACTTTGTAAATAATTTCAAAATAAAATTTATGAACTTTGTTTAGGCATAAGTAGAAACGCATTGAAGAAATCTGCTTGCTGCCATTCTTACTCAACGGTCTGATTCTAGAGAAGTCATGGAAACTAATAACCATAATAGACGTAGACTTATGTTAGCAGCTATAGTAATAGTGGTAACAGTAAGATTGATTGTTTTACTTCTAGAATTATAGGAGACAGGGAATCATACATGTATAAATCAGTCTATAGGAAATGTTACATAAGGCAATGAGGATTACAAGGTGTAGGAATCAGATGTCACTCATAGTAGTAGGCCGTGTATTTTAAAAGCGTTGGGTATGGAGAAGAACAAACTCTGGATTTAAAACATACTACTGTGGTTGGAGTTGGCTTTGCTAATAAGAATGTATTCCTACCCAAACTAACCCTTTTTAGCAACATGAAAGGCTGGGGAAAAACATAAGGTTCCAACCCTATGCCGTGAAGTTTGCATGCAGACCTTTGATGATAGTTCATAGGTCACTGTGCTATATTAGCATTTTAACTCATATACTGCAAGTAACAAAAGGATCTCTGTGCCAAAAGCAGTAACCCACTTTTCAAGTCCGGTAACGATAGAACCGGTATAGAGGAGGACGCGCTGCTTGACATATCTGAATGAGATTGTCTAAATAAAACAAAGTATTCAGCGTCCATCGCTGAGATATATATATATTTCGTCCTCCATAATTCTGTGAAGAACACGGAATAAAGAGATTAGTAGACTAAAAAGTATCCCACTGATATCACAGGGGATTCAATTCGGATGTGAGGTTTACGACCCTTTAAATGCCATTCAAAAACTAAGGATTAGGATGAGGCTATTTTATTCCATATTTAAAGAGACCGCAAATGGAATATTAGGAACCTAAGGTCCCTTCATATATACAATTTTTTTTTTTTTTAATATCATTATCGTCTCTCCTAATCGAATTGGAGGACAACAGCCTATCTCACACTTACCACACAGGTTATGTGAATTTGCATCAGAAATTAAATATTATAAGAGACAGTTGTCATTCTAGTCCTGATGAAGGTGGTTTCTGAATAATTAATTGCCACCGAAACGCGTCGACGTCCTTTGGAGTTTTCTTTGGTTATATTCGCAGAACTTTCCATATCCAATCTTCATATTTTATCGATGGATTGTTTTGAAATTGATTGATTCGCTTGAAGTAACCACTAATTGATGATTCGAATGTCTTTCACATGTTTTTACTGTCTCCCATGTACTGTAACTTGTAATTTTTAAATTGTGATTGTGTATCGTATTATTGCATTTTTATATGTTTTAAAAAAAACCTTTTTAATACATTTGTACCTTTATATATTTACAGAGTTGTTCATTAATGTGATTGTAGATGTTTTTTGGGGCCCATTATTTTGGTTTTACGAGAAATTTTTGAAGAAGTGTTTGGTTTTAATAGATTTGAGTGAGAATGAATGATATGTGGTAAATCCTATCAGTTCCAAGAGAGTTTCTCCTTATCTGTACTTTCTGTACCCTGTCTCTTGGTTAGTGGGGTCACTCCCTTTTTTTACATACCCAGTGAGCTGGGCACATAAAATACAATTCTGTTATTAGCAAGGTACACATTCTTTGCAGCAGGCATATTCACACTCTGCACTACTTTATGATGAGTCAGAACTGCCACTATAATAAAACTCTATCTCCAGCAGGAACATTAATCACCAGAGTCATCTTTACATTTTTATTGTTGCCTAAAAATTGTCCAGCACACAAGGAAGTCTGCATCAGGTGCTTTTAAACCCATAAGTTATTTCTAAAACAGCACCCCCTCCCCCCCCCAACCACCCAGCCCCTCTGTCCAACTTACCGGCTCCCCATAGTCAGCGCCAATTGCGGCTGCACTAGTCACACCGCCCTAGAGCCGGCTCCTCCTTTTCCGAATGATTAGGACCCATCCTCACCACTTGCCCAATGAGTTTTTAAAACAAGTTTCTGGACACACTTTGCAGCCTTCACTCGAGCTGGTTCACTGGTCACTGCAGACTGGTCAGGAATGGCTACTGTTAAGGGGCGAGATGGGCATCACCCTGCCACCCTGGGGGAGTAATAAAAAGTGAGAAGGAACACCGAGCAGCTAGCAATAAATTCTGCTGGCTGCTTGGTGAACAAACCTGCAAATCTGATTTTTTTGAGGGGGTGGCTCTGGCAATGCTTTGGCTGGGTGAATATTTCTTCTACCTGGAGGCATAAATCAGGGCAGACACGACACACTGGTGTGTGCAGTGTGCTTGTTACTGCTGAGAATAGTTTAAATTTGGGCATTACTCACATGGCCCAGGGAGGAGTCGGAAGACCTGCATTAACCTCAATAGCTGGGCAGGGCAGGCCGTCTGAGACAATGTAGGAGTGGGTGTGCCAGTGGCCTCTGCCTTTTCCACTGAGACCCAGCAACTCTTGTTTATTTTACAATGATAGGTGTGCTTTGATCTGGGGAGGAGTCCAACTCTAGCAGCTTCCTTCCAGGTTTGTGCCACTGCAGTCCAGTCATGAGGACACCGGGGAGAACATTCCGTAGGTGAGTACGTTAAAGATGCTTTGTCCAAAGTTTTTCAAATTAAGAGAGATGGTTTTAACACGACTGAGCACTCTCTAAGGCCTTTTATTCACATAATGCCCTTGAGCGCTAGCTTTGCCATTGGAGGTAATTTGGTTAAAAGACTTTGCAATACAAATGCCACAATCCATAAATCAAATGAAATGTGCGGCCTTTCTACCATGATTGCCTTCTTCATTGTGGCTTTTCTTTGCTGCATAGCCCCTCTCATTCAGAATCTCAGCTACGATTGTGGGAACTTAAGAAGCAAATGCTCATTCCTTCTTACAGAGATGGTGCCAGGAATAAGGCTTAGAGCAGTAACCAGCGGCAGACTTTTACTTCGCCATGCCCTTCTTGTTCACCATGTTGCCCTTAATCCTGGTTTATGTTAAAGAGAACAAGATCATGTCCAAACTCTTCAGAAAGAAGACAGCATGTAACTCGATTTTACATGCAACCAGTGCTCATCCAACCTCTCAGATAAACTCAATCCCACTGGGTGAGATGACACGAATTCGGAGAAACTGCTGTGAAGACTCTTCAAAGTTTAGAAGAATGCTTTATCCGTAGGGGCTACTCACAAAGAGTTTTTAAATCACTCTAGAAACAAAATACTTACTACACCGCAACAGTTATTACTGAAGAATAAGAAAAAATGAAGGACAGGGAGTTGACATTTATCACCAGATACAGTGCACAAAGCCATGCCATCTATAACATTTTACACAAACCCTGGCATCTAGACAAGTCAGTGGTGAAATATATTCCAAACAAACTAATGATTGTACATAGCAGGGGCACAAATCTTTGTCCTACCTATCTATTGCCCAAGAAACAAGACTCCTCATGGCTTCTATAAATGCGTACAATGTAAGGTTTGCCCTTTTGCTCTTAATAAATTGAAACAATTTCTATATAACATCTGCCAAACATCATATACGACAATTTATTAACTGCAACACCAATTTTGTATACTGTATAAGATGTCACTTTGGACTTATTCATATAGGCAGTACTTTTAGACCCTTATAAGAGCGAATCTAGGGACACATCAGGGCTACTCGAAACCATAGCACAGACTACCCATTTGCTGTACATTTCAACACAGCTCACCCTTCCATGACAAGGACCAATATTCGGTTTCATGAAATAACATTGGCACAGAATAACCCTAGAGGAGGAGATAGAGTACTAGCCCTAAGAAGATTGGAAACTCAGTGGATTCTGAAAATACGGGCAGTAGAAAGGGGCCTGAACACCGATAGGGAATTACATGTTTTCCTATCGGAATAATTTTCAAATTACTGTGCGAAATTGCAAGGCACATGTACATTCCCACATATTCCTGTTTCAAATGTAGCAATAATACTGCACACATGAGTCACACCCCAACATGAGCACAACATTGTGCTACACAAATTACTGAGACACAGATTGGCTGTCTCTGCTGCTTTCTTAACACTTTGATTTGGTCATACATAGTTTTAAATGCAAGACCATGACGAGGTCACGTTTTATTTCTGTTTGTACAACCTTATAATCACAGAATGTTGTTCTTTGAATGTCTGTGACATTAAGTGTTATATACTGTCTTTATATTAGACATACGTATTATACAATAAGAATTGGACATTTTGTTTTCATTGTATAACATTGTAACTAATGAATCTGAAAATTGTGTTTCATAGAAGGAACTACTAATAACAGACTTTATTCTGTTAATGTATGCACAGCGCCTTTTATATTGGTGGTAGCGCCTCGTCCTCATTTTTAAGTTTATTTCATATAGGTGCACGGCGTTTTCAACTGCTTTACATGCTATCTGGTGTCTATTTCCTGACGCTCTCTCTTACTGCACATATCTTTTGAAACTCGCTTAAGATGGCCGTCAATCTAGGGCTTCGGACATATTAGGCTTTCATCCCCAAATCGGAGTAGCTCGTGTGCCTTTTATTACATTTCAGATTCTGGAAATGTTAACCTGTTTAAATACCTGGAGTACGGGTCACTCCAGCCGACGACTACTCGCGGCCGAAACTTAGAAATTACAGGTCAGTCCCTCGCCTTTTCATTCTTGTTAAATCCTATGACTAGAATAGTTTTCCTCATTATGAGGTTTCAATCTTAATATCTTGGGGTAATTTTAAACACGCAACTAGGGGACGGACATATGTTCAAATGGAGGTTGACGCCCCATCACATGTTATTTTTTATACATGTTTTGCTGGGACTTAACATGGTCCATGAATGATGGACTCTTTAACGTGCTGCGTATTGGAGAGCTTAACTCTTGGAAGCTTTATTGAAAAACCGATGTAAGTTAATGTTCAATACAGTGTACATTATCTGGACCCATGCTTTCTAGAAAAAAGGAACATCTCATTTTTTACATTAATCATGGTGCCCCATTAACTCCAAATTTAGATATTAGGTTATTTTGACATCATGCTTGATGCCCTATATCCTGACCACAATATTGAACTAATTGAATGAAATATGTTTCTCTCCTTGGTACAATTTTGAGTATTAATATAAATCCATCAATGCATATTGATGTTTAGGAACATCACTAACACCCATATCCTTTATGGCTTATGGGGGTCTGGCACTATTCTTGAAATACTTAAAGAACGGATGGTAATACATAGTCCGTTTCTTGGCAATGCACCTACACTGGATTTTTTTTTGTGTTTTACTTTTTCCGTACCTCACTCCTCTTATCCATTTTCTTATTCTTTTCAGTGCAGCTTGGGAGCCTGCCTACCTTATTGATCAACATCTTCATTACGCGAATATTTTTAGATCTACCAGAGTTTGGAGACTACTTTTCTCTCATCTCTTTTTGTGAATATGTAAGTTCTGGCTTTGAATAGATCGTAACATATCGTAACGTTTCTCTTAGGGATTTCCCAAACTAATCAATATGTTTCTTGTTTGATCTCATTTACCTAGAAGCGAAGACTGACATCAATAGGCTCTCGAAACAACAGCTTTGTTTTTGCATCATATGCCTTGTATCACATTTGGCACAACTTTAAGTTGTATTTTGAAGGTTAGACTGTCCCTTTAAAAATTAAATAATAGAATCAATCATAGCTGGTGTATCCTTTTCTTTCTTCTATGAATCATGTCCGGTGCATCATAAATAGACAGACCAACAGGGCACATTTTCCACCACCTTATCTGCATGTTTTTTCACATTTATGTGGAATTTTAGTTAACTATCGCTCCACTATTCACTTGGTCACTTTACCCTTGCTCTTGGCTCTCACAAGGATGCTATTATTATTTTTTGATGACACTCGGTGTAGGTTAGGCACTATTTGTTATTTTTCCACTCAATAAATGTACAAATGTATGGTTATTTTGTTCAACACGTCTATTAATCTACAGTCTTGAAAAAGTCACTTTTGTGATAAAACACGTGTAGGCTGTTGTCTATCACCGAGCATTGCTGTATCAATTGGACTCGGAAATTTCATCATCACATTGTATAGTCCCCGTACTCTTCCTTTCCGTAAAAACTGAAATGAATCAGATATATGGTCAGTGGGATTATTAAACTGTTGCGAAAATTAATAATTTTTCCTGGACTTTGTAAACCTGTGTATAGTAAAAAAACTGTGCTTAGCAACTTCTAAATACATATGACTAAATATAACTAACTTGTTTGAGTGCTTGTGTATACTATTTGAAAAATATTGTAACACAAGAGCTTTGTCCATTGTGCACTTGCACCTAAGGTAGTAGGGTGTGGTATTACCCTGAATGGCACTTTTACCTTAACAGGGATAATTTACATATACTTTTTCAACACCATTTGCCCATAAAATTTGTTTGCTTTACGAGGTGTGTGACCTTTTTTCTCCACTACTACCCATTTTGCTTTGTATATATATATATATATGCAAAAAGAAGCAGAGAACTCTGGGTAGTTCTCAAGTTTAGGTGAAAGGCAGCTCCTGTATAGAGCACCCTCAACACCAGCGACACTCTAAATTTGCTCACCTCAAATGTCTGCTTTTCTATCAACATTTTTTAGCATAGGATTAGCACAGTGCTAGCCATGCCAAGATAGAAAGGGGCAAAGTCTTATGCCATTCCTACAGCAAAGTCTTTAAGCATAGGATTAGCATAGGATTAGCACAGTGCTATCCATGCCGAGCTGTAAAATGACAAAAGCCATTTACCACTCCAGGCACAGTACTACAGCTTTGGATTGGTAAAATACCATCCAAGCCAACCTGAAATGAATAAAAGCAACCCCTGACACATGTTTCACTGTCATTACAGCTCTTCAGAGAGGTTTAGCTTTGTCCAGACACAAGGGAGCACCCAGTAGAAGTCAAAACAATACCCTTGCAGGCATAGAGTGACACATACATTATGAAAAAAGAAGCAGAGAACTCTGGGTAGTTCCCAAGTTTAGGTGGAAGGCAGCTCCTGTATGGAGCCCCCTCATCACCAGCGACACTCTAAATTTGCTCACCTCAAATGTCTGCTTTTCTATCAAAGTATATATATATATATATATATATATATATATATATATATATATATACATACTAATATACTAAAAAGTAATGAGAGCATGCTGCCTCTGAATTTGAAAAATAAATGCACTGCTGTTCCTGAACTGGGCTTCGACACTTTGTTTGTGTTAATTGACAGGCTGCTCCGTGCCTGTTGTTTCCGAGGCCGCCCTGCAGGGTTAGAGGCTCCCCTTTTCGGATATGAACTGTGGATTTAAGGTGGGAGCATGACCCACTCGCCTTTCTGCCAGCAAAAGGATTTCCCTGATACTCGAGTGCAGAGATGAGAAAGGGATACGAGAGGGAGAGAAAGTTCTCTCCTCTCGACTTTTTCGGACTCAGTACAATAATGGAGACATTTAATTGGCAGCATTACATGAGGCTGCTTGAAAGAATCATGGTATGCGGATCCAGGGTCTTTGATATTGCATGAGTTCTCTCATATTTGGAGGAATTTTCCACCAACAAAATGCACTCAGAAATAATCTCTGAAATGAACATATGCCATTCCTTGAATGCAATTATGCTTTATTCGGTAATACATTGCAGACGGAAATGTACTCTTTACAGCAACATTGCATTTTGGGACATGGAGTTTTACAAATATGGGAGTCATGTGAGAGCCTGGATTTTACAAATAAGCATGTGACTTCCTCACAGGCAAGCTGCCTCACCTGTGAACAAGGCTCAGTTGGAGGTGAAACGCGTAGGGAAAGTAATGAGAGCATGCTGCCTTTGAATTTGAAAAATAAATGCACTACTGTTCCTGAACTGGGCTTCGAATATTGTATGTATATATATATCTATATTTATATATATATCTATATATATATATATATCTATATATATCTATATATCCCAAAAACGTAGCTCCTTCCGAACTGCTAACCCATGGAAGGTGACGCACACACCAGCGGAGCGTGCTGGTAATGTCAATATCACACGAAATCCAAATAAGTGCGCTCTCAGGGCCAAAAGACAAACATCCGATATCGATGTTTATTCCACTACGCGTTTCGACTGCGTCCGCAGCCTTGCTCACGTATATATATATATAGATAGATAGATAGATAGATAGATAGATAGATATACCTGGTATATGATGTACACTAGTTAAAGTAGGCACCTTGCACCAGTCCAAACAACCCTTATGACGATTTAAGAGTTCAAAGATAACCTTAGAAATCTATCCAAGTGGTAGCTGTGGAGAGTGGCTGAAGGCTTAGTCTTGAAGGAATGTTAAGCAGCTTGTTTTACCAGAATGCAATCTTATTGTGTTGGTTAAAAGAAAGGAGAACCACCCAGTAGCTATAAGAATATATGTTTATTATTATAACACACCTTAAACACCTCACAGTAGCTGCTACACGCAGATAAACACAAAGCACACAATACTGTAGCACAGAAACAATCGTAAGTAGCACTAATACACAGTGGGCTCCCGGGTAGACCAAACCATATACTAAAATAGTGGTATAAGAACCACGACTCGAGTCAAGACCGTGTCTAGAGGATGTAGAAACGCTGGGACCCCAAGGAACCACCCAAGGTGAGTAAGTAGGGACCCCACAGAGGACAGGTGCAGTGTGAGAACACGACCGCGTGCTACGTATAATTCAATGGGAGAGTCGTGGTTGCAGTTTTAAAGTGTAAGGACCCTTCCCAGTGGATTACGAGGAAACCCTTTGGAACATAGAAGGTTGGAGAGCCACCCCAGCCGTGGATACCAAAGTACCAGAGTTACCTATCCCAGAGAAGCCGGGTGCATAGGGCTGAAGTAGCGTCGGAAACCGCCGTCGTTCTCAATGGGAGTCTTCAAAGAAATGCCACCTGGAAAGAAGAAAAGTGTCCGGTGGAACCCACAGGTGGGTTCTTGAAGGAAGGAACCTGAAAGCAGAGGGGAGAGTGTCTGGGTCACTCAGGAGTGACCAGGACCTCGGTAGACGAATGCCCACTGATGTCGGGTGCTTCAGGTGTGAAGATGGAGACCTTGACTCTACAGCTGCAGGAACTAGAAGATGTCGAGGACAACCAGGAGCCAGATACGAGCTGTCCCACAAAGGATGTCGAGTGCTGAGGGATCGGTGTCCGGCAGGAGCACCAACAAGCCTTGGCAGCGGCAACCCACGAAGAAGGTCGAGGAAGGTCACAGTCTGGCCCAGCAAGGACCAGGGGACTCACCAAAGCAAAGGGAGTCGGGGCAGGACTAGAGCAACCTGGAAAGCCCAAGAAAAGCAGTGTTGTCTCTCAAATGGACCCACAGGCCGAAGGCACAGGAGTCGCAAGGGGACCTCTAGCAGTTTCACAAAGTAACAGCTTGCAAGGCACAGAGTGCAAGGAGGCCAAAGTCCTTTGTACGAAATGTGTGCAGAGAATGGGGCTATCGATAGCCTAATGCACTTAGTTGAGGAACACCAACAAGCATATGCACTTGCTAATGTATGCGGTGCACAAGCATTCAGGTTATGTGGTCCCCACGAGGGATACTGGCCTCAAACTTGGTGAGAGGGCAGCTCAACCTCAAGCAGCATAGGAACCCACCTTCTGTGTTGCTGGAGCCTTCGGAGTCTGCAGGAGCTCAGGATCAGAAGACCAGTCAGTTGCATTACAGTGCCTGCGAATGCAGGGGAGTGACTCCTCCACCACAAGGGAGATACTTCAGTTGTCCTTAATGCTCCACAGGTCCTGCATGGAGCCTGTATGGTGCACGGGCACAGATGATGCTTTGGAAGGAGAGGGAGACGAAGTCGGGCCCAGTCGAAGTCCAGAGTGTCCAGACGGTCTAAGGTCAGTGGTTTTTTGTTCAGAATATTGTCCACGTCGAATCTAGTGTCCTACAGCCAGGTAAGCCCTTTTGTTCCCACGGGAGAGGGTTGGACAGATTCAGGGGACCCTCCCAGGGTAGGGTCAGGACAGGGGGGAGGTTACTCCCATGTCCTTTGTCCAGTTTTGCGCCAGAGCAGGAGCCAACAGCTCCCAGGACTGGTTTGAACTGGACTATGCACAGGGACACCAAATGTGCGCCTCGTGCAGACTTTCAGGCACTTTGAATGTGCACCCACCCAGCTCCAATGCACTAAATCCTGTCTGGGAGGTGGTCACACCTCCCTGTGACAGGTTGCCTATTGTGCTGCCTTCCGCCGCTCGAGCTTGGCTCAGCAGCAGGAGGGCAGAAATGTGTCTCTGGTTGGCAGCAACCATTTTGTGCTGTTCGGGTCCAGAAAGCTGGTACTGGGAAGACCAGGGACCCCACAAAGCTTGCTTCTGAAGGGTGGAATCATACCACCCACACCGGTTACCGGTGTGGAGGTATGATTCCAAACACGACATGGTTTGTTGCAGCCGTTTTCGAGATAGCATTTTATGCGAGCATATAATGCACCTCTACCTATATGTCTGGCTGCATCACCGACAACCTGGGAGAATGGTCTCCGAAGGCTGCAGGGGTGCTCTGTTCATGCAGGGGCACCCTCTCACATAAAACCCAGCACCCTGCCTTCAGGATTGTCAAGGCCTGCTATAGGGGTGACTTATAGGTTTTAAGTGTAGTGACCTATAGATATAGTAAACCTATATGTAATGTAAATGGTGCATGCACCATCTTACACAGGCTGCAATGGCAGGCCTGTAGTTCCATTTTGCATGGCCTCTCAAGGGTGGCATAATACATGCTTCAGCCCATGGGAGGCCTCTGGGGTACCTATGCCCTGGGTACATGTGTACCATATACTAGGGACTGACAAGAGTACCCCAGTACCCAATCTGGAGTGTACCTAAGTACATGGCATAACATTGTAGGCAGAAAGCAGATAGACTGGGGTCCTGATTAGCAGGATCCCAGTCAGACTAGTCACAGCTTGATTCATGTGTAGGTAAGGACGGGGAACCGCCCGTAGGAGCCGCTCCATAGTGGTATTGCCTGACGCGTTTCGAAGCACCATATGCTTCTCTTCAGAGGCTTAAATGAAACGGTGTGCGCAACCGCTGACCCACTTCTGACACACCCCCCCCAATGGGAGGCTCGAATGAAACTGTGCCTTCTGGGAAGTGTAGTGCGGGTAGCACATAATCAAGTCCTGTATGGACCCCACAGGTGGGCCCGTCCACGATCCTATATACAGCTGCTGTTCCACTTTCGTGGCCCCCAATCTTACGGGGTGGTGCACACTCGAGCGGCTGGACTGCCGCGTTATAAATCACTGCTCCAAGGTTGTCCACCTGTAAGTAGCACTCGAGCAACAGCTTGATTCATGTGTAGGTAAGGACGGGGAACCGCCCGTAGGAGCCGCTCCATAGTGGTATTGCCTGACGCGTTTCGAAGCACCATATGCTTCTCTTCAGAGGCTTAAATGGAACGGTGTGCGCAACCGCTGACCCACTTCTGACACACCCCCCAATGGGAGGCTCGAATGAAACTGTGCCTTCTGGGAAGTGTAGTGCGGGTAGCACATAATCAAGTCCTGTATGGACCCCACAGGTGGGCCCGTCCACGATCCTATATACAGCTGCTGTTCCACTTTCGTGGCCCCCAATCTTACGGGGTGGTGCACACTCCGCGGCTGGACTGCCGCGTTATAAATCACTGCTCCAAGGTTGTCCACCTGTAAGTAGCACTCGAGCAACAGCTTGATTCATGTGTAGGTAAGGACGGGGAACCGCCCGTAGGAGCCGCTCCATAGTGGTATTGCCTGACGCGTTTCGAAGCACCATATGCTTCTCTTCAGAGGCTTAAATGGAACGGTGTGCGCAACCGCTGACCCACTTCTGACACACACCCCCAATGGGAGGCTCGAATGAAACTGTGCCTTCTGGGAAGTGTAGTGCGGGTAGCACATAATCAAGTCCTGTATGGACCCCACAGGTGGGCCCGTCCACGATCCTATATACAGCTGCTGTTCCACTTTCGTGGCCCCCAATCACACACATATACATATATACACATATATATATACATATATATATATATATATATATATACACACATACATATACACACATACATATATACATATATATTCACCACACTTCCAAGCAGGAAAGTCAACGCTGTGTCTTTACGCAAAAATATTTAATGTCAGCTGTTAATGTTAGACACGTTTCGCCTGCCCAGCAGGCTTGCTCACTAGTTAGTGACTTACCTGCTTGGAAGTGTGGTGAATTTAATCGGACCGTGTTTGGGTGATCCGTAATGCCGATGCGCCCTCTGTTCTGGAGGTGGTGGGTGTTCTCAAGCAAGCGTGGACCATACACACATACACATATATACATACACATATATATATACACACATACATACACATACATATATACACACACATATACACATACATATATACACACACATATATACATACATATATACACACACATATACACATACATATACACATACATATATACACACATATATACCTACATATAAACACACATATATACACACATATACACATACACATATATACACACATATACACATACACATATATATACACATATACACATACACATATACACACACACATACACATATATATACATATATACACATATATACATATACATATATATACATACATATACATATATACATACATACATATATACATATACATATATACATACATATATACATATACATATATACATACATATATACATACATATATACATACATATATACATATATACATACATATATACATATATACATATATACATACATATATACATACATACATACATATATACATATATATATATACATATTGTTAGAAACGGGTAGCGTGGTGCAGAGCGGGCGGGCCAAACTCCGGAGGAAATGTGTAAAGCATCTGCGCAGCACACTCTGACAGGCGACACACCAGGCACACTACAAAGGAGACCACACCAGGTTAGGTGGAAAAAACAGCATATGTATTATGCAGAACATGTTAGGATATTATCACAGGTGCAGATAACTGTGCCAACCGGCACCGGGTAGCAGTTCACAGGGGGACTATTTACAAGGCAGGGCCAATCGGACCGCTGCCAGACCCATCACCAGGACAAAGAAAGAATGAATGTAAAGTCCATCAGCAATAGGACACATTGGCATCAGACCTGAAAGGGAAAACATGCTTGCAGGCCATGAGGCGTCACCTGAGGCATAAAGACGTCGTCCGGCATTGGGGAAAAAGCATTAACATTGAATGCAAAACCATCAGCAGTCAGCCTTAGGGAAAAACATTATCAGTAACATAGAGCATTAGGCCGGAACAACCACAGTAGGCATAGACCTGTGAACATCACATTAAACATGCCCATTAGCATTGGCATAATCATAAGCATAGATGCAACATTAGGCAGGACTCCAACGATATAAGCCTGCGGGGAAAACATTATCATTAGCATTAGGTATAAAAGCACACTAGGCACATCCTGAGCCTGGGGCATAAAACATGTGAACATAGGGCATAGAAACACATTTAGCATGTGGCTCCTCCTCCGCAGGAGCCCAATGAGCCTACCATCAGCACTGCAAACCTGAGGAAAAGCTTTAAGTAGCATCCTAGGTACAAATGCATTATGCAACCATATTATGCCATAAATCATATGGGGAAATAGGCCTCGCCAGCATAACCGCAGTTCGCCCCAGTCGGGGGCAAAACACTGAGACTGGCCCCAGGCCAACTGGCCTCTCTCGGGGGCTCAAATGCCCTATGTCCCACACAGTCGGGGTTGGCTGCAAGGGCGGCGAAAACAAGGTGCGCAAAGCGCTAGGGTAGGAGGGTCCCTCACTCCTCTCTCTTTCCCTTCTGGGTAATCCAATGCCCCCAATGCGTGGCAGCTGCCCCTGTCCTGCGGGGTAGCTGGGTAAACCCAACAAGCACTGGCGCCAACAATGCAGCGATGGGAGCCCCACTCCGGGCTCTAACAGGAATCTGCCCACAAGAACACTGGCATGGTGGAGCCCCTCTTCTGGGACTCTAGAATTTCCCAAAATGCCTCTGTCGTGCAGCTGAGGGAGGAAACAAGTACTGGGCACATTGGAGCCCCCCTCCTATGGGACTCTAAACACAACCAATGCCCTCCAAAGAATACTGGCACCGGGGGCGGGCACCGACAATGTGCCCCGACATACCCCCCAACCACAGGATGACTGAGCCCCACTCACCGGCAGTCTGAGGCCCCTCTGGATGTCTCTGCAGTCTCCGGGCACCGGCAATGTGCCCCGACAGGTCTCGCTTCTGGGACCTCTCCTGGCTTCACCCTCAGCGGAGCCTTCTCCTCGTCAGGAGCGCGGAGGGACAGGCACCGACAATGTGCCTCGGGCCCCCTCCGCCGCAGGACTCCTCGGCAATTTACATATAGCGCTCACGAGGCGCTAGGCGGCAGGAAAGTTCTTGGGCTGAAATTAAGTTGTGGCGCCCACAAAGCGCTAGGTCCCACACCATAAAGTGGTACCACTCCCCTTCACTGGCAATGAAATATAGCCCTCCCGAGGCGCTAGGGAGCAGGCAGGAAGGCACAGTCACACTGGAAATATAGCGCTCTCGCAGCACAGCGCTGCAGATGTCAGCTCCTCACCTCCTGGGCAATAAGATAAAGCACTCTTCTTCTCCAGGCGCTAGCCAGCAGGCAGGGATGGTCAGTCACTTCAAATGTAGCGCTCCTCTTCTGCTGGGCACAGTTATAGCGCTCTCGCAGCAAGCAGAGCACAGTCAATGCAAATATGGCACTCCGGCAGCCCAGCGCTGCAGGACCCACGCACCTTCTTCTCCTGGGCAGGGCTGGAGGCAGCGCTCTCCTGGTGCAGGAATAAGGTTGTAGCGCTAAGTCCCACAAAATAAAGTTGCAGCGCTCCTCTTC
Organism: Calotriton arnoldi; assembly: GCA_963921515.1. Taxonomy (NCBI): domain Eukaryota; kingdom Metazoa; phylum Chordata; class Amphibia; order Caudata; family Salamandridae; genus Calotriton; species Calotriton arnoldi. The sequence continues at coordinate 708,649 of CAWUFW010003468.1, read as the reverse complement.
CCCTGTGGCACAGTTATGGCGCTTTAGCAGCACAGCGCTGCAGGCATCAGCTCCTCTCTTCTCCTGGGCAGACCACGTGCTCACAGGGTGCTAGGCAGCAGGCAGCTGGCAGTAAGCTATAGTGCTCACCAGGTGCTGGGCTGAGGACAGCAGGAGAGCAGGCAGGCAATACTGGGCAAGATCAGCAGGCTGTGGGTACTCATCAGAACAGGACAGCAGCTCCTAGAAGCAGTCATCTCCCATAAAGTGGCACTCCTCCTGACACAGCAGTCTTCACTCCAGTAAAGGGCTCTCACTGGCCCTGTGGACAGCGGAGGGGTGCAGATGGGCACAGGGGCCAGCACACAGGCCCAATGTGGCGGTACCTCCTGGCAGAGTGTCCCCTCTCATTCAGGTCCACGCTCAGTCTGAGCACATGGAGGCACAGCCCCCTCACCCCACCTACCAGAAAGGGCTGGAAGCTTCTGGAAGGTTCCCTGGGAAACCGGTCCCAACTGGTTTCGGGAGGTGTCAGAGCACCCTGGGTGCCAGGCTTCCCTCCAAAAGCTGGGGGTGCTGGGAAACAGACAACTAGACCGCCAACTCACCTCAGACAGGCGGCACATGTGCAGACAGGAAGGGCGTCCATTTTAAAAGTAACATTTTACAAAGGTGCATTTCTACAATGGTGGAAATAAAGGTACGTACACCATTGCACAGCATTTATTATTTTTAGTTCAGACACACCATGTCAGTAAAAAGGCTAGGGGAAAAGCGAAAAATTCAGGGAAAAGGGCCAAGTCCAACACATATACATATATATATATACATATACACATATACATATATACACATATACATATATACACATATATATACATATACACACATACATATACATATACACACATACTTTGAATTTTTAGGTAACCATTTTCAATGATATAGTACCATATCTGTAAAAAAACAACCTTACCATTTATGTGTTATACATTTTTGTCATCACTAAATTCAAGTGCACCAATTGACAGATCATATCGTGTCTTGTCAGTTGGAATGATCTATCTTAAATATTATAAAATTCTAGCTATACTTTTCATCAAGTTTGGTGTATGTCATATATATAGTTCAAGATTAACTACTCAGTCCAAATGTACATAAAGTTCTTCATCATTATTGATTCCTCCGTGGGTTTTCGTTCTTAATCGAATAATGAAACGTGATTCCATTTGTCTTAGTTTTTTTATTCTATTCCCTCCGCGTTCATCTTGGGGTATCATGTAAATTCCATAGTACCTCATGGCTCTCCAATCACTTTTTTGACAGGACGCCATGTGCTTGGCAGTTGCATACGACATATCCTTGTTCTTCACTGCTCGGATATGTTCAAGAATTCGCTTTTTTAGCATGCATATGGTGCTCCCTATGTATGTCATACCGCAATTACACTCAATCACATAGATGACAAAAGTTGACGTACATGAGATTTTTTGATCGATTTTAATGATGTTTCCATTGGGGTCCATGATAGAGCTTTTGTTCATCCCAATTTTGCAGGCCTTACAGAGATTGCATTTTTTAAACCCTTTTTGGTGGATACCAAGCCAATTGTCTGATCCCACTTCTTTAAAATGGCTTGATACCAATACATCTTTAAGCGATTTTGTTTTCCTGTAGGTGACCTTTGGTTTATTTCCAAGTGTTTTTCCAATGTCCGGATCCCCAGAGATTAGATGCCAATATTTCTTGATTTTGTTCACAATTTGTCCACTTTCCTTGCTATATGTTGTTATAAATCTTGGTGGACCATGTTCTTCTTGCTGTTTACCTTTAGGTCTCAGTATCTCAGTTCTTGTCTTACCATCAATTCTTTTCTTATTTCTTTGTAGGTTTCTTTCATTGTATCCCCTCATTCTCAATCTGTTCATGGACTCCTGGATTTTTTCTTCCGCATCTTCTTCTTTTGAACAGTTGCGCTTCATGCGAGTGAATTCTCCATATGGTATACTTGCTATCAGTGATTTAGGGTGGAAACTCGTTCCATGCAGAATACTATTCGTGGCTGTTTTTTTGCGAAAAAGTGTAGAGTGTATCTGATTCTCTTCAATATATACTTTAGTATCCAGGAAGTCTATCTCTTTTTTGTTTACTGTGCATGTGAAAGCCAGGCCAATGGAATTGTTACACAATTTGTAGTAGTATTCTTTGAAGCTCTGTTCTGTTCCGTTCCATATTAGGAATAAGTCATCAATGTAACGAATCCAAAGTATTATTTTTTCCAGATCTTCTTGATTTGTTGAATCCCAGGCAATTGTTCTCTCCCACCAACCCATAGTGATATTTGCATAATTTGGCGAAAAAGAAATGCCCATGGCAGTTCCACATTGCTGCCTAAAGAGTTGCTTATTGAAAATGAAGACATTATTACTGAGACACATCTCAATCATTTGGAGGAGCATACGAGTGTGTTGTAGTTCAGAGATATTCCTTTGTTTTAAAAATATCCGCATGCTTCCAATCCCACTGTATGTCTTATCGATGTATATAGGGATACCACGTCAATGGTGACCAATAAGTATTGTTGGCTCCATGTTATTCCATTCAGGATTCGGAGAAAGTCTCCTGTGTCTTTTATATAGGAGCTCATGTTTTTCGCTATTGGAGCAAGGAATTTGTCTACATATTCTGAGACATTCTCATACAATGAGTCACATGAGGAAACTATTGGTCTTCCCGGTGGACAGAGTAATGTCTTATGGATCTTAGGTAAAAAGTATATAGTCGGTGTTACCGGGAAGTCTTTTGATAAAAATTTAAGCTCTTCATCACTAAGTAGATTCTTATTGTGGCATTGTTGTAGAAAAAGATTTAGTTCTAATGTCATTTTGTTAATTGGATTGTTTTGTATTCTGCAGTAGTTGGTGGTATCATTGAGCTGACGTAGTGCTTCATTCACATAGTCTTGAGTCTCCATTAAGACGATATTTCCCCCTTTGTCTGCAGGCTTTATCGTTAAATTCTTATCTTCCACTAGCGTTCTTATAGCTTCTCTTTCCTTAGTCGTCAGATTTTCTCTTTGATTGTTGTTTCTTACTTTAGGCATTTTCTCTAGTTCACTGATAATGGCCTCCGAAAACAGGTCAAATTTATTACCAGGGGACAGCACTGGGCAATATTTAGATTTTCTTCTGAGCCCACTGTCTATTCTTTTGTCTGTTGTAATGTCTAGTTGTTCCAGTAGTTGCGTTTCTGTAACTTCCTCCCCATTTTCATTATACATAAGATCGAACATGTTTTGAAGATCTGGTATTTGTTCTATTGTTAACATTGGTTCTTCATGTTCAATCTGTGGCATTGCTTCCATTGATCCTGCATTTAACTTATTTGCGTGCACTTTTGCTAATTTTAACTTCCGCACATACTTATAGAGGTCAATTCTAACTTGAGTATAGTTGAAATGATTTTCCGGGCAGAATGACAATCCTTTGTTTAATAATGATGTTTCCTCTTCTGTTAACACATGTTGTGACAAATTGACAATTAGATTCTCTACTTGCGACTTCTTAGAGGGTAGTGCCTTTTTTCTTTTGGCTCTTCTGGTATTTCTAGATTTTGCACATTGTTTCTGCCCCCTCTTCCTCGTCCTCGGTTTGATGCTCTTCCGCGACCCCCTCCCCTGGATAGCGTTTGGTCCAGGTTCATGAGTCGCATTTCTTCTAAAAAAGTAGTTTTGACAGTACTTCCTGCTCCACTAGGTGTTTCCCCTTCACTGACATCTGATTCACTAGTACTTGCATGCGTTTCTTGCATTTGTTGTGTGGGAAAGTTCCGTTTCAATGTATCAAAACGTTTGGCAAATGTAAGTATTCTGCCTTGTGCATAGTCTTGTTCATCCCTTTTAAATTTTCTCTGTTTTCGCTCCTCAATTTCAGTCTCATATTTTTCTAATCTGTCGTCCATTTCTTTGCGTGATTTGACCATTTCTTCCTTATTAGTTTGGTGTTTAATCAGATCCTCCATTTCCTTAATTTTAGTATTAATTTCCACTAGATCCAGTTTCGCATGTTTGATTAAAATGCGCATCATGTTCAAGGAGCATTGTAGATTATTTTCTACCCAGTCTTCAAGTAATTCTACTTTTGTATCCGGGTGTGTCGGCATTATGAAAATACGTAATCCTCTAGGAATGCGTTTAACTTCTATATAGTTTTCTAACGCGATGATCTCCCAAATTTTGTTCACTTCTTTTTTGTACAGTTTCTCAATTTGGTTAAACAGTTGCTTTAATGAATTAATATTTGATGTTTTTATATTTACATTGCTTGCCTCTGCATTTGATGTCATTTCTGCAGGTTGAAACCAAGTAACAGCTTTAGTTGCGCGTTTAGCTGCTCGCGCTTCCATACTGACAGTCTTATAGCACGATTATTGAATTTCAATGCCTGAATATGCCACACTACTGAGTGCTGAACAGGACCGAGTGAATTTTTAGTCCCAAATCGCTATTAGCCAAGCTCTCACCCGCTTACTTCACAAACCTCCGTATCGTTTACGGTTCGGTTATTTTCACGGAAGAAAGCGATGTCGCTTCAGATTGCTGCTGCTGTAGACAGTTGAATTACCACTCACCTCCTGGGAGACTCCCGACTTGGCGGCGTCCTCCGACTCCGTCATACGGCGCTCAACCACCGTTTACGACTATTTCGTTCGCAGCAAAATGGGCGCCACCGGATCACTTCTTCTTTTCTGCAATGTGATCCTTTGACCCAGGGCGCTCGTCAGCGGGTGCTCTGCGTAGGGGCCGGATCCTGGCCCAAAGCCATCAATTTTGAAACAAAGGACGCGGCACTCAAAGCTTGGATTAAGCTTACTTTAATTCAAGTTCAGTTCAGCACTCAGACCAATGCGTTTCAGCCTACACGGCCTTGATCACGGTTAGTGAGTTTTTCTTTGTTTCTACTATTTATCCCATATTTGCCTCAATGCGGCATTATGGGAGTTGTAGTATATACACTTTCAATTAACTTTATTTACATTTATACAAGAAATAAGGCATTTTTTCCATGTCTTTCATATTTGATTAAAGCGATCTACTTGGTCTAGATTCTGATCCTTAATTCAGATATATCAATGGTATAGTACCAGACAACTTAATCATTCATTTCCATTTGATTTGTACAGTTAGTGCACTCTTACTTTGAATTTTTAGGTAACCATTTTCAATGATATAGTACCATATCTGTAAATAAAACAACCTTATCATTAGGCGTTATACATTTTTATCATCACTAAATTCAAGTGCACCAATTGATAGATCATTTTGTGTCTTGTCAGTTGGAATATCTATCTTAAATGTTAAAATTCTAGCTATACTTTTCATATCAAGTTTGGTGTATGTCATATATATAGTTCAAGATTAACTATTCAGTACAACATATATACATATATATACATTCATATACATACATATACATACATACACATACATATATATACATACATATACATATATATATACATACATATACATATATACATACATATACATATATACATACATATATACATATATACATATATACATACATATATACATATATACATATATACACACATATATACATATATACATATATACACACATATACACACATATTTACACACATATATTTAGTGGCAGTTTCGAGATTCTTTGCATTTATGCAGTTATTTCATTTGTATCTGTATTTGCACCAAAGCTTGACTTGGAAATTTCCACTTTAGCCTTGGTTTTACACGCAGCGCTAGCATTTAGTGCTGCTTGTGGCGCACCGTGAACATAATACCACTGACACATACATTGTTTGGGCATGACTCAACTTCGCACTATGAGCTGTTGGGAAACTTCAGCATGTTTTCTTAACAGAGACATGCTTCCCGTCTTAATGTGCACCGCGTCTAGACACGTTAGTTGTTCCACAGGCGTTTTTGATTTATCTTTAGAAACGCGCCGAGAGCAGTAATTTACTGACTCGCTCAGTGTGGGGATTTTAACGCGTGTTTAAGATGTATTAGCACACAATATTTGTTTCTCAAACTGCTCACAATTTGGCATTCTTTCCGCAGCTTTGTGTACTTACACGCTCAGATGATTGAAATTGGGGACGCCATTGGCACCGATTTCAGCTTCCAGGATACATATACGGGAGGACTGGGGCTATCACTGGCTTCAGCAGACAGGCAGCTTATTTATAGTCTGCTTACACTTGCGGTACTCACTGGAGTAAAACATGATGTCACACATGTGCTTTACTGCATTTTGCCCACTGTCATACGCTGTAAAACTCCTCAGTCACCACCATGAACATAGTAGAAACACTGCCACTAACACATCTGTATAAATATCACCCTTTCACCAGTAGAGCGCTATGTGATCAAGGCCACATGTCTGGCGGCCGAAACGCGTCATTTGGACATTTGATGCTCGAATAAATCATCATTTTACTTTCTAACTTTGTCTTTGGAGTCTGTTTCCTGGTGTTGCGCCTTTCTTTGGATGGTGGTACCCCTGGGATCTTGCTGTGACATATATATATATATATATATATATATATATATATATATATATATATATATATTCACCAAACTCCTTCTCCACGTGTCAGTTTCACCAGGCACAAAGAAAGAGCGCGGACCTCATCAGTCTTCAATTTGCAGTGTTTATTTGTGCTCCCCAAACAATGCTGATGTCATTTGAGATGTCATCAGTGATGTCATGAGTGATGTCACTGACCATGTCATGAGTGATGTACTATGTGACGTCATCAGCAGTGCATTGCGGGCGCGCGAGTTATAGTTAGCTGAACTAACTAGAACGGGGGAATTTCTATGGTTTTGTACGAGTGAAATGTCCAACTAACTATAACGCCCCTGAAACCTATGGTTTTTTCAGTGAATTTCTAAGGTTTTTTAAATGCTAATTTCTAACTATAACGTGCCTGAAACCTATGGTTTTTTCAGTGAATTTCTAAGGTTTTTTAAATGCTAATTTCTAACTATAACGTGCCTGAAACCTATGGTTTTTCAGTGAATATATATATATTTATTATACTATGTATACATGTGAAAATGTCTCGGTCCCCTGTTTGCCTCGGTGGCATGGAAAAAATGGGTGCAACTGACGTCAGCACGCCGACGCAGGTCCTCTTATGGCTCCGATGACGTCATACGGTGTCGCGAGCGGAGTCGTGCTCGTTGACGTGGGAGAGCTAGGAAAGAATTTCCGTGGAATGCTGGTGCAGGGGATATTTACCTAAGTGTTCAGGCTAGTCCTTTGGGAGCAACTGTTTATGTTGCCACTCCAGAAACCGAAACCAGTGATCCGAGGGCAGAGGCCCTGCAGATGGCACACGAGGTGGGGTGCCCAGTCGTGTGCACCGGCGGGGCAGCGAAGTGACAAGCACCACAACCCACAAAAAAGGTAACAAGGGTACTGAATAACACAGGATCTTCTCTTTGTATCTGGCAGGAACAACGAAGTTAAAATGCCCTAGTACCAAAATGTAGAATTAGTGCTACAACGGTCTTCAAGAGGACCTGCGATGCCGCTTCTGCCTCCCGTACCCTGGAGGCGGCACATGGGTCATGCGGTACGGTCATACTGCGGTGGGACGCACACTCGTTGACCTCTCATGGCACTGCTCCACACTTCAGGGAGGGACGCTTTCCATTAGCTATGTTTTCTGATGACATGTCGCGCCGGCCCGTCCAACAACAGAACTCCTTTAGATCCAAACAGACTCTTCCACTCTCTCACCGGAAGTGAAACCAGGCCACGCGGACACTTTCACAATACAACAGCCGGGAATGCACTTTTCGGTAAAAAAACACATTCCTTCCTCCTAATTAATCAAATAAACGTCTCACTGAAGAAAAGGGGCCAGCTTCGATCGGTAAACAGCCGTTACAACGACTTTTTTACTTTGCGATACCATTACAACGCATGCATTACCACGCATGCGTTGTACATCACGAAGTCATTACTACGCATTTTTAGAACGCATGGTCATTTACCACGCATGCCTTTACAACGAATTTTGTTGTAAAGGTATGTATGGTAAATGACCATGCGTTCTAAAAAACATGTAGACGATCCATGTCGTTGTAAGGAAACAGAGGCTGTTCGTTTCCTCACAACGACGTGCACCGCCCCTCAGAGATGACGTGAAGTAGGAACCACGAGGAGAGAGGAACCATGAGGAGTGAGAGGTAAGGGGGATTGGGCATGTGGTGGGGGTTTCTTTTCTAGGGTTTAGGGTAGTGCAGTGGTGTTTGGGTGGTGTAGGGGGTCGTGCTGGGGGTAGTGTTTTAGGGTTTAGGGTAGTGCAGTGGTGTTTGGGTAGTGTAGGGGGTCATGCTGGGGGTAGTGTTTTAGGGTTTAGGGTAGTGCAGTAGTGTAGGGGGTCGTGCTGGGGTAGTATTTTAGGGTAGTGCAGTGCTGTATGGGTAGTGTAGGGGGTCGTGCTGGGGTAGTATTTTAGGGTTTAGGGTAGTGCAGTGGTGTATGGGTAGTGTAGGGGGTCGTGCTGGGGGTAGTGTTTTAGGGTTTAGGGTAGTGCAGTGGTGTTTGTGTAGTGTGGGAGGTCATGCTGGGGGTATATTTAGGGTTTAGTGTAGTGCAGTGGTGTTTGGGTAGTGTAGGGAGTCGTGCTGGGGGTAGTGTTTTAGGGTGTAGGGTAGAGCAGTGGTGTTTGGGTAGTGTAGGGTGTCGTGCTGGGGTAGTGTTTTAGGGTTTAGGGTAGTGCAGTGGTGTTTGGGTAATGGAGGGGGTAGTGTTTTAGGGTTTAGGGTAGTGCGCCCAACCAGCCACAATATCTGTGGACAAAGGGGATCCTGACTCTTTGGAACGCTCCGTCAATTGAATAATTTGGGTCAAGGGCCCTACCATGTCCAAGACCTATCAATTCCTTTCTTGGGATCCCTCATATACTTGGAGAAAAAGGTACATAGTTTCTCATCAATTTCAGGCGTGTGTGCCACCTTCCCCTTCAGTGAGGGCCTGGGGCATTCTCCCCTCATCCTATTTCTAACCTACCTTTCAAGGGGTTGATGGATTTTCCCCACCACATACTCTACCACTTTGGCATCAGGTGTCCACTCTGCCGACCTAGGATGGTAAATTTGGGTAGGCTCGAACATGTCCGAGTGGACCCCTTCCCCAACCAGGGACTGAGAGGAGTGGGACTCTGGACGCCAGGGACGCCCCGAGTCCTTATCCTCATCTGAGGAGAAATCGTCCTCCGATACACCCTCTCCCTCTAAGGGAAACCCGCCGTCGGGGTCTACAATAGTGGTGACAGTGTCGCAATTTTCTCCGGGCCCCTCCTCCTGGCAGGGTGCATGTTTTAGCGTTCGCGCACTGTTGAGGAAGGTCTCCGTAAGTTTATCAAATCCTTCCAAGTGCCCCGCGTTATGCTTAACGGCCCTTTAATCCCCATCTGGGAGCTACTAGGACCCGCCACCACCAGATCTGGGTCACTGAACACCCCAGGGATGCTTTTCGCCAGCTTATCAACCTGATCCCTAAGAGGAGCCAGCGCCCTAGAAATAGCCAGAGAGAGGGCTTGGTCCACTGCTGGAGAGAGAAGTTGGGGGGCCATTCCTCCTCCACTTCCTGGTAATAGGAGTAAAAATGGTCTTCTGGAGAAGACATGATAGCAGAGGGTGTGAGCACAGAACAAATGCCCTTAAAATCCTTAAGACAGCCCCCTCGCCAGTGCTCCAACAGCTGGGCTTTCCCCGAAGCTGTTATAAGAATAGACTGAGGCGCAATACCAATTACCACCACCAGGTGACGCTGGTCACTAACATGGCCGTGTGGGGAAATCACTGGGTAACGGTGTCAAAATTAGGCGAGGGTTGGTCGGGAATCAAGCAGACACTAAAGGAGTGACCGGATTCCCAAACGCGCGTAAAGACCAGCGGGAGCGCTCGACGGTGCTGCCTCGCTCGGACCAGACGCGCCTGACAGGATCTCACCGCGCGCAGAGCACACAGCGGGAGAAACTGTGAGGGGGAGAACGCGCTCGGGCAAGAGCCTGCTGCGCAGGGAATATGAAACAATACCAAGGCAATAATGCTAATAATGTGCACAAGAAACCGCTATACAAACAGCAACAACGTCAGATTAAGCCAAGAATGTAAGGAATGCACTTAACTGACGAGCAGTGAAAGAAAGAGGAAGCGGAAGGGACGTCACAATATTATATACGATGGACTGTGATATGATTGGACTATAGTTGCCTTGGAGACTACCCCCCTAATGGTTCATGGGTTGTGTAGTCTTTTGTTTAATGATTGTTGTGTTACGTTTTCTTTGAACTGCTATGCAAATAAAGTGAGGAAAGATATACATAATCCTCGCCTCCATCCTGCCATAGAATTAATTAAACTTTATTTGATCTGATTTAGAAACATAGATCATAAAAGTGTACATATAAACAGTAAATCCTCTTTCCTAATACAATACAGTGAGAATTAATTAAAACCAGTAGGTAAAAACGGGTGTTACAAAGCCCGGTTCAGAGCAAATTCAGGTTAACAGAATCATAAAGTTCAATGTTTCGCAAGATCAATCTCATGTACTTCGTGCAAAACACGCAATAAGGGGTCCAAGTAAGATGTCACGCTCCAATACCTGACCAGTTTGCACTATATAAAACTGCAGAAAAACTAAAAATAAAAATTGTTTTGCACACGTCTGTCATTGGGCTATATGTGGGCTACATCTGGGTGATATTTGTGCTACATTTGGGCTCTTTTTTCTCTGGTGGCCATCTTGGGAGACTTATTTGTTATGAAGTTTCCTAATTTCGTCATTTACTGCAGTCTCCTCAGTAGGACATTCTTTCAGTTTTTTACTTTGATTCCATCAAGAAGGCATTCAGATGTGTCACACATTTGCCATAAATTCAGAATGTTAGCACTCTAGTTGTTCATTAGATCACTGTAGTAAAGCTACTGCTCACCAGGGAGTTAACTGGAAGTCTACTGCTGGTATTGAAAGTGATTGTTTCAGTCTGCATGTCAGAATTTTCTAATGAAATAGAAGAGGATTTGAGATCTCACTTAAAACATGCCCTAAATTTTCTTTCTGCAGCACTAACCATAATTTCTATGGCAAAATGAACCCCCTCATTGTGTTCCTTTTTAAATTAAATGTTTTAAGTGTTACCAGTTTATTCCAATCAAGATGGCTTCAGGTGTGCCATACTTTTGTCATAAGTAAGACTGTTAGCGCTCTAGTTGTTCTTTAGAACACTCTGGGAAGCTGCAGTAGAGCACAAAGGCATCAACTGACAGGCTGCTCCTGTTGAAATATAACAGGAAGATATTTGAGATCTCACTTAAAACATGTCCTAATTTTTCTTTCTACAGCACTAACCATAATTTCTATGACAAAATGAACCCCCTCATTGTGTTCCTTTTTAAATTAAATGTTTTAAGAGTTACCAGTTTATTCCAATCAAGATGGTTTCAGGTGTGCCATAATTTTGTCATAAGTAAGACTGTTAGCGCTCTAGTTGTTCTTTAGAACACTCTGGGAAACTGCAGTAGAACACAAAGGCATCAACTGACAGGCTGCTCCTGTTGAAGTATAACAGGAAGATATTTGAGATCACACTTGAAACATGTCCTAATTTTTCTTTCTACAGCACTAACCATAATTTCTATGACAAAATGAACCCCATCATTTTGTTCCTTTTTAAATTAAATGTTTTAAGAGTTACCAGTTTATTCCAATCAAGATGGCTTCAGGTGTGCCATACTTTTGTCATAAGTAAGGCTGTTAGCACTCTAGTTGTTCTTTAGAACACTCTGGGAAGCTGCAGTAGAACACAAAGGAATCAACTGACAGTCTCTGCCCTTGTTGGATGTACATGTTTTACTGAGAATGTCAGACTTCATTCTCACATGACTGAGAAAGATAATGTGAATTTACAGAAAATATGCTCTCATTTTAGCTTCTGGAGCACCTTCCAAAACTGTATGGGACAAGCATGTGAAAATAGTTTTCTCTCAAACATGATTCATGATATCCCAGCAGAAGGTTTTTCACAGGGTAAAATCACCTTAGAACACACCACAATTCCTGAAATTAGTATGGTACCATCAACAAATGAATTCTAATGTAACTAAAGTCTGTTATCACCCTTTATAGTTCTCCTTTTGGTAACCCTCAAAATCTTCGATTCACTACAATGCATTTCAATGGGGTACTATCATTTATATTGGTCCCAAGATGGCTGCCAGCAATTCCAGGATGAAGTGCTGACAGCCAATCAGATCTCACGATGACATGTGTGGTTAGGCTCCGCCCAGATATATATGTGTTTTCTTTTCAAATTTCTCAGGAACTACTGAACGGATTTACACCATTTAACCAAAAGGCACGACTCTGAACCAAGGGCTACCTTTTTGCCAAATTTGGTGTAATTCCGTTCAGCAGTTCGGGCTGTAGCTGCGACTAAAGGTTCCTATGGAAAATTGCATGGGGAAAACACGTTTTGGGACCCCCCTTTTTTCTCGGCCCCCACTTGATGAATCACCCCGAGACTTTCAGGATAGGAGCGGACCGGAGCGGGCCATAAGTTTTGAAAAGTTCGCGAAGATTCGTCAACCGGCGCCAAAGTTATTTCAAATAGAATGTTGTGGATTTCCTATGGAAAATAGGTCCTAACTATAACTATCTACTGGCGACCGCCAGTAGATAATATATATATATATATATATACGTATATATATATATATATATATATCCACTCCTTAGTTATAGTTGGGATTCCTAAGTATAAGAATTCCTCTGATTTTTGCTCACTTATACCTTTGCCTCCGTTTCATGAAGCTCCACTAAACCTTACAGATCTATAGCTATTTCTACATTGGCGTAGTATGAAAAGTTTTGCCGCAATTGGTCAAGGGGGTGCAGAGATAATAGGGGGGTCCTAAACACATTTGGGCACCAATGCATTTTTCCATAGATTTTTACTCACGCGTAGCAGCCAAACACCCAGTCGGATTTCCATTAAATATGGCAGAATGGTTTATTATGGTGTGGAGAGGGTCCTTTTTGGTATTATAGGCAAGTAGGGTATTTTTTACATCATAAGGCATTTAAACGTAGTGATATCTGTTGTTGTGGTAGTTTTTTTTAATTTCATGGTATTTCACAGTATTTTGTGAAAATACTGTGGTAATACTGCCTTTGCAAAAGTTTAAGGCAATCATGTTGTTCTAAGGCAACTTTCCCTGTGTTCTGGGTTAGGGCCTTCAATATAGGTAAGTATTTGGTTTTATAATGTTCCCCTACCTATTACCACTTAATATTTGCTCCACTAAGCAAAGGCTTCTAGTGACCTTTATTATCCAGACATGAACTATTTGATCTAGGATACAAAACTGAACAATATACTTTAATTCTATTTGAACTACTGTATGACAGTGTCCCGCTTCAGAGCAAAAGGCAATGACTCAAAGCCTCTGCTCCTCTGTTCACCAAAGATCTCTTACAGGAAATACATTTGCTCAGAGCGCTGGAGAACTAGCCTCTAGCCTTGTTCTCCTCAGGATGGCTAGATATTCTTGCAAATATATATTTTCAAAGCAGGATCTTCCATAATAAAGCAGTTTTCAACCATGCCAATAATCACCGAAGACAACTATTTATATTTGTTAAAATGGCAAAACAGCTCCATCCTTAGTTTTGATGAAGCCTGAAGCAGAAGTTGCAAAGTTTGCTTCACTTGTGAATCAACGTCAAATCTATTTATTAATCACAGGCCCACCTTTGATATTCAACTGGCTCATCATTGATCAAGTCTCCGAAGATGCTCTTCAAAAAACGATCACTAAGGTTTAACCTTCAAACCATTCCATTGACCAAGTACCAGGGAACATTTCCAAGTAACTGGCAGACCATCTTCTGCCTCACTGGATGGAGTTAGTAAAACTTTCTCTTCAACAATGGGTTTCCCTTATTGCATTAAAAGCAGCCAGGTGAGTCCTCTTCATAAAAAACCTACAGCAGCCAGAGATCTTAATAACTTTCATTCTGTTTCTGCTCTCCCCTTCCTTGCAAAGGTAAAACCTGTGGCAGCACAAGTTACTCAGCATTCATGACAATGACCTTTTTGATGAGAACCAATCCTACTTTAGACGAGGCCACACTCCTGAGAACACTTTGGTACAAGTTGTGGAGGGCGCACTCCACATCCTTGAATATTGCAAGTACTGTCTTCTTGTGCTACAAGACCTATTCACTGCATTTGGGTAGGCAATCACTCCATGATTATCAGGATTCTTCATGAGCATAGAGGGGTTGATAGGTTAAGTACTTAAATAGTTAAACCGGTCACATCAGATCAAAATCTATAATTGCATATCCAATCCGGTGGTGCTAAAACAGGGAGTCCCACAAGGTTCCATCTTGGTTCCTACACTTTAACCTTTATATTTACCCCTTTGGATTCCTACTCAGGGATCCAGCGTTGTCCATATGCTGCAGATACACAAATCTTTCTAAAGTTCTCCTCCCTTAATCACGTCTTAGTTCTTCTCCCAGATTTCTAATCAGTTCAGTACTGAATGACCTATCATTAGAAACTCAAGCCCCTAAGAAAATGACTGAATATTTACTTTTCTCACCCAATCAATTTTGTACAATCCTGGATTCACACCTGTGGGATTCTTGACTGCAAACAAACTATTATTGACAATGCCAGATTTCTTGGGATCATTCTCAAAATAAAACTAAAGCCACCAAGACACATTAGCACCATGGCTAAATGCACATTTCTAAGCGAGTCTTCTGTGGGGTATTCACCAATTCATTCTACTGTCTGGGCTACCTAAAATACACCTCTCTCTCTGAATGAGCGGCTTCGTTCTGAAAAACGTTTTTTTTCCGGTAATAGGAGATTTGGGCAGTGCTTCTAGCTCTACAGTGGCTTCCCATAGTAGCAATATCTATCTACAAGATGGCATGTATCAGTCACTAAGTTCTACATACTGTCAGATTGGGGTACCTTGCAGTGAAATTGCAAGGTCTGGTGGGTTCAGATCCTTGCGTAGCTCGAAAAGACTTCATCTAGAACCCAGTGTTCAAATTAGAATGCACAGTGGCTCAACCTTCCACCAGGGATGCAACTAGAATTTTTAGCTCTGTCCTCTTGGGTCAAAAAAACCCTACATTTCCGGCCACTTTCTTGCCAGAGCTGATATGTTCCTCTTTTAAACGTACCTACTCTGAGCTACAAGTTGACTTTGCTGTAGGATAACTTCATATCTATAGCCATTCTTTATTTTCTCACATACTTCTTACTCATAGCCGATCCTCCTATCTTCCAATTTCCCTCTGTCCTCCTTCTCTTGTGCTTTCTGTGAACCTATACCTTGCTTATGTTTTATTTCCTTCCCATATGAGTGCATCACTCACACCAACACCCTTGTCTATTCTTCTGGCTATCCAGAAAGGTTTAGTTCTAAACAAGGTCTTGGAAACCTCTCTTGGTTTAGGATTTTCTCTCATCTCCTGCTTTATTAGTATTGAATTGTTCCCTTACACGCATAAATTGCTATTGCTTTGCTTATGATCACACTTGTCTCTACTGTATCAACATTGTTCTTGATTGCGGGGGCGTTTGTTTCTAAGCATATAGATACCTCTTCTGTGAAGCACTCTAACATCTTCAGGCCAAAGTTCTCTCAACAAAAATGAGAACAAATAAATAAATGATCTTAATGGTAATTGCATTAAGTTGATTACACTGTGTGTCCCCTGACAGTGCATCAAATCCATTTCCCTGCAGGGAGCCAGTGCCTTGTGCCTGCCAGAAGGGCCCTGCATTCAGAAGCTGCACACGGGTTTCTTTGCTGGAGAAGGTGCTTTCAAGAGCACTGTCAGGGTGTCTGGGCAATGTATTTACCTTAATTTTATTATCATTAAGGAAAATGTGTTGTCAGCTCCTGACAGTGCTGCTAATAGAAATTGTGTTGGACTTATTTTCAATTTCTGCCTCTAGCAGATAAACCCCTATTTTGCTTCCCAGGCAGAAAAAACTGGCTAAATTTGCATGTTTCCGAATTTATCTGAATATTTTGCCTCCTTCTAAAATAGCTATGTGCTAGAAGAGAACATTCATAGCCCAAATATCACAAGGCTTAGGCCAACGAGACAAGGAGTCACTTAAATTAGCTCCAATGGGAACAAAACACATGAAATTAGGATTTGGAAAGGTTATTAGCAAATTTGACCTCTTTAACTTAACTTTTTAATCCATAGAGAAGGTGTATTTTTTATCTTTAAAGCTTAACATCACGTTGCACAAGGTTTACCCTGGGTCTATAATAATGTCTTCTACCAGTAGGTGTTGGCACATCACTTCATTACTTTACAGTGCGTCCATTTTTTAACGATTGCTGTTAAAATGTCTGCTAGAGAGTGGAAATCTATTAACTCTACAATAATAGCTGCTTTCTTTTAGAATCAGCAACCACTACACTGATTACCTGCGCTTCTACACTTCAGGCACAGATACTTTGGTTCAGTTTTCCTGACTACACATTTGTGAGCGTTGCAATTAATTATCTTCCATTATAACCATCATCAATTAGCTCAAAAGCTTGTCCAGATTGTGAGTGTGCTGAAGAAGCTACAATTTAATGATATTATTTGAAATTGGTAGGACAGTAAATGTGTCTCTTGTTAATTATTAAAACAGATAACTTTTGTTTTTATTTATAGCTTCCAGAAATATCCGGCTCAGCCCTCTGCACTGCCAAGTCAGCGAATCTTTTTTCTCAGTCTCTAACATAACCGCAGCGTGTTCTTCCGATGGTTCTATAAACTCAGCAGACACTCGCTAACCTAAAATTAGAAAACATTGAAAATATTGATCGAAGCTCCACTCCTATCATCATTCTCATTCATGTTTCTTTTGAAAGAACATAAATGAATAATTTTGCTTGTCCTCAGTGATGATCCATTTTCATACAGGCATTTTTATGCTTTTTCACCTACATTTTGCTTCTCAGATTAACAAAGCACTCAGTGACATAACATAACGTGTATTTGTAAAGCGCGCACTCACCCAGAGAGGTATCTTGGAGCTGCATAACAGATGTTTATTGTAGATTTGCAAGCACTGAGAAGGTGCGTTTGCTGCTATCTTTTTGGCTCAATTTCAGAAGAGTCAATCAAGAATCAACCGACAAGTCTTGAAAGTTCAGATCTACATTATAGGATTTCAGAGTTTAATAAGTGCAACCACTGGTTGTGGGTATATGTGCAAAGGGCTCAGCTAGCCCCACTGGCTTTGCATACTTCTTTTTTCATGCCTAGTACCATGTGAAGAAATTCAGACACCTTTCTATTAACACACAGATGGGCCGTATCAGCAACTTGTGCATGTAGTGCTAATTTTAGAACAGGGGGTGCACTAAAGTTGCGCAATGACACTACATTAATTATGCGAAATTATGAAAAATGTAAATCTGTCATTTTGACCTATATTTTATCACAGAATGCGTCCTCATTTTAAGTTTTGGCTCGAGGACAAATTTAAACAAAAGCTCCGCGATCAGCCACTCATGTTCTGTTGTTCCTAAGCATTCACTAAAAATTGTTGCAGTGAATGGTGCATTTCACTGTGAATTGTAACAGCAAATAGAGCATAACCATGCAATGGGGGGTATTTTTGGGAACTTTGCTTAACAAGCGTAACACGAAATTGTGCAAAATTATGCCAGCATAATTTAAATTTCACCCAGGCCTATGGTCAATGCCATGTACTTATACTGATTGCTGTTGAATAAAATGGCAGAGCTGCAGAGGAGACATGTTGCCATAATTGGTATTGGTAAACAGTTGATTTCACGGGAGCTCTACGTATTGTTTCTTTTTTTTTTTTTTTTTAAATGCTCCTCCTGTCTGCATCTACACAGGTTCCATCATGAAAGTAACGGTAGGACATGCTTTCTGGTTTACCCCATCCATATCCTGTTTCAACCAATGGGAGAGTTCTTCATTTGTCAGCAGCTACTATCTTGTAAAACCGCTCCGAAAGGCACTAGAAGAGTAGCTATGCTAATGGAGCCCTTGGGATAAAAGTTAAACTTCTCCCCCATACTTATCAAAATAAGCTTTGAGATATAAAGAAATTCAACCACGAAAAACAGTCGATGTTGATCCATGATGCTGTCTGACAAAGATTCTAGAAAATTTTGGTTAATTGCCACTTCACATCTGGTCACAAATAAAAAAATCTCCTGCCACAAATATGTCCCCTACAGTTTGGATAGACCATATTTGAAAGTAATTCTACGACAGCAGAGCCTCAATGGATAAAAGCCCTTTTGATCTGAGGTATGTTAATGGAGAAGTGAAGGGGTATTTCTTTTTGCTGTTGGATATACAAACACCTATTAAATCTTCTCGTAGCACCGGGGCTCTGGTCCCCAATGGCATTCTGGTCTCCTTCTTTAAATCCACGATAGACCACCTCTTGACAATTTTAAGCCTACTCTACAATGCTTGATGCATGAATAATACTATCCTAGATTCCTGGAGAGGATCATTACTGGTCCCTATTCATCAAAAAGGATCAAATAGATCACCTCAGAACTTTTGTCTCATTGTATTATTGGATGTCGAAGGTAAAGTATCTGCAAAGCTACTTTTAAAAGATTTGAACAAGTGGGCTACTAGGAAAAAATTAATTCCTTCTTTTTCAAACAGGATTTCTTAAAGGCTGTCAATACTTGTAGAAAATACCCTTATAAGGAAAGGGAGCTTGCTTTATGCAGCTTTTCTTTTTACTACAGCCTGTGACAATGTCAATAGGGCAATCATTGGACTCTATTCAAATATGTGTGAAAAGAGAAAACGTGCATCTAAATGGGGAAACGTTTTACAAACAAGGGTGTGAAACAAGGTTGCTTTTTGGCCCTGCTATTTTATAACATATACCTGGTGGACCGGTCTAAAGTACGTCTCCCAAAAAGAGCCTGCCCACCCAAGCTGGCAGATGGGAAGGTTAATATCTTATAGCAGCACAAGTAGATGATGGATGGAATGCTGAACATTCTCAAACATTCACCCCCAGTCACAGATCGGGGTTAAATCCATCGTTCTTTTGCTCACCATGCCACCCCAGTTTGTTCTGACAACTCAACTGTGTAAAGTGATGGAGTGTAAACTAACTTCAACAATTCTTCATGTGTATGATTGTATTTAAAGATAAGCTGGGTGACCGGATTGAGAAAGTACATTGTAAGAGTTACCGGCAATCATTCAGAATTCCTCCTGCATACTCCCAAGCACAATTAAGATTAGAGTTTATCAAACAGTTAATTCTAGACAGATCTATTTCTTATTGTTGCAAGTTAAAGAGAACAGACCCAGATACTCTGATGTTTTATTTTTGAACATTGATAAAGGTTCCAGGTGGTTATTTTATTTAGAAAAGGCCATAAAAGAGCGAGAGGCTAGAGACCTCAGGTTAAAGGAGTTTCTAGACAAATTATTTTCCAAACTGGCAAATTAACAGACTGAACTCCTATCAATTAAACAAGATACCAAAGCTTTAAGAATCGCATATTAAGTTGTTCCCTACACTATATGAACAACAGATGGTCCCACATTATCTTAAGCAACCTTTGCCACTGGAGCTAAGAATAACATTAATGAGATATTGCTTTGGTTTGATCCCTATGAGAGCAATTTGGTACCATTCCAGCCATTTATGCAGAGCAAAGTCTGAGTCACTGAGTCATGTCATTTGTATCTGTCCCGCCTCCTTTTACCTCAAATACACTGGCTGAGACCAATGGCTGAGACCAATGGCTGAGACCAGTGTTTAGATGGTTATCAATTATAACTTGTCAGATAGCAATTGAAACTTGCCTCACGAGCGAATCTGGTCAGTCTCGTTTCCTTAATATCATGAAATTTGTCTGTTAAGAAATGAATAATTGCTAGTAATTTCTGCCTTGATTTCTAAATTAGAAATCATATTTCTATTTGTCTGTATCGATCATTGTCATGAATTTTATTTATTAGATTGTATAAATGCACTTTCAGTCCCTTCTGTGACATAATTTTTGCAGTTGCTGATTTTATAACAATTGCACTTTTCGTCCTTTTGCTACATACCCATTTTAGCCCATGAAGACTCAGAATGTTAGTAGTGAGTTTTTCATTAATGAATTTTATGCATTTGACAGCACAATTCCACTTTTGGTGCTTTTGATGGCATGATTGTACTTTTGGTCCTTAGAATATATAATTACACTTTAGGTACATTGTTACGGCTGATTTTATTTAGATAGATTATATATGTAATCACGATTGTACTTTGGGCATTTGGTCCTATTTAGATGAGATAATGAATTTTATCAGCGATGGTCTCTTTTAATGACACTTATGTATTTGGTGGCACGAATGCACTTTTGGGCCTTCTGTCATATAACCATTTTAGCCTATGAAGACCCAGAATGTAAGCATTGAGTTTTTTCTTTCATGAATCTTATGCATTTGATGATTGCACTTCTTATTCTGTGCCATATAATCATTTCAGCCTATGAAGACTCAGAATGTTAACATTGAGTTTTTTGTATTTGAATCGTTGATCCATGTTGCTCACATGTTTTCTTGCTATGATTTTAATTAATCTTTGCAATAAAGATCATTAATTCATTCGTTCAGCAGCTTCTAAATAGTGAACATCTGTTCAAAAGCAGCTACCTGAAGGCCTGATTAGATTACATTTACAACTGTAGTCACTATATTGTACACAGACAAAAGTGACATTTATTTTGAATAAATGCTGAAAGCACCTGCGCCTAAGACATATGGCCGAGGAGGGAAAATGTTTTGCGATCTAGTTTATTCTTTGATGATCCAAAACAGAAGCTACATCAATGCAAAACCCTGGCGGTGGAAAAAGACCAGAGATGCTTTTTCACTATTAGTATTTCATTATAACATCTTCTCAGACGCATCCGAGGGGCCGGTAACCACTAAGCTTTTCTGTTGTGGGCTCCACGCTCATCTTACTTCAGACAAAGATTGTGCCCTATAAATAACATCCAGACTTCCTACACTAAATGTCTGGAACTAATAACAGAAAGATTCTCTACGTATATAAGCAGGTTCCATGTCTCTTTACTCTAGGTACCCACTGAAATGTCTTCAATACCTTCTTAAATGGAATGACTACATCAAGAAAAACAACTTTCCAAACAATAACAATGTAGGAAATTCCATAAGCATAGGGTGCTCCCCTTTTTAGGTCTGGCTATGCACAGCTTTACTCTCTGCCTGAGCTCAAATCAATGCAGCATCCAGCATACAGAGAGGGGCTTTCTATGAGCAGAATTCAGCCTTCTGGCTGCAATTGGTACACACCTTCAGGCACTGGCTCCATGTGGGGCCTATTTTCTTTGACCAGCTCAAGGTATTTTGCAGATGTTTACATTTTTGCCATGACAAATAAATTAGTTCATCAGCTGCACGTGGCTACTCTCAACCTCAAAGCCTCCCTCCACCTCCCCAATACTAATGCATGGTGGAAACTGCTCCTGCCATCTACAGCAGCCCTTTCAGAAGTCGAAGAGTGCCACAGGTGCATGCTGGCACCGGCTCACTCATCCATAGCCCCAGAGCATCATCTGTGCACATGCAGACGCAGAACGTCACCTGCCCTGCATATCCTAATGAGTGCTTCTGGAAACTACCAGCTTACTTTTAAAAGATTTTTATTTTACTTTACATAGTCTAACTTATGGCAGCTATCAAAGTAAGCCGCAGGAAGCAGGCCCCGGGTCAGATAAGGCAGGAGCAGCAAAGGCCCGCCTTCAAGATTCTACCCACAGGCAGGTATACAAAAAATATCTGCATGGATGGTTGTAATTAGCCATAGACAGAGGTGTGCTTTCTCTACAGTATCCCTCATCCATTAAACTGTTGCCATTTGAAGTATGGCTAAATGAACATTAAAAAGTCACCAAACATTATAGAATTGAAAGCTTATGGTCTCAATCCCACTTTACCGGACATATTGGCAGCACATCTGCCTGCCCCCACCCCGTCAACCTCTCAACCACACTGGTGACTCGTCTCCCTGCCCACTGCCTCCTCCTCTGTATTGAGAAATCTAACTTTAGGCACTTCAGAAGATCCCATGGCCTCTGCACCAGCTGCATGCTCATCCGTGGGTCCCAGCCCCAACGTCTCCACCACACAGCCAGTGCCTCTCCTTGTCTCCCAAGCCCTGCACCCAGGGAGGATAGATCAAATCCTGGAAGCACAGGAAAACCCATGGCCTCAGCACAGACTACATGCTACTCAGCACCCCTCTCCACACTGAACTGGTGGTGCTAACAAAGGGGTGGGCGGGCGATGCAGTAAGGTGAAGCTGGTGCACTTGATTTAGGATAATGTAGGACAACTTGTCTGAGCTGCCTAGGGAGGAAAGGTTGTTGCACCTTTGTCATCTGCTATGAGTGAACAAGATGATATTTTTTGGTATCCTGCAAGAGGATATTCAGAGAAAAATTTCTCTTTTTCAAATACTTTCAGATGAGGTGCCATCTGAAACAAACCTAAGCAACGAGTACATCAAAATAGGATCAAGGTTTGGAAACAATGCATTTAACTCAGTATCATATCTGATATAAAATATAACAACCAGTTTATTTCCCTGCAACAAGCACCAATGCATAACCCATTGCTATTGTTAAAAAATTCCGACCGGTGTCTTTCCTCCCTGACATGGTTCCTCTACACCCTCTTGCTATTTCCAGTGCATAATACCTCCATGAATAGAACTGTGAATAGTCTGCTGGCAGCAAGGCAGCAAGCTGCCTTGCTGCCAACAGACTTTCCCAGACTACACGCACCATAGGATAACACATTACAGGTGGTGAGGGTGAGGAGAGAAAAGAGAAGCGGGAGGGCCTCTGGTGGGCACCCCTTATAAGCAGGGGCAAAGAGAGGCACCACCATAAAGAAAAAGAAAAAAAACAGACGGGGTGAGGGATCACTGCCCATGAAACCAAAACAAAAGCAGGAAAAAAGAGGAGGCAGGCAATGGAAGCCATGCACAGATCTGTGTCTCGGTCTGCCGCTTCAAAACACAGAGGTCTGTGAGAAATTGGGTTACTGGTGGACTGGGGTGTGAGTCCTGGTCAAGCAGCAACCACAATCCTTGTCCCGGTGAGGCACAAGCCAACCCTAAATGAACCTGCACTCAACCCCCTGGTAGCTTGGCATAGAGCATTCAGGCTTAACTTAAAGGCAACGTTTAAAGTATTTGTGCAACACTTCAAACAGTATGTGTTGGACTTGGCCCTTTTTGGCAAGTTCACCCCTGAACTTTTTGCCTTAAGCTCTGACATGGTGGTGGTGGTTTTAGGCCTCTGGGCACTTTATCACTGTTGCCCAGTGTAAAGTGTGTGCGCTCTCTGTGTACGTGTGGTGAGATTGGCCTGCCCTCCCATAGGAATGCATTGGGGATAAGTGTGTCCGTGGTAATTCCTGGTATGAGAGGAGCGGCCGGGGCAAGTTTAGTATGTATGAACTCGTGAGAATAAATGCTGCGCAATGGTGTGCGCAGATTTATGGTGACTGGTGGAGAAATGCCACTTTTAGAAGTTGGCATTTCTGTGTGCTATGTGTCTGCCTGCCTGATGTGAATTGCATGTCTGGCTTGTGAGTGACAGGGGCTGGGAGGTGTGTGTGGCTCCAGGAGGGGCAGGGTGAGTCAGCGCTGGGCTGAATAGGACCTCTGGGCTAAGAGTAGTAGGAGGGGTAATCCCCGGACTCTGAATAGGAAGGTGCCTGCCCTAATGAATGCTGGCTCCGCCCCCTGTGGAGCCCCCACCTGACAAAGGGGAAGAGGAGCTTTGAAAACAAAGTGCTCCAAATCCCCCCTGAACCAGTTGCATCTGGTTCCCCCATGCCCTGCACTACAGACAAAGGAATTCTGGGTATAAGTATAGGGGCTGTGACCCCATGAAAATGTTCAGTGCAGTTCCTGTTCTAGTGTGCTGTTCCTGACGGAGGGGGCTGCTGCTGCTGGGGCCCAGGGGGGGCTGCCATGAGGGCTTGCCTCCCTGGGCCCTGCCTTGCCCCTTGATCCCTAAAGGACTCCCCTGGACTGTTGCCTCTAGAGCCCTGTGAGCGCTGTATTTTTTTTTCCTTAAGAGCGCTTTGCTCTGGGCAGCAGAGAAGGAGCGCGTGGGCTCTGCAGCGCTGAAGCTGCAGCTGATTCCGAGGGAATCCCGACGTGGGGATTACCCCGCATTGCGTGGAGAGCGGGTGCCCACCCTGCTTTATATTTTAAATCAAGAGGGAGCCTACCCCTCATTGCCGCATCTTGAAAAGCACCGCCGCGGCCAGAGTAGAAGAAGTGCCGCGGCCCGACCCGGAAGCCAGGCAGAGCCAGCCTGACCTGGGGTGGGGCCGCGAGACGGAAGCTACGCCTAATCCTGCAGCGAGGCGCATTGTGAAGCAGGGCTCCCGTGAGTGAGGGAAGCCCCGCGTCTGCAACCTGCTGTGAAGCTGAGGGGAGCCCCGGAGACTCTCCCATGCCCGGCCGTCGGTCAGGAAGCCCTGAGGCCCGCGGGAGGAGGCAGCGCGACGCACGCAGGGCTCCGTGTGGTGAGAGAGCCCCGCATGTTGGGAAAACCGGGCGAAGAGCAAAGTTGCCGCCTGAGACCCGAGGAGAGGATCGGAGGTGCCCTGTGAGTCCTGGTGAGTGGGGCTCAGTCTTCCAGTGGTTGGGGGGTGTGTCGGGGCACATTGCCGGTGCCCGCCCCCTGTGCCAGTGCTTATTTGTTTCTTTTCCAGCTGCCCCACCTGATAGCAGGCAGCTGCACCTATTGGGCCATTGTTTAACTCCCGAGTCCCCGAGCGGGACTCCAACGTGCACCTCGTTGGTGCATGCTTCTTTCCCAGCTGCCCTGCGAGAGCGCCGGTAGCTGTAACGTTTGGGGGCATGTGGTTTTAATAAGGAGAGCAAGGAGTAAGCTACACTCCTGCCCCAGCGCTTTGCGCACTTTGCTTATTCTGCATTGGCAGCAGCCCTGACATTCTGGACTTCGGGCATTTGAGCCCCTTTGAGAAGGCCAGTTGGCCAAGGGGTCAGTGATTTATGTGATATTAGGAAATGTGATGCTCTACAATGATTCATGCCTCTAAATGCGTTTGGGGATGAGATTATGTGCGTAATATGTTTATGCCAGTGAGATTATTTCCTACAGTGAGTTTACCCCTAATGTGAGTTATGCTTAGGAGGTTAGGGTCTAATGCGTTTAGACTTATGAGATAATTGCATAATGCGTTTATGCTGGTGAGGTTGGCGCAGAATGTAATTCGCGCCTAATGCGATACTGTGCATAATGTGGTTTATGTTACAGGCTGATGCTGAGTACAGTGGTTACCAGTGATTACTGGTTGTACGTTTATGATACGTCTTACTTTTACTAAGTTCTGACAGTGGTCCCGTGGGCCCTGCCAGGTGTAAATAATCCCTTGTAGATAAAACCTAGTGCCAGGTGGCACCATGTATATTATGTGAGTACTATTCTAATGTGTTATGAGAATACAAAGGCTATTTTTTGATATAACCTTGTGTGGAGTTCCTTTTGTAGTGTGCCTGGTGTGTTGTTACTGTGTGCGTGCGCAAACGCTTTACACATGGCCTCCGGGATAAGCCTGACTGCTCGTGCCAAGCTACCAAGGGGGTGAGCAGGGGTTATCTTTGGCGTGTAACTCCCTCGCCCTGACTAGAGTGGTGGTCTCTGCCTGGCTTTGGCGCAAGCCTTAGCCAACCAGAAATCCCATTTCTAACAGTATTATAATGAAAACAACACACAAAAGGGTTCCCACACCAAGTTAGAAAAATAATTACTTATAATAAATAAGACAAGACCAAAACACCAAAAATCCAATCAATAGATCTAGAGCACTGCTATTTTCAAGATTGCAGAACAAATGGCACCAAAAAGCCCAAAGCACCCTCTGAGGACATCTGGTTGCACTGGGCTGGGACAAAGTCACAAGTTCAGGCTGACCGCAATGGAGCGTATGCTGGCTGCAGGGACTCAGTTAGGCAGGCGAACAAAATCCTAGTTTGCAGAGCGTTGCAAGGGTCTGTGTCGAAGATGTATCACACAGCCGAGGCGATGCATCAATAACGAGCTGCAGAAAGGTTGCGGTGCGAGGGCCTGCATCATCGTCGAGGATCCAAACGACGGGGCTTCTGATGAGAAGTCCGGCATCAATGATGCTTCACGAAGTCGGAGCGATGTGTCGCTTCTTAGGACCAGCAAGGCTGCATTGCAGAGTCTGGAGTCATCATCGAGGGTGCCATCGATGAGGGATGTGAGGACCTGTCCTGCGAATGCGTCACGCAGAAGTGGATCCGAAAAGGATATGGGCGGGTGAGGCAATGGAGGTCTTTGCGATGGGTTCAATCCACGCATCAGCAACAATGGTTCTACTTGTGGTTGTGCTACATAGCAGATAAGATGCTTCGGTTCTGCTGGATACACAGAGGCTGGCAGAGCGCCTTAGGCCCACGTCCAAGGGTTCAGGACTGTGGTGGCACCACTTGGCAGGGTAGACTCAAAGATGGCAGAGTCCAGGTGTGGAGTTCAAGGTTGTTCTGTCCCTGAGGCTCTAGTCATAAGGCCAGCCAACTAGCCCTTGGAGTCACTTTGGGATCCTGGGTTCAGCAGATGCAGGTCCAGGTCTTCTCACCCAGGCAAGAGGGCAGCAGGTCAGCAATCCTTCAGAGCAGCAGTCCAGCAGAGTGGCAGTCCTTGTAGCAGCACAGCGGTCCTCCTTCCTGGCAGAGTATCCGCTGATCCAGAGTTGGTGTCTGAGGTCCAATATTTATACCCAATTCTGCCTTTGATCTGAGGAGAAGCTTCTAGTGGCATGCCTTTGAAGTGCACAGATGGCCTGCCATCCTTGCCCTGGCTACAGACTAACTACAGGGGGTATGCAGCCTATTCAAGTGTAAAAGGGGTTGTGCTCAGCCTCTCCCTCCCATCCTGCCAGTAATGATCCATCCAGACACACCTAAGCTCCCTATTGTGTGTGACTGTCTAGGAGGAATACACAAAGTCAAACTGTCAACTACACCCAGTTATGTAACCCAGAGACAGGGTGCAGGCACCAAATGGCTAAGACAAGAAAAAGCCAACTTTCTAAAAGTGGCATTTTCATGGCAATTTAACACTGCACACACAGGCTGCAATGGCAAGTCTGAGACTTAAGTGGGTGGCACAATCAGCGCTGGAAGGCCAACAATTAGCGTATAATTTACAGGCCCTGGGCACAGGTGGTGCCACTTTACTAGGGATTTACAAGTAAATTAAATATGCCCTTTGAGTATAGCCAATTCTACCATGTTTTAAGGAGAGAGCACTTTAGCACTGGTTAGCAGTGGTAAAGTGTGCAGATTCCTAAAGGCAGCAAAAACAAAGTCAGTAAAACAGGAAGGTTTAAGGTAAAAGGTCAAGGGTAAAACCATGCCACAGTGCAGAAAGAAAAGTTACACGGTGAAATGTGGGTGGCCACTTTTAGAAATGGGGGTCTCTAGTTGGCAGAGGTAGGTACCTTTGTCCAAATAGGGACCCTTGCTTCTAATCAGGGTAAGGGGGATACACTTCCAAAATAACCCCTGCTCACCCCTTGGTAGCTTGGCACAAGCAAACAGGCTTATATCAGAGGCAGTGTGTAAAGCATTTGTGAAAATATACAGTAATACAGTGAAAACACTATAAATGGACACCACACCAGTTTAGAAAAATAAGTAATCTTTATCTAAACCAAAACAAGACTAAACAACAAAAATCCACAATACAGTAATAAAAATATGACATTCAAATGGTAAAAATAGTTCAGTTCAAAGCAAATTGCAGATGAGACACTTTTCACACGAAGTACCTTGGATGCGTTGCGCACACAAACAAAAAGGGCCACAGGGAAGGTGATGCGTCACTTCCTTACTCTCAGGGAGGGTGATGCGTCGGTTCCTTGCTCCGGGGGAGGTGATGCGTCGGTTCCTTACTACTGCGCATGGGAGGTGATGCGTCGGTTACTTACCGGAGAGGGGGTGATGCGTCGGTTTCTTACTGTGTGGGCAGGTGATAAGTCAGTTTCTTACTGCATCCCCCAATGATGCAACAGACCTGGTGCCTCGATGCGATGCGATGATCCAGGACGATGCGTGGGTTCTTGCAGCTGCACAGCAGGGCTTGCATCAGAATCGGTGCAGTGATCTCAGACTTTGGAGACCAGTGCACTTGATGCAGCGTGCGGCGATTTCTCGAGCTGCGGGCAGGCGCTTCGACGGTTTCTTCGGCGATGCGTCGGAAACAGGTGCGGATGCGTCATGCTTCTTGTTGCGTTGCTTTTCCAGCTCCCAACAGCCAGAACAACCTCCAGAGGTTACAGCTACAGGCACCTCTTGGCAGGTCAGAACTCCCAGCAAGGAAGGTCAGGGGAGCTGGGGGTGAAGTCTTTGTGTCCCTGAGACTTCAGAACAGTAGTCAAGCTCTTCTACAAGCCCTTGGAGATCTTCCTCAAGCAGGGGACACAGCAAACAGCAACATCCTTTTCGCTTTCCTTGGCAGAAAGTAGCCACTGCAGGCCAATCCCAGACAGCAAACAGCACAGGGGCAGTATTCCTCCTCAGTTTCTCCAGCTCTTTTCCTTGGCAAAGGTTTCTCTTGATTTCCCAGAAGTGATGTAAAGTTCTGGGGTCTGGGCCCCAATATTTATACAGCAAACTCCTTTGTTCTCTAGTGGCAGAGAAGCCCTGTGCTCAGTCAAAACCAGTTCTGTCCTCTCTGGTGCAGCTTCCTGGCAGGAGGTGGAGAAAGCATTGTGGAAGGCAGACCAGGCCCATTCAGGTGAAAGAAAATCTCCTCCCCCTACTCTAAATGCAGCCCAGGTCTATTCAGCCCAGCCCTGACTCATCCAGACTCTCTGGAGCCACTGCACCTCCCCAGCCCCTGTCACTCCAAAGCCAGACAGTCAATACACATCCTAGCAGAGGCACACTGGATGGCTAAGCAAGAAAATACCTACTTTCTAAAAGTGGTATTTTCAAACACAGAATGTAAAAATCACCTTCACTAAAAGATGCATTTTAACATTCTGAGTTCAGGCATACTAAGCTTTATTTTCCTACCTTGTTCCTAGGGGTAGTTATGTTTATAAGATGTTATAAGCAAATTCCCCATTCTATCCTATGGGAACAGGTGGTATTTCACTATCAGGACATGCCACATACATCAGGGCATGTCCTACATTTCACATATACTGCACCCTGCCCACAGGGGTACCTTGGGCCTACCTTAGGGGTGACTAACATGTAAGAAAAGGGAAGGTTAGTGCCTAGCAAGTGGGTGCACTTGCCAGGTCGACATGGCAGTACTAGACTGCACACAGGCTCTGCAATGGCAGGCCTGAGTTACATTTACAAGCTGCTTACGTGGGTGGTACCATCATTGCTGCAGCCCACTAACAGCATTTGATTTACAGGCCCTGGACACACATAGTGCACTGTACTAGGGAATGACTAGTAAATAAAATATGCCAATCATGGAAACACCAATCCATGACAACAATTTACAAAGAGAGCACTTGCACTTTGGCACTGAACAGCAGTGGCAAAGTGCCCAGAGCATCTAGACCAGCCAAACTAAGTCAAATACACAGCAAAAATACAGGAGGCAAAGGCAAAAAATGCAGGGGAGACCCATGCCAATGGTGCCAGGTCTAACAGCCACCATCTGATGATAGTTGCTGGAGACGTCACCCCGAGACAAGCACCGGTGCAAAGAGCCAGTAGATCCCACTGCAAAATGCCTAGAAAGTGAAATATCAATATATACATAACTAAACACCCTCTCAAAGGCTGCTATCTTCATTATATGAGATTCGTTTTTGAATTATTTTTAATTTAATCAATTCAGCGTGAACAGAATCCAAGATGGCTTAAGAATGATGTGCAGTAATGACAAATTGTACAAAGAACAAGCAGGTATAGAGTAATAAACTGGTGAATAGAGTAAATAAGTGCTTTCAGAGTCAACACTTCTGGCATGTGTTGACCAAAAGAAGACAGGCAGATAGCTGTGCACAAATAATATATACACAGTCACAAATGGACACAGGGACTAACACATACTTGTTCACTTCTTGCGCGCCAGCTGTCGTGGTGTGCATGTGTGGCTCCATGTTTCCTCGGTGTACGCCTATAGTGCTGCTTTGATTTGCATCCACTATAGCAACCCCAAAACTGGGTTTGACAATACTAGTTTCCTTTGATGATCAGTGGATCATTAAATTCATTTGTGGGAAGAAGTTTACCATATTGGCACAGTCACATGGTTTCCCAAAAATGTGAAACCCTGGTTCTCCACTACATACCAAGCTAATATGAGAATGGCCAGGCTGCCTGTCAAGGCCTCCTAATATAGAGATAACTATTTTAATAATTAGATCTGCGATCAAAGCATGCCACGTTTTCTTATAAAAGCACATGCATGGACCCCACCGGCACGTCGGACACAACTAAGGAGGAGGAGAAGGGGGAACATTGCAGCTGCTCTGCTTGAAGGAACCGTGCCTGCTGGCAAATGGACTCTGATGGAGCCATTCTTTCCTATGTTTGAATTATTGTCCACTAGGACCTAATCCCAAAAACAAGAATAGGAAGAGTGCTGCTGTGGCTCTCACAAGATGTTTGCACATTGACTGCCAACTTAAAGGGTATGTGTGCTGGGTTACCTTTTCAATGAAAATCCTGAGGTTTAGGAGGTTTGAACAGATTCAGGGTGAGAAGAGGCTGCTGACTACTTCACTGGATACCAGATAACAAGTATGCTTCTGGAGAGACTGGGAAGACCCATTCCACCTGTGAAAAAACTCACAAATGAATTAAAATGATCTGGGTCCTGGTAGTCAGTGCAGGAAAAAAAAACAGGGCTTTAAAACTCTTCCACAAATACCTTTTGCCTGAAGAAATTGGAACACTGTAATGCAGCAATTGTCTTGTTCCAGCCAAAGAAGTATCCTGCTAAATAACCACTTCACCCCATCCCACGTGGTGCTGTCTTTTCTATTCATGTAAATGCTGTTTACTAAAGTCTGAACTTACTTTTCCAACCACACATTTTGACTTTGTATCACTGGGATACAATAAGCTCAAAAAAATGTTATAGATGGTAAACTTCACCATGGCCAGGTATTAGGTCTCTCTGGTCAAGAATGCATGCTGGTCAATTTCACTTGGTCACTTGCACCACTAAACTACCAGCATTGCCAGAGGGGTCGTATTACACATATCTGCCCAGCCTGAAGGCCTAGCTTGATACTGCCTTGAGGATTGCTCTACTGCATGATGAACTCATCATTGGAACCTTTAACCACTTCTTATACAACCACGTGCACGAATGAGCTAGCAATATAAATTGCCTAGTTTACTATTCAGAGGATATTTGGACAATATTTGACTTTTGAAATTTTTCCTTAACTTAATGCTTTGTACATTTGTTTTGAATGTGGCCTTTTCTCTTTCAGTATGCCTTAGGAACAACTAATTATTTCATTTTTCACTTATATATGGTCTAGATCTTTAATATATTTAGATATTGAATTATATTGTGATTGGTTGATGTACTGACCACAATACTTGGAACATTTTTTTTCAGTGAATTATTTTTCTCTAATAGCTTGTGTGTGGATTTTCCTACAGTCTGAGTTTAGCAAAATGTAAATGTTTCTGCTGCCCTTTTATAAATCAGAAATAGCCTGACCAGAGGTGTAGAAGTGTGTGATACGCGGACAGACCATGCAAATTATAGTTTAGGTAAATGACAGATAAAGAAACATATGAAGAAAATGTTGTTTACCAGTTTCAATGTCCCAGACATAAACAGAGCCATCTTCACATGCTACAATTAATAGATCTTCAATAGGATGATAGTTGATTGTCTTCACAGGGGAAAGATGTTTCCTAGCATGCAAGAGACACACTCGATCTTGAAGATGCAGGAGGGCCACCGAATGGTCACTATATATGCTGCAAACACTTAACTATTAAAGGAAAAAGGAAAAGGGAGTGGCTACAAGTTAGCAAAACGTGTAGTCCTTAAAAAATATGATAAAATACAACACAATCTATGTCCCCACAACTCTTCTTATATAAAATACACTCACCCAAAAAACACGCAAAATAAAATTTGTTGTTAGGAGAGCAACCCCATGAACAAAAACAATCAATCTAAATACACTGAAACACTCATATGTCAACCTTAGAACAGTGAAATTTGTGTGTGTGGTGCATGCAATGTGTTACCAAATACTGTGGAATGGTAGTACAATAATTTGGGTTTTAGGTTGAGTGATGATAGGGGTTGCTGCTAAGTATTGCTCCTAGGGTAATAGCAATGATGCAATGTCAAGGACATTTTAATTTCCATTGAAATATATTTAAGGGTGTGCAAAAATCAGGTAATCTGCTTTCGTGTAATTATGCAAAGTTTCAGCAAAGTTACACAATATTTGCAAAATGCAAATCCGTCATATAGAGCTATATTTAGTGTAAAATATGTACTTGCACTAATTATTGATGAGTGAACACATTTTGCGCTAAAAACACAGTGCAAAGCACAAAAGCACTGTGATCATCAGCTGCTCGTGTTCTGTTGTGCCTATACATTCATGGTAAATCTTTTACTCCAATTGCGCATAATTACACATAGTGGCATAATGACATAATTTTGGGAATTTCGCATAACAAGAGTAACACAAAATCCCAACAAAGCATGAATTATATCATCATAATTTACATTTTGCTCAGGCCTATCTATATTTACAGTAAGGACATGGCCCACAGGGCTGTGAAACACTTTAAAGAGAGTACGAATATGACCTAACCCACACATAGAGGTCCAGGTGGATATTTTCATGAAGAACACGCAGAGCTTCAACAACAATTTTTCAAGGATAGACAGTTGATGAATGCTGGAAGTACAAACATTTTACATAAATGATATCAACATACACAAAGAGCATTAGGTTTAGAGGACCAGACCTTGGTAAAAACAAGGCTAGGAGTTAAGGCCACAATTTAAAGGAGAAGACATTTGCTAATCAGAAGTTAAAGGGGAGAGCAGAAGGTAAGGGGAAGGAAGAAGAGGACAGTGTTTTATTACTTTCTGGAGACGGGCAAGTTTGAGTTGGAGGGAATTTAATTAAACTGAGCACATATAAATAATGACAAATCTTGCCTTCTCCTTACTCATTTTGGGGATTTCAAGAATTATCTTGCACACAAAAATGTTCGGTGCAAGCTCACCCTGCTACAGTCCATCTTTTTCACAAGTGTCCATCATTTTTTTTCTTTTTTACTGTCCTGGATTGCTGGCATGTCTGAACTCTGGGACGAGGAACCCGCTAAATGGCACACACAGCAAGGGCTGTGCCCTAAACACAATAAGCCAGTTTTGCTAAAGCAACAGGCCTTGGTCAAACAAAGGACCAAAGACTGGTCTAATGGTCCTTAATAGCTGCACAAACGTTTCCGTTACCCACACGTGGAGCATAAAGCCAAGTAAACAGGATGAATGGCAGTGATTAGTAAAAACTCCAGCACGTATAGTCTCGTTTTTTTAATTATGACTTAGAAATGTCTAGAATACTTTTGCATGGAATATGCCTAAATAAGCAAGATAAAAATCATTGGTAAGCACTGATTTTTTTATTTCATATGCCCAAAGAAACACTTTTGATGTGGTTAATTAATTATTGCTTCTTGTAAACTATTTTTTCACCTGCTAGCTTTCTTCTGCAGCCTGGTGGACTCCCTCAAGCTGAGCTTTAATGAAAATCTTCGCATCCTACCTCTAGCTGGGAGAGGTATGAATGGCCACATTTCATATGTTCTCCTTGAATAATGGAATTCTCAGCAGATACCCCTTCTACTTTTACTTTAACAGGTGGTATAAACTGGTGTTGCTGTCAGTAATGCTACAATGCGAATAAATGGTATTTACATTTGTTGTGGCATTGCCAACAATCCATTAAAATCTTTATAATGTTAATTGACTTTCATAATAGGTTTCCTTGCAATGTTACCCCTAGTACCAACTGACCCACTACCCGCCCAATAATCCATCCCACCTTTCTCATCTGAGTGTATATTTTAGTTGGACACACAACAATAATGGTAATGGAATTTTACGGTTGCACCCCTACATCACAATCTCACTAAGATATGTCCCTATACATTGATGACATATGGAAACACAGAGCTGGGGCAAAGTAAGTGTTGAGAAGCCAAAGCCGTCTGGATGATGTACATACTACCTATCTCACGCAATGAATGATCAAAACTGGCACTCTACAGAAGGGTTTTGCAGGAGGGTGTTTTAATCATCCAATCATTTTTTTTATTGTGACCTCAAGATTTAGTTTTCAGATAATTGTCCTCAATATACTAACTAACATGTGCACAGGTTTTACTGGGAGTTCAAAATATAAACACCTACCAGATTATTATATTTCATGTACTTATATTGTGCCCAGTAGCATAATTTATCCTCAGCAGAAAATCAAGCTCTGTGCCTTTAAAAAACACGTGTGCTGCTGACTCACAGCTCTCTTAATGCTGGGTGAGCCTAGGATTCTCTTACTGAGGACTCAGGAGCAGTTCCTTTAGTCAATACCATGTAGAGCACTGGACCCTAAACTGGACACTCTAGCCCAGGCTTCTCCAACAAGTAGCTCATGAGCTACAGGAAGCTCACCAGCTACCTGTAAGTAGCTCTTCTGCTTGCTGCACAACCTACTAAATTAAAAAGTGTTTGCCTGTCTGGATTAATATATATATACCAAAAATAAAAAGTGTGTATCGAGACCAAAATATGTGTTTCTTTAGAACTCCTAAGCTGAAGTTTGGAGAAAAAATTGTTACATTTCCAAAATATATTACAAAATACATGTAAAGCGGATATTTGAGTGATCCATCATTTGGTGTTGGGGAGAATTTTTACTAATATTATTACATTGGTGCCATGGACGTTGAATCTATGACTATTGTTTATTACCAATGTAAAAGCATTCCAAACTGACAAAACCTTTTTTATGTTACTGCTGGCAACCCTGCCTGATGCACTGAGGTGATCGCTGCTGCTAATCTTGCATAGGGTAGCCACTAATATAATCTTGTCTGATGTAATGACAACACTAATAATATTGGTAGCTCAGGGTGATTTTCATTAAACATAAGTAGCTCTTCCTAAAGAAAAGGTTGGAGACCCCTGCTCTAGCCATATAAATGATTAGATGTGCACGGCATATCGGGCACACCATTACATTCAGCTGATCTGAATGATGAAATACTGCTTCATTTGGACTAACTCAGTAAGCCTGATGACAATGTTTTTCTCCCAACCTTGTCCTCTGAGGCTTTAAAACTGTAATTCTAATAAAATGAGATTTAGCAAAGAAGAAAAAGCTTTTAGACCCCATGAAATAATTATTCTAGTCGTTATATAATGACACACCAATATCAAACCATGTTTTCTGTCCTTTGCTTAACTGATTACTGCTCGCAATGATCAATATAAATTTTAATATGCAAATATCCGACTTAAAAAAAGCTGGCCGACTGGCATGTTGTGGCAAATAAATGCTCGTGCTTTAATTTTCTTGGTGGTGGTTTAAATCTAAATCTACACAAAATTAGTGTTAGAGCAAACTACAAGTCCATATAGAAGTACAGGGTCAATTATTTTTTGACAAGACACAGAAATCGAAGATGTGTTCTAAAAGCTGAAGCCATTGTCACATTTGTCAGGACTGGTCCATGAGATAGGACTTGTTTACCCTTGTCATTTTAGTGCAAGTGGTTCCAAATCGTCATGCATCACTGCAAGCACAGGCTTGTCTTACCTCTGACGTTAAAATTAATGTAAAAAGTGATAAGATTCCCTATTGGCTGATAGGTTCAGTAGAGAACTACATTTGCAGCAATAATTTTAGAAATGAAATTCTGACACCCAACCAGCACATATTAATTGAAAGTTAAAATTAAAATCAGATCTAAGTCAACAACGCTGACCATAGCGCCTAGAAAGGCAAGTCGAGTATAGTAGTTGGTTCACGCCCCCCAAGAGCACTTACTGTGTAATCTCCGGATGGTAACAACAGCTCCACCACTGGGCCAGTTTGCAGCCCAAACGTGTGCAACATCTCGCCAGTGAACAAGTCCCACCAGACTACACGAGCATCCTGGCCACCTGACACAAGCCAGCTTTTATCAAATTTGTCAGATTTGATGTGTGGGTAAAGAAGACATGTAACACTCCGGCTATGACCTTCAATGATCTTATGAGGCAGTGACCCTGAAACAAAACAGAGAAGAAAACATGATGGTCTATTTCTTTCCGAAAGGAAATGCCCTCCGTTCTTCAAGAGAGTGCGTATTTCTTTTTAGAGTAGCTTTCTTAAAATGAAGCATCTTAAAATGGTGCAGAATTTATTTATGTTGTTTGATATATTGTTTTGTTTTTTAGCGTTTACAGCAAAAAAAAAAAAAAGACTGAAAAAAATGTATCTCCAACACGAAGCGCACAGAAATGGCAAACCTGAAAATAGCATACCTTCAAGTCCACCTGGGTCGATAAAAAAAACACTTTCCTAGAGACGTTTTCCATGTTTCGAAAAGTCACACACACTTTTAACGTAGATGTGTAAATATTTGTAATATAGTGCAAAATATAAGCTTTATTGAAATCTGTGACATGGCGGACAAATGAGGTTTTAGAAGGATAGAATAAGCCATGAAATGTTATGACGTATCAACCAAACTAGAGAACTTCCAAAGCGCGCCATAATAATGAAATGTAAAAAAAAAAAAACTGAAGGTCTCCTGAAAAATTCTTACAGGTGGCAAAAACTGCTTAATTTCATTACTTCTCAGATGTATTAACTCAGTAAAGTCTATAATGCATATTCTGGTGCTCAGAGCAATGAATACCGTCCTCTCTCTCCGCCCTTAAAATATATATCCATGTTTGCAATTGTCAGACCAGGAAATTTTTAATTTGCTCAATCTATCGTGTAGCGCACCAATATGCACTAAAGCGATAGAAGAGAGGCAAGTGGTGTATTTTAAATTAATTAATTGCTGTCTCCACTCATCAGTCCATCTGAGGCCGCCAGCACACAAGATACACTTTCCAGGTGTGTTGGGCTTCCTGAATGTATCTCGGTATGTCAGCAGTTAGTCGATGTCCTCCGAGGTGGGAGTCAGTGTTGTGGGGAGAGGTCAATGCTGGTGGAGTTTTCGATGATAGGATCACTCACATGACAAACCTGAACCACTTTATCCTACAACTCTCCTTTGATTAAGGTAAGAAGATTCCAAAAGAGGACAACAGACCAGGACTAATACATCTATAGACATTGCCTAATACAAGTTAACATAATAATGCTATCTGGTACCTTAGATGTGGTTAATTATTTATTTTTTAAGATGTACTTAATTTAGCTCAAAGTTGTGAGCCATATTGTACATTTCTCTGTTCGAAAAATATGATTTTACATTTGCAGCTTGGCTTTATGTGTCTCAGAAAAGGATTACATGTCAATATTAAATTCAAGACTTC
Organism: Calotriton arnoldi; assembly: GCA_963921515.1. NCBI lineage: Eukaryota > Metazoa > Chordata > Amphibia > Caudata > Salamandridae > Calotriton > Calotriton arnoldi. Next base: position 670,936 of record CAWUFW010003468.1, on the reverse strand, counting down.
AAGATCATTTCATTTTATGTGATCTTAAAAATGTATGGCCTGAATTGAAGTTCAATTTTATCAGCCTCATGACTGAAGACAAAGGGGAGCAACAAATGGAGAGCACATGAAAATCAACCTTATCATTACAGGGTTAATGCTTAAACTTAAGTCGTCCAAGGAAACTTAAAGCTATAGTGCGCATCTTTGATGCAATTGCAACAGCATTTATTTCCACAACTTTAAAATCCATCACCTCCATCACCCTCTACATACGACATAAAATATATAAGCATGGTTGAAGGCACATTCTTGATTTCAGATCATTACCAGATTTCCCGTACTTCCCATATACACACCTAAAGGTAAGGAAATATATCATTTTCTCCACAAATCTTTGTGACTGTTATATAATTTGTAACTTCATGAATTTACAAAGCTAGTCACCTGCAGAAAACTTCAGCTATAGGTGAAAGTCCATGCAACACCAAGCAGGGAAGCCCATCAAGGTATTGATAAGTCTACCCTGGCTTTAGGCTGGAAGGTGGTTGTGTTGGACTTGGCCCTTTTTGCAGGGTTATTCCCAAACTTTTTGCCTTCCTCCTGTATTTTTTCTGACCTGTTTTTGTTGGCTTTATGACTCTGGGCACTTTACCACTGCTGATCAGTGCTAAAGTGCATGTGCTCTTGCTTTTAAACTTGTAAGATTGGTCTACACCTGTTTGGCATATATTTTATTTACCTGTACGTCCCTTGTACAGTGGTATCTCATATACCCAGGGCCTGTAAATTAAATGCTACTAGTGGGTCTGCAGCACTGCTTGCGCCACCTACCGAAGTAGCCTTTCAAACCTGTCTCAGGCCTCGGTCGGTGCATGGCCTGTGCGCGCAGTTTACTTCCACCGTGATGTAGCATTTAAAGTGGGTGCCACGTCTGAAAATCACCTTTTACTAGATATAGGTCAGCCCTAAGGTAGGCCCTAGGTAGCCTTATGGGCAGAGCGCTGTATGGGTAACAGGTAGGACATGTGCCTTTACTGTGTGGCATGTCCTGGTAGTGACAAACAGCCTATTTGGTTTCTCACTGCTGTGAGGCTGCCCTCTCATAGGATTGCATTGGAAATTCCCTGATATGTGCGTCAGTGGTAATTTCTAATATGAAAGGGGTAGCATGGCCATGTTTGGTATATTTGGAATTGTAGTGATAAATGCCGCTTATTGGTGAAAGCGGATTTGTTATTACTATTTTAGAAATGCCATTTTTAGAAGTGGGCATTTCTGTGTGCTTATGACTCTTTGTGCTCTGCCTGGTTGTGTATTCATGTCTGGTTTAGACTGACAGGAGAAAGGGATGTGCATTCACTCTAGACAGACACAAGGGGAGAAGAGGTGTGTTCTGCCTTTCCTGGGTGACTCAGCGCTGGGCTGAATAGACCTTGGCTGAATTTAGAGTGGTGGGAGGAGTTTCATCGGACCTGAATAGGGCCGTGCCTGACTTTCACAATGCTGTCTCCGCCCCCCTGGGTGTTGTGAGCCAGGGCTTGGGATTGAATGAGGGTGTTGAGCACCTCTGAAAGTTGTTTGAAGTGCTCCCAGAACAAAGACTTTTGGACCATAAGTACAGGGGCTGTGACCCCATGATTTTAGATACTGCGTGGACCTGTAACCAGATGCTGCTGACTCTACAGACTGCACCTTGCCAGAAGGAACTGTTCTGCTATCAGGAGGAACCACCATTGAACTCCCTTGTCTGTTTGTGCTGACCTGTGCCTTCTGGTTACAAGAAGGACTGCCTGCTTCTCTACAAGGACTGTGTGTGTTGGCCTGCTGCACCCATTCCTGCTTGGTGCGCCCAGTGATCTTTCAAGGCTTGGTGGTGGGTCCTGTGTGATTGGGAAACTTAGCCTATGGTGAGCGATTCATTGGTCAATTGCAGGCTCACTTGCTCCTGGTTCCCAGCAGTGCATGGCTAGCGCTGTTGTGTGCCCCTGGTTTTCTTTGGTCAGCAGTGAGAGCGCGGTTTACTCTCCCTGCACCAAGCGCATTGTGAGCGCTTTGATTTCTGCCTTCTTTCTTTGGTGGCAGCACAGGAAACAGGGCATGTGCTGCAAGGTGCCATGGGAGGGGAGAGCTTGAGCATGGAAATACGCTCCCCCTCCCTAACCTCCAGTGGGTGTGCCTGCTGAGGGCCGAGAAGCCGTGGAGAGAGCGGAGTCGACGGAGACTTTGCTCCGTGTCCCGTGGATACAGGGTGGCCTCGTACAGCACCGCAGCATGGAAGGATCAGGGAGCAGGTGTTCTCTTGCCAAGGCAGAGCAGCTGCATGCGTGGTTGTGGGCAGCTGTGGTAGAAGGGCATAGAGCGGAGCGGAAGGCTCTACCCCAACAGAGGCATTCTCCCTGGTGAGATCCTGCACCTGCAAATGCCGCAGTGTTCACCCGGTCTTGAAAGGCCAGGGCGGATGTACCTTTTGGTTCACCGCTGCCTGCCAGGAAAGGGTTCCTGTCGATGACCTAGGCAACCTCGCCTCCTGTGGCTTTAACCAGGTACTTTGCTGTCCAGGCCTGCGACCACGGTGGTGTTTTTTTGGCGATAGTTTTTTGTGGACCTGACTGGTCCTATGGATCACTCTGCGCCCCACGAAGTGGCCTGGGTACACTTTTGTTTGCAAGGGCTAATTGAGGAAGCTGACCCCTGCAAATCTTCCCGGTCGGAAGACTGCATCGGCACAAGAGTGTGAGGGCTCACCCAACAGGGAGGAATTACTACCGTATTGTGTGGAATAGATGTGCAGGGGCGTATTGTAGTGTAGCGGTTGATAGTTCATGATCCCTGCACTTCTGGTGACAGATGGGAATTTATGTGTCATTTTACTCCCATCTAATTTGCATTTCATGCCCTAATGTGGGTGTGTGTATTGTTTTATTCCCTAACCTGCATAGTAGGGGTGATTCATGTTCTCTTGCATGCTGTAGTTCAGGTTCCCAGGTATAGGTCGTTTTGACATGACATGGTAACTAGCATTATTGCAAGATCTGCATATTATGCAGTGTGATGGTGTTTTGCATAATGTTCTGACTGGTGCCACCTATAAGTATTTACTTTAGTGCACTGAATGGGGTGTTATGATCATTGCCTTATGGCAAAGTGATTTATGATCTATGTGTCATCATGGCAAGTGCTTAGTGGCACAGTGATTTATGTGATTGTGGTCTAATATGTTTTATGAACGCAGAGGATATTTTTATATAACCTTGTGTGGCGTCTCTTTTTGTGGTTTGCCTAGTGTGTCACTGGTGTGTGTGTGTGTGTATTGCACAAACGCCTTACACATTGCCTCTGGGATAAGCCTGACTGCTTTACCAAGCTATCAAGGGGATGAGCTGGGGTTATCTTGTGTGTGTAACTCTCTTACACTGACTAGAGTGGTGGGTTCTGCCTGGCTTAGGTGCATACCCTAGCCAACCAGAAACCCCATTTCTAGCACTCCTGTAGATCCCATGTTTTCTACCTAGTATTTTGAAATGTCACCAGCTACAATGTCTGTGGAGGGTAAGACACAAACGTAGTATTATGATGGGAATCAAGTCTGAATTTCCCTATTCCTGCAGTAATTCTGTATTTTTGGGGTACCCCTGGGTGTAAATCTCATGGTATTCCAACATCCTGAAATACAGATACCTTCAGTAATAGTAATTTCCATTCAAGGAATGCAGATTTGAAATTCCTGATCACTTTGTGATGGTGTAAGTACAGTGTATGTTGAAATAGGGATCCAGGGCTGGGAACTGGAGTAGAATAGCCAAATCCCCTGCATCAGCCAGAAGAACCAATGGTGCTGCCTCTGGTGCCTCTCAGATTTAAAAAGCGTTAGCGAACGCTATTTGGCAACTGTGAATTTTAGAGTGCTATTCGGTTTTGAAAATACATTGATTAGACCACATAACTTGATGTTTACTATATTCTAAATCATATTATCATTTATAAAACTGAAATACGGACTATTATCACAGGGAGATAATATAGCACTTAAAAGCTGCTACATTAGTTGTTCAATTTATTACTCAAAGAATAGCATTACCAAAACATTAATTGCGGCTTACATTTTGTTTCCTTTACTTTTCCTAAAGAATAATATGCGGTGAATCATATAATTCCTTGCAGTTAACAATTGTTGCAAATTTAGACCAAAGGCAAATTCTGTTTGCTACGAAGAAATACACTACCCTTAAGTCAGCAATCGGGAATGTTACATTACTTGCTGGTATTTCATGTCATATTATTTTATGTTATGTGTTATTGATTATTACTGTAGCACAGTGTTCACCAATTACTTGAACCCTTGGGGGCTTATCAACTTTGGCAAAAATCATTTATTGGAATAATATTACAAATGCTATGCAATCTTTATGAACCTAGTGCGATTTTGTACATCACAGTTCCCTAATATATTTAATGGATAGAGCAAGCTGGAATACCAAACATTACCAAATACTTAATTATGGCTTATACTTTTATGTTTTTTCCATTTTTTCATTAAAGCGCGATAACCAACAAATCATAATATTTCTTGCAGTTGAGGTCTTTGCAATTTGAAACCATAGGCAAGTATTGTTTGCTACACAACAAATGCGCAAGCCGTAAGTCAACTATCTTGAACGTTATGTTATTTTATGTAATACCATGTTATGTTATATTACCAATTAGCAGACTCTTTGGGCTTATCACCCTTGTGAAACCTAATTTTTGCAATAATTTTAGATACTATATTCAATCAGTGACAACCTTGCACGATTTTGTACAATTTCAACCTAATATATTTACAGGTTATGGCAAACTGTATTGCTTGTCTGGAGAAATCTAGGTACACTCTAATGCAGTTGCAAAATGTAAAAAAATTGTTATTTGTTGAAGGGGTGAGAGCCCACTTCAAATAACCGTAAACCTTGTCAGGGTGAACCACAAAAGTCACTACATAAACCTGTGCTTAGCCCTTTAGTAGCTTGGCACAAAAAGCAGTCAGGCTTAACTTAGAGGCAATGAGTTAAGTATTTATGCAGTACTCAAACAGTAATAAAGTGAAAGCACAACACAAGAAATCCCAAACCAATTTAGACCAATAGAATACATTTTAATAAATAAAACGATACCAAAATGATAAAAATACTAGAACCAGAGATGTGATTTTTAAAATGTTAAGGTTAAAAATAGCAACAAAAGGCATGAAGCACCAACTGTGGCTATCTGGCGGTGCCGGAATCATTGATTTTTAAGATCACATAAAATGAAATGATCTTGTAGTCCTGAATTTAGTCATTGTGTAGGATGGACCCAATGAGGCTTTCAGTCGGGAGCTGCGTGGCTCTGTGGGATTCTGGGTCACTCTGCATTGGATCCAGTGAAACCTCTGAAGAGGAGCTGCACCTGCGAGGCTCAGTGTAGCACTGAGTTGGATTCTGTGAAACCTTCAATTAGTCAGGGAGGAGTGCACTCTGACTCCAGCCAAGAGTCCAGGACCTGGAGCACAAAACTTAGGATTCAAGACTCACTGTACCAGACGCCAGTAGAGGGGACCTGGTCAGGCGCAGTTGGTTCTGGTCAGCTGGAAGCAGGAAAGGCTGCTAGAAGGTTGTTGTGCCCATGCAGCTCAAACAGGATGGCAGCCAACTCACCTTTGGAGCCACTTCTGGGGTTCCTCGGTTCAAGGCAAGCAGGCCCAGTCATCTTTCAGGATTTTCAGTCAACAGTGCAGTCCTTCGCTGATCTTTACAGATCCAGGAGTGTTCTGATTTCTGGCTCTGGGAATGCCACTTTTATGCTTGCCAGCCTGTGAGTCAGGGACACCCCTTTGTCTAACTCTAAAACTGGTTCTAGTCAGTTCTTCCCTTTCCACTGGATTTGGCTTTAGCCTAGCTAGTTAAACCAAGGACAGGCAGGCCCAGGTGCGAGCTGCACCTGCCATTGACAGTGTAGCCTTCTTAAGTCAGGAAGGGCTGAGTACCGTCCCCAGGCTACCCTACGAAGTGCAATCAGGGTAGGGGCATGGCTCCTTCCCAGTCATCCTGCCAGGAAAAACCACACCCAGGTCCTTTGTCCAGTGTCTCTGAGCAATACACATCACAGGAGAGCCATTAACATCCAGGTGACCCTGGACACTGGATGAAAGGCACATTTGGCTTAGGCAGGAAAATGCCAATTTTCTAATAGTGGAAAAAAGGGGGGGTTTTGTCCAAGCTAAGGAGCCAGGTAGGACATGTCAAATTACACACAAGAAGAAAAAACCTGGCAACCACTTTGTTAGCTGCTGTTTATTTAAGCAGACTCAGAGCCTAGACTAAACAGTTCGTAGGCTAAATATGATATATTCACATAATTTATATTATTCAATACTGTGTACAAACATTCTAATCATGCCTGAATAAAATACACAAACAATTGGCGTGATACATTAAACAACGATTATAAAAAAAAATCAAAACAACAATTACTATCACAGACAACATACAAGTGTTGAACAATATACAAAATTACACCAGCATTGCAGTTTATATAAAGCAATCCCTTAAGCCCTACGTCTTGGCGCTAGTTAGGGGACTGCTCCGACAAGGATAGCATGCTTCTCTGTGGGGCTAATTGTTATAAATGAAACCTCCTCAGAGAACTACAACAATTTTTTGAAGATGAATGACCCTTTGTGGACAAGAGGAAATGCCGACGCGTTTCCAATCCCGTTAGCAAATCACAGGATTTTCATCAGGGCTGGGGCACGGTGTAACCTGTTGGGTAAAATCAGTGAAAAACTGGTTACCTAAAGTAAAAAAACCCTTTCTCATGTTTCTCTAGTGATCATAAATGTTTGAATTAATGATGTACCTCTAGCTGCTAGCTGACACGTATGAGCTTCTTTTTGGTGATATGTTCTTAATTTCAGGACCTAGAAAAACAGGACATCTGGTGTCAGTGTCGATTTGTTTGTCTAACCCGTTCTCTAGACCCAAGTCTTGAAATACGACTTACTGTTTTCAAACATGGAGGGAACTGAAGATTTGTGCAATTATATGTTTGTTCCACTTTTCCTGTGTTCGGTGGAAAGTGATTTAAAAGCGTGTCTGTGCTTTTCGTCTACACGCTGTTTTAGGGAGCCTTCAAGCGCGTCATATTTGTGCCCTGGAAGAAATCAAGCGTGTTTATTCTTTCACGTAAAAGAATGGCATGTTCTGGATACTTTGTGTCACTTTAATGTTTCACGCACTTACTTGAAGAATGTGCGCACTCCGGGTGTTATTTCCATCTGATTAGCAGCCTTACTCTTCACAAACTAAAAGAAAGAAGGCCCGCATTTTAGTCTATTTATTCGGGCAGACTTCTACAGGTGCAAAATTCATGCCTGATAAGTCACTTACTTGTGATTCTTCGTGTCTGTGCTTGACAAAGTTCCTCCTGCCGTGTTGGTCGGTAAGCAGGAACGCTGGTCTGTCAGTTTGAATTATCGAAACCAACCGGAAGTGCTGCTGACGTGATTTCGACGCATTATGGGAGTTGTAGTTCCTATAGTTACTGCGGGGGCACATGGCTCTTATTACAATAGCAAAGTGTATATAATTGACCCTCTCCTACTTGAATGTTATAGTATGAATTATTAAAAGGAATGTTATTAGAAACTCGTAGGACTGGAGGTTCTTGAAATATAGTTTAAATAAGATTTTTACAAAGGACTCAGCGTAATGTTTGGTGCAGTTCAGTCATTTCATTCGGCCCATCAGTCACACAATTCAATTTCAATATTAAGTAGGCTTCCCGTTTGAGGAGAATTGTTTCAACGCTTCCACCTCGGGGTGAAGGTTTGATTCCTGAAAGTACAGTCCAAACAAAATCTTTTTCGGAATGGTTCTCGTCATTGAAGTGTTGTACCATCGGTGCCGTTAATATTTTTTGTTTTATCCTTGATCGGTGTTGAGTGATTCTCTGGTTAATCTGTTGATTGGTCTTTCCGATGTACAATTTGGGGCATGGGTACATGATTGCGTAGAGTGTGTTTCTAGTTTTACAATTGGTGAACTCTTTATGAGTCCATTTGATGGAATTGAATACGAACTCCTTGCCTTCAACCGTGTTGGTACATAAGGTACAATTGCCACATTTGTGGTGGCCTTCCACGGATTTTAAGTTCCATAATGATCTTAAGTCAGTCTTTGCTTTAGAAGCTCCCAGGTCTGCACGTATGATCCTCTGTCCAATGCTCTTGTTCTTTTTCATGGCAAACAAAGGTCTTTCCATCGGGCATTCCAATTTAGTGAGAAGATGCCAATTGTTCAAAATCACCGTGCTGAATTTGTTGGTGTGTGGGCCATATGTCGACACGCAAACCAGTTTATCCAAAGGTTTCTTAATTTTTTTAACTAGTAATGCCTCTCGTGGTGTATACCATGCTCGCTTTGTTGCATGTTTGAGCATTTTCCTGGGATAACCTCTTGTTTTTAGTTGTTCGCACAGGACTTCTGCGTGTATTTCGAAATCCTCTTTCCTAGCACAATTCCGCCTTATTCTAAGCAATTGGCTGTAAGGCAAATTGTCTTTAAGGCTTCGGGGGTGGAAGCTTTGGTAGTGGAGGATTGTATTTTTATCCGTAGGTTTACGGTGTAATGTGGTGGTTAACTTCTGGTCTTGCGCAAATACCTCAACATCTAAAAACGTTAAGCGCGTCTTGCTCTTTGACATGTTGAACTTTATGTCGGCATGTCTCATGTTGAGCCACTCAAAGAACATGGATAATTGATCATCTGTGCCTTCCCACAGGCACCAAACGTCATCGATGTAACGGTACCATGATTGAATATTTTGACTGTATGGATTATTATTGAAAATGAACCGGTCCTCAAACAGGGCCATGAAGAGGACCGCCATCTCTGGAGCATAAGGACACCCCATGGCGGTCCCCTTGACCTGCATGAAGAACTTGTCCACAAATTTAAAGTAATTTTTCTTTAGAGCTATTCGAGCCAAATCCAGTATGAATTCAGTTGGAACTCTTTGTGGTTTGGGCCGTGTTTCAAGAAAAAATTCCATTGCTTCGAGTCCTTCATCCTGGGGGATCTGAGTGTATAATGAATTAACATCAAATGAGACCATCCATTGATGGTTAAAGTCGAATGGATGGCCTTCAATTTTGTTGATAAAGTCGGTGGTATCTCTGAGGTATGATGGAACTTGGTCCATAAATGGTTTCAGGAAGACATCCACATATTTAGCTATTTGCTCCAGCACCGAGTCACACCCTGATACAATTGGTCTCCCGGGTGGTTGTTGGAGGCTCTTATGTATTTTCGGAAGAAAATAAATTACTGGAATTCGTGGATTGGTTTTACTCAAGAATTCAAATTCTTTCTGACCCAAGATTCCTATATAAACTGCAATGCTGGTGTAATTTTGTATATTGTTCAACACTTGTATGTTGTCTGTGATAGTAATTGTTGTTTTGATTTCTTTTTTATACTCGTTGTTTAATGTATCATGCCAATTGTTTGTGTATTTTATTCAGGCATGATTAGAATGTTTGTACACAGTATTGAATAATATAAATTATGTGAATATATCATATTTAGCCTATGAACTGTTTAGTCTAGGCTCTGAGTCTGCTTAAATAAACAGCAGCTAACAAAGTGGTAGCCAGGTTTTTTTCTTCTTGTGTGTAATTTTCTAATAGTGGCATTTTTAAAACAGTAATTTAAAATCAGACTTGACCATTATGTTGGACTTTGTCCCAAAATGAAGTTATGCACTTTAAGGAGTTACAATGTAACCCAGAGCTTTCTCTGTGAGAGCCAGCCTTGCTACAGTGAAAAATGATTTTGGAGGTTTTTCACTACCAGGACATGTAAAAATTAAGTACACATGTCCTGCTTTTTAAATAACATTCACCCTGTTGTACGGACACTTAGGACCGCCTCTAGGGGTGATATACAAGTATTAAAAAGTAAGGTTTAGCCCTGGCAAAAGGTTTATTTTGCAGGTCTTAAAGGCAGTTTAAAACTACCCTACAGGCTGCAATGGCAGGCCTGAGACATGTTTTTCAGTGCTGCATTCCACTTGTAGCATTAAATTAACAGGCCCTAGACACAAATAGTACTATATACTAAAGTATTTTAAGGTGCATGCCAATTTTGCCATGTTTAAAAGGGAAATTACAAGCACTTTACTACTGATTAGCAGGAGTAAAGTGCACATAGTCCTGTGGCCAACATAAATGAGTTCAGCAAAAGTAGGGTAGTGAGGGCAAATAAATCTGGGAGAAGATCACGCAAAAGATTGTCATTTCTAACACACAATACAGTGCCTAACATTGAAAGCTGGTTTCTTTGGGAATTCGAATGTTACTTTAGTTTTCAACAAGCAGCTAGGCCTTGCTAAAAAAAAAAAAAAAAAGTAAAAGTCTAGGTTTACCAATGTTTTTTTCTTTTAGTTAATTTGCATATGTAGGAAGAATGTGATTTATAGCATTTCAAAGCCAGAGTTAGAAAAAGTAGACTTTAAGTACTGTGGGCTTTGCTAATGTATGGAGGTGCTGCAGTCTCATACGATTACATGACATTTACATAATTTCACTGCTCCAATCATACATCATTTGTCAGCTCGGGGTGCCTTCACCTTGCCTCGGTTGCGGTAATCAGTGCACCCCGCATCAGAGGCTTCAGTATGTTCCACAGAGGATAATAATGTAACTGTCATAAAGGCAACAAGTTCACTTTCCTTCATACGCTAAGGTCAAACTGTGATGAGCCCCATGGAATACCAGAACACTTTCTGGAATTCGAGCACTGCAGAAGCATAACTGCATGGTGGACAACTAACAGAGCACAAACTCAACCAGCCAACAATGAGGGGAATAGGATCAAGAGGGAACAGGGAAACACAAGGGACGGAAAAGGTAACAAAACAAGGTGAAGGGATGCAAAAGACAGTGGATGAACTAAAGCAATTAGCGGAAGCCCCAACAACTCAAATGCAATGTTGTCAGGCAACATGGTCAATGTTTCGTGCTTTCTTATGTAGCTATTGCCTAGCAAGACCCGTAACTACTGTGTGACCTATGTTTCTTAAAAGGTTAGATGACCTAGAACTACTAATTACTGGAAAAGCGCTAGTCTTTTCCACAAACCCTATCAGCCTGTTCTCCAAAGTCTCCATTCGCTGGGTCAGTCTCTTTCTCACCGTTCTGCTTGAGTTTGGTCTTGGCAGCATCTTGTTTTGTTCTGAGCTTTGTTTCTACCCTTCTGATGTTCAAACATGTGTACATGCCTCTTGTTCTCACTCTGTGCTCGTGATGCACATTCCCCAACTCACCGCTTCCTGACATTAGCTAAAGCCATGCTGTGGCCCAAAGAAGAGGGCATTTGACTTTTATGCTAGCCACGAGGTTTGGAAGCAGTCACACAAGTAGTCAAATATGCCAATTATTTATCCAAAACAGATACTATGTTTGTGGATAGGCATAGGCAAGAACAGCGGACTATCAACCTCTTACCGCGTACAGGCCCAAAACGTGAGCTTTACAAGTCCATAAAGGGTAAATATTCAGGGACATATGTGAAATAGATGGTTCGTACACTGGGGAACCTGTTAACGTAGTGTGTAAACGTTTCACTTATGGTGGCTACAATCCTTCAAAGAATCGAATGAAGTGTTCCAAGGTGCAGACAAATATTGAAAATAACATGGCATCATTGTTTACAAAAAATTACAACTCTGCTCGGTTATGGAGAATTAAAGAATCAATCAATCAATCAGGGGATTTATAAAGCGCGCTACTCACCCGTGAGGGTCTCAAGGCGCTGGAAAGCAAAATAACCTGACATTTTAGGGGTATTGCTCCAGTGAAGCAATTAGCACTAATACTAAGGAGCAGATTTGTCGTGTTTGTTGTACTTGTTGATCAGCATAGGATTTTATTTTCAGCATCATTAATGCGACTATTCAGTCAAAATTGCACGTACAATAACATTGTATTATTAAATTACCTTTTAAAAGTGAATGTTCTTGTAGAAGACTTGTCCGTATAGCATGTAAAGCAGGTGTTATAATAATTTTTCCATCTTGGCAGCCACACACTAATTTATCCAGGTTCGGTATGTATACAGAAGTAGTAACTGTTGCATTCACAGTACCATTTTCAAGGACACAGAGATGATCAATTATGCCTTCAGACATCCTGCCATCTTGATTAAAGATTTCTTGAAGAGTAATCGAAGTTGCTAGTGGAATTTCTATAAACAAAATAAGAAACATTTCATTATAAAATGTTAATAACAATTTGATGACATAACAATGCGAATGTTTCCTATTAACTGATATGCAGATGCATCTCTGAAACAACAACATTGCACCAACACTCCTTACTCTACTACATGTTGGATTTCAATTACATTTTCCTGTCAACAATCTTAACCAAATCTCCTGAGTCTATAACGTCTGCTTCTTTTTAGCTATAAATTTACAGCTCCACTTCATAATTCCTGTTCTCAATTTCTATTTTCATTTCCATATCACTCACATAACTCTCCTTGTTGTTTCCGCCTTTCTACCTACCTTTGCTCATTTTCACAGGTTTGATTTTCCCTGTCTTGCGTATAGATATGTTCTATCACTGGCAAAGTCCTATTTATTTTGTCTGTTTCATTATACCATCTGCCTTCCCACTCTCGCCCTGATTCTGTCATCTGTTCCTTTTATTCTTTGCCTGTCTTTATTTCTTTGTTAACGTATAAACAATTTGCTCAGTCAATGAAAAACATTACAAAAAATTCTAAAGCAAACTAAAAAATTGAAATTGTCTTAAGAAAGGTAAGTGAAAAAAACATTCAAAACAATGTGTTAAATAAGGCGAAGTACAAGATGAGCGTGTAATAAATAAGGCAACAGTCCTATTTCATTACAGGACATAAAAGTTGTTAATCACAGTGCCTAATGAATTACATTGTATAAGTGGCAGTCTGCAAAGTTGAAACTGTACAATTATATTATGCCAGTCACTGACAGTAACTTCTCGGTTGTGCTTATATATTTGACATATCTAGTGGTCATCTGAGGCTGCTGTCTTTGAGACATAGAATCAGTGCCTGTCAACAGGCGTAAGGCTATTCAAGGGGTCACAAACCCATCTCATACGGGCAGTTAGGAGAACAGGGCACACAAAAAGAATATGCAGAACAAACTGCTGCTTGTAGCCACAGATTCTGCAACCCTTTGGGATAGTAAGTCATCGCAACGTGGCAAAACGTCAGTGTAAGTTAACAACCCAATCAATGTTTTATCAACTTCAGCTTAAGATATACCGGACAGCATGCTCTTAAATAAAATTCTCTGCGACGGTGGACATATGATTTTAGAACAGTCCAATTATATGAGGGTTGGCTGATAATTGATTAATATTCTAATAATGATATAGATTTGAGGAATTAATTTTAAAATGTTTTGCACAGGGCAATTCTACTTCTTTGTAGCAATAGGTGAATGTGTTACAGTTTGAGTCTCCTCATCTTGCTTCTGGAAACTGAAAGCCTTGCAGAGATTTCTTCATCTCCTGCATATGGATTGCAGGAAAATTGTGGTCCACGCACTAGTCACGTCTCAGCTGGACTATGCCAATAGCCTGTACTTGGGTCTTCCAGCTTATTTGATCAGAAGACTGCAAATTATTCAAAATGCTGTGGCGAGACTCATTAGAAATGTGCCATTCCGCCACCACATTTCCCCTCACCTGCGAAGCCTCCATAGACAAAGGCCCAGGATAAGTGAAACAGAGACTCCAGAAATACTGCCAGATTAGGGCTTTGAGATCTAATCACCAGGAGTTACTGCGGATTCCTTGCTTCTCTAAAGCCAGGATTGGCGGTCGAGCTTTCTCAGTGAGAACTGCGCCTCTCTGGAACACTATGCCTGACCACCTTCGTAAGAACTAATGTTTAGGAAAGCTTTGAAAACCTGGCTTTTTGGCCTACCATAGTTCACCCCCCCCCCGCTCTCTCTCTGCCGAATCCGCTACTAGCGCCGGGACACCTCGCTGGAGTTAGCCATGCGCTGAATAAATGTAATGTAAAGGATACCGATTCCAAGGGTTCTTTGACTCTCTCTTTTTAATTCTTTTGCCTTCCAAATATAGTATTTTAATTATCAAGCAGGAGCTATGTTTTTTTAAGCCTAACAAGGTTGAAAAAACGCACGGGTTTGTGCCATTTACGTGTAGACAGCAATAACACATTTTGTAAGTATTACAGTAGACTAACTCAACAAAAATGTGCACATTTCCCAAGGGCTGCCTTGGCAGCAGTGGTACTAGAGAAGCACTGTGGACATTTTTGCCAGGGTGTTAAAAGTGTATCTGGAGGAGAGATGTTTTTGAAAACTAGCTCACTCAAACAAACTGGCCAGGTACTTATATACAGATACACTTTCAATTTTATTGCGATTAATGAACCATGAGCCAGATTATTTTTTTTAAGAAAAATGGCTATTACTTTAGATTTGCCTATATTTATTTCCATTTAAGTATTCAAAGAAAATTATTCTAGAGCAGAACTCAGTCACAGAAGGCCAGCCAGGGGTTTGCTCAATAAGACTATATTGTCAGTATATTTTGAAGAGATGTGATTGGTTGGTTGCCGATTTTGGGGGGATGTGAAATCGTGATGTTAATGCTGCTGTTTAGGTCTGATATGTACAAGTTAACAGTTACAACAGCGGTGTCCATGCACACCTCTGCGGAAGGTCAGCCCTTGTGTATATTTCATAAGAGACCGCTTCACTCATACTAACTCTACTTTCAACCACCTGTCTGTATATAATGCTTGTACTGAATTCAAAGAGGAGGGTGAGTATGGCCTTCTTACTGAGCTTATCCCATGAATGATTCCTCTTCACCTTATCAAACGAGCACCTAAGATTGACAAACTAGGCGTAAGTGGAGTCTGTAATTTTGTTTTCTGCAAAACTACAAAGGACCAAAATGTTATTGAAAGATCCCAGAGCCGCATGAAAAACGATCTGATTGAAAGGAACAAGTTAGTGAAGAGGCCCAACCTTCCAATTCAATTAGTAATCATTTTTGTGAATAACCTAGCTTTCACATATAATATAAAGAATTATCAGTGGCAAAGGTATCAATTGCGCAAGCCAAACAGCATTCCCATGTAATTTATGAGTGATTTTATGGTGCTCCAAGGAGAAAGAGTGGCCACCTATACCCTTTAATGTGGAGTGGACAATGTCCACAACCAGAAATAAATCTATATGGTCCCAGAGTTGTAAATCCTTATTTCTTTATTATTCCATCGTCACAGTAAGTTATAATTCACTTCTGGAGTTCTCAGAGTAAGCTTCAATCACAATTCGTAGCCAGTAACAATTCCTAGCCAACACGTGTTTTGTCATTGGTACATTAACCAAACTGACTTCATCAGGGCTATACAAGCGGCTTAATCATCAAAAAAAGGGGCCGTATCCAATTCGCTCAAAATATCATCTACACTCATCAAGTGTATCTCAATGTCAGATCAGCAGAGTATATCGTAGAGTACCAAACTTCTTATGCCGTGAAAATAATATCCTTATTCCGAATTTTCCGTACTCTCCGAGAGTGCTTGCATTGTCCTTGTCAGCCTGATACGGACAATGCGAGCAATCTTGGAGAGCTACGATATTCTCTGCTGATCTGACATCGAGATACACTTGATGAGTGTGGACGATATATTGAGCGAATTGGATACGGCCCCTTTTTTTGATGATTAAGATGCTTGTATAGCCCTGATGAAGTCAGTTTGGTTAATGTACCGATGATGAAACACGTGTTGGCTGCGAATTGTTACTGGCTACGAATTGTGATTGAAGCTTACTCTGAGAACCCCAGAAGTGAATTATAACTTACTGTGACAATGGAATAATAAAGAAATAAGTAATTACAACCAAAGAACACGGCCACTTATTTGTACCTACGTATGAATGTTGTGTTGCTCAGGGACCATATAGATTACTTTCACATATAATAGCATTATCAGCAGGTTATTTTCTATAATTAGGATGAACATTTCTTAAAAATGTAAGTGAAATCAACAGATGCCGAAACTCTGGTACAACTTGTGATTGTGGTCAATGACTGTATAGTGAACAGAGGCTACCTGTCCAGATTTCAATGTCGTGCAAAAAAAGCATGGTCTTTAGAAAGTTAGGACCTAGGGTCCCATCCGATCTAGTGCTTTAAATGATTACGGAGACTTGACTGTTTTCGTAAAAACTGAGTTAGGCACACACAACCAGGTTTACATGTCCCTTAACTATAGGGGTGGACCCAGTGCCATGATATGCCTGTATAATGCCCAGGCCCCAGGGTCTGCAGATACATTATTGCTGAGGTCTGGGATGGTGCCCTTATTCAGCTTATTTAAAAAGGACTAAAATTCTTTCTCTTCTCATCTTTCGGATTTCGCCCATTATTGCTTTGAGCGCCAATATTTAGGATTGAGCTTTTTGTGTATATGAAGTACCCATCATCACTGAATGTTGTTAACATTAGCAAGACTATTGCTCAGAGCTCTGATATGGCTCTATTCTTTGGGATGTGTTAAGGTGAACGGAGGGAGGAGCGAGCATAAGAGTGAAGTCCCTGGAGTATGGGGAGTACTGTTGTGTGGGTCTCTGTGGGGGCTCCTGTGGTCTACTAGCTGGAACAAAGCTCCCTCCTCTGGGGATGTCAAGATGGTGTCTAACACCAGAGATGCATAATTTTACAGGCTTAACATGCTGTGGTGCAAGAAATGGGCAGAAAGGAACAATAAGGGGATCCACAGTGGAGCAGGTTAGGCAGACCCAGACCTATGATAAATAGTGAGATGAAGACTAGTCACCTACTCTGGAGAGGGCTTGGGTCTGAAGAAGCAGCTAACATTCAAACACTATGATACAAGCAAAAGAAAAAAAACAATAGATGGGGAAAGCCAACGGTCAATTGATTACCCCAAGATTGTGTGTTTGCAATGATTGCAAATGATCAAAGGAGGGGTAAGCCTCAGTATCATAGTGTGAGACACTGATTATGCAAACACTAAAGGAAATACAAGGTGTTACAAAACACAGTAAAGCCAAACCACCCGGGATGGTGAGAACCTGCCTCTTTTGTGAATCAAATCTCTAAAACAGAGCAAGATGCAGCAATTCTGGACAGTTAGGTGATTTACTTGTAGCATACACAAAACAAATATGTGCAACGTCTTAAACATTTGAATACTGTGTAGTGGCCACTATCTGCTTCCGAGAAACTAAAGCACAGTATCTTGAAAATGAACCAAGAGTAGCGAGGAGCAGAGTCTTGGGAAAACTTATACTCAATGCTAGTGAGCTAATCAAATCAAAATTACAGTGCTTTTTCAGTGTAGCGTCTATGGAGAGTATGTAATTAGATCCAGTGTCAGGAGTGAGAGCAAGGGCCCCTCATTGGCAGTGCTGGTTGATCACAGCAGAAGTAATGTGTCACAGATCCAGCATCTAAAAAGAAAGATATCATGTTTGAAGGCTTCAGAATCCATGACTTTCTGAACTTATGTGATGAGACTTTAAAACACGGGAAAGATTAACTATTGGTTAAAAAGTAATTCCTGTCTATTGGTAAGTAGTCCCTTCATACTCCAGGTGTGGCTGCATGTCCAAGATGGCGAGGAAGCCTGCATGTTTTCTACCCCTCGTAGAACTGGAAAAATACATTTTTAAAGTCGGATTTAAAAAAAGCACCACAAAAGACAAAGCACCAACCATAATTACCTGTTCAAAATCAAAAGTTAAGACCAACAGCAATGGAGAGTGAGTCAAATACATGGACCAAGTTTGTCACAGTGGAAATTTTTCCTTCCGACTTAGAGAAGTTTAAGTAGAAAAATTGGCCATCAATGAGTTGTTGGCAGGGCAAGCTACAAGCTGGATCTGAAGCAGGGCTTGACAAAGGCAGGTTGCTGAAGAACGGGGCCCCTGTGCAGTCAGAAGAAAGTGGGAAAGTTCTAAGTGAGCCTGGGAACACCTCGACCTCAATCGAATGCTGCTCGGCATCGGTCCCGATGAAGCCCTCTACGTTGAGACTAAAAAACTTTTCTGGAAGTCAAACATCCTTAGGCGCAGCAAACTAGCATGCAGCTGAAACACACTGGCAGAGTGATCTTGCGCACGTCTGCAATCTCTTGGACTTCCATCCAGTAGACTAACCAGTGGAGGATTCATCAATCAGTGCTGACAGAAACCTGAAGGCATTGGTGGCACATTGTGTGGTCCATGCAACCATGTTGCAGAGATGATAAAGAGTGTGGTGAACAGGATATAAAGTATGGCAGGGCTACAATGCCTTAGAATCTGCTAAACTAGTTGTTAGTTATGTAGGAATGTAACCTGAAGGTTTCTGGATTCACAATTAAAGAAAGATCCACCCTTTTTGTAGGGTAGTACGTGTCAGTATCAATGTATCATCATGTAGAATTCCCATTTGTTTCCATTAAATTTTTTAACCATTTGTTCAGTCTTGGTCTTTAATTTTAATGTTGATTTATTCGTGATCATGTATAATCGGTTTACAGTTGACATGGTCTGACTACAAGTAACGTCAAATAATTGCCTGAAATGGAAATTCATTGACTGGAAATAATGCAATTAAGCGTTAACAACCTTTTTTTAATACCTATTAAAAAGTGCATCAAACAGAACATGGACATTTAACAATGTCAAGCTTTTGCTCCTGATAGTAAACTTCTCACTTAAAAGTCTTGACTATTATACTAGGAGACAGCCAGGAGATAACCAGAACACTCATATTACCAGGCAAAATATATTTGCTAAACTGGACTATCCCTTACATATATAGCCTATTTTAAAGAATAGACATGCTGATGAAACACCCTTCAGAATACATTAGTTAAATCCTTTCAATTCACCTATATGGCAGTTATTATGCAGTAAGTGCAGTAGGTCTACCATCTATGTCCTTTTGAGACTGGCAATTGTCTTGGGTTCAGTAGCAGAGTTCTGTCTGTGTTTCTTAGTTAGCATATTGTGGGGCACTGGAAGATGAATGGACCTAGAGCAGGCTTCTTCAACGAGTAGCTCATAAGCTACTGGAAGCTCTCCAGCTACCTGCAAGTAGCTCTTCTGCTTGCTGCACAACCTGCTAAATTAAAAAGTGTTTGCTTGTCTGGATTAATATATATATACCAAAATTAAAAAGTGTGTATCGAGACCAAAATATGCGTTTCTTTAGAACTCCTAAGCTGAAGTTTGGAGAAAAAATTGTTACATTTCCAAAATATATTACAAAATACATGTAAAGCGGATATTTGAGTGATCCATCATTTGGTGTTGGGGAGAATTTTTACTAATATTATTACATTGGTGCCATGGACGTTGAATCTATGACTATTTTTTATTACCAATGTAAAAGCATTCCAAACTGACAAAACCTTTATGTTACTGCTGGCAACCCTGCCTGATGCACTGAGGTGATCGCTGCTGCTAATCTTGCATAGGGTAGCCACTAATATAATCTTGACTGATGTAATGACAACACTAATAATATTGGTAGCTCAGAGCAGCCGGTACCATATCCGTGGTTAGCTGAATTTTTACTGCTGTTACTGCCAGCGCCAGATTGATATAGATGGATAAACTTCCAGATGGCCTCCTGAATATATTAAACTTTTTAGCTGGGTGCTGAAATTCTGCAAAACCCAGGATTAACAGTGGTGACAGTGTCCAATTTTGTTGCAGACAAAGCAGATCGCCACTCTGCAGAAAATTAAATGCATCACTGTTGTTTATAGCTGACTTAAGCCCAAATACATTCGAGGATATAATCTGTAGGGTGTGTCTGCTGCTCTTTTATCAGGTCTGATCTTGTTTAAACTCTGGGTGCTAGGAGTGGATAGGCTGTGTCCCTGCCAAGTTGCGAGCTAGCCAGCTCCAATCGTTTGAGGGGAGCAAGGCTTGTGGGTCAGCTGTGATTCTACGTTCTGTCGTGGAGTTCCTTGTGATAGGAGCGTGGCGTATGCTCAGATTGGGGATTGCGCTGGTTGGAGGAGCTGGGGAGATACCTTCCCTGCAGTTGCATCCTTTTTGTGCTAGAACGTCCTGTCAGCATATACAGGTATTTTTCTTGTTCTGGCGCTTGTACTCTAATCCTACAGCTGGCGAATTGGGCCATTTCTGTTAAGATCATTTGGGCAAAGGCACAGTTTTTCCATGTGGCTATTGTTGATTCTCTCACTGAGTTGCCACTTGTGGGCTTGAATTGTACTCGTAATAAGTCATCCGTTGTATAGTGTGCCAGCTCCAGAATATTGTGCAGAACTCGCAAAATATTTTCCCTGTTTAAGGTAGCCATGCTTCCTCTGGAGATATAATCTGGAGTGAATACTGTAATGTTGTTATCGGAGTCATAGGTTGTAAATTCTCCATTCCGAGCATGGGCTGTGTTTGTGGCCTGAGGAAGCCTGTTTGAAGTAGTTAGGCTGGTGTGCCCATTGGGTGGAGTGCAGTAGCGGTCCGTGCAGGGCGTACTTGCCGGGCGGTGACGTGGGGTGGGGAGGGGCAGGGTGGGGGTAGTAAACATCGGAATACGGATGAATACAGGTAAGTAGACAATTAAATTACTAAAACGAATTTCGTTGCGCGCGCAGCATCGCCAAATGCCCTGCACGGACCGCTACTGGTGGAGTGTTACCCCTTGAAAAGTTGTCAATTATATGTGGTTTCCGAACTAGGTAAAAATGCAGATTAAGCAGGCGGGCCAGAAGACAAGGCAGTTACACTGTCCACCCTGTTTGCTGAAGGAGTGGGAACTGTAGGAAAGCTGTTCCATGGAGGGGTGTGGGCTGGTCAAGCTTCATTTATGCCTGCCAAAGAGCCCAATCTTGCACTTTGCTGATGCGTTAAAGTTCGTGCTTCCTGGCTGGAGCGATGGCCATTAGAGGACATTGCGTTCTGGAAAACTGGGACGAGCTTCTGCAATATGGTTGCAGATACATGAGGTGGAGGGTCTGGGTCCACCTCGGAAGCAGTATGGCCATGATCAGGTGAAGCTAAGCACTTCCGGAGAGCCTTTGAGAGGTAGCAATTCAGATTTGGGTTCTTTTTTGTTTGCTTCTTCAAGTGTGTTTTTGCTCTTCTGGAGAGTGATTTATTGGTGTCTGTGGCATTGGCTGTGGACCCTTTGGGGACATTTCCCCCTAGAATGTCTTGGATGGGGATAGTAGGATATTTTTGTCTCCTGTTGCATTTCCCCAACGAGGCCAGCTGCAAACAGATGGGGTATCAATGGTGTCATTGTTGTCGCGGTTGACAGGTGTGGGGGCGGGAGCGAGGGCCCTTCCTGGGTAACTAGAGCCAAACTCCTGCATTCCACATGCAGAACCTGAAAGTCTGGTTTAGATGTTTGCCGCAGTTTCAGCTCTGTAACCAGGGATGCAAAAACTTCCTGGAGTGTACCAAGTTTCTCCATGATGGGAGAGCATGAACAATTCTCGCTTTGAGGATCGCTTACTACATCTAATTTGGCATCTAGTTTGTCGATTTTTGCTGTCATGTCCGCTATGACTGTGGCTATGTCGTGCATGGTCCCATCTGGAGTTCTAATTTTTGTGTCTGCCATGTAAGGGCATCGATTGCAGTGGCCAGTGTCATATTTATTGAAGCTAAGACTGAATTGTTTTTAAAGGCACCCGGATTGAGTATCAAGTTTAGTGCTGCAAGTTGTGTGTACTGTATCTAGCTCTCCCTCTATATTATTGGCATCCATCCCTGATGGAGGCTGGTTTTGATTGCAAATCAAACACTGCAGTAAAGGGGGCATGTGTGTAGAAAATATATCACCGTGAAAGCAACTGCCATGCTCCGAAGGGTGTTCTTCAATGTACCCGTTGGTGGCATTGACAACCAGTGGCGAGGTGAGCACCGATGATATCTCAGTAACCTCAGGTGGCTCATAATATGTCTCCATGTCTGAGGGTTGCTGGTTGGGCGATGGGCCTGGCTTGGCTCCGTCCATCATCCCCTTTGGTATCGCTTTGTTTGCCCTAAGTTGGCAGGGTATGCCCAGACGTGGGTCCCTTGCTCACTTTGCCACTGGATTCAAGATAGCCTGGCTGATGAGGGTTATGAACCCGAAACCGGTCCCAGGATGCTTGTTTCCGGTCCAGGGAAGACATGGCTTGGCGGTTCGGGCTGGACTGTTCCCATGAGGCACAGGGTCAGACTGATTTGCATATGGCCATGTCTGAACTGGGGTGGTGGAGTGAGCTAAAGAATGATGATGGATTAAACCCAGATCAGTTGACTGGGGGTGAGTGTTTGATTTGCTCGAACGCTCCGTCCATCATCCCCTTTGGTATCGCTTTGTTCGCCCTAAGTTGGCAGGGTATGCCCAGACGTGGGTCCCTTGCTCACTTTGCCACTGGATTCAAGATAGCCTGGCTGATGAGGGTTATGAACCCGAAACCGGTCCCAGGATGCTTGTTTCCAGTCCAGGGAAGACATGGCTTGGCGGTTCGGGCTGGACTGTTCCCATGAGGCACAGGGTCAGACTGATTTGCATATGGCCATGTCTGAACTGGGGTGGTGGAGTGAGCTAAAGAATGATGATGGATTAAACCCAGATCAGTTGACTGGGGGTGAGTGTTTGATTTGCTCTAACGCTCCGTCCATCATCCCCTTTGGTATCGCTCTGGCTTGGTGAATTAACAGAGAGGTAACCCTGCCCTTTCAGGGTGACCCATGTTGTAGGAGTTTTGCTCCAGGACTGATTCCAGGTGATGTGCTGCTGGGTCACCCCGTTTGTCAGGTATAGGCAGAGTTGGGTGTTGGTCATCCAAGGTTCCCTCAATGTGTGCCCTGTTTGGAATGGGCTCTAGTGTAAAGTATTTGCATACTGAAGCAGAGGATGGGATTGGAGACAGAACAGAGTCTAGATCTTTTAAAGGTTGGATGCCATTGGCTGGTCTTCGTGCAGCTGGGTGTTTGGAGGAGCTCTTATTTTTCCCTGTCCTCCTCTTTGTCATTGTTGGCCCCTGCCTAAAGCTGTGCAGACTATGCACCTTATGGAGTAGCTTGTAAAATAGCTTAAATGGTAGCTTGTAGGGACATTTCCAGCTAAGTTGAGGGTGCCTGCTTGTCTTATGCCGGATGGGAGGCCCTCTGCAGCTGCTTTTACACACTTTACCCCGCTGCATGAGGCAAATATAATTTGTTAAAATGGGGGCTGGAATTTTTCAGAGCCTCTCTTCCTCTGCTACCCCCTAGCTTGTGACTTTCGATTGCACCCCTGAGGCCAAAACAGGGGAGCTGAGTAGGGATGAGCCCTCACAATTCTCATCCAAATGGCTCTTCTCAGGGCAGCCTGCCTGGCAAAAGCAGATCACAAGTTTTCAGGAATTGGTGGGGTTTATTTGCGCCCCCAGTGTGGTTGCAATGTGAGGGGGCGACAGACCCCTGGGTCATTTCCTGGGTCCTTTGTTGAATCCTATGCTGGTTTAGGTGGTTTGAAGGTTTAAGTGCTGGTTTGCTGGTTTAGGTGGTAGGAGGTATGCCTCCAGGGCGTTTCCCCAATTGCCAGTGGAGCTGGACTGAGAGGGAGGCAGAAAGTGGAGGCAGGGAGCTCGCCCAAGCCACAAGCCGCACCCAGGCCTAGCTGGGCAGCCTCCAAGGAGCCGGGGCTCTACCTGGGACACTGCCGATGCTGCTGGGTCTAAACTCACTGCTACCTCATCGCCAGCCACCCCACTTTGCCACTCTTACCCGAGTCTGGTCGTCAAACCTGCTGCTTGCTGCCAGCTGTCTGGGCACTGGCAGTACGACTTGGTTGCGTGGAGTAAAGGAACAGGGAGTAAGCAGGGTAAAGGCAAGCTAGCGGCAGGTGCAGGGACACCCAGACGCCAGCCGTCACGGCTCACACTCTCACAGGCGATGGGGGCAGCTGTTGGAAGCACGGCAGCTTGGGAGCGATGAGTGTGCTAGGGGCGCCGATGGTACGCCTGCCGCTCCCCTTCGCGAGCGATAGCCAGCTACCGGCTCTCGGCTGCCAAAACTCCTGCAGCTTTGTTGAAATGAGCCGCGGCCCATGTCCCGCTCCGCTCCACTCACTGCACTTGCTATCAAAAAGCCATTTGTTTTCTCCTAATGTGAGTACATTTTAAGAAGGAGCAAATGGAACAGCAGAGAGTTGGGTAGTTCAATGATTGCAAGTACGTCAAGGCCTCAGCGCAGTTTCTTATACCACTAGATCTAATTAAGGGGACTAAAAACTTTGGGAGCAGGCCCTATAATATTTACAAAAAAATCAAATGGAGCAGACTCTGGGGAGAAGACTCGTCACAGGGGCAAATGAACCCATAGGTGAGAATAAATTGACCCAATGGAAAGCTTAGTTGCCACCTAAGTATGCCCAACCAAAATCAAGTTAACAGGACCCTTTCCCATGTGGTGTCCATCCAGGACACGTATGGTTCCATGTGGGGGTAGATTGAGGATTAATATATGCTGTTAGACCTGGCATCCTTGGCGTGGGTCTCCCTTCCATTTTTTCATAATGCCTCCACTGTTGCCGATATGTTTTGCTGGACTGAATGCTCATGGGCACTTTGCCGCTGCTAATTAGTGCCAAAGTGCAAGTGCTCCCTATCGTGAATTGATGTATGTATTGAGTGACTCCATGATTGGATGATTGGTTTACTTGTCAGTCCCTAGTACAGTGCACTCAATAGTGTGCCCCAGGGCTTATGGAATCAATGCTGCTGGTGGGCTTGCAGCACGGGTTGTGCCACCCACACGGCAGCTTGTAAAATGTGTCTCAGGCCTGCCAACGCAGGCCTGTCCGTACCTTCAGGGCTGCCATGTCGACTTGGTGAGTACACCCACTTACCAGTCCTAAACCTTCCACACATATTTGGTCACCCCTAACGTAGGCCCCTAGGGCAGGGTGCATTGTAAGTATAAGGTAGGACATGCCCTGGTGTGTGTGGCATGTCCTAATAGTGAATTACAGCCATTTTCGTTTTTCACTATTGCAAGGCTACCTGCTCCCCATAGGCCAGAATGGGCAGACTGACTATTACACCTTATAGTCAGAACTGACCCAAAGAACATGAAAAACGAATTTATTATGCCTGAACTCCAGGATGATAAAATACATCTTTTAGTGAAGTTGGTTTTAACATTCTGTGTTTGAAAATACCCACTTTTAGAAAGTGGGTATTTTCTTGCCTAACTATCCAAACACTGCCTCTGCTAGGTTGTGTATTCCTTGTCTGGAGATTGAGTGACAGGGGCTGGGGGTGGCTACAGGAGACAGGGTGAGTCAGCGCAGGGCTGAATAGAAAGATCTGCATCCAGAGTGGAGGAGGAGTTGCACCTGGGTCTGAATAGGGCTGTGCCTGCCTTCCACAATGCTGGCTCCCACCTCCTGCCAGGCGGCTGAGCACTCTGCCCCACATTCTGAAAGGAAAGAAGAGTCAGAAAAACAAAGTGCTCCAGGACTGACCAGAACTGGTTTTGGACTGAGCAGAGCCTCTCTGCCTTCAGAGAACAAAGAGAAACTGGGTATAAAAAGGGACCCAGACCCCTAGGAAATTAGATCACTTTTGGGAACAAGAAGAAACCTTTGCTGAGGAGGGCAGACCAAGAAGAAACTGAGGAGAGACTATCCCTAAGCTGAAGGAGCTGCTTGAGGTGGCCTGCAGTGGATTTGCCTGTCTGCCCGAAAGGAGAAAAGGAACTTTTGCTTTGCTGTGACTTTCCATCCCAACTTGTGAAGGATCTCCAAGGGCTTGGAAGGCTTGCCCCTGACCCGAAGTCCCAGGACCATTGGACTTCACCCCCTTTGTGAATTGCTGCTGAAACTCTGTTTCAGTGGCTGCAGAGGTAGGGAGCTGTGGCCGACTCCACGACTGACTCGGTGTCCTGTAAGCACCGCATCGAAGCACCGTCTCGCCCTGCAAGCGCACGGCCCTGGTCTCACCGACTCCGTCAACGAGCCGCTGCCTGCACCGCATCGAGGGACACGCGTCCTGCAACGCTTCGCTACGCCGAATCGAACTGGTCCGACCGACACGGTCACTGCTGCTGAGTTGAGTCCTGTGACCGCACCGGAGTTGGGCCGCTCGCACGCTTTGCGACGCACCGCCCGACTCGCACCGCTGTCCGGACTGATGGGCGCTGCGCTCCTGAATCCGGCTCCGTCGCCGCACCGCAGCCTGCCAGCACTGCATCAGAAGCACCGTCTCGCCCGCCGCGCCGGCCCTGGTCTCACCGACTCCGTCTCGGCAGCGTCAACGCGAGCCGCTGCCTGCGCACTCTGGGGACAGAGTCACTCGCCGCCTTCCCGGCCCCGCCGACCGCGACGAACAGCCATCCGGCTCGCACGCGTACCTGCCGCTTCAAGTAAAGGTACTGTGACCGAGTCTGTCTACGCTGTGTTGGCCCGTCTCGGCGCGGTCAGACCGTTAGACTCTGTTTGTTCCTCGACATCGCCGTAGCCGGAGGAGACTCGACTCGCACAGAACCTTGAATTCGCCTTTTTGATCAGAACTAAGCACTCTTGACAGTATTGTGGATTATTTTTGTCGTTTATGGTCTTGTGATAAATCTATATAAAGATACTTATTTTATAAATATACAACCTGTGAGGTGTACATTGTAGTGTTGTCACTTGATTACTGCATGTGTTCACAAATGCTTTACACACCCTGCCTCTGGATTAAGCCTGTCTGCTCGTGCCAAGCTACCAGAGGGTGAGCAGGGGTTATTTCGGGAGTGTACCTACTTTCCCTGACTAGACTCAGGGTCCCTATTTGGACAAAGGTGCCTTATCTGCCAACTAGAGACCACCAAATCTAACATATGCCCTAACAAATTTTGGCTACTGCAAATTCCTCTCAGCTCAGTCTATTCATGGTTATGAACTCATTCTTGACCCTAGATAGATCTGCTTTGGTAATACCACGGGGGCAAAAAAGAGCTCATATCTCCCCAGATTGATCATTTCCTGTTTAATATAGCCAGCCATGGAATATCTAGGCCTCTGTCACATGCAAGGGAAGCAAGGATCACTTTCCTGTTCAGGCGTGCATGCTGGTTTGGCCAAATGGCACACCAGGGTACCAAAGGGGTCAATTTAATAGAGTCCTCAACAAACTCGACTCCAAGCTCCTGATTAATACACGAGGCACATGATGGTGGAACAATCAGAAGGTGGTGAAGTGCCCTGTTCTCTTCGATCTAGAGGGCAGAGGTGTTGGAATAGTCTCAAATGCCAGCCCCATAAGTGACAATGGGGAGAAATTTGATCCTAAATACTTCCAACAAGGAGGCCATGGGCTTTCTACCGATGTGCAAGGCTAAAATTTGAATGAAACCAGTAGCACCTGAGAACCTTTGGGCTGTTTTGTGCTTACAGGGGCATCAATTGCCCTTGGCATCAAGAACCACCCCCAGATAAGAAAACTCCTGTGTGGAAACAACCTGATGGCCTTGAAGATAAACACTTCCTTGTTTCATATATTTAGGCCCACATGACATGGTGTACATTTTACAACAGTTGGTGGTTTGGCCCAGGAACCCCATAACACTCACACATTTCTGGAAGTGGGTGTTTAGGCTCATGTGTGTTCTGCCCATAATGACCCCATCATCCATGTAAAGGAACGTGGGGTCTTTTTCTTGCCCACCATCGGTATGGTTGCCACACAGGTGGACAGAGTCTCCTCAAGGCCATTGATATATAGCAGGAAGATTATGGGGACCAGCACACACCCCTGATGGATGCTCTTTCCCGGTGGGAAACTGTGGGTGTGCTCGCCAGCAGGGGCATACCTAACAAACGCTGATAAGTCAAAGTGAAGTGCACGTAGGAATTGAACTAGCCTGGGGTCCACCTCTAGATCGCTCTACATGTCATACAACCTAGACCTAACCACACTGTTGAAGACACTAGATAGGTTGATGAAAGCCAGGTAGGTGGAGTCCTGCTAGACTATGGTATACTTGCCAATAAGCAGCTGTAAATTAATACATTGCTCTACCGTGCCCAGCACCTCGTGGAAAGCAGATGCTCGGAGAAGCCATACTGATCCATCAACTGTGTGTTAGACTCAGCAACCCAAGTCAACAAACTGTTCAATACAACCCTCACAGCAATTTTTACAGCAGAATCCAACAAAGATATTGGACGATGACAGCTGAGGCACTGCAGGTCGTTTTTTTTTTTTAAACGGGGACAATGATGGCAGCATGCCATGAGTCTGGAAGACCACAGTGAGTAAAGGCATTAAAGCAATTGCAGAACCTTGGGGCCCACAGTCCTAGGGCAGACTTATACATGTCCATGGGGATCCCATCCGGGCCTGGGGCCTAACTAGATGGAGACTTAGTGATGGCCTCACAGACCTCTTCCAGAGTGAATCTAATGGAGATTGGGTAGGCAACCTCGGCCTCGTGGAACACCAGTGGTGTGTCAGAATGATATAAAGCACAGAACTGGCCCTCCCAAACCTTTGGGCTGATTTTAGTAATGGCTGAGTTGTCACTGTATCCTAAGGAACTAATATCCTTGATGAACCAACAGAAGGACACAAAGTCCTTCTTTCTGCATGACTGTACCAACCTCCCCCAGTGCTCCGTTTTTATTTCTTTGCACCTGTTTTTAAAAGACTTTTTGTACACCTCTCTATGTTCTTTGATTTGATTTTTTGGCGGTCTCTAGATATCTCCTTTAGGGCCCTATGCAGAGATGTAGAAGCCTTTCTACTGGAGGGGTCAAACCAGTTTGCCCACGTCGATACCGGCCTAACTGGTTTCATAAATAGGCCAGGAATGGCAGGAATGGCAACCCCCAGACGGACAAAGCTATTGGCCATTAGACATGAATCAGTGGGGTAAATTAGACAATTATGTATAATGTCAATATGGTTAATACACAAGTTTTTCATCATCACTCCTTGGTCCATGTTCCTGCAGACCAGGCGAAGCCCCTGAGACTTAACTGATAAAGAAGAAGAGGGGATACTAGCCATCCTAGCTTTCCCCCTGAGGAAGCCAAAGCCTAACCATAAGGGATTGTGATCACTCAGTGCAGTGACAATAGTGCCCCCACATGTGATCCACTTCCTAAGGGTCCTAGAGGCAAAAATATAGTAAATGATGTAACCATAGCCACCCCTGACAATAGTAGCTTTCGAGCAGTAAGTTGGATCAATGGCTTCACAAGCATTAAGGAGGTCAAACCTGTTAACGACATTTAGGAAAGCCTAGCTTTCAAGTCGCCCAACTCAAGGGCAACCCTCATACAGGCTGCTTTCAAGATGGGCGACTCATCGGCCTAGGACAAAGTACCAAGCTTAATGTTGAAATTTACCCCAACCACAATATAGAACCTGGAGTTCAAGTATGCTAGATCCGATCCGAGCCCTAAAATAAAACTTGACAGCTTAAAGATTTTATCGCATGCCTCAGCCCCAAAAAACCATTAGCAAAAGTTAATGATAGCCAGATAGATACCATTAGGCCAAGTTAACAAAAGGGCTCGAATAGCAGGGCACTCACAAAGAAGCAGACAGATTTAACAACCCAGAGTAACTCACAGGTAGGCCATAAAACCACCCTTGGCTCGACCAGCTGGTGATGGGGTTGCCTGTACCTTATATGCAGCAAACCCATCTATACTAACAAGGTCCAAGGACCACATTTCTTGCACGAAAATCAGGTCATGGCTGGCGGCAAGTACAACCCAATTATCATCATCCATTTTATTATGTAAACCCGCGATATTCCAAAACAGCATTTTAACCTTGAGGTGGAATCATCCGGAGCTGTCAAGATATCCTTAGTGTTGAACGCCAAATGAGGAAGGTATAGGGACCAGTCATTAAGGGCAGAGGTACCTCGTCCCCCACCTTTATTGCAAACATGAACCTGGTTCATTCAGTTTTCAGCCCTGGACTGTCCATCAGTGGCACCTCGTCCCAGAGTGGGATGGGGTCAGCAGTCTCAATGATCCCATCCCACTCTGCGACGAGTAAGGGACTGCCGCCTCCTATCATTGGCTGACCCATAACAAGGTCAGCCAATGAGAGAAAGGGGCAGCGTCAATCCTACAGGAACCACCAAGGCTTCCCTCCCACCACTCAAGATAATCACTGTGGCCAGGTATGATATTTTTTTTAAAGTTGTGCATGTATGAATATATGTGTATTTGTGCGTGCGTGCTGTGAATGGTTGGGTGCATGTGTATGTGCTTGTGAATGGTAGGTGAATGTGTGCACAGATAGTATGAGCAAAGAGTGCGCATGTAGATGTGTGAGTATGTGTATGCATGTGGTCTGCCTGACCTTCTGCTCAAATTACCGGCTGCCACTGCCTAAACTAGGAATTAATCCTGATTGTGTCTCCTACAGTCCAGTCACAGCTTCAGTGTTAAAAACTTTACTAAAATCATCACCAATAGATTGGATAAGATCCTTCCCTGGTTAGTGGGTGCAGACCATGTTGGGTTTATACAGTAAAGGTAGGAGTCTGATAATATTCATACAGTGGCCATTTAATTGAGGGGGTGGCTTTGAAGGGGATGCTAACACTTCTGGTGATTCTTGACACTGAAAAAGTATTTGGCAGAGTGAGGTGGGCTCCTGAAAGACCTGCTCTCTATGATAAAGCTGGGACGTAGAATTAAGGATTGTATTTTAGCAAATTCTGAGGCTCCCACCACCAGGCTGAGGGTCAATGGTGTCTGTTCTAAGGAAATACAACTTTGAAGGGGCACGAGACAAGGGTGTCCCCTGTTCCTGATTTGGTTTGCACTTGCCATTGAGCCCTTGGCATACCATTAGAGAAAGCCCTAGAATCAGGGGATTAAACTTAGGTGAGGTGGAGCAAAATATTTAATTGCTAGCAGATGATGTTTTGCTCTGCATCACTGAACCAGAAGTCAGTCTGCCAGCACTGATGTAATCCCTAACCAAATTAGAGTGAGTCTCTGGGATTTCTATCAACTTGGCTAAATCTGAAATACTCAATATCAGCATTCCAGCACTACACCTGCAGGCACTGAGGGTGCCAACACCGTTAGCATGGGCCAAAAAGTCTATTAGACACTTGGGCTTTAATATCTCAAGCTTCATAGCAGGTTGGACGGGTATTAACTGACCTACTTCAAAATCCCAATTCGACGCGCTGGAAAGGATTGCATGTGTCCCGGCTGGGCAGAATTATCATCATTAAAATAAATATCCTTCCCCCTCTTCTATAGCTATTCCAAACTCAGCCCACAGTAATCCCCGTGGCAGAGATATTATCCCTACAGAAACATATCGTGAAATTTGTCTGGGCTAGTGGCAAAGCTGGGTTTTCCAAAAAGCTGCTGATGTCACCTAAAGAATTGGGGGCGGGGGCTTCCCTGTGCTCATATAGTTTGTTATTACTGGACAACACACCTATGAATAGTGGTAGAATCATCTGAGAGAGCCTCTGAAGAACAATGGATTCACACGGAAAGGGCTTTAGCTGGACAATCTCGGTGGTGCACACCATGGCTACCCAAAAAAGCACAGTTCATGTAACCTATATATTTCAGAAATCATCAAAACGCCAATAGAGATTTGGGATAAACTATCAGCAAGGGCATGTCGGACAACTTTCCCATCACCATACATGCCATTGCATTGTAAACTACGATGTACCCTGGCCCATGATACAGGGCAATATGCTAGAGGGAGCGCTGGCGAGTGTGTAATACTATAGGACATGTTTAGGGGATGAATGCTCAAGTAATGTAAGGACTTTAAAGAATATAGGCTGTCCAATCAAGATAGACTTTCTTATGCACAGTTGAGGCATTGAGTATTATAATCGGTAAATAAGCCAATTGCTACTAGGCATCTTATGCCATCTGAAAAATATCCCCCACTTTCGATTCCACAAGGGGCTTGATTTCCACTCTTTTCAATATTCTCAATACATGCATCAATGCACCCAAACAACTGAATTTTCAAACACAGTGGGAGAAGGAATTAAGGGAACAGTTTGTGGAGAGAAGGTGGGAGAGGAGTGACGTATCCACAGTAAAAGCATGCCCTACTTGCTTCACAGAGAAACTGAGTAGAAGATTTGCATGAGGTGGTATGTGACACCAGATAGGTTGAAACAAATGTTCCCCAACACCTTCGATACCTGTTGGCGATGTGGGGAGAGCGTTAGCACTATGTTTCATGTGTGTTGGAGCTGTGTTAAAATCAATATATTTTGGAAAGAAGTGCTCAGACACATTGACAGCATATTGAGAATCCCTGTGACTCAATGCCTTGAAATCATATCACTGCAAGCTGGGCCCATGGGACCCATGGGGAGGGAGAGAGTATGACACATTGTGATTAGGCATATGCTGGGAGCAGCGAAGAAGTTGATTGCTAGATTTTGGTAAAAGAAAGAACCCCCAGGACAGGCATTGTGTGGCATGGAATTATGGCATACTATGATATTGGAAAAACTGCAACACAATATACAATGGCTCAGAGAACTTTTGAAAAGACTTGGGGCATGGTTATTTTACATCACTGCCTGTGCTATTTGACTTCCCATCTAAACTGCGAGCACTAGGCTCATTGAAATTTGAGTCTGTGCACCAAGCCCCTGAATAGGGATGAATCAAGTGTGGCAGAATGCCTCTAGAGATCACTGTAAAGGCTGAGGCAACGGATTTGAGGGTTGGTGGATAATGGTTGGTCAGGAATTGGCGGGAGTTACGTTTCTGTTTATATTCAGGACTTTTGCCTGATATTTTATGTTCTTATTCTTAGGAGAGCACAATGTATATGAGTGCACTTATCAGACTGCTATGTTAGGGAAAACCTGGCTTGGAAGTTTGGGATGGACTGTTCCCACGAGGCACAGGGTCAAGACTGATTTGCATATAGCTGGGTCTGAACTGAGGTGGCGAAGTGAGCTAAAGAACGATTATGGATTCAACCCAGATCTGTGACTGGGGGTGAGTGTCTGAAAAGTTTCAGCGCTCCGTCCATCATCTCCTTGTGTTTGCTTTGTTCGCCCTAAGTTGGCAGAGTATGCCCAGACGTGGGCCCCTTGCTCACTTTGCCAGCGGATTCAACCTAGCCTGGCTGATGAGGGGTGTTACCCCGAATCCGGTCCCAGGATGCTTGTTTCTGGTTCAGGGAAGCCCTGGCTTGGCAGTTCGGGCTGGACTGTTCCCATGAGGCACAGGGTCAAGACTGATTTGCAAGCTGGGTCTGAACTGAGGTGGCGAAGTGAGCTAAAGAACGATGATGGATTCAACCCAGATCTGTGACTGAGGGTGAGTGTCTGAAAAGTTTCAGCGCTCCGTCCATCATCTCCTTGTGTTATCTATGGTCCTTAGCCAATTAACTGAGATTAATTTATTATATTCCTATGCAAAAACTGTTTTGCAAAACTACATGGAAAACAGAAGCCCCTCATGCTCTTTAAGAAACGATGGATATCAACTGTAGAACTGTTGGAAATGTCCCTTTTTGCTTCTTCCTCCTATTTTTTCCTGACCTGTGTTTGTTGGCTATAGGACTCTGGGCACTTTACCACTGCTGATCAGTGCTAAAGTGCATATGCTCACTGTGTAAATTGTTATTGTGATTGGTTCTCCCTGGTTGGCATATTTGTTTTACCAGTAGGTCCCTAATAAAGTGCACTGAGTGTGCCAGGGCTGGTAAATTAAATGCTACTAGTGGGCCTGCAGCACTGATTGTGCCACCCACATGAGTAGCCCTGAAAAGATGTCTCAGGCCTGCCACCGCGGTGCCTGTGCGCAGTTTGTTAACTGCCATGTTGACTTGGCAAGTGCACCCACTTGCCAGGCCCTAACCTTCCCTTTTCTTACATATAGGGCACCCCTATTGTAGGCCCAAGGTACCCCCCTGGGCAGGGTGCAGTGTATGTGAAAGGTAGGACATGTATTGGTGTGTGTAACATGTCCTGATAGTGAAATACTGCCAATTTTGTTTTTCACTATTGAAAGGCTATCTTGCCCCATAGAAGAGAATGGGGAATGCTTTGTAACATTTTACAAGCATATCTTCCCATATGGATAAGATAGAAAAATGTAGTTTGGTATCCCTAAACTCAGGATTTAATAACACATCTTATAGTAAAGATAGTTTTTAAATTGTGTGTTTGAAAATACCACTTTTATAAAGTGGCTATTTTCTTGTTCAACAATCCTGTGTGCCTCTGCCTGTTTGAGGATTGACTGTCTGGCTTTGGAGTGACAGGGGCTGTGGAGGTGCAGTGGCTCAAGGAGTCTGGTTGAGTTAGCACTAAGCTGAATAGGCCTGATCTGCATTTCGAGTGGTGGGAGGAGTAGCACCTGTACCTAAATAGGACTGTGCCTGCCTTCCACAATGCTGGCTCCGCCCCCCTGTGATGTGTCTGGAGCCAAGACTCACACTGACAATGGATGATTTTGTGCACTTGCAGAGTGCTCCCCAGAACTGGTTTGAACTGGCCTCAGAGCCCCTTGCACAAAGAGAACAAAGACATTTTGGGGTATAAGTATTAGACACAAAACCACAGACTTTTAGATCATTCCTGGAATTCAAGAGGAACCTTTGCCAAGGAAAAGGAGCTGGAGAGACTGAGGAGAAGTACTGCCTTTGCTGTGTGTCTGGGGTTGGCCTGAAGTTGCTGTTTCTGTCAAGGAAAGGAGAAGGACTTTGCTGTGTGCTGTGTCCTCTGCTTGAAGGAGATCTCCAAGGGCCTGAAGTGTGCTGGCCTCCTGTTCTGAAGTCTCAGGGACACAAAGACTTCACCCCCAGCTCCCCTGAACTCTGCTGCTGTGAGTTCCAGCCTGCCAGGAGGCGCCTGTGCCAGTTTTGGGCCTCTGGAGGTTGTGGCTGCTGCTTGGGAGCTGGAAGAAAGAAGAAACTCAAAGAACTACGGAAATCAACGCATCGAGGGATCGCGGCTGAAGAGGACCGACGCAGCGCAGCTCAATGCCGCCGCATCGATCGCCGGCGCATCCCGGATTTCCACGGATCGTGCCTGTGAGGCAAGTTCGTCCAACGCATCACCTGCGGACCGGAACCGTCACGAAGAATCGAAGCATCAGTCCCCAAACAGACCGGATTCGATGCAACCCTTCCTCTGCGTGTAGCAGGACTGTCGCATCGCCTCCCCAAGGTCTCAGGAATGTCGCATCTCTTTGTTTTCTGACTCTGCGGCTGTTTGGCTTTTGGAACTTTCACGCATCTGCAGGTACTTTGGTGAAAAGTCACGCATCCATAGTTTTCTATGGTACAAGTTCTTGAAACCTTTTGAG
Organism: Calotriton arnoldi; assembly: GCA_963921515.1. NCBI lineage: Eukaryota > Metazoa > Chordata > Amphibia > Caudata > Salamandridae > Calotriton > Calotriton arnoldi. Next base: position 635,598 of record CAWUFW010003468.1, on the reverse strand, counting down.
AGTCATAATTTTAACTGTGTATGTTGAATTTTGGTCATTTTGGTCTTGTTTAGTTTAGATAAAGATACTTTATTTTTCTAAACTGGTGTGGTGTCCTTTGGTGGTGTTTTCACTGTGTTACTGTGAGTGTTGGTACAAATACTTTACACATTGCCTTTGGGATAAGCCTGTCTGCTCGTGCCAAGCTACCAAGAGGGTGAGCAGGGGTTATCTAGAGTGTGTTTCCCCTTACCCTGACTAGAAGCAAGGGTCCCTATTTAGACAAAGGTACCTACCTCTGCCAACTAGAGACCCCCATTTCTAAGAAGAACCAAAACATTTTAAATAAGAAAATTAAACTCAGAAAACTATAGACTAAGAATGTTCCTGTGAAATACGTTTTTGAAACTTCACTTTTCTGGGCCTTATAACAGCCCTGGTGTTCATCTCATTGAGTATGTTATGACAATAAGAAACCCAGGTAATGGGACAATATAAATCTCTGTGCAGTATATCATGGACGTTTACTGTGGCTATGCTCAAACATACATGCATAGTGTGCTTTAAAAAAACCTCAAAAACAATGCAGGTGATACAGACTAGGTCATTGTCGGTGTATAATCCAAGTTCTGGGACAGTTTTGAATTTTACAACCCACACAAGGACCACGTCAAGCATCCATAAGGACTAAACTAAAGTCTTACTGCTCTATTGCAACGTTTACATTTGTACACAAAATATACACTTTCCCACTAATCTCTAAATAAGATGGATGGGTGATGGTTTTTATAGAGTTTATCGTGGCGATGTGCCGATAAAAAAAAAGAACATACGTTTGGAAAATGACTTTTTAGATACTATTCACGAAATGTCTTTTTCAACAAAGTTCCTTTAACAGTTGTTTGTAGTAAATAATAATAGATCCAAATTGAATAAATAATTAACTTTCTAAATGTTCAAAAACATTTTTACCTTTCGGGGATCCATCAAATTTGGATACTGGGACATCAGGTATGTGCCAGAAACTGATTCTTCCGGATGTTCCTCCCGCATAAAGAATTTTATAAAATGGTTCTTTTCTCTCATTCAAAAAGCCCATTGCACAGGAAAACCCCTGCAAACAAAAACAGATTGCCTATATAAACAGAGGAATATAATATCAGAACATATTGGACAACACTCCAAAAATCCCACCGTTGGATTAATGGTGGCTGCTGGATTCCCCATCAACCAAAGTGTGGTTCCCTCTCTCTATTGGTATATAGGGAAGTGCAAGGTTTCCAACAATTAAGCTTCAAGTAACTCTGCCGCCGGAAACATTTGCTCAACATCCCATCTATTAAAGGGCATTTGTCAATGTCCATCAGACAGTCCATCCTAATAAGGGTGGTTGTTATGACCTACCTTGCTCCTGTTCGGGACCAGTTAATACCAAACACAAAAAAATTATCTCCACTCTTTGGAAGAAAACTCCCAGCGTGTCAGGGCCATTTTTTTGTTTGTTTTTCAATAACAAACTACCACGTTGGCAGTTTATTTTTGAAAAACAAAGCACTTTGCCAAGTGGAAACAGTAAACATATGGTAAACACTTGACAAAGCTCCAGTACCTTCAGCTGAGCCGCAGTGGTGGTTCCACTCAAGGCACAGTGATCCCAACCTGGCTTGCGGGGATCTCTAAGTATTGGGGATGGTCCTCTGCCAAGGGAGCTGTCGGCTATCCCTATTCTGACTTGGCATTTCCCCAAACTCTAATTCAGAATAGAAGTGTTCAGAAACCTCATAACATAACTTAACTGATTTTTTTTTTTAATATATATATTTGCGTGTATAAAGAAGTATTTTTTTGCTAATTATTTTCTTAGCCTCTGGTACAGGTTGGCAGAAAATAAATCCTCCAAATTTCAAGTGTAGGATTCCGTCCCCAATGAACTTCACCAATATAGGGACTTAAGCTTATATGGTGTAGGGATCGGCCACTTGAGCTATCAATGGCAATAAATCCCACACGGAGAATCACAGTCATTACACTAAGAAGTATGATGTGAGGCAATAGAATACTCTGGTCTCAGTCTGGTGCCTAATGAAATCAGAGTTCTTAAAAAGCTGCAATTTAAAAACAGTCAAGGGATGCTGCTTAGTAGATTAGGTCTGAATGTCAAGTATCATTACCCCAAGATGCACTTGTTCTACCCTATGCCTAAGCTAGCTAGACCATGCAGCCTCTTTACTGCAACTTTGGTACTCGGCCTTTCAAACGGCAAAGAGCCTCACTGGATAAAGCTTCCTGGCAATTGCATCCAGATTAGTCACCAATGGCAGCCTGGGGTTATCTAATTAAGGCCCAGTCTGGTCCCAAAAGGAAACCTATAGATAAACTTGAATATTTTGCTATTTTCCCTATTGACTTACATGTGGCCTAACCAACTTCTATTATATTGGTTTGGACAATAATAAAGATAACAGTTGAGTCTAAATAAATTCCTCTTTCTTAGTTGAATTTCACAACTTCATGTTGTTAATTACTTAAATTTTATTAACTTTTTCAGCATTGGCTTGAACCCAAAATTAGTTATTCTCCTAACCCTGTACCTTAGCACATTGAGGCTTTCAGATTTCTAGTGGATTACTACTCTAGTCAGTATTTTTGTTTACATTCTGGTACTTGTATTCTTCATTATAACAGTATGACTACAATTACGAGTACCAGAAGGCTCTTCCTGTACTTCACTTACATTCACTTTTCTTCATGGTCACTGTGGAGATAGATACCGGCAAACATGAGGTTTGCCGGCATCATTCTCTACCACAGTCAGATAAAATAGGCTAGTATGGCGTCCCTCATACTTTAAACACCTCCCTGAGAAATATACATTAGAGAAGGACTTTCCCAGTCACACTGCCCTAGCAGGTAAATGTTGTGTTTCTAGGAACATTAAATAATAAGGAATATATGGTTTGTTTTTTTAAGGCCCATTCAAAACATTATATTTATAGATGTTGCATCATAAGCTAACTAATAAATCCTGTCGACTATTAAGAAATAAATCATCTGGATGTTAAATTGAATGTAATTGCTTTACTTTATCTCACACAGACATAATTTCATTTAAGCATTACATTTTCTAAATAATTTTTGTTCTGAATTTTCCTCTTTTCCTCCTTTAAGATCTACCTTTTTGCACGAGTATTTCATCTAACAGCAGTTCCTCGACTAACATTTTTTTTGAAAACCCAGCAGGTTCATTTAATATTTTCAATAAATATAAAATCACTAATTTATGTGAATAGTCAACTATGGGCCAAACACGTGTATTGTGTTATGAGTAAAATTTTAATATTTATAAGGTAGAATCTTAGGAAATTATGACTCTGGAGATATCAAAATATTCGTTTTGGTAACTGTTTCAGAAGTAAGCTGAACAACATAGGCTCTTGAATGTGCATGCCTTGGGTATAGTAACTTGTACTATTTTTCTTATAACCATTTAATTAGGGACCAAGCGTTTTCTGTAATTGTGTTGTAAATTTTAATTTGTTGTCATTTTTAGGTCGAGCCTAGATAGCACATGCGCTGTCGCAAGACCTGTAGTAAATAGAATATGGAGGGTAATCCCGCCTGCCGCTTGACATTGGTTCACTCTTGCGTTGCTCTGCTTAGCTGGCTCATTATTGGCTGGCCATCCGATATGTCACTTCCGTTTTGTGGGAAGCAGCACCGACCAACTACAGTTTAGTTACGCTGTAGGTCGGTATCTCTTTCGTTTTGGGACTACTTCATCTTCTCAGTGTCCCCGGCCTCGGAAACAAATGCTTGCAGTGTCCGAGAGGAAACATCCTTCGGTTTCTTTGTTCGCGAGGGACACTCAGGCTGAAGCAGCACCAGAGGGGGTATGGTTATTTTTTAATGTACGCCACACTGCTTGCCACTAGTTTGATTTAATTTAGCCGTCCCGCTTCTTTTCATTTTCTTTTTTACATCGCAGTGCGTTCTTATGTGCACAGGCAGCAGCATACACGAGCGGTCTCGATGACTGCACCGAATTCCTTCGCCTGCTGGGTTCCCATGTGATCCTTAATATGCTATTTCATTGTAAAACAAAAGTTGTGTGAACGCGCTGGCACACAACCCCTTTCCTGAATCGCAGCGTGTTTTATATTCCTTCCTGCGTATGTAATTTCTTTTTGGCTTGCATACCCGAGCGGTCTTGATAGCACTTATCATGACCTGTGCATTCCTCCGACCGCTGGGTCCCCGTGCGATCCTTACTATATTATTTTTATTCAGTAACCTTTCCAAATTGAACTTAAAAAACAAACTTTTAAATAGCAGCTTAGTTCATTAATGAGTGGCAATGTTTCCATCAATCGGAGTCGAATGTGTGTCTGTTCTAGCAGGGCGGACAAATACACAAAACACAGTCTCCATCTTCTATCTTTACCACTGCATCTGCATCCTCCACTGTTGGTGTGCGTCATCAATGAGCTGGGTGAACAGTCGTCCGCCTCCCAGTGCTTTAAATGGACCGGTACTCACCAGTACTGAGTACCAGCACTTCTTAGATTCATCACTCTAAGTACCGGCACTGCTCTACTGCTGAGGAGAGTACCGGTACTCATGAAAAGGTAGGCTCATTGGCTGTGAGTGCTGGTGAGCAGGAGTGGAACGTGTCTCTGGCAGCCAAGGCGCCGCTTCTGTAGCCCCGATCTGAGCTCCAGCTGAGCTATTCAGCAGGCCTCATATGAATAATGTCTGGGTGCTCACCATCACGCTGTGCTTGACAGAGCAGGGTCCGTTCAAGCCCTGTGCTGTCAATCACATTCACACTATCCTGTGCATTTGTGCAAACACAGGAATCATGGCAGTCCCCTGGCAGTGGCAATCAGGCTGCGGCCAGTCCAGCCCTGGTGGCAATTAAAAAAGCCATGGTAGGTGAAGAGTATATCATGGCTTTTATCATACCCGAGTCTTTTGTGTGTCTGCTTATGTTTGTGTGTTTGCCTGCATTTGTATGCCTGTTTTTTGTAAGAAAAAAGTGAGAGGAAGAGAGAGAGAGAATCAAAACACTCTCAGGAGGTATTTTAAAGAAAAAGGGTGGCACTTTGTGTGTACATGTCTGCTCGGCGACAAAGATTCATAAATAACGTAGTTGGAAGGGTCGGTGGGTGAGTGAGTGAGCGGATGGATGAGTGAGCAAGGGTGGATGTATAGATTGATGGATGGATGAATAGATGGATGGAGTGAAAGCATGGATGGATGGGTGAAAGAGGGTGGATGATTGGATAAAAGGGCAGATGATGGGTGGATAAGTGAAAGATTGGATGGATGAATGAAAGGGAGGGAGGATGGTTGAAAGGGTGGATGATGGATGAGTGAAAGGAGGGATTGAGTGAAAGGGTGGATGGAATGAAAGGGTGGATGGAATAAAGGAGTGAAAGGGTTGCTGGATAGATGAGCGAAAGGATTGATGGATGAGCGAAATGGTGGAGAAAGATGGATGAGTGAAAGGATGAATGGATAGGTTTGGAGATGGATGGATGGATAGGCTTGGTTATAAAGGGTTGACAGACGGAATGGTGAAAAACTGAATGATGGATGAAAGACTGAATAGACGACAGAATGTAAAGGTTAAATGGTGGACATCAGCAGGTGAATGGTAGGATGAAAGGATAGATCGATGGAAGAGACAAGAGATATCTCCTGGGAGGGTCATGATGAGTTGCTTAATTTGCTTGGTGCCATAAGAGCTTTGGTTCGAAGTGGGGGTATTTTCAGTTTCTTCCTACTCACGTGCTCAAAAATATATAGTATTGTGCCGAACAACAGCAATCAACAGTATGGTATTAAGAAGGTGCAACTATTGCAAAAAAGGAAATGTTAACATATTATCGCATTTCTCTTTCATTTTGTGTAATGAGTTAACCTGCTTTGTTTATATAAACACATTTCTCATGTGTTTTGGTATGTACTGCAACTAATATAGAAGTCGTTAAGTATCATCATGTCTTGCCCTTAGCCCCGCCCCTAGCCCCGCCCCTCACTACGCCTCTAGCTCATTTTAATGGATACCTGCACTTATTTTTTCCCATTTAAAGCACTGCCGCCTCCCACCACAAGATGCAGTCGCTTATGTGAGGACTTACTGGGTAAGTGTTGAAGTTTTTATTTTATACTTGGCTCATTCCTCCGGTGTCCCTTTATAGCCCTTTTCGTTTGTTTTATTTCCTTCTGCAGTCTGGCACTCTTATCTTATAGGCCAGTAACTTCACCGAAGGGTCACGTAAACTTCACTTAAAACTTAACCCAAGCACGTTCGCAAATTTCTTAACTGTAAATGCATTTTCCAGGGAACATGTTACGGTTTTTAAAGTTCTGCTAATAATTTCGTCCTCTTCGTGCAGCTAGTCAGTCTCATGCACCTCCGTTGCTCCCTCACCCCGCCGACTATCCATTTTTCCCCTCACAGTATCCTTTGTTGCTCTCCAACACCTAGTGGTACTTTAAAAAAAATGTTCATTTTGTATTCCGTACATGTGTATTTGCTGTTATGATTAGAACTGCTTATACAGCTAAAGTAAAGAAATAACTAATTTTCGCAGGAGAACAGTCTACTGAAAAAATAGACAGTAAGAGATGTTGCCTGGATCATGTGCCCAGAAATGAATTGCAGGATAGAAAGGCATTATTCATTTTGTCATCTCATTTGTGGCCCGTGTCTATACAGGGTGCCCACACAAAGACAACTACTCACATATTGCTCTGTCCTTTCGTGGCACTGAAATTATTCCCACCACGAGGCTCAAGCATGCTCTTCGTTGTTACCTTTTACCATTCTGACTACACTGTAATCCAGAGTTTATGAAGAGGCCTGTTCTCGGTTGAAGCACATATATTTTCCAGCCAACCCCACTTCCCACCGTCTCCTTTGTTGATCTCCCACACCTAGTGGTACATTAAATAAAATGTTCATTTTGTTTTAGGATGGGAGGTCTTGGCAGCTGCAATTTGCCACTGGGCCTTTCCTCACTACAAGAAGTGTTTTTGCGTAAGTGTATTTTCCTTTTTTAAATGTATCAATCCAAGTGGCATACGCAATCTTAGATCAGTAAATATAACAAACACTTGCAACGCAATAGGTCTCGCATTTTTGAGAGTTTAAGCTATTGGCAATATAAATGACAATGCCTTTTATTTGTATGTTTGAGAAACATGCAAGTGGTGTGGAAACACGCACATTGTATTTATAGTCCTTGCTTACCAGAAGTAAGGCTGTAAGAAAAACAGGCGCAGTTACTGCCAGCCTTGCTTCTCGTAAGCAACAACTATAAGTACAAAGTGCGTGTTTATGCACAACTTGCAGGTTTTCAAAACACATAAATAAAAGACATTCTCATTTACAATGTCAATAGCGCAAAACATTACGTAAATGCGAGACCTAGTGCATTGCAAATGCTTGTTTATTAATTTCTGTTACCGATTATCATTTCCAAATTCCTGAGGAAGTGACCTTTAGTCTCGAAACACCTGTTGGTTGCTTGTCAGGGTCAAGATTTATCTGAATTCAGCGATGAAATACTGTATATTTTTATTTATTTTACAATAAAAAGTGGAACCAGGAATTACAGGTAAATTGGCACCTCCTTGTATAAACGTTCATGTTCTATTCACCAATGCGAGGTCTGGTGAATAATACGTGAGCGCACCTCAATGCGCTGGACCAACATCTCTGTTCCTTCAAAATCAAGTGTAGCTAACAGAACATACCCTATACTTTACAACCACATTCACAGGGTATATTAAACCTTGACTAAGGTCATTTATTCATCACTTCTCATTCGTGGGTTCTTATCAAGCTCTTTCAGCGCAAAAGAAAGGCTCCAATGCGTATGTGTAGATATTGATTGAGGAATGCCCCCAATGTGGCCTCAACAGCTTCAAAGTTAAGGTCAGAGTAATGACCTCACTGAGGTAATTATAATTAGGGGGTACCCGGTAATCCATGTTGCACCCAAAAAGTGGCTGTGATATGGCAGCTTAAATTTTTTTAACTTAGAAACTACATGTGATTTGTTTTCAGACTGTCTAAATATGTTCCTATAAGGGTTTATCCTTTCCCTGTAATTGGATAGCTTAGCATAAACGATGCCTGAGGTGGGCAGAGCCATTCCACATGGGCCAAGTGCTACAAATGGAGATGGTTTAACTTCCTCAAGTTCAACTAGCCTGAGGTTTTAACAGAGGTAGTTTGCATGCCAACAACTAATAAAGGGAATAAACTCAGATTTGAATTAAAAATTTTAGTTTTCTGTGCGAGATAAAAAAAATATTAACTGACATGATTTCTAAAATCGATATGGAGCCATGCCAAAATCTGACACTTGGGGCCACATGTATGAAATCAGTTTGCATTCGCAAATGATGCAAATCTCTAAATTTGACTGTCTACGTATTCAAAATAGCCTTTCAAGATGTATGAAAGGCTTTCTAGTCGCAATTTTAGGTAATCGCAAAAATTGCAATTACCTAAAATTGCAACTACAAAAAGGAAATCGCAATTTGCGATTCCCTAAGCACATGCACCAAGTATTTTCTAAATGCAAACCATGCATTTAGGAAATGCTATTACCATTGATACCAAGTCGATGGTAACCATGTGCAATTTTAGAAAAATGCACAAAAATTCATTTTTCAAAGTGAAATGTAGCGCACACATGCATTTGTGCGCTTTACATGTGCACATTTATGTTGGGGGTGCTTCAGGGGGGCCATAGGCACGGGCACCCCTGGTATTGCATTACCTAATTTGCGATTACCAATTAGGTAATCGCAAATTAGGTAATGGAAAACCATTCGCACCTATGGGCCTTAGGCCCATAGGAATGAATGGAGTAGTATTACCCAATAGTGATTACCTAACCACAATTGCGTATCTTTAGGAATCGCTATTAGGTAATCGCTTTTTTCTTACATACCATTTTGCATTCCATACATAGTGACGACCTAAAATTAGCTATTTAAGGAATACAAAATATATTTTTGACACATGTGGTCCAACATGACTATCTTCGCACAAAGTTATATATTCTACACGGAAGGGAGAAAATGTAAACCACTTTGCCAAGTAATAAGGTTTCCGGACGCATTGAAAGTAGCCACAGTTTCTCAGGACAAGCTATAGAATAGCAAAAAGCTTTGAAGGAAAAATAGATTTCATTCTTTCCATGGTGCTTTAGGTCTTCATTGGTTTCCAGTGATATTGGTATTTAAGAATTGAAAGCTCAAACTCTAGTGCAAAGCTGACGCTGAAGCTGGTACCACTCCAAAACATTTGTAAGAAATTAGAATGAAATGTTTTACATTTTGTACCCCACAAATATTCCAGGAAACTATGGCGAGCGAAGTGAAAATTGTTAGGTGTAGATTTCGGCCCACATGCTCAGGCGAGCACAATTGGACTACATTCTAAAAAGGAACTTCAGAACATTTGGCAACCAAGCTTTTATGTAACGTGGGTTGTGTAGCTCATTGTGTTACCTCGTTTCCATCCATGCCTGTGGAGCAGAGCAGATGAGGAGAAATTGTTTCTTTCAGTATCCGTCCGTCAGCAGGGTGCGCGCTTTTTGAAAGTCCGCTACATAAAGGAAATGAAAAACAAGCTTTAGAAATTCTTCTTTTGAAAATGGTTGTGGAGAAAAGGATTCGGTGGCCTTAAAGTTGATTAGGTCAGTAACTCATTACAAGTGACTTGTAAAATGGAATCAGAGCACCAGCTGCCAGGGTCCCGCGTGGTCAATGCCGGCCTCTCACCCCTGCTGTTCTCAACAAAGTTGCCCGGCTGCCACACTCCAGCTAAATCTGGCTGCGCCACAGTCGTTCTGTTCTGGGTTTTGATCATGTGTGACATGCAGTGATTTCCTATAATGAACCCACCCGCAACGGTTCATCCTGTACCTGCACTCGCGGCCTTCTCCTCCCATCTGAGCACACCTGTTAAGCAGCTGGTAGATGAAACTGCTGCAGTCCTCGGTCCAGATAATGAGGCGGTTTGCCGCCAGGAACTCTCCCCCAGCAAACGGCTGGCCGTGCTCGCAGGCCTCCGCGCACAGCAACGAGAAGTCACAGTAATCGTAAACCTGAAGGAACAAGAACACGGACAAGAAAAAAAAAAATCCAATCTGCAGTAGTAGTTTTCGTACATACAACCACAACAGTTGTAAGTGAGTGAAAAGAAAGACACAATGTATTTCTAAGCAAAACACACCACGAGGCACATATAAAAGGTGTCAATTTAACTGCATAACATGGGTACTTGAAGCATAGACCTTTGCACTTTTGACAGGTTACAGTTGATTATAGTTACACAGCTGAATGGTACTCGTTTTATCAACCACAGAAGGATGAAACACTGGGCGGGCCTACTCCATGAGCAGGGAATCAAACATAGACCCCTGACAAGGGCACATTAGTACACTGAGTCACCAGACCTGGATCCGATGAACAGTCAGTATCACGGCCTTTTGTGAACGAATATCCCTCAAGGTTGAAGAGGGTGGGAGGGTTTTAAGAATGGGGACTGGGTTAAAGCAATGGGTTGGGAAAAGTGGCGAACACCAAAGAAATGTATAAAAAAGGCAACAAAAAAGTAGAAATAAGGATTCATCACTCCGAGCACTGGAGGGTATTACTTGTTTCACCACAGATCCCTTTTGATGTAAGTTAGGGCACAGGAATACCATAAAAAGCATCAAAATAGGACCTAAGCAGTAAACGAAATGGTGTTTTCATGCCTGTGTTGGATACACATTATTAATTTTATCTATTTAACAATTTTTGTTGGGTTCCTGCACTAACTGAAGTGTTGGACTACTTTATAATAGCAAAATTAGAGAGAGGGGTCCTACTCACCAAAAGGGACAGGACACCAAATGACACTAAGTCAAAAACAAATTCCCTTTGGGATTTCTCAATAGCATACCATTCTCTTTATTACCACATTCAAACTCTTATTACACCACCAGAAAAAGTAGTTCTAGCCAAAAAAATTGCCAATACAGAAGAATGTTTATTAAATAGATCTATTCAGTACAATAAAACTGTTAAAATCCACAATATTTGTTATCACAGATAAAAACAACAATCCACATCAATTCGTAATATGTCCAACATAAATAGGAAAACATAAAATGCAAAATTCATTGTCAAATAATTATCCACAATCTAACCACTATTTATAGCAGGTTCACCAAATGTATTTTTGTCCATAGGAACCCCTACATAGCGGTAAGGCAAACAAGGAACAGAAAGCGACGCGTTTCGGTGGTATCAATGGGTCCAACCACCTTCTTCAGGCTTAACAAATGATGTCTCCCAGCACTCTTGTCTAATTAAAAAATTTATATAAAAAAAATATATATATATATTATCATCAGACCAGATTGTTGTACACATTAAAAAACAATTTACTAAAATTCAATCTAGTTCTTAAGCATTCTGTACAAAATCTAATTGTCATACATATGCTTAAAATAAACACATTTTATATTAGATTCTTTGGCTCTAACCTGGTGTGTCTATATATTGATTCACAGCTTACAATCAACCACTCCTATCACACTTAAAAGAGATTTGATAAGATTTACATTTCCGGATCAACAACTCCTGTCACACTTCGAAGGGATTTATAATTATGAATCTAGCACACACTCAATTACCAAGACTCATACTTTCCGCACTGATCAAAATATAGTATTGATCAAAATATAGTATTGGGGTATGAACCATACGACCTCACAGAAGCACGGGAGATACATTTCCCGCATTACTGCTGCTAAAGAACTACACGTGCTGTTCGGGTCTCCTCAGAGTTCGGGGTTTGATCCTGACGTACGTAATTGTGTGAACTATTTTATATTGACTTGCTCTGCAACTTGACCTGATTACATTTATAAATACTTCATCTTAAGAAATTCTTGACTACAGCAAGCCCTGAAGTAGTCCGCATGAGGACGAAACGCGTCGGCAATCTTGAATTTTAAGAATTTGTCTATGAATAAAGAATAAAAGAACTTATGTACCTACAATCAAAATCTACCAGTGCCTTTCTTTGATTGGGAAGATCTTGACGGACTGTTTTTTCTTGCATTATGATTATGGTTAATAAGTAACCTCTACACATAATTTACTTATTTGAGTGCAGGGCCACCCATTGTTCAAGCAGTCACAGACTGCACCTGCCTTCAAGGGGTTCTCTAATCCCCTTCAAAGGTGAAGGCAGGTTGCCGACTGCACTGTGAAAACAAAGAACGGCTGTAAAGCAGCCATAACATTTTTCACCTAAATGCGCTGCCCCCGGGGCAGCGCGAGTTCGCGGCTGCCCAGGGGGCAGTGCATTTATCATAATAGAGCACACTTTCATTATTTACGCCGGGTGCACCCTTTTAAAGGTGCACCCAGTGCAAACAATGAAAATGCGTATATTGTATAATGTAGCCATAGGATTACAATATTACACTACCCGCTCACACCCACAGCCTCAGAGCCCAAGTTTTGTGTGGTCGAAGACCTTCACTATCTTGGATCTGTCCAGACACATTTCATTTTCAGCCTGTTTGCAGTAGAGCAAATAGGAACTACCACAAATGTCTGTAGCCAGTGCATGGGAACCCTTACTCCATTGGTCAGAAAGGAACTAAGAGGCTCTTAAGGTGTCTCCTACCCATAGGCTGGTGAACCCTACAAAGCCGGACCCTCACCCAGCCTTCCTCAGAACACTGCTGGACTTGCGAAAGGATACTATATAGACTGAACCTTCTGTGACCTGTGAGAAGGACCTCAGATTGTTGGACCATTTCCACTTGAAATTCAAGGACATAATATCTCCAAGGATCATAAGGTTGAAGTCAGGGGTGGCTCCAGGACATGAACAAGCTGAAGCGTACATTCCTGTGAAGAATTCCAGCTGACCAGTGGCAACTGGACCTGGACTGACTTTGTTGTTGTCCTCTGACTGACACTCTGAGAATCTGCAAGTGTCGTTCACTGAGGTAGTGGGGGCCTTAAAATCTACTCATGTGGTTGATCAGACGCAAGAAGAAAGTTTGAAAACTTTGAAAAATGTTTCCTCTATAGCTCCATTTCGGCCGTCTGGAAAAAGTATGCAACCAGCAATTCAATGCCGTAGGATTGAATTTCAGCTTTGTCCCAGACAACGCTCCAAGCATCTCAATAAAAAAAGGAGCATTCAGCTTTGAGATTTAGAAACATTTCAGTAAGAAATCTCCAAAGAGTTAAGGGAAATCTCCAAAGCTTCATAGGTCAGTGAAACCAACCTGCTTTAAATATCTGGCCTTCGATTCCACAGCGGCGGCTGCAATTTCAGAGGCAACCCCCTCAAGGAGTATATTTTTCCAACCTCTAACTTCCAAACATTTACTGGGACCAATCCACTTGGTATATCCAATCAAGGATCAAGTGCGGTTGGCCCTAAATTGCACCTAGGTGCCGGTCTACCACTTCCATGGATTACCATTGGCGTTTTGAAATGCTTGCCACTATTTTCACTCAAATCTTTAAAAAATCATATCTCCAGTTCACCTTATTGGGTTTTTGTCATTTTGCTGTTATTTTTCTCATAACATTTTTCTCTATTCATCTAATTAGGCTTGTCATTTTTCCTGCTTTGTGTTTTGACTTTATTACTATTTTGCCACTGCATTACTACATTGCCCTAAATTAAGCCTGTCTACTCTGATATAGTGAGCAGATGTGACACACACCTAGGCAGGCCTTCTTTTGTCTTTCTAGACAGCTTGGCTCCAAACCCAGTGGGAGGGAGGAGCTGCCCCAGAACTCGTTTAGAGTGACAACAAGGGAGGGCTTACCCATTATCATAATCCACAAAGGTATTTTGTTCCTAGATAGTGAAGTGAGGGGAGGGAAGAAGAAGATATTGGTCAGTAATGGATAAACAACTGGATTGGAGGGGGGTTCAATTGATCAGAAGCAAGAGCCCTCACACACCCAGATGGGTGTCATGCTTCATAATTTTGCGTAATCTGATACACTGAGGGATCATGTGTGCTGGACCTTATAGTTCACTCCCTCTCCCTCCTTGCTCTCTTTGCCCATTATCATTTCCACAGTTCTGGGTGAGCACAGGGAGCTCTGGCCAGGGGAAGAAGGGTTCTGCAATGTTGGATTTAGGTGGGGAAGGGATCTGTGGTATAGGTTACAGCTAAATACACAGGAAGTGCTGCAAAAATGGGTAGGGTCAACACTGGGAACTTTTCCTCTATTGATTAGTATTAGACCTGGCATCCTTGTGTGGTTTCCCTTCATTTTTTGCCTTCAGGGCTCTTGTTTTTACTGTTTTCACTGGCTTCGTTTTTGCTAGTTTTAGGAATCGGGCACTTTAACACTGCTAATCAGTGCTAAAGTGCATGTGCTTTATACTTAAAACATGGTAACATTGGCTTATTGCAATGCCCAACGGAGTTAAAGTGACCCAAAGGGTCACTTTAACGGAGATCTTTTATTGAAATGCCGTATGATGAGTGCAAGGTAGAGTATAAGCGGGGTGGTTTCTTAAGTGTAAAGATGTGAGTTTAAAACTGATGAGGGAGGTCTCTAACTATTCTTTAATAACTGGACCGCCCTGTCAGATTAATAGCCTTTATAGGTAAATGCTATCAATGGGGTCAGAAAGTACCCTAGTAGTTATATGTGAGTACCCTGCCTAAGGCCTCACTCTGAATCGTCAGTCGTGAGCACCCTCCCTAAGGTCTCACTCTGAATCTTCAGTCAACATGTTTCGCACCCCTAGTTTTTAGGAGGATCCGTGGCACTTCATCAGGACAGTAAAAAATGAGTAATTATTATACCCCACAAGTGTATCAAAAAGTGGTGACCCTAAAGTGCTACCTACTTTACTGAGGTTAACTATCCAACCTGTCAAGAGAAAAGAAAGAACAGGGTTATCATATTCCTGGCATGAGAGGCTCTCATTAACGAGGACGTCCATTATCATGGACCAGAGTGTCAGTCTGGTGTTGGAGTGGCTACCAGACACAGAGACAAAAACAAGAACAAGACACACAGAACATGGATATATAGGTTAAAGAGCCAAACTGTAAGAATGGCTCACATTGAGGTTGTCTTTGTACAAAATTGCCAGGCTATGGGAATGGAGGCTGGCATTTCCAAACATGAATCGCCGCAAATTACAGCAAAGTATGGCAGGCATTATAAAAACAAGACACATCGTGTAGGTAGTGCACATTCACACTGAAACGGTACTCTGTGCAAGCTCTGTGGACTCTCGTGTGTAATCACCATTTGTCTATTATACATATGCTTGGGCACGTCAGTGCGTGCCATTATTTTGTATTTGACAATGTTGTTTAAAAAAAGGGGGAGCGCATGGGTGACAAGTGCGTGCTATTGTTACAGTCATTATTCTTGCCTCCAATGACATGAGATATGTACCATGGCCTTACCTAAAATTAGAGATATAGGTACCTCTTGGGGTTTAGCAGAGGCACCGCGCTCAGTCGTGCTAGACTGGGCGTAAGTATAAAAACACAAAAAGTAAAGCCAGAACGGGCCACGCCACAGCGAAGGAAGTGATAGCGTGGGCCGGCCCGGAAGTCAGCGTTTGTTACTCACAGTAACTTGAGTGCGGTCCAGTGGTCACACCTACCCTGGGCCTCCGTGTCCCCGAATGAGACCGCAGGAGCCGCGGGTTGCCTTTTTAAAGAGGAACAGTACAGTAATCAAATACCCGCCTTACTACAGAGCAGACTAGACTGCATAGGTTTATGGCACCTTTAACAGTTTGCACGACAGCAGATCAAGACTCCAAGACCACAATACTTTCATAGTGAGAGGGGAGGATTTAGTCCTGTAATTTTGTTTGGGGTCAAGTGTCAAGCTGATTAGAGAGCCTCTGTTGCCCTCCCCTCTCACTTTGTAGCAATCAGTTTTTGTTACGGAGGCCGATAGACACTTTATAGAGAATTAACAGTTTCATCCGATTTCTCTAAAACAACAGCCTAAGAGCCCACGAATGTCAAAACATTTTGACAAAAGAGAAATGTTGGCCACCTCACTATTTAACGAAGTGTGCGTTGATAAAAGCAATAAAAATGGATCTGGATCATGTAAAAGTCTCAAACAGTTATTCCTCCAATTAGAAAGACTTATGATTAAGGAGAGCTCAGAGTGGTGGGAGGTACAAAGCCTCAAGTAATACTTGGATAGAAAATTAATACAGATAGTTTTACGAATAAATATTTTTCCTTCAGCAGAAGATATGACAAAGGAAATGGCATAGAAATGGCATCTGAAGTTACAGAATATCTTGTATGATTTAATAACAATGCTTATTGAACAAGCTGAAGTTACTATAAAATTTCAAAATTAAATCACTAACGTGAAGAAAGATATAGATGATTTAAAATGTGAGGATTTGGCAACCAAAAACTATGAGATTTTAGACCGCATACTTGAAATATCAAGATAAGATGAAAAATAAGAAATTGTTCAAATTAGAAAGAGATATCCATGATTATAATTCAGGAAGAATTTATTCCTATGCGAAAAAATATGATGGAGATTCAAACAGAAAGAAAGACCTTAACCAGACAAAAGAGAAAAGTAGCTCTGAAATCTCTCTAAGCAGCGTAGCTTGACTTACCACTTTTGTCCCTCAACCTAAATCTCCTTTTTTAAAGGAATTACACAGAATGCAGAACTTATGGCAGCATCCTTAGCATGAAAGGATATGGACAGAAAACAACCACCACCCGAAGACACCAAAAGAACAGAAGAAGAAAGACAGCAAAGGGGTCAGGACAAGACTACAAACAAAACAAGACAGTAACAAGAATTTAACATATTATTGAGTTTATCTCATCAGGTCTTAACATCAGAACAATTGCGTGTTCTAAATAAAAGATTGAACTTCGTACCGTCCCGCCATATTGATTTCTTTCATTTTAAAGTGGATTTGTTGAAATTTGTACACAAATTGAATTTTTTCTTTTAGATTGTTCCACTGAAATATCCCCAGAGAGCAGGAGATATTTCTCATTCTATACATTCAATCAGAGATTCGGAGGATATCCAAACTCTAGTGTCACTATCAGAGTCAAGTCCCACGACTTTAGAAGAACTAGCTAACATACCAATAGAGAGTGGCTTGAAGCGAAAATGTTTCTTTTTTCCTAGGTTTGGTAATGAAGATAATATTGATATATTTGAAAAATGTGGACTACGAGATATAGGTGATTTAAAGTTTGATCGTAAAGTATTAAAAGTAACCAAAACATAACAGTTAGCACTTCAGTCTTTGCAGAATAACAGCAATTGTTATATGTAAGGCAGATAAAGGAGGTTCCTTTGTAGTTTTAAACTATGAGGATTACAATAAAAAGTATTTAAGACACCTCTCTGACTGGTCTTGTCATGTACCTTTAACTCTGACTTTGGTCAGGAATGCAGAAATGGAATTCACTAAGTTTCTAGTGAAATGGAGAGATTTTGGCTTATTGAGTGATGAAGAATATAGTTATTTAAATATTCAGAATCCAAGGACTTCGGTAATCTACTTTCTGTCCAAGGTCCATAAAAATCCCATCACTCCTCAAGGTAGACCTATAGTTTATAGTAACAACTCTTTGTGTGAACGCCTATCAGAGTACATCAACATTTACATTGCACCATTTGTAAAGGATTTGCCCTCATACATAAAAGATTCTACTGATTTCTTAAGAAGTATTGACAACATTCCCTGTGAAGATAAAATGCTTTTGGTTACAATGGATGTGAACTCTTTGTATACGTGCATATCCCATACGGATGGAATTAAGAGTATGAAATACTATCTTAGCGGCAGATGAGCTAATCTATTATCACATAGCAGAATGTTGGTAGAGATGGCTAACTTTGTACTGACCAATAATTTTTTCCTCCATAAAAACTCTGTTTATCAGATGTGTGGAACCACAATGGGTTCTCAGTTCGCACTGTTGTATGTATCCCTGTTCATTGGCAACTTTGAAAGACAAATGAGTTATGGTGAATTTTCAGTATACTTTGAAAACAATGTATTATAATGGCTGAGATTCATAGAGAATATTTTTCTCATATGGAAGGGGGACATCGTTACTCTAAAACATTTCTATTCAACCTTCAACTATAATTCTTTGAATATTGAATTTATTGAGTACAGTACTAAAATCATAATTTTTTAGATTGCACCATATACATTGAAAATCAGAAATGACTGAGCACCATATATAGGAAACCAACTTCAGTGAATAGTCTGTTACATTTGACTTCAGCACATCCGTCTCATTAGAAACATAACATGCCTTATGGAGAACTACTTAGAGCCAGACGGATCTGTAGTAATAATGCAGACTTTGAAATTGAGGCCACCAAGATTAGAACACGTTTTATCGAACAAGGTTGCAGCCCCAAAGCGATTCAAAAGGCTTTTAACAAAATCAAACAAGTAAAGAGAACAGACTTGTTGTACAAAAATATTGACAGACCTCTGACCACTAAAACTAAAACCTCCAGGAGCAGTGGCACCATTAGGTTCATCACTAGGTAAAATAAAGAGAGTCCCATGATACATGAAATCTTTGACAATCATTGGCAGCTGTTAAGACAAGATAATGATTTAAGCAAGCATCTACACATTCGACCTCAGATTACTTTAAAAGAGGTAAATCTTTGAAAGATACTTTATGTCCTAGTGACTCGATTAGTTACTCGAAAAATGTTCCTAGGAGAGAGAGAATTTTAGATACCCCGGGTTTTTATAAATGTGGTAACGGCATCTGTCGTAATTTCACATGTGGCAAACAGATTTTTGTGATGTAGAGAAAAAGAATGTATTGTCGATTAAAGATTTTATGAATTGCAACACTTGTTTTTGCATATGTTAGAAATTGGATTTCTGGTTAGCTAAGGCTTGCGCCAAAGCCAGGCAGAAACCACCACTCTAGTCTGGGCAAGGGAGTTACACGCTGGAGATAACCCCTGCTCACCCCCTTGGTAGCTTGGCATGAGCAGTCAGGCTTATCCCAGAGGCAATGTGTAAAGCGTTTGCGCAACACACACACACAGTAGCAACACACTAGGCACACCACAAAAGAAACTCCACACAAGGTTATATCAAAAATAGCCTTTGTATTATCATAAACACATTAGAAACATAATCACACATTTACACGGTGCCAACTGGCACTAGGCAATATTCACAGGGGATAATATACAGGACCAGGCCAATCGGGCCACGGTCAGAACCATCAGAACAGGTACGTAAATCTAAAACACAACCAGTCACTACTGGTACCATAATGACCTAAGCATTATCACATTAGCATTAGATCCCATCCTAAAATATCATAGCATGACATTAGGCATATCCACATTAGGCCCAAACCTAATTATCATAAACACATTACACACTAGGCCTCACCAGCATAAACACATTATGCATAAACATCCTAAACATAAACACATTATGTCATAGGCATCACAAGCATAAATCACATTAGGCATAAAGCATATTATGCAATCATCATATTAGGCGTAAACACATTATGAAACACCCATATAAGCCTAACCACATGATGCCACCTCTGCGGGCATTACCTTAGGGCCTTGCGCCCTACCAACATACATGTATCCACAATGACCCCCCAGGCCAACTGGCCTTCATACGGGGCTCAAATGCTCTATGTCCCCAAATGTCAGGGCTTGGGCTGCCAATGCAGCAACATGCAAAGTGCGCACTTGCGCTGGCCTAAACGTTGCAGCTGCCGCTAATTGCTGCGCAGCTGTGAAGATGCTGGGGCACTGGCACTCACTGTGCCCTCTGAACAAATGTGCCCAATCGTGGCAGCTGCCCTCTATCAAGCGGGGCAGCTGTGAAAAATGGCCTGAGCCCCCCCTCTTGGAACAACTGTGTCCCCACGTTGCAGTTGCCCGCTACAGCGGCACAACTGAGAAACAAAAAGAGGCACTGGCACTACTGTGCCGCCTGAGCCCCACTCTGGGACTCTATACAACCAAAAGTGCCCCCAAATGCTGCAGCTGCCCACTGTCAGGCGGGGCAGCTGTGAAAGCCACACGGGCACTCACGAGGCCTTCAGAGTGGCCGCGGAGGGCGGGTACCGACAATGTGCCCCGACACGCCCCCCCCCCCAACAGGGTTACAACTGAGCCCTCACTCACCGGGGCTCTGTGGATGATTCTGCTGGCTTTGCTGGTCACTCAGCGGTCCCCATGCTCTGACAATGCACCTCGGTGGGTCCCGCCTTCCTTGGGGCCTCTCTCTTCGTTTCTGCTGACACGGCGGGGCTCTCCCTTGCACACGGGAGCCCCGCTCACCAACCGGCCGCCCTCACCGCTTCTCGCTGTATACGGGGGGCTCTCTCTCTCTCGATCACGGGAGCCCCGCTTCACTATAGGCACCGCTTGGCCGGACTTCCTCTTCCCTCAGGCTCCGCCCACAGTCAGGCGGCTCTTGCCTGGCTTCCGGGTGCGGCGGCACTCATCTTCGGCCGCAATGCAGGGTGGGCACCCGCTCGCCAAAATAAAATCATCAATGCGGGGTGGGCACCTGCCTTGAACCAAGTGTCATAAGGTTTCTGCACATACAGAGCTATGCACAGGATAATAGGACCTCGGAATATAGTGGTGAGCCAACCATAGACCTTAGCACCCAAAACCCCAACCCAACTAGCCTTAGCGTCCCATTAGCACCAATGTACCAATGATTAGACAACCCAGAACACGGTATCTCTCTCTCAGGACTCGCAGAGGCAAGAACACTCTTTCGTCACTCACTCGTACCTGTCCACAACGTGCGTAATAAGAGACACTGTATAATTCAAAACGTTTATTTCGACTTACGTGCTCTAAGATACAGTACACGTGTCAGTACTACTAGCATAATACATATGAATAATATACTCAGCATAGTTACAACTCCATAGAATACGAACGGGGAAAGCATCTCATAAAGCAGTGGATATATGTCTAACTAACATTACCACCCTCCCCGTGCTGGAAGCTAGTTTATTATACAAATAGAAGACCTTTGGGCTTTGACTAGCGAACCCCCATACCTCAGTCTCTAGATGCAAAACTACATCAGCAGACAATCACAGCTCCTCTCTCTGGAAAGATCGCCTCCAAGTGCCCTAGAGCGGGCGAACCGTATTATTAAAAGCACACTAATTTCTCCATGGCAGCTGTACATGGTGTTATGTCTATGTGCGAGGGACGGGCCAAATCAGTAAGAACCAGGGACGTGTTATTCGACCTAGTAACTGTTGTTCAGACTGAGCCCAAAGGGAACAGGAGAAAAGGTGAGAAACAGAAAATGCAGACAGTTGTAAAATAACTTGGCAGGAGCAGAGGGCGACAGAACAACGGCTAAGAGTAACGTGCGCAAAAGTCATCATGGCAGCCAGGCCCGTGCCAACGTATCCAGGCAGGCCAGGAGGCCACAAACCACAAGACACCCTCCCCTGGACAGTCCATCGGCCAAGACCAAAAACGAAGACAGAGTTCCAAACACCTGAGCAGAACAGAGGCGTCCACAGTGGAAGAAGTGGAACTTGGTAAGGCAGCAAAAGACAGTCAGCGAGGCAGTCCACGAACAGTGAACGGCAAATCAATCCAAAAACGTGGAAGTGCAGAAAAACGCTATACCGTCCAAAAGGACATCATTGGAATCATCAAAAAACGTAGACGCCATCCTGTCCAACAGGTCAAAGCTGCAGGAATGTTCCTCAGAGGTTGGAGCATCCAAAAGCATTGCGGAACAGCTTGCGTGATATTCAATATAACTTCGTTGTAGGAGATTCTGAGCAGCCGCCCAGATATCCCATTGTGCCAAAATCCCCAGTGCAGCCGCACGCATCATAAAGCCAGCAACGGAACAGTCCCGTTCATGGGCCTCTAAGGGACCCACCAACTGAACAAAATCCGGAACAGACAATGACGAATTGGAGAGGCAATAATCCATGGTCCATGTGAAAGGACAGCGGATGCAAGACATCACAGGTTGCACGCAAGTGAAATACGCAAAGCGAAAAGAAAGAGTGTAGGACACACTGATAGTCGCCAAGGGCAGAACATCGAAGCCAACCAGAAGTCGCTCACGGAGCAGCTGGAGGCGTTCGGGATCGAGAAGGGCCCAGTGGTGAGCAGCCATTGCGCAGAAAACAGACCAACAGCAAGACACCAGCCGCCAAAGCGAGGATTAATGGGAAACCACCAAAGACGCTAGAAAAAATAGAATGTATGAACACCGGTATCACACCGAAAATAGTTTGGAAGGTGGACACCAAGCCGGACCCTACAATCTTAAAAAAATGCACTAGACCCTCAGTATTAGATGCGTTAAAAATACGATGAACTAACTCCCCGAAATGTTGGGGGAGGTTGGTGTTCAAAAGGGCCTGTATTTCATTGTGGGTACTCGCCACCTGGAGAACGAATGTCTCTCGGGCGGACGTGAGCGTAACCTCCTCGTTCAATAAAAGGGCCTTTATTCTGCTCAACTTATTGAAATCTGCTTCCATGGTAGGAATGGAAGGCCAAATAGAGTTATCAACGATGTCATGAGGGGGAGGAAAAAGCACATTCTTGCAGCAGACAACTCTGTGTGAGACCGTAACAATATACGGAATGCCAGCCTGTAGGCCACAACAGTCTTCGTTATTTAAAAGCAAATAGCTACCGTTAGTAAGCAAAGTAAAAGTAGGAGAAATAGCAGGAGCAGGAATACCCTTTAGCACACATGCAAGATTCGGAACTGAAACGCTACAAGCCCCGTGCAATTTAATATGTTTACAAATAAGCGAATGACCCACAGTTGAATCACAAGACTCCCCCGTGAGAAACACTTCCTTGCCGTCTCTAAGGCATTTATACATGAAAGGCAAGGACCAAAGTTCATGCAGGAAAGCACTACCCAAAGGCTGGAAACGGCCCACAGGATAATGTTTCATGCACGAGCTAAATTCAAACAAGGAAAAAGGTAAAGCGATAACCCCATGAACTAGCCACACAGCAGAATCTAGTTCCGCCACAGAGAATGGTAAAGGATCCACTTTCTCGATATGTAACAAAGTGTAAGATGCATCTTTCATGGACATGAACTGCTGTTTGTCAGTCAAATTAAAAGGCAGAAAAAGGGCAGTGGTGTTCAAAAAATTCCAAGGAACTTTACCTAACTTAAGGGTTTGCAAAGTCCAGGCAAACTGCATCACTGAACGCAATTGATTCTGACCATGTTACAAAATAGAGACATCATCTTGCACAATATCAACAACAGAGGACACAATATTCTCTAATGTGTAAATGCGGGAAGACAGGGTATTTATACTATTGTCAACAACAGCAAGCACCTTTTCCAAATCTGCTTGGTCTATTTCCCGAAGACGGGAAGCAGCTTCCATTTGTGACAGCTTCCAGAGTTCATTATACGCTTCATAAATGAATCTCTTCGGTCGGGGACCACGAGGTCCCAAGATAAAGTCGGACAAATCAATAGTGCCTGATAGGAGGGACAAATGTTTCTTAACAGAGTCTAAGGACGAATGTTGTAGCCATTGTTTACATAATTTACCAACTGAATACGTGGTGACAGTACGAGTTTCAGTAAATCTTGGATCAGGCTTGTCCTGTATGTAGCCAGGAACTGTGCCATGAAAACGCAGTTGGCATGCATTCGATGATATGGGCCATGCCAACCAGGGTGACTGTATCAGTGCAGAAACGTTAAAGGAATTGTTTTGGAACTGAGCCTGTAACGTCATAAGGGACATATTAAAACGCAAACTATCATTTGGAGAACTCGACAAGGATGGGATGGCTGGCGCATTTAGTTGTTTAATGGTAGCCAACCCCCAACACGTGGTTTGATGAATAGAAGCATTTAGAAACAGAATTTGGGCTGGGATAAGGCAAGCACGGTGCAAGGCCTCGGTGCCTTGCACCTGCCATGGCTTTGAACCCCAGATTGATTTTAAATCTACTGTGTCTTTCCAATACTCATAACCACCCACCGCCAAGGCGCTCAAAAAGGAACCCAAATACAGTAATTTGGTGTGGGTCAACATTATTTTTTGTGTCAATGGGGTTTTCAATTTAAAATAATAGGACCCAGGGTTCGATCGATTAAAATCAGTGAAATAGGTGAATTTATTTCGAAGAGTCTGGGAGCTACCTGGTATGGGGTTTGGGCAATGTTCCCATTGGGTGTATGTAACAGGGCTGCGTAGTGCACTCGGTTTGTGGAGAAAATGGTTGCCCCAATGCTGGTAACAATACAGATCGGCATAATTCGCAGAATTCATATACAAATCTTCAGCATTAAAGGAAGCATAATATTTTAAATCAGCAAACAATGCTTCAACGGCATGCACATCCCAGTCATCAGAATGAATATTACTTTTTACTACATCACCCATTGAGACTCGAAGGACATTTGGTACATTAATAATTTCTGTCGGGCCATGGATCTGAAAGTTTACCGCATCCCATACGATGCCATCAGCAACTGGAAACGCAGAAATGTTCACAAATGTGTGGTCACGCTTCATGATGTGTGAAGAGGAATGTGGAGCCAAAGTTCCAGCAACACTGTTCACAGCAGAGCGTTCAGGTAAATAGTGACCATTGATGAGTAGAAAAAACACTGTGACAAAGCCAATGGACATGAACAAAAAAATCAAGAAAAGCACCATCCAGAGATATGTCCAAGGTGGAATCAAAAAATTGTCTCTAAACCAGGATACAAAAAGACTAAACTTGGACGGGACCTTCGATGAGGTGGAATCCGAGTCAAAGGAATAACGTGTCGGGCTCAGTGGCGTTGTTGGTTGGTGTGCCACCGACTCCGTGGCGGGATAGGTATATTCGTCCTCGTCGATGCAGGGGGAGACAGGGGGTTCAAATATGTTTTCAGGCAAATCAACCATCTCCATGGTAACATCAGTGACCGTTCGGGCAGGAGTGCCTCGAACACATGTCCGATAAATGGCAGGACAAGAGACCGCTGGTGTGACACTATTCAGGATCGGCCAGATGTTGTAGCTTGACATTTTCCACTGAGATGTATCTGTTCTCCTTGCGACCAGGAAGCGGTGGTAAGATTACTGTACGTGTTCCCTTCAAGCCCAGGACTGGAACCGGTGCACGAAAAGAGGGGCCGAATTCTTTTTTGTTCTCCACCTTCTCTCGAACCAGGTCGCCAATCTTCGGAAGCCAGCCGGCAACCGGAATCTGCAGAGCAGGGTCTGTGGCTGAAGGCAAATGTGCAATTGCAAGTTTGTCTCGGGCTTCTTGTAAGTCCTGTAACATAGTAGAATGGTTATCTACATCAAACTTGGCGGATTGCGCCGCCATGTCTAGACCATCAAGGTCAGGCACAAACATTCGTATGCCAAAGAGCATTTCGTAAGGGGTCCGCCCACCCAGAGGTCTTCTAGGGAGATTATTAAGTGCACGCTGAACGGTATACAAGTGGGCCAGCCAGTTCCTGCCAGTACCTATAACTCTAGCTGTCAAGGATTGCTTTAAGTCACGGTTCATTCGTTCAACGATAGAGTTGCCCTCAGGCTTATACGAAGACGTAAATTTCACCCGCACCCCCAAGGAGCCCATTGCGTCCTTATAAGCCTTAGAGGCAAACGCCGGACCTTGGTCAGAATGGAAGGTGCTGCATGCAAAAATTCCCACAAAGACACGCAAATCCCTGATGACATTTCGAGCGTCAGCACTCCGTTGTGGCCAGACCCAGATGAACCGTGTGCACGAGTCCACTGCCACTAAGATATATTTATAGGCAGTGTCCGATGAAAATGGACCGCAGTGATCCAAGTAAACACACCCAAGGGTCTGTTTGAAATTCCAAGCGAGGTCTGAGGTGGTCGTGTGACCGTGGAAGGCTTGATCTGTTGACAAACGTCACAGGAAAGCACATAAGTACGTGTATCTTTATATAAACCACGCCACCAGTAACGCTGCTGCAAAATGGAAATTGTCGCGGACACACCAGTATGAGCCGAAGCCATGCCTTCGTGTGCTGCCGCTATCAAGGAAAGTCTGCGGTCCGCGTTGGGGATCAGCCGATCACCAACGTCAGGTATTGTTACATAAGGAGCCTGATCGGGACCTAACTGGTAAGAATATTTGGAAGGGAAACCTCTAGGGTAATTCATTCCTTCTTTTGTTGCAGCAATAGCTGCCAAGATATCAGTGTCTATTTTAGACATGGATCTAGTAACTGCTGCTACTGAACACGTGACTACTGCTGATCTGGCAGCTTCATCTGCCAGACTGTTACCAACAGCGTGTGCGCCCACCCGCTGATGGCCTAGGGTGTGAACCACCTGCGTGAGTGGCAGACGTCGTTGTAATTCTGCCACTCGAACCCAAAGCATTTTATGCTTGATTGTGTTGCCTTTAGCGTCTCTATAGTCATTTTGCGACCAAAAGAACAGATTGTCATTGTATGATTGAACACAGTAGTAAGAATCGCACACGATTAAAGTGGTCACATCAGGATTTACGAACTCAAGCGCAAGCACCAATGCACGCAACTCGGCCAATTGTGCGGTACTGTCCCCGAGTGTCTGTGTATGCACCACAGTGGATTTGAACTTTCCGTTCACAAACGTACCTGCAACAATAGCACATGCGGCTGAATAAGCATGCTTGGACCCCGTGGCCGGTTGTGCCGAACCATCAGTGTAGATCACACAGTCGTAATCCTCAAGCGGCAATAAAGACAAAGGAGGAGGATGAATGAATTCATACTGTAAAAACTCCTGAGTCTGAAGAGAAGAGTCAAAAATGAAAGTGACATCCGGAGACGTCAAAGATGTTGCCCATTGAATCCAACGGGGGTGCAAAGCTTTAGAGTTCGGTACACTTGCTTTGGTCACTGCCTCTAGAGCAGGATATGGTGTTACCACCAAAATGCGTTTTCCCTGTGCCAGTGCGCGCTCCTTCAGGATCGCTATTTGCACTGCTGTCAGAACTTTCTCCACAGATGAAAACCGCATTTCTGCGGAGGTGTACAGATGTGACTTGTATGCGATGGGTACTGTATCATCTTCATTAAAGGTTAAGTACGTGAAACCCACTGCCCCTGGAATGATTCTAATCACCAAGTTTGTGAGGTTATCACGCGTCAAAAGGTATTTGGACTCAAGAAGGTCTGTCTGCAAAGACTGCAGAATGGAGGTATGCTCCGGAAGCCAGCAAGACTTCGAAAAAGTAGGTTGTATGAAGGCATACAGTGGTTTGATACGCTGGGCGTATTCGGGAATGTATGTACGTCCGAAGTTCAGAAAGCCCAGCAATGACTGAAGTTTCTTCAGATTAGTAGGAGGGCACAGAAGTGCACATTTCTCCAGAAAATGGGGGCTAAACCCTTACCTTCATTGTTGAGCTCATAGCCCAAGAACAAAACGGTAAATTCAGCAATATGAGATTTGGCAAAGTTAATTTTGTAACCTTGAACCGCAAATTCAAGAATAATGCGGTCTACTCGGGTTAGATGCGGAAACAATTCGTCGTCCGTCAGATAAATGTCATCCACGTACGAACAGGCGTCTGGATCAATGCCGTCTAACAAAGAGACAACACGAGCGGCGAACACGCCTGGACTATTTTTGTAGCCCATAGGAAGACGCCTGAATTTGAACATTTTACCACCGGATGTAAAAGCGCACCATTGGCCACTCTCCGGGGCTAAGTTGTGCGTGTAGAATCCATTTGAAAGGTCAAGGGTCGTTTTGTATTTTTTACGAACAAGACTGTCTACAAGCGCAGAACTATGGGTGTTTTGCACCGCAAAGGTCCGACAATGAGAGTTCAAATGCCGGTAATCCAATACTAAGCGGTACGATCCATCGGGTTTGGAAACCGCGAAAAGGGGATTGTTCATAGGTGATACACAGGGTTCAATTACTCCCTGATATTCCAACTGAGTCAGAATTTCGGAAACGGGGCCTTTGGCTTCACGTTTTATGGGATATTGGGGTTGTGGCTGCGGTAGTGACCGCAAAGGTATTTCATGGGGGGAGAATCTTCATCCCAACCCACGTGATTGCGGAATAACGCAGGAGCCAGGGACACAGCCCACTCTGCTGCAAGAGCCTCCGCTTTGTCCTTTGGGACATGTCGAGAAAAGCTCGGAAGGATTACCTCCTCCCCTTTACGCGCAGCAAGAACGAATGGGGGTGGCCAATCCGCCTCTGCTAACAAAATGTCATATGAAGAGGTCAGATTTTCCCAAAAATCCCTTTAATTACACGCTGTATATCACCTTCAATTTGGATGACAATATTAAATAGTCTGTCAGGGGGTGCCACTCTGGTGTCTGCTGTTTCAACAGTAATGAATGTTTCAGTTGCTGTCGCCTCCATATGAGGACGTAGCGCCTCCCGCACTATGGTAACTTCCGCGGCGCTGTCTAGGAGGGTTACTGCCCACGTCCAATTCAGGAGCCTCGTTCTCACCGTCTGTGGCATATTTCGCTGTTACAGCGGCAACTTTCTTCTTCTGAAATTGTGGTCGAAAACGTTGAGCGTCTTCCGCTTTTCCTCTGACTTGTTGTCGAGGCTGGTCTCGTCCCTGGGGAGCCTCTCGGTCCCTTCCTCTATCCTGGCGGTCTCCTCCACCGGCCTGTGACGATGTCTGTGCCTGTGAAGAACGAGGAGAACGCGCATCAGGGATCTGAAACCTATCCGGTGACTTAATTCTCGCTCTATCGCGTAAATCATAAGTACGCTCAGAAGAAACTGAAACCGGGGATGCCCCTCTCGACCCCGGCTTCTTTTGTTGCTTACCCTGTTTTTTCAGCCTCCAGCTCTTTTTAGTGAAGACTGGTTTCTCATCTTTCTCAGATTGAGATTTGGTTTGTTGCTGTTGTGTTTGCGATTGTGTTTGCTGTTTTGCAAAAGGCTTGTTACCCAGGCTATTTCTACCAATAGTTTTGTAAGCCTGGGTAATAATTTTCGGTAATTCGCGAGGCCTGTCCAATTCTGGGACCAGAGCCAAAGCGTTAGCTACTTGAAAGTTCACTGCATCGCCCTTGACATTCGCAAGGATCAGCTTAGCTACTACTTCAAACACTCCCACCAGTCTCATCCCTAATTCCACAGCCGCTTCAGGGCCATGTTCATCCTGTACTTTTTTAATTACAGAGGGGAGAACCGTCATGGAAGGCGTACCAAAACATTTAGAATATACTGCTGCGAATACCTTACCCCAGTTGTCACATGCTGTCAACTCGGGAATTAAGTCTTTTAGCAAACTAATCGTTAAGATACGATGTTTATCCACTGGAGTTGTATGTGGAAAAACTGCCTCCAACTGATCAAACTTTTCTGCAAGCCAATAAGGAAAATCATCCTTATTTTGTGGACGTTTGCCCATCACCGAATTCACCATGACAGGACTTATGGTCACTCCGCCTGCAGCAGCTGGTTGGCCGGCAACTCCAGGAGCGGCTCCATGGATGCTGCCTGTAACATATCGCACTAAAGCTCGATGCACCTGCACCAAGGCCGCATACATAGTGCGCAGTTCCGCGACTGGTATTGTCATATAACGCGGATGTGGGGTGTACCCGGCCAAAACAGGCCAAGTGGCCCCCTCAATAGATAAGGGGCCTAAACGAACCGTGGTAGTCGGTTGTGGGAGGGCGCCATTAAACCAAACACGGTGTTGCCAAGCCGTGAGCGGTACTTCAAGAGTAGTATACGGTCGATAGACAGCGGGGACGTTAGTGGGTTCATATTCATGGAACAGATTATCGTTCGCGTACACCGCTGGAAAAGTGATCCAGGAGTAGAACACCTCAAAGTGGAAAGCCGGATCGGCTTGAACCACAAAGACTAGTTCAACTCCCGCGTCTGGCACTCCATACACCCGTAAGTGATCCCGGAGTGCTGTGCGGCTATGCGCCGCTATGTCTATACCCGCCATTACTAACGGGTTTATTCAACAATCGTA
The DNA here is from genome assembly GCA_963921515.1 of Calotriton arnoldi. Lineage (NCBI taxonomy): Eukaryota > Metazoa > Chordata > Amphibia > Caudata > Salamandridae > Calotriton > Calotriton arnoldi. The sequence continues at coordinate 605,562 of CAWUFW010003468.1, read as the reverse complement.
CACGAGGCAGCACAAAAAGGGTTATGTTTAAAAACCTTTTTTAATAACATCAAGCTTGAAAGAACCTACAAAATCTGCAATATAGGAGGTATCGCCGTCACACACGCTTCCGGAAGCGTACGTGAGGGTATTGTGGACAAGCACAAGTACTACTCAAGCGTCCCGCTGATAAGTCGCCCCACCCGTTGGTCGCGCCATGTCATAAGGTTTCTGCACATACAGAGCTATGCACAGGATAATAGGACCTCGGAATATAGTGGTGAGCCAACCATAGACCTTAGCACCCAAAACCCCAACCCAACTAGCCTTAGCGTCCCATTAGCACCAATGTACCAATGATTAGACAACCCAGAACACGGTATCTCTCTCTCAGGACTCGCAGAGGCAAGAACACTCTTTCGTCACTCACTCGTACCTGTCCACAACGTGCGTAATAAGAGACACTGTATAATTCAAAACGTTTATTTCGACTTACGTGCTCTAAGATACAGTACACGTGTCAGTACTACTAGCATAATACATATGAATAATATACTCAGCATAGTTACAACTCCATAGAATACGAACGGGGAAAGCATCTCATAAAGCAGTGGATATATGTCTAACTAACATTACCACCCTCCCCGTGCTGGAAGCTAGTTTATTATACAAATAGAAGACCTTTGGGCTTTGACTAGCGAACCCCCTTACCTCAGTCTCTAGATGCAAAACTACATCAGCAGACAATCACAGCTCCTCTCTCTGGAAAGATCGCCTCCAAGTGCCCTAGAGCGGGCGAACCGTATTATTAAAAGCACACTAATTTCTCCATGGCAGCTGTACATGGTGTTATGTCTAGGTGCGAGGGACGGGCCAAATCAGTAAGAACCAGGGACGTGTTATTCGACCTTGTAACTGTTGTTCAGACTGAGCCCAAAGGGAACAGGAGAAAAGGTGAGAAACAGAAAATGCAGACAGTTGTAAAATAACTTGGCAGGAGCAGAGGGCGACAGAACAACGGCTAAGAGTAACGTGCGCAAAAGTCATCATGGCAGCCAGGCCCGTGCCAACGTATCCAGGCAGGCCAGGAGGCCACAAACCACAAGACACGTAATTGCGGGTTGGGCACCCGTCCTAAAATACCAGCATAAAGCGGGGTAGGCTCCCGCTCGCTCCCAGCAATTCGGGGGAATCCCTACGCTGGGGATTCCCTCAGAAGCGGTGTGCAGCTCGGTGCTGCTAAGCTCCAGCGCTCCTCTCTCATGGGGAAATTAAAATATAGCGCTCACAGGGCGCAAGGGTCCATCAGGGTCCATGGGGCATAGCTGGGCCCAGGGAGGCCAGCACACAGGGTCCTCCAGCAGGGAGGCAAGCCCCCATGGCGGTTCCTTCTGGGCCCCAGCAACAGCCAGCCCCTGCAAGTCAGGAACAGCACAACTCACATGGGGTCACAGCCCCTACATTTATACTCCATTTCCCTTTGTCTGCGCCAGCACAGGGCTTGGGGGAACCAGATGCAACTGGTTCAGGGGGGAATTGGAGCACTTTGTTTACAAGGCTCCTCTTCCCCTTTGTCAGGTGGGGGCTCAGTGATCAGAAACACCACAGGGGGCGGAGCCAGCATTGTATAGGCTAGGCACAATCCTATTCAGGGTCAGGGGACTACTCCTCCCACTACTCCAAATGCAGCTGTCCTATTCAGCCTAGCGCTGACTCACCCTGCCCCTCCTGGAGCCACACACACCATACCAGCCCCTGTCACTCAACAGCCAGACATGCAATCCACATCAGGCAGGCAGACACATAGCACACAGAAATGTCAACTTCTAAAAGTGGCATTTCTAAAATAGGCATAATAAATCTGCGCACACCATTGCGCAGCATTTATTATCACTATTCCAAATATACCAAAGTTGACCACGCTGCACCTCTCATATCAGGAATTACCACTGAAACACTTATCAGGGAACCCCCAATACATTCCTATGGGAGGGCAGCCCCACAGTAGTGAGAAACCAAAATGGCTGTTTGTCACTACCAGGACATGTCACACACTTAAGGTACATGTCCTATCTTTTACCTACAATGCACCTTGCCCATAGGGCTAGCTAGGGCCTACCTTAGGGGTGACTGACATGTAGTAAAAGGGGGGTCACGGACATGGCACACACTTTAGGTGCCACGTCACAGCGGCAGTAACACTGCGCGCACAGGCCCTGCAATGGCAGTGGCCTGAGATAGGTTTGAAAGGCTACTTTGGTGGGTGGCGCAATCAGCGCTGCAAGCCCACCAGTAGCATTTAATTTACCAGCCCTGGGTATATGAGATACCACTTTACAAGGGACTGACAGGTAAATTAAATAGGCCAAACAGGTGTAGACCAATCTTACCAAATGTAACACAGAGAGCGCACACACTTTACACTGGACAGCAGTGCTAAAGTGCCCAGAGTCCTAAAACCACCAACACCATGTCAGAAAAAAGGGTAGGAGAGAGGCAAAAAGTTTAGGGATGACCCTGCAAAAAGTGCCAAGTCCAACAGCATATATGCAAGTATGTGTGCATGTCTGAATCTCTATGTGGGCTCGACCATTAGACCGGTCAATGAACGTTGGAAGGAACCTTTAAGAGCCTTCAAAACTCCAGTGATAAATACCCTATGTCACTCCATCTTAAAAATACTAGCTGTGGCATTAAACTTAAGGACATACATTTTATAGCAATTGAAACTATCAGAACCCACAGGAGAGGTGAGGATCAAGAAAAACGTCTTAGAGAAAGGGAGAGTTCTTGGATTTTTAAACTCAAAGCCTTTACATTAGGTTTTAATAAAGAAGAACTACATTATCAGTTATGATAATTTATTTTGAGGATCTTGTTTTCGATGTGATCATGTTATATCCAATTTCTTCTGTGTCTATGAATAGAACTCTTTAGACAAAGTAGCTCCCAGAGTGGATTATCTAAATAGTTATTACTTTTAGCTCGCATCACATAATTTTTAGATAAATCATTACTCCTATTTTACACCCATTTTTGATATTCCACTGCGTGCATCGCAATTCGCATGCCTATGTCTAATAGCATCCTGAGTTATCTGTAGGTCTTCTCCATGATCCGATGTATAGATCTTTTCCAAGATTGAGTTAATTGATGATTTTTTAAATATTACGTTACCAAGTTAAATTATCACCTTTGGATGTGACACATTCAAGTTTTTGGTAGTATTTCTTCCATTTCTATATGTAGTGTAAATGCTGGAAAGGTAGAATCTGAAAGTGACCACATCGCCCGGTTGAATTATCATTATTATTGAATGCTTTACTTGAAAAGTCCAGTAGTAATTCTTTTATTTTTATACGTAGTGTAACATAGAACACGTAGAATCTGGAAGTGATCTTTAAATGATCTTGACGTTCACAAACTAGTAGTCATATTGTGCATCACACTATAAATAGCAGAAAAGCATGAAGATTGGGTGTTTACAGACACGCAGACTTCACAGAGTCATTGGCTATCACACAGGTAAGTATCTTGTCAGAAAGATGCATCATTACGGTTAGGCCTCGTCCCATGATGGACGCTAACTTTTATCAGTCTAAAATGGGGGCTTTCTTTTGCTCTAACTAGAGTTCAGGAGTTGGGTTAATATATGTTTTAGATTATCTAGGAGCTTCATCTATTGATTTTTAGTTGGTACCTGTCATGTTTGTTTATAATTGTTGCGTTCTTATGTGCAGCCATAACGGGTTATTTTGCATAACATCCGCCTGCCACTCTCTCATTTTTGTTAATTGTTTATGATCATCTTACCTACATGATCATAACTTTGTGCACTGTCTCTTTTAGCAGCATATTCTTCACTCGATGTTCTCAGATACGGTCCTTTTTGTATTATTACCATGGCATTCATTAGACAAAAGTGATACTTGGAGCCTAATCATTTTTTTCGTGGTTACTTGTTTTTCAATATAGCACTTTCTCTTGCTTTGTATTTTGTTCGTTTTTTCAGTAATCATGAAGTGTAGGTAGACACTTTTTACTTGGTCAAAGAATATTTCCTTTTCTGACTTTATACAGTTAACATGCAGATGGCCCCCTCTTTCTTTCTCTCTCTTTCATTTTAATTATTTGATTTTCATACATTTCTTTATATACTTTTTTCATTTCTTTTCTAGATTTAATTGTTGAATATTACATTTGTGAAGAATACAACAACACATAATATCAACACACACTGGACCCACAGTGTGAGTAAATCGATTAGGTCACCACTTTATCAGCTAAATAAAATAATCCTAGTGAAGCAGGACTTTCTCTAACAGCACTTTCATTGCCAACAGATTTGTGAAATTAAACAAGACTACTTCATTTATTACTGCAGCCCCTTAACTTCACGCTTAATCAGCTATATTAAGTTTGAACTTGTTTTGTTCACCTTTCCATCATTTTGTTTTATGGTGATACACAGGGTGTATTGTTTAATAAAATTGTTCATTATATTGTTATGAAGTGTCCGATATCTCAGTAATTGAGTCAGACTGCAGCAGCCTTGATTTTTGTATTTTACCCTTTATCATATATTCACACTGGAACTTCGGGTTGGTCGCATGTCTTTTCATTATGACTCATACTTAAAAAACTTTCTCTTTGTGTATTTTTGTAACACAATATTTGTATTTGGTTGTTTCTCCATGACTAATATTGTATAGAGGGATTTAGGTTTGTTTTAATAAGTTTAATAATTATTTAAGTTTTGTTTTCTCCCTATGTGTCTTAAAGTAAGTGATCGTGTCATTAATGTAATTACAATATGTGATTTTTTTCTAAATATATGTTTTGTATTTCTATCCCATTTTATTTGTTCCTATATGTTTTCCACTAATCCATGTATCTGTTTTCTTTTTCACTTTCCTTGGCTAACAAATCATCTTTTTTCTGTTCACTTTCCTTGGTGAACAAACATCTTTACTTTTTCTTTCACTGTTTAATTTTAATATATATTAAAACCATTTGTGCTGTGTACTATTCATAGTATCCGTATATAGGATTTATCACATGGCCCTGATGAAGCGACATGTGGCAGTGAAACACGTGTTGGCCTTAATCAATAAATATTACATGATTTGAAAATAAACTCTACTTTAGACTAATACTCATTGAATAAGTATATTCTTATGACAGCTCAAAAGACCTAAAAAATAGTCAGAGTGTGCATAATACCTTCATGTATACCTATAGCAAATAACTTGGCATAATTTTACAAAGGGTCATACCTACTCATTTGTCACAGGGTGTTCTAAATGCATTCACAAAGAGGAAATCAAAATCTCACAGTGCATAAATATTTCAACATTAACAAATATGTTTTTTTTTTACCTTGCAGTATTGAAAAGAGATACCCGTTGGCATTGACACATTTTCAACAGTAAAACGTGCAAAAGAGTGAACATTTCAATGAAAGAAGATATTTCCATATGTGTACTAAATTGCCTAGAAACCTCCAAGGAGACACAGCTCAATTAGTCCTATATCCTCCAAAGGCATACCACAAGGTTACTTGGGTTCACTAATAGAGTGCCAAGAGAGACTTAGGATGACAATACATTATAATATGGAGGCACTTGAGAGGGACCCGACAGCAACTTAGAAGTAGCAATGCAATCCTAGTGGTATATATGCCCTGCTAGGGTACCCCAAAGCACAATATTCTAATTTTCATAAGCCTAGCAGCTTCAAGGAAGCTTCCTTAGCCCCATGGGCTCCCCTTTAACATGGGTGCAGGCCTCAGAAGTTTTGCTTTTCTCTTTTTTCGTGTGAACACTGTTTGAATCGCTTGTCTCAGTGGAACTCTGCTCATTTATTTGCACCTGCCTCTTCCTGGTGCGCATATACTGTTTGCTGGACTATGAAACATGTCACCAACCACATGAGCCTTCAGCTCCTCCTCATCAAATGACTCTTCTTTCTGAGCCTGGAAGGGGACTGCTGTCTGCTTATCCATGTGTGAATCTGACTTTTATGATTTTGAGCAAAGGAGAGTGCGCAGAGGGAATGCTTGGACAGGCCCATTTGACAGTGTCATCGGCCCGGACTCGAAGGCTCCCCACAGGGAGAATGGCAGTGCCTTCCTCATGGGGAGGAGGCGGCAGAAAGAGGGTAAACAGCAAAATAGTGTGGCAGTGCTGCTGGTGTCTGTTCCTACAGGGTTGCCAAGAAACATTGCCTGCAAGGCAGTGAGTTATATATCCTAGTGGTTTCTCCAACTTGGCAAGAGTGTGCAGCCATCAGTGTACCCACTGCAGTGCCCCCCATGAGCTGCAGATACTTTTAAAAATAATTCTGGGCCCATTGGTACAAATTTGATGGTGTTGCTGCTATTTTGCTCTGATGGTGCGCTCCATCTATCAGTAGTGGTCTTGTGAGGACTGTTGCCCCCACCCCCCCAATTTAAAATAGATGTTTCTTGGCAGTTCTTGTACACCAGGTGATCTTCTACTTCTCCTTACCTCTTAGAAGAGGACTGTATGAGTACTCCTGCCCAGCCCTGGTATTTTCCCTGAGCTGAGGTGTTGCTCACAGCAGCACACCACAGTGCTCAGGCAGACCACTGTCCCTGCCTGCATATCCCTAGAACTAACAAACATATCAGAAGCCTTCAGTTTCTTCTCCCAGGGCACCCACAAAAGAACCAGCACCATAAACGTCCAAGGGAATTTCCTTCCATCAGATTCCCAAGGTGGCCCATCCTCTGCTGTCCCTGAGAGAAGGCAGGGAAAAAATAGTACAATCTATGGTGATAGAATCCAAAAATGTTTAAGGGCTTCCAGTCAAAAGTGGTCCTTTGCACCCATAACAGGTGCATACATCATGCAATTGGTACTTCACCCTCCACGGTCCTCCTCCTTCACAACTGTTCTCTCTGCAGGGCTTTTAAAAATGTGCGTTTTGGGTTTTGAACTGTGGGAGTACAAGCCAATCAAAATAAGCTACAACACCACTCTATTCCTAACTGGCACTCCCAAGGATCAGGCCACTGTCTTTCCAACCCCCTTCACAGCATTCTTAGTAGCAATAACATGGTGACATAAAGGTAAACTCTGAGCCACTCTCCACACATGAAGGTCTACTTTCTTTCCTTCAAAGAAGCTCTTTTCATTGACTAAAGCCAGAGATCTGGCTGCCCTCTCATTGTTCCATATGGGAATATTATTCCATTGCTCGTGAGGAAGGAGTAGCTAATTAGCTTATGAATATTTCAATCCACCACCTCCCTCTGCCAAGAGAATACTAATCTCCCAGGATATGCTTAGGTGAGAGTTTAGTTTTCAACTCTCTGCTGGTGAAAAGAGTAATTAATTGACCTAGACAGGGATAGTCCAAACTTAGGGTAGCATGACAGTGTCATGGATAAAGTTTTCAAGGGACATTTGTTAGGGTTGAGTTAAAGCATTCATTTGGATACCATTGTACCATGCGAATACATGGTACCATGGGAGTGCAGACTGCCATGGTGAGTTTGGGATCATCATAAAACAGCCTCTTTCATAGTTCATTAAGGTATTGAAGCAAACAGCATGGCACATGCATCGATCAGAACATACTATAATTGACCCTAGGTCAATGTTAGTTGAGGATTTTATGTCTGTGATAAAAGAGTCTGATGTCAAGTAATAATATGGAGCACCTGGGTCTAGTAATAATTTTCCAGAACTGTATTGAGACTTCTGAGATGGAAAGGTAATCTTGAAAGTTGAAGAACAAGTACTTCAGACTAACACATTTTTGAGACTTAGACCACAGAACAAGGAAAGTAAACTTCTGCATCAAAATTAAACACAGAGATGGTTTGCATCTTCTCAAAAGCTCTTGCATGGTTAAGCTCTGCTAATCTACAAAAGGAACAATTATGGGAAGTTTGGGTCTTCTGAAAATAGAGGAATTTGGGCTGCTGAAGCACTTCTCATCCGACTATATAGAATGTATGTTTTCCAGCCACAGACTGACTTGCATAAAAATAACAATGGATTCATAAGTCAATACGTTTTTTTTGCATCAGCTACATTAAGCAAAGTAAGGTCCTAAGTTAAATAAAAGGCAAGGGGAAAATAAAATAATAGCTACTCATACACATAAATTTAACAGCTATATGAATTGCAAAGACTGCCCCTGTATTAGAAAATCTGGGCAATATGATCAGAACATGTGTGATGGGCTGCAGGAGAGAGAAAAATATAGTGAGACATAGTATAAGTGGTGATATCCCACTTTTACTGATTGCACAACAGTGACAATGTAAACACCTGTGGCCTATCAGGCTTAAAAATACATTTGTTAGTCAACTGCAAAACTTTACACACTGTTTTTAGAAGGGACATTCTCCTAGGAGAAGCTGAACTCTAGAGAGCCCTGTTTTCAATGCTATGCAACAGCTCCTACAGCATACACACTATGAACTCCTACTCATTGATCAAATGCAAAGTTCACTTTTCCGGTGTTTGCCAATCAAATGCTTTTTCTGTTGTAGGATTTTCATTGTGAAGTGATCTGAAACAAAAATCTTCAAGGTGTATAGACCCTAATCTTAGCTTTCCAGGAACAAAGGCTTTATTTAGAGTTGAGTGGTAACTGATAACCTTCTCATCTTTAGTAGAAATCCTAGGTTTGATGAATAATTCACCAGACAAGCCTCTGTGAAAAGGAAGTACAGTGGATTGTCCACTTGATTGCACTTCTGCCTCAAAACTAAAGAGTGTGCATTACCACCCAACTCTAAATACGTCCGAGTCTTTGGCACATGTTTTCTTTGATCTAATAATGGAGAATGACAAATGCATGCAGTAGGTTAATTTAGGTTGATCCTTGGTAAGATGTTGGTAGAAGCTGCACATCTATTTTTCCAACAAATGCTCAGACCCTCAGCCAAGGTAGCACTCAAAAGTTGTCTAGGTTGGTGAAGAGCACAGACGTAGGAAGATAGTCACCCCTGAAGACTGAAAATAACACATTCTTTTCAAACCAAAGCTCATCCAACAACACCAACAATTTCGTTTTTTTTCTGAAGAGTGACCAAGCTAAACAAAGTTCAGGAAGACTAATTTTGCCATTAATTACTTATTAGTTGGAGTTGCAAATAATATTGAATACATTGACACAGTTTTAGTTTCTGTTACAAAAGACCTGACATCATACTCGCAAGATAAAATAAATCTCCAGATGCATTTGCAACATGTACTGAGGCTACAAAATTTTCAACTGATAAAAATCATTGTTTGATCCCATTATGTGTGATCAAAAGTAAGCAAATATTTCTTGAAAGAGACTGGTATCAAACGGGAACACACATGCACTTTTGAAAAGGTACATCTGTACCTTTCGTACAGTGACACGTAATAATTAATTGCATAGATATGAACGAAATTTCATAGAATGTTAAATAGTACTCTAAGAAACCTGCAACTGTCATAGGTTTCCTGGAGTCACCTTTGTAAATACCTGAAATTTGAATACCTGCACCAATGTGAGGGAATATACATGCACCAATGTGAGGGAATATACATGAAGCTGCGAATTTCTGAAGAGTGTGAATAATCGGATCCCTTATGCATAATCACTGAAATGTGTAGACAAATCAGAGGATGCAGGCTTAGATTTACATAATAGGCAAGGTAACCCACCTAATCTAGGCACTATAAGCTCAATGGACTTGCACAGTAGTATACATTTAAATGAATGGTAGCATCAGTCACATACCTTCCAAGAGTCTGAACAAACAACCAAAAGAAGTCGCTCCGTATATTTACAAAAACGCACAGCATGGCAATTTTTAAGGTCCAAAGACTTAGATTCAGTTTCATAAACAATCTGCTTTTCCTAATAAAAAAAAACAGTTTCTTGGCATTTAGCTATAACTTAAGCATACAAATACATATGTTAACAAAATGATCATCACTTATACCATGTGTTATTGTTGATTTTACATGTTAAAATATCTAATAAAAAGGAGATTACATGAGCTATGTATCAGATTTTACATTAAAAGATCATGGTAATGATAAATCCTCTTTAATGATAAGTTGGGTTTAACATTGCTATTTTAGAAATGCCAACTTTAGAAAGTGGACATTTCTCTGATCTTACTGCTCTACGTGCCTTGCATCCTGTCTCCAATTTACGTCTGGTCTGGGTGACAGCTACACTTTGTGCATTTACTCTATACAGCCACAAACACTGGAAGGGTGAGTGTGACAGAGGGCTCTTTGCATTCATCTGCATTCTGATAGCTCTTCATGGGCAGGGAGAGAGAGCTGACATCAAAATAGGTAGTGTCCTGTGTACCACACAAAGGGCTGATTACCCTCCAAATATAGCCTGGCAGACAAGGCTGGGATGAAAGGGGACCTGTGCACTTCAAGGAGCTGCTTTGAAGTCACCCCATTTCAAAGGTACATTTGGGTATAGGTATTGGGGCTTTGACCCTACCAAGACAATACACTTCTGGACCTGTGAAGAACTCTGCCAGGAGTAAGGACCATGACGCAGGACCAGACTGCGAGGTTCGAGACAACACAGCGCTGATCCGAGGTCTCGACTGCGAGGCTCGACTTCCACGCATTGACCCGACTGCATGAATCGGAACCGACGCATCATACACTTGACGACGAGGCTGTACTCTATCCAAGTTACTTTGTCTGCGGGACCTGTTTGAGTCCTATAGCCAGCCTGCCCTCCACCGTGGTCATCCTTAACTTTGGATTTACCTTGGTCTAGCGTGACCTCAAGTAACCATTTAGCTCTGACTTCTAAGCACTAGTTTTGATTTATTCTTTAAAAATTCATAACTTCGGTTCTACTTATTGTATTTTTGTTGTTTTGGCTTAATTGTTTCATTAAAATATTCTCTATTTGTCTAAACCTGTGTGGAGTTTTTTTGTGGTGTTTTCATTGTTTTACTGTGTGTGTGTGTGTTGCACAAATACTTTACACATTGACTCTTTAGATAAGCTTGACTGCTCTGTGCCAAGCTACCAGACGGTGAGCACAGGTTTTCTTTTAGTGTGTATCTAGCTTACCCTGACTAGAGTGGTGGTTTCTGCTTGGAAATGGTGCATACCTCTGCTAACCAGAAACCCCAGTTCTAACAAACATTGTATGTCATATACAATTAAAGCAAAAAAACAATATTTACTTCTTTACTTTAGATCCTAAGTATTACAATTATACAGCAATGTCTATAAATGAATAAACACTAGTGTATGAGAAAGATGCATACAAAACCTAGAAAACGTACTAAAATGAATTATTGGTTAACTTTTTAAACCTAAAATACCATTTCATCTTTTTTCAAGACTACATTTCTTATAGTCTTATAAAATGGCTCTCTGATTAGCGTAATCTTGGTCACAATTCTAAACTCCTACTCTAACCTTCTACTCACAAACAACTGCACACTTACTTCACAACTTCTTCAAACCCTCTTCCACCCCTTTACCAGTTGAAGCCCACCAGGTAGGAGTCCTTGGCACTCTCCTCTTCTCTCTCTGGCATGATGTCACCTCTCTCTCTCTCTCTCTAATGATGTCATCTCACTAGTTCATCTCCATTATACTACTTTGATTTCTCAGACTGGTTTTCTAAAGATACCAATATATTTTCCTATTTACTACCACAAACAGCCACTACTTATGAACTGTCACCCATTTGTACAAAAGAGGATGGCCCACTACTACATCATGTTTTGCTAAAATAAAATGGTCTACCCGTCATTGTCCATGGCACTTTTATCACTGCCTCTTATCTTCATTCTCGCCTCCTCAACTGCTGCTGAGGACATTTTGCCCCATCTAACACATGTTTACCATCTTCAAAATCTCCATTTAATAGGCTAACACTTTAGAAATCCTTACGTTCCAGAGGATTTACCTACTTCTTACTGCATACCACTAAAATCTTAATTGAATTATTCACTATTAAAAAAAGACCACTGTCAGTCCTCTTCACAATCTAACCACAAAATTTCTTTATCCATACTAAAGACAACTGGGGTTGCAGAGTTTGGTAGAATGCAAGAACCACTATAAATCAGTGACTCTCCTTTAATGCCAAACAATCTGTTCCCCTCCTCGTTTAGAGGTGAGGGAAATGCTAAGGTTTCAATGGTGTATTAAAGCTGCGTCAGCAATCAAATTCCATCCACTAGAGTGCTGATGACTTCAGTGTATTGATAATATGCCACATTATATTTTTGTAGGTTTGGTCCACCATGTGAGCATGTGAGGTAGTGCACTCTGGTAAGTTGTGCATCGCCAAAATGGTCATTGCAGCTTTTCCATAAGCACAAGGATGGTTAAGGGTCTGGCCACAGACTATAGTCTGAGACCAGCATCCACGGCACATGCCAAAAATATCAGGCTTTGATATGCACAACACATTTACCCTACATCCTGCATTCTCTAGGGAGCAACCAATTTATGATAAGATTCTGGTGGAGCATATGCAGCACAATTTAACCAGCATATCGTGGCCCTGCTAGTGAGTGTGGGTGACCAAGAGGGTGCTGGGTCTGATAGGATCTTCCTTGTGAAATCTGAAAAGGGGAGACAAATCTTCACTAATCGTGAGGAACTATAAGAAAAGAATTATACCAACTGGAATTGCAGGTATAAGTTACTCAAAAAGATTGTATCAAAACCCCTTTCCTGTAGATCCTGATGACGTTAGGGCTAATCTTCTGTCCTGGAATATCGCTGGGATGAAAAGGAACTTTGAAACTCTTCTGTCTGTCATAGTTGATAAGAATGTTATGATAACAGCTTTGCAAGAAACCTGGGAATTGGATGATGTGGTGCTGAGTGACTATAGAGTTTTAAGCTTTAATGCAGTTAATAGCCAATTTGTTCGCCCTGCTGGGTGTTCAGCTGTCATGATGTTTTTAAAATATGATGTTGCTGGGCGCATCTTACTCATGGAATACACTAATTTTTTCTACTTTGTCAGTTTCCGGTCTGCTGTCAAAAAGAAGAATGAAATGGGGCAAATTGGATGTCTACATTTATTGCTAATCAATACGTACTTCCCACCTAAAATAAGTCAGGAAAAACAACTTAAAGAGCTGGAAAAAAATCTTTTGTCCTACCATAATGTGCCAAACATATTGATGGGTGATTTTAATGGAAAGATTCCACCTAATTAGTTGAAGGATGACCTACAATCAGAGAAAAAAAATGCCCCGGGGATTCCTTGTCAAGTCTTGCCATGTCAGTGGGGGGAAGGGATGGGTAAACTAGTTCCTCTGCTAGACAGCCTAAATATGACTATTATAAATGCCAGATGTGTAGGTGAACAGCCGGCCCAGCCCATGTTTGATAAGGGGAGGGTGGCTACACTGATCGATTATGTTATACTCATCTGAAAATTTGGGCTGCCAGCGGTCACAAACCACTTGTGCTTTTGCTGTTTAGTGGTGCCTACCTATGAGACTATTGGCAGAATACTCAGACAATTTATTGCAGGAATGAGCATAGATTAGTGTGGTCTACAAAATTAAAAATTCACACAGTATAAATGGCATGAAGAAGTTGTTGAATTATCAGACTAATCTATCATCTCAGAACATAGTACAAGATTTGGAAAATCTTATTGTCTCCATGGGCTTAAATAGTGACCAGGATAGGAAGGGTTCATTCAGTTCTGCCATGGCACGGGCAAAGTCATCACTAAATAAGAATATAAGGGAGATGTATAAAACAGGTGGAGCTATTAGGGAGAGCCTAATTAAACTACATAGGAAAGCATCTAGGAAAGAAATAAGACAAATAAGGTGGGAAGAAAAAAGATTATATGGATAAAAGCAATAGTCTCTCTTCGAACTGGCAGCCTAAAGGGCTTCTGGCACACAATTAATAGTGTACTGGAGCGGTCTGAAAAAACTGTTGCAGCACCGGTTTCTGAAGAAACATGGGGCAGGTATATATCTGAGATGTATAAACTAAATGAAGGAAAAAGAGGTGCCTTGGGATGCATGCAGTCTGGGCTCCCAGAGATGGGGGTGGTAGAAAGTTTCCTGCTCCCCTCAGTAAGCAGTATTGAAGCAGTAATAAAATGTTTGTACAGCTCTAGGGCTCAAAGCAGCAATGGCCTCTCCTCAGGTATAATCCAACTCAATCCTAGTCTCCTGGCTGTGGTCTTTGAAGCGATAATCAGTGGGCATGATTTACCAGAATCCTGGAAAGAAAGTATCAGGGTCACGTTGTTTAAAAAGGGTGAAAGGGTCCTGCCCTCGAGTTATTACATAATCACCCTGCTGGACATTCCCAGTAAAATGTATGCAAAACATCTACTGAGTTTATTGGAAGATTGTCTAAGTGATGCCAGAATTTTACCAAAGGCCCAAATGGGTTTTCGTAAAGGGTATTCTGCTACGGATGGCTGCCTTTTCCTAAACCCTTTGGCTGAAGAATACACCCTCAAAAGGAAACAGCCCCTTTATATGTCATACATCGATTTGACAACAGTGTTCACACTATAAATAGGGCTCTTCTCTGGGAAAAGATGTATAGATGGAATTCTCCACCGGGCTTATTAAAGATGATAATTTAGCTAATGAGGGCTCATGAACTAGAGTGGAACTTGGGGGCAATATAGTCTTGTACAAAAAGACAGACACTCCCAATGGATTCAGACAGGGGTGCATCCTGGCTCCAATCCTGCTCTCAATCTATATTTCAGATGCTATGGTAGGATTAAACCGGGTTTGGTCTTTTCTGTCAAAATTAGGAGTTGAGGCCATTTCAGCTATGTTTTACGCTGATGACACCGTGTTGGTCCTTACGCCAGTAGGCCTTCAGAGGCAACTGAATGTCTTTTCAGAATATTGTAAGGCGAACAATGTAAAAATAAATAAGTCTAAAACAAAGGTCATGGTCTTTTTGAAAGGAAGAATGCAGTCCATAAGGTTCAAGTGGTCGTTAAGTGATGTTCAAGTGGAGGTGGTAATACGATATAGATATTTAGGTGCCTTTTTAGCTATAACTTACATTTTAAATCCTATATAGACCTTCAGTTAGTTCGCTCCAAAGCTGTAACTGGCGTTTTACATAGGCTGGACCTAGCTTTGGGGCATAAGTCCATTGAAGTCCTAAGAGAGACTTACAAATCAAAAATTGTAAATTTACTACTGTATGTTGCGAGGTTATGCCAGCAAAGAACATAAAGTGTCTGCAGATTATTGAAACTAATACCTAGAAAAGATGGCTAAGGTTGCCCAGAGGCTCTGTGAACAGTGCCCTTAGGCTAGAGCTGAGTCTTAGTAATACATTGTTTAAATATTTGGCCTGTCTTTTAAAGTCAGATGAGGGCTCCTTAAGGTACACCATAAAAACGTAACTGCAGGAGAAGTATGTAGGCCAATGGATTATCAATCTCCAACATATTAAGGCCTCTCTGAATCTCCCACTAGGATACAAACCTCAAAATATGTATGTATCCCAGCAGAGACAATTATTAACAGTATGATAAAAGAGGGCTCTAGGAAGTGTGATTTAGATGATGTGTGCAATAGAGCCAACCAGCAACATCTGTTGAAGTCGGACTACGGTGGGCATATGCAGCCGTATTTGTGTGATATAAAAAGTGAATATGTCAGGAGGTAGGCCCTGAAGGTCAGGCTGGAGCAGGTTCCTAACTTCATAAAGTGGAAGTTGGTCAGACAGATTGGGGTTGAAAGTGGCACCTGCCCCTTCTGCGAAATCACTTCATTGTCATTTTTGCACATAATTGTATTTTACCCACGCTTTGATAAAATTAGAAGTCTGTTACTCCCTGCTTTTAGAATTTTACAGGTTCATCGTATTAGTGAGTTAATGACAGTAATTTTAAAGTGTAATATTATGACTCTTAGTTTTGCTGTAGGAAAACTCTTGACAGTGGTTGCCGAACAGTTAGCTGATCCGTGTAGCTCATAGCAATAGGTACATATGTGTTAAATGTGGAGGTTTGGAGCTCCTTATCTATGAATTGTGGTTTCTGTAAAACTGATTTGAATTATTAGGGTGACAGTTTATTATAAGATTTGAAGTATCGCATATATGGCTTTTATCAGTTTTTACTTTTTAGGATCATATTCTGGCTCTAGTTAACTGAAAATGAGAATGACCATTATTTTCCGTGACAACTGCATTTTGCACAAAAATAATTGCTTTTATTGCACATATTATAATGCCACAATTGTATTTTTGCACAAAGAATATCTGTATTTTGTGCAAATCGTAACAATAATGTCGCTCCATAGGTTAATTCTAGTATACGGTTTTAGAAGAGTTTGCCTTTATGATCTGTGTATTGCCCACTAGTTTAGTGCATTTGCTCCCCATAATCTTATCCGGCCTACTCTTTTTCTTAAAAAGAAGTTAAGGTCTATCTCTGCCCTGTTATAATTGTATTTAGCACTCAAAAAATTGATTTTTGCACAACTAGTAAGGGAAAGTGTCTTATTGAAGATTCATTCCGGCTGTATATGTAAATAGGAAAACAATATATGTCTGAAGAATGGAGGTTTTAAGAATCAGGTTGTATTCTAAATTTAAGGAAATGTTTAGATATGAATTGTCTGTTAAATAAGTCAATCAAAATATCATACAAAGTGTACCCAGGGCCTGTAAGTTAAATGTAACTAGTGGACTGCAGCACATATTGTGCCACCACTAAACTGACAATGAAACACATGACGGCTGGCCTACAACCTGTAACTTGACTGTGCAGGAATAGAATCCATTTTGATTCAGGTTTCATTTTGTGACACTTAGTAGAAGCTAGCTTGCAGAACGTGCAAAGGCCTGTTGGCCTCTAAGCGAAACTGAACTGCCTGTAACACTGCTATAACAGCAAGTTCTAGAGAAATAATAATGTCACAAGTGTTTGTCTCAAACTGTTGCTGTGCTTCATTTGCTGATTTCTTTAATCAATGCCCATTTATGGCCAAAGGTTTTATTCTGATTAATGATTGGATAAGCGATTGGAAAACCCCTATTTTTTCATGGTGCAACTGGTTTTTATTGTCTGTGTATCATGTATGCACTATGTATTGCCGTCTATAAAACCCCATGCTAACTTCTGTAATTTGAATTACTCCAGCTAGGTATTTTGCTCCACACCGCTGACTGAGATAAAGTTACACTTTGAATCTTTCAGCTGTGTCTTTTGTAAATTTTAGGCTTACACAGGTTTAAACTAGAAATTTGACCTGTCAAAATAACCTCCTTTTAACTATTAATAATTCACCCTTAAGTAGGTCTTAAAAGTCAATAAGGCAGGGTGCATGTTATTAAAGGGGGGCATATAAAGGTTTAAAGTAAAACGTCCTTACAGTGAAAAGGCCAAAAAGCTATTTTCACGGTAGCAGTGTTAGCTGGTCAATAGTAAAGTATTGGGAGTTAATGTAATTTGTAATTGTATTTATATAGTGCTTACTACTCCTGGCGAGGCATTGACGTGCTTTTTGGAACCCATGGTGGATTAGTGTAATGTTAAAATTAAATAATGTTATCTTCACCTAGGAACCAAATAAAGAGATACTTCTTGGACTTTTTAATTTATTTATTACAAATCCAATTCACTGGTAAAGTGAGATTTGTGACAAACGGATCAGAAAAGATGCTTTAAAAAAGTTACCCTTAGCCTGCCTAAAGCCTGTAGAAGCCTATTTTCCACAGCTTCCAACTGGCTCCCATGAGTTGAGTAGCTCCTTGATTAGATGTGAATTGGCTGCCAGAGCTGAGACAATGTCCATGGGTGTAGGGAGAAGTTTACATTCTTTTGACAGGTTTACCTGATGGCTGTGCCTGCCCTTTGCATATCTTCAAAGGATGCCTACCCTGTCACTGGCAGATGGAGCTCACTCTTGGGCCTGTCCCCTCTATTGTCATTCTATCAAACCAGACACCAATCCTAGCGGCCAAGAATCTGACCCCAGAAGTGGTTATAAGTGACTAGAGGAGAGAGGTATGCTGATTTCCTTGGCCACACCACTGGATAAGCACAGGAGCTCTGCACACAGGAGGTAAGATTTTGCAATCTTGGTTTTAGGTAAAGAGGTGTTCTGTGGAATTGTCTGCAGTATGGCATGCCGAAGCTGCTGCAAAAGTGGATATGGTTGCTCCTGTGAACTTTTTCCTTATTGATTAGGGAGGGACGAGAAGTCACTCCAACCACCCCGGTGGCTAGTGCCAGGCATAAATGTGGCACCCCTCGGCACCCTCTTCAAAACACTATTGGACCTGCTGTGAAAGACAGAAGAAGGATTGTGCCTGCTGTCGAGGCCGGTGAGGAGAACCCGAAGGGATGGACCTGCTCCTACTAGTAACAGGAATAAGGAAGGACACTCCAAGGGTCTGTTTGCTGACCCATTAATCTACAGGGATACAAAAGCTGAAATAAGTCCACTTTAATGGAAGAGCCCATCTCACCAGTTCCAACTGGACCTGTTCTGTACCCTACTGATTACTTCTGTTGGAGTGAGTTCTGACCCCCTAGTGGTGCTCCTGTGGTCTTGGGAACCTTGGCAGGTGTCAGAGTGTAGACCATGATAAACCTGAATATTCAGCCAAATATTCAGGTTGCTCCTACTCTGAGCTTTTCTGAAGCAGCAAATCTTTTTCAGCCAGGTGCCATGGATAAGATATCTGGACTTGAGAAGCCCAGTTCAGCTACAACTTGCAGACTTACCCTGCTGGAAGAATCCTAGCTTGAAGAAAATGGAGTGCAGACGTAAACATGTTCTCTGGGCAAAGGCACCAAAAGTATTTGGCTGGCGAGGGACCTTCCTAGGGTACAAATGTTGAATTTCTCCTGCTCTGAGCTTTACAGTCAACGGCTTCACCGGGACTTCATTAGATGGCTATTCAGCATTGTCCAGCCCTCCTCAAGCACAGCCTGCTGTCTTGCCCCGCTGAGTATTTTTGACTTCCATTTCAGAGTGTAAGTCTGAAGGTAAAACTTTCCACCGGGACAAACCTGGTCTCTGTATCCGAGTAGTGGTCCATCGCAGTTGGCCTCAACTTCTGACTTTGACCCAGTCTAACAAGACCAGTTGACACTTGGTTCTATGTGTACTTAACCCTTTAAACATTCATATTTGCAAATCCTCTCAGAGTTTTGTCATTTTAACGTCATTTTGTTCAATTAAATAGGCACTATTTTTATAAGTTGGACTGCGATTTTTATTGTGTTGTGTGTTTGGCTTTTTAACTTTTTTGATGCTTCTTATGTTAAACCTGTTTCTCTATGACAAACTACCAGGGGCTGAGCCATGGTTTAAATTTCTGAAACTTTCACTGGACCCAACAGAAACAGTATCATTATTACTTGTGGTGGACTACTATCCACCCCCAATAATATTCCACTTTCTCATACACAACAAATCTGAAATGCCTGTAAATGAACTGCACTCATTTCGAAATATATCAGCAGTTATGAAAGCACAAATGAAGCACATTCTTAATTCTGAAGTGTGATCGAAACAAATATTTTAATAGGATCAAAACAAATCAAGGCATTTTCCTTGGTGATGTGCAAATGATAAATATTTGCTGAAACCTGTTTTCCACACATTATAATTTGTGCTCAATATAGATTTAGCAATAAAAAACGGTATGTCTGTGCAAATTTAGTAGCCATTCAAGTGGAAAATGGGCTATTTCTAAATGGAAATGCACTATCACATAATGCTTTAGTAATATATTTGCTTGCTCAAGTGTGATGCAAAATGCACCACACTACACCCTTATCACTCCCTTGCTCAATGGGCAATGATCGTTTGCTACTCTTGTTCTTTGTGAGACACTTAGATCTTTTACAATCCCTAGGACTTCAGTGATGAAGCACTGATAGCAGCAACCCCACCTTGAAAATTGTTCCAGCACCACTGCTTATCAATATTTAAAAGAGAGATCTTTCCAGGTCAAAAAAGGGTATTTTAACAGGTCACTCTGCAGGTTTTATAGAGAACGAGGGCTTTACCCCTGGTTAGCATTGGTAAAGTGCACAGGGTTCTGTAAGCCAGCAGAAAGAGTGTCTAGAAAAAGGTCTAACATTTTGGGCGACCCAGGAAAATAGGTGGATTTCCTACAACACGTAATAATAAATTAATCTTTATTAAATTCTTAACTGTGTGGAATATTCATATCATCTTGCTTCCCTTTGGATATATAACCCAAGATGTTTATTTGAACTGGCTCTATATTGAAGATGTATGAAAACATGTTTTGAAGTAGTATTTCTTGCACTGTATTATATGCATTTATTATGTCATTTCAACTGTACTCAGTAAATATTTGATTTTAATGGTTTTGATTTAAATGTTCCTAATAAAAGGAGAAAATACATTTCAAATTAAAAAGCTAA
Organism: Calotriton arnoldi; assembly: GCA_963921515.1. Classification (NCBI taxonomy): domain Eukaryota; kingdom Metazoa; phylum Chordata; class Amphibia; order Caudata; family Salamandridae; genus Calotriton; species Calotriton arnoldi. Next base: position 585,186 of record CAWUFW010003468.1, on the reverse strand, counting down.
TCAGTCCAGAAAGTCTCTCCACTGAACATCTGTAGTAATACTAGTTCTAAGAGATGTTGGCACTCGCCTCCATTTGAGCCACTGATTTTTAAGATTGCACAACTATGGGTAACATTTTATCAGGAAAGCATCTTATTGACATTTTATTTATTTATTTTTGAGTTTTATATAGCACTAGCTGGACTAGAGGGTATCAGAGAGCTTTTTAGGTTATGAGAATACATAAATACGTTTACAAGAGGTACATGAGGGAATTTGTAATGTGAAAGTCACAAGACAGTACAGCACTAAGTGGTTTAAAGTCACAAAGCATAACACAGGGCACATGGAGGAGAAAGGAATCCGGGACAAAAAGGCAATTGAGCAAGTTCTGTGACTATCTAGAAGGCGTTAATCAACGAGGGACACAGAACAGTTGGTGTGTATGTTGAGGTAACAGTTGAGGAGTAGAGATTTAAGGTCCCGTTGGAAGGAGGGGCAGGAGGAGTTGCAGCGGAGATCTTTGGGTAGCAAGTTCCAGATCTTCGGAGCATTACCTGAGAAGGAGCGAGCCTGAGATGATTTCTTCTTGAAGTTGGGAGGAATGAGAAGAAGAGGGTTGGAGCTTCTCAGTGTTCGGGCTCTTCCAGCTCTTGAAATTCAGTTTTTAAGCATTCAGGCGTTTTTGTATGAAGCACTTTGTGGGTGATGACGGCTGTCTTGAAAAAGCATCTTCCTTCGATGGGAAGCCATTTAAGACTACTGAGGGCAGGAGAGATGTGGTCAAATTTTTTAGTACCTGTGAGGAGTCTGACAGCCACGTTGAGAGCAGCTTTAAGGGGCACCAGGGGACATGTAGGAGTTCCTGTAAGGAGGGAATTGCCGTAGTCAAGTTTTGAGATTACAAAAGGTTGCACTACTATTTTAAGATTGTCTGGGGGGATAAACAGCTTTACTTTCTTGAGATGTCGGAGTGTGTGAGTGCTCCTTTGGCTGAGTTGTTGATGTGCTCCTACATGGACATGTTTTTGTCCAGGGTGATGCCCAGAGACTTAACGGAGTTAAAGAGAGAGAAAGAGCAGTTAAGAGTGTCCAGATTCTTGATCCATTCTAGGATAGGTAAAGGATTAGTTCTGGGAGAGAAGAGGAGTAGTTCTGTCTTTTTGGGGTTTAGTTTAAGATGGTTGGTATTTAGCCACGTTTGTATATTAATAAGTATGGTGTTCAGCTGTCGGAGGTCACAGGATGATTTGATTTTGCAGTAGAGTTGTATGTCATCAGGATATTGGTGGTATTTGACCTGTGCTTGTTTGAAAATGTCGGTGAGGGGGTTCCATGAAGAGATTATATAGGGATGGGGAGAGGATAGAGCCATGGGGGTACGCTTTGCGTCACAGGAGCCGGGTTGGAGAGACAGCTGTGGATTTTTATTTGCTGACAGCGATGTTGCAGATAGGACGTAAACCATTTCAGGACTGTGCCATTGACACCAGTGCAATATCTCAGAGTTTCAAGTAAAGCTGGGTGATTTACTGTATCGAATGCCGCTGATAAGTCAAGTAGGATTAGAAGGCAGGCATCATCTTCATCCAGGTTTCTGTGAATGTCATCCGTAATATTGAGCATAGCGGTTTCGATGCTACAAGCTTTCCGGAAACCTGATTGGAAAGTCTCGTGGAGGTTGAATTTCTCAATGAGTCGGCATTCATTCAAGCTACAGCAACAGATTTTTTAAATGTTTTTGCAGAGCCACATTTATTCCAATAGTAAAACCACTTACATTTAGCTATAATTTTTTTACTTTTTTTAAAATGTATTAGACATTGTTGGACTTGGCACTTCCTGCAGGGTCATTCCCAAACATCTTGCATTCCTCCTCCTATTTTGTTTTCACTGCATTCGTTTTTGCTAGCATTAGGACTGCTAACTAGTGCTAAAGGGCTTGTGCTCTCTCTCTAAAACATGGTAGAACTCAGGCACGATCAGCGCAGGAAAGAGCGGTGGCCCGGGGAATTCGAAAGACGGCAGATTAGGGAAAATAAAATAAAAAATAAAACAACTTACCTTGCACTCGCCACACCGTCGACTCGGGCCCACCACGCTCCCTCCTCCGCCCCACCACCCCACCGCTCTTACCTGCACCGGCAGTGTCTGGTAGAATTGGCTTATAACCAACTGGCATTTTTCATCTACTTCTATGCCCCTAGTAAAGTGGTATTACATGTTCCCAGGGCCTGCAAATTCAATTCTACTAGTGGGCCCCTGCAGCACTGATTGTGCCACCCACTTAAGTAGCCCTTTAAACATGTCTGAGGCATGCCATTGCAGAGGCTGTGTGTACAGTTTTAAACTGCCATGTCTACCTGGCTAAATAAACCCTTTACCAGGCTTAAACCTTTCTTTTTAATACATCTAAGTCACCCCTAGTGTAGTCCCTGGACAGCCTGGAGGGCAGGCTGCAATGTATTTTAATACTTGGACAAGTACTTTTAAGTTTTACATGTCCTGGTAGTGAAAAACTCTTAAATTACATTTTTACTACTGCAAGTCCTATCTCTCCCATAGGATAACATTGGAGTTACATTATTACATTTTATAAGAGTCATTTTTAAATGAGAAGGGATAACTGGGTATTGTCAACTGCAGCCTTGACGACGACACCAAAGCCTGCATCACAGCCTCGCAGCTCTTTGGAACTGCTGCATCGCCCCGACTGCGCATCGAATTCCCGACACCAGACTTCACATTGCAATCCCCATAAATGGGATCCTCGGCGTTGACGCAACAGGACCTTGCACCGCAGCCTCGCAGCATCTTGGAACTGATGGATCACCTTGGCTCCCCAATGCATCCTCGATGCGGATCCAGACAATGCCCCATAAACCAAGATTTAAGAAGCTCTGTTCATCAGGCCTAACTGGGTCCCTGAAACCAGCCAGCGTTTGATTGCGGTTGGGCTGAAATTGTGACTTTGTCCCGGTCCGGCGCTACCAGATGTCCACAGTTGATGCTTTATGCCTCTTGGTGCTATTTTACCTAAAAGCATTACAATTCAATATCTCAGGTTCAACTAATCAGATTTTTGTCATTTTGTTCTTGTTTTATTTATTCAATTAAGATCTATTTTTCTAACTTGGTGTAGAATTCTAATTGTGTGGTGTTTTAATTTTTTTACTATTTGAAGTGTTGCACAAATACTTTATACATTGCCTCTAAGTTAGGCCTGACTGCTCTGTGAGCACAGGTTAATTTGGGATTTGCTTGTGCCTTATCCTTACAAGGACTGTGGCTACTACTTGACCAGGGCTTACCTACAGTCAATCAACAACCCAATTTTTTACAGACATTTTCTCGTAGTAGATATAATAAAATATATATTTAAGTATGCATTTTCATACAGAACACCCACTGGTTGTAGGTAAGAGAAATCAGCATAAGTCAAACTGTCAAAGGTTTTCCACTACACTCCTTAGGCTTTTGGAGATGCACTGAACTTAGTGTGGAAGTTACATTCCAACAGAGTATCTTTATAATGCAAGGGTAAATGTTGTGATCAGTTCCCTGTAAGAGTAGTTTTTTCTTATCCATATCAAAGGGGATTTCACAGCTTCAGATGTACTACTGAGAATCCACAGCTACCTTTCTAGTGCCGGATTGTTTTTGGACATGCAAAAGTCCTTGGACTGATCTGAGAGTTCTATAATTGAATAATATACCTTGAACATATATGTGGACAGTATTGAGGAGGTATTTGTACACGAGACACAACACTGAATGGAATTGAAGTATTATACAAACTGACCTGTATACTAGTCACAGACGAAGAGAGGTTCCAAACTTTAAGATCTCCAGCGACAGATACTGCAACCAATGAGTCTTCTGTAAAATGCAATACAGACCTGTTTAGTATAAATAGCATGTGGAAATTAAAATAAGACCAATAAGGCTAAAGTATTTTTCTACGATAAATTGTAACATCTCACAGATTATCATTAGCATACTTCTGAAGACTCATTAACTAAGCAGATGTCATTTGGCCATGGCCCATGTGAATAACTATCTATGTTCATTAACACTTTTAGGTATTTTGTGATATTTTTCAGACAGGGTGAAAAATGTGGTGCATGTGCCAATGTGCAATGAGAACTGCCAAATTGAAACAAAACACAAGTTCCCTCATTCAATCATGTCCAAGGGAGTGAGTTGTTCACTGTGGTGCAGCCTGCTGCACCTGGTGTAAGATAGTCCAACACACAGTCCAGAAAAAACAAACTAAGTGGAAAAAAATCAGCCAACCACAAAACTGAAGAAGACTATAATTGAACATGCAAGGATCTATAATAAAATGTGCCCATATCCTTATCTGTGCAGCGTGTTTCACCAAACCTGTGTCGACGAAGACAATGGTAGGGGAGCCTATCCAGGTGCCATTAAGCGTTATCTGCGAGGACCCCTTTCTTTCCTCCTTAACAGAGGAGAAAATACACTAAGGTTAAAAACAAAGAGATAAAATCTAATCCTCTTGAACAGACTTAGAAAGAGGTCTAATGTTAGGGTGAGGGCAGAGATGAAAGGTTAAAATTTATTTTCTTTTCCTCTTTCTCTTTAATTTGCCAACCTTGTACTATTTGTGGAATTGCTGTTCAGTTGGAGGCAAGATTGTACCCACCTCATGGGGTAACACTATTATATAAGCATGATATGCCAAGCATTATGCAGTCATGAATGCCCATTCCTGGTATACAATGTTCTGTTTTTAATGCATAGAATTCCACGGTTGAGACAAAAGCGGCATGTGTTCCTATTTATTTTCAATATTCATTTACAATGTTTGTAATGTCAACTTGACTTTCCATTGTGGCCGCCGCATTTTCCACAGTTGCTTTACACTTGTCCTTTGTTTATGTCCACTATTGGGAAGTACTTAACTGGTAACACTTCTTGTTTCTCATGTGATCAAGACGGTCATACAGTCGAAACGCATTATGGGATGTGAATAAAGAAACAAATTCAACATAACGACAGTGTCCTGGGTGTACGTGGACTAAACTGAACTTTTGTGAGGAGATTACAGCCGGCACGCTCTGCCAGCATCACACGCCATCCCTTACAGGTCTTGGGTCCCGGAAGGAGCTTTTCGTGTGTAGTCAGAATACGGAGGGACCTTCTTGACATCAGGCATTTCTATCCATTACTGAGAGAAAGCCCTCGGGCGACTCTTTGGCTGCACAGTGTCTCAGGGGTGAGCCTTTCTTCTCCACGGGGCTTCGGGATGGGGGGGCACAGGGCGTCGGAGGATGCGCTGCTCATCCGCTCCAATGATCTTGGGGTTGGGGGGGGCCTTAACCTCTCTCAGTGGTGCAGGAGGGAGCGCTGGTGTACCCCAGCTCACTACCTATGTTCACTGTGACTGCCAGCTGGCCTCTCCCAGCCAGGAGGAGTGTAAAGCTTGCATTTTGCATTTGCAACACGATTACTCAGTTACTCAAGGTGGCAAGGGGAATCTACCAATCTCATGGTAGGGGGACACTGTCAATCTCTATTCACGGTGCATTGATGATTTTTCTGCGCAAATTAACCAGCTTTCAATCACAACAACATGGATGAGGATCAAGATGCAGAAAGAAGGGCAGCAGCCCAGGCAATGTTTGCTAAGGTGTTGACTAAAGGGAATGGTGTAATGAAGGAAAGCACAAAATAATCTGAACTGAATGATAGACTTTGAAGAATAGAAAAACTAAGCAGATCAGAAGTATCAAAATGTGTGGACAAGGGGATGATACCTAGGGACTCTGTTTCTATACGATACCATCCTACGACTCACCCAAACCAAAAATGCTAGAAGAATGGGCTGACAATTCTGTTGCTAATTCTGAACGCATGTTGGAGATTCTTAATAAATTCACATGGATATATATGCTGCGTGAGATCAAGTCTATCAGAGCTGAATTAATTATGAGACCAGAGAAGAACATGATCGAAAAATGTATGGAGGCATGAAAACCCGCATGACCAAACATGAAGATGATATCAAAGCAAAGAAGCAGAGAAAACTCCAATGGAACTGTGAGGACTATGAGAATGGGACAATTCGGACATTCAACTGGAAATACAACAAAGTATTCAACTCCACAACAGCGAAGCCAGCTGTATCTACGACATTACCGGAAGCCTCCCTTTCTGAACCAGGAATGATAAGCAACAATGAGACTGATACGTCAGGCACTTCTGGAAGTACAGTTTCAGACAGGGAAAGCACAGGCAAACCGACGAATAATGGCTCCTGCGCAGGGGCCTGCAGACCGCAGGTGGGACAACAGTACTGAAGCCAGGGACAGGGACAAGAGCCAAAGGCAGAGGAAGAGGTCTAGGAGGAGCCGGCAGAGGCGACAAAGAATCCGACAGACAACAAAAGAAGCAGAGGAAGGGGGAGCATGGGAAACAATGCAAGAGGCTCCAGCGGGGTATCATAATGCATATGGAGATGGTAAATAGAACAATAATTAGCCTTTCCAACAGACCTCTTTCTGACTGACAAGATTAACTGTGCCTGGGACTCTCGTTCTGCCCTTTGGAACAAATTAATTATGCTGAAACACGCACTGACATATACAAATTTGTAAGGAAGTTGAAACTTAGAAAGTGCCACTGTTTAAAAAGTGGTAATGACAGATGGGGATGTAGGAACAATACTGTTAATGCTGACTGAGATTTTAACTTCAGTGATACCAACACCCTTCTTGCACTATGGGAATTAGAGACATATGGTGAAACAGGTGAATCTCCCTGTGATCTCCATGGGTTAGTGGATGAGTTAGGCATTACATATGATCATGCCTCATCTACTGATTTTAAACCCCACTCCACCTTTGTTCCCACACTGCCACATGACAACATCGATACCTTCAATGACACCATAACTAAAAGCCTTATGAGCTTCAGACACAAAACATGGAAGAAAGGCATTTATCAACACAATCTCTCACTTTCCTAAAGACAGGCTCTAGAATCACTGGTGACCGACACCAATATCATCATACACCCTGCAGACAGTGGGAGGGGTGGGGGGAGATTTGGTGCTTCTCAATAGGAACATATACATTGAGGAGGCCATGCGCCAACTCAGTGACAGCAGGTTCTACCTTTCCATCAACAGAGAGTCATATTCCAACAGAGTCACTGACATTTGGAGCAAACTCACTGATTGGAGGGATAGGGGGTTACTGGAGTGGGAAGAATATTGCTTCCTGAATAAATATTTCCCCAAATTACCCATGCTATATCTCCTCCTCAAGGTACACAAGAACAACCTTAACTCCCCAGGGTGACCTATTGTATTCTCCAGGGCTAGTACCCTGGGGAACATTTCTAAATATGTAGACCATTTCTTGAGGGAGTTAGTCACGGGCCTGCCCTTCCATGTGAGGGATACACAAGACTTCCTAGGCAAACTAGAAGGTATCCAATGGGAGAAGGAATGCTTGCTCGTGACATTTGACGTCAACTCATTATGCACCATCATTGACCATGAGGAAGATATCCTGGCTTGCAGACATTTTTTGCGGGCCATATCTGTCAGATATCTCGCTCACTGCGACATGATCCTGCAGATAAGACACTGAGTCTCCAACAAGATCTTCTCATTTAATGGCTCCCTATATAAAGAAATACTCTGAACTGCGATGGGAACATGTTTTGCTCCAAGTTTTCCCAACCTCTTCCTTGGGTGGTGGGAGGAGGGAGGGCATCTTCAACAACCCTGATGGTTTCCCTGAATGTGAACAGGTCATGAAATGGTTGTGATACATCGATGACCTGTTCATTATTTGGAAGAGTGCAGAGACAGAAGCAGCACGGTTCAAGGACAAACTCAACAATAACACTCATAACCTCATGCTGTCTCAAACCATGAGCAGAACCTCAGTTGAATTCCTTGATGTCAAGATCGAGATTGTGGAGGACAGGATACTCCTCACACTTTTCCGCAAATCCACTGCAGGGAACAGTCTGATACATGCCCTCAGAAGCCACCCTGATACCCTGAAGTGGAGTATCCCCTTTGGTGAGCTGCTGAGGGCCAAAAGGAATTGCAATACTGAGGAGTCCTTTCTGACGGGACAAACTACCATGACTGACAGATTCAGAGAGAAGCTATCCCCAGTGGATTCTCAATAGAGCCATGGACAAAGCCACAAATATTACCAGAGAAGAATCTCTTTTTACTAATTCCTTTGACACTGAATCCACTGACAAAAAAAATTGGACATACTCAACAGTGACCCCATTATAGAGCACACTATACAGGACAGACCAAGGGTCACTTACAGGAAGGGACGCAGTCTCAGGGACATGTTGGTCCACAGTGATATTACCATCAAAAATCAGATTGGTGAACATAATCTCCAGGGTTTCCTTCCTTGTGGCCACTGTAAAGCCTGTACAAAGAGCATTATGCACTAGGAATACTCCACACCTAGACCAGAACAAACGAGAAGAATCACACAGTTTCTCACATGCAGTTTTTCTTTTGTAATATACATACTAGAGTGCCCCTGTTAGCTCAGGTGTGTGGGGAGCAGGATTTACATGGTTAAGAGGATTCTGGAAAACTTGAGGGCCGTCAACAACAAAGACCCCAATTGCCCTGTGGCAATGCCTTTTCAGGAGATACACTACTCTAAAAGCTCTCTGCTAACCTTTTTTGCCTTTGAACAAATTATCTACTACCCCAGGGGTGGTGATAGAAAAACTCAGATTGAGGAAAAGAGAATCTAAGTACATAGTGGCCCTCGAGACAAAGATTCCCGGTGGGCTCAACCTTGACGAGGGGCTTGCAGTACATCTCAATGAGGACTAGTGTGCCTTGGTGGATACCCCTGTTCTTTGCGCTCCACTCTTCCTGTACTAGGTGATATTCTGTCCACTCTGTATACTGATGTCTTGCATCTCTCCTATACATGACCTAATCTATGCGGCTGTGGCATGTAGCCTGCTTTTTTATCTTCTATTCTGACTCAGCTTTCCCTCCCTTTGACCTTCCATCTCTGCCCTCACCTTAGCATTAGACCTCCTTTTGAGTCTGTTCAAGAGGATTAGATTTGATCTTTTTATGTTTTTAACCTTAGAGTATTTTCTGCTCTGTTACAGGAGGAAAGAAAGGGGTCCTCACACAAGACGCTTGATGGCACCTGGATGGGCTACCCTTCCCTTTTCTTCGCAGACACTGATTTGGTGATACACGCTGCACAGATAAGCATATGGGCACATTTTATTATAGATCCCTGCCCATTCAATTGTAGTCTTTTTTGGTTATGTGGTTGGCTGATTTTTTCACTTAGCTTGGTTTTTTTGGACTGTGCGCTGGACTATCTCGCACCAGGTGCAGCAGTCTGCACCACAGTGAACAACTCGCCCACTTGGGCATGACTGAATAAGAGAGCTTGCGTTTTGCTTCCTTTGGCAGTTCCCGGTGCACATTGGCACATGCACCACGTCTTTCACCCTGCCTGACGTGGCAGTGGTTTCCAAACCATTCACTGAGAGGGACACACAGACTATCTGGTCTGCCTCTCATTATGGACTCATTTAGCTGGAGTCTGATAACTGCCATTCTTTGGCCATGACCATGACTTACACCAGGCTGACACACATTCCCAACCTTGTTCATGTAAATATTTGCAATTCAACACATGCATTCTACAAGCATTCCAGCCAATCACCGTGGACATTGAGGCACTGGCCTTCATTTTCTTTTTCTGTTCTTTGTCTCTTTAATTTGTAAACCATGTACTATTTGTGGAATTACTGTTCAGTCTGAAGCAAGATTGTCCCCACTTCATGAGGTAACACTATTATATCAGCAGGATATGTTGAGCACTATTCAGTCATGAATGCCCATTCCTGGTATACAATGTTCTGTTTTACATGCATAGAATTCCACAGTTGAGACCGAAGATGCATGTGTTCCTTTTCATTTACAATATTAATTTGCAATGTTTGTAATGTCAACTTGACTTTCCATCATGGCCGTTGCATTTTCGACTAGTGCTTTACACTGGTCCTTTGTTTATGTCCATGATTGGAAAGCACTTAACTGGTAACATTTCCTGTTGTTTCTCATGTGATCAAGACCGTCATATGGTCTAAACGCATTATGGGATGTGACTAAAGAAACAATTTCAACATTATGACAGTGTCCTGTGAGTATGTGGACTAAATTGGACTTTTGTGAGGCGATTACAGACGGCACGCTCCGCCAGTATCACGCACCACTGCTCAGGGTCCCGGAAGGAGATATATATATATATATATATATATATATATCTCCTACTGGCAGTCACCAATAGGTAGTTATAGTTACAATGTAGTTTCAATAGAAAAAACATTTTTTGACTTGCCTATATCTTTGGCATCGTCTGACAGATGTTCATGGAATGTTCCCCAAAAAGTGCCCCGGTCATTCTTGCTGTGCATGGAAAGTTTCAGGGTGATCCGTCAAGCGGGGCTGAGAAAAAGTGCATTTCCCCATAGACACGGCTACAGCATAAACTGCTGAATGGAATTACACCAAATTTGGCAGGAAGGTAGATGTTGGTTCAGGGATTTGGTGTAAATCCGTTCAGTAGTTGCGGAGTTATTAAATATAATTTCCAGTTGTATGTCTAGGGACGCGGAGGATCCACAACCCTTCTCGATCTCGTGCTGAGATCTGATTGGTTGCCTACACTTCAAACCAGGAAGTGTTGGCAGCCCATCTTCTGACTTGCCTTGAACTGAGTCACAGAAAAAAACCTAAAAATAAGAAAAGGGGGCAGGGTAGAACCAACCTGACCCCCTAGGACTCTTGGGGGGGTCCCAGAGGGACCCCACAGGGCCATAAAAGCATTAAACAAAAATAAGAAATCCACAGGAGTTACGCTGGATCCGTGGATCTCGCCGAAAAATTGGTTACTAATCGGCCCCCGGGCGGGCCAGGTCCCGGGGGCATTTAAATAATAAAAAAAGGAGCCCTTCCCCATACAGGTGCTTATTGATGCCCAGGGACCACCACCTCCCCGGGGCTTTTTTAATTATACATGAGGGGGCCTCTTGGTTTTAAAACAAATATAAAAAGGGGGTTCAGGTCCTTGAGGCCAAAATCAGACCAATAATGTGTATATATATATATATTTTTTTTTTTTAACAAAGGCCGGGCCATGGGGGATGAGGCCCCTAGGGCCAAAATCTGCCCCGGGAGAGGAGCTGCACAAACCCCCTCCCCCACTGAAAAAAAGGCCTGGCCCCGGGGGATGGACCCTGGGCCAAAAACGGCCCTGGGAAGTTGAGCCACATGGCCCCATGCCCAAATAAAAAAAATTAAAAAGAAAAAAGACCGGCAACTCGCCAGAGGCCCCATCCCCTTTTTCCACCACTCTGCAAATGCATCTCCCGGTGCACTGCTGATTGGGGAATGAAGTCCCCTTGGCTCCAGAGGGTCCTTGGGGGCCAACAAGCCTTTCTGCTACCTCCAGTAAGTCCAACACAGCGGGATTGCTGGGAGCTGGTTGGAGGCCCCACCCCTTTCGCCACCACTCTGCAAATGCACCTCCTGGTGCACTACTGGTTGGGGGATGATCTCCTCTTGGATGCTGTGGGTTCTTGGGGGCCAAGAAGCCTTCCTGTTACCTCCAGTAAGTCCCACATAGCAGGATTCCTGAGAGCTGGTCAAAGCCCCTGCCACGCTTTCTTCACCACTCTGCAAACGTGACTACCAGTTAAAAAAAAACATAGAAATTCACTTTAAATAATACCAAAGGTTACAGGGACGTTATAGTTAGGCTCCTATTTCACTTGTACAAAACCTGTGAAATTAGGTAGTTACAGTTACCTGAGCTAAGTATAACTTACCCCCCTGCAATGCACTGCTTATGACCTCACATATTACATCACTCTAAACACTAATTACAACACTAAAACACTACCCCCAGCACGACTCCCTACACTACCCAAACACCACTGCACTACCCTAAACCCTAAATCTACCCCCAGCACGACCCCTACACTACCCAAACACCACTGCACTACCCTAAACCATAAAACACTCCCCCAGCACGACTCCCTACACTACCCAAACACCACTGCACTACCCTAAACCCTAAATCTACCCCCAGCATGACCCCCTACACTACACAAACACCACTGCACTACCCTAAACCCTAAAACACTACCCCCAGCACGACCCTCTTCACTACCTAAACACAACTGCACAATTTGTTACAGGCGTTGCAACGCAGGCCTGTGGTGCTTACTGGAAGTACCTAGTGGGCTAGTTGGGCCCCAGGGACCCTCAGGATTCAAGGTGACCTAATCCCCCAACTTAAAACGCACCACGGGGCGCGTTTGCACAGTGGTGAAGGGAGGGGCGGGGCCTCAGGTGACATGTGCGCAAACACGCCCTGTGGTGCGTTTTAAGTTGGGGAATTAATTCCCTTTAATCCTGAGGGACCCTGGGGGCCAACTAGCCCACCAGGTACCTTCAGTAAGCACAACAGAGTTGCGTTGCAGAGAGGTGAAACTCAGCTCTGTGGTCCTAACTGTAGGTACCTGGGGGGCTAGTTGGGCCCCAGGGACCCTCAGAATTCAAGGGGACTTAATCCCGCAACTTAAAACGCGCCACGGGGTGCGTTTGCACACATGTCACCTCAGGCCCCCCTCCCTTCACCACTGTG